>CM054113.1:103523762-104773762 GCA_028673005.1 Tanypteryx hageni | reverse complement strand
CATTGTGCAAGGTTTTTTATTTGATTCTGTTATTGTTTCAGATGCATGTATCAAAGTTACTTTCCTGTTGAAGTCTACCACACAGATGGCATTTTGTAACTGATCGGCCATGTGGTCACATGAAATATTGGTGGTGAGTATCATCAACCCATTTTAAGAAGTAATTTGATTGAGCTTTTATATATGGCATTTATCAGATTGACTTTTAAGTATAACTATTGTTTGATGTTATCTAAGAAGTTTCTTGCAAGCATTATCATTGCATTTTAATGAATAACTTGCATCAATTTAGTCATGTAGTCATGCATTAGTTTTTGGAATTTAATTCTTTTGGCATATTTTCCAAAATAGTGCTTCATCAATAGATGAGTTCATTTTTACAAATAGAAATCTTACCCAATATAATTCAGAGAAGGTTTTATAATTCATCATCATAGGTAGTCTGTCCGTAGACAGGTCTATGATTACTCATGGTTAAACCTGGTTCTCCATGTACTCCTGTTTTCTGCTGTCCTCTTCATATCTTGATAACTCTTTCCCTTTCAAATCGTCTATCAGCTGAAACCTTTTCATACCTCTTTCCCTTTTTCCATCTAGTTTTCCTTCTAACATGTCTTTAATCATACTCTCTCTCTCTTCAAGTAATGTCCACCAGTTTGCCTTCCTCTTTCTAATAGTCTGTACAATCATTCACTTCTTTCCTACTCTTTGTAGCACTTCATCATTTTTCATCCTATCTGTCCATTTTATCTTCAGCATTCTCCAAGTCCACATTTCTAAGCTTTCCAAGTATTTGATGTCATTTTTCCTTAGCATGTTTCTGCCTCGTACAAAGCTATACTCCATACATAGCATTTTATGAATTTCTTGCAGATATCTTCCCTTATATTCTCCATAAGTAGGTGTTTCTTCTGCAAGCCACTTTTGCTTTTCCTACTCTAGTTCTGATCTCATCCGTACATTTTGCTTCTCTTTATTATGATGCTTCCAAGACATTTATAGTCTGAAACTTGTTCCAATGGCTTTCCTTCAATACTTACATTCAGATTCTTTTCTTGGCCCGATATTCAAATGCCCTTGGATTTTTCTGTATTTATTTCCATACTGTATTTTCTACCTGTTATTACTAGTCTATTTATTTTCTGGAGTTCCTCTTCCTTTCTTGCTACAAGTACTTGATCATCCACATATTTTACTGTTCTTATAATCCTTCCTCCAATTTTGAAACTTCCTGTGCCTTCTAACGCTTCTTGCATTAGGCTTTCTCCATATATATATATTGAATAGGGTTGGTGATAGGCAGCAGCCCTGTCTTACTCCTCTACCGATATTTACTCTGCAGGTGTCCACATTCTCCAACCTGACGTTTACAACTTGATTCACATATAGATTCCTGATCAGTCTCCTGTCTTTCCAGTCTACACCTATATCCTTTAATATCTACATCAACATTACTCAATTTTACTCTATCAAAGCCCTTTTACCAGTCTACAAAACATATGCAGATATCTTGACTGTACTCTAGTGCCCTTTCTGATATTAGTCTAACTACCCCTATTGCATCTATAATTCCCCGTCCTTTTCTGAAACCGAATTGATCTTCCCCTAGCATTTCTTCTGCCTTTTTCTGCAGCCTTTTATCAATAATCCTCTTGATGATCTTCAAAGTGTGTGACAGAAGGCTTATCGGTCTGTAGTCTTTACACTGCATTGCCTTTGGCTTCTTTAGAGGGATCATTGTTACTTCAAGGAAATCCCAAGGCCATTCTCCTGTGTCGTAAATCTTATTAATTTTGTGATCGCTACTTTGCTCTCCATAAAAGTTGGTCCTAAGTCGTCTTCTTCAATCTTTTCCTCACCTTCCAGTTCTATTTTTTCCCGCTCCTGCCTGTTTGCTGTATAATTCCTTAATGTATTCTTCCCATACCTGTGCTACATCCTTTGTTTCTGAGACTATCTTCCCATCCGTATTCATAATTCCTTTACCACGAATTCCATTTGACTTATCTTCTAATTCCAATGCCTTAGCATACATCATATCGTACCATCCTAACTTCTCCATTTGTTCTATTTCATCACATTTATCTTTTATCCAATTTTCTCTTGCTTTATCTGTTACACTTCTCAACTCATTGTTTATACTACCTTCTTCACTGTTCTTCACTGTTCATCTCTCATCCATTTTCTCCAGCATTTCCTTCGTGATCCATGGTTTTCTGATTTTTTTCTCTTGTTTTTCAATCTCTTTATCCTAGGTATCCTTGATACTGGTTTTACTTTCTTCCCATTCTATATCCACATTCTTTGGTTTGTTTTCCAAATTTATCAGATAATCTTCCAACTTCATGCTGACTACATCCTGCCTTTCTTTCAGTTTTCTATGTCCCAAGTCTGTCTTTCTCTTCTCGTTTTTCTTATTTGTTTGAGCTTCCTACTTACGTCGACTATTAGAAGGCTGTGATCTGAATCAATGTCAGATTCTGGTAATGCCTTGGCAATGCTACTGCTTTGAAATTAATTTATAAGTTTAAATAACTGTTAATGAATATGCATTATGTAAGCAAAAGGAAGTTTTTCCCATGCACATGCTTACCGAGCGTAATTTGTTTTTCTAAAAATAATAATCCAAGACATTATTTCAAAACAGAATAAAACTTATATCAAATAGTACTTCATTCTAATAGATTTAAAAAAAAAAATAAATGCCAGTATTGGGGTTCAAACCACAAAACAAGAATCATCAGCTTCATAGTCCAGCACCTTAACCATTCAGCTAACCTGCCTATGCATTAATCAGCTCCTCATGAAGACCTTAAAAGGGACGCAGTAATCTTCAATAAACTTTGACCCCCGATTTCTTGCGAACTAGGGTCTTTGAAGCCAAAAGACGAGACACGTGTCTGCTTATTTTTATGCTTCTATCCACCAGCAAAAGTTGGTCTCAGTTTGTGACATCGATGTCTGGTCCTCCCCTTATCAGATTTATTTCCAGGAAAATCAGTTTTTAATTTGCGCAGGCCTTTTTCAATTATGCAGGTAATTAATTTGTTAGATAAATTTTCAGGCCATGTACCTATATCAGTTATTTTTATTTTGAAACTATCCCTATGAGCAGTATTGACTTTTTTCAATATAATTTGACAATATTTTCTTCTCCTTCAATGTTTGCAGTCATGTCTCCTGAATCTTCACATTTTGAATGATCTCGTATTTTAACCACATCTTCATTTTTTATTTCTGTCCCAGCTTCATTCATTTCCTGCTCACTGATGTCTTCAGAAACTAACTGGATATTATCTAAATCAATTTCTTGTGATACACTATGACTGAAAGATCCTTGTACAGAATCACATTTCAAATGTTTTATTAAAGAACTGCATATTTTCTTTTTCTCTTCCTCCTCAGTCAGTTTTCTTTTCAAGTGTTGATGACCAGATAGCCTTTTAGTTCTATGAGTTGACATCTTAAAACAATGGTTAAAATATGAATATATATTTGAAATTTGAAATAATAGAAAATTATAAATTTAATAAAGAAAAATATTTAATCTGATTTTAGATGAGAAAGTCGTTATTTTCCAATAGTCTTTGTTGAATATAGCTTAGAATCATGAAACACTTTATATTCTTGCAAACAAACATTTTAATAGATGAGTAAATGATAGTATAATATTTAATCTACAATATTTTATATTGCTTACCGTGATTTTTCATCTCCACTGCTAAAGATGAATAATTACTCAAATATATTCTGAGCCTTATCCAAATGGATCCACTGGTTGAAATAATCGTATTAGGATCTAAATCGCACGATAAGATGTGGCTTCGAAAAATACTTGGACTCACAAAATGGACAACTATCAGTAAGGGTGTGGTAAGAAGTCCATTAACTGCAATGTATTTATACAGCACACATGTTTGTCCCTGCTAATTTTATTGTAACTTGCAATCAAACTGAAAATAATTACAATGTAGCATGAAATGTGGCTGCCTTTTATAAATAAATACATTAGACTGTTGCAGCTTGAATACAGGATAAATTCAAAATAATTTTAGTTTGATACTTTTGGGCTGCCTTTGATTTGGCTGCCTGTGTTTTTTGAACAACTTGAACAACCACTGGGCATGGCCCTGTCTTTGATATTAAAAAGTTTCAGAAATACTGATTTAAAGTTCCAACAATGTATTGAACTGGTTAAGATATTTCCCTATTACAGAGACAGCATTTGTGTTGTTCCATTTTTATTTGTAAACAATTCTTGAGTGCAATGAATTGTGTGCGAGAGAGTGCGGGACGGAACCAGAGAGGGAAGGGCCGCTCGGAGATGTGACTGCACAGTCATGAGAACGAAGAAGAAGAGATAACAAACCATCTGAAGTCTGTTTACGAATATCTTGACCATGCTATTAGAAAGGAGTTGGAAGCAACAAAACAAATCTTGCATACCTAAAAGAAATACTATTACGCTAATCATTCTTGTTTTATGAAATGATATTCTATTCGCTGAGCAATATGGTAATACTTGATAAGAATATCACAATGAAAATAAACAGGTATAATAACAATAGTATTATTGTAATGATATAAAAATTGCATACAAATCCATTGAATAGAAAAAAAGAGAAATAATTGTCTCCATACATCAAAATCCCAACTTTTGTTTAAATGTCCTCCGTCCGTGAGTAGACTAGAATTTAAATCACCTCTGTCACTGAAGGGTTAATTATACATGTGAATTGCAGTTTTTTAAATTGGCAAAATATCAAACATTCATAATGAGTAAAATTTTATTTATTAAAATTTATTATTAAAATTTTTTGAATCATAAGAGGTCACTCGCTCACTTTGCACTGGGTCCCTCAATATTCTTAAGACTCCTTATATTGAAATGATAATATAATAGCTGAAATTCTTCCTCACTTTGCCACTTACCTCAAATGTGGAATGATGTGAGAGTTACTTTCTTTGACAAAATTAATTGGTTAAGTTGGGTGACTTGAAATATTTAATTAATTAATGAATTCACTTCTATTTATGCTTATTTGCAGTCAAAATTTACTGGAATTAATTTAGAACAATGACCAAAGTGTACAAAATAAGTTGAAATAAAAAATATTTTCAATGTTGAATTCAAAAGTGATGTAAAAGAAAAATGGATTGAAGTTAACTATACTTCAAGTCAATCTGCAATCATAAATTTACCAATATTTTCAACTTTTAATAGTATAACCAGCACTCATCAACAGATAAGGGAAATCTAGTGATAGTGGCCATTTAAAGCTTCAATTAATGCCCAAGTACTATTATTGTCTCCAGGGGAGCACCCAGGATTTTCTCTCAACCATAAGAAAATGTATCCCACCAAACATATCTAATACTTTACGTTTTAATTTGGGATAAAAACGTAGCGATTCTCGGATAGAGAATAGGGGGTATTCACTAAAGAAAAGAAATGCGATTGAGATTTGCAGTTTTAAGGACCCACAAATTTAATGACAAAAGAAAAATATGAAAATTTTGACATGGTTAACAATAATAAAAAGCTTGGTACAAATTTGACAAAAAATACAAACTATTTTTAATTATTAATTACATCATTCAATACATATTTCATTCTAGATTAAAATGTCAATTTTTCTCTTTGATTTCTGTAATTCGTTTAAAACATTTTGAGGATTAATTTTAATGTCTCGATGTATATTTAAAAGCGCTAAGCCATTTAAATGGTCTTGAGACATGGCGTTCCTCAAATATGTCTTCAACCTTCGTAAAGTCGAAAATGATCTTTCACTGGTGCACGTAGTAATAGGAAGTGTGGCAAATATTTTTAGCAATATGAAAATATTTGGATAAATTAATCTATCACACTGATTCAACGCATCTATAGAATTCTTCGGTGGGGCTATTGTAGATACCAACTTATCAAAACGTTTGTACCACATTATAAATTCTGCCTATAAGACAAACTCATTTGTTGAGGGAATATCGGTATTTTAGAATTCAACAAGCCTCAAAAAATTCTCGATTTCAGATTGTTTTTGAAGTTCTCCTTTAGGTAGAATACTGCTATATTGAAGTAGTACGCCCTGATGTTTAGAAAACCTTTCATTCGGCTGGCTTAGCATGTGATCTGCGAAGGGAATGAATATAATCCTTCGGTAATATTCCTCCGTAGTTTCAGATGGAACATCTTCACTCTGACGGCGTTTGCAGCTTATTAACCTCTCTACTTCAATATCAATCGATATTGGTTTTTCAGAAGCTTTTTGAAATATAACCCTAATTTCATTTTCTGAATTAGTTCGCATACTTTCTATTTGTTCTACAACATCACGCACATGATTAAGTGCTGAGTGAAGGTCACTATCAACTTTTTGCAGTAATCTGCACAACGTTAATGTATAGGAAAAAAATGCCTGTACTGTATATACTGAAATAAGAAAACCAAACTCACAAATAGAGTTTAATAGCATTTGGGCACCGGATAAAACTTCTTGGTTCTGCCAGGAACTTATTTCATCAAGAGAAAAATAAATCGCGACAAAGAGTTCAATCATTACCATTATGGATTCATGCCGTTCAACCCATCTTGTATTAGCAAGTTGTCGTAGTTTTTTCTTATTTGATTCAGGGCAATGTTCATTAATTTTTTCGTTAATACTTCACCTCTTTTAGGAGTATTGAAAAACTTATAAATTCGTTCTAATATACCCAAGCAATTCTTTACTTTTTGCACTTTCACAACATTTCCAATTGCTAAATTTAAACTATGTGATGCGCAGTGGACATATATTACAAGGGGGTACAATTTCCTTATATGTGTTTGAACTCCATTGAATTTCCCACTCATTGACGCAGCGCCATCATAGCCCTGACCTCGTAAGAATTTCAAATCAATTCCTACACTTTTAACCGATTCAATTAACGTATTTGATAGTTCATGACCAGAAGTATCTGATACTGGAACAAACTGTAAAAAATCTTCTCGTATTGACAAACTCCCTTCTTTATCCTCATCTATGTATCGCACACACAATGAAAATTGCTCAGTAGTCGATATATCACAGGTTTCGTCTGCAAGAATAGGGAAAAATTTTGCAGCATTTACCTTCGCAACAATTTCCCTCAGTATTATGTTGTTGCATGGTGCCAGAATTTGATTTTGAATGTTCCAGCTGAGAAACGTTGCATTTTTACCACAATTTTCTAGGTGTTCTCTTAATTCTTTGTCGCCAGCATCAATTCTGGAACGCAAAATTGCCCGAAAGTTATCCTCATTTTCTTCAGGCTCATTTTCAACACAAAACTGCCTATAATCTCGATGGGCTCGAAGAGGTATTCCTTGTTTTCCACAAATAATTACTGTTTTAATGATAGGTTCTAATCTTTTCCTATTTAGTTTAACTTTTTGTGCCTTATCCTTATCTATTTGCTTATCAATAGATGTAACTTTCTGATCGCGAAGGTCCTGCAATCTTTGAAAAGTCAACACAGAACTGGTATGATAAGCAGTTTTTTCGTGTCCATTAAATGCTTCAATTGCGTGTTCCATTCAGAAAAACCATTTGAAACTAAGTATCTAACAGCCTGTGCCTTAGACTTACTGACTTCCACTGGTGCAAAAAATGTACAGTACTTACAATAGGCACTATTTTCAAATTTAGAATAACATAACCACTGATATTTTACCAGCCATGAGTGTTGAAAACTTCTTTTTTGATTTTTAAAGATGCAGGAAGGAAAATGATAGCCTGCTTTAGGTCTCCAAAGGATATCTAACTTGTCATTGCCAGACAATGGCTTCTTTTTTAAAAGAGCTATATCATTTTGATCAATATTAAAGGAATTAGAAGAGGCTGCCTCTGTTTCATTGAGATGTATTTCGCTATTTTTTGCACTTGGTCCATTATTACTAGTACCGCAAGACTTGTCTTCCACCTCTTCAGAGCCAGTCTCAGTCTTCGGTTTTTTTTTGTTCGAAAAAGTGTAACAAATTACGCACATTTTTTCGTTTTTCTGCCATTTCTGTTATGGGTAAAATTAAACGCAATTATTTAAAAACCAGTTTTAACAGAGTTCTTATGTACAGCAGGCAAACTGTATACCAAGAGTCCAAATTCAATTAAAACAATTACATTTATGATTACATTTAAACCGTTGATTTATATGGAGAATACATAAATAGGTTGGCTTGCCATTCTTTTCACGAAACATACTTCTATTCACTAGTAACATAAAAATAGGAAACATTCCATTTTGTGAAATAATTAACTTACCAAATGCTATAAATTCGTCGCCGTTGAAACTTCAGGAAACTCAGGTTAATAAAATGAAACACTCAAAACTTACAGTAACAAATGTTCCGAAATTAAGATTTCACTCCTCGAAAAAGAAAACTATCCAGAAGCAACAGGATATGTTTTACAATTTCTAACGAATTATCTTGCACAAAACAGACACACTCACTAATGCAGTTGCTTTGAGGAGAGACAACATGAAACTGACGCTCAAAAATGCGTTCCTTTCTCAAGATGTGCTTTAACGTTCTTAGAAAAACCTTTCCTCGAATTTCCTCTGCTTCGTTCACATGCGTTCTCTCCATCTGGAAGCTATTAGGGATCCAGAGTCACTTGGCTTTACCCTTCACATTGAGAACAAAAGAAGGCTGAAATGACCACTTTCTTCAGTGCGGGGTGCCTTCCTGTCACTATTCCGTTGGTGTATGAAAAGACTATAATGAAGTTAGAAAAATGGATGCAAAAAAATTAAAAGAAGTCTTACTTCGGCAAGCTGCATAGGAAAACGGCTGAAAATTTACTGATGACTACATTTCCTTAATGATCGACATTGTGAAGAATTTCTCGAGAATATTGTTAGAAATCTTACGAAAAACCAGCAGATTTACTTACAAATAGTACAGACATTCTGGTTAATACTAAAGCCCTAGCATGAACATGTCCATTTTTTTGGGGGGCTAAAGCCCGTCAGCCCTCCCCCCCCCTGGGTGCGCCCCTGACTGTCTCCATAAATTTCAACAATTTTATTAAATCAACATAGTACAATTCTTGAAAGAATTGTCATCCAAAGATTTCTGAGAAATAATATTCTTTTTCAAAGATTTTTTTGCAAAATTCAATCAAAATAAACAACTTTTACTCAGTATTTCTGTATTGAATTTACATTTTTAATTTTTTCTTTTAGGTGCTTGCACTTGATGCAGATCCAGAATGGAACAGGTTGAGCAGAGCAAGTGGATGTGCATGCTGTTGGACAGAGTAGAGTCATGATGAAGAGCCCTGCTGTGTACCCAGTATATATGCATTTGGGTATGAGAGTAAAGAGGATATTTGGCTGGGAGATATGGGGTGAGGGAATGATTTTTCCTAGTGGTTGAAAATTGTGTTTTGTTCAGAATGGCAGACAGTAGTGATAAATGGGATGAGGAGGAGTATTCATTAAGAAGTGTTACATTTGGATTAAACGGCCTTTCCTAATTTATGATTACTCATAATCATTTAATTCATTATACACATTTTAAAGAAATGTAAATACAGTGCCACCTCAAAAACATTTTGTACCCTGGCATTGTAGACTCGATTATTTTGTATGCGCGGGTATTTTATTTCTCAGAATATGACATTAATTTTCTATTGGAACTTAAGCAGCTCATATTTTATCAAATCAATAATTTGAGTAATCATTTTAATTTTGTGTATAAAAGTTACCTTGCATCCTTCTATAATTTGAACTTTTTATTAAAGATGAATTTGACTTACCATTAATAGGAGTCTAATATTGTAACAAGTTTCATAGGATTACAGAAGACCATATAAAAAGTCAAGTAGCTTCTCCAAAATTATATTTGGAATTTAATATTTTTAAAAATATTCTACATGACAAAATTTCACGTTAAATAGACTTTTGAGGTGGCATTGTATTCACATTTCCATTGTGAATAGTGTTAGGCAAATTGGATGGTGGAAAAAATTACAATTTAATATCAGTAGGTGCAATCGTCAAAAGATTGTTATAGTATTTTAGATAAGAATTTTCAATATTCCCTTATTAAAATTTTCTGGGAAAGTTTGTCATGCTTATTAATTTCAAACTTATTTTGGTAGATGTGTTCAAGCAGTGTGGGAAAAAATGCCGTTTATACTTAGCAAAGTTAACTTTGGGATATGCTAAGTTATCAAAATAGATTTTGAGATTAAAGTTGGCAAAATTTCAAGTAGTTTTAAATTCTGATTTCATGCAAAGAATGAAATTTTAATCAAATTTTCTTGCAATGATGTGTTGAGAGGGAGCTAGTCAACTTTAACTTAATAACTTCTTTTAAAATTCCATCCACCAAATTTGCTAGATATTTTTTTTGTAATTATCTTCATCTTTTCCAATTATTAGTTGATTGAGAGCAATTGTGAATTATGACAAGTTTTTAAATCCAAATGTAACAATTCTTCCCACTTTAATTACTGCCATTTTCTATTTTTTGAACAAATGAATTAGCAGCAACTGGGTCTAACATTCCTTCATCCCATCTTTTTTAGCACTGTACAGACTCTGCTTTACTCTCATACCCATGTTTGGAGGGGATAAAGGGATGAGGGATTTTTTCCCTCATCCTGTTTTAGAAGAAACACATGGAAAAAATAATTGTTGTAATTATTGTCATTTATTGTAAATATGTTTTCTGGACTCCAGTAAAAAATTCTAAGTCCAGTAAAAATTCTAAGTCCAGTAAAAATTCTAAGTACAAAGGAAGAAAGAAGACATCAAATTGAAAATAAGTTTCTTTATTGTTCTTTGTGTATAAGTCATAGCAATGCAATAAAAGAAAATAAACTGAACCTCTGATTTTCAATTTCCTATGAATAAGTCCATGGTATTGTCCCGGCAGCTCTTTTAGGTATGTTGGACTTAGGGTGATTTTTTAGGTACTTTTTTTGCTGAAAAATCCTCCCGGTCACCCCTGGATCACTGCTCCAGCTGAATTTCATGCCACGTTGTTGTTTTCTGTTTTCTGCTACATCTCTTCTGGTTTCTCCATTGCTCAAGACTCAATTTCTTCATTTCACCTGGTAATTAATTTCAACCTTGTTTTAAACTAAAAAAACCCATTTACTACTACAGTAGTAGTGCTAATGCCTACTGTGGTCGAGAGAGAATTGGAGCCAATTAATTCAACTTGAGCAGCAAACTCTAAGAATAGAAGACAATAATAATACCAGCAGTATTGAAAAAGAAATTATGCAATGCAATTACTACACCCATAAAACAAATTCTAGGAAATCCAGTTTTTGAATGAAATTCATCCCGATATAAAATCAAAGAAAAAAATTCTTAAAACCATGACAGGAAATAAAATTTTAATACAACTTCAAAAGTTGACTGCAATATTTCACTCTCAAGTCCATTATTAATAAAATGCAACTTTAGAAGGGTACAGCATTTTTAGCCAAAAGATATGTGCTTAACATTATACCATATTTACCTAAGATATTCTCCTATTATAGCATTTTATAAATTCTTATAATTGCATGCCATGAAGTCAAATGAAATGATGGAATTTAATTTTCCTATCAGCAAGGAATGAGCGTGCACCACATTCGATAGATCATGCAGAATAATCTTGCATAAAAAAATTCTAAACCAATAATAATTGAGTGGTCAATGGAAAAAGAGATGCTATACAGAATTACGAATATTTATTTGTTCTTATATGAAATTCAGATGAGTGATGATACAATATAAAATTGATAGGCAAATTAAGTGAAAATTTCATAGGTTCATAGAAAAGTGTCACTACTGTACTTGTTTGAATATTAGATAAGCAAGTTATGCCCAAGTAAATATGGTAAATGCATAAAATTTAATGATTCGACAAATTTATCTACCATGGCAGTAGAAATTGCATTGTATAACTCAACACTGCTGGCATTATTCACAGAGTACACTGCCCCTTGAATGACTTAAGTCTTTCATGGTCATATTGTTAATATTAGGTAAGTTCAGCAAATCAAATCACTTTCATTATTAAAAGTGGCCAATAAATATGAATATTTTCATTAAAATGTGTTAACTTAAATATTCCAACAAACAAGCATTACAAAATATTTTTTAAATTGATATATGTAGAATTGTTAAGAAACTAGAGCATTTCATAGGACATTTTGATATAATTAAGCAATTTATTATAACATTTAAGAATCCTCCTTAGAAAAGCTGAGAAAAAGGCAAACTCTCAATGTATTCACCAAAATTATCGTTTAGCATAAATAAAAATTTGAGAAATACTAGAATGTATTTTTCCAGGTCCTGAAATGTTCAGAATACATTATAGCACACAAAATATGGTAATTATAATGTTAGGAGTAATTTAGTGAAAAGTATATCACACAATGGCCATGAAAGAGTTAATTCATCCGAATCATCTCAAGCAACATCATAAATATATAATAATATATAACTCTCAAAATGGAATCGGAATGACTACCCTGGATTTATTGATAATACAAAAAAAGAGAACGAGCTTTCCACAATACATAAAAGCAAAGAACCTTGCATTAAGATTTCAATAGCTCCTCTGAGCAAGCCTCAACCAAACTGAATTTATGCTCTCTCCTTTAGAATACCTGCCTTGTATTTGCATTTAACCCATTTAGTGCCAGACAACTGTATATTTATTTATGTAACATCGTAAAATAGTTGGTCCAAGATTTAACTTGCAAAGATGTTTCCAGTAAGTGAATCGTAAAGCACATTTTAGACTAGTACATATTTTTCATTAAAAATAATTTTTTAATTTTATATTTCTCTCCAAATCCTAGCAATATGCTGATGTTGATGAAAGAGTTTGTTATGGAGATCATCATGAGCTTTAGCATAGAATAACCACTCCATTGTTTCTAAAATTGTGCAAATACAGCATCATTACAATACATATTTTAATCTTATGCCAATGTTAATTGTGGTTGCGTTAATTTCAGAGCTTCGAAAACATTTATCTAACTCTATAAGAATAATTATTTCATGTAAGATGATTGCAAGAGTTTAAAATAATACTATTCATTGTAATATGATAGTTTAGATTATAAAAATCAATACTTGGTAAAATATTATATTTTAAAACTGGCATTGCTTTAAAAAAATTTCATTATATAACTGGCTTTGAAAAAAAAGGACTTGTAACTTATTTATTCAGCATATGAGATATTTTCCAGTTACCTACTTTATTGGCCATCAATCAGGGAAATAAAAAAACACTGCATTTCTCAGGAGTACATTGCTGGGAATTTGGCTATTTATTTATTTTTTCAAGTAAAACTTTTCAAATGATTTTATTTACATATAAAATTACAGTCGAGTCTCAATTATTCATGTGTGGTTTATATGGATGACCAGGAAATCTAAAGTTAGTTTGAAATATCCTGCTTACATGAAAAATGAAGGGGACAAGTACTTCTTTATTTAAACTCTGTTAATATGTCAGATCAATAAAAAAAGATATTTCAGTAATTAAGGCTTGAAAGCAGAGACTGTGAATCCTCTCTATTTACCTTTGAAGAATAGGCTGAGCATTGAGACTGGATTTTCTGTGTTTTTTGTATAAAATAAAATGAGGTACTACCTGTTCACTGAATTTTTAATGTCCTGCATTTTTCTTATTTCCAATTTGCTTATGACAGTACTGTACTGTTTAAAAATCTACTTGCAAACAATATATTTTTCTGTGTGTTTAAATTTTAAAATTATTTATGGGAGATGCCCCGGGGGCCAAATACTTAAGGTATGCCCCTGATTGGGAATAATTGATTTAATTTTGCTTTTGCTCAAGAAGTGGCATCAATATTTAGTGTAAACACTATTCTTTTCCTAGTGATAAAAGGAAGTTTTGCAACCGGAGAGTTTCCATCTACAAATAAGAAGGTATGTATATATTTTTTAAATTAATTTAATGAATGTATTAATTTTCTATGGTAAATTCTTTTTGAGTTTTATTCAAATAATTTTGTAGTGATTAGAATCTTTTTAAACAAGTCTTTACTAAGTAGTGTAGTCCTTTCTTTAAGATTTGAGGTCAGTAACTCTGTTAATGGACATTTTATTTCCCTGTAAAAATTCATCACGATAGACATTTTAAAATTTGATTTGGTAAAAATCTTTACTGCCTTTGCATATTTTAGGAATATCAGTTATGACTTTAAGGTTGAGAAATGATAACTAATATATACTTATAAAAAATTGTGAATGTATCCATTGATATCACCGTTTTTTTTATATTTCTAACTATATTTTTATAAATAGAATTGTCATCAAAATCATTTTCAAATCTTATAATATTATTTTTTGTTAAACCGGTCATTTTATAAAAATTGCCTCTGAGGCCTAAGTCATTAATAAGATGCTGTACGAATATTCTAAATTTGTAAAACTATTTATTAATATTATTAATTATTATTATATTATTTTTATGTTTAAAAAGATGTCGGAAGGAAAAACAAAGCATCAATCTGGTGTTTATTATCACAAACAAAAGAATGAAAGAGATATGGAAAGAGAAAAATTACATGGTTCGATGTTAAAATACTTAAAGTCGGATGAGGATGAACCAACAACATTGGCATCAGTTACTTTGGAATCCAGTTCAATCAGGATGAATGAAATTGAAACTGAAATATCACATGAAAATCATCAGCCTGAAGTTTGTTTGGATGTTCAAGAAATGGTGCCACCTGCCAGCGACGTTGAATCAAGTGATAATGAAGATAATTTTGTGGATAATTGTTCTGAAATGACAACAGAATTTGACATAGTGGATCATTGTTGTTGGCCAACTGTAATTAATAACCGAACAATAGAAATTGTAATTCAGAAAGGTCCTGTAATGGTTCAAAATATGAAATTTCATACAGACAACAGTGGAAGATCATTTTCTGTGTCGCAATATATGAGAATTTTACCAAACGGTGAAAAAGTACAAAGAAATTGGTTAGTCTACCCCAAAAAATATAATAGTGTCTTTTGCTTTTGCTGTAAATTGTTTGGTCTAAAACAAAACAAACTAACAAATAGTTTGGGATTTTCTAATTGGCAACATTTAGCCTCGCATTTATCAAGACATGAAATAAGTATGGAACATATGCAAAACTGTAAAAAATGGATTGAATTAAAAACACAATTGGACAAAAACTGTACAATTGTTAAAGAACAACAACGTTATATTGACACTGAAAAAAGATGATGGCAAGCCACTATTGAAAGAATGATATCAATTGTACAGTTTTTAGCAGGCCAATGTTTAGCTTTTAGGGGTGAAAATGATAAATTATATCAGGCAAATAATGGGAATTTCTTGAAGGCTGTAGAAATGTTAGCAAAATTTGATCCAATTATTTCAGATCATGTTAATAATATAAGAAAATCTCAATATCTTAAAAGTCATATGCCTCATTATATAGGTCATACGTTTCAAAACGAAATTATATCTGTATTAGCAAGTGGTATAAAAGCAAAAATTAAGAATTTTGCAAAACAGGCTAAATATTTTTCTGTAATCCTCAATTGTACGCCAGACATCAGTCACACTGAACAGATAGCATTTGTTATTAGAATTGTCAATATCAGCACTTGTGATGTTGCTGTTCAGGAATTGTTTCTAGGATTTTATCCAGTATTAGACACCACCAGGGAAGGTTTATCTAATTACCTTTGAAATGAACTTTTAAAAGATTATGATTTAGATACTCAAAATATGCGTGGACAGGGTTATGATAATGGATCAAACGTGCACGGCAGACATATTGTCCTACATATTAAAATTAAAAACATAAATCAGAGAGCTTTGTTTGTACCTTGTGCTGCTCATTAACTAAATTTAGTCGTAAATGATGCTGGTAAGATAACATTTGAAAACGTTAATTTTTTTAGCATTGTTCAAGAATTATACACATTTTTTTCTGTATCCCCTTACAGATGGGATATACTAAAATCTCCAGATTAACATTAAAATCTTTAAGTGTTGCAATGCCCACAATCCAATATAAATGAATGTGTTAAAGTTTTGGATGAATTGATCAAATTTTTAAATGACGCTAGATCAATGAGGCTTTCAATAAATACATCAGTGATGCCGAAGCTTTAGCTGCAGAAGTAAATGTAGAAGAAGAATTTCCAACCACATGAAGTAGAACCAAAGTTCGTCATTTTAGTTATGAAGGTGTTGAAGAATCTATTACAAATCCAAAAGAAATGTTTAGAATTGAATTTTATCTAACAATTGTAGATACAGCTTTAACTGCCATCCAAGAAAGGTTTCAAAGTCTAAATGAATGTAATAATTTATTTCGATTTCTATTTGAATTTCGTGAAATGTCTGAAGACGAAATAAAAAGAGCTTGTTTTGATTTAGATGTTGCTCTGCAAGTTGTTAAAAAAATATGACTTCCAAGGATATTGACGGTATTGAGTTGTTTAATGAGTTAATGTCATATAGAATACTACAAAATGACATAATAGACCCATTGAAAAACTTGGAATATATTGTAAAAAATAATTTGAAATCTTCATTTCCAAATCTATTTATAGCACTGAGATTTTTTGACAATACCGATTACTGTAGCATACGGTGAAAGAAGTTTCTCAAAATTAAAGCTAATAAAAACCTAAGATCTTCTATGAGTCAAGAGAGGCTAAGTGATTATGGACTCCTATCAATCGAAAATGAATTGTGTGAAAGTTTAGAGTTAGCCAACATCATTGATGAATTAGCCAATAAGAAAGCTAGAAGAGTGCAGTTTTAATAAAAAATTTCAAGTGCAATTTTTTTATATATTTATTTATATTTTTATGTAGTTTTGTTTCGGTTTCAATAAAAATTTAATTTAAATTTGTGTCATTGTGTTCATATTACTAATAAAAACAAAGTTTTTCAAGTTTTTTTTAGTAAAAGTTATTTCCATTTAAAAATACAAATATTTGCTGCACACAGGCAGCCAAGGAGCCAGAATCGGCCCTGGGTGCATGACCTATTAAATTCGTAAATATATGGCACATATTTAACTAATAAGTTTAACTTGGAGTGTAGAAACAAATGAGTCTCAGAAAAATTTAGTATGGAAGATATAAGGAAAGTATGAAATTCATATACTATTTTACACAATTTCAGAGAGAAAAATATCCAAGTCAGCTGTAGATTTTGTCTGCCAGTAATGTTTGACAGAAATAATGTAAGATTTGCTAACTCGCAATTTTGCCTATCATTTGAGTAACATCTCTCAAGGCGTCATCAACTATCACCAGAGATAAACTGAGCAGCCTGTAACACTAGTTAAAATTTACTATAATGTAAAACAACAGGCTTCATATTCAATTTTCACAGCATTAGGAATAAATAGAGATCAGACATATTTTATTTAATGAAATTCAAGATTACTTTAACAGGTTGACTTGAAGCAGAAAATAAATCATGATTTCTCAAAAAAATGCCAAATTAATTTAGAATATGATTTAGTGTTATTTATCTTTAGGACAATTTTGGAAATTTTTTTACTACTCATCTTCTTCAAATATACATCATTAGTTTGTAACTTAAGAGTATACTGCATATGCATATATAGATGAATCACTAACCGTTTATAGACATCTAAGAATCAAAATAACGATTCTAATATTTGCTATTCAACATTTTAGTTTCTAATATCCTAAGTCCTAAGTTATCACTGCTGCCTTAGCTGAGTAGAGAACTAAACAATTTCCATTGTGTGATTATATTATTCACAATAATTGCAGTAACTTATCTCAAAACAAGAATCTTAAAAAATCCATTTTTGTGATCAACTTTTCATGGAGAAAAAAGTGCAGGATGAAATAAGAGTATAAATGCTGTAATAGACATTGTCTCACAAAACTATTTCGTTAAAATCTTCTCAATTAATATCACACAAATCTAATACCCTATTTTATACTGCATGCTTGCATATTCATGGTCATCAAATTATATTGTAATTGACTACTATGAAACATCTTTCCTCAAAAATAAGTAACATGTTGCATTTCATTGAGTGAACGTATTACTAGCTGCATTTACCAATACTTTGCTTAACTTCTATTAATGCAGCATAAATATTAATGCTATATAATGCACCAAGTGATCAAAACTCAAATTTTCTATTAGTTTGATTAGGTAAAATGCCTGCTCCCAAACAACTTTTGCTTGAGTATGCAAAAATCTATTTAAGAAAATATGGTAAAATGTTTTGCATTACAAAAACTATTGCCTCTGCCTGAATAAATAGATCAAAAGGACACATTGGAATGTCACTTGACACCTTGGAATACGAACAGGAATATCAAATACAACAATTAACATGATAAATACTACATGTAAAGTGGGAAGCTCATTCCTTCTAATTCGTAACAAAAAGTGATTACACTCACCCCTATTCTTCCTTGGCTTCACAAAAGAGAACACATCCAAGAAGATCCAGGATATCAGCTGAGCAGTAGGCTGCATGTCCAGAGTGGTCAGGTAACTATTTCTTGGCGTCACGCTTCTGAAACAACAACAAAATCGAATCAGAAATCATACATTTCCCATGTTATTAAGTAAAATGGTGCAATAAATTTTTGTAATCATTAGTTATTGACGTTCATCTTTTTTCATGTTTTTTCACTTTTCCTGAAATCATAAACTTGGCCGTATCACTAAACAAATATAACAAGTGAGAGAAGAATCACAAAGCTTTTATTCATTAAATTTATATTAGAAACGTTTTTATGTAATATAAATTATTTATTTATTCAATATACTTCAACCTAACCACTACAAGCTTATGGTAACTAAACAAAGACATTAATATGTTGAGCACAAGGTAAGAAAAGCTTAGACTGAAAATTTTGGTACTGTCTTCCATATTTATTGAGATATTACAGTCAATCTGATTGATGGTCAGATAAAAGGTGTTCATTTGCATAATATTTAAGCATTTGCTTAAAACTATACAGTAAATGCTAATTAATCAAAGCAAACTTTTATCTGCTCAAAATAAAGCTTATTCTTTTATCAATTGCTTCTGGTGCTTTCTTTTAGCATTTACTAAGTTTTTATTCACTTGGCTCAATGGGTAAGAGGAGACCATAAATCTAAACTACTAACAAGCAAAGTGCAAAAGGTTGGTGTAATGTTTGGAAGGTATTCAAGTAAATCCAGCTGTAACTGCAAGCAAGTTTCTCTTTACTTAGCTTTGCTTCAAGTGATTCAATATTGTGGCAAAATAATCAAAATCTACATAAGCGAGACTAAATATTAATCACATTGGTTTCCTTGCTGCCAAATAAGCAAATGCACTGTTATACTTTAAGAGCTCACAAAATACTGCCATACAAAAAATAGTTGCAGGTCCACCATAAACACTTCAGTCTCGAAAGAAAAGAGAGATGCCAATAATAATGATTTTTACCTAACGCAGTGTAAAGCAAGTAAGCACAATGAGGAACCTTGTAAGGACATCCACACCCATTTACACTATAACTCCCATATTCAATAGTAAATTCCATCAGATGCCATGTCTTCCACGAATTACAGTTCACCCAATTTACATCGAAAAGACAATTTAGTTCAGTTTCCTTACCTTTACAGATAAAAATCCTTCAGCGGTGGGATATCACTCTCTAGGGTGCTAGAAATACTTTTCTTAAGATGACCACCCCAAACATGGACTTCATCACAGAACAGCAGTATCATGGGCACAATGAAGTTTACACAACTGAAAAAGTTCAAGGAGTAATATTGAACATTATTATAGCAATCTTACTAGCCAAAACCTTTAATAAAAATTCAACAAATAGAGATAATTGTTTACATTAAGTCTTGTAAAAATGTAACCTAGTAAATAAAAACTAAAAATATTTAAATACGGCTGTCGACATACCTATAACAGAGATCGCTGCTTCCTATGCCCCAACGGTCTTGACGAAGAATATGATTAGTACCTTCCGCCGACCCTAAGAGGTCGCTAAGGGCAGAGACCCAAAATTTTGGAAGGAAAATATCAAATTGCTCTTAAGCCAAAGCTGACCTTGTCAACTGCGGTCAGTTTCGTGGTTTGCGACGTTACGCGCGGCTTAACTTCGATTTTTTATCAAAACACTGATAAATGAATCAATTGAAACATAAAACAATTGTAATTAAACGATGAATCGGCAAATGCAAAAGGGAAAAATAATCGGCGCTTCATTGTTCTAGGAGGTTGGTGCGATTTGTGATTGAAGGAAAAGGTTCACTGAAAACACCAAGAACAAGAGGAGGATCACAGCAGGTGTGCCTCAACAACGTTAGGGTAGGATTTAGGCCCTGAGGGTTGTTCGTGAAATCGGTGTGAGGGAAAACGTGTCAACGATGCCGAGTAAAGAGCAGGCCAGGAAACTAAGTACGCGAATCATTTATTTGTCTAATGCAGGAATCGGCAACCTTTTTCACAAGAAGAGTCACTTTTTCGAATTATGCGATCGTCTCTCCCCTCCCCCTTACCTTACCGTCGTTTTACTTTCTGCGATTACCTCTGTAAAACAAACGTTTCTTCTAATAATATGCCCATACCTTCTATTCTTTACAATTTCTATTAAAATGCCCCCCCCCCACCACGCGGGGGTGTCCGCTACGCCACTGATCATGTTAATTGATCTTTAAAGATATTCACACCGGCAAATTGCGTAACTTTGTAAGGGTTACTCCGTTGAATGTTTAAATAATTAAATGTGTATTTGAAAACGGATGCAATAAAAACCTGAAAATTTTAACATTACTCATTAGGAAGGGGGAATATGGAAATTACATAGTATAGCAATCCGTACATTTATCCCCTTATTAGCTATTAGTCGTTTAAAATTGGTCGAAATAATCATAGACAACGATCGATAGCAAAATAATTTTAAATATCTAACTTGCGTATGATTCCGGGCAGCGTTGGTTAACTTCAATATGAGCTGTTAAAAGACGGCAAGCGAACCACATCTCCTTCCTTTAACAGTATAATGCCTCCCAAGGTATGACCAAGGCCGGATTAAGGGGCTCGAGGGCTTTGGCACAATTTTTCTCAGGTCTCTTTCTCTTATTCCCCAACCCTCCCTTCTCACCAGGGTTGTCAACCAGTGAAAATGATTTTTACGGACAATATGGAAAAAAATTACGGACAACCCAACATTTTTACGGACATTTTTTGCGTAATATTAAGATGTCTCAAAAAGACACAAGTGAACAATATTCAATGCTGCCATTCATGCATAGCGACAGAAGTGTCACTTAACGTTAGTTTAGCGTACTTATTTGGCTTAGGGAAACAGGAAATTTCGAATGCGTTCAGTAAAAATTCTTGCAACAGAAATACTACCTCATTTTTCAATCAGAGCATTTTGTTTAATATTTTTAATTTTTAGCCATTGAAAAAGAAAGGTTGCTTTACTTATAAAAATATAACCAAAATGAATATTATATATTATATTATATGAATATATAAGATAAACACATTTTTAAATAAGCGGCATTCAATCTAAAGTACGCATATCCCTGGGGAAATATGCGAGATCTTTCAAAGAGATACGATATTAAGGATATCTAATGTAAAAAAATAGCAAAGCAAAATGTAATAATTATCTCACCCATAAAATATACGTAAATCATATACTAATTAGGAAGTACACAGCGGCGGATTTAGGGGAGGTCGCGCGCGCCAGGGGCCCCTTGAAGTAAGGGGCCCCGAAAAAATGTTCGTGTATACAATTTCAGAAATATTAAATGTCTCAATTTAAAAATCAGTGGAACACCTCTATGATTCCATAGAAAAACGACCGTTAATAGGCATGGCCGTTCCGTGGTAATTTGGCGCCTGGAGCAAGCTTACCGAAAACCGCCTTAAATAGCCTCGCCATAATACCTTCGCGGACAGAAAAAACTTATACTTAACACCAAATGATACCCAGAAACGATATAAACAATATTAACAGTTGGTAGAATATATAATTGACTGACGTTATAAATCCGTAACTTTGTGGTCAAGAATGCCAATCCTGGCAGATTTTTAATCCTAAGATTCAAAATTTCCAATCCTGGTACCCCAATTTTATTAAAATCCCACATAAAAATTAAAAGTATGATTTTAGACGCTGAAACGGTAAATATTCTTTAATTATCATGCTATTTTTATACTGCAGTCTATCTAACGCGATGAAATAATTAAAGGTATGACACAGTAAACGTGAAACATTTTTATTCATTTATCATACTCCATACTCCATAACAAAATTGTATGCAGGACTGCCAAGACCGCATTAAGATAATTGGGGGCCCTGGCGCACAACTTTTCATAGACCACCACACACAATCCCGCACACAGTGTCCGGGGCCTCCGTAGATCCCTCTACTCACGGGGCCCTGGTGCAACTGCACCACCACCATGGTTAATCCGGCATTGACGACTGCCAAATCGTCCTATTTCAACAAGATAGGGAAAGAATTTCTCAAAAACGAGGTGTCTTCCGCAGATCATAAATATAGGTTAAATGTAAGGGTTTGAAAGAAGAAGAGACTTTTTAGTCTCAATCTCGCCCAATGAAGACGCTTATCCGTCTATGTACGTAAAGAGAAAAATCAGTTTTGCGTCAAATTCTCGCATTTAAAAAATATAATAACAGAGTATTAGAGTAACAGCTGTTGGCAACATATAACACGGAAATAAAAATCCATAAATTCAATTCCTACTTAAAATTTATTCTTCTTGATTTCATTTAGGCAAATTCTCTATCCAAATCGTCATAGTAAAGAGATTGGAAAATATAGATTTCAATGGACATAAGAGATAATCCAACCAATCTTTCCTGACTCATTGACGAACGTAAATAGTTTTTATGGTTTTCAGTTTAAAAAAAGAAGGTTCTGCGGGAGCTTATTTGATTGGCAATGTTAAAAGAATCCACAAACAAACGGAAATATTAGAGAAATATTAGAGAACTTCAAAAGGAGGCATATCGATCTTTAAAATGCAGCCAAATTAATTATTTCCTTAGCTCAATTCCATCAATATTTGCGCTATCACGGTAAGTTACGATTCCTTGTAGATCTTTACAATACTTTAATATTTGGGTTCGTTCCTGATGCTTTAATTTGAAAATGTCGTAAAGAAATTCATAATTGTTATCATGCGTTTTTAGTTGTTCGAATCTTTCACTAATGGAATTGTTCGCCATATCAATAATAAAATTAAAATAAACGGCGCAATATACATTGTACAAACTTTCTCATATACGTTTGGTCTCACTACACTACACTAATATCTTTAAATTTACTTTATCGTTAACCTGATTTATTATTTAAGCACTTACAGATATCCATTGATAAAAATGACATCAAATAGACAAAAACGCCAGAAAACGTTGCATTTTTATCTTAATTCTTCAGAAACAGAACCTAAGATAAATTCGAGCAATCAAGAAGTGGCAGCTTCTACCTCACAACCAACAAACTCCTTAAAGAGAGAGATCTTCGCTAATGAAGACAGCAGTTCAGTTATTTCATCGGCTCATTCCGTCGATATCGAACATTATAGTAGTGTTATGGTAAAAAAACGATATCGGTATTTACTTGGATGAAGGAATATTATTAGATAATTTAACAAATAAAGAACTTTTAGAAAATCCCCGCCAAAACATTACGTCTTTCCGTTTTCTGAACATCGAAAGAAAGGCAAAGTTGAAAAAAGATACCTTAATCAATCTTACTTGAATAAATATGCCTGGCTAGTTTATTCTCCAAAAAGAGGGGCATTTACTGCAAATATTGTACCTTGTTTGCTCCCAGAACGGTTGGTGCGATTAATTGTAAATATGAGAGTGGGGTTTTGGTATCAAAGCCAATTACTGTATTTTCTAAACTTTAGGGGAAAGATGATATTCTTGAAAAACACCAAGGCAATGTATATCACAAACGCGCTGTAGAGTCGGCAAAAGATTTTTTAAGGAATTTTGGAAAGTCCCAATTTGAAGTTCAAAACATGTTGATTTCAGCCCAATTGAAACAAGTTCAAGATAATCGAAAGCGCCTTTTGCCCATTATTGATACGATGATCACTCTAGGTCGACAAAATATATCATTTCGAGGCCATAGAAATGACGGTTGTTTGTCAGACGTGCCTGACGGCAATGAAAGCATAATTAACGAAGGGTACTTTCGCGCTATATTAAAATTACATATCCGAGGAGGAGATAAGGATCTTGAAAATCATCTTAAATCCTCTAGCGCAAATGCTACTTACATCTCAAAAACGACTCAGAACTAAGTCATTCAGTGCGGCGATGAAATTTTGAAAAAGATCCAAGGCTTTGTGAGTTAAGGAAAGTATTATTCCATTTTAATTGATGAAACAACCGATATATCTCTAGTGTCGCAGTTAAACATTATTATTAGGTATGTTTATGAGAATAAAATAAGAGAAGATTTCCTTGGTTTTGTAGACTTGCATGCGATAAATTTCGGATCAGGCATTTGTGAAGAAATCGAACCAAAATTGAGTGAAAACATGATAGGAAAATCAGTGGTCCAGTTTTTATTAAAAAATAATTTAAAGTGGAAAACTGTGTTGGGATCTGTACCGACAGCTGACGTGTCATGGCTTCCGAGAAGCGTGGCACTGTCTCAGAAATTCGTAAGGTTGCTCCGCATGCGGTTAGTGTTACCTGTCAAAGCCATTCATTTATCTTGAGTTTGTCGAAATCCTCCGAAATTCTATCTATTAGAAAATATTTTGGAGTAATGGGTCAGGTAATAAATTTCTTTCGTGCATCTGCTAAGAGAAGTTTTGTTTTAAAGAGAGCTATGGGGAAACTGTTAAGTAGCTTGTGTGATACGCTGGGTAGAAAGGCATGATGTACATTCAATAATTGATAATAATTTTTTCACTGACAGAGGTATTAAAAAGTATCAGTAGTTGGCATGATATCACATCTTCAACAAAGGCAGGTTTATTCCTTAATGCCCTCATGATCAGCGAATTCGTTGTTTCAATGAAATGCGTTACTTATATATTTTCACTAACCCTTCCGGTTAGAAAGTCACTCCAAAAAGAATCCCTAGACCTGAGTTCAGCTATAAAATGCATTGAAGACCTTGTATGTTTATTAGATTTAGAAAGGAAAAGGGCTGACGAAGTATTTCGTAGAATTTGGAAATGTGCTAATGAATTGGGTGATACCTTGGAATTCGAACTAATGCAACTGGACGATATGCAAGAATTTCCAGTTCTGAAACCGCTGAGGAATACTATCGCCACAATGTACATACATGTCCCTATGATCGATACTCTCTTAGCTGATTTTCATCTACATCTACATATTACCCTGCAAGTCACCTTGACGGTGGATGGCAGGGGGTGCCGCGCACCAAGTTCCTAACTAATTATTTTCGAAGCCGTTTTTGTGATGACACACTGAAATCATTCTATTTAGGGAATATATTGCCGAAAAACTACTTTATTTGAATTAAGACGATTTTGTAAATACGGCTACATCGTTGTGGGAAAAATATTCTGCTTTGTCGAAAAAATTGAGTGTTTCAAATTCATTTACTGTTTTTCAAAGCGAATTAAATATGTGGAGAACCAAATGGGAGCGTGAATCTACGTGCAACCATGTTAAAATTGACTTGCATGCATGCGAAGTTTTCAGTTTGTGAGACGAAGAAATCTATCCAAACCTGCAAAATTAAAATATTTAAATTTAAATATAATGAATATAAAAAGTAATTTTATTTACGAAATAAAGCTCAATATCAATAAACAAGTCACATAAATACTCCCTACATAGAAGCAAAGAACAGCCGCCTATCTTTTATGTAGAACCTGCATTCATGCTGATTCATGCAAAGATCCTACTGAACAGATATGCAAATCGATAAATAAGTCAAATCGATTATCGATAGGTTCTGAAATAGGACATTTAACGCCACGCTATGTCAGGCCGGAACTAATAGCAAATTTTAGAATTAATAGCAGATTTTAGAACCAGCTGCACAGAAGTACCTAACCCGAGAACGGTGCATAAATAAACAAACATTATTTTTTCGAACTCAAAAAAATTTGTAGAATTTGTAGCTGTAGACCCGAAGAAATTTATTACAAACCCGAAGCCCGAAGAAATGTCGCTAAACCCGAAGTCTTCGGGTCAAAATGACACTGTTGGCAACCCTAAGTCCCGCACTATAAGCTGAGTCACTTATTTTGCCTGCGTGCCGTGCGATAGTTAGGACAATGCTCGGCGATGAAGCGGGAAATGAAATAGCCAAAATTCCGCTATCTAATGAAGCAATTCGAAGGTTAGAAGATGTCATCTAACAGAGAGGAAAATGTTTCTAATAAGCTTAAAATGACAGACTTTGCTTTGCAAAGTGACGAGTCGACCTATACTAGCGGCTAAGCACAACTATTAGCACTTGTTCTCTTCATTCATGAAAATGAAATAATTAGTCAATTTTTGTGCTGCAGAGAACTCCCAGAACACGTAAGAGGTCAAGATATACTCGATAATTTGACTTCTTACTTAGAACGTTTGTAAATTCCATGGAAGTTATGTGCAGGAATTTGTACCGCCGGTGCTCCATGTTGGGATCTGCCAAAGGCTTCGTCTCACTTGTAAAACAACAGAATCCAACTACAATAACTAGGAACTATTGTTTTTTACACAGGGAAGCCGTTGTTGGAAAGACATTAAGGAGTTGATTTAAAGTCTGTATTAGACCAAGTTATCGGAATGGTCAATTTTGTGAAATCAAGACTTCTAAAGACCCGCCTCTTCAAACAGCTTTGTAATGCTATGGATTCGCAGTACGAATATTTAGTTTTACACACAGAAATAAGATGACTGTCAAGGGGAAGAGTGTTGGCTCATGTATATGAACTTAAAGAAGAGATGTTACTATTTTTTGAAACAAAGTGAAAGTGATTTTTGTGAATATCTTAGCTGTGAACTTTGGTGCGCCAAATTAGCATATTTGGCAGATATATTTGAGTATCTGAATAGTGTGAACACCAGCATGCAAGAGCGGAATGAAAACATCCTGACTTCTACGGATAAGCTACTGGCATTGCAGAGAAAAATAGCCATCTGAAAAAAGAGAGCTAGAGAAGATAATATTGAAATGTTTCCTCTGATTCCAAAAACCCATAAGAAAGAAATTGTTGCTCTCGTGGTGGAGCAGTTAGCAACTCGAGAGCACAATATCGAGCGAGTTACTTTCCATTCTTGACTACAGAGAAATACGACTGGGTAATGAACTTGTTCACACCAGTGACAACTAACTTATGCGTTTTTTCTCTCTCCGAAGAAAATGAGTTAGCTTCTCTTTCAACTGATCGCACTCTGAAAATCAAGTACGCCGAATTGTCTCTGGAAATTGCGAAAAAACTTTGGCAGTTTTCTACATCCTGCGTGAATTAGGGTTCTCGACACTTACAAACATTGAAAGCAGAAAAAGAGAACGGTTCAACTGTGTTGAAGATGAAAATAGAGTCTGCTTACCACGGATAAGTCCTAATATCAGTGCAATCATTAGAAAACGCCAAGCTCAAGTATCACATTAGGTAAGATTTTAAAATAGATTTTTTAACAAAACTTCATCATTTGTTCTGTTTTAGGATATCATAACTTAATTTGGTCGATTATATATACGACATAATATAATAAATATATCTATTTCTACGATAAATCCTAGTTCTTTATTCAAATCTAATTCCAGTGTGCCGCGAAAAAAGTGAATATCCAAAGTGTGCCGCGAGCACCAAAAGGTTTGAGAACCACTGATCTAAACATTTATTTGATTAAAATTTAATAACACTACTCAAAAAGTTTTTGGTAACATGAATGAAAGCTACCTTTTTAAAATAACTCTGGCATGCTCATTCCAGATCTGGACTTAAAAATTTTGTATCATGTCACAGTTTAAGAACAAGAAGTCCAAATCAGGACTAATGCAGGCTGTTTTCCCAAAGTTGACGCCTCGAATTGATTACTTATATTGACAGGAAATATTTCAGTATGTGTTAGTCATTTCAAGGAATTTTCATATCATAAATACAGTTTGTAACTCATAGTTTATCAATGATAGCGAAAAATTGAAAACAAATTAATATAGCATTATCAGGTTAAAAATACTAAAAGAAATGTCAAAATCTCTTTCTGATATTATATTTTATATGTATTTTTTAAATAAACGAATTTAATAAATGTTACTGTTTATACGCTACATGTACAGATCAACTGTCCATTGCTGAAGAGTAGCCAAGCGGAATGGAAAATAACCCATTTGTTCACTTGTCTATGCTCAAGCCGAGTTCGATAATAATCGTCTCTATGACAACTAGGCATTGCAATACCGATAAACCCGTTTACCGGTAAATGGCCCGAAATCCTTTACTAAATTTACCGGTAATTCGGTAAAATAAGAACATATTTAGTGTACATTTTATTAATTTTACCTGTTGATTATCTTTGTAAAATATATTTTTAAATAGATCTAAATATATGAATAATAACTTATAATGTTCAACAAAGAGATAGAATAGATATTAAAATTGATTAGGCACACTTTAACATATTAAATAAAATATTTAAAAATTCGTTACACATCATACTTCTATTAATATGGACAAAAAATTATTTACACACCTTATTTATTGAGAACTATTTTATTTTTATCCTGCTTTATTTTAACAGTAATTAAATAGCAGAATAAAAATAGTAATCCCTTTTTTGAACAAGTCTTGCAGCACATTCGTTCACGCGCGAGTTAAGTCGACGACGATGTTAAGATTAATTTGAATTCACGATCAAATATTACATCCCATTTCAATAGAACAGTTGATGATTCATTTCCTGCTGTAGTAGCACGCTTGACAACATGGGATGGCCTTCCCTTTAGGAAATTTAGTACGTCTGAAGATCTGCGAAAGTTATTAATCGCGAAGGGCTATAGAGACACTCCTAAATCTTCAAGTACGATAAGACAAATTGTCATGGAATACGGAGAGACAATCCGCAAACAAGTAATCAACGAGATATCATAGCATAAACTTTGTGTTGAAGCATTCAGTTTAACATTAGATGAGTGGACATCTGTCAAGAATCGCCGCTACATGAACATTAATGCCCACATAAGTGACAATAAATTTTGGAATCTTGGTTTATGTAGTGTCAATGGTTCTATACAAGCTGGCAGATGTTTAACACTTCTTCAAAATAAAATGAACGAATTTGGTATTTCTTTTAGAAGTACTGTTTCAATTACAACAGATGGAGCTTCGTTAATGAAGAAAGTAGGAAAATTAATCAATGCAAATATCAAGGTATGTTTAGCACATGGCATATAATTAGCTGTAATCCAAGTTCTTTACAATAAAAATAATTTACAAGACGAACAGGAAGAAACGGCTGTTTAATTACTTGATACAGAGGATTGTGATTCTGAGGACGAAGAAGAAGATAAAATTCATTGTCTTGATGCTTTAGAAGCAGGGGCGCGCCTACCCGGGGTGCAGTGGGTGCAATGTACCGTGGCGCCGACTTGCTGCGGCGCCTTCCCATTAAGGTATTTGTAAGCTATATATTGTTGCAATTCGAGTTGTAGATACATTCTGTTTGGGAATGTTTCCTCCTTGGTCAGAGTGAAAAGGGAAAGTTGGAGGTACTAAAATGACACGAAATTTTCCACGCAAAATTTTTCCGATCCCTTGCAATACGCAGTCGAATGACTCAAGGCCGCTAGAACACGTATCAGTGGCGACCGAAAATGGGTTCACCGTAGGAGATCCCAGGAGGTGGGGGCGCTACTGTGTTAATTGCTATCCTGACCCTAGCGAGGAGCTACAGCGGGGGCTGCAATCCTTTCGTAAAGTACCATCATGGCCGGCCCGAAGTAGGGGCGATCCGGGCGGCTGCAAGGGGCGCCAAAGTATTGGGAGCGCTAACCGGATCATCTATGTATTTTTACTTGCAAGTGAATACATTTTGGAAACAAATTTACATCGCGGGATAGGCGAAAATCTACTTGAAATTCCTATTTCCTTTCATTATCAATTATTTTATAGAGCAATGGATAAATGAGCAAGTTCTTCTAAAAATATGTAAACAGAAATTTATGGACGGGGGCGCTGGAGCACTTTCTCGCCCGGGGCCGCCCCTGAATACCATCGACTATTCGCTGGAAGAATACCAGATGTTTACCATTTTTTAAATTCTGCCTCTTGCTGAGTCTTGGGAATCCCAAATCTGTTTTAAATTGGTTTGGAATAGCTTTTCCGAAACTAACTTTCCCTACTCCTTTACGATCTCCCTCCTACGTTAACGTTTATATTCGTTTCTAAATAGTACAAAGCTCTTAAATCTCTTTGAAATTTCGTTGGAGAAGACCATTCTCAACGATGTGTGAACAGAAGAGTGTGATATTTGATGATAGGATAGTATACTTCGTTCAACGAAAAATAATTTATTTTTGAAGCTGAAGGAATCATCGTTCATGAAAAGGAAAACTGCACATACGTAGCGTTTATTTTCTTTATTTAATCGATGAGGTATTTCATACGATATAACGTGTTTCAGTTTCTATTCGAAAATTTTTTTATTGCTTTCCGCTCACAGTTCCTAAATTGTTTTGAGTTTTTGATAAAATTGTAGGTAAGAAGTACTTATTTGTACATCATATAAATCCGCGATGATTTGCTAATACTCAGAAAGTTATAAAAGTTCGAGAGGTAGGTCGAAAATATCTTTAAGGGTGGATTACTAGAGTAAGATTTGATATATGGTCTGGTATGTATTATTAAAAGGTGGAGAAAGAGTAAAGTGTTTTGGTAGGAACGCGAGTTTGAGGATCGTTCTAAACAGTTTTAAAAAATACTTTGATAAATTCAATAAATAAACGCAATGAATGTATTAGTTCTATTCAATAACTAGAAAATTAATAAGATATTTTATGACCAAAAATCGAATCAAGTACAACTGGGTATATTTGAAATACGATCGAAAAATCGATAAAATCTAGTAAATGGAATTTTTCAGACGTAATGCTAATCATTAGTTATATTTTTTTGTGTTTTCTTAACCATCTTAGTCTTACCATTTTTTGTTTTATAATTACATTCATATTAATTTATTTATACATTTATCTATGCTATTTTTCTATTAAAGCAATCATTTGATTTTATTATTAAACTAAGTAAAGTCAAACGTCTAAACACAAGATTAATATTACATGATATTGCGTGAATGTTTCCCTATGCCGTATTTCGTTGACCGTATGTAAATGTACCGAATTCAAATCCCATAACAATTTCTCCAAATAATAATAGAATTATTAAACCTACTTCTTCATTGGATTTTAAAATATCTTAAAATGAAAATACGAAGTTGGGACTTTGATGTAGGAATGCATAAATAATTGGTTTTGTTTTCTTATAGTCCACATAAATATCGCATCTAATTAGGCTTGTAAATTGACAAAATAACTCAAATATATTGGAATTTTTGATTGATCATTAGGTAACGGGACAGACTTTTAATCAAATGCGCGGCGAGTTTTATAAGTTTCGTTCAAGCAGATATAATATGTTTATTTTTATATTTATGCAACGAATTCTTTCAATCAGTTCGTTCTGGGATACATCGACAGAAATCCATCATCTTGTCTGCACTCTCTATCGATGAAAAAAAGTCATATTTGTTCATACCACAAAATTTCGCTAGCAGGGGGGCGCCACAGAGATATCTTGCTCCCGAACGCCAAACACCCTAGGCGCGGCCCTGTTTAGAGGTAGTAATGTATGACGAATCAATTGATTTTTACTTAAATACCACACAAAACGTCCAGCTGTTCTGTGATAGCAAAGATACGAAAAGTGGTTAAAATGTTCCGCAGGTCACCAACAAAAAAACGATGATACCTATACTCCAAAAACATACAAAGGAGGAATTTGGCAAGGAACTTTCATTGAAATTGAACTCTAAAACTAGATGGAATAATTTGCTAGTCATGTTGAAGCGCTTCACAATAGTCAACAATTGTATTAGAAAGTCTCATAGATACAAAATCAGAAATCAATTTTACAGAAAATAAACTTGAATTGGTCTCTAATACAATATTAGCATTGCAACCGATTAAAGTTGCAGTAGAGGCACTATGTAACAAAAATGTAAATCTATATATCGCTGACGTTACGTTAAAATTTATGCTCGATGAACTAACAAACCAAAACACACTTTTAAGCAATGAACTTAAAAAAGCATTGATAGCCCATATAAAGGAAAGACGCACAATTTATTCTGGTGTTCTACAGTACCTTTATGATCCCACGAAATCGAATGATGAAGATTACGAATTTAAAAAAAAAAAACAGCACATCCACAATAATGAAAATAATCGTGGAGCTACTTGAGAGCGTTTCTAATAAAAAGGAAACAGATAACACAAATGAGTCAACTGAAGTCATTGATTCCGATTCCGTGAATGTTGCAACTTCAGTTTCGTCGACATCGTATTGTAGACGAAGGAAAAACTTCAATTGGCGACAAAGAAAAAAACTGATGTTAATTCATTCTAATTTAGATCTCAAAAAGAATAATAGCCTGCAAGTCAATAAGTCGATTTTACGTGTTATCATAAGGGAAATGGAAATGCCTACCTTGGAGTCGAACCTAGGACTTTTTTCGAAATTTCTTTTCGTCATCTTAAAATATGTGAATCGATCATTCCTGCCAAATATAAAAAAATGTATCTTGTTCCATTATTGAGTTATTCGCATTTTTATAGCGTGACAGAGGGAGCCACAAAGGTACAGAAATACCCTTTAATTATAGTTAGATGGCTTTCGATTTCCTAATGACCGTTCCACCAACGAGTGTCGAATCAGAAAGAGCGTTTTTTACGGCAGGGTTTATATGCACAAAAATCAGGTCGCAGTTGGGAGACAAAAGTGTGGATAAATTATGTTTTCTGCGAGCCCATTTTAACAACCAAAGAGACAATAAATAAAAGAGAATCAGCGGCAATAACTTTTGTTTTAATTATTATCTTTAATTTAATTTTTAATATATGCATATGTTACGGTAAAAGTGTACATTTCCCAAACTACGCACATTGCTCATAACATATATTTATCGATTTATAATAAAAATTAGCATTGATCTGAAAATGTCGAAAATTACCGATAATTAGGAAAACATTTACCGAATTACCGGTGAATGATTGTCGATAAATTTGCTATCTCTAATGGCAACAATCCGATATAATGCGATTTAAAACGCAAAAACATTGTTTTAGTAGATATTCAAGAAATACGATCAATTATCAACATTCGGTGATAAGAATTAGAATATACATTCTTTTCCCTTTAGAAAAGTACAAACCTCGCTCCAGTATCACATTTTAAGATATTTTAAAGTATTAAAGAAAATATCTCTGCACGGCAGATTTGAGATTTCCTATGTAAAACAAATAGGAAAAAATGTTCCTGGAATAGAACCCGGGACTTCAATCTTACAATTAGCCAAATAAAATATAGCCCCGAGGTGGGCCCTAGCAGCACGAGCCTCATACCAAGTTTCATGAAAATCGGTACCTTGGTTCAAAAGTTGTTAGTAGGGGACACACACATACTGGACCATTTCATAAGGCTATGTTTCCTTTGGAAACCAGCCTAAAAAACAGAAATGACAATTTTTCATAAATTTTTGTAAAAATAAGCATCTCTTACTAAATGTTCGCAGAATTGGTGGATAGAACGTGTAGGCAGAACTGAAGGATAGAGAGGAAGTAGGAGTGTGATATCATAACAAACACATGCATTTTTGGCATCAGTCACATTGTTTTTCTGTAAATTTGTGTTCTGCAGATGGGGAAAGGACACTATTGTGGCTGTGTGAATTAGCCAGACAATTTTTGTAATGTGTGTGTATAGTTTACAGCAAAATCACAACGTCGATCTATAACAAAGACGCTAAAACAAGCCTATTATTTGTATTTTGGTTGTCATTTGGGAGATCAAGATATAAGTTGGGCACCACATGTATGCTGCATAATGTGCTATGTAAACTTGACACAATGGATGAAAGGAAAGAAGAAGAGCATACCATTTGCTGTTCCAATGATTTGGCGTAAAACAATCTGCCACCTTGAAGACTGCTACTTCTGCCTGACAAAAATTGAGGGTTTTTCAAGAAAACTGAAATAGATTATTCAAACATTCCGTCTGCAACGAAGCCAGTGCCGCACAGAGATCTTCCTACTCCTGCTCCACCACCTAAGCTTTGGACAAAAATAGTGATTGTTTTGCCTACATAAAAGGAAAGTTTCCAAAACTGAGGGATGCAAAACTCAAAGAAGGTATCTTTGTTGGTTCGCAAATTAGAAAACATTTGCATGATAACAGTTTCGGATGCAAACTAAACTCCATTGAATTAGCTGCATGGAAATCCTTTAAATTCGAAGTTCATAGGTTTCTGGGTAATAAAAAAGAGGAGAACTATCAACAATGGGAAGAACTGTTGCATAACTATAAAAAATCTGATGTGGCCACCACATGACTTTCTCCATATCTGTAATATTTCTAAAAATTCCTAATAGGTTATATAATAATAAATATTTTAAGAAACTACGAGTAAATTTTAGACGACAAAGAACAGAAATAAACTCAAACCATAGCCTTCTGATATTGGATATAGCCACAAAGCTCCAACAATTAAGATAATAAAAAGGAGCATTACTAAGACGTAACTAAGCGTCAATTGTTAACATAAGTCGCCAGAAGGTGGCGTGGTGGTGAAAGCTAAATAATTAAGTTTTTAAGATATCTCTTAATACATTATATGGAAAAATGTTTTGAACAAAGGTTGTAGAAAATTAAATTCCCTAAAACTTTTATTCTAGATTATTTTTAAATACATCAAATATTAAAGCAAATATCTCAAAATAACAGATGTGACAAGAGTAAACACCCACTTCCAGTTGACCAATTTTTACCAAAACTAATCAGTTCTTGTGACTCTCATAAAAATGTTAAATATAAAATTTCGCAATGACCTAATAGTTTTTGGGTTAGAGCACCCATCATGAGTGGTGATATCAGAAAAAATAATTCTCTTCCTTTCTTCCTCGGTTATGTTTTACTGAAAAAATTTACCACAAGGAATGCAAACGCCCATGTTGACACAATGAAAACGTCTTCATTTGTCATGTCTTCTGCAGTTTGAGACACTCACGAAAAATGAAACAGGACTGAAAGGCCAAGGGCAGGAAGAGTCCGGAATGAAGACAGTAGCTGAATCACCTTTCTTAGAACAACACTGCATCTTGAACTGTTTACACAAACAACCTCTCTTCACACTGGAGATCAAGTCTTCTGGCTCTAAAATACGTTTGACTAAAACAAGTGTTCGTGTTAACTGATTTTCTTCGTTCCCGAATTTTGTTCCAAGTTTGTCTTAAGCAAATTTCGTGTTATTCAACCAACTCACATACATTAATCCATACATTCAGGGCTGGGGAAAATATTTGTTCATGTTAACCAAGTTTGTACTAATGAGGATTTACTGTATATGCAATAAATATTTTTTCCTCAACTTCTCCTTAAAATATGGGTTTCTTATAGTCTGGAAAATGTGGTTCTAAGAAATTTTTAGAATATAACTCTAAAATGGTTATTCAAAATACTTCATACAAATTATTCCTTAAGTGTGAAATCAATCATAAATGACATTTACAAAGTTTAAACTCCAAAAAGCATAATTTTTCATTATTCAATTAATAACACAATTAGTTGATACAGGTTGAGTATCCCCAATCCGAAATCCGTAACATTGTAGTAACTCGCTTCTCCTCGTTCCTGAGTTTTTAAAAATATCTTTGGATAATATGAACATAGTGCCACCCAGTGATTTAGAAATGATGAAACTATTCAATATTGTCACGTTCATTAAGTGAAAAAATACCTTTTTAGTCCACTTCCATGTCCGTTGACTAATCGAATAACGATTTGCCATTCTATCTCCCTTGTTTACAAATTGCATGTTTCGATTGTAGTCCTGAAAAATGGCTGGCTTTAGAGCATTTCCATGTTCATCACAGAAATTACCATTTACAGGCGTATTGTGCATTTTTGTTGGTAAATGCACGTTTTGTTTGCTGTCAAATCTTTTTTTTTACTTGAACACATATACAGTATCACCCCTTTTTAGTTTCTGTATCTTTCCGTCAAAACTTTTTGGCATTCCTTTGCGATTGGGTCTAACAGTCCCACAACAATAAATTTTTCGTGTCTTCAGATCATTAAATAAGTGAGGAGATGAGAAGAAATTATCCATAAAAAGTTTATGTCCAACTCTCCCTGTCAGTTTCTTTACAGTTGCGTAAATGGCAGTGTGAAAGCGGCGTAGCAGCTCCTTACAAATCACAAGAAAATGAAACTCACTTAGTTATTCCACAAATTGAAATGAAATAGCTGAAATGGTTTTAAATCAAGGAGATTGTGACGATGAAGATGAAATTGTTAAAACTGCAGTAAAAATGCCTATAAACGACATGGTAAAAAAATGTGATGAACTCATTGGAGGACTGGAGCAGTGTGAATTTATTACTGAACAAGAAATAATGTCAATATATAAGATAAAAGAAAGACTTTTAAAACAAAAACCTTGGGTAATGAGGCAAATTACACTACAGGAAATATTAAAAAAGGCCATCCAATACGATCATATCATGTATTCCAAAATCCGGAAAAATCTGAAACAATCTTGGTCCCAAGCATTTCGGATTAGGGATACTCAACCTGTATTATTTTTAATTAGAATGCTTCATATTATAATAAACGTACTTTTATATAAAATGGTTCAAAATGTACATAACTCAAATATTATTTAATAATAATAACATAATTTCCTCAATAGTTAAAATTTATTTCACAAAGTTATACATAAATTTTATTTATGGAAAATTTTAAGTAATAAATAAGCTAAAACATAGAAAATAAATATTTTGGCAGAGTTAAAATTCCAAAGAAAATTTATTTCTTTTTTTACTGTAGCTAATTTGTTCAACATACCATAACATGGACAAGACTCATTTTTATAATGTCTTTGGCTATAAAGCATTAAGAGCAATGTGGTTCTTGTTAATGTTTTTAATGCACAAATAAACCACATTTTCGAATGTTACAAGCACCAGGCTGTATAACATGAACCTCAATTTTTCTTTTACCAGCAAACTAAAAAGGAGGTAATATTTTCATATTTTAAGGTCAAAGACCAATTTCTGACTTGGAAATTTATATAATTATCTCATTTCTTCAATACTTACATAATTTACAAATCGCAGTGTTTACATCCATTTACTGAATGTTAAAAGTTATCCAGTACATGACATGCTATTAAAAATCCCCGTATTAAAATTATTTTCATTTTTCCAAGAATTACCCATTGCAAGCAGAGTATAATTGTACAAGTGGTTATAATATTAATCACAAGAAATGCCTCCAGGATCAAAAATTCTTACCACCATCACTGAAAACATCAAACATGCAAGTATTAATAATTTAGATTTTACCAATTAATAGGACCTTGAAGATATCAGAAAGTTTCTTCCAAAATATGAAATAAACTGAAATTTTTTAGTTTTTATGAAACCATTAAGGTCCTTAAGAGGTCAATAAATAATAGTTAATATATATTTTACTGCTATGGGAAACAGTACAGCATCCATAGAAAGCATGTACACTTCTGCTAAAGAATTTATCTTTTATCCTTTAAAGACCTCATATTTAGGTGTAAATTTTCAATGCACAGCCAATATGTGAATAACTCACTGGCCACTTAACCACATGCAAAGCAAGCATTCTTCCAGACACACGTGTAAACTCACTCATACAGAAATTAAAAACCTCAACTTTACACAAATATGCAAAAGTTGAAATAAACATAACAAAATAATAAAATCAATGGTTTTAGAATAGAAATTTTGGCATAAAAAGCAACAGTTCACCATGGAAATGGTCTAACAACACATCAACATATTAACGTTTATGCTTTTCTGTGGTTCAATAAATAAACTGACCAGCAGCATAATGCCAATTTATTTATATAAAATATAGAATTCATTCTTACCATGAACTATTGTTTTAGTACTATACATTCACAGCATCAAAACATTTCAAGCCAAACAGAATAATATAGGATGTGAAGATATTTGTTGCCATTTAGACTTAGTGAAGAACTGTTAATTTATGAGACTAATTTGTGCCAGGTAAAATATACCTAGATATGCACAGCTTCAAAATATGATTAAAGACTTACAGATAAAATATAATACAGTTAAATATTCTTAGTGGAAGGAGGTGATCATGGCTTTCATCATCAAATCAATATATTGTTAATCCCAGGCTTAATCTAAACTGATTTTTAAATCTGCAAAGGCTTTTAAGTATTTCTTTACTTGTAAACTAATGAAAATGTTAATGATATGCAAAATCACAGCTACAAGTATGAAATAGTATGCTCTAAAATGTTTCAGTGACCAGCATCTAAATACAGTGCAGAGAAGTCAAGTTATTATAGTTGAGTGCGTTGAGAAGCTTAGATAAAAGGTTTTGTTTCACTTATTACTACCAGTAGGCATATCAAACTTATAAAATGCATTTTCAGGTATCCAAAACATTCCATTTCCCAGATTAAAAATGACTATTCACCACCTTCAAGGATCAACGATGCACATATTCACCGCAGCACTAAGTTTCACTAACAATAACTCAAGATAGTTTTTTCAACAACCTTGTATCACCATTATGATGCAAAATCTAGCTTTCAAATTGAAAAAAAGCATACAATCTCCAAAAATCACATACGTCGTACAACAGTCTTGGCAGGCTATACTCATTTCAGCAGTGCTAACACAATTGCAGTCCTCAATTCGGCCCAAGAGCTAAAATGACCATTTGGTAACTTCCAACAACACTCTTTGGCACAATTTCTTCCACTATACCAACTGGTCATGTTTGCTGGTATCCAAACATTTCTCTTATTTCCTATTTCTATCACTCCTGAGGTAAATCCACTTGCCAAACTATTAGATGGCTAGTGTCACCCCTGCCTTGGGAAGGGGGCTTCTCTCTTTCTACCAGTCCCCTCACTTCGACTGCTTCATCACCATCCTCATTCTCCCTCTCCTCACATTCTCCCTCGGCTCCTTCCTCACCTTCATCGCCTGCAATTGCATCAGTCTCTCCATGAACTTTGTGGCGCTGCCCAGAATGTGAAGGCCTGCCCATCCCTTCCATTTCGTCTCCATCTCCTGGAAACAAAATGGCACTTAAACAAACTCTTCCAACATGGTGCACATTTCAACCAAGCACAGAAGTCAGTGTTTAACACCTTAAGCAGCATGATTCCTAAGGCATCAATAATGCTGACTATATGCAAGGGAAATTTTCAATAAAACAAATGTAATTCTCAATAATATCAGCTGAAAGGTCCAGGAAGCATCCGGATTTCTGGAATCAGATATTTTCCAATTAAATATAACTAGTTATATCCTTTCCACTTGCAGCAGTGAAAGAGACTAAATTTTATTATTAGCAATTAAGTTAAAATCACATATTACAAGTAATTAAATTTTTGCTCAACATTTAACAACTTTTATTATAAATTATAGTTAGCATGTTAAATAGGCATTGATCTTGAAGTTTTATGTCCCTGTTCAAAGTAAAGTAAATCAGAATTCTGTTTATTGTGTCAACCCAATTTTTATCCAATATATTAATTTTTTGTGTCCACTCGTGTGCCACACACCAATGCCAGGAGTTAAGTATGTACATGCACACAGAATCCACTGATTAGGGTAAAGTTTGATAGTGTTTTGTTTGTATTTTAGAGTTGATAAGCATCAAGATCTTTCTTATTATAAAATGAGAAAATTTGTATATTTCCTCTTTAAATTATTTCTTTTAAAAAAAAGTTTCTGGATTTAAATACGGATGAAATTTTCCTTCACTTATGGGATTAGTGTATAAACAGTCTTGGGGCTTTCTTGTATTTATCTCTGAAACTAATAAGTTATAGTTGCATACTCTTGCTGATTTATTTTGTAGCACATGTTGTCATCTACCTGAATACTTTTTAATTGATATCTCACAGATCATATAAGAGCAATAGAGAGAAAAATATGGTTTTATACTGTTATAATCTAAAAGGAAGACGAATTCAAATTTAAGAGAACCACAATAAAAACAAGATCTATTCAGGAAAAACTTTGTAATACCAATTTTTAAAATAAAACATGGTGGTAACTTGGTGTCATCTGCTAACACAGCCAGCATTACAGTAATAGCACTTTTTCATTCCCCGAAATTTTTATAATGATGTTTATTTGCACCTATTTTGTTAAATGTGTAATTGTTTGTTTGTGTGTATTTTTGGCTAATCAACCTCTTGAATTATTATAGTCACAACCCCTTACACACCAGACACACTCACAAGGGAGGAGGGAAACCCAGTGCCGGCATTAGCCTACTCTTAACGAAGAGAACCAAGGGGGCCAACTGCTTAACGTCCCTTCCAAAGGATGGAATGCTGATATGCACGATCTCCTCAAAGCACACAAGTAGGGGACGGGACAATACCAGGTTGAAAAATCCAACCTCTGCTGGTTTCGAACCTGGGACCGCTGTGTGAAGGCCAATGCTCTAACCACTCCACCAATGCCACCCCAATTGTATAATTGGATGGCATATCAAAATAAATAGGCGTCTCATCTGCATTACCCATTTGGCTCAAAAGGTAATCATGAATTTTTCACAATGCAAATACATGCTTCTGGAAAGCAATAAGTTTGTCCGTGAAGACAGAAGATAAATGTTGGTAAAGAAAAGTTCTTCATTGCATGCAAAAACCATTACAACACATCAACCATATGCACCAATCATTACTAGCCTTGAATTATTGCCATGGGATGTTTAGTGATCATGATAATTCATGAGCTTTCAGTTTAATGATTTCCCATGACACTGACTTTCCGTCCATTCTTTGAGTATGCACAAATTTTACTGTTTCTTCTTCTAATTCATGAAATCGACTTTGTTTGGGCCCACTAAATGATTTCCGTGTTGAGTTAGCACCTTCATGTTTCTGTTTTGCTTGCTTTCACCTTTGCACATTTACCTCCATCACATTATATTTCCTTCTGGCCTCACAACTGTTAGTTTCTTCAGCATAATGCACCATCAATTGCTTAAATTTTATATCAAAACTTTCTTTCGTTAGTTTAGTGCAGGTATGTCAAACTGATGGTCTGGATGCTAATTTGTGTCTTAACTAAATCGCTCAAAATTTTATATAAATATGTACTTTATTTTTGTGAAAAGGAGTTATGATTTTGTCATTGTCATTGAGGCACAACAGAACGCATTTTCTAAATTATTGTTTTAATGGTAAAACAGATGTCCAATATTTTAGATAAAGGCTGTTTTTCCAACTCACAATGGTTATCCTAATGCGGTTCTTCTATAACATTCATCGATTTAATGCGGCTCTGATGCTTCTTCGAGTTTGACATACCTAGTCAGTGAAACAAATACGATGTTGGCATTAACAGTTGGAGTATCTTAGGTGGGCCACGTAAACATATGTAAATGCTTCAGCAGGCTGTATTAGGATTCAGATTGGAAGTTACTTAAGATAATGCAAAAGATTCTATCAGCAAAAATTAATAAATAATAATATTTTAGCACCAAAACTTGACAAGAAAAGGTTTTCCATCCCTAATTTTAATTGACTAAAAATGAAAGTAGATGCATTAGACTTCATGGTTCTCTTTCATAATGGCATCACAGGTCGCCTAAAATTCTCTGAAAGGCCATAGTTCTACCCCTGAACTACAGTGACCATAGCGATTTGAGCGACTACCAGTGAATACAAATAATTCCTGTGAGAAAATTTAAGAGATTTTCTGACTGAAAAAAAGCTTAGATTGAAGAAACTTACACTTGCCAAAGTGATAAACCGAGGGAAGATTTTTGGAGAGCAGCATTTTGAAAACTGAAGATGACAAACGTTTTTTAAGGGATCAGATTTTGATCTTTAGAAAAGATTATTTTCCTTTTTCATCATGACCATGATTTGTAGAACTTCAGCCATTTAAAAATTATCACAATTATCTTTTTAGCCATTTTCCAGAAATGTGGCAAAACCTTTTTGGAAGAAATGTTACTTCAGACTGACTGTACACATTATTACATTAGTAAAGTGGTTGGATGACCTGAGCAGTCTTTATCAACAACACTTGTTCTGCAAATTTGAAACCTTTCCACTCATTTGTATGCCTTCCTTTGCATAATACAGTTTTCTCCGTGTAGTGCTAATATAATTCAGTGGATCTGGGAGGGTTTTATCCCCTCTGACTACAAAAATCTAATGACAGCATGTTGCTCAATAAAGGTGCAATCCGAAAGCAGATCTGACTTGCTTACACTGTGATTGTACAAGACTCACTAAACGTAACGGCTACCCCATGACATGCCTAGACTTGTCTAAATCTTTAGTATGCATGATATCTGCCAGATTGCTGTCTGACAAATTACCAGGATTTTACATGCAAATTGCCCTTACTTTGTCAATTCCCCTCGTAATTCCAGTTAACCTTATGTTTAAATCATTATTTTGTGAAACAAAAGGTTTTTGATACTTAAAATCTTATCATCCTTGTCTTGCTACAATTATTTAAAGCAATGCCATTCAAAAATTTTTCCATGTGCTCCTTGGATGGTTTCATTGTCTTCTTGGTACCACCACATCGTATATTTTACTTGATAATGATGAAGATAGCCTTAGCCACAAGAAAAAAACACTCCTAAGAGATTCAACATGATATATAAATCTTAGGATCAAAATTATTAAATAAAAAATCAAGAATGTTTCCTAAATAAGGGTTTGTTTTAAATTCAGGATTGTTTGTCTTTTGAGTAAATATGATAAATGGATGGATTTTTGAGGATATGGCACACACAGTGGGGAGTGTGAAACACAAATCTTTTCACAATATGTAATGTTATCCATCAAAATATTTTTACTGGACCTTCCCCATAATATAGTGAGAATTATAACTTGCAACAATGTATTCACATCCAGAGTGACAAGGGGGATGTGAGTTGATGGAAGAATATTAATTTCATCCAGCCTGCCCAGTTCAGTTAAATCATACTAAACAGGACTAGATGAGACTGGATGCACTTGGTATAAATCCATGCTAAAGAAGTAAACAATTACATGCACTGCATGAAAAATGTATCATTTAGTTGTTTTAAGTAATGTAAATAGATACTGTAAGATTTTGGTTTAAAAACATTTCCAAGTCAGATTATGATGTTGGTATTTACAGCCAAAGAAATGTTTATCATGCAGCTGAAAAGTGCATTTGTTTTCCATACACAAAATACATTGTGCAATATAAATTACTAGGGCTCAAAAAACACTCAACTACTCATTATAATATCAAGTTTAATGTGCAAAAAATATATATTGATTCACCTTCATTTTCTGTTTATTCTCCTAATAATTTTTAGTTATATCAATGACAGAGAAATACTTTGGTCTTGATTGCCCCGATCATTTTAATTTATGTCAGGAAAGAGAATCTGCTATGAATTTGATGAGTGGAATTTCTGTTTAACAGGGGAACAAAGCTTACATTTGTTGAGCCCTAATAACTACCAAACATTTTGGCTAATATGCATTCAATGAAATATAGTATAAAATGGGCAGATAAGAAGCATCATTGTTAATGATTATCTACACGCCATCGCCAACATGAAAAACCATCTCCACAACATTCAATTTCACCATATCAAATAGCAGTAATTATTATACTCTGTTTCATATATCTTTGCGGCTGAGGGATAGAACGAAGAAGAGAGCTTTCCAGCACGTGATCTTACAGGAACCAATAGGAATGAAGTAGGCGGAGCCTCCCCCGTCTATAGCTCATTCTCTTTCTGGCCTCCGATGTGCATACATTGAGTCTCTGAGTGCTGTGTTGCCACATGCTAATGCCTTTGTTGTCCAAACGTCTCCCCACCTCCTAGCAGCAGAAACAAATGAGCGGTCCCGAGTACGTACGAAATGAGTCGCAAAGATAAATGAAATAGACTATAATACACAATGCTGTTTCCTAAAACAGAGAGAAATGTTTAGGCTACAGACACATAACAACCAAATATCCACATATTTTTCAGATTGGTAACATTCATCATGTTCTGAGAGAGAGAAAAGTGATGTAGCGGAAACCTTTTCCCCAAGGCAGGACGATGAAAAAAATAAGTCCTAGGGATGCAATTGGATACGTAATACAAGGAACAAGAAGTGGTTACCCTGTAACACCTCATGGAAAAACAGAGATTAGTAAATCAAGGCAAAAGCCAGTCAGTAGTGTGAACAATCTGATTAACCATTACTAAAAGAGTGAACTTTCTCTAACAGTTTCTACGGAAATTTTCAAAACAAAGACCTAAATGAAAATGGCTTCCTACCGATGTTTCATGGGAAACAGGAGTGGGAGGGACAGGTTTACACCTTAGTCATGCCCCTTGCTCATCTTTATCGTCTATTCTCCCATCTGGAGACATTTGCCACACAATGAGATGACTAGCTCCATCTGGAATTTCTCCTGGGATGTTTACTGTATTGGAAAAATTGTGACACGATGGAAGGTGAAAGGTACAAGGGAGGAAGGATATAAAATAATGGATGTAATCTCCAAATTAAATAAAATATAAAGCAGAACAAAAACTGCATTAATAATTTGTCAATTTCATCAACTAAAAATAAAAATTTTCAAACAGGATGAGAAAATAACTGCTAAAATATGAAAACTTAAAATGTATCACAAAGATGACAATTATAGTTCTAAATAAAATTTAAAGTAATACTTTTTTCAAAAGTAATAAAATGGAAATATTATGGGAACTGAAAATAACAACTTTTATGTAGCCTTCTGACATTATTTCCAGTATGCCCTTTAAAGAAAATACAATACCAAGTGAAAATCTACATTTACATCATAACTAGGCTTGGTAGGATTTAATTTAAATCGATAACGTCGATAAAAATGAATTGTTTTCGATAAGTGTCAATTTTCACCACTACATTTTCTACGAAATTTATGCGTCATGACTTTAAAACTTTGTTATCCGCTCTGAAACTTAACATATTTTACCACCAAACATCCAAAATGGTAGAGACAGTCTGTATTTGTCATACCAAATGACCACACCACATTCAGAATTTGCTTTCTAATATTGCTTATGTCACTGTCTTAAGGGCACATACTGAGCAGCTGTGGGATCCAAAGGTAAAGGACAAAATATTTTGATCGGTTTATTGTGCTCTTTCTTTATCCTTGGCCAGATCCGATAATCCATATGCACTTTGGACTCCATTTACTGAAAAGTCGAGGGATGCCTAATGTGTCCTCTGTGAGACATTATCTGCTGACCACCTCCAAGAGACTAAATGAAAGGTTTCTCCAGACTGAAAAATGAGTACAGATCGTCAGATGGCCTTATGGCATTTCCAAAAACATCCTGTCATAAAATTTTTATAATCCATCTGAGAGTGACCACCGTGCATCATTCCATATACACACACTAGGCTTTTTTCCGCAAAGATGAGATTTTTCATCAACATAATTGTTCATACATTAGGTTGTGCATTATACACACGTCACATTAATTTCTCACTAATGATCATGATTTCATGAATAGTGGGCATGAATTAACGAGCAGAATATACTTTCTGATTTATTGCGAAAAATTTACTGTTCCAAGTTGGTGGCCAAAATCAACAACACATTCACCAAAATATAGATAACAACATGAAAAGCAGCATAAAAGAAGCCTTTTTATTTACACACTATTAGTAAAACTTAATTAGAAGGAATTCAATTTATAACATTTTTCTAGATAAAAATTGAAGATATGTATTGAAATAAACGTTGATATTAGATATCGCTTTTTAATAAATATAAACGTCGATGTTTGTGTATTTCTGGCTAATCAACCTCTTGGATTATTATAGCCAAAATATAAACGCCAAAAACTAAAATGCCCAATTAAATGTATAAAAATAAATTTTGATGTACGTCGTTGATTTTTAGGAAAAATAAACAATGGTAGTGGTCGCTTTTTAAGAAATTTTAACGTCGAAAACTACCAAGCCTAGTAAAATGTATTAAAGCAAACGTTGATATTGGTCGATGATTTTTAGGAAAAATAAACGTTGATTTTTAAGAAAAATAAACAACGAGAACTACCAAGCCTATAGTAGTAGTAATTTTAAGTGTTGATATTTGTTGAAAATCTCTCTGGAAAATAAATGTTGATTTTCAAAATAAATATATGTCGAATTCTACCAAGTCTAATAATAACCTAAACAATGCATTTTTACTAGTGTATTGAATCACAAATGTAAACAGTAGACGTAGCTGATATCAGGACTGTCTAAAGGAGCCAGCGATACAGGAGACTACCCTGGGTGCAAAAGCTCGGAAGGGAGTCATTTCTCAGACCACTTTCTTCAAACTTTAGCATAAGACCATTGTCATACGGAGAGACAAACTAAATCCCTTCAAATTGTCATATGAAGACTAGGAGTCAATCAATGAACCTATCCCTTATCTCTCTCCTAATTTTATGTTGCCAAGGGAAGGCATGTATTGTTTTAGTGGTTGTATGCTCTAGCAGAGTGTTGGGAAAGATTCCCGAACTTCCCAACAGCGCGTTTAATTTAAAACTAGTTGTAAGTCAATGAATGACTTTAATGTCGTAAAAACAATTGACAAACAAGTTTATTACTTGTGCACATAGATAAAGGTAAGTTATTGTCTATGTTAAATTAGTACCAGCTATACATTTAACCCAGGAAGGGTCCCACAGGGTCCACTGGACCCCACATAACATATTTTCCATTGAAACTATTGTGCATTACTACAAACGAATTGCACCCAAAGCAGTCAGTCGTGGGTTAAAATAGATACCAACATATTAGAATGACTATGTTATTAGTTCTCAAGGTGCTTTTCTTGAATCTAATCTACCATTATTTGTAAGATTATTCGACAAATATTATTTTCGGTATTTATTATTATTAATGATGTTAAAAGCAGTTAGCTCATACCTGCACACTTCGGACATTGGTTAGTTTGCTGGTGACAAAATATTTCTGAACTATTTTTTTAATTGTCTTTTTTCTTTTAGAAGTAACATTTTCATTAATGATTTTATTTAAATATTTCCAATTCAAAGATATTTTCTTGGAAAGGAAATAAAGGTCTTTGTAATTGGTTTTAAATCTGGAAGTTAAAATTCATGATGCCTTTAGAAAGCAAGTTTTTGAACTTTTTTAAAAGGGTGATAAACATTTAATTGCATTCAGTTAGTAACAATAAAAAAACAATTTTTACAATTGCAATATAAATTTCAATTTATTATTTTAAAATTTTTAACTTTCTTTTGCTAAAGAGAGCCTTGGTTATTCTATTTTGGGTAAACAGTAAAAAAGTGTATATAAAAATAAAATAGACAACATTACGTTTAATTATCAAAGAAACTGAATTTAATCAGTATAACTTCAATTTTAAAAAATATTTAATAATTTTTGTCATGTTGCCTCAATAGGTGTTACTCATTTTAATCAAATTGAATGTCCACATTGTTTGGACATTTTCTCTTTTGGTAAAATATTTTGTGAATTTCAAGTACCCCTGCTAGATAAGCATACCACTTAAGATGCAAAATAGAAAGCCAAGGCTAAGCTGGAGGCTGTGTTGTAGAAAGGTGCATTCAATATAACACTGGCAACCGGACTCATGGAAAAGTGCCTTGATTTACTTAGATATACAAAGAAACCAGACATGAAGAAGCACTTGCTACAGAAAAGCAAATGGTAGGAAAAACGGAGTTGAGGTGGAAATTGGAAAAGTTTGTGTCCACTGGAAAAAGCATTTTAATTGTTCAAGATATGAAAAGGATGAGAACATGGACAATGAAGATGCTTCGGTGCTAGTTACACCAGGAAAAACTTTTTTAAACATTTTTTTTGATCAACTCATTGACTTTGCCATAGACTGGAAAGATTCATGCAGCTGGTTGATCACAAAAAAACTGGGTGTTTCTTTATGACTTCAGTTGCCTGCCAAAGAAGTACATGCTAATGAAGCACTTCGTGGACTTCCATCTGGCTTTAACTGACAGGAATCACTCGGACATTAATGATGTTGATCTATGCACTGAACTGGGCCACCTCAGCCACATTCTACAGACTGAAGAGAGCACCCAAATTCAAGTTCTGGGATTCATTTGCTCAGTCAACTTGAATGATGTGCTTCCTAATGAGTGGGCCATGCCATTGTGTAATTACCAAAAACTACAGCGTGCCAATGTAATACACTTATTTCCTTCCTTTCTATCTCTCTCCCCTTCTGTACTTTCCTCTTACCTCTTTAAGGCTGGTTCACACTTGTAGCGTAAATGTCCCAGCGCTTAGAATACAAGGTAATAACGCACACTAATTATCTCAACTAATATGCTTGATTTTTTTCTACCCAAGAAAAAAATTATCAACACATCTACCATATATTTTGAAGAGTTTGTTTGGGAATTGGTTTGTGCAAAATAAAGCAGTGGCAGATCAAAAGGGAAAGATGGTGGCGATCCTCCACCTCCGTGAGCGCATCCGAAAAACTGTTCTCTTTGATAAATATCGCGTGACAGTAGACCTTTATTTCAACAATAAACAACAATTTGTTGTTTCTGCATAATTTAATATATTAGTAGTCATGAGGGCTATTTTATGTATCAGTGTTTATTTATGCAAAATTATGAGAATAGCCTCCTCCACGGGGAAAATCGCCCTCAACTTGGGAAGTTTCTAGATCCGCCACTGAAATAAAGTCATACTTCATGATTAGCAACACATACCAAATTTTGCATAAACAATTCTGCCATTTAAATTACTGGAATTCACTAACTTTTACACCAGAATGTGCTTGCTGAAAGTTTTCAATCGTTATTTTTGTTTTTCATAGGAAAAAGTCACGACTATTATGATTGGAGCTCATAAAAAATATTTACTAACAAAATAATGTAGAAACAATAGTATGTCATTTTAACAGCAATAAAGATTATAGGGTGGCAGTTGGGTTTTTAAACCGGTATGATTACTGACCTATTAATTTTCTTTTTATGTGATCTTTGCATGAAGTGAATGCATATTGGGAGGTCGTTTCCATCCATCCATCCGCATGTTAAAACTCAGAAATCGCTGGACGCATTTTGATGAAATTTGGTATTGGGAAGTTTTGCTAAAATTGGTCAACTGATTCTAATTTTGGTTAAAATCGGACAACAATTACGACTACTTTACAAGAAGACCTACATGTAGTTTACAATGTTCCTTTGTTTCAACTCAGGAACCGCTGGCTGTATTTTGATGGAATTTGGTATTGGAGAGTTTTGCTAAAATTAATTGACCGATTCCAATTTTGGTTAAAATTGGACAATAATTACAACTACTTTACATAAAGACCTACATGTATTTTACAAAATACCTCACTAGCTTCTCGTTAAATACTCATCTGAGTGAAAAATATTGAGAACATTGTGAAATCCCAAAGAATGCATTTGGAAATTCTGTGTATTCTGATATGGAGCACACCTTTCCAATCTTGTTTAATTTGCTTACGAGTTTTGCATGGAAAATGATCCAGGGACATTCTTGAATTTTCATCTATGGAAGTATAAGTCTTAGATATATACTGTGGACTTTTTTATGGCATATGATGTCTTTTATCCGAATATGTTTTTTAATTGAGACCTTACAGATCATATACGAGCAACATACATGAAAATGTGGCAGACTCGTTAGCATTAGCAAGCAAGAGTTGATGCAATAAAATCACTAATTTCCCAGTTACCTTTAGTTTGTGAGACTTGAGAATTCACTTTACAGTATCGGAAGCATGTTTACTATTGCACTGCATACAAGAGATGCCTTTCATAGTGTTGCTAGTGGTATGGTACGAACTATTGTCACTGATAAATAAAATAAAGAAATGTTTCCAATCTGAAAACATGATTTTAGATGTTACAATTCAACTTGTTAATGCAGCAAAATAAAATCTCAAGAAGTTTAGAGATAACTCATTTGAAGATTCCATGAGAGCAAAGCAAATAGCACAGGAGCTGGGCATCAGCTCTGAATTTCCAAAAACCAGGATTCATCGACAGAAGAAATATTTGAGGAACATAGCCAAGACAAAATTCTGTCCAATACTGAGTACAACTTCAAAATTACGTTTTTCAATCCAATGCTTAATGTGATGATTATTCAACTGTCAGACCGATTTGCACCTGCAATAACAGCGAGTAATAAATTTTTGTTTGAACAAGGTGTTACAACTCCAAGATAGTGAGTTGAAATTGGCATGTGAAGCAATAATAGAAGACTGTAAGGGAGATATCTTGGGTGATTTACAAGAAGAAGTACTTTTATTGAAGACTGCTTTACAGAAAAGCAAATTTAATTAATTAAATTTCTTGCAATTACTGAACTTCCTAAGAAACAACAGATACAGTGATGTTTTCCCCAATGTTATGATAGCTCTCCACCTGTATTCAACCATCCCTGTCACTGTAAGCACTGCTGAACGGTCGTTCAGTAAACTAAAGCTGATCAAGAACTATTTAAGGTCATCCATGTGCCAAGAAAGATTAAATTCTCTTGCAATAGTTTCTATTGAAAGAGAGGAAGTGAAGAAATGTGATTTCAATGAAATTATTCTCAAAAGGTATCCCATAAATTCAGGCGCCCAAGTTTTTGATTTTCATGTACTACAATGTATATGCAGTAATTTTTTTAATTTATTTTTATATTTATTTGCTTATTAAAATTACTTACTGAAACTATATATTTTCATTTCTTGGTTTCTTTGATAAAAGCATTAAATCATGCTTTATGGGCAGGTCGTGTCTGTCTGTATTTTTAACGAGAAAAAATTGAGAGAATATAATTGAAATATTGCTTGGGCATTAATGAAAATACTTTTGAGCATACAGAAATTTCCAAGGCATAGTTTAATCAGGTATTACCTAAAATCCATATTATTAATTTGTGTGTTTACAATGTAAATAAATGATTGGTCGTTCTCAAAATTTTTCTCGGAAACTGCAGTTAGGTAGAAAAGTGCAAAAATCTGCCGTGGCAAAGCTTTATTCTTCCAGCGAAAGGATTTGCGGTAAAAGTCGATGGCACTGTTATCACAGAAATACCGACTCAGCTGGAGACTCTTCCTAGGGTAGGGATAGAAATTAGCAGAGTAATGCCCCCAACCTGCTGCCATCTCCTACAATCACCTCTAAAACCATTCCTGCTGACAGCAGGACAATGTAACTGCGTATTGCATGGTTTCAGAGGCTAATTTTGTTTGGAAGATTTTGTGTGTGTGTACGTATTTTTGGCTAATCAACCTCTTGGATTATTATAGCCATTACTCCTTCCACACCGAACACACTCACAAGGGAGGAGGGAAACCTGGTGCCAGCATTAGCCTATTCTTAACGAAGAGCACCAAGGGGGCCAATGGCATAATGTCTCTTCCAAAGGATGGAACGCTGATTTTGCACGGTCTCCTCAAACCACACAAACGGGGACAGTAGACTGGAAAAAATCCTACTTTCATACCCCCAGAAGATTTTGTGTCGTTCTAGTATTTCCAACATTCTTTTCTTGCTTTAACATACAGGTTCTAGAAGAAAAGCGATGATACTTTCATTCTTAGAAGATACAACTCACATTACAATAATATATGAATGAATCGCACGTTAGATGCATTCAAAAGATATTACCTACTCCAAACACTTTTGATTTTTATAACCGAAAATGCGATTCCAATAAGCGGTAAAAATATAGTGTATTTGGATTTGAATCCGTTCTCTGAAATTTTATTCTATAAAATGGCTGATTCTAATAACCAATGATCGCAATAAGTGGTGCCTACTGTACCTAAATAAAAGCCTTTTCATTAAAGATTTTATGAGGTTCTACTTAATACCGATCTAAAAAAAAATTTTAACTGAAAATTGTTCATTCTTTGTCAGGAAATTAATGTTTGAAAATGATAATGGATAGGCTTAAAATGCATTTTCCAGGCCCACTTTTTAATAACTTCACCTTGGGGACACTGCCATTGGCTCATTTCACTTGCCAGTGGGACATCCAGCTAAAATGATAAGAGAAAGGGGGTTGAAGGTGACCTTTTTATCCAGTGATGGATCTGGCTGATACATAAAAGTTGTTTAAATCAATAAAGAAATCATAGATAAAAATTGGAAAAGGGGAATCATATGAGGGGTTAAGATATGAGATATTGATCCTATATACATGATTAGGTTTTTAAATACCATATTTACCTGAATCCAAGACAAGGTTTTTTCCCAAATTTCAGCTTGAAAAAATCAGGGGTCGTCTTAAATTCGAGTATAAAGTCGTATACCATCAATACATTGCGGTCAATTGATCGCGTGTCAATTCACCGTGCTTCAATTCGTTGCACATCAATTCATCACATGATAAACTAGTCACGCATCAATACATCGCTCGACAAACCCATCACGCATCAATTCATTGCTAGACAAATTCATCGTGTGACAATTTCGTTGCGAGACAAATTCATCGTGAGACATTCGTCAAAAGACACTCATTGTGAGACAAATTGAAAGGTGAGACACCATGACGAATTTGTCGAGTTTGTCGTGCGATATATTGATGTGACGAATTGATGAGTGACGAAATGACTGCCACGAGTTCTCATATAACCATAGGAAGTATGGTTATGCTTTTAATCGATATTTTTTAAACAAATGAAACAATTAAAATAATTGTATTTTTCATTGCAAACTTACGATCCGGAATTCAATTAATCAAGTCTTAATTTAAAAAATACATTTTAAAATTTCTTTTATGTTTCAGAACAAATTTGTAACAAACCATTTAAATTAATGAATGAACTAGTATATCTATACTGAATATGTGTGTTCGAAATATACACCAAATACAATCAGTGAGAAATTAGGTCATAAAATCTTTTTCCTGTTTTAACAGTCTGCTAGAAGGGGAGGGTTGTCTTAGATTCGGATAAATACGATACTTACACTCATGGTTTTCAGGACATCCAGCACAATGACGAAATTCCTAAATAAACTTCAAATTAAGCAATTATTTCTGGAAACAAGATTTGTTTTCAACATTTACCATTTCGGAAGTCTATGTAGCCCTCTCCTCCAGACATGACACGCATGGATCGAATGACTGGTGATTGTGGTGACATAGGAGATGTAGGCTCAGAACGATACCCATCTATCATGGGACTCTGCCCTGGGGTTGTAGTTGATGACTGACCAATACATCCTATAATGATAAACATTATTAATTAATTCAGTCATCTCTTTAGCAAGCATATAAGGTTATTAATCTAAATGCAAGTTACCACATTTGATGGTTTGAACCTCATTCACTAACTGTATGATTCTTTCTCCAAATATAATTAATGGTTTCAATTCATAATAATACTGATAACACACTTTGAGAGTAAACTAAATTATTAATATTAAAATCAATTCAACTTTGAATTTATATACATGCATGAGTAAATACGAGAAAAATGCATTCAATTTAATTTAAACCAATAATTTAAAAGAATTTACCACATTTCAACCTAAAAGATGAACCTGCCTATAGGATATGCAAAGATTTTAAAGCAAAACATTTAAAAAATATTTTTAAATATAAGTATTCATGATGATATTAGGTATTCAAATAGAGCAGTAATACAGCTAACAAAATTAGCAAAATGAAATAAGTTATATTCATCATGGAACGAAACAAAATATTAATATAATATTGTTTTTTCTCACTTCAGCACAAAGCCATTTCAAAGTTTGTACATTTACAGTTACAAATAGCTTTACAATAAATCTTGAGACACCTTTTTGTCAATAAAAGGGTTTTAAATACAAAACATTAATTTTTAAACTTTCTCTTCCAAACAGTTTTTAACAGTGACCTATTTAAATTCTTGTAAAGATCATTTTCAGCATGTTAGATAAATAGACTGAAACAGAAAGGTATTGCATCATTTCCTAATTATTAATAGTAATGCAAAAATCAATTTAACACAGTTATTGTTCAATTTATTATTCTATGTCCAAGCAATTTTAAAATACAAGAGGTGACAGTATTATTACAAGCAGTCATTTAAATAAAAAAGTTGAATATCACTGTTTCTAAGGACATATTTAAATATAAAAGAACAACCTCCATTCTTAATTCAGAGTTAGTTTATTTGAGAAATTGATGGAATAATGGGATCTAAAGATCCTATGCAGACAGGCATAAGCTGTAATGTTGGGAATAATTTTTGAAACGAGAAAAAAGTCTGCTATGACTGGGAATCGAACCCGGGTTTTCCGCTTGCCGGGTGGATATTCTACCACTGAACTATTGTAGCAGATCAATTTTCTCATTTCTGAACGCAGATGTTTTCTTGGTTGGGACGGAACTAGCCAAGCTAGTATCAAACTGCCCCAACGGATGTCCTCGAAGAGATACACCAAAGAAAACTCCTGCCACGATAGTTCAGTGGTAGAATATCCGCCCGGCAAGTGGAAGACCTGGGTTCGATTCCCAGTCATAGCAGACTTTTTTCTCATTTCAAAATTTTCCTCTTATTTATTTGAATTAAAAAAATTAGATCAAGGTTACCTGGAACTGCAACAAAGAATTTGACAGCATCATGGTGACCATGAAAAGATATTTGTACATGTGCTATAGAGCAATATGGAATGAAACTGCCTGGAGTGAGTCTTGTTCCTCGGCTGTCAGAATAGACTCTCACCACACTTCCTGGCACCTTCCCAGAGTGAGATGAGGCTGCCCTACCACCAGCATCTGAAAACAAAGTTACATTATAATAAAAATGGAATGCAATACTTGCAAAGAATATTAACTGCATATATTATATAATAACTTCCAAAATATATCTTTTACTTGAATATAAGCTATACCTTTGTCTTTCAAGATTGAAACGGAAAAAATAAACTACCTGAATGTAAGAACATCCCACGCTTTCACAAGGTGATCTCAAAAATACACTGAGCTTGAGAATACCATAAACGAAACATGTCATGATTAGCCTTAAACATTCTAGCAAACTAAAAGTCACTAATAAATAACATTTACTGCTCATAGATACTATTATTACTTATAATAAAAAGTATTTCATAGAATTATCTGGAGCTGATCACCTATGTATTCATATCATGAGAGACAAAAGAAAATACAGCCAAAAGAGTCACATAACAATAAGTCCAAACCAGGACTAATGCAGGCTGGTTTCCCAAAGTTGATGTCCCAAATTGATTACTTATATTGACAGGAAATGTTTCAGTATGTGTTAGTCATTCCAAGGAACTCTCAAGATATTTTAATGCATTAAAGAAAACATTTCTGCACAATGGATTTGAGAATTCCTATGTAAAACTAACAGGAAAAAACGTTCCTGGCATCGAACCTGGCACTTCAATCTTCACCAAATAAAATATAGCCCAGAGGTGGGCCCTGGCAGCACGAGCCTCATACTGAGTTTCATGAAAATCGGTCCATTGGTGCAAAAGTTGTTAGTAGGGGACACATACATACACACCCACATACAGACAGGACCATTTCATAAGGCTGTTTCCTTTGGAAACCAGTCTAAAAATCGTGAGCTGCACAGACAAAGGGTTAATACAGGACTTCACTGTACATAACACTATTATTGCATTTCTTTTATGACATTATACATGGAATGCAGTCGTGCCAGGTGCCAAAATGTGCAGACCACATCCCTTTCCCCACAAACTTTTTTAATAAATAAAGAAACTATAGAAAGAAAAACAAAATAATTTCCAAACCTAAAGCTACATCACTGAAATGCCTCTCCTGAATTTGGAATTTGAGATTGAACTGTGACAATGCTTTGATATCCGATAGACTACAACATCATTCACATAGGCATCTGACAAAAACTGAAATGTTTATAACTCCACTACTAATGTAAGAACAAAAAAAATGTTTTTATAAGTTGCATAATGTTTTCAATAATGAGTGCCATTTAGCAGTGATATAGTGAAATTATATGATTATCCCACATTATAAGCTTTTCCAATTTACTTTCAATAAGTCGAATCTTCATTTTGTAAATGTAAAATTTGGAAAAAAGGGCATCTTATATCCGAGTAAATATGCTAATTTCAATGTGAAACTTTCAAGGACGATTAGTTGGTAAATTTTACAATACTTACTTTCTAACAAGGGAACAGATATAATTACTCCATTGCCAGTGCCAATCCAAAGTCGACTTGATGAAATAAGTAGAGCTGTAATCCGAGCAAATGAAAATCCAACCTTTCCAGTTCCTAAAAATAAACATCACAGGTAAATAAAGTAGAAGTAGCACCTTGACAAATAAAGGTAACAAAATCATACATACAAATGCTTGAGAGGCAAATATTTGCAAAGATGAAATGATCCAACTAGCAAAACTTGTTAAGGATTGTTTCCAAGTAATATTTATTAATTAGCTAATAACAATGCTTTTAATACACCATTTTAAGGATCTTACTTCACCTGAGTTTGCATCATTAAATTCTAATTTTTTATTTAGGCCACAAAACAATACAAGTCTGTCAAATATACTCTATTTGCTGAAGCAGTGATTAATGTCATTATATGACCACCAAGAAACAAATATGCTATTGCTAATATGATTTCCCATTTTAAAATTAGTCCAAATAAAGATATTTTTGTCTTTCTACATCAAAGATGAAAGCAAACAGACCAATATTAAAAGTTACTTTCTATTTATGACTGAAAATACATGCAGAAAAAGTCATTCAAAGAATTCAACAACTTAGGATTCAGCTAAAGCCAATGACTACTGGTGCAACAAGCACATCAATACTAAACATCATAAGGTGAATAAGTTTTTGATTTTTTTGTGTTCACAACACCAATCATTACATAATAGTATCTTAACATCTTCAACCTTCTGTACTCCAACATTGTTCAACCATATGTAGCTTTTTCCATGTTACTTATGCATTGGAATTGAAAAATGTTAACAACCGGAACACTAGTAACCAAAACATTCTGATCTGATTTTTACTTTCTCCATATACAAAGTATAGAAAAAGTATTGTTTTCATTAGGGATGTGTGAACATCAAAATTTCAACGAGTCGAGTTCAAGTCGAACATTGTTGAAAAACTCAAGTCGAGTTTGAGTTTTATGCTTAAATATATATTTAATGATTATGTTAGGTTGAATAAAAGGGCTTGAAAGGCCTTTTTTAACTCAATATTAATTATTCTTAATTTTTATTGATTCATAACAAAGAATACAGAACCTAGAATTGAAAAAATAAGCCCGATGGGTCAAAAAGATTTAAAAAGTATCTTTCCAACAATATGAGGAAGATTGCAGGTTTAGATTTTATTATTTATACTTTAAAAGCATTGTTTTTTATTTCAACATTTTTGTACTTTGCTATTAATCAAATAAATAAAAGAGATAAATTTTACAGGTTAATACATATTTCAAAACAGAGATCTTAAACTAGAGGTTGAAGTGGGGGAAGAAGAAGAAAACAAAATTATACTCCACATTTTTTTACTATAAAAATAATTTTTATAACATATTGATAAAATGGTTGTATGATTTTATTTGAGAATGCTATAATATATACAAGATGGAATAGTATACTCCATAAATGGAATACACAGAGATTTCAAAAGTGTTCTTTACAGGAAATACGTACAAAACGGAATCTTGAATTTTTATACCCGAAATTAAAGTCATAATTACGTGGTCTTGCGGACTGATTTACGACAAATGTTGTCCTCTATTCGAATAATTTTTAAAATATACAACTTACAGATCATATAAGAGATAGGAAGAGAAAAATATGGTATTTAATTGTTGCTTGCCAAGAGAACCGTTTTAGGTATTGACGTAAACAAAATATGCGATATGTGAGAGAAAGGAGACTACGGCAAAAAATTGAGAATTTACAACAAACTCCTAAACCATACGAATTTATGGTTTAGGAATTTGTAGTAAATTCTCAAAATAATGTTTTGGTGAGGATTTTCTTGAATTATTATCACTGAAACTATAACTCATAATTATGTGGTCTCGCTCACTTCTTCGTGGTAAATGAAGTGCTCTATCCAAATATTTTTTTAATCTATACCTTATAGATCATATAAGAGATGAGGAGAAATTTATGGATTTTTAATTGTTGTTTGCTGAGAGAACTGTCTTCGCGATCGATGTATAAAAAATATGCAGTATTTTGCAAAACATCACACGGTTTTGTTGTTATGGTTGGAGTTTTTATATCCACTTAAATTTATTCTTAATAAAAACTCATAATTCACATTTTTGTAATGTAGGTATGTTAATTTTATCTAGTAGGCCCAGCAGAATCGGTATAATCAACAAAGCCAATCTCAGGCTTGGAAAAATAAATACTCCGACCCCTTGATAGAAAAAGGTTTTAAACCAATGATCTAAATCAACCAATGATAAAAGATTAAATTCGAATGCATTCAATAGTTGTAACATAATAAGTCTTGCGAAATAATTTTTTAATGATCATAAAGGCATATTTTTTAAAAAATATATTTTTTTGATAGTTCGAAATTTTTGGACTTTTTATTTCAGCCCGAACCGAGTCAAGTTTTAAAATAAAACTCGACTTGGTTCATAATTTCAAACAGTTCGCACATCTCTAGTTTTCATGAAAAAAATCAAATTCGAGATTTCATTGGAAATATGTACATGTTTTAAGGTCTCCCAAACATATTGACTATTTTCTCGATGATGTCTGTGTGTCTGTGACCAGAATTTTGTGGGCACTCTAACTTAAAAACTAATAATCCAATCAGCATAAAATTTCAATCAATCAATCATTTATTTAATACAAACAGATTTCTCCAAATTACATGTGTTATAATATACAACCAGCACATACAACCATATCTGCGGGATTCGAACTCGCGACCCTGGCATTGGGAGTTAGACACGCTAACCACCCCTCTGCATTTGTATTAGAAAGTCAAGATCTGATTAGATTTTCGCTAAAATTGGTTGACCGGAAGTGGGTGTTTATTCTTGTGACATCCGTTTTTACTTTCTCCATTTACCAAGTACAGGCAATCCCAGGGTTACACAAGCCTCTACTTACACAAATCCACACTTATGTAAGAGGACCCATAAATTACTAAAAAAATTTCATTGTATGTTAGTGGTTTTCATAAGCAAGCGGGAACTAAATATGCGCAGGGAGGAAGAATGCAAAAAGTAAGTTGTAATGCGGTAACCCCACTATGCTACCCAGGCACTGTTGTCAATCTAGCGAATTTTTAGCTAGACCTAGTGACTTTGGGTTCGAACTAGCACCTAAAAAAGGCCACAGCGACTACCTAGGAATCTAGCAAATTGATTTAACAATCTACCTAATTCTAGCAACTGTCTATAATTGTGGCATATGTCTGCATTCATAGGAATACAAAAATAAATTACATTATAATATTAATATAGTAACAGTAAATGATGTTATTTCATTTTCATCTGATGTTATACAACAACATATGTCTACAAGTAGCAGCAATAATCTTAGAAGGGTTTACAGGGAGACGATTTTGCAAGAGCTCGTTTCAATTGCGCGCGATGGAGTATGTGTATTTGCAAAGGAAAGGATGAGACAGAAGATTTTGAAAGTGATTATAAGATCCTAGATGATCATAGGTGAAAGAATGCACGTGTAAATGGAACCGTTTCATCTCATTTGTCATCTATAAACAAGCGAGTGACTCATTCCTTCCATACACCGTTTACACACAGTTTTAGTTAGACAACAGAATGTGAAGGTCTTTTGAAATTGCTAACCAAGAAGATGAGTGCAGGGCCATCCCTAGGCGGTAAATAAGTAAGGCACTGCCTTAGGGTGGCACCTCTCTGGGGACAGCATTTTTCGAGTTGATGCTGCAGACCATTTACAGTGAAAACCCATTATAACATACAACATTCTTGATATCAAAAGAATGTTACACCGAAAAATGTTTACTATACACACAGTAAAGGGCAAATTTCTTGGCTAATCATCATCATCTTAAATGTAATTATTTCTATCTTTTTCTTCTATATTTTTAAAGATCTTTACCCGAAAATTATGATTTTTTGTACAGTATAGGACCCCTTATCTGACAAGCTAGGCAAGCCAGATTTTACAGATTTTTGGCCCTTTGCTTAGCAAATACTTATAATACATTAAAATGGCATTAAAAGTAAAGAACACAAGGGTTTTATTTGTTTCCTAAATCATGGTACTTTTATATTTACAAATAAAGGCCTATTATACTTATTTTCTTAAAATTGAAATCACAATTGCATCTTTATCCTCTTTTCATAAAACCTGCAGTATTTTCCCATTAATAACACGCACCTAGTAGATAAAATGTATCTTAATATTTTAAATTGTATAGATATCGCGCTGCTGGATTTCGGAATGCCGGATAAGGAGTCCAGTACCATATATTTCCTTTTCATTACACTGTATTCTTAAGCATTTCACTTGTGCTAAAATGTGATAACTTTGGATTAATCAAGTTAATTAGCAATGAATTATTCATTTCATTTTTATATGAATACATTATTTTTATAATGACTCAAGTTTGAAGAAAAACATTTAAAATAATACTTTTCAATACTATTCAACATTTAAATATTAACTGAAGGGCCGATCAAAATGTGAGAATAATTATATAATTTTCTTGCAGCAATTTCAACCCCTGCATAAAAAGGTGTGCAGGGTTAAAAAAAAACATTGTGTGTACAACTTTAAAAAATTGAAGCAGCTGGCAAATAAGAGAGGTGAAGTTAGGATATGACACCATAGCAACTACATATGGTAACAACAATGCATGCAACATGATTATACTAGCAATAAGAAATTAGGTGTATAACATACTACCTCCTGGAAAAACAGCTATTGTGCAGAGGAATGTGGCAACACCCAAGGAAGAAGTTGGAGATGAGGAGAGAGTGCAAAATAAATTTTATTTTCATATAAATTTAGCAGATCCATTTATCAAGGCAAAAATTCTCCTAACTGAAAAGCTATTCAATCAAACTCCATAAAGTATCATTATTGTATAAAAATGAATCATATTAAAAATGGTAATGACTACAAAATTTGCTAAAAAATTAAATTAACCAAATGTAGACAGAATATACATAAAAATAATTAGATAGCACTTTTTAAGCTTTAAGGAATATGAAATTCTACAACTTGAGAAAGTATAACATTCATTGTCCAAAATAAAGAAAAAGCCAATGCATTAGTATAGCAGCCATTTACTGATGATTCTTCTAGCATTTCGTCAAAATATTTTAGACAAGCATAAAATATGGCCATTTTAATGTACATATCCCAACAAAGTTTATTTCTGAAAACTTAAAATTTATTGTATTTAGAAATAAACAACAATGATCCTCCAATATGCAGGAAATAAACAATCTTTGTTTTTTTATATAAAAGCAAAAGTAACTTGTCAATATTAAGCCATGACTATAAAGGTTAAGAGCAAAATCATGCACTCAATATCAAAAGAGAAGAACCATGGAAATATTTATAAAACTAGAATTCTGAAATATTTTTTACGAAGACAAAGAGCCAATAAAAAACTCACCTAGCATTTTGCTCACATAAGGTTCTATATCAACATCCTGCAGAAGTTCATAAGTATGTGCATGGTAAAGTCTAAGAGTTGAATCCATCCTTATGGACACCCATACCCCATCACCAAGCCACGCCATTTGGCGAACTTGACTGTCCTTTCTAGGGTGGACATTAAATGATGCCTATGGACAAAAAATTAACCAAACTGCATCAAAATATTTGACATACATAATATATGAATATATAACAATATAGTGTCAACAACTTTGCTGACCTACACTTTTAGTTAGTTCATCAAATAAAAAATAAATTTGACTTATTAGTCAACACATACAGTTGATAAATGTATACTCTTTAAAGCTACCTTTTCCTTGATAATAACCCTTATGAGCCAAGCGATGCCATTCAGCATTGCAAAAGTTTTGTCCCCATCTGCCAAGCATGTTCAAATGAACATGTGTGTATATTAGGGTGACCAACTATCCCAAATTTGGAGGGACAGTCCCTCCTTTTCATCACTCGTCCCGCCTTGTTAAATGTCACAACCAAATTGTAATTTAAATCGTCTGGAATGACCCCTCTGGTCACACCAAACTATCTGATATCTATTACATCAATCTATCTAAGGCTGACTCATCAATAATTGCACTACAAACAAGCCATTGTAATCTGATTAATAATATTTATTCACATTTTATCTTTAATACATAGTTTAATATGGAGAAAAGATTTATCTCATACACCACTTATCAGCCAGATGTCAATCCATTCAGGTTTTCAATGATTAATGAAAGAATAAATTAAATGTTTTTATAGTCTTAAAATGAAATACAATATCTGCCCAAATAGAAGCCAACCTTCCAAAAATTTCCACCATTTTTTGGCAAAAAAGTAAATTTCGTAGATCTTATGCTGAAGTGTGCCAGGCATGCATGCACAGCCTAGAATACATTATTCGAGATTGAAGAAAAGAGTGGGAAATGGTTTAGTTGTTGACATTTTGAAATATAACTCCAATTAATAATTTCGCATAGTTGAATAATGTTCCAAATTCAGTGATGATAATTTCATCTATCTTCATTTTCACAAGATAATTTTTCATCCAAATCAATTTCCAATGAAATTAGCATTTACATTGCCTTAAGAAATTGCATTTTTATAATTATACATGTAATTGATTTATTGAATCAGGTACTATGAGTATCATCTACATCACTTTCTTCTTCTCCACTGGAAGATTGGTCACTGGAATCATCGTCCCAAAGAATGTCATCCTCGCTTCCATCAATATCATTTGAAATGGAGTATTTTTGAAGCGTTTTATTATAGAGTCATTATTTATTCATTAATATTCATTATAGGTACCAAATATTTACTTTACGAAAAATATAGTATTATCGTTTGAACACGACAGAAATGAGGGACATGCTGCCATCTATGGGTGACTATGAAACTTAACCCTAACCCCAAAGTTTTTCTCGGACTCGCATTTAAGCCGAGGGGTGCTTTTTTTAGCCTACTTTCCAAAAAAATGGAAAGTAGTCATATGAGATCGCCTCGGTGTCCGTGTGTGTGTGTCCCCCTAACATCTACTTTATGAATGAACCGATTTCAACTATATTTTGTACATACAATCTTCACATATTAATGAGCAAAATGACATATTTGGACCAGATCGACTCAGCAGGGGTGCCACAATTGAAAAGTTAAACTTTTCGATAATTATGAATTTGGAAGGAATTGGCTAAACCGATTTCAACAAAATATGAAGTAGGCATGGAACATAAAATAACAAAATCAAGATGTTTAATATAGATATAGAAAGAAGGGCTGCCACAATACAAGGGATAAAAAATTATTTTTACATGTATTTGTGTTGAACTGTTCACATCAATTTTAACCAAATTTAATACTTATAATATACACATATATACAAAACCATATTAGCGTGTTTTAACTGAATCAGCTAAACAGGGGTGCCACAATTACAAATTAAACCCCTTCAGTAATTAAGGATTTTGAATGAATTGGCCAAACGAATTTCAATTAAATTTTGTATTTAAGATTTGTACAACATACCATAATGAAATCAAGATGTTAAAAGCAGAGCTAAAGGGCAGGACTACCACAATAAAAAGTTAAATAATATTTTTACACGTATTTCTAGAGAACTGACCGCATGGATTTTAACCAAATATAGTATATTTAATCTTCATATAAATAAATAACCAAAATGTCATATTTCAATCAGGTCAACTGAAAGAATTAGAATTTTTCTGTAACTATGAATTTGGAAGGTATTGGTTGAATGGATTTCAAAGAAATTTCATCTGTAGGGCAAGTATAGAATGGCTAAACGAGATGTTTAAAACGGATCAAAAAAGCAGGGCTACCACAATATGAGGAAAAATAATTTTCTGATTTCAAAGCAAATACATTACTATACGATTATACTACGGCGAATTTGACGAAAAGCACTTCTGTACCACAGGAAACCTATGTACACCCCTACTTGTGATATATTAAAATTGTACTGAAAGGAAAGTAGGTGGATTAGTTCTTTCCAGAATTACTTGTTTCATGATAGATTTTGACAAAAAACATTGGCTTGTATTCAGGCAGATACGGTATATAAATATCTCAGGAAAAAATGAGCTGCAAAATAACAATATTTCATATTTGGAATATATTAATTTGATTCTTTATAAAACAGTATTGCCAAGTTAAACTTGAACAAAAAAACATACATTGCACAAACTTCCTTATATTCATGTTTTTAGCCCATACAAGAATGTCACTGTTTACATTAATACCAACTTACTCAGGGTATATATTAAATGTTTGTCTCCCAGCAACAAAATCGCTGCTCCTGATTAAGAGAGCGTGAGGATAGTTATGTATGAAACTCAATATATTATAATGTTACTGGTTTTAGTAATGCTTAGAAACACAACATGAATATGAAAAGCACCAAACTTTTTATACTCATAGTATATTGAAAATAATCAATTCAATATAAAATACGAGTTGACTAATACAAAAAGACCCTCCTTACATATGAAGAAGATAATAATTAAACACTACCCTAAGGAAAACTCACCTCTATTTCCAATGTCCTAGGATCTAAAACATGGATGTGATTTCCATAGCCACACCACACTTTGGAATGCACCACTGACATGCAGCGGATGGATTTGTGAGGCTCCCCTAAGTCTACCAGAAAGTATGAGCCAAGGTTCCACTGACCAGCTAATTGCTGCTTGTTATTTTCACATGGTGATGTATCACCATTTGTCTTTTGTTGAAAACTATGCCGTCTAAAAACAGCAACTGTGCCATTTGCTAGGGCTGCCAGCACCCTACCACGTATGTGCCTATTCAAAATGCATAATTCATACTTATTACAACAGTATACAGAGCTTAAATCCAGAAAGTTACTTGCATCCTTGAGTTATTCCACTTCTGATAAAATGTGTCAAAAATCACTTAAATTTTTAAATATAAATTATTTGGTTTTTTATTTAAACTTAATATAAAAGAATTGATATTAGCAAATATTTCATACAGAAAAGTCACCAGCTACTGGCAGCCAGTGCAGAATTAAGTATCTTATAAGCCTGTGTCATAAGATTTAGCATGCCTCACACAAGCAAGCTTATAGCTGGTTCATATGTGGCTGATATTCATCAATGTGTGAATTTTATTATGTTTAAGAGGTACTGTTTCCTGTTAACAGTTACTGTGCATGATAATTTAATTTTGGAAAATGCAAACAACCATATCTAGGGTTATATTGAAGATATTCTATTCACATAAATGCACTTCTACATACTAAAGCATACTTGTATGTTTATAATGAATGATATAACTTTGAGTATTAAACACTAAGTATTACATTATTAAGAAATGACCGACTGCCTGCCATCTAGTCACGGAAGTACTAAATTACCAAGAGATAAAAACAACACCGTTGAATGCATGAGAACATTATAGAGATGGTAGGGTCAGTCAAGGCCCAAAATACTAAGGCCAACTCTCAGATGGTTAGGTCAGTGGATGGGTTACACATTTCTTAATACAAATATCAATAAATATAACAAAAATCAACTCATGCTTATCAAAATAGTTTAAAGTTAAAAATCTAATTTAAGGAATGCAAACAAAATTTTGATGGAGTGTCACAAATTTTTAATGTCAAACTTTCAGAGATGTTATGGAGACAAGATGGAGACCATACAGTTAAGATTAATTTCACTGAATAAACTAAATATTTTACTAGCAGGGAAAGTTAATGCCGATAGAACAGAAAAAATGCAGTAAAACTTACACAATGCTTAGAACTGAATCTTTAAGTTTGATGGAGTGAATACACCTGCGCCAATGACCTACAGATGAGTGAACATAGATGGCACCTGTCTTTGAACCTAACCACATTGTTGGAAGCACACTGCTCATCTTCTCAACTTCAGCATAAGCTAATTCATTCCCTGAAATTCATTTGATCGATTAATTTTGCCATAAAACCACCAATGCAACAATCTTTAAATTCTAAATGCAAAAAATATTCTTCACAATTATTAAAAGGAACTTAATCAGAAATTATCATTATTATTTTAAAGTTCCTAAAATATAAAAACTTATGAAACAAGATATAGAAGTAATTTTAAAGTTGTAGCAACCTCTTGGCACTTCAGAGAGACCATCTTTAATTATTCCGGATACTTCTTGGAGAAAATGTCTAATTGGTGAGGTAGAAGTATCTCCTTGTCCAGTAGATTTATGTATGTCAGGCATTTCAATTTCTACTTCTATAAGAGAGACCATATTCCTAATTACTGTAATGCTAATACAATATTTAATTAATTTAGAACATGTTAACTCAGCCATTTTGTTGTAATCAGGCAAAAATTTAATGAGTCCAATTATTAAATATTTTCAATAATACTTAATTGGTCTTAATCAGAGACTATTAAAGTTATTACTACAAAGGTGATATTAGCGATGACAACAGTAATATACCATCATTATGAACTTCTGCTTCATGAAAAATGTACAAAAGCTTATTTTTAAACATTAGTGATTCATTGGTGGTTTGAGTTCAAGATCTTAGAAATATATGAATTTTACTGTATCAACCGTCTTCACCTTTTATTAATAGTTATGACAATCTTTATCCTAATTGTCTTTTATGAAGTTAACTGTTTCAGAAGGTGTAAGAAGCTTGTATCACTTACTTTCCTTACTGCAGTCAACCATTCTAATTGTAGGTTCCGGTGGTGTTGTGTCAGATTTCACATTCTTCTCCTCTGGTTTCACTTTCTGCTCTTCTGTTTTCACTTCCTTCTCCTCAGTTTTTACTCCCTTCTCCTCAGTTTTTACTCCCTTTTCCTCTGTTTTCACTTCTTTGTCAACAGTCTTTAGAGGAGCTTCACAGCCTGTGGCACAACTCACAAATGTAATGCTACCAATCTTGCTCTTCTCCTCCGTTGAAGCTGCACCAACTCCTTCTTCCCTCTTTACAGATTCCTCATTCACTGGCTCTGCAGCTGCCCTTTCCATTGACCTCTTTAAGAGTTTATCTTCTTCTTCATTTGGAAGGTAGTCATCTTCCTTTGCACCTTTAATTCACAAGAATAGCACATCAAAATCATGTGATTCATACAGAGATTAAATAGCATAAATAATAATTTCGAATAAGGGGCAAATAAAATTCACCTCATTAACAGCTCTGATTGCTTTGAGAATGGGTGGTAAATATTTAAAAACATTAATTTAGCAAATGATCCGTAGAAGATGACATTCCAATGATCTAGTATTGAACAAACTAATGAGCAGCAATACTTTATAACAGTTTAGGGTAAGAAATTTAAAATAGAAACATGCTTGAGGAAAACAAATGGTCTGATGCTTTTGAATAGATAGTGGGTAATGATGTTGAGTTTTTTCTCCAGTAAGATTCCCGAGATAAAAATGGATTTAACCAATTCAAGTAACATGCTTTCCATGGCATATGGGTAAAAATTCACCTTTTTATTTAGAGAAAAACATATCTCTTTGCATTTGACATGTTTGGGAACAGCTTTAATGATTTGCATCATTAAGAAAATTTGTCATTTTGAAGGCAGTCACCATCTTTCAGCTATCAAACGCACACATAATTTTGCATTAAATAGCATAGTATTTATCTAACAACTGAGATCAAGCACTTATTTACATCTCTTGTGGAAATGATAGAACATATAAGTAGATACCTGGATAAGTGAGGAAGAAAGCAAAATCTAAATCACTTACAGCATCATTAAAATAATAAATTTAAACAAAAACAAAAATGACAAACCAATTGAAAATCTCATATCTTACCTGGCACACTGGCAATACAAAGCAGATGAGAAGAGCAAACTTCAAATGAAGCCAAAACAATTGAAGGGTTGTTTGCATCAACTACTGTGACTTTGCTGGCACTAAGAGTGCTTGTGCAGATCCAAACCAGCGAGGACAACTGTCTCTCTAACTCTTCTCCTTCTCTCCTTACACGCTCTCCTTCCTAAAATGTAACAAAAAATATTTCAATTAAATGATAGCTTGGCAATTCAATAAAATCAAGACATATGAGAAAAATTATTCAATTTAAACAGTGATTCCTTTAACCCTTTGCACTACAATTATGTACTGTATTGGCCAGCTCATGTTAGTTTTATGCAATTTACCCTCTTTAAGTTAGTTTCCAATTGCATAAATAAATAAAAGCTAGGCAAGTTAATGAAATATTGGCTCACTTGCAAGTTGAATCAAGTTACTTATGACATTTGTGGTCTGACAGTCATTGCCATATTACAGTGAAACTTGGTTAGTACGTTCCTCGTTAGCACGTTTTTCTCTTTAGTACGTTGATTTCTCAAGGTCCCAATTCCATTCCATTTAAATACTTGTTAAAAATATTTGGTTAGTACCTCTTAAAATAATGACATTTCCTGGTTTAGTACGTTTGATGGATCGCCGCAAAAAAGCGCCACTCCATAACTTGCCTCTTAAGTAAAGGTGAAACAATAAAAATGCAGATGCAAATTATAAATCATTAAAAATGGAATGTCTCTCAGTTTTATGATCATATAACAAATATGTTGGTCCTCATTGGCTTCATCCAGACACAATCAGCATTTTTGTTATGTCACAAAAGGACAAATCATGGTTAATTAGCCATAGACGACATTTCATTCCACATGTTTTCAAAGTAACGAAAGCGTGTACATAAATTTATCCCCAACACAGTTCATCATGGACAAGAAAAGGGTAGTGAAGCAGATTTCAACTGCAGAGAAAATTAACATTCTTCAGGAGGTGGACAAAAATCTGCATGTTAAGCATATAGAATTAGCGAGTGACTAGTTTTGTGGCAGGAGATGATGTTATCAATCTAATTACAAAGTTGGCCTCAAAAACTTATGAACTGGGGATTAAAAATAAAAAACAGAGTACTGTGGACAAGTTTTTTAAGTAAATGTAAAACATTGTGATTTTTGTGCAATAAAAGTTCACCCATGGACGATTCACCATTTAGCTAGCCTTTGATTCAATATATCTATCGATATATCGTTTTGTAGTCTATAGCCTCTATATCACAGCATAGCTACATATGGAATTCTTTCTACGGACAAACATAGATTAAAGTAATCCATGTGAATGTACGTAACTTGCTTAGCATGTTTTCCGTGTTTATACGTTCATTTGTCCTGTCCCCTGCAAAAATGTACCAACCAGATTTTACTGTATTTTAAAATTATATACATGAATAGCTTATAAATATTCTACTGACCCTAAGCTCTCTATCAAGTTTCTCTAACTGTGAAGGGCCTTCAATTTCTTCCTTGACTTCTGGTGGTTTTGAATCTTCTGGGATAGGAGTGGATTCTGCACCATCTGCCTTAGTCCGCTCCTCTTCTGTGATTTCCACTTCCTCAATAGCATTAGTTACCTCTTCTACATCATTAGCTTTTTCAGTGCTTATCTCTGTTGGTGACTGTAGGTAGAACACACTCGCACCCACTATGGATCCTCCATCTCTTGTTCGTCCTCCCGTGAGATCAACTCCGGCAGCACACCATACCTAATTGAAAAAACATTATTAAATATGAATACTTTGTTACTGGTATTAGTTACTTCTCAAACATTTTACTCCACCCATAAATTCTTATTTTTGCATTATAACAAATTTGTACCATTATATATCAAATTGTAAAAACATACCTGATTTAAGGACAGTAAGTATTCAACACAATATAAATTAATTCAGTATTACAGACATTGCCTGTACCATCAGGGAGTTTTAAAAGTAGTCTATCTTTTGCATAAATAACTCATAATAGTATTTTACTCAAATAATACAAAATTAAAAGAACATGAATGATTCTACAAGGGTAAAAGATTATTACAAAATGAACCCAAATAGATAAAACTTGTGGCATTCCCTCATCCTACAACCTAATTTTAAATAATCGTAAAACTACGAGGGGTGTCAAATAAATATCTGAACTGATTTTTTTTTCCGGAAAACTACTACACCTACCTCAAAAACGCCAACACTACTTCTCGACATAGTCTCCTGACACTTCGAGGCATTTTTTCCAGCAGTCCACCAGCTTCCATGTTCCAGCATAGAAGTCTTCTGGTTGCCTCTTCAACAATGTCAGGACTGCCTTCCACACCTCATTGTCGTCTGCAAACTTTTGTCCACCCAGATGATCCTTAAGGGGGTCAAACAAATGGAAGTCGCTAGGTGCAAGGTCGGGACTGTAGGCAGGGTACAGCATAACTTCCCAGCCCATATTGGTGATAACTCCCATAGTAAGATGAGCAGTATGAGGTCTTGCATTGTCCTGTTGCAAGATGACCTCTTTCGTTGACAATCCTGATCTCATCTTATGGATGGCTTTGCAAACTCTGTCATGCAGTAGTTCAGAGTGGTAGGCAGCATTGATGGTCAGTCCCTTCTCCAGGAAATCCACATGGACGATGAGTCCTTGTGCTTCCACTGTATTGCTGCTCTTTTGGTCTCAGGCGTGTAATAATGGGCCCATGTCTTGTCTGTGGCAACTATGCGAAAAAGGAAAGCATCTCCTTCTGCCTCGTTTTGCTGAAGGAGGTTCCTGCAAATGTCCACTCTTGCTGCTTTGTGTTCAAAATTCAGCTGCTTTGGTACCCATCTGCATGAAACTTTGTGAAACAAAAGGTGTTCATGGATGATGATGTGCACGGAACCTCTGCCGATGGCAGTACACTGTGAAATTTCATGTATGGTGACATGGTAGTCATTTAGGATCACTTCCTCCACTTTGAGGATTGCATCCGCAGTGATGACACTCAAGGGCCAGCCAGGACGGGGATCGTCCTCAATAGATTCCCGGCCTTGATGGTAGTGATTGCACCATTGAAACACTGATGTGCATGCCAAAGAGCTTTCTCCAAACACTGCCATGAGTCTGCGGTGAATGTCAGTGTTGTTGGCACCCTCTTTCACAAGAAATTTCATTATGATTTGCTGTTCCTCACTTGCAGTCAACCTCCTCAATGCCATTTTGTATAACTCCGTGCAGGAAGTGGTAAGGAATTTACTACTTCGTCCAATAGATGGTGCCACCATGTGGTCCACCACACTGCAGTATGAACGAGCTGTGTTACTGGCATGTCCGGGAAAAAAATCAGTTCGGATATTTATTTGACAACCCTCGTACTTGAAAAATAGAAAGCTTCAGCACTAAACCTTTAATTACTTGCATGGGGTCAGTATGAACACAATGTCTTGCAATTGATAACAAATGAACAGGTATGCTGATCCTGACCACTTCTACGAGACCTTTACCTTGCTGAATACATTGCAGTATTCTTAATTGATTTGGATAGATTGACAAATTTTAATTAATGCTTACCTTATGTAACTATTATCATTAGCATTAAAACTCCAAAAATATGCCTAGAAAGATCATTTGCCACAGTAAATAAATCTGAAGAAAGCATTACATGCCTATTTTTGCCAATAAAAGGAAAAATCACAATGTGGCCATAGATATACAAGGTCACTTCTTAAGGATATAAAATGTGATTTTATGAGATATAACCCAGAAGTTTCAAGGCTGATGATATAAAAATCAAAGGTATGAAAAGAACAAAGTCTACTTCAAAATACTTTCTTTGATGAGCTTTACATCTCTTCCAGAGACGTTGCAATGCCTGAAAACATTATTGGAATTCATCCCTTAGAAGTGCCATTGTTTTCTGTTTGATTTGTTCTACTGACTCAAAGAATTCTTAAACTTGAGGAAAAGAAAGTTATATGGGGCGATGTTGCATGAATGCAGTGATTAGTTGAGTGATTTCAAATTTTGCAAAAAATCCCCTTATTGAGAGAGCATTGTACGAAGGTGTGAAGGACAAAGGTTTGGCCACTTTACACAAAATGGGTCTCTCAGAAATTGAAGGACCTCCAAATAGATTGTTTGGTTTAATATTTGACCCTCAGAGACAATTTGAATAATACATTCAACATCAACATTGTCTTCAGCATTCATGCCTTTTTGGTTTTGGAGATTAAGGGATTTTTTACTGCTTCACCTCTGCTGAGGTCTATTTTCAGGAGATATTTGTCCTTCTAAAGAACAGAGATCAGAACAAATTTCTACTCATCGCAATTTCTGTTTATTGGTCAACACTTTCAGAAATATTTTTACAAATACAGCAAAAAATCCAAGAAAAACTGGCACAGAATAAATTAGACATAACACACTAATACAATGTCAGTGAAAAAGAGTCTGAGACTAATTTTCCAATGCTGCCAACTGCTCACTGTTTCTACAAAGATTAGAAAATGACCATCCTGGAAACTTCTGGGTTCACACTTCATATTGCATAAAAATTTTAAATAAAACTAACAATTTAACAACAAGAATATTTTTCTTTTCAATATCACATTATTAAATCAGTATTTGTAGTTAAAATTAAAAAAATCATACTGACTCACCTAATTCATTTCATTACTTTTATACACATAATTAAGTACCTTCATTCCTGGTTCTTCTTCTGTGAGAGGATGGCAGTAGACAGGTACAGGAACTGGGATATGGTGATGGGAGGATGAGGAAGCTGCCGAGGGCGATGATGCACTAACAGCTGCCAAGGAAATGGTTGGATTTGATAAGCTGCCTAAGGCTCCTCCTCTACCTCCTCCGCTTCCTCCACTTCCTCGGACAGGTAAGCTCCATCCGTATGCTTGTATTCTTCCTTCCTCCTTACGTACGTGAGCTTGCACCTGTCGATATTGCTCTCTTCGCTCACTCGCTCGCCTCTGCTGGAGTTTTTCTGAGGATCTACCATGACAGTAGAAGTGGAGATAGCCCTAGTGGGCATGAGCCTAAGGCTTCATAAGTTGAGTTATGAGATAATGAACTCCTTTTTTAAATATGACAGTGTACACTAGAAAAATAGTTTTTATTTATATGAGTGTCTCTTATACGTCAGTATTGTATTGAAAATAGCCTCAATGTCATAAACATGGCAAAAAAACATATGCATATGAAAACAGAGATGAGATTTATGATTGAGACTCAGATTAGCGATTATTAATCAACTATGATAACATAACGCTTCCAAGAGTTAACAACATTCCCAGTCAATCATACAGTCTACCCAGTTTCAATTTAAATAATTTAATTTGCTGAACAAATTAAGAGTATTTACTAGAGATGTGCAAACTGTTCAAAATTTCGAGCCAAGTCGAGTTCATTTTTAGGGATTCTTTACCAGCAAAGTAAGAGTAGCAGAATGCCTTATGGGCAAATCTTGTCTGGCTATCCGTCCCTCTGTCATAACTTTTGTCTCTTAAACGGCTTGACAGGTTTTGATTTAATTAAGTACGAGTAATCCCTATAAAAATTTATCATCGTATTATGATTCTGAACTGCACTCTTCAAGTAGAACTTCCACTATACATAAGCTCTTTACCTTTAAATGCTGGAGTTATTTTGGGGTATTTTTTTGTTCGTTTTGTGAATATATATATCATTATTCGAGGTGTGGCTATTAAATAACGAGACTGGTGGCAAATGTGTGGTTTATTATTACAACTTAACTGTTATCCCCTTCAACATACTCTCCTTTCCTATCTATACACCGTCGCATACGAATTTTCCATTGTTGGAAACAGTGCTGCAGGTCATCATGTGTCAACTCTTTCAGCACTGCCACTGTTTTCTCCTTTACCTCGTCCAGAGTCTGAAAATGGGTTCCCTTCAATGAGGATTTTACCTTAGGAAACAGATAAAAGTCACACGGAGCTAAATCTGGTGAGTAAGGTGGGTGGTCCAGCACTGGGATCTTCTTACCGGCCAGAAACTGCTTTACGGAGAGAGCATTATGGGCTGGAGCATTGTCCTGATGAAGAATCCACGCGTTGTTCTACCACAACACTGGCCTCTTCTTCTCTCAGCTTGGCCAGAACCTCAAGGTAATACTGCTGATTAACTGTTTGACCCGGTGGTACCCATTCAACCATGACCACGCCATTGATATCAAAGAAAACCATTAAGCATTGCCTTCACTTTTGACTTGCTCATTCTTGCCTTTTTCATTCTTGGGGATGTGGGAGTTTTCCAGTGCATCGATTGTCTCTTTGTTTCTGGATCGTACTGGAAAATCCACTTCTCGTCACAGGTGATGATCTTTTCCAGCAAGTCAGGTTCCGCTGTGAGTCGTTCCATGACGTCAGTGCAAATGTGTTGCCGGACGTCTTTCTACTGCTGACTGAGAATTTTAGGGACCATTTTGGCACAAACTTTGCGCATGTTCAATTCGTGATGCAAAATTTGCCGTACAGTCTCCTTATCAATCTGCACCATGTCGGCTATCATCCGAATGCTTAATCGGCGATCATTGCGAACAATTTCATTAATTTTCGCAACGTTTTGATCGGTCGTTGCCGTGACAGAGCGACCCGGTCGTTCGTTGTCTTCAACGTTCTCTCGTCCCTCGGCAAATCGCTTGTGCCATTCAAACACTCGTGCACGTGACATCACATTATCACCGTACACCTCCTGCAACAGCTTCAAACACTCACTCGGCGATTTCTTCAATTTCACAAGGAATTTGAGATTAATACGCTGCTCAATTTTAACATTCGAAATAATTCCGGCAACACAATCGCGCACCTGTCCCTTCAATCGCTGTTCACAGACTGACTACTAGCAACAGCAAAACCGACTTGGCCTCGTCTGATTCCCGAAGCTTGAAGGTGACTCACCGTGCATGCGCTCCCCACTGCTATAAGTATACCGCCTATAGGGCGCCCAGTCTCGTTATTTAATAGCCACACCTCGTATATAGACATTCCTTACAGAGGAGAATATAACATATAACATCATTATATATAGACTTTCCTTACAGAGGAGGAGGATATAATATATAGGATGATACTAATATTTAGGCACTTCCAGATGAGGTGGAGATTCGAAATTTTTTTCTTAGGTAGGATTTTGTGCAAAACTGACTAGAAAAAACGAAAATCTTGATAAAATGCAACAATGCGGCCGCAAAAAATTCGCAATTGTTTAAACAAATTTTCAAGGTTTATGTATTTCCGAATGTGCTCTGGAGCTGAAATTTTTTTTAGAGGTAGAATTTGTAAAAAAAACTAAATAGGGATCATAGAAATTTTGATATTTTAATTTGTTTGGCAGTTAAAAATTCTTCAAGTTTAAAGAAATAGATAAATGTTTAGACACTACCCGGTGAGTTAGGGAGCTGAAATTTTTAAATTATTTAGAGTTTAGTCTATATAAACCAATAAACATTTCAATGTATCCATGAAATCGTTATTGCGGCCATTACAAATTATTTAAGTTTAAACAATTAGATAAATGTTATTTCACTTCTAATTGTGCTACAAATTTAACGTTTGGCAGAAATGTGTGGCATTATTAACCCAATATGAGAAAAGTATAATATTCCTAAAATTGCAAATTTTAGGGATTGATTTTACTCCAATATTGTTCAATAAGAAAAGAACTAAAATCGGTGCCGATGTGAAAACTTTTGAATTAAAAAATATTTCTAATAATGAAATATCTCTCTGATGAAAAATTAATCTGTTTTTCAAGGTGAGATGGAATGCTTGCAGAATGCAAGCACCTTTTACTAGTATCCTATACATGTAAGAAGCAGCTATTTATAATGATGTAAGGTAAGTAGGTAATACCTGAAGTGCTAGCACAGGTTACGAGAACACATCTCCATTTATTGGCTTTAAACTAAAGGAAATTCATTTTCACTTATGAGTTTTTCTTTAACAAACCACTTTTCAGGAACATATCCCTTTCATTAAACGAGACATTCCTGTAGATTACAGGTTGATGTTTGACAATCACATTTTCAGTTGTAAAACAAAACACATACAAGAAAGCATCCTTGTTTGACAGAACAGAAAAACCTTTGTTGCACATCAAGGGTCGGCAACTTATGGCTCACAGGCCGAATGTGGCCCCCAAGAGAGCTTTATGCAACCCACGAGGCCATGATGAAAAAGTGATTGGTAAAATTTAACAGACAATTTTGTCTATGTTCAGCAAAATTATCGTCTCAAAACCTTTTCTGGCGAAGTTTTAATGCCAGTAAATTATTTAAACTCTATTTTTACTAATATGAGACCACAGAATCTCTTGATAACTTTGGATGTAAATACTCATCCGGCCCACCAAAGTTCTTGTGACTTTCAATGCGGCCCTTCGAAGCATTCACAACTACAAATGTGGCTTGCCATGCAGAAAAGGTTGCCGACCCATGACATACATAAAAGAAAAATATTATATACTCACGTCTCTGCAAAATCAAGATATTCAAGTGGAGGCGTTCGACCAAAGTAATGCCCAGAATAATGTTTTCCGAGGGATCTCTTCCTCATGGTGTCCATTGCAGGAGAAGAATGGTGAGTGGGGGGATTATAGGTGACATTTAAGTTAGTTTTAGGCTGCATTAACTGGTCATCTCCTGGCCCACGAAATAGGCTGTTAAAACTGTAAAAAATGAAAATATCCTAAGTGCAAGAATTTTAGCATAGATCAAGCTTGTTTGTGACAGATAAACAGCAATTTAGCCAAGATAAAAATTGTGAATGATAAGAGCCATCATCCATAAAGGTTACTTTCACACTTGGACAAATGACTAAATGACACTTCTTCATAAGTAAAAAATTTATAAGGCAGAGTTAAAGAAAAAATCTGAACAATTTTTGATAGAATTAGTTCATTTTAGCATAACCTGAAAAAATTATATGCATTACTTAAATGAGCCTTCCATTGCTCAAAATTAGCTAAGAAAAGAGCAAGAAATATTTTGAAGTTTAAATTTCATTAAAATACTCTGGAAAAGGAAGGATAACAAAACGGATATATTTTAACAATTTCAAAATCTTTACTAAGGCAATGAAATAAGACATTGAGAAATAGTTTATAAATTTAATCATGATATTTAGCATTAATTCATGTAAAGTTTATTTAAATTAACCAACTTGAAAGTTCAAAATCTTTTAAAAATGATAAACATTTATTATTGAAGGCTTTTAAATTTAACCACATAGGTTAGCATCTTAAATAATTGTCAAAGATTCACTGCAAGTACTAAAAAATTGGTAAAACATACACTGCAAACTTTCTCATGTCTGTACATTTCTAGCCCAAACAAAAATGTCACCCAGATGGAATGTATGTAAATAGTTTTTATACATGAAAACATAAGGATTAACTTAGATATTAACTTAGAGAAGGAGAAAAATTCAAGTTCAGAATTTTATTTTTATCAACAAATGGATATATTTTTCTTTTTTGACCACAAATACTTGGTGAAAGTTTATAAGAATAAACTACTCTCCAATGTAGCATAATTGATTTCATTTCAACAAAGTGATATCCTAAATAAATACAAGATGAGTTTCACTTACAACTGCATTATTGATGCGGACTTTCTCTTGCCTTTTAAGGTAGGGATTTCATCCCTACGAGCCCGGCAAGATGCAGCAACACGAACAGCTTCTTGAAGATCCATGAATTTCTCTTTGTATTGATTTCTTTCCATCAATACTCTAGCCATTTCCATTCTAGTGAATCGTTTGCGTTGAGCCATAGGAACGTCCTCCTAAAGGAAAGAATTGCTTCCTGCAATCAATTGTGCATAGAAAGTACAAGTGCAATGAAAGATGGTTTATGTGGCACTTATGAGACCTGAAAGGTGCAGGTCAACTAAAAATTTTGGTCAAGCAAAAAGTTGATTAACCTTGGTTAGGCTAAACAAACAAATACAAATAGTGTGCATTATTCACTAAGCATAAATTAGGATCATTTTACAGAAGTTTCTTACCTATTCATTTATATACTAGCTGTCATACTTATATTTGCTTACATTAAGAGAGTTCAAGATGTAAGCCTTAGCTAAGGGTCAATTCAAAATAGCACCTTAAGTAAAAAAATCCAAAGCTTATTCTCAACATTTAACAAACCTTACAAAATAAATTAATTATTTGTCAGATATGACTGAAGTATTGAATATCTTAGTTAGGAATTGAAAGATACTTAATCATTGGAACAGTATATATTTTACTATACTTCCAGTAATGAATCATTCCCTTCATTTTACAAATTTACATGTATGTACTGTGTTTTCCTGATATAAATTATGTTACCCTTTAGATGGCAAATCATATTAATTTAACAATGTTGTATAATACTAATTTCCAGAGAAAAGGAGATGTAAATAAATCATTTCAAGATATAAATAAAAAATGTCTAATTCCTCATCAATTTAAATCTGACTTCTCAAAATGCACTTAAAATGTTTTATATTTGCATCAAAGGAAGGAAAGACACTGATGCAATAAAATTTGTGCTGTTAATTGATTGAGATCCGACTGACTGCTACTAACTTATTTCCATTATTCATGGTCATAACTAAACAGATATTACTCCTTTCTTCATAAATTGAATTTTTTGTAGCATATACACAAATATATATTGTCTATTAAGAATTATAGTTTGCTAATTTGTCCAGAGATGGAGAGAAAGAACAATTATTTTGTGAGCTATAGTATGGCAATTATGCATGAAGTGGTCATAGCAACAACTTTTCATTGTTAAATCATTCAGATTTGAAATACATTTTTAAGCTAATTTGGAATTTATTCAAGTTTTGTTGACAGCAAAAGTTGTTTTAATGTCAACATAGATAAGTCATGTGTTCATTTCTCAATTTAACTATTTTCAAAATACAAAATTGAAATTATTTACTCTCTATGCATGCAGTTTCAAAACTGGATAATACAAATACCTCATCATCAGACTTGGAGACCTTTGCTGCACGTTCAGCCTCCTCACGAACACGCTTCACTTCTTCTTCTAGATCAGTAACTCTTTGTCGTAATCTCTCCTTCACAGCCTGAAGAGATCTAATTTCTTCTCTAAGCATATCTTGCTCACTGGAAAAAAAATTAAATTAAATACTCACATGATACAGTAATTTAAATTATATGTTCATCAACATAAATATAATATTTAAGATTCAAAATATTAACTCTTGACACCTATGTAAAAATTGATAATTAATGTTGCTAATAGAAATGTAAAATTATCAGCTATTAAAACAATATGACTCATATATTTTGTAGATAATGGATGATATAATTACCTGGTCAGTTCGTCAACTTTCACAATCAGGTCATCTTTCACGATGTTTAAAGCATTCCTAAAAAAAACAAAGGCCATGTTAAGTGGGAAACAAAAACAGTTTTCTTTCTATGTGACTAACAGTAAATGCTATTTTTGAAACCTCAATCAACTAAGACCAAGAATTATAATAGATTTTAGTATGACTTCAATGACGACTGACATGACCATAAGTCACAAGCTAACTTAGGATTCATTGAAAAATAAAAAAATTCAGAGCAAATGTTATTTTGCCCTAAATGCGACCATCATGTGGCATTCTCCTTAATTAGTTATAGCATGTAAATGATTCAAAGGAGGGTCCAACTAACTTTTGCCAGATGCTAACGAAGAAATTACCATAAATTTCCATTTATACAAAATTATAAAATAAAGATTATCTATAAAAGCAATGAGAAGATATTTACCAAAATATTATAGGCATGTAAAGCATATATTATATTTTCCAAAATCAAACAAGTATGATATTCAACTTACATAATATATGGCATTTTAGATAACATGCAGTTTACCATGAACTGGTAGGTTCAGTTTAGATTTTACCAATTCTATATGCAGCACTATAGGAATATTTAAAGACAACTTTGAAAATTAAAAACCAAACCTGCTTGTCATAGAGGCAATTTCTTCTACCTTACATTTAAATTTTCCAGGCCCAGATAATTATATTTTCTACAAAATTATTGAAGTTCATCAATGTCTTAACATTACTATTTTTATTAGTTTCTATAATAATTTTTACGAACTTTAAAATATTCCATTTTTATCTAAAAAAAAGTCATTCTAAGCCTTTAAAATGAGAAAATTCCAGAAAATTATCAAATTAATAGGCTCACAAATGCACCAAAAATGTATGTGAACCACACTCGAGCATATGAGTATTTAATGTAAATCTCTTGGTTCAAAGCAATAAATTGAACAAATTCCCCTGAAAAATCTTACCTCATTTTAAATTAATTGGAAAGTGAATCTGAGTATACTTAAATACTAAAATTCCTTGATTATTTTTATACATACATAAAACGAATTTTTGGTAAAGGTGTGATAGATTATACTGACATGACTTAAAGCCATCAATATTTCTAGCAGTTAAATACAAACATCAAAATCCTCATTATATGTCATGCATATAGTACAGTGGTTCTCAATCGGTGTGCCGTGAACATTTCCCAAGTGTGCCGCGAGACTGAAGAGAAGGTTGCATATCTGCGCATCTTCCACTGATTATATCCACAGTTTTAATCAAGAAACTAACACAAAATATTAAGACTAGTTGAATCCAGTCCAAAAGTATCACTGCTCTGAAAGGCACGTAAAAAGTAAGCCTTGCAACAACGTTGTCAACATTATCATATTAACTACTCCAACTACAATAATTACCCATTGCTTTTTGTATAAGGAAGCCCTTGTTGGAAAGACATTATGAGTAGACTTGAAGTCCGTGTTAGACCAAGTTTTCAGAATGGTTTATTTAGTGAAATCAAGACCTCTAAAGACCTGCCTCTTCAAACAGCTTTGTAATGCTATGAATTCACAGTAAGAATATTTAGTTTTACACACAGAAATAAGATAGCTGTCAATGAGAAGAGTGTTGGCTCATGTATATGAACTTAAAAAAGAGATGACACTATTTTTTGAAACAGGGAAACTGATTTTTGTGAGTATCATAGCTGTGAACTTTGGTGCACCAAATTAGCATATTTGGCAAGAAATATTTAGGTAACATAGTGTGAACACCAGCATGCAAGGGCGGAATGAAAACACCCTGACTTCTACAGATAAGCTGCTGGCATTGCAGAGAAAAATAGTTATCTGGAAAAAGAGAGTCAGAGAAGGTAATCTTGAAATGTTTCCTCTGATTCCAAAAACCCATACTAAAGAAATTGTTGCTCTCTTGGTGGAGCATTTAGCAACTCTAGAGCACAATATCGACTGTTACTTTCCATCCTCGACTACAAAGAAATACGACTGGGAACACATTTACACCAGTGACAACTGACTTATGTGTTTTTACTCTCTCCGAAGAAGAAGAGTTAGCTGCTCTTTCAACTGATCACACTCTGTAAATCAAGTATGTCGAATCGTCTCTGGATATGTTCTGGATTTCTGTCACAGAAGAATATTCAGAAATTGCGAAAAAAAAGCTTAGGCAGTTTTGATGCAGTTTTCTACATCCTATCTGTGTGAGTTGGGGCTCTCGACACTTACAAACATTAAATGCAGAAAAAGGGAACAGCTCAACTGTGTTGAAGATGAAATGAGAGTCTGCTTATCATGGATACATCCTAATATCAATGCAATCATTAGAAAACACCAAGCTCAAGTGTCACATTAGGTGAGATTTTAAAATAGATTTTTTAACAAAACTTCATCATTTGTTTTGTTTTATGATATCATCACTTAATTGTTCGATTACATATACGACATAATATAAAAAATATATGTACTTTTATGATAAATCCTAGTTCTTTATTTTACTCGAATCCTGGTGTGCCACAAAAAAAGTGAATATCCAAAGTGTGCCGCAAGCACAAAAAGGTTGAGAACCACTGATGTAGTATTTCAAATCCAATTGGAGGCTTTCGTGGTGTTGTTGAGAGCAAAGGGAAGTTTCTGGGTCTCTCCACATAGAGGTGCACATTGTATGCTCCCTGACGTTTCACAGCGCTGCAGACACTGCAAAACATCAGGAGCATACAACATGCACCTCTACATGGAGAGACCTGGAAATCTCCCTTTGCACAGTATTTCAAATTCCCTATAATATTGCCACTGACAAAATTAATGTGAATTTATTTAGCTTATAAGCACTAACACAACACAATTATTGGTCTCAATAAAATATATAAAATTCAGCAAAAAAATTGAAAGATCCAGAAACTTACTTTGTAGCTAAAAGTTCATTGTTTTCCATAATGAGATTCTCAACTTCTTTTCCCATGCCTAAGCAAAAGAATAAGCACATTATTATTAATTAGAACACACAAAAAGCTATACCAGAAAATAAAAATAAATTAATAATTTATCATAATGGAAATAAAAATAATTAATATGCAAAATGCTAGTAAACGATTATGTTCACATAATAAATAAAGTACCAATTAAAGTACTAATACAGCGAATCAAGTCTATTTTAAAATATTATTTTCCAAAGTAAACAAAATTTTGACTAAATTAGTATTTATTTGACTTTAAGTATAATAAACTACGAGCTAAAATTTGTTGAAATGAAATAATACCGCTTACAGTTTGACAAGGAAATTCACCAAAAAACAAATAATTGGCAATTTAAAGTTGCATCCAGACCTAACGAATAAGTGGGAACGAACACTAGTGAATGTTCATTAGCTATATGTGGACGTATCTGAGAGCACGAACAAGTGGTGACAAACACGAGCAAATGCTGTTCCACTGGTTGTCGGTACATCAAAGGGTATGTTCACTACTGTTCATAAGATTTGGATGTAGTTAAGTTGTTTGCCCTCTCTTACGCTGTTTGCTATGGAGTGTTTCCATCTGCTCGCTGCTCAGAACATGAATGAATGCAAGCAATGAGAGCCTTAGCATAAACAAATGCAAGAGAACAAGGAGCATATATGAATGCTTGTTTGCATGTGTTTGCACTCATTCACTAGGTCTGGACACAGCTTTAGAATTAAACATTAAGATTACCACATATTTCATAAACCAAATTCCACATTAGAAAATACAATTTTAGGTTAAATCACAACATTAAAGAATTAAATGGGAAAAATTATTATTTTATGATCACGCAATAAAATTAACGCACAGATAGAAAACAAATTTTATCAATATCTCTTCACTAACTCGGACACTAAGTCATTGCAAATAAAAATTCTCTAGTAATCTTAGTCAATTGCAAGATTTATTAAATTGTTTTTACTTTCCTACATACAAAGTACATAGAGAAATTATAGAGATTGAAAATATTCGACAATGTGTTTTTGACGAGAATGCATGTTTTAGGTTCCTCATGAGTCCATAAGTAGTTTTTACAATTCTTTCTGAATAAGAGTATACCAATCCTGCTCAAGACATTAAAAGTAGGAAGACTTATGTAAATGAAACACATGATTTATTCCATCTTTAATTAATATCGGATAAAAAAGTTTAAATAATTATAACAGGGTTAATTAGCATTGTTAACTGTAACTTTTAATAGTAAATCTTTGCCAGGAAAATTTTTGTAGCAAGTTTCAGGAACTCTGTGTGATGCTGTGTGCCATTTACAACACAAGCACTGGAAAGGGACCAACTTACCACAGGATATTTAAAATAATAAATAGTACATATCCATCAAAAGAGAGCAATAATATATTAATATGAGGTTAGCAGGATGTGATTGAATATATAAAGAATAAACTGCTTATGAAATATGAGTGGGAACGCGAACCTATATGGGTGAAAACAAACCAATTTAAGTACATGATACCTTCACATCTTTTAAATGAAACACTATCAAAGAAATTCCTACAATAGCTCTTTCAAATCTGCATCCTGTAGCAACAGTGCATTACTCAACAAAAGTTCAATGCGTAAATTATAATTAGGTATGGGATGGATCCACTTTTTCCCAGTTCCGGTTCTATTAATCTGATCCCAGTTCCGGTTCCAGTGTTATTAATCTAAACCCAGTTTTTTTAAGGTTAGAAGTGCTTTTTGATACACCATGGGAAATTCTAGCTTTACAATAGTTACATATAGTGTATTTGTCATTTTTACTGTCAATTCTGAAGTTGTTCCAAATGTCCGACCTGGTTTTATTGTTCGAGTTCACAATAAATCTGTAAAATTTAAAAATTATCCGTGGGGTATCTATTCAAAATTACTACACAACAAAATGAAACTTATTTCTGTTATTAAGTTATAGTAACACTTCAAACTGATGAATTTGACTCAAGATATTGCTTGAATTTTTACATTATAAAACCACGCAGCCACGAACCAAATATTGAATGCCATAAGTTAGGAACCCATTATTCAATTTTTCTGATAGATATTTTTGCAGAACTATCTTTTGTTGAACTGATTCGTCATCCTGATTTTTGCACATGCTACAAAGCTTTTACCTCATGAAATAAAGGAAATTCAGACTTGCTTATCCTGTTTGAAACTAATAACACATCCAGCATAAAAATATATTTTACGTCCTAGTAAATCTACAACTTCCATCATTAACATATGTATTGAAAATTGAATGCAGTCATGGAAGAATATGGCAGAATGAGGCAGTTGCTTTCTGGTTAGCATCTGCTTTGGAGTCGGAATAATTTTTTTTATTAAAATGAAGATTGGAACCAAAGAACCGGATTAAAAACAGTCAGTTCCTGTTATTTCGGTTCTTGAGAGAACTGGCAGAACTGAGGAACCGATCGTCTCATTCCTAATTATAATACATACTAACACACTACATGAGGGAAACAGAAATTTTAAAATGACAATACATTAGAAACTATAAATAACTAGTGAAATTGCAAATCAAATATGATGGGTATTTGTGAATTAAGTATTACGTTAATATAAAGTTTAAATAAAAAATTAATGAAACCAACTTTTATATGCACTAAAAAGTGACCAATACATATAAAATCTACAAAATTGAATGTTCCAGAGAGTAAAAATAGATATGGGTATATAAAAGTTGTGTGGCAAAGAAATATTAATGAAGATTTATTCGTTAAACATAATAAATAACTCTATTAAAATATGGATACAGAAATAAATAACCTAACCTATAATAACTGCAACCTATTTTGTACACTACGTATAACACCAGATAAACGCATGAATTATTTCGCACCCTAAGAATATCACCAGATACAATAAACAATCATCAGGAAAAACCCCCCGAAAAAGAAATGGAAACCTCAATATCAATGAATAATGGAATATTTATTTATTTAAGTTACCATTATTATTTACTAGATAATTACCCCGACTTTGCACCGGGTTTAGAGTTTTGAATTTTTCTGCAAATATCACTCGCTAATATTTTCAATCAAACTCAAGGCACTCTCAAGGTAAGTGACCATTATTATTCTTCTTTAATTGGTATGAACAAATTAAATATAGATTCAAATTTGATACCTCCCTCCTCCTCTCCCCCAAGTAATCAAAAGTCTGGCACAGAGGTGCATATCCTTAACATCTCTTTAGTATGCATACTAATTGTAAGTTTTAAGTCTCTACATTTCTGGGTTCAAAATTGATACTGGAGGAGGAATCATCAAAATCGGTCAATTGGTTTCTGAGATATCTTAAAAAAACCGAAATTTGGACTGACCATTCCATGGGGACCCATCGACACCACAGGCCAATTTAAATTATACTTGGCACTGCAACTCTCATGACCAACCTGAAGTTGCATAATAGTTCTGGAGATAATCTGAAAGATCTATTCAAAATGTTAGGAACTTATGAATATAATTATGAAAAATCTTATGTGGCCACCACATTACTTTCTCCATATCTGTAATATTTCTAAAAATTCCAAATAGGTTACATAATAAAAAATATTTTAAGAAACTGTGAGAAAATTTTAGACTTTACAAAGAACAGAAATAAATTCAAACCATAGCCTTCTGATATTGGACATAGTCACAAAGCTCCAACAATTAAGAAAATAAAAAGGAGCGTTACTAAGATGTAACTAAGCATCAATTGTTAACAAGAGTGGTCAGTAGGTGGCAGCTAAATAATTTAGTTTTTAAGATATCTCTTAAACAATGCATTATATGGAAAAATGTTTCGAACAAAGGTTGTAGAAAATTAAATTTCCTAAATCTTTATACCAGTATGTTTTTGAATATATCAAATATTAAAGCAAATATCTCAAAATAACAGATGTGACTTGAGTAAACACCCACTTCCGGTTGACCGATTTTTACCAAAAACTAATCAGTTCTTGTGACTTTCATAAAAATGTTAAATATAAAATATTGCATTGACCTGATTAATAGTTTTTGAGTTAGAGCACCCACAAAGAAGCTGTCACACACACATACACATATCATTGAGAAAATGGTCAAATTGTGTTCAGGAGACCTCAAAACGTGTATTTCCGTTGAAATCTCGAAATCGATTTTTTTCATGAAAACAATACTTTACCCTATACTACGTATGGAGAAAGTAAAAAAGGAAAAACTTCTAATTATCACTCGATGGTTGAGAAAAAGTAAAACTTGTTCACACCTTTTATTTACAGCTTCAAAATGTCTCACAAGAACATTGATATTAGTGAAGGTTTCAGCAAAATTGGCCAATATGTTGCCGAGATATATAAAAAAACAGAAATTTACAATTTTTGGGCACAAATCCCTCCCCTTACTTTTCTTACTAATATTTAGGACTATATTCGGACTAATATGGTATATTAAACTAATTAGGTATATACAGCAGGTATTATTAACTTCAGTTGTCATGAAGATTGTTTTCATTGACAACAATTAAAAACATGGGAAAATTTTCCTTAGTCCAAAGTAAATTATGACATTCTCATTTGATTTACTTGAAAGTGGCTACTCCTTCAAAATAAATGTACTGAACAAAACATATGCTATTTGACTAGTTCTACAAAATCATTTAAAGACTTGTTTGTTATAAGTGATATTGTACAAGATATAAAGAAAAGTTCATTTTTTGTGACCAGTCAAGTGGCACTCCCGATTAGGCTACGTAAACTATTTATATCATTTTCTTAGTTTCTTTTCCCCTATGTCCTAAATACCAAATATCATTAACATCCGCGTAGTAGTTTCTGAGATGAAACATACGGATGGACACGACCTGACCATAAGGCATTTATTTTTTACTTAATGTAAAGAACGCCTAAAAACCGAAATTTGGACCGAGCGTTTCATGAGGACCATTCGTGCCCCCGTGGGCCGATTTGAATTATTTTTGGCACTGCAACTCTCATGATCAACCTGAAGCTGCTGCCAAAATTTGAAAGCTTCTACATATATTTTCTGAAGAGTTAAAATTTCCACAGACAGCTTCTTTTATTATTATAGACTAGATAATTACCCGGGATTTGCCCCGGGTTTACACTTTTGAATTTTTCATGCATATTTCACTCACTAATATTTTAATTCAAATTCAAGTTACTCTCAAGATTAGTGACCAATATTTCCCCTTAATTGGTATGTACAAATTAAATATAGATTCAAATTTGATACCTCCTTTCCCCTTCCCTCTCCAAGAAATCAAAGTTCTGACACCAAGGTACACCTCCTTAACGTGTCTAAAGTATATGTACCTAGATTTAAGTCTATGTTTCTTGGTTTAACATGATATTGGTGGAGGATTCATCAAAATCGGTCAATTCATTGCTAAGATATATTCAAAATAACAAAATTTGTACTGGCCTTTGCAATACTACTCTTCGACCCCATGGAGCGATTTTGTCCATTTTCATCTTGAAAATGCCTCATCCAAACATTGATATTGGTGGAGAATTCATCAAAATAGGACAATTGGTTGCTGAGATATCTCCAAAAAAGCAAAATTTGAAACGACTGTTCCATGGGGATCCCTTAACCCAGTGAAATTTGGACCGGCCCTTACATTATGACCCTTCGTCCCCATAGACCGATTTTGTCCATACAGGGTGTCCGGCGACTTTATGTCATAACTTCGGCATCTTATTCCTTAAGTGATTTTGAGTAAAAAATGTCATATGAACATGTGTCCAATTCTCATTTGTTACAGAGCTACGGGCAATTGAAATTATCTCGTACTTTGATTTGTACAACATAATGGCTGAAAAATGCATTGTTTAAATACTTATTCACATACATTGTTAATTGTTAAATAATGCATTTAAATAATCATTTGTTTACATTGGTACTTAATCCATTGTTACAACAATTGTTCAAATGGCCGCCTTCCGCTTGGATGCACAATGTGACCCATTTGAGTAGGGAACGTGAAACAGCATGAAGAACTGCAGCGTTATTAACGTGCCTCGCAGCATCGAAAATTCACTGAATAAGTTCTTCCCTCGTGCTCACTTTGACTTCATGCACTATGTTTTTCATTTGCCCCCACACATGGAAATCCAACGGAGTGAGGTCCGGAGACCTCGGTGGCCAATCCTGCACACTGCCACGAAGTCGTGTTTGCAGAGGAATGTCTTCTAAGAGACCCGGCATTTCATTTTCCAAAAAATCAGACTAAATGGCACCTGTCAGACATGGCGGGAAGAAGTATGGTCCAACCAGCTGGTTCTCAATGACACCACACCACACGTTCACAGAAAAACGGAGTTGGAAGTTGCTTTCAACTGTTCTGTGAGGATTTTGCGAGCCCATAAATGGTAGTTTCTCGTGTTGATTACTCCATCACGAGCAAACTGTGCCTTGTCCGTGAACAAGATGTAACGGTTCAGGCAGAGGTGTGCATTTAACCAACGGCAGAATTCCAACCGCCTAGCCATATCCCTGTGTTGATGATGCTAAACTTGCTGGATATGGTATGGATAAAGTCCCTCATCATGTAATGTTTGCCAGACTCTCATTCGCAGAACGTTGAGGCGGGCAGACATTCTTCATGTACTAAGACGTGGACTTTGCTGAACCATTTAAATAATGTTGTCTTCCTCATCCACATTAACTTGTACTGGACATTCAGCTCTCACGACACACATGGAAATGAGCCATTTTCTTGTAAATGTTGGTGAACTTGAATAAAGTACATTGATCTGGTGTTCTTCTTTGTGGAAATCATCATCAATATTCGTAAATGGCAAAACCCATACACGAAGTACATATCCGCATACTCTTCCTTTGAAAATATAAACGGCATTATTGAAAGTTAATGATACCACACGTGCCACAGCGCACTACACTGAACGCTAGCTTATGTTCTACTGACATGCTGCCTGCGAGCTTGCAAATTACCTCCATGTCTGTTGTGCAAGCGTCATGCTTCTCATTGTTGTAACAATGGATTCAGCATCAATGTAAATGAATGATTATTTAAATAATACATTTTTCAACAATTAACAATGTATACGAATAATTATTTAAACTGCATTTTTTCAGCCATTATGTTGTACATATAAAAGTACGTGATAATTTCAATTGCCCATAGCTCTGTAACAAATGAGAATTGGACACATGTTCATATGACAGTTTTTACTCAAAATCACTTAAGGAATAAGATCCCGAAGTTATGAGATAAAGTCGCCGGACACCCTGTATATGGCTCCGAAATGTCTCATCAAAACATTGATATAGGTGAAAGATTCATCAAAATCGGTCTAGTGGTTGAGATATCTTCAAAAAACAAAAATTTGGACTGACTGTCCCATGTCAACCCTGTGGACCGATTTATATTATTTTTGGCACTGCAACTCACACAATCAACCTTAAGCTGCTACCAAATTTTGAAGCTTCTGCCTTTATTTTCTGATGAGCTATGACTGCCACAGACACACACACACACATCTTTTATTATTATAGATTATTAAACTTCAAAATAGCATCAAAATGTCATGAATATGTGGACATAATCCCTGTCAATCACACACAATTACAAGAAACTGGTAGCAATGCAAATCACCTTGATGGCAAAAGATTTTCTGATAAATATACTTCCAATTATGGTGTTCAAAACCAATTTGTGAACCAAGTTGACGCATATCTGAAAATCAACAGAAATAAAATGAAATTTCGTACTTTTAGCCATACTTTGTTTTGAGTCCTGAATTCCTATGATGATTCTAATTAACTTTTATACGCAAATGATTAATACACTGCACCTGTACCCTTGCTAGTCAAATGGAGAAAATAAATCCTCCTGGAATTGAACCCATGATATATGGTGACATATAAAATGTGCAAGAGGTAGATTCCAGTATATTGTGAAAAAATCCTCGAAATTTTGTTCCATTCTCTAATTATATGCGTTAAACCACAATTCGCCACCAGAGGCACCACAGTCGAGTGTCATATTCAAAGTCACAACTGGTTGTTATATAGGTAGTGGATTCAACAATGCATACGATATTGTTTAGCCATACAAAGAATTAGCATCAGTCAATGCACTCCCTAGAAAACAACAGAAATGAGAGATGTGGCCACTGCTTAAAAATAATAAAATAACAATAATAATAATAAAATAATTCTTACCAAAGAAGTTGTCATTAACTAAGATGGCACCAGTTCCCAAGGATTATAGATGGAAATCGCCAGAAGGGAAAATTTTTGGTGTTAGTTATTTTGTTAATTATGGCAAACAGTCAAAATATGGAAAAATGCAATCAATAACGAAAAACAAAAATTATATTTGTCATATTATTTGAATTAATTTTTTCTAGAATTCTTAGCAATTAAGTTTATTTTTAATGTGAATACATTTCACTTTTGTTGAATATAGCCAGCAATTTTCAACATGAGAACACCTAATTTGAACGATATCCTCAATCGATATTTAGAGTTAATTTATCTTTTAGCCAATTAAAAAATGTACAAAACATGGTTACACAATATTAAAAGTTGCATATCAAGATATTATGCTAAGGATTAAAAAAAAAAATAACAGAAATTATGCAGCACTAGCTCTACCAGGGGTTTCACTCAACTAGCCCAAGTTTTATAAGCAAAAATTGCAAATATATCATCACCAAGCTCATGCTCTTATTCAAGGTGCACTCCTACCTACCAAATTCTAGCTATTTGATGCAGCCTCTAAACTGAAAACTGCAGGAAACGAGAAGTTGAAAATGGGAAGGGTAGAATGTTTTGGCACCAATAATATTTAAAAGAAAATTATCTTTTTGAGCTAATCAATTGATATAGTTATAGCCTAAGTAAAAATGGCTAAAAATTCCTTTTCTAAACATTAAAACTTTTAACATGCCTAAATCTTATAGGAAATTTATAATCTAAAGATGCTAAAATAAATTTTCTATGACCATGTCTATAACTTGATCAAAAGTGTATATTAGTAACTAAGGAAGTAAATTTCAGCATTGCGTAATGTAGTTATAAATTAGTTAGTGAATGAACATGGACGAACAACTGAAAAGTAACTGAAACTGTAGGGCATAGGAGTTGGAAAATTTGCACCATGCATTCACTCCATTAACTGAATGAGTTGCTTAATCTGAGAAACTTGAAACAGCTGGGATTGAAATGAAATGAAAATTCAGCACTCCATCCAACAAAATTAACACCCAAGCCTTTTTCCCCAATTACTTTACCCTTGTGGCTTTCCTCCTCCGAGTCTAGGGGTAGAATGATGGGAAAGATTAAAATGCAGCCAGGATGCAGGGTAAGGGTGTTTGATTGCCACCAACCGCAGGTAGCAGATGGCACACGGCACCACCATTTTCGATTTTAATAAGAGAAGGCAAAAGTAGTTCATTGTGGCACAAGCCAAAGGCAGCCCACACACGAAAATGAGCGCCCACTCCCCCAAAGGCCACCAACCAAGAGGTTTTGTGCACACATGCAAAAGGAGTGGAGAGGAAAAAAAAACTGAATAAACCAGAAATCAAAAGGCATTAGATTATTCAATTAAACTTTTTCAGCAATATTGCTGGAGATGAATGAAAAGTTCAAGCACGATGGAAGTGATCGTGCAATGATCTATGTACATATTATCAAATATACTTTTACAAGCTTATCCCCATTATTGCAAATAATTGGATAGTCCACAGAAAGAAGGTAAGATTTCTGCGAAATAATTCAATGGTTATCAACATTATCTGCAGAACAACCTACTTTTAATTTGAACTAAACTAATCTAATAGTCAATTGTACATGAGAAGAAGATTACATATTAATATAATAATCTGACATTAGATAGCTTAAAATGGTTAAATAGTTGACTATACAGAGAGAGATAAGGAAGTCAATTGAACTTGTTGTTAATGTACATTATGAGGAATTAGAAAATAACTTGTAAGTATTAAGGTGCACCAGGACTATTAAAACAAGCCATTCAATAACTAACTACATGCATCCATATTTACAAGACCTTCCCATTTTTTCAACCAGAAGAGCCATTGAATTTAGATGAAAAGAATAAAATTTTAAGAGTGAATCAAGTTAATATAGGTTTATCATAAACTTCAAGGCTTGATTTAGAGATACAATTGGACATGGATATAATAAGTTAAGCACTTAAAGAGGTCACACAGTCATTATTAATATTTGATAAAACAGTTAAAAGCTTAAAATTGTTTTAAATTAACATATTTACTTGCATATAAGCTGCCCCTAAAGATGCTGAATATTGCATTCTTCTTCCCATAATGCCCAAGATTAATTACAACTCACACAAAACATATTTCAAGAATGATTAAATCAAAGGTAAATAATACGAAAAAAATCAAACCAAAGAATAATACATAATGCAAGTGCGAATGACCATTGACTTTTCTCAGTTGTTTTGTTTCTCTAATGAATTACCAACCAATCAATTCATGTACCTTAAAAAACTTCAATTCTCTAAATCAGGGGTACACAACCTTCTCAATATGGCGAGCACCAAGTTATACCGAGAGAGCACCACTATTCTTTTATAAAATTGGAATGATCATAAATAAAATCAAACCAACCTCAAAGTAATTAAAAATGTCCTTTCATACATTTAGAAAGTACAAAATCAAACAAATTAAATTATTGGTGCTACGAAAGATGATTTTTACCATCTTAAAAGTCCATGGCAAGATTGCCAAAGAGCACGATGATGCTTGCGAGCACCAGGTCGTGAACTCTTGCTCTAAATCAATGTTTCCCAACCTATTTCATTCCATGGAACACTTACAGAAAAAATTATCGGTGGACACGACTCCTCTCCTACTTTGACACACAATCATCTACTCTCAGTGTGAGATTTGAGCTTGTCATAAAGTACATAGTTGCTTTATCCTAGCAAGAATTAAAGACAGTAAACTTGATGCTACACCAAGACAAATTAGTACCACCACCTTTCACAGCTAAACACTTTGAATACAAACTGCTCCCATTATTTCCAAGTCCCATTGTATTCCATAAGCCTTTCAGTAGTGAAACCTACTTTTCAAGGAATGGAAATGATTTGTTCCAAAAAAACATCAATAAAGGCTCCATAAGGTAGAAATCAAGATTTCCACTAAAAAGTACATTCCATACTACCAGCACAGCTAAACTAATGGCTCAATCAACATGACAGTCAATGTGTAACTGAAATACAAACCAGAGGATGCATATTCTCCTGGATGCACCCAACTCCCTGATTATTGGTTGGTAAAAAGAATGGAAAATTTGATTAATATTTTAATCATATCAATAATAAAAACATTATCAGCAGCAGTTTTAAAATTACTAATTAGAAAATATGAAAAAATATTTTAATGGGCTCTTGTTAAAAAAGTTTTTGTTTAGCAATTCTATTAAATTTAAATGATAATTGATGGCAAAAACATGTTCTAGTATAAATAAAAATCCTAGTACAATGCAATAAAAATTTCATAATAAAAACCTGAAAATTTGTTTCGCATTAAAATTTTATAAATTTAACATACACAGAGTAAAAGTACATATGCAGCAATAAACAAATTCATTAAAAACATTTAAGTTTAATCATCTCTTGTATTAAAAAGGTATTGCAGAGATTACATTATAGCTCTTGTATATAATCCTATCACTGTAGTTTTAAGCCTTTTAAAACATTTCTGTCCAAAATTTAATATTTTTATAGTGTAGAAGTAGATAATATCAACACAAACAGTAGCACCACAGTAACACCAATTAGTCAGGGCAAAATAGTCACTCTAATTGCTTAACATTTATACACTCATTTAAGAAAATTTCCATTGTATACTTTACGTAATACCAAAATTCAAAAGGAAATTTAATCTGAGCAAGGAAAGTACTCCAAATCACAGGCAAACTAACAGATTTTAGTATGAAACAATCTATGGCCTAATGAAACAGGTTTTCCTACTCAGTTGCAGAGAGCACTATTGTTCATTCTCTAGTGAATTTTTAGAGGTATACTGAAAAAATAATTGGTAACACTTTGTATCAGCTATGGCTCGGTTTGGGCCTAATGGAACTTGCAGCTTAATAAAAACAATGAAATGTTTTATTTACCTCTATTACGGTCGATTTTCATTAATTATACAATAACTGCTGCAAGAAATACTGTACTTTTTGGGCAATAAGAAGCACTTTTTTCCAGAAAAATGACTCCCAAATATGCCTGCCTGACTGATTGAAGGTAAGATTATTACTGTATTTAGTAGTGACACGAACTCACTCATCCCCAAAATGAAATAATTGAGTCATTTGTCACAAAATCATTAAATCATTATACATTATTACTAATTAATAGTGAAAAAATTGTTAATATAAACAGTAAAACCTTATGCAACAGGAATTCCAACAATGCATTTTTATCATTGCTCTTCTTTACTGTCCACTCACAGTAATTACAATTTTGGTACGTTTGGGGGGTTTGTTGCAATGTTTAATTCCTAATGAGCCTATTGAATAGTGTGATTAATGTCACAGAACATTAGAATTCCGATTGTTGCCATAAACATTTTATTAATAACTACAATAAATATCGTTACATGTATTGATGGCTACAAAAGTAACAAGTGAAAATATAAAAATGAATTTTTACAACCAACTTTTATATAGTTAATACCTTAATATGAATAAACACTATAATATAATTATGATAATCTTTCTACTTGGGCCTAATTGCATGAGCATAAAAAGTTGCATAGTGTCTAGCAGCCATTGAATGGCATGGGAGTCTTTTTATTCTAAAGCTCCATTTACACAAGGCAACCTGGGTAGTATGACTTGGAGCATGCAGCAAAAGTAGAAAGTGAAAACTGTTTAGACGGTTCAACCAGAGTCGATTTGACAGTTCAGACCAAAATGACGTTAACTGAGTTACTTGGTGAGGGCGGGCTATAGGGCAGTGTTTCTCAATGTGGAGTACGCCAACATGACGACATAAGTATTACCTAATAATGAAATAAAATAACTAATCCTAATGTGTTTATACAAACAAAACAATTATATATATAAAATTATGAGTAAAGAAAAATTGTTTTGTAGTCAGCTTAATGGAGATTTAATGACGGTTGGGATTTCTGCCACCTGCTGTTTATGTATGTCATCTATTGACATGGTCTGGTAGATGGCGATATCGTTGTTTTAAGAACATGCAGAATGGAACGTCGTCTACAGCGCTACGGCTAATTAGCAGTGATTTGTTCTTACATGACGTCACGAAAATGCTGATTGTGTCTGGATGAGACTGAAGAGGACCAACATATTTGTTATATGATCATAAAACTGAGGGACCTATTCCATTCTTAATGATTTATAACTTGTATCTGCATTTTTATTGTTTTGCCTTTACTTAAGAGGCAACTTATGGAGTGGTGTTTTTATTGCGACGATTCATCGAATGTACTAACCAGGAAACGTTATTACTTTAAAACGTTCTAACCAAATATTTTTAACAGGTATTTAAATGAAATGGAATCGGAACCTTGAAAAATCAACATACTAAAGAGGAAAATGTGCTAACGAGGAACGTACTAACCATGTTCCACTGTACTTAGAAAAAATGAATGCAAGCAATAATATTGACAACTATAGGAAAATAACTTATAAAAAGCAGCAAATAATGAAGTCATACCATGATTTTATTCTATTTTTGTATGAAATTTCACTTCCCTATGCTTGTAACAAATAATGTTACTTTTGGAATGAAATAAATATAACTTTTTTGTACTTGCCACATAAAAAATTCTCATCTCCCTACTCTCTAACAAAAATTGCAATTTAGAATTACAGCAAATTTAAAAGTATTATTTTTGTTACAACATTGATAAAAACAATGCTCTTTAAATGGGTTAAAATACTGCAATGTCTAGTTAGTAATTAGACCAGTTACAATCTTTAGTTCAAAAATACAAGAATATACTAACAGGCATTTCTAACCTTTCCAACGTGATGAGCACCAAGTTGTTTTCTAGGATATCAAGTGAGCGCCATCATATTTTTACAAAAAATAGGAATAATATTAATGAAAGGAAAATAATGCCATGGCCAGTGCAAATATATTTTGATGGATTAAGAAAAAAATATTTAACGAATTACATTCCTGGTACTAGCGAGGGAGATATAAATTGTCGTAAAAGAGCACCATCAGAGTGTCTTATAGCACAATGGTACTCACAGTGTACAGGTTAGGAACTTCAGGACTAACAGATGCTCCAATTTAAATAAACAATATAGGCACAATTATACATCAAAAGTTATATGTTTATGGGTACCTTTATCATTATTTAATATGGGTCACCATTTGAGCTTTGGTAATCAACCTTTAAATGCTTAAGATGGTACATACCTGTAATGTCAGCACCTTCATCCATTTCACCAAGGGCATCAGCATCCTGAAAACTGAGCTCCTGGTACAGTGTGTTGCCAATACGTTGCTCCCTGTAGACAATAAATATCCTTAGTTTCCAGTATGAAGCTAACATTAAAATATTAGTCTCTGAACTTGATGGATTTAAAATGACCATGATATTGTATCAATTATTTCACAAATAACACTAAGGGCACATAGAACTACACACCTTATTTACTAGCACACAAGCTACATTTGGTTTTCTAGAATATAGGTGAGGCTTCTAAACCCACACAAAAAACAATTATTTGGCTTCCAAGTTGGAACCTGCAACAGTTTGCTGAGACTGCTACGTGGTTATCATGATTCAGTACATACATATATTAACATTGCCAGAAAAGTTCATTCATGTGGAAATATTAACTAAATACTAAAAAGGTGGCCTTTGAACGCGTCTAAGACAAGTATTGCTCTCTGCCTTACAAGTGCCTCAGGTCGTCTATTCCAAACTAGTCCTTCATTAAATCAGCTGACATCCATCCTTGGCCTTGACATTTAACAATTATTCCATTTGGTAGAACTTCCTTAGGCACTGTTTTGCATTTTAAAATAACATACGGCGGCAACTTTGTCCATATGCTAATACAGCCAGCATTACAGTAATGCACAGTTTTTCATTCCCGGAAGTTGTAAAAACACCTCGTCTTCCTTTTGGGTAAATACGGTACTTATTTTGGCTTGAATAGCTTTTAAAAAAATTATTGTGAATGAACTGCTCTTTGTGTTCCTAAATTTCATAATTTAGCATTATAAAATATTACAAATACATTTGAACGGATGTCTAAATTGATCACGCATGCATAATACTAGACTATACCAAATCTGAGTCCAACAATAGTCGTTGCAACAGCAACATTCTCATAATGAATGATAAAAACTGCAAAAATGTCAGTATTTGCATGAAATTTTAAGAAATACGATAGTTAAGCAAAACTCTATGATAAAAATTAGAATCTCCATTCCTTTCCTCAGAGAAAAATACAAATCCCGCTCCGATATTATAATTTTAAGATATTTTAATATGCAAGAGAAAATTACCCTGCATGATGGATTTCAGATTTCCCATGTAAATCAAATGGGAAGGATAGTTCCTGGAATCGAACCCGGGACTTTCAATCTTCGCAACAAAAACTTCCTCCGGAGCTCTGCCCCAGAAACAAGAGATTTCCACCAAGAGTCATGAAAATTGGTCTATTGGTTCAAAAGTTAATAGGGAGGGACAGACAGACACAATGACAAAACTATAAGCCTATTTCCATTCTGGAAAGTAGACTAAAAATACTCATGAGAAGAATTTTGTCAAAAAATTTGCAAAAATATTCACCCTTAAACATAAAATAAATAATAATAATAATTCACTATAAATCTATAACTCCTACCCATGTACATCCACTTTATACTAACTTTTTAGTATGACTCCTTCCTCCAACATGATGAGTTGGCCTAATTTCCTCCTGTGCATCAGTGGGTGTAACTCCTTCACCTGACCCAGTTCCTTGGGTCTCAGCTACTGGACTTGTCTCCTCTGACCATATTTCCATACTCCCTGAAATGATTTTTGAGCTTAATACTGAGAGATAAATCAAAAAAGAAACTCATTTAACTTATTGGCAATCAACATGAAGGCACAGAAAAGCCAATAATTGTTTGAAATGTTAAATCATAAAAAGGAGTTATTCTGATGTGTCTGTGCATAGACATTAGTTTCATTACTATATAATTAAATTTACATCAAGGCTCTACAAGAAGTATTTCATACACATGATAGTTTTCCCAGGAACATTACAGTATTTACCAACAATCCAAGTTATTTTTAGAATATTAGTTATATATTAAATATTAAAAAGGTTTCATTTAGAAAACTTAAACATATATTCTCATTAAATTTATAAATATAAATGGAGTTCCTGCTCCAAAATTATGGAGAGCAAATTTTCAGCCATATGATTAACCTTTATCATGCAGAATTTAAATCCAATTTGTAGGCGCTGGTGGATGGAGTTTTTTAAGGACATTTAAATAAAACTCTGCAGCCTTATGGATATTTTTCATTATCTCCCATACTATCACAGATAAAAAATTGAAATAAAAAGCATCTTAAAAACACAAAATGATTATTTAAATTGTATGTGCAAGTTTCATTTAACCTTTATCATCAAAAGAACAAATAATAATACTGTAATTCTAGAAAAATTAAACGAGGATAATGATTTATACTCATTTACAGCCGATATGGTGGTCACCTGTCTCAAACTGACTGAAACATTATATCCTAGTTCAAACACAGTGCTTCTATCCTCTCCAGAATTGGTGAAAAAATTGAATGATTATGATGGAGACAAGGAAATCCAGCTGGGTGAGAATAAAACAGCAAGAGAATTCTCAAGATGATTTGTTTATTCTCCATGGTAAGCTTACACCAAAACTATGACTCATTTCCTGTAGAGAACTAGAGTGAAGTTAGAAGTAGCAATGGACTTGAAATGACTTTTAGGACCAAATATATGAGAGGACAAAACTTGTGGGAACTTAAGTTCCTTTTCATATAATAAAGGTTAAGTAAATTTTTCATCAAAATATCTCAAAATTTTTGCATTTTCAAGATATTCCCTAATTTCCTAAATTTTGGACAAAAGTGAGCATCTCTTTGGTTAATACCTTCATCAGCAGTCTGAATGTGGCCTCCACTGACAGCATCCACATTGGAAGGCTGCATTCCTGGCCCTTTTCCACCTTGCCGGTCCTCCATAGGAGATTCAGCTGCTTTGCCATCATTCTAGGATAATAGAATACCACCACAGTTAACCTTTTTATTCAATTAAAGCAATGAGAAAGGATGATGATGGATAAAAATAAGATAAAATTAACTATTAAATGGAAACAGAAATACCTGAGACCTTTTGATATGTAACTAAAATACTGTTGCATGATTTCTTGAAAACATCAACTAATGTTCACCATATTGCACAGTAAAATAAAGCAATGAAATACAGCGATATCAGTGATGAGCAAAATGCCCAATTTGAAAGGAAATGAAAAAATCATGATACATAAAATAACTGTTGAAATAACAGATCATCAATGTGAAACTACAACTTTAGATAATAAAAGACATACTATCAGATTAAGAAATCACCCAATTTCTTAAAAGATTTTCTTATTTGAAAGCATCAGCGTGAATGAAAAGGTCCCCAAAGAGATCCAGCCTCATCCTATGATTGATTATAAACACAATAGTGTTTGATGTCACATGATATTACCCAAATACCCAACCTATTCTGATGCAATCAATCCTTCAGACTAAGTGCAAAAAAAATGCATTCAAAGTGTCCCTTAAACCCCAAATTTATTTATGAAAAGCATCAGGAAAATAGACTTTGATATATAACAGGAGTGGCCAAACTTGCTTACACTCAAGAGCCACATGACACATTGTACTCATAAATTTACAAAAGTAAAATAAAATCTTTATCCGAAGTAATTCATATATAATACATGTCCCTTAAGCATCCCCAATATGTCTCAAGCCACACTATGACATTGTGTTCAATAGAGAAAATAAAGTTGACACACCTCTGAATGAAAATTTAAAGGAGCCGCATACTATGTTAAAAGATCTGCTATTTGGCCCCCCCTGATATATAACTCTCACCAAATATAATAAGCAATACGCTCTGAATACCTATTTTTAAAACAGCCTCAATTATCGACAATGCACAGTAACATTCTTTTCTGGCCAATTTAAAGTCTGTTTGTTTCTTTAGTTTCAGATATTTAATAAAATATATATATATATATATATATATATATATATATATATATATATATATATATCTTATAACTTAAGTCATCAAACTTACTTGCAACTCATTGCGAAGACTAGTATTGGAATGGTTGCTCTCAGGTGGAGATGTTCCAACAAAGTCCAGAGGACTTCCTATGCCACCTCCTTTCAAAATTGGTGGCTCCAGGGAACCAAAGCCAAATGAAACTGGTCCAGATGATCTAAAGATAAGCAATTAGCATTAGTAAGCATCTGCAAAACATAAATGTGAGATAAATGAAATTTTCTGAAAAATTGATTACCATATATGCCGGCGTATAAGACGACCATTGAAGCTAAAAAAAATTCTGAAAACTTAAGGTCGACTTATACGCCAAATATAAAATGTGTCCCTTAAATAACAAATTGAAAACATTGATATTTACGAAAACATTTGATCTTACGGAATGGGTGGTCACCATTTTGAATCAGCTGCTTCATTGTTTACATATTCTGCCATTTATTTTAGAAGATTTCAGATAATTATTTTTAATAGTTAATAAAAATAAAAATTTTATCTTTTGTTTTTATTACTGAATCTCAAAAATATAAACGATCTATTTGCAATTACAGGAATGAAGGATAAGTAGAAATACAATCTGCCAATAGATGGCAATACAGTTTATGACTGATCTTTCTTAAATTAAACAAATGATTTAATAACTCAAAAACTGAAACTGCATTTTTGGAAAAGGTTACATTTGTTTAAAAAACCATAAAATTCCTCGTATTCTTCATTCGACATCATCGTGAAAATAGTCTAAATGTGTTCAGGGGACCTTAAAACATATTTCTATTGAAATCTCGAAGTCTATGTTTTTCATGAAAACACTTTCTCAATATGCTTCATATATGGAGAAACTAAAAATACCATGGGAAGTTTTTTTTTTAGAGAGTTTGACTTATATGCTGGGCCGACTAATACGCCGGCATATACGGTAATTACAAATTAATTTAGTAAGGCGTTCATCTCTTGGGTAATTTAGCATATTTCTGTGTTTTAAGATCCTATGATTGTAATATAATTGATCTTTGTAAGTTTGTTTGTATTTCTGGCTAATCAACTTCATGAATTATTGTAGCAATAACTCCATTCATACCAGAAACACATATAAGGGAGGAAGGAAACCTGGTGCTGGCATTAATCTACTCTTTACGAAGAGCACCAAGGGGGTCAACTGCTTAACATCCCTTCCGAAGGATGGAGTGCTGACTTGTGCAGTTTCCTCAAACCCTACAAGTACGGGACAGGATGATCTCAGGTTGAAAAATCTGACCTCCCCCAGATTTGAACCTGGGACCACTATGTGAAAGGCCAATGCTCTAGGAACTCTACCACCTCAACACCTGTAATAAAACTGAGTTTTTGCCCTTTGATTGATGAGTTGCAGGCTATCTTCAAATGAATTATCCTAAATTTCTATGTGCAACATTCACTACCATATAATGCACAGGCACTTTATCAGGTGTATGGCATGAGATGAGATTGTGAGGTGATTGTCTCAGGCAGAACTTAACTAAGGACAGCATTTTGTTTTATTGTTGCACATGTTAGAGTGTTAAAGTGCACTTTAGTTTGTCTCATTTTTATTAGCTTAATGGCCTCTAGAAATTACAATAAAAATTACTTACTGAAAAATTAGAAAATAATATGAGAAAAGGTTTGGTAATGGATCATACAAACACACCTATAAAATCATATATGCTGCAGTTTTCAAAATGGTTAGTTAGAAATTGAGACGAAAGCACTAGTCTGTATCATAAATAGAGTCGGGAAGTAAAAAAATTAACATTTAGCATAGATGGTCATCCTAGAGTTTCTAGGCCCAACAAAAGAGGAAATATATCTTTTATGGAAGATTAACCATTCACTGGTTAATGCACATGGTTTTAATTTTCATTGTAAAAGAATCTGAGAGCAGTCTGATGCATAATACGTATTCTAGGATTAATTTAATACTTTTCAAGTTTAAAATAACTTGCACGAAGAAATGTTTCTTATGCCAGTGGTTCCCATACTTTATGCATCTGAGACCCCCTCTTAAAGTAGATGATTATATCATGACCCCCTTAACCACATCCATCAACCAATAAATATAAAGTACAATGCATTATGCATTATTTATCATACATTATGTTAAATCAGGTTTTCTGGAATCATATAGCTATCTCTACAAAAGTTCAGTTTTAACAACATGAATGCAATGTTTACAGCTATGAGCATAGGCTTCTCTTACCTACAATTTGGTAATGATAACTACATGCTTATTGACAAGCTAGTGAATTACTACACTATTATGAATTATGCTTGGCCTTTGTTTCTCTATACTTATGTATTTTAAACCAAAGTGTTATGTAAGATCAAAAGGTTCAATGAAAGCACTCAAATGTATAACTAACAACTCAACACTTTGGATAACAGACACCAAAATGATCAACTTAAAATAAAGAAACAAGCCATTATTCCCAGTTATTTCATGCACAAAATATGTAACTATTAAGAATGGAACAAGAAAACAGATTACAAAATCTTGAAATAATAAAAGGGAGATGAAAAGAAATAGCTGTACAAAGAGTTTGAAGAACAATGGCAAAAAAACTTAAAATGGATGGAAATATAACTGGAGAAAGTTTTCCTTCAATAGCAATTTGTAACTAGTACAAGGTTTATGAAGTGGCTACATGACTAAGCAAACAAACTGGTATCATTCATTGACATTAGTTTTCTACTTCATGATGAGTTTTAAGTTTCACCTAATCCTATCTATCTCACCCAACATCTTTCTCTTCCACTTTTAACATCCATGCCCTTCTTTTAAAATACGTTTTATCCCTTTTCTCATAGCTCCTATTTGTCTCTTTACTGGCATCCTTCCTCCTAAGACTTCTTTCAAAAGTATAATTTCCTCTCAAAACCTGGCTAACCAGTTCCTTGTCTCTCTCTCTCTTATCACACTAATTAAGCTCTTCCACTTATCTATAGCATTTAAAACTTAATCATTTTTCTCCTTACTTCAAATAATTTCTGTAGCCTAGACCAGTGTTTCCCAACCAATGAGCAACAAAGAGATTTTAATTGGGTTGCGAAAAGGTTTACCGTTTCAAATATCTTTGCGGCTGAGAGAGAGAGAGAGCAAAGAAGAGAGTTTTCCAGCACTTGATCTTACGGAAACCAATAGGAATGAAGTAGGTGAATCCTCTACCGTTGAGAGCTCATTCTTTCTCTCTCGAGTCTCTGAATGCTGTGATGCCACGTACTAACGCCTTTATTGTCCGAACAGTCAAGCCCCCCATCCCAGTAACTCATCGCTGGCATCTTTCTCTTTCTTCTTAGCTCTCCGCAATGTATTCCAGTTTAGTAGATATGGCAGCGCCAAGTTTGAGTTTTCCAGCAAGGAGATGTCTCCTCGCTAGGAGGTGGGGAAACATCTCCCCACCTCCTAGCAATAGAAACACACGAGTGGTCCCGAGTACATATGAAATGTCAGTTGCAAAGATAAATGAAGCAGACTATAAACATTTATCCAATATTTTTTAAAATTCACTATATAACAAGAAAAAGAAAGGGAAAAAATGAATGTAGTACTTTGTAAGGAATCCACTTTAATAACACAGAATGGACGGCCAGTTTCAACTAACAATAGTCATCATCAGGTCAAGAATAAGAACACTACAATGTATATATAGGGAATGGGTGAAGGGAGGGAGAGATAGGGAGGAAAGGAAGGGGGCTCTTAAGTGGTAGTTTGGGAGGGTATGGGGGAAGGGAGAAGAGGAAGGTTAGAGCGATTGTTTAGCAAGGGAAAACTGAGGTAAGCAGCGGGGAATGGGTTGGGAAGAGATTTTCATTAACGATGTCATTAGGGTGGGTCTTTACATGGTATAGAATTTCCAATTGTTCAAGTAGGTTGAGTCTCCAGCTTTTATTTTCGAAATGCAATATAATGGGACAAAAATCAGAAGAATAGTTCCACCATGTGAAGGCTGCATCCGTTGATTTTAAGAAAAAGAAAGTTTGGGGTCGTCAAATTTCCTTATTATGGGTAGGGGTGGGCTGGAGGAAATTTCTTGAAGTTCAGGTAGGCTGTGTTATTAAAGAGATTGAGAAACATGTGACCTAGACCAGGGGTCGACAACCTATGGCCTGTGGGCTGCATGCAGCCTGCAAAGCTACAATGAAAAAAAATATTCTGTAAAATTGAATATAGCGATTTCATATTTTTTCAGTAAAATTATGGTCCCAAAACCTTTTCTGGTGAAATCTTAAGTCTAATAAGTTATTTAGACTGGATTTCTACCATGATGACCCCACAGAATCTCTAGATAACTTCTGATTTAAACAATAATCCGGCACGCCAAAGCTCACGTGATTCCCGATGCGGCCCTCCAAAGAATTCAAAGCTACGAATGTGGCCCGCCATGCAGAAAAGTTTGCTGACACCTTGCCTAGACCATACTTTAAAAGCCTCTAAATTTTTGCCTGTTACTAATGGTATCAAACTCATACAACGAAAACTTGCATGGGTATCATTCTCCATTTTTCTACTAAGATATTCATTTATATTACAATGAGATGTATTTACTACCTTGTTGGGAAATACAAGGGATAGAGAAATCTTTTGAGAAGCCATCTCTTAATTTAATATCCATATTTTAGGAATCTACTTTTGCATTAATGTTTGCCATTTAATACAACTTAAAAAGTTGACAATATTATGAATTAAGAAGACATTTCATAGCAAAACATGAAGATAAGCCAACACCACTGCATAAGATTTTTCCACTCAAACATAGAAAGTGTGTAAATACAAATAAAGAAGTAAAGCGTGAAGATTTTTGCAGTCACTAGTTTCCGATTCTTTAGATTAAAAAGTATTTGAGTCACTAATTTCAACCAATACAACCGAGTAAAACTCCTTTTATCCATCATCCTGTAATTAGGCAATGAACTAATGTTCAAGTTACCATAGCCTAACATTTTACAGTACTACTCCCCTGACATAAATGTAGGACAAAAGTAGGTTGTAATTAAAAACATACATTATGCTATACTAAAATCATTAGACTTTTTATCACAATAATACATGTCACTACTATGAGGTAGTGCTTACTTTGTTGGCTGGCAATTTGTTTCAATTAATTTGAGAAGTATTACATCAACTGCATTGTCAAGTTGAGTGAATCAAAAGTCAAATAAAAGCAAACTTATAAAATAAATTAAATTCCAAATAAATCATCGATTGAATTAATCACAAAGTCAATGCAAAACAAACCACCAATGCAACTAATTTCAAAGTTAATAAAAGTTTAAAACACCAAAGATATTAAACTTCCCTGAATGATTGAAAAAACCAATAACAGTGCTGATGATTTTTGGCTCACCAATCAATTCTCATGTACTAACTACAATCAAAACTTCCAGTATCTTTGGTTTTCTGGTAGAAATTTAAAAAAAATCATACTTGATCTTTAAAATCATATGGCAATTAAGGAACCATAAGCATTTCATGATGCCAATTAAAATTATTGAAAAGCCAGTACCTAATATTCCTTCTCAGAAAAAACATGCAACTTATTTTTTCAAGTCCATATATCATTAAATCACTTTCCATAATTATCAAGGAAAATATGAACTGAGAATGATTAAATATAATACCTGTTGAGCTGTGACAAACTCATTCCGGGTATTCGTGGGCGAGCTGTTCCCAGATGAGAGTCAACTCTTTCAGGCCCCATCATAATTTTGGTGCGCTCCATATAGTCCATATGAGTTTTAAAAAGTTCTGTGTAACGATCATGTAACTTTCCATATTCTTTTTTCATTTCAGATTCTCTCTCTTCCAACCGAGAAACTTGACGATAAGGAAATAAATATGAATTTTTGGTATATTTCAAATGTTGATAACAAGTAAGAGTTATTGCCATTTAAAAGTATTACATAACCTTTGCACGAAACCTCGTCATAAAATCCATTATATTGATATTTTAACTGCATATGAATGAAAAGCTCCTTCATACATGTAAATACTGCAATACTAATGTTTAAGTTGTTATTATCACTATAAATGTAAATACAGCTGTTAGAAATCAATTACTCACCATGGTCTGATGAATTTTTCCCTTTTAATTCCAACATTCTGACAATAGACTCAAGGCTCTCAATTTTGCTGTGAAGGTTCTTTCTGTCATCCTCGGCAAGATCCTCCATTTCCAATAGTTTCTTAAAAATAAACAACCAAGTTAGCTAGTTCATAAATTTCGCTCATTTTGAAATGATAATAAGAAAATTTTAATACCTGCTCCGATGCCTTTCTGAGTTGCTTCTCTCTTTCATACTGCGTAACTAATTGCTCATTATCTTCTCTTAAAAGTTCCAGTTCTACTTCGTGTTCTTGATTTTCTGTGTACGAAAGATCTAAACATTCTAATACATTGACAACTAGAGGCATTAGTTCCTTCACAACATCCTCGTCATATTTGCTAATCATTTTCTCAAATTCTTGATAAATACTTCCCGCTAAAGACTGTACATTTTCTGACATAACTACATGAGAGTCCTCATGAGTCCCATACACGGTTTCTTGTTCCAACTCCATCATGCTTACTTTTAACAGGCGTCTAAGTACAATTTCAAAACCAAATTTACTTCATTCAATTATGATCTAGAAAAAATAAGTCCTGTATGTCCAATATCGGACAACTGCTCTAACATTTTAGCAGAAGCATTTCAGACACATCATCTATCGCCATTGCTAAAACCTATACCGCAACACCAGCTTATTATAACTGCGTTATTCATTCAATCCACAGACTCTGTAGAAGCACAACAAATAAATGAATTTCAATCAACATAACTCACAAAATCACAATTGATAAAATATCACTGAAGGTTTTACACTGCACTTTACGTATGAGTAGACATGATAGTCATTGCGTGACCAATGGCATATCGCTAAATTATAGAAATCTGCAGTAGCAGCGCTGTTTACGTAATGACGTTGAAAATATCAACTATTATAGCGTTCATTTGTTAGCACAAATGATGGCGGTCAATATGGGTCCCATGGGTCATATGGGTATGATAGAATCCTATCCACCAGATTATTTTAGGCCTCCACTTATCCATATACAGACAACGTATGTATTTTTTGCACAGATTGCAATTTTAACTTAATATTGTACTTTCTAGGATTAATTTTAACAAATTGAAATACATTTGACATCCAAAGCGTTTATGAAATAAAAATAGCATTTAAAATACCTTATTATGTACAAGTAAACATGTCTTTTAACATTATACCTAAAATGTCATTTTAAATTATGAATGGTGTCTCTTTTAGAATGGGAGATTTTGTTTTGGAATTATATTGGAATCATGCGCCATTAGCTTGCAAGAATTTTGCAGAATTATCTAGGCGTGGATATTATAACGGAACGAAATTTCACAGAATAATTAGAGATTTCATGATTCAAGGTGAGTATAACAATAGAATTGATACAAATGATCAACTTTTCGTGCTATTGTTGCCATGTTTTTATCGCTGATAATGTTAACCCTAGAATACTAACCTTCGTTTGACAAACGGGATTACTAACCATTCGTCCAACAGACTACCTCATACTAATATTTTTTAATAAAAGAAAAAAGAGATACACTTAAATTTTTTAAATACTTAACAATACTTCAACACACTCTGGTACAGTTAAACATACAATACTGTATTAAATTTTATCACAGCATTCCAAACAAATTTCCACTATGTTCTCCACAAATAGCATGTGAACATGGACTTCAGTGAAATGTTATTCTCCTCTTCTTAGGACAAAATGCACATATCGAACGTTTACTCAGTTAACCCTTATTCTGGCTCTCCTGAGGTAGCTCCATTTGCAGAACATTAGCGATCATCAACTTAAGAGTATGACTTTGTTTTAGGATCACCAAGTAAGGCTAAGTTTAACCATACGTCTGTGAGGCGATCTCAGTTGCATAGCACAAATTCATAGCAAATGATCCCTTGTGTAAGCAGTTGCACTAGAAGAACATAAGCTAAAATGAGACTATAAAAAAGCCAAACCTAGAACTCAAAAATATGGAGTAGGGGGAGTTTATTTGTTTTGGTTGTCGTCTGCCAGATGAATGGTTAGCAATCTAGGGTTAATCATATTTGAATGAGAATTATTTTTCTGATTTTTTACATTTTTATGAAACTCTATATAAATGCCAGTATCTACTTTTAAAAAACATAGTCTTATTAGCAACATCTTATTTTCACCATTATTCAGGGGTTCACAATAACTTGATTTATTTCGGACAATTTTTATAGAAATACAAAATGAGCTGTATAAAATCACTGGCATTATTACAATTCAAGTTGAAAACCATTGGGAAGATAGATAGTCTTGATGAAATCCATGTTCATAAATTTAGGAGGAGATCCTACAGCCACAGGACGTGGGGGCGATTCAATATATGGAAGGAACTTTGTGGATGAGCTACATGACGAATTAAAACACACAGGTTTGTCATACTTAAAAGTGCTGTTAGATGCACTTAGTTTCTTTAAAAAAGAACTTAAAGCATTTGTTGGTTTTAGGAGCTGGAATTTTATCTATGGCAAATTCTGGGCCTAATACTAATGGCTCACAGTTTTTCATTACTTTGGCACCAACTCAATGGTTAGATGGAAAACACACTATATTTGGTAAGTAAAATAATCATGATTTGCACAGGTTGATTTCATTTGATGTTAACCTGTTGGTGAGATTACTTAATTATATTATAAGCTTTCTTAAAATTATAAATTTGAATTTATTAATGGTCCATCCTGAAAAATAAGTATGCTTGTATTTTGTAAAACTTGTGTAAATATATTTTTGGCTCCACCACGGGAGATACTGACTTCTACTTTCTTCAACAGGCAGAGTCTATTCTGGCATGAACACAATAAAGAGGATTGGGCTGGTTGAAACTGATACTGGAGACAGGCCAGTTGATGACGTTCAGATAATTCAAGCTATCCCAAAACCATACTGAAATATTTTATTTTGCATTTATTGCTCACTGTCACTAAAATGCAATGATTCCATTATTTAAGATGGTTTTTATAAACTTCATTTCATTGCATGATGACTGAGCGCCATTGAAAATATATTTTCCTCAGTAAAAATAAATTTATTTTAATCTTATGTCAGTGCTGGTATTGTTACTCACTGTATACATTAGAGTCAAAGAGAAATATGTATGTGGAAAAATTATAATGAAATGGTGATTCCATAATTTATAATGATGAAAAAGATAATGGAATGAAGTATGCTTAGAGCATGGTTAGGGGTTTGGTGCCTTTAAGCTGAAAGTTAGATGGAATCTGTATGTCCATAAATAAAGGAAATGCATTGAACAATTAAAACGTAAACTTTCAAAATGTTTTATTAACTTATTTCAATTCTATAGTCATATAATTATATTTTCAAAATGATGAAATTAATTTGATTATAACTGTTTAGTAATTTCTTATGATTTTCTTTTACAAAGGTTTGTTTTATTTTATATAAAACCATTTTTGCTCATGTCAAAAATTTTGAAAACATCAAAATTTAAAAAATAATACTTTGTCTGATGATCCCATATCATTTTAGTATATTAAATAACAGTTATTACCTCAAGTCCTGATATTTTGATTATATTAAAATAAAGTCATGGAGAGAAAGATCGAGTAAAAATAACCCAAAGCCATCATAGATGAGACAAAATATCTATACTTGTAGTGTTAAGATATATGTGGGCTTGGTAGGATTCGATGAATATTTTTTAAAATAAACGTTTATTTTCTCGAGAGATTTTCAATGTATATCGATGCTTCAAATTGCTACTTGATAGAATTCAATGTTTATTTTTTTGAAAATCTACATTTGTTTTCCCCAGAGATTTTCAACAAGTATCGATGCTTAAAATTACTACTTAAATATAGGGCTGGCAGTTTACGGCCTTTCAATTCGATGATTTAAATTTACTTTTTATGTAAAATTTATGTTTATTTGACAATACTCTGATTATTTATTTAAATTTTTATATGAAGTTAAATCTTTATGTACAAATTAATCAAACTAATATATCATGTTCTTCTTAAATTTTATTTTATTTATGCGCATTTACACTTCTTCATTTTAAAATGTTAATATTAAAGAAAACACCCAATAACGCGTTGAGTAAAATATTATTTTATCTATTACTTACAGTAAAAAAAGTATACATTTAATATTTATAACTCTAATTTCTCTCAAACATGATTTAAAGCAGGAATGACATATTTTACAATCCGATTCTGGCAGCAGCAGAGGGCTATTTATATCTGAAAAGAAAATTGTTATACTATAACAAGAGAATACTGGAATGCCATTAAAATATAGTTACAAAATTGTGACTAACTCACCTCTTCACTTCCAGTGTCCGAGTCATTCGATGTGTCACACGTGATCAACAGTCTTATCTCAAATCCTGATTAAAATGTTTTTCCAATCGGCAAAATATTTTACAACAAATAGCAAATAAATATAAATATTTAATCCCTCTTCGATTTGTAGTAATGATTGCTGATTTATGTGCACCTTTTTTAAACCATTATATATCGTATAAATTGAAATTTACTAACCTGTAGCAAAAGACAAAGGAGCCAAAAGCACGAGAAAGGAACGATCCTTCCTGGACAACTTTAAGAAAAAGATTGGGTTGTGCATAGGGAGAACAGATGCGAGTGCATAAAACAAGGTTATCTATAGGAAAAACCCTGGAAAGGATCGAGAAACATTTGTTTCCGGAATACACTCCATGGGGTTGATGAGTGGATGGGGTGGAAAACGACCACCGAAATTCCTTTCTTCAAGGCATTCTCAGCAGGGCATATCCATGACCTTATCTGTATAAAAAGGCTCGTGGAATATCCCACCATTAGGTCGGCAAATATAATCTCAAAAACCTCAAAAGGGCTAAGAAACGCGTGTTCTCAAAACTACCCTATGGCCTTGCAGTTACCTGATTGTCCAGAGTAGAATTGTGAGCTTTTAAAAAAGATGCATGTTTAAGAAAATACTCTTCTTTCAATCCCACTCTTAATGCAAGCCCAGAAAAGGAACGAAACAGGTAGAAAATAATACTGCAAAAAAAGTAAACAGAAACGAATTAAATATTATAATTCAAAGTAGGTTTTTGGATGTATACTTTTCCATCTTGTTGGAAAATCGACACTTATCGATGACTTCATTTTTGTCGATTTTGAAATTTAAAAAAAATCAACGTTTATCGATGTTTTTCGATTTAAATCGAATCCTGCCAAGCCTTGATATATGACAGAAGGACTTTATAAAGGAATTTGAAGAATATAGCAAAACTATTCACTTCACTATAATAATCTTCAAGAAATTTTTAGAGAGAAAAACAGAACGATCCAATATGTGTTGCCCTGTTGGTTAGAGCTCGGGAAATATTGTTTAAATAGAAGGGTTCCATGACTTCAGTAAGTTTGAAAACTCATGATGTAGACTAGACAGCAAATATTACCTTAACTAAGGACTCAATCTCTGTATTAGCTAAATTAAGATATCCAATTAGGTGATTATGTCCTCTGGGAAGCACCTTAAGAAAGGGTAGATTCATTATTTAGTTTGTTTCTAATAAGTGAATGAAATGAAGCATGTTTTCATTAGATTTTGGAAGCAGCCATCATGAAATTTTCTAAAACTTTTACTTAAAGATTTTGAAGAACATTGTAGTAACCTCGAATATTAAATTTCATCAATGTTGGAAGTGAGCATGTCTATAGCAGAAAGTAATTGCTAATTATATTGGCTTGGGATTGCTTCTTTGCATTAATCATTGCCCCAAAGATGCTATGAAACCATTTGAAACAATGCTGTTATTAAGCTAACAAACTGGGCTGCTAATAGAAGTGGACTGAGGGGGGTTTGCACCTCCCACCTAGCTTATCCTTAGTTTTACATATCTCCTCATGGTTACAGTGGTTGCAGATTATTACAGCATGCACATGTCCTGCAAACTCCATCTCATTCCCTCTCAAGGATCTTCACTTGCCATTGTAACCAATAACATCACATAGATAAGTTGTGACATTAAGGGTGAAACCAGTCATAAATAATAAGTGGTGTAACTTTGAAAATATGTGAAGTGAAACAACATTAAGAAGGGATACCTGTTATTCCACGCTTACCCACAATCAGAGTTATAGTTTTAAAATTTGGTACTTATGGCAAAGTTCAAGTACTTTCAAAAAAATAGGTTCTGTAAAATATTATTTTCCATCATTGTCATAAAGAACAATTTCACTTTAAATTGAAATATATTCCATTTTTAAATAGCAATTAAAAATTTCATTGAACGAGTATATATTTTTCAAATGTTTTGGAGGAAGCGAGCAGGGTCTTGGGTAGGGCCGGACTGGCCCACCGGGATACCGGAAATTTCCCAGTGGGCCGACGAGTCCAAGTGCAGGCCATTAAACCAATTTTATTATTATATAATATCTAAAAAGAACTTATTAAAGATTAGCTGAGAGTCCTACTACATCCAGTGAACAATCTGTTTGTATGACAACCTATCATTGACGTAACAACTTAGCTAAGGCCCTCCAGGAAACTTGCATTCGCAATTTATTGACATTAAAACCAAAAATTGTCAACAAAATTTACTGATTTAAATGAAAAAAGAAACTTGTAAATTTCCACTAAAAAGTTTAATAACCGACCAGTTTCACCTGTTACAGCATCATCAGGTGACAAAAGCATGGTCGAGAGTTCTATATATACGGAGAGTAGGGTAGAAGTGTTAATTGAATAATGATAGGCAGGAGGGAGAAAATACATTCAGTTATGAGATAATGTGAAAATTAAAAAAACTGAATTACAAAGTGAATGACAAAATTCAAACGATTATAAACAGTAATGTGAGCAAGGTTAAGAATTAGAAAATAAAAGCAATTAACAGAAGTTACAAAAAAAGTCATTAAATTACAAAGTAAAAGGCAATATATTAAATAATTAGGAAAGCAGTAAAGAGAACAAGGGAGAGTGATTGGAGAAAACAAATTCATTAGTAAGTGAAACATTGTCTGTAGCATCATGGATAACAATTTCCAACTGCTCTAAGAAGTCCAGTCTGTTGCCCTATGATTCAAAGTGGAGAAACTCAGGAAGGAATGCACTGGAATGGCCGTTCTCAAATAGGTGCTTGGAAAAGTGTGATGACACACTTCGCAACTTGAAGCAACGTTTGTGTTCCTCTATCCTCCTCTTAAAACTTCTTCCGGTCTGTCCTATCTAAATAGCATCACAAGATAATTTGTAAAGACCACTTTTGGATAAATTAGATATAGAATCTTTGGTATTTAGGAAAAGTTTGGCATAAGTTATCAGGGAAAAGAAGGCGGGTTTGGTGTCTTTAGGGAAAAGGTTAGAAAGTTTGTAGGAGAGGGGGCCTATGAAGGGGAATCTACGCCAGTGCTTAGAATTGCAAGGAATATCAGGAGAGGAAATAATTTTCTGTGAAGTTAATTTCTTTAGTTTGTTTGACAAGAGGTGATCTATCAGCTGGCTATTGTAGCCATTGTTAAATGCGATCTGTTTTATAATATTGAGCTCTTTATCGAAATTAGCAATGGAAAGAGGGATTTGAAGGAGGCGATGGAGCATAGAATGAAAATCTGCGAGCTTATGGGGAAAATGGTGGGACGAGTGGTTGAGAATGACGTGATCAGTATACATAGGTTTACGGAAAATAGAGAAAACTAACTTATTTTGATGAAAGGACAAAGATAAATCCAAAAAACTGAGGGAACCATTAATTTCTGTTTCAATTGTAAACTTGATGGCATTGTGATGAGTATTAAGATGAGATAAAAATGAAGTTAATTGACGATCCGTTCCCAACCAGAGGCACAAAATGTCATCTACGCATCTGTACTAGCCTTGTACAATGTTAAGCAATGCAAAGTCAGAACTAAAAAGACTTTCTTCCAAGTGATTCATAAATATGTCCGGTAAGAGTAGTGAGAGGGGGGACCCCATAGCAGGGCCTTCGGTTTGTCTAAAAACTTTGCCAACGAATAGGAAATAATTTTGATTCGCGCAAACTTTCAATAAGTTAAAAAATTCAGCAATGGTGCAAGAATCAATCCCTCTATTGATTAAAATATCCTTAGCAAGACTTAGGGCCTCACCGGTAAGGATAGAAGTGAAGAGATTACAGACATCAAAGGAGACAAGTTTGGTGTTGTTAGGGTAAGAATTTAATTGTAACACTTTCGCAAGTTCAACAGAATTTTTTGAGAATATAAATATGATTTCGATTACCTTTTTGTCGATCTTTCTTTTGTTTGTACTGCACACCATAACCGTGGAGTGTTGATTATTTACCGTAAATAGCATGTGTGTGGCGGGTTGTGATTGAAAAATGTCACAGTTATTCAAATAATGTATTCATATGAGTGCTCAATGCAATATAATCATACGGTCTACAAATTTTGTTGATGAGGGTGACGTGACTCCTCATATTTTAGGGGCATATACACTAGCGCAATAATAAAAACATCCTTGATGACATCACTATACATTTGGTAATGTTCTTTTGCTACTTATGATAATAATCATACACTCTCAGCGTCAATAGTTGTGATAAACGAAACCATCTGGTTATAACACCACTGTATACATTACATATAATGCACTATATATCATATAGGGATCCAAAATCCGGAAAACCCCAAAAACAGGCAATCCGAACATCCCAAGTATGCCGAATTAGGGGTCCCTTACTGTATTATCAAGAGAGAAAAGATGCACGTTCTTTACGATTTATGTAATATAGTCGGTATGGCGGGAAAAAATAAAGCATTTCTTCAAATTTCAACGAAAATAGCCCAATAGCTCTCGAAAGTTTAGAATTTTCGAATTTGGTAGGAAGAAAATAGCACCCTCCGTTGCTTCGAAATCCAGGGAGTTGTGCTTGAGCTAGAGAACTGGAAAAGTGATTTCTGAAATCTTATATAGTCCTAACGGCAGAAAATAAAGCGATTCTTCAAAGTTCAACGAAAAAAGCCCCAAAATTCTCTAAAGTTTAGAATTTTTGAGCCCTTTAACTTCAAGCTAGAAAGTCGAGCAAGGTGTCATTAAAAAATCTTTTTTTTCATAAAGATCAGGTGAATGCTGCCCGAATGATTGTGCGGGGAATGATGGACCGGGCGCTTATGTTGGAACTAATCACCAGTCCGGGTAAAGGTCGGACAATATTCCTGCCCAGAATCAAATTGATTTCAACGGATGCCAATATGCCCTTCCGCCTGAATCGGTCTCCTATCAGGTTGCCCTTCGCGATGACAATTAACAAGGCACAAGGGCAAACATTTGAAAAGATTGAGATTTTCCTTTCGAAATGCGCATTTACCCATGGGCAGCTGTACGTGGCATTCATTCAGTCGGGCAAAGGCAGCCGCCGATGTAAAATTGCAAATCCTCAAAACAAGCCACCAAGGTAAAATAGGAAACGACGACTCTGTCTACACTAAGAACATTGTGTACAAAGAGGTTTTATATTGATTGCCATTTCTTCCAACCTTCACATTTCTGTTACCTTTTCAATTCCTCATTTTGTACAGTTTCCTACGAATCGTATATGTTGTAAAGCCTATGCTTACCTAATTAGCAACTTTCTGTAAAAGCATTTAATAAAATAGCAACTTTCTTCAATAAAACATACAATAAACAATAATCAATATTTCTGTTGCTCAAATTGCAGCAATTGCTGCAACAGGCCACTAGTATATATAGATTTGAGTTCATGGAGAAAAACTAGGAGTCACTATGAGCGATGTTGGAAATAATAACAAATATTTTGCGCATTGCTCAGGGCAACGTTGGCAAATAAATTTAAAAATAAATGATCAAAATGCAATTATTAATTTTACTGCTCTATACGTGGATTAAAAAGCATATGATAAAATATTGAATGAAAAATTCAAAGGTTCATAACGTTAAATTTCACGATTGATTGAATAGTATTGAGGGGTGTACCCAGGGCCGGCGGAACGAGGTAGCAAAACAGGCAACTGCCTAGGGTGCCAGAGATTGAGGGGCGCCATGAAAAGAGAATGTTTTGATTTCACGGCACTGTATATGTGTGTGTCTGTATTCTTTTTTTAAGTAATGTATACTTACCTATCTTCTTTTATTGATTCATGTTGTTATATTTTTCATGTGCATTTGTGCCGTATAAATCTATATATTCAAAATGATTTCAATTCCTCTTCAATGCTGTGCACTACCCCAATCCTAAAAGTATAAGAAGTTTAAACTATCGGTCTGAGGAAGATTTGGAGAATATGTAATTCTTGAAGATGTTGACGTACCAACTAACTTACGAGCCTAAAGTTATGATTTGCTTAATCTCTTCCTAAAAATATTCTTCTTAATGCCCATTTTTATCGCTATTACTTACCATGAAGTTTTTAATGTGGAAAAACATTGTTTTTAGTAATTATGAAAAAAATCATTTAATAATAAAAAACAATCTTTTATTAATATTATATTTAAGTATTAATGGTGCTTATAGACGTCATTGTGTAATTACTATTAAAAATAATTTTCATCTATTAGATTTTTAGGATCATTTAGATTGGAGTAGGGCGCCAAAAAAAGTTTGCCTAGGGCGCCAAACTGCCTTGCACCGGCCCTGGGTGTACCTAGCCTGAGAATTGTGATAACTTGAGTGCGTTGGGGTGCCGGTGGTGTAGTGGTTAGGATGCTCGCTGCTACAATAAAACCTGATTAATTCGAAATTCAGGGGACCAAAGAAAAAGCATTTCGAATTAAGTAGAACCTCTATAATTCGAAATTTATAAAAAAGAGTGATTTATCAAATTTAAAAAATGCAAATATAAATGACAGAAAAACAAAAGAATATGACACCATATTAAAATACAGAAAACAAAAGGATGTAGTACGCATACATACTTCAAAATATGATGTAGATGAATAAAATCCAAATTTACGATTACACATTTAAATATTGAAACATATGAGCATATAATTAAATCCACTAAAATGTTAAAAGTTTGTCATTCACTTATTTCTACTTAAAAGTAAATAAACGAAGGGTTGTAACAAAAGATTAATTTAAACTTATTTTTAAAAGTCACTTATTTTCTGTTTCTATTTCGGGGCACTCCCTAGCGCAATGTGATGCGTAATGGGGTCAACTTTTTCACATATCTCTATCGACACGTCTGGCATATTTGAAGGGGATCCAATGCTTTAAAAACCTCCTCAGATGGCAATGGCACATCCAACCTATCATCGACTTTGTCCTCATCGTCTTCTTTGTCGCCAACACAACGGTTTTCGATTCGTCGAGCGTGGGGTCATACACAACCGACGTAGTCAAGCAATTATCGAAGAAAACAGCCTCCGAAACTGACAGGTCCCAATATATTGCTGCTAATTACTTCCTCCACTTCTGCCGGCTGCGAAGATAGCCCACTTTTCTTAAAACAATTGGCGATGGTGGGAGGAGTTACCAATTGCCACGCCGATGACCAAGACTGGCACTCGTCTAAAATCGTCCATTTTCGTAAATCATCCCGCGAACACCCATTTGTAATTTGCACCAAGCATGACGACAATAGTTTTTTTTCTGTAATGGCTCTTTAAATTTTGAATGATGCCCTGGTCGAGTGGCTGGAGAACACTGGTTGTGTTCGGCGGCAAATACAGCAACTCAACATTGGGCGTATTTATTTGATACACATGGTGAGCAGAACAGTTGTTTAGTGTCAACAAAATGTTACGATTTTTTAGCGCCATACGTCTTTGCATTCTTATTATTTTATTATGTTCGTAAATTATAAGCAAATTATCACGATTAATACCTTTGAAACAGCGTGGCTTGGCATATTTTCCGATAATTACAAGTTTTTCTTTATTTGACCGATCCGTAACAGAACACGGCGGTAAGACGTACCTTACTACGTTTGCCTCCGTGACATTTTTCGCCTCGGAGAGCCAAAGTACGGTCAGGCAACACGTTGAAAAAATGCCCGTTTTATCCATATTATAAATGTCCTTGGGCACGTACTTCTCCAAAACGTTTATTACTTTGCGGCCAGGTTGTCACACCCTCTTCATTAATTTTTCTGCAACGCCGCAAACTGCGAGGTAAACAATAATGTGGCGTTTTTTTAAAACCATCCAGCCACCCATTGGACGCTTTAAAATCCTCAATGTTCAAGACGATTGCAAGACTTTGGTTTGCAATGAGCATCGGGCTTGCCACATGTATATTCGCCGCTCGTACTTGTGAAAAAAGCTGGAACAATTTTTCTTTTCTTCAATTATGTTGACAAAAAATGCATTGATACTCTGAGAATCGGGCTAAAAATTATTTCGAATTACGAATTAAAGAGGTTTTCGAATTATTGAAACATATTTATATGGAATTGGTTTTTTCGGTCTTTTTTATGTATTAAAATTTTTAGAATTGTCGAATTTCGAAATATGGAGGTTCGAATTAACCAGGTTTTACTGTATTCGCCTTCTGCTCGAAAAGGGCAGCTGGCACGAATCCTGCGAAAAGATTTTTTTTCCAAGGTCGCCCAGACCCATGTTTGTGTGGTTTGAGGAGACCACGCATGGTCAGCGTTCTGTCCTTCGGAAGGGACGTTAAGCCGTTGGCCCTCTTGGTTCTCTTCGTGAAGAGCAAGCTAAAAGCCGGCATTAGGTTTCTCTTCTCCCTTGCTATCCGGCTATTCATTGCACTACCTCTTAGATACCCATTGCGTGCGTAGTCAAGAGGTGAATTAGCAGGGAACATAACAAACAGTAAGTGTAACTTGAGAGATGGGATATTACAGAAAATGGAAAGTTAATACCCTTCTTCCCAAACTTTTTTAAACTGAACACCTATTTATTGCACTACTTCTTAGATATCCATTGCGTGTAGGCAAGAGAGAATCAGCAGGCCGTAAAAAAATTAACTTGAGCGATGGTGGACCAACTATTCATTGCACTACCTCTTAGATATTGCTCATAGACAAGAGGGAATCGGCAGGTCGCAAATTATCTAACTCGAGTGAGATCCTGTTAAAACATGCCAGAGCACAAGCATAAGCGCACATTTATGAGCTCGCATGTGGTAATGTGTTTATGTGTTAGTTAAGGTGTGAGAGAGAACTTGTGTGTGTATGTGAATGTGAGAGAGATTTTGTGTGTGTGTGTATGAGCTCATTTATGTGAGTGTGTTTGTGTGTTAGTGAATGTGAGAAAGAGAGCGAGTGCTTGCAGGGGTGGATACTAGGCTAGGCGACCGCCTAGGGCAGAGGTTCTGGTGCCCGGGGCACCTTGGTGCCCGCCGAGGTGTTTTAAGGTGCCCGTCGAGGCATTTACAGGTATCCGATGCTCTAATAGCGTGGAAATGCCAAAGGGACACAATATTGAAAAACTTTTCAAGGCTCGTCATTTATCATTTGGTATGCATTTTCCACTGGGTTAAAAGAAAGTTAGTGTTTTGAAATCTAAATTATCGGAGCAGCAATCTATATTCACCAAGCCTGTTATAATGTCTAAAAACGCAACATTAGCAGCTTCTTTAAAAATTGCTCATTTATTATCGTCAAAGAAAAACCGCTTGAAGATGGCCAGCTCATTAAGGAGGCATTAATTACAAGTGGTAACTTTTTGTTGAATTTTCAAATAAAGAAGAAAAAATATCTGCAGTAAAAAATTTGCAACTGTCAAATGACACGATTACTGGAAGAGTGACTGCTGAAAGTTGAACTGCAGACTGATCTAAAAAAATGTGACTGGTGTTCCCCTTAACTTATTAAAAGCACAGACAGACTCAATGGAGTTCATGTCTGTCACCAGCTGAAACTACCCTGATAATCTCAGCTCAGCTCAGATCTTATCACAACTTCGAAATTTTGCGCACGGACGGACGGACGGACGTTAAAATTATGACATTTTTAAAATAGCGTTAAAAAGGTCGTAAGGTGCTATTAATACCAGTTTGTTTTGCTTTTTACAGAATTCAATTTTAAAATATTCCATTTTGTGTGTTTATATGATTGTGCCCGCCTCCCTCTCCCAGAATGTAGTGAATGCCCAATAGAGATAAAAGGTTGAGAGGCCTAGGGCCTCGCGCCTGGCCCCTAAAAGTAAACTAGGAAAGAAACGCGTTGATGGTGATGCGAAAGCAAACGCGCTCGAAACAGTCTAGAAAGCTTTCGCGGATGTTTATTTGGAGAATACCGACGAGCGATTAAAAGAAACAGATATGGAGAGAGGAAGAAAGAAACACCGAGCGTGTGCAGTCAGGCACGGAATGCCGCCGTGAAGAGAATAAAGGTTAAAAGGTTTTGCGGTGTTTGAGATCGAGCCGAACGATGAAAAGTAATAGACCAGGCGTGGCCAAACCGCGGCTCGCGAGCCGCATGCGGCTCTTGTATCCTATAATGCGGCTCTTGTATCCTATAATGCGGCTCTTGTATCCTATAATGCGGCTCTTTTACATTTCCATGCAGAGGCGTGTCAACGTTTTTCTCTACAGGACACAATGACGTAGTGTGACTCGTGTCGTGTTTGGGATGCCTAATGGGCATGCATTATATCCAAATTGCTTCGGATACAGGTTATGTTTTACTGTTCGTAAATGCTCGCGAACTTCTGGGAATCATCTTATGCGGCTCCGAGGGTAAGTAGGTTTGGCCACCCCAGTAATAGACCTCAGCTAGCTCTACCTCTCACTTGGAAATCAAAAATCAAAACAAATTTAATTCCACCGCTCTTTTCTGGACGTAAATTTTACGTCAGACGGCGGGATATGAAGTTCTCGGCAGAGGTATCGTGCAATCTACTTTGGACGGCGTTGGGTTAATAAGTCAGTATCTTAATATTAGAAGTGAAAGAATTTTTTACTGAATTTGAAAAATCCAGCACAAAGAACTAGTCATACATTTTAGATTATGAAGACGATCGTTGTAAAAGAGAACTTACATTACTTAAGTGTCCGCTGGGCTTCCCTCAACACCTTGTTGCCACCCTCATCACTACCTTTTCTTTTCCTTTAGTTAATATATATATATATATATAAATCAAAACTTGTTTGCATGTTTTCTTCATTAAAATATAAACTCCTAATCAGAAATCGTAAGTCGTGGACCTCACAAACTCCAATCACCTAGGGGCCTCGCACCCTCTAAGTCCACCTTTGAGTGCATGTGTATGTGTGTGTGTGTGTATGTATGTATGTGTGCATACATTACTTTTTGGTATCAGGTGTGAATGTTTGTTCTTATTGTATTTATCCTATTATATCAACAAGCCATTACCTCTGTCCAACCATATAATATCATGAAAGCATTATAACCAATGATGGAAAATGCACCGATGAAAATAAGGACTAGAATAGCGAAAGCAAAAGGATAAAAGAAATTGATAACATCCTATGCATGGAGAATTGTTTTGTATGAAACAAAACCACTCAGGAAAAGTTATATAAAACACTTGAATAGCTTCGAAATGTGGGCATAGAGAACAATATTGAAGCTAAAATTTACAAATAGGATGAAAAATGAGAAAATACTTAGAAGAAGGAGAGAAGCAGGCAATCATACATACAGTAAGAAAGAGGAAGGCAAACTTGCTTGGAGAGTTATCAAAGAATGAGGAAGATTACAGAAAGATTACAGGAGTATGTGGAGAACCAGATTTAAACAAGAATAGTCACTTAGCTGTCTGGTGATTTCTTTGCATGATTGTTTCTGAAAAGATTCTCTCAACATTCAAGAAATCTGTGAAAGAAAATGTTTACCAATATCATAATGAAAGTTTAAATTTGTAAGGTCTACCATGAAGTCTATTTTTCCAGTACAGTAATACCTCGGTTAACAAGTCCTCTGGGAATGAAGCTCCTTAATAACAAAGTCGGCATGATTTTTACAAATATAATAAAAAAATTTTAAAAGATTTCAGAAACAATACAAATCAATTTAAAATAATATAATTTTATCATCACTGGCATCATACAAATGGCCCAGGAAGTGGGTATCGAAAAAGTCGACGACGTGCAATAGCTTCTATTGAGTTATGGATAACACTATCTTGCCTACCCCTTGCACAGTTCCTGCCACCTTGAATCCCACCGCTGCCAATTCAGTAGGACCTATTTATTTATTACCTAATTTACTTTATTTCCAAATTAATTGACATATTTCATATTTTTAGGCACATTTGATAATATTTTTGCTAGTGTTTAATGAAATTTACTGTATAACCTATTCTCTGAAGTACATAGTACCCAAATCCATCTTAACAGAAGGTTGTATTGGAATAAAAAGGAAATGCTTTTCAATTTACAAAGTGTTTATTCATATGAGAACATATTACTGTAGGACGTAGTCCCATATTTGGCTATAGTCATTTGTGGCACCACAGTCAAGGGTAATATATCGCACTTTAGCCAAAATGTCAGAACGATGGTTAGATATAACAAAATAATAATAAAGGAAGAAACCATGAATTAGTGTTTACTTCTTAAAATAAATGGTGCAATATACATTGCACAAACTTTCTCATATATGTATATACATTTGGTCCACTGTATACGCTTATAAAAGAAAAATGCTTATAAATCAAAGTTAACCGTAGTTTAGTGTATATTTTAATGCCACTGAACAATATATAGTAATTTTTGGGACATGTGGCTTAGTATTATTTGTGACATCAGACTGTATGATTGGATGGATTTTAATCAAAATCCTTATAGCCAATTTTTGAGTAAATCGAATTTTGTTTCAAAATATCCATGAATGAAGTACCCTTAATTGTTGCAGAACATTATTCATCTCTTCAGAGTGACTATTATGAATGATATTATACACAAATATGAGATATCATTTGATTTAGTTTAACTGTCTAGGATGTAGCAAGATTTTGAGTGGATCGCAGCGGAGGTGTGATGTCATAGAGCTTAAGTAAGGTAGCTTAGTGTGCATTGTAATGTCATTGGACATATATAGTGATTTTTTGAGGCATATGGCTTATGCAGTATTATTTGTGACATCAGGCTCTACAATTGGATTGATTGAAATCAAATTCCTTAGAGCCATTTTTGAGTAAATCAAATTTTTCTAAAAATCGCCAAGAATAAACTACCTTTTATTATTATGCAAATATCGTTTTTATCAAAAAAAAAGGTCTGCAAAAGATTATATATTGCATTAATACAAGATATCATTCGATTTTATGTCTGTGTTTGGGCCCTTGAACCATGAACAGACTGACAGACAGACTTACTGACAGATGGCATGGCAAAAACCACTTTTATGGATTCAGGGACACCTAAAACGTGTATTTCCATTAAAATCTGGAAGTTGAATTTTTTTACAATTACAATACTTTCTCAATATACTACATAGATGAGAAAGTAAAAGTCCGTAATTTTTTTCTGAATGGTCCGATAAAGCTGTGAAAAACCTGCCTATTGATTGCTAGTTTGGTAATTGCAGTGCCGTAACTAGGGCGGGCCAAGCGGGGCATCTGCCCCTGGCACAATTAAAGAAAGGGTGCAAAAATTGTTAATGGCAAGTTGTGCAAGGTTGCATGGCACAAGGATGGGCGATTTCACTACTATACTTGTTCCAGACATTACGCATAGGAGAAACTATAAATTTTGCTGAGTTTGCAGCGTTAAAATCACATAGAATAACTCTTTAATATTAAAATATTTATACTTTCTGTATTTAAATTATGTGTGTAATTATGTATGTATGCAATTATATTATAATTATGTATTTAAGTTATGTGCATTTACAGTGGGAAATTATATCATTTATAGTTTATTTTTATTTATTAATTGTTCATCCAAAATCCATATAGTAAACATATAGGCATATTTGGTAGTTTGCCCCAGGTGCTAAAATAGCTAGTTATGGCACTGGGTAATTGTCCAATACATTTGCCTGTACTGAGGTTCCATGAGTTTAAATCATTGCAGCATTGCCAGGTGCTAAAAACCAATCCCAGTAAAGATCAATAAGTGTACATTGTATTGTTTAAGGAATTTCTTTTTACAAACTTTGCTATAATGATCATATTTTTTCATACCAGGATGAATTTTTCTGAGCTAAATCGATAGTTTTGTTACAATGATATTCGTTAAAATGAAACATTTTCACATAATGTTGCATAGTAAATTGGCAGGGGACGTAATATAATTTTATTTTACTGATTATTTTTTTACTCCGGCATTTGTTACACTGACATTTTACTGTATGATGGAGTGAAGGAAGTAGAATGTATTATTATACACAAATTTATATATATACCCAGCAGCCAAGTTTTTACGGTGTTTTTCAAACTGATATCGCCATGCGAATATTTCTGAGCCTGATGATAACAAATGGAAGCGGAGAATGCTTGTTTTTGAACCTTAAATATTATAAAAATTAATTGAACCATGCTTAAACAATTTAAGTTTAATGAGATCTGAAAATGATATTTCACATTGCATATATATATATATATATATATATATATATATATATATATATATATATATATATATATATATATATAACAACTTACGGAAAAGGAAAGGTAAAATGAATATATGGATGTCAACAAGGTGTTGGGATGAGGAAACCCAGTGAGCACTCACCAATCAGACGACTTCAGGTTGGCGAGGCCCCGGGGATGTCGAAGCGACACACGTAAAATAACACAAAAACACAGAAACATCACAAACGTAAAGCTTTCGGAACTACTCCTTCTTCAGCTACAGAGAGAGAACTGTGTTATTTTACGTGTGTCGCTTCGACATCCCCGGGGCCTCGCCAACCTGAAGTCGTCTGATTGGTGAGTGCTCACTGGGTTTCCTCATCCCAACACCTTGTTGACATCCATATATATATATATATGGATTGCTATAATCATTAGGAATATTCACACATACATTATGTTTCTGGAGGAAGGCATCCATACTAGGTCCTTTTAATTCGGAATACACAGAGATGTGAATGAGCACATTAAAATTGAACTTGCAGCCTGTATATTAAAACCTTTAACTCTAAACATATACATATTTGTATATTCTTATAATTTTGATGATAAAAACAATATCAATAACTCTATCCTCTACATCAGTGGTTCTCATGCAAAAAATTTCTTGGTCACAATATATGCCTTAAAACTCTTCTAAGATTAGAAATTTAGTTATTAATATTAATTTACTGGTGAAAATACATACCTTTGAATGTTAGGAAAGTTTATTAAATGGAAATTCATCCACACTCCTGTCCTCTACAGCAAATTGGAGCGCAGCTTCAGGATGCCATACCATTGTATACCAAATTATATATATTACTACTAAACATATTTTATACACAAAACTTTACTTACTTGCACATTATCATTGAATTGTGTCTGGCAACATTTGATAAGTTTCACTGTCACATCAAGGGTAAGAATACTTTTGACACGACAGATGCACATGTTATTTATGCAATGTTCACTATAACATGGGTGAAAATTTTGAAAACTAAGCCCTCAGCACAGTATTTTAGCAGCAGACAATCCATATGCAAGACGAACCTACTTCCTACCTTCAGACTCACTTGATTACAAATTACTTTCCTGCAGCCAGAACCAGCCTAAGCTATGGGTGAGCCAGGCTGGTGCCCAGGGCAACTAAGCCTTGGGGGCGCTAACTCGACCAACTATCTATGCATTTCTTGTAACTGAAAAAATATTAGGTATCAATTTATAACGCAGAACAAGCTGGAATACTGATGGAATTTCTTTTATTTTTAACAGTAATTTTTACAGAGCAAAAAATAAATTAACATTTACTTTGTAAATATGTTTAAAAAACATTTAAGGACGGGAGCACTGGAGTGCTATCTCGCCTGGGGTGCCAAAATTCCACGGGCCGCCACTGCCTACAGCTATTCCCTCTAGCTTGGTGAGTAAAAAAGGCATCTGTTTTCTAGAAGTGTAACGCTTAATATCCAGTAAACTCTCAATATTCATGGATTTAATATTCGCAGTTTTGATTATTCGTGGGTTATGTCTTTGTTTACTTATTTGAAATTTGCTGTTTTGATTTTTCGTGGGTAGTTACTCTGCATGCCTGTTACATTTCAGGCACATGTACTTGTCTCTACATAGTTATACCGCAGGGGTGTACTTCATGATTTTGTCTATATATTCACACAAATATGTACTGAACATTTATTTTTTTATTTTATTTGTAACAGTATTTCCTTGGAAAAACAAATTGATCATTTTTTTGAGTAAATGATCAACAATAAATTTTGTAAATTGATCATACATTAACCAATTAAATGATTGAAAATGGAAGTGAATTTGCCACAGAAAGTAAGAATAATGTCTGGCTGGAAGAGAATGCCCTCTCGCACTTTCTTGTCCAAGGAGGAGTGGTCTGCGTTGGGATTTAAGGTGAGTAAGGACCGGCTAACTCTTCTCGTCTGTGGAAATGCAGCAGGTGAATTCATGATGAAGCCGATGGTGATATACAAATTTATGAACCCCAGGGACCTCAAAGGAAAAAAACAAGAATCATCTCACAGTGTTCTGGCATGCTAACAGGAGGGCCTGGATGATTGCTGAGCTGTTTTTGGAATGGTTTCATAAGTGTTTTGTATATGAAGTGAAAAAGTACCTTGTGGCCAAAAACCTTGCATTCAAGGTCCTTCTGATCTTAGACATTGCACCCGACCATTCTGAAAGTCTGCAGTTTGCCAACCCTAACGTGGAGGTAGTCTTTCTACCACCTAATACCACCTCCCTTCTCCAACCGATGGATCAAGGTCTCATCACAACATTTAAGTCGCATTACACATGCTGCACATTTTCGAGAATTTTTGGCCAGACTGAGAGTAATTCCTCAATGTCAGTCAGCAATTTTTAGAAAAAGTATAACATCGCTGACTGTATAACAATTATAAAGGAATCTCTAGATGATTTCAAATCATTGACTTGGAATGCATGCTGGAGGAAGCTGTTTCCAGATGCGGTGAAAGACCCGAAAGGCATCTCATCGGTAGAAGAAGAGCTGCTGAGGATTGTGAATTTGGCACATGATGTGGAAGGAGAGGGCTTTGATGATCTCAAAGAAAGCAAGATGGAGGAACTCCTCAACTCCCAAGAAGAGGAGTTAACTGAGGAGGATCTTGTGGAACTCATATGCTCAAGTGAAAGTAGTGAGAAAGAAGAGAGTGATGTGATTCAAAAGCCTCAGCTGCCGCTTAAGGCACTGGTGGAGATTTTGGCTGTCTAAGGCTCTGGCTGACAAGTTTTTTGAAATGGATCCTTTGATAGAGCATAGTCTAAAATTTAAAAGAGGGTTGGAGGCTCTTACACCCCCTTACAAGGAGAACTACAGGGCTTTGCAATGAAAGATGAAGCAAACATCCATAACGAGTTTTTTTAAGAACATCGCAACTACACCACCTTCCTCTGCTGACTCCTGCAAGTCCCCTTCCTGGAAAGATCTTCATATACTATATCTTGACTTCCTGTTGGTAAAAATCTTAACTTAATGGAATATTTCTTAATACTGATACTGGAAATTGCTTGTAGGTACACAACATTATCTTATAAAAATAATAATAGTAGGTGGGGGGACAGAGGGAGTGATCAAAATAATTAACATATATAGCTGATATGAATGTCTATCGAGTGGAAATTGTTTAGTAAATGAGCAATCTTTAATTACACTATGGAAATTTATAAGGATTAGCAGTGAGAGCCATAGGGGGAAGATGGTCGAATTTATTAATATCATATAATCATTGCATGAGGTTGCAAAGTAGGATGTGGTATGCAATACTGGTGTTAATAAAAGTGAGAACAATGAATGAACCACAAAAACAAACAAAATACAAACGAAGAACGAATGGAAAGGAAGAGCCAAAAATAGAGTATGTGAATAACAGGAGCATTAAGAAAAACAAATCAAATTGCAAGGAAAATGCTTAGTATTATGGTTTGTGTTTACAATATCCTTCACAGTACACTTGCCCACTGTTTTTTATGCATTTTAATTTTATAAATTACTTTTTATCATTATCCTTAATTATATTTGAATGTGTTCAGCACTGCTGTAAATATTAAATTGTTTGTCACTTTGGAATTGCTATTTTCATTCAAAATATGTTTAGTTCCTTTTTTATTTCATTCTCTTCCTTTCATATAAAATAAAAATATTAAAACAAGGTATTCCATTTATCTTGCAAAGATGCTGAGCTATTTGCCAAATATGTCAACTTACAGCGGAATGCATGGTATTAGTGTAAATGTTAATCATAACAATCTCCATTGTGTTGAAGCTGGGAGCGTAAGAACTGAGCGTAAGGGAATTTTAATCTTATCTACGGTTTTTCTATACATTGTGTGAGAAGTGTACAATCAAATTTATGTAAGTAGTGTTTAATATGAGATGGCATGAGGTGGTATGGCAAACCAGTCTTTATGGAAATGGTCAGAAATCAGCTAGTTTTATAAGATCTTCTTTCTTTATTATGATGAATGTGATTTGGTAACTGAAATATGCATGGATAGTTTTGTGAAACACTTTTGGTATTGTCTTTGGAGTTACTTCCCTTATTATTCTATATGTATACCAAATCCAGTTGAATCACTGGTGTCAAGAAATTGATTTGGAGTGTGTAACTTATCAAGAGCAAGGAATACTGTTAATCCTTCTAGCAGTGTCAATTGTTAGTCCTAACCTACTCTAATGCAAACTTCATGGTCAGGGTACAGAGGTATATTCAGCTAGTAAGATGTAGGTCAATTTTTGTGTAACTTGTTTGGTCTCATCAGCCAGCAAAATGATAGTTTAACCCCTTAAGCTGGTGGTCAATATACATATACAGACCTTTCCAACCATCCTCAACAATGGTTTTCTGTACACATGTATGTACAGACCTTTATTTTCTTTACTCAAAGCTAAATTTTAGAGCCATTTATGTACTTTTTCCTTGTCAGAAAAATAAACAAATGCCAGGCATGCTGAAATCCATTCAAATGGCTGCTTTGAGGTGAAATGAAATGAAATGAAAGTGTGTGAACAGAGATATGAAAATTACTGGCTTGAGGTATTAATAACAATAAAATATAATGACTTTGCATAAAACTGATGCATATTAATTTTTCAGGAAAAAAGTACTTTTTTATTATTGACCTAAGTCAGGGATGGGCAAACTTTTTACATGGCGGGCCTTATTAACAGTTGCAGCTTCCTAGGTAGACTGCATTAAATGATGAACATGCTTCATCAGGCCATGTTAGGCTTCATATCGAAAGTTATTTGAGATAATCAATAACACTGGAGAACAAATTGAAACTTTTTGTCTGGTTCTTGCATAGAATGAGGTTATCCTAAATGATTTTGGCTTGCTGAGCTTGAATCTGTATTCAGAATTCATGATATGGAGAAAAACATTTTTATATTAGAAGAACATATTGTGTTTTAGTCATACAAACTCAGCAAAATACATCTAAATACACGCTAGATTAAAGATTCAGCAAACAATTTTCTTTTGCATAATGTACCAGGAGCTTTCCTAATTAATGACCAACAATAATCAGCAAGAATATTAGAGTTCCATCTGCCTTGGTATTGTTTTTCCAACATTGGAATGTCCTGATGGAACCACTCACCCTGCTTGTCACTCACAGCTCCCAAATTCTCAGGAAAGAAATCCAGATGGGAGTGAAGGAAATGAATTTGAAGTGGCATGTTACACTCCATGTCATAGTTGCTTCCTGCATTTTATTAACCAAGTCTTCATAGTTTAGTGCTTTGTTGTTTCCTAAAAAGTTCATGCCAACTGCTTTGAAACATGCCCATGCCTTTTTTCTTTTCCTTCTAACACTGTATCAAATTTTTCATCATTCATGAGTTCACTTATTTGGAGACCCACAAATATTCCTTTCTTATTTTTTCCTTAAGATGTACAAATCCTCTGCCATTTTGATCCATACCTTTTACAAAATTCTTCATGAGTCCTAATTTGATATGTAAAGGAGGTAAATATATATTTTATGGTTCAACAAGGCTTTTATATACATTGTTTTGACCTTCCTCTAATTGTTTAGTTGGCCAATCATGAACAATGTAGTGCTGAGACTTAGTACGGCTGTCCCACTCAGAAATAAAACAGCAGTATTTTGTTTGCCCTAGCTGCAATCCCAAAAGAAGAACTATAACTTTGAGGTCACCACAGATGTTCCACTTATACCTGTTATCTTCTATCCTGTTTAAGAGGTATTCCATATTCCTATGTGATTCTTTTAGAGGAACTGAATGAGCAATGAGAATTGATGGAAATATATTGCCATTATGCAACAGAACTGCTTTTAAACTCAACTCGGAAGAATTCATGATCAACCGCCATTCTTTGGTTTTGTGTTTGTGCCTCAGTGATGCCATCAAAGCATTTACATCATTGCAATAGCACAGGCAATCTTCCATAGAATAAAAGTCAACAAATTGCTGTTCACGGTCACAAAAATGGCTAATGGTGGTGTGTACTGCCATTGTTTATATTTGTCTCCTATCTTTCATCTTAAGTACAATTGATAAGCTTTTTGATAAGAGGAGTAAAGCACCTTCTCTGATGTTTCACAGTAAATTCTCCACAAACAAAACAAAAATTGTTGGCCGCATTAGCACATTTAGTAGACATGCTGTTTGGCACACTTGTTTAACACCTTCAGCTGTTACTGAAAAACACAGAATGGCGCTGTTCAAGATGTGTTGCAAAAACAAAAAAGGTAACAAAATGAGTTTGTTTGTTTTTTAATGAATCTTCTTTTGTTTAGAATATGTTCTTTCTTGGGTTTGCTCACTATAATTGGAAGTGTCATATCACAAAATATATACATGATAGGAAAATTTTAAAAACATTCATAATCAGTGTTATAAACTACATCAGGTCCATTTATTGTTTTTCAGAACCAAAAACCTTGTTCCTCAGTGTAATTAATAATATATTAGCCCCATAATATCAGGGGAAAAGGTTTTCCGGCCATAATTTTAAGCAACAAATATTAAATTATTTGTATTGTATGTTACAGTTCGCTTTCATAATGGTATTGTGGGCTGCATAAAATGCTCTCACAGGCCTGATGTGGCCAGCGGACCATAGTTTACCCATCCCTAACATAAGTAGTGGCAACATGAAATTTTATAGTATTTCATTAAATCTCTATCTTAACAGTTTTCATCTAGAAAATGAAAATTTTCTATGACTATTTTAGCATATTTTTCTGCCACCTTTTCAATGGTATGTTTTAGCTTCTTTAACTTAATTCTTTCCTCTCCTGTGTCAGTTATAAAACTTTTTAACTGAAATTTCTTCAAAATTTATGAATTAAGCTTTGATTTTCATGGTATCCTTTGCCATCAAATAAACTCTCATTGTGATTGGCTGTGGAAGATTTAGTTATTTATTCATAACTCTCGAATTGTTTAATCTTTAAACAAGTTATGGCATTATTTCTGGATAAGTCTCCTGTGTGCCAATTGTTGCGCATTTTATGGTTTTGTTTCCATAACTGGACGAAAGGTAAACAAAGCGACAGTGGTACTGTTGATGGCGAGAAAGTGACAAGAAATGCAGTGGCACTGTCAAAGGTGAAAAAGCAGAACTTCAACATTATACAAAAATATTAGAAGCATTTTGAAAATGAAGGATGACGAGTAATATAACTGAAGATGAATGCAACCCAACCCAACCTGAGGGGGAAGAACACAGTGAATGTGGGAAGGAAACCAACACAACCAACATTACCCAACCTGGGGGGCCAAGGAAATGTGTATGCCATAGTGGTAGCATTTTAGTTCCATTTCTCATCGCCTTTTTTGCCATCAACAGCGCCATAGTCACTTTGTTTACCAAAAAGCAGGTGGCAGAAATTCTAGCAACATATTAGTGGCTCTGCCATTCTGTTACAAAAATATATTGTCTATAAGCACTAAAACATTGAATTTATTACTTTTATTCTCTTTGTTGCTGCCTTGCAATGATTTTACTTTTGGCATCTAAGATTCTTTGTCATGATAGACATCAACAAAGTGATCGACTGAAAATTTTAAAATATTTATATTTCTATATATCAAACAAAATTGAAGGGTATTCTAATGTTTTTATTTTTAATCCTGTTTACTGGTTCATTTAAGAATATTTTGTTTAGTGGTATTTGGCAAAAGAGCACTTTTATCCTTGTTGGTCTCATATTTACAGTCCTATTGTTTCATAACTTCTAAAATTTAAAATCTCTTGTTACTGCTTCTACAATCATCTCAACTGCTTCTCCATCTGTCATTTTAGATTAGACCAAATTGCTGCTTGCAATAAATCAGCTGGTCACAGCTATAAGCAAAGTTGATTACACAAATATTCCCCAATTATTTTCCCTTGATTCTTAATAACTTTAGAAGCTAGAGTTATATTCTTTTTGTTCACTGACTCCATTCAAAAAGTCAATCCATCTTCTAACTTCTCAAATTCCCTTTAACTGTTTAATTCAATTCCACTCAATGCTTCACTATTTCTCTTTCTTATTAGCATGTTTACAACATAACAACGAATTTCTGCATTTCCCCAAACACTAAGGAAAATAATTTTCATTATATTGCTCTGAGTAAGACATTATTCATGTACAGGTAACACTGCTCTCTTACTTAAGTTGTCATGACAAACTAATATTTCAGTTGAAAAAATGTAATATATGCTTATTTAGAGAATGGAAAGGGTAGAAAATGAACTGAAGGAATAGTTTTGCAAAATTTCATTCAGTATACTCCAACATGAACCTTGTAGCTCAGCTCCATTCCTGCATAATTAATCGAGATGAAATGAAAGAGAAAAATATGCACTGGGTAAATACCAATCCTTATGCAGTACAAAATTGAGCTATTAAATTTTTATTTTCTGTCACCATATTTAATGAAAGTATCCATTCAAATATTCCATTATTTGTATTAATTTTTGTTAGAATTTTAATTTTAAAATGTACTACTGTCTCAGCTGATTTTGCTGCTCCATGAACAGGTAGACAATAGAGATGTTTCCTTCACCATATTATCTGTTTGAATTTTTGCCAGTATTGTATTGAAAGAGGCAGATGTTTTGTTAAAGCATCTGGTGTGAAGGTTTAGCCTTCTGATAAATAAAATGTATTATTGGTCATATATGAGATTAATATAAAATCACATTAAGGCTGCCCTTATATTTTTTCATCAGGAATAGAACAAATTAAAGTCAATTGGATTGATAAAATCTGATATTTATTCAGCAAGAGCTAGTTCAACTGTATAATGTAAAATTCTATTGCACAAAATAAAACCTGCAATAGTGTTTTCCTTTTTGTTTACTTTGTCTAGAAAAAAATCCAAAACACTTCACACCACTGCCATTTAATAAGGCTAATAATTTTTTATTGCAAAATAGGGATTCAGAAATCACCATTTTTTCATATTAAATTAAGTGTAAAATGCAAACAGTTTATTATACTGAATGTGAGTTCTTGTTCATAAAAGATAGAAAAATATACTTCATATTTGCATTGGTGGTTTGTATAATCAATTAAGATATAGGGTGGAAAATGTTTATAGTTTAGATTTTTATGTTATAAGCTATTCCTCATAGAGAATTTTGTCAATATTGATGTCCCATGACTTTGATCAACCCTATTAAGGAAGAAAAAAAGACAGCATATTGTGACAGAGTGCAATTGCTGTAGGCACCAAATCAAATTGTGATCTCAGAATCTTGAGGCTTGGAGTATGAAGAAAGATATTTAATTAAGTCTATGATATAGGCTTATATACTAATAGTCAAAGATTTTTTTGTTAAATCATGTTTCTGATCATTACATTTCAAATCCCAAAATTTTTCAATTCAATTTTTGGTGTAATTTATGGAATTTGTGCTGAAACATTGGTCTACTAAGCTTTTCATCTTAACAAAATATTTAATATATCGATGCTATAAGAGCTATTTTATGTTAAAAATTTTTTACAAAAAATTTAGCATGGCCTGATTATAATTATGAAAACATTTTATAAAATTGGAGTATCTTTTCACTTTACAGGCATTTACTTGTAAAAAATAATGAGCAAACAGTTTTTAAGTAAAAATATTGCAACATATTAATTTTCAGTATTTTCAATTTAAATGAAGGGATGGTTTCAACAATGCTTCTGTTTATAAAATTTATATGCTTCATCTTTACTCAATAGAGAAGGATATGCACCTTATATGTAATAGCTATTGAGAAACTATTGTTTTTATAACTCATTAGTTGCGGGCATCTCTTTTGAATGCCCTTTAGTTTTCATAAGGCATACTTGGAAATCAACAGAGAACATCAATAATATCTAACTTAGAAAATTTCAAATTGATATAATCACTGAAAATTTTTCATAGGTTGCCACATAAATTTTAATGGCTTATTGTAAAATCCATTTGCTCATTACTGATTCATGATTATTGGTTAATCAGATATTTTTGTATAAATATTCTAGTTCAAACTAGGAAAGTACTGATGGCTTATTAAAAACAATGTATCTCTTATAGCAAGACTTTTCATACTTAAAACAGCAGAATAATGGTATCTTGAGAAGATAATGAAGCAGTATTCTCTATTAGAAGTAAAAACCTATTTTTAATGTTATTTTATTATAATTTCTATTTCCCTACTCTGATGTAACCATCATGAGGATGTAATTTATTTCAAAAGTATTTATGTTTTGAGGATTAAATATTATCTGTTACATAATTTTATCTGCATAACTGTTAGCATTAATTCTGAATTTATATTGAAATGGCAAAATAATTTTTAATTTTAACATTATATGGTGTTATTTCTTGTTGTGATCATTTTCATTTTTGGGTTTTCATCAGGGATATACTCTTTGTTCACTGAGTTATATTTTTCATTACAAATTGAAAAATTACTAAAGAGATCTCTTGAAGTTGATCATAAATCATCCAACACAAAATTTGATTAAAAATGATTTTTATTAACAGTGTGTGTGTGGGTATGTATGGCACGATAAAGTTATTACTGCCCACTCAGTCTGAGTATAACGGGTACACAGGCATTTTATGTAATATAGACTGGAGATCACAGCACAGCCAAATCAAAAAAAGTAAAATAGGGAGAAACACCAGCACACCATTGAAAATTGACCAGTAAGCTTTCATCAAGGAAAGGAAGGAGGCAGTAGGTTTTGAGATAAGTTTTCTTTATGTTGTGTAAATTTTAAATATAACTTGAAAATGAGAGTGTGTGGATTTTATTTAGACCCTAATAATTTCATGTTGTACAACTGTGAGGATGGCAAGGGAGAAGGAATGGACGGGAGTTTGTGGGCAGATGCATCCTCATTTAAAAAAGGGTTTCCATCATTTTCAACAAACATTAAAGTTTGAGTGGAAATTAGAAAGAAGACACCAGCCCATGGCTTGCCTTTGCACTTGCTGCCTTTTAGATCCCTGTCTCTCCCAGGGACCAAGCCACCATCAATTCCATCTTTCATAGGGGCGGAGCTCATGCACTCATACCAGACAGCTTATTCTCTCACTGGACAGAAAGTGAGAAAGAGCTAAATACCTAATATGCTGAAAGGAATTTTGGCTGATCATTGAAAACAGCTCTTTTGACAGTGGCAGTGGAACGGAAGAGTGGACCGCTTGGGTTAATTAAAGTGACTTGTGATCATGTCATTGCAAATTGTACAATATGCTACTTGCAAGGAAACAAAATCATTAATCATTATATTACAGATATTGTCTTCCACAAAAATCCATTGGTTTTATCCTGTCCACATTGCTGATGCTTTGCAAATGCAGTAAAAGAGGAAGTTTTTGTGTATTTTTAGACAAAGGTCATTTTGAGCAAAAACCAAGAAAACACTGAAATTAGTTTCACTTTAGGTGTTGACCACTAATAAAAACTTAAAGTTGAATAAATGAGAAATTTTAATGAAAAATTCAACAAAGCTGCTGGGTTTATCAATTACAAATCAGTCCATTGACTGATCAAGTTATATTAAAATATTATGTGGTTCTCAATATACAATAAAGTAGCAACAACTTGTTTCCAAGAGAATATAAAGGCAATTTAAGTACCGGATTTTCTTTGCCTTCATGACCTATCCTTTGAACTTCCCTTTCTTGCATTCTTGTTCATCACTCTGCATTAGTTATAAGTTATAGTTAATAATGATGTATTTTGCTGCCACTAATAGAAAACTAATTATGGTCTTGACAACCTGGTCTTTGCGGATGAAGAAAAGATATGAAGGAGAGACCGAGGCAAGAAAAAAAGCAATTCATTTTTTGTTCTAGAGAGAAAGAGAGACCTATAGACAGTGTACATCACTATGATATACTTTGGGAACAGGGAAATCCTAATCTGAGATCCAAAAAGGTTCTCCCTGTCTCACTTGTATTTACTAATGCATATATAAGTGTAAATAGTATTTTTTGTTAATTCCTTTCATAGTCTCTCTAAGAACAGTACTAAAACAGTAGTAGTTAATAGTAATATTAAGAGTAGATAGTACATCTTTATTGTTTGTCCTTTTGCTGGCTCGTTGTAAAGCGGCTTAGAGAGGGTGAGGAAGGACGTGTGTGAGGTATAGGCCAGGAATAGGACTAAAGGAGGTGAAGGAGCAACCATCAGCTAGCAGAAGGAAACAAGAGCTCAATCTTTCCATGACAAGACTCCAAGTCTTTCTTTACCGCCAAAAAAAAAGGAATACGACACATTACATGTCGGTTTACAAGTCTTTGTTTTTCTTTTTTTTCATTAATTTAACCCACTTAACAAAGTATGATAACCATTTATGTTCCTCAAACTGTCAACAATAAACATGTCCAGGTGTAAAACAAACAATTGTGTCATATTTACAATTTATGTACATGATGCAATACAAAGAAGCAGATATCAAAATGATCATTAGTGTAGTTAATTGACTGATATTGTAAGAATTGAAAGCAGGCTTTTTATATGCTTCACTTTTCCCCTCATCGTCTGCGATGCTTAATTATTAGTCACTTTGGGTGAGTTGTACATCATTTTTTGGCAGAAAAATAATATTTTGAGTGCACCATAATTCTCTAGTCCGTTCTTCATAGGCAGCACCTCATCGATTGCGTTTAGCTCTGTCTGGCTTTGGGCTTTGAGGAGAGACAACTTTTCACAGCAATCTTGCAGTAACCATTGGGTATTTTTAAGACTAGTAATTACTGAATTGATGAATGAAAATTTTGATTAAATAGTAAAACTGCATTTCAGCAAGCCTATATTTAATTTCCTCCCCCCATGGCATTTTAAGGTAAATGCCAATGTAAATTACATTTTTGTATTCCCACCAATGAAGGCCATGTGCTAAATATCTGCCACAGTTGTCGTTGTCTCAGTAAATATCACCTTTTTTATTTTCTGCATTAATTTTCAAAGACTTTCAAGTATTCGGCGAATCAAAATAAGAAAGCAGTTTAATTTTTCATACTTAATTTGGACGAATGCTGAATTTCAAGGTACGTGTGAGGGCAACAGTAATACTGCAATGTTCATACTCAGGCACAGGTACCTTAAAGCATAAAAAAGTTTGGAAAATTTATAACATCAAGACGTATGTTCTGAATGTTAGGAAAGAAATCTGGATTTGAATATAAGTTTTCAAGTAATTAAAAAGAAATATTGTAAAGAAGCGATTTTAATGAATAACTCTGTCCACAAATGTAACTATTACAAAATACACCAAGAATAACCCAATGGTAAATTTATGAAATCATTCATTTTGTTTTTTGTTTTAAATTTTAATTGCATATGGACAAGATGGACCAGTTTTCGCAAGAAAGTTTTCCCAAATGTGGCTTGATAGCAAATATCAAAATCAGTTATTAATAACAATGGTTTTAATCATGAATAAAATTTAACATTGAATAAAACAAGTTATTAGCATGAGTAACAAGCCTGAATAATCCATTGAATAAATTTAGAAGATCCTCAAATAATTTCGCTGCCTGGGAGTGCCAGCAGACTTTCCCTGAGAACTTTGCAGTCCTTGTGTGTTCGCTGAATATCTGATTCTGTTTTATTAAACATTTTTTCAACAAAGAGAAACTAATTCATGATTGCAGTAACAAGGTTGCTTATGACAATTAGGAATGTGGTTTGAAGAATTTGTATGCCTTTAAGCAAAGTGAACTAAAAGACAACTATAAAAAAATATGCTTTTCCTTCTACTTTTTTTGGAATAGTCGATGAATGTGCTGAGTATTTCCCCACGGTGGGTGGTTTAGGGACAGCTTTCACTCAATAAAATGCCCCCTGTCTCCATTCTGCCAATCTCTTGGGTTTTTCCCTCTTGCCCTTGCTCAGCAGCCTGCAATACCTGTATGCACCTACATTAACATTATTATAATTATTATCTTCACCTTCATCCTCAATATTTTAAAAATTATTGTATTGGAAATATTTTATAAATTCCATGTTCTGAGGTATGCAAAGCATGTAAGCAGCATGTATGGATATGTTTCCCGCAGCTTGGGTCCAGTAACTTTCCAGGCTTGCCTGCAGCAGTGCCCACTCTCCCATTGTTCCCCTCGTTCATCCCGGCTTCCAATAAGGAGGGGGGAGGGAGAGAAGGAACAAACACTCTCCCATTCTCCCCTCTATCATATCATGACCAGGCTGACTCAGTTTTGATAGAACATGGGAAGGAAAGGGAAGCTGCAATAAAGGGAATCTTAGCAAGTGTGGATTGGGTGCTGAGACAGGGTTAATTAGGTGCTTGTAGGGTGCTGGGGACCTCTCTACCAGGATTTGAGTCATTTTTAATGGTATAATGAGATAAAATTTGGAGTTATGTAAAAACATACTAATAATCCAGCTCTAATAGACAAGCGTCACACTGCCCAGGAATATAAGCACTTAAAACAGTGCTCAGAGCTATTCATACTTTCCCACAATAAAGTGGACTCATAATCGCAATATGTTACACTTTTTACAATGATCTAAATGCTCTCCATTTTTTTAGTCAATTTTTCTCAGTGAATCACTGTGAGCAGAGCATATTATCGCATAAATTGATTAATTATGGAAAACAGAGCTCTTCTCTATCTTGCCAACTTGAAAGCAATAATTGTCAGAATTTTCTTGGGGGAAGAGCAGAGTGACTGCTGCACAGCCATAGAGAATATATTAAGCGCCAATGTGGTGGGCACGTGTGCATCCTAAACAACTGAGACAGGAGGAAGATTTCGGAAGCAAGAGGAAACGGGAAATAGAAGCTGTTCACTATAGAAGGCTCTCTTATACAATACGCATGCAGGTTAATGTACCATTTCAATGCCAAACAGTGGCCTTTTAAACCTGGGCTCTCAAAGGTATTGTAAGGAAAGATAACTTTTTTTCCTTCCCTCACCTTGAGTTAGAATAAGCTGCAGCCATTGGCATAGTTTGGGTAAGATGGATAGCAGGTATGCAAAAGGGCAAGAGAAAAGGAGTGGGGCAGGAAGACAATGGCCAGGTTAAGAAAACAGAGTGGGAGGGAGGAAAAAGAGTATTCTATTTAGACACTAAAGGGCGAATGAAACTCTGAAAATGGTGCTTCTTCTTATATAAGTGTATAGGTCACTACTTTTTTCCCTCTAATAGATACCTGAAGGAATCTTGCATTATTATTGTAATTTTTTGCTGTATTAACAATTTCTAAAGTAAATTTTACTTAAATTTGCAATGGCATTATTGAAGCTTTCCTTAAAGTGAGATTACTCCATACTTTGAGATGAATTATTTCTCTATGACTGTGTATTCTCATTGGTCTATGGGTGGTCTTGAGAGCCAGTAAGTTGTTAACCATGCCTAGACAACACTCTGTGACTGCGCATTAAATCTCCCATGGGGAAATCAAAATTTAACAGGGCAGTCAAGGTGAGGTCGATTAATTATTACACCCCCCAAGAAAGAAGGTTTCTTTTTTATAGCTTCAAGCATAAATGTATAGAATTCTAACTCTCAGACTTACCCCAAGTACGGCATGGCCGGACCACTCCATTTTAAGGGCCTTTGATTTCAAAGACTCTAATTAGACTTAAAAACTACTTTATGGATCCAAGTTTCTAGAAGTGGGCAAAAAGTATACTAATATTTATTTTTATAACAGTAAAAATAAAAACCATGCGCACTGTAGTCTACCACGCTTTGATGCATTCAGGAGGTGAAGAATGAATGGGCTGTGGTTAATGAGGGAGGAGGAAGAGCACCTGCTTGGAGTGGGAGAAAGGTTTTTTTCCAGTTATTCAAGTTGGGTAATTGACAAGAAGAGGATGGGCAAGAGTGAAAGATTTAAGGGGAAGGCAGGGCAAAACAAAGAGGGAATGAGGAATGTAACTAGGCAGCACCTCAGACTTGTCATTGTCTGCGATGCTTTAGGCTTTGATCATTTGTTCACAACAATGGGGTTCTAAGCAATGTACCTGAGTAATTTTCTCAGTTTCCACTGCTGTACGATTTTTTTCAAAGAACCAATTTCCCCTTTTGAAAAGCCTTCCAGCTTTAACCACGCTAATATTCCTTTCGATAACCTTTAAAAACCTTTAACACTCAACAACCATTTACAACCTTCTCACTTCAACAAGCTAAGCCTACCTCAAATTAATTGTAAAGCTCTCCAATAAAGCCATGCCACGTTTCCAAAAATGTTAAACAATTAATAAATGAATCGATCCTTTTTGTTTTGTGGTATTAACACTCTGTATGATGTTACAGAGCGTTGTTTATGACAGGAAATGTTATTAATGTGTACTTTTGATGTATCAAAATTTTTTTCGGGGATGCTTGTCCTACAAGATGAATATGTGCAGTATTAAAAGTCAATTACAGAAACAAAAGAGGGTAGGTTAACAAGGAGGACAAGACTCATAAATAGATCGAAGTTACGATTTGGGAATGGGAAACACCTCATTAGCTTTTTCAGAAGCAGTTCACAGAGGTAAAATTTCACTTGAAAATAACCAACATTTTGATATAAGCCTGAATAAAATTCCATATCTCTAAATTTTCAATGCCAGCAAGGAGGAAAAGACCTGAGTTATAAAAAATTTCCCAGTCCTTTGAGGCAAGCAGTGAGTGGCCAAGAAAAGAAACCAGTTATCATGAGAAAAGGGAAATCGGAGGTAGGGCTTGACGCAGGGCCAGGTGAAGATGCAGCGGCGAATCACTCACTCACTCTCTCTCTCACACTCCTTTTCGCCATCACTCCCTCTTTCCCTCTCCTTCCCCCCTCATAGATCCCGCCCGGCAGTCGTTTCTTTCTCCGTCCAACGGTCCCTCCGAAGGACCATCCTCCGATTCTTCCGCCGCCGCCGCCGTCGGTTTACCTCTGCCCGCTCGTCGTCGTTATCACCTGTCCGGCGCGACCGCGCGCCGCCCTCCTCACGTTATTTTTCACTCTACCTTCCCGTGTTCTCTCTCTTCCTCCTTTCGACCTCTCTCTCCACTTCCTATTTTGAACCATCACTTCCACGAGGGCCTAACGCTGAGGATGGGGATGACGAATTTTTTTAACATGTAAATAGATATTCAGCACCATTTAGTGAATAAAAATTAGTCCTGGAACCTTCTTCCGGTAGAAATGAGCCATTTCTACGCACGGTCCTTTTTTTATCGCCCATTCCTAAGCCTTCATACTTTTTTGACCTTACCCTGCATCATCCGCAGCGTGGGCCGGAATCGAGGGGAAGGGGAGAGGTCGCTCCCCCCCGCCCCCTTTTCCGCCGGCCTCCCTGCATCCCCCCTCCCCCACACGCGCAATCTGCGCTCGGCACTCGCCCCCGTCGCACACGCACTACCGAGCGGAGTCCGTCTCCGCCTCCTCCCGCTACTTTCCACGCCCCCCCCGGGCCGTCCTTCAAATCGCGGCATCATCTCCTCGGGGGGGAGGGGGAGGGGTTTAAACGGGAGCCAACGAAGGTGGGAATGGGTGTCTCACGGGGGATGGGGTGAGAGATGATGGCGGGGGGCGGATGGATCGAGGAGGGGACGAGGCAGGTGCACCCGGGACCGGGAGAGGGAAGGGGGGGGGGGTGAGGAAATCGCGCCTATATAACCACCAGATTCCGCGGATTCGGGTCGCTTCCCGCGCGCACCCGTGGGATGTGATGGACTTGGGCCGTTCTTTGGCAGGATTTTGATCGTCGTCGTCGGGGGTGTGGGGGAGGGGGGTGGAAAGGGAGGCGCGCTAGTCCCCCTCCACGCTACCACCGCCCGTCCTTATCTCTTTCTAGCCGAGGTGGGGCGCGCACCACATCGCGGGAAAGGGACGTCGCCTCTCGCCGGAGGTCCGTCCCACCCCGAGCGACCACCGAGCACTCGTCACCGTCGACGGCACGAGCCGCCGTTAGGGACGCCACAAACGCCTCTTCGCCGGCGCAAATCTCTTCGTTCTTCACTCCATCCTCTTCCGTTCCTCCGCTTCCCTCCTCTCCGCTCCTCTCTCTCTTTTCCTCTTCCCCCTCCTTACTCCTCTGGGATGCACTCCTCTCACTCCCCGCTAGCCCTGGCCGGGCGGGCGCGGTCCCCTGATGAGGGCGGCGGGGGCCGGGCCCCTCCTCGCCGCAGTGGAAGCGCTGTCTCCCGGTCGTCACCCATAAGCACGCAGGCCTCCATCGCTGCGAGGTTCGGGGAGAGGCGGGCGGTGAATGGGGGAGGGATAAGAGGAGAAATCATTCGTGAGATACCGTCTCGAGATTAAGAATTACTGCGAAATTGGCGTTGGTACGTTCGAAAAGCTCTGGAATATCCGAACGTGTCAAAAATGACGGAATGAAAATATTTGACTCTAGCAAACAGTAAAACAAAACCTGAATACTACTGCTGATATGGATGACTCCACTTAAGAGGACTCAAACAATTGACCCACCTCTTTTTTCAATCCTTTGCGAATGCGTCTGTTAAATAAATTTGATTGAAGTGTTTAAAAAATTGTAATTTCGGAGGAGTTGCTAACATTCAAAACAACATGAATTTAACGCACAATATTAGACGCAGGTTTTGGCAAGAAACGAAAGAAAAATAAAAAATCTAGCGGTTTTTCTAACTCGAAGAGATTTGAGCACATAGCAGCGGGCGAAGCTAGGTATGATTAATCAAATGAATTTAAAATGCTATTGCGTGTTTTTAACGCTAAAAAAATTCACGCTGCTCACACTGAATGAAGCTTATACTTGGTAAGATGGTTTAATACACAAATAAAATCAAACTTGAAAAGTAAATTTCCAATGTAATTAATTTTCACGATCGGTTTCACAGTAATAACTGCGTCATCAGGCGACTTGAAGGGTTTATAACATATAGGACTACGAACAAAGGAAAGGAAGGAGAAAGAAGGGGGGAGGTTAGGGAGGTGCCGTTTAGTTGACGGTTGTTGGAAGTTGGGGGAAGAGGAGTTGGGATTTTTTAAAACCCTTCAGATCGCCTCATGATGCAGTAGTTGCTGTGAAACCGGTCGTGAAAATAAATTAGACTGAAAATTTACGTAATGAGTTTGATTTAATTTGTATAATGTCGTTCCACGAAGCGAAACCTTCTTTGGTAACTTATATGAATTAATATCTTGAATATGTCAGTTTAGCATAAGATATATAAGCATAGAGTCTTAAAAATAAAGTTTATAAATTCTACATAAAAACTAATTATATTTAAATTTATAATTAAAAGAAAAAGAATAAAACTCTATATATTATAAAAAAATGTATTCATTCGAGATGGAGGAATCATTTAAAAAATAATTCATTCAATGACATCAGAGGTAAGACATGCCAATGGAGCAAAGCAAAAGAAACAATTGAAAATGTTGAAATGAGTTAAGAGGGTTGAATTCGAATCAAATTTTCGAATAGGCATTATTTTACATTGGATATGAAAAATAAATAATTTCAACTCTTAAGCTCCTTTCCAAGTATTAGAGAGTAGAAAGAGAGTTAGTCGCTCATAAAAAAGGTTCAGTCTTATAAATAGAAGGTGTGCATCAGAATATCTTAATTATGAAACGGTAAAGCAGGTGATAGTCAAAACGACGATATATTAGACACGGTAATATATTTTGATGTGTGATCATACATTTTCATGCTAATTCGTTGACAGCATTCTTTAAATACTGTTTATCAGCTCAAGAGCCTTGTTTTTGATAGAAACTCAAAGGAAAGGTGTCACACTCGTGGAAGTAACAAGAATAACCTAATGTTGAGGCCTGGGCACACCTATTATTAGTATTGATGCCATACAGAACTTTTGAAAGGACTCCTCAAGCTATGAAAAATTTAATAGCAAAATTTAAAAAATTATTTTTTGCGTAGTAACATGTTTATAAGTAATGGTAGCCCGGCCTAGTCACACATCTCCCGCCACTTGCTCGGCGTATAAAGATAGTCACTAAGCCATCCGTAAATATCTCAATCAAAATGCTTCACGACCCACAATTGAATTAGAAAACAGCCGTTGCGTCACATCCTTAAAGGGTTCCAACTAAGACTACGCGCGTTTCATCGCCGACTTAATTGCACGCCCATTGTCTGCTAATCCTTTAAGTCTGGATGAGTGGCATTTTCTAAGAGGTTGCTTTGAGAGGCGATTGGCAGCGTAATCGCATTTCAGAAGCCTTGATTCTAATGAGAATGCTTGAAAAACCAAGCATACCCTAAATACTCCTCGGGATCGATTAAATAAGCGTAATTTTAAAAATATAGGATAAGCGATGCAAAGCTGCTGAAGAATTGTAATATTTGGATAATTTCAAACCTGGAAAGATGAGCAAACAGCTTATCTTTAATTCTGGAACCGCTCAAGGATTGCCGTAAGTAACGCTGTTTTTTTGTTATTCGAAATTTGCATTCTTAGCGGGAATAGCGACTCGACGTTGTTGGCTATAATAATCCAAGAGTTTGATTAGCCATAAATACAAACCAACAACAAAATCTCGACGTTTGAGTTGTGGTATGAATTGTTTAAAGAAAGGAGCTATGCTATTGACGTTGCGGCGACGGAATGCTTTCCTCACCTCCTAGTCAGACGTCCGTTTCTATACTGGCAGCGTTGGTGTTGTTGTTGTGCCTGGGATTGCAGTTGGGCTGCTTTTTGGTGAGATCGCCGCCGGACCCACCGCCTCCGCCGCCCCCTGCCGTCCCCAGCAGTATCCCTTCCTCCAACTCCATTATGTCCGACGAAGACTCGGAGAGAGAACTCTTCTTCAGGTGCTGCCCTGCTGAGCCAAACGAAACCGCGTTAAAGAAGTGTCCTCCGCCCTTTTTTCGCGTTCTCCCAGACCGTCCCTAGGGGCAGGGGCGAATCCGGACGAACGGCCCTTGTTTCTTACATCGCATTCCGAAGAGATGCGCGCTTAGAAACGGGTGTCGCTCGATAATAGGATCAGGACTTAATCAAAATCAAATGTGGGTTTTGAATGATGTTAATTTTTGTAAGTGCAAGTTCCAGCAAACGAGTCAGTCGTGGCAGTTCTTGTCTTTTGAATACAAAACATAGTAACTAAGAGAGTGACTGACAGCAGCTCCTTTTCAAAGTTTTTATGCTGTAATTTCGAAAAGAAATAAAGTACCTAAGTGACTTGGTTATTTAGTAACTTTTCTAAAGAATTACGGTTTAGGAAAGAACATATATTAAAAATGCAGCATTTTTAAGATTTAATCGGCACAAATGCCATCTAGGAAGAAGGTAAAAAAAACGAGAGACCCTCATTTTATTTTTAAGGAATACAAAGGTATATCTAAAACAATAAGATCGTTCCATTTTCCATCAACCGATTTGGCAGCTATGTAACAGAGTGAGTTCGGATTTTTGAGAAACTGTCGCATAAAAACCATAAATCCGAATAATTCTAAATAACAATCTTAATTTTCAACAGGGATAAAAATGCCGATTATCACGAGCGTAAGAGCAAGCCGTGGGCATATGATCGATTAGAAGAATGGTGCCGGCCCCTCTTTACAATGAAAAAGCATTTTTATAATAAAAAACGACTCACTCGATGCAAGCATTTAGATCAAGGCCAAGCGTGCACTCGGCAGCTACAGGGAACTAAAAAAAGACAAACCTTTACGAAACCGCGACGGAAAGACGATTCGATCCGCCGTCTCCTCGAGCAGAGGCGTTTATTTGACAAAATATATATACGCCAGGACTCTTTCTCGAGCGAGAAAAACAGTCGTGACTGTCTTTTCGTCGCGCAAAAGTGGCATTATTCGTCTCCTTTAAAACAAATGAAAATCTCTCTCTTGGAGGCCATCGGCCGTACCTAGGGTACCGGGAAGATACGGACAGCTCGTGACGTGGTTGAAGTTTTGGGACTGCATCTCCTCCTGGTCCGTCTCACGATGGTAGAAGTAGTTGAAGTTGGAGACGATCACGGGAACAGGAAGGGCGATGGTGAGCACACCGGCAATGGCGCACAGGGAACCGACGATCTTGCCCCAGACACCCACCGGCCTGCGGCGGCAGCGACGGACGTTTCGAGGGGTGGAGAGCGATCGGGGGGAGGGCAAGGAGAAGGAGCGGGAGGGGGAGGGGACGATGGCATGAGTCCACTGATTCCGACAACGCGGCCTCTTTTTCTCTTAATAAAGGAAAATCAAGAGGCCGCGGACACACCCTTTTCTAATTCATTGCCATTTGTAAGTTTTTAAGATCAACATGGCTGTTTTTTGCAAGAGATTTTGTTATCCGAACGTATAATGACATAAAGACGCGATTAGGCAAAGTTATTTTGCAAAGACAATGACATTCCGATAGATGCGTCCCATTTATTTATTTCCAACTGCAATAATTCAAAATATATTTGGCTTTATTTTCAAATTTTTAAGCATAAGTAAAACGTGTTGGTTGGAAAAATATCTCATTAAATTTAAAAGCACTCGAGACGCTAAATTTTTTAAAAATTACTTGTAAGATGCAAATCAAATGAGTAAATGGAATCACTTGTAGGAACTATAAAATTTTAAATTACTTCAAATGGACAACTGAACTACAAAATACCAAGCTAATATGACGATACTATAGTAATTTTTACGTAAATTAAACACCACTAAGAGTGACAAATAATAATAACAGTTACAAACTATCGAAATTATAACTTTATGGGTCCAAACCTACATGTTGTATGCTATTAGTACTTAGTAAGCAGTTAATAAGTATTTGAATGTTAAAGGTTGAAATCAAAAACAGTTCTAGCTACGTATCCAGAATTTCTAATCCGAAAGAAAGCTACTTATTATTTTAATAAATTGAGTCAAGATGAATATCAAAAATAAATTATATATAGATAATTATGTGATTTCAAAACATTTGGATTGTGAGCGATTGCAAATACTACTAGTCTATTTCGTATTATCGGGTAGAATGTGTTGAAATAGGGTGAAGGAGAATGAGTTATGTGATGTAGGTATATGAAGGTCTTCGATCAGAGGATAATAAGGTGTTGAATGAGGGATCGTGGATGAAGGATGACGAGGAATGAGAACCTTTGGTTGCGCCTTTAAGAAGCGACGGGAACCGTAATTGTATGAGAATTTCTAGGCTCGGTTCATTGCATAGATGAGCAATAACTGCAGCCAAAATGATTAAAAACTCTACACTTTATGATTATTATCTTTCATGGACATCTAGATTGTAATGCAATTATTTATCAACGTTCCTACTCACAAAGTGGAATGCAAAACATATTGAAACAATGCTATCTTTTTGCCTACAAGAATGTACTGTATTCTACCACCTGCATGAAATAACCTTGATATCTATCAAGCCACGAATAAAATTTTGGTAAATTGAATTTTTATATAAACTCATTTTTTAATTAAATTTTTTCATAATAATTTTAGCGTGTTTATTTTAAATATAAGCATGCTATTCTCTCTATAGAGTCAGTAAGATATCTGATAAGATGTTATTACTGCAGACTGAATAAATGATGATAAGAAATCAATATTCTATATACTCAAGTAATAACTAGTTATAATTTCATTAAAATTAGCGAGTATTGGGTTCAATACACACTGCTGCCTTGAATAAAAAAAATAATTTGATTTAATATTTTACAGGGAAAATGAATACTTTTTTAAGTGTAACATTAATTTAGTGTGACTAAAATATAAACACTATTTTTCAAGAAAGAAATTATTAAAAAAATGAAAGTCGCAAAGATTTATCAAGAGCATTAATATTGACTTCATGGAAGAGAATGGGAGTTTTATTGAGTTCATATTCGTAGTAACCAGGGCCGTCCTTAAGGCAAGGCAAGCAAGGCAGGCGCCTAGGGCCTTGCGCTTTGGGGGCCTCGCACCTAACGAATGTCATAGTGCATGTATACGGAAACAAAGCCACAGTATAAAGAATATTCTTGAATATTCTTTGTACTGTGACAAAGCGGAGTGACCGATCACAGCGTTCGAATGACAGGAAAATGAGATGTGGTTCTATAATGTATACATACAATCTACACGTTCTCGAAAGTGTCTCGAGACTAAAGATCATAGAAACATAAACAAATGTATTTACAGTGGGTTTGATCAAGACCTAACTTATAGACGCCCTGCAATGGAAAGGCAATCGCCTTGACAAATGAGGGTCGTCTAACGAGACAATTGATACCTAACTGAAGATTAGTCGAGTATGATGGTTTTGTTATTACTTATTAGTTAAATGACAAAGAGTAATATTCTATTCTAAAACTGTATTAGAAGATACAGACGTGAGAGGCTTTACAATGTGACACCGAGTTTTTATGTGCATGCTATTTCTTTCAGTGTTACAATATATGTATTCTGTCTTCGTCGTACGAAAGTAAAGCTTCATTAAATTTAATAGAAAGGCTATTTCGTGGATGGTAAGTAGTAATATTCACGCATGTTAGCAGAGGAAAATGATATTGAGCCAATTTTTAAGCAAAAAAGGATTAGAAATAAAAAAGACTTGCATCTTACGAGTGCTGTGAAGAACAATTAAGCAGCGGGTAAAAGAAATTTGAAATTGAATTTTTCAATTGTGTTTTAGACACAGCCTTAATTCAAATAAAAGAAAGATTTGCACAACTTAAGAATTATTATGAAATATTTGACATTCTGTTTAATATTCATTCCTGTAGCACGAAAGAGCACAGAGATAAATGCTTAAATTTAGAACTAGCTTTAACAAATAAAAACATAGGCATGAAAGATATAGATGGAGAGAGATTATACGAAGAACTAGAGTGTCTGAGTACCGCCATCCCTGAAGTTCTTATGTCTTCAACGCCTGCTGAGATTTTGAAATTTTTATTTAAGCAACAATATACAGACATTTATCCTAATGCTTTCATTGCTTATCGTATTTTGTTAACAATACCAGTCACCGTTGCGAGTGCAGAAATAATTTTTTCAAAATTAAAGCTAATAAAATCTCATTTGAGAAGTACAATGACAGGGGAAAGATTAGGTGCATTATCAATTTTATCAATAGAAAAATACGTTGTCGACCAATGTGATTTTTATTCAATGCTAAAATGTGGCAAAATCTAGAAAAATAAAATTTATGTAATGCAATACACCTATTTTTACAGTTATATCTGCCGATATTAATTAAATTTTTAAACTTTTGTTTTTAATTTTAAAAAATATGCATCCTTTTTTTACCAGTCCAGCTAAAAAAATCTTTGCCTAACTGCTCTGTTTATATGATTTGGCTTTTGCCTAGGGCCTCGCAATCGTAAAGGACGGCCCAGGTAGTAACCCACAGGCGATAGTATTTCTGAAGAAAGATATTTTAAGAAACAAAATTGTTACGATACAATTGCTCAAATCCAAAAGGAGAAACAGACAGAAAAAATATGGGCTAGCCCTGAAGGCAGGCGGTAGAATACCATACATTCAAATATGTTTTTAAATTGCAATTACAGCATATAAAATGGTAAAATATCGTTACGTACTGTCGAGCACGCTATGGATGAAAACATGGTTCCGTGAATCATTTCAGCGATGCTATATTGCGAAATTTTTGGCAACCGAAATAACTTTTCTCAGCTGCCATTATTTTGGGAAACATTTTGTCAAGTTATTGTATTGGGACAAAGTAGGCTTCACTTACTTCTACGAACTTAAATCTTTTCTAAAGAAACCGCAGATGAGAAATTTAAAAATATATGCGAATTGGGGTTCGGAGAGAGTGACCTACCCCGACCCCTTGTTCTCCCCCTAAATACGTCCCCTGCTCCCTCCTTCGAGAGAGGGGAGTACCAAGGGGAGGGAGGGGCGAGGGAAAAGGGCGAGGGGTGCTTCTGGTCGACGCCGTGGTTCCGTCAGGTGGCATGGTAGTTTCCACGGTATCCATGGGAATTGATGGGAGGGAGAAGGGGACGGATGGTAGGATCGGCGGGAGGGGCCGGACGCAAAAAGGGTTTGGAGACCATGCACACGTGCCAGACGAGGTTGGGAAACATGCACCATGCACGGGCGAGGAGCACCAACCGAATGACTCCCCGCGACCTACAAACGTATACTATATACGCCAACGTGTATAGATGTGTATTTAATTTGCACGCATGAGAAAATGAGACCACATGCAAACCGGTGAGAGAAAGAGAAAGTGAGAGAAAGGTATAGATAGAGAGAGAGATAGAGAGAAAGAGAGAGATATAAAGACTGAGGAAGAGCGTGAAGGTAAGGAAGAACACAACAGCCTCGTGGACGAAAGGTATTTGGAAAAAAGCGGCATAGAACATCTATAGAAACAAATAGCAAAAATGGGAACAAAACACCACACATTCTTCATCCTGTGCACAAGAAAACGGATCATCTGATCCAAAGGTAGGCTCTCTATAACAGCCATGCTGGTGGCTTCGGAAAGGAGGAACGAAAATACAGTGACTTAGAATCAGATGGTCACAGCGACTACACTCATAGGCCAATGTGTGGATAAAAAAATATAAACAATCGGTGGCAGTGCTCCGCAAAAGGATTTGAAGTGAGCGGCTCGTGGATCAGAACGGAATCGTGTTAGTCGTGGCATATAATTCTTTTTTTATGGTATCGGCTGTTTCTATTTGGTAATCATCCCGTTAAGGGTTCCAGTGGGGAACACCCATGGGTAGAATTCTTTATTCCCGAGCAATGAGGCAGCTCTGGCGTTGTGTGGGTGGAAGAGGATAGAGGAGGTAGAGGAGGGAGGGAGGGATGGCGGATGGGAGGTGGTGTAGAGAGGGGGAAATAGGCCGAGTGGGTGGAATGGAAGCAGGCGGGAGTTAAGGAAATGAATAAAAAACAAAAAGAAAGGGAATTTGACGTTGATGAGGAGAGATAGAAAGCGAGAAGAGAGAGGAAGAGAAAATGAGAGAGAGAAAGAGGGAGATAGATAAAGGGAGTAAGATGAGGAGAGAAAAAGAGGGAGATAGATAAAGGGAGTGAGATAGGGAGAGAGAAAGAGGGAGATAGATAAAGGGAGTGAGATAGGGAGAGAGATGGGGAGAGGGAGAGGGATGGGGAGAGAGAGGGAGAGAGAGGAAGAAAGACAGAGAGGGAGAAAGAGAGAGAGAGTAGGGGAGAGAGAGTAGGGGAGAGAGAGAGTAGTGGAGAGAGAGAATAGGGAGAGAGAGAGGAAGGGAGAAAAAGGCAGAGAGCGAGAGAAGAAGGGAGGGAGATGGAGAGAGGTAAAGGGAGAGGAAGAAAGAGGGAGGGAAAGAAAGGAAGAGTGCGAGCGAGAGGAAGAGAGGAACGAGAGAGAGAAGGAAAGATGAGAAGGGAAACAAATGTGACGGGTGGGAGGGAGCAAGAGAGGAAGACAGGAAGAATGAGGGGAAGGGAGCCAAGGAAGAGAAAGGGTAAGGAAGAGGACAAGGGGCTGAAGGGAGAGAGGACGGGGAAGGGAAGGTGGGAAGGGGAGAGAAGCGGAGGGGTGAGCGCAGAGCTGGTTTATCGATTAGCTTCTCGATTTAACACGGGAGGGCATCGCGGTACTTGGGGCTCGTAAAACTGCGTGACCGACGTCCCACAGCACATCCCAGTGTTTTGAGCAAAAGAAAAATGAAACGTGCAGCACAAAGGGCAAACCATTCGAGCTACTGTAAAACAAAAGAAGTACAAAAAGGAATAGGGATATTCATAGACAGACATAGAGCTCCGTGTCCGGCCGAATGTGGAGACCTCTGCAATATGAGCAACAGGATCTCCGGATCAGCGGAAAACTTCGCCACGCCCATTTTAAGGAGAGAGAGAGAGATAGGAAGATAGATAGAAGGGGACAAAGGAAAAAGAAAGGCAGAATGAAAGAGGGAGAGATAAATAAGCAGGAATAAATAAGGAAGAGTAGGTATAGAAAACGTTAGGAGAAATGGGAGTAGTAAGAAGACAGTGGGAGAGAGGAAAGAGCGATGGGAAAAAGAGGGAAAAGGTAGAGGGAGAAAGAGAGATGAAAGAGATAGAGGAGCTAAACAAAAGAAAAGGAAAGGGCGTGAGTGAGGTCGAAGAAGTAGGGCGTCAGAGGGAAAACGAAGAAGAGAGGAACACGATTAAAAATAAAACTTCATCGATAGTACTCTGCAAAGCATCGGGATAAAGAATTCATTGACCCTCGATTAAATTGCACGGGTTAAGGTCACGCTGGAGGACCCTCGTTCATTTCCATTGGAGCGGAAAGATGGGCAAAATGAACGGGCTTAAGCTGAGAGGAGAGGGAGCAATAATAATGCAGCAGCGACGAAATTATTAGGTAAAAGTAGAGATGTGCCATAGCGTGGCCGTTTTGGCTCGGGAGAAGAGAAGGGGGGAGAGATATTGATGGAAAGGTCGAGTGGCAAAGGTCGTGGATAAAGAGTGATTTAAGATAGTGGCCAATGAGGTCGAGGAAAGTGCACGGAGGGATGGAATGGATGCAGCTGTCGCATGGGAAAAATATTCGAGGTACGCCGCAATCGGTGGAGGAAGAAATGCCCTCACCAACCAAAGCGAATGCGCCTCGCAAAAGAGGAATCGAGCGATTCCCTATGTAGTGGCTGACCTGTGACAAGTATCAGGTGCTCTACTATGCAAAGGAATGAGAGTTTTCGAACGACGTGGAAAACGCATTTTTTATGAAATCGATTTTTATTGAAGAGGCATTGCAAAGGTATTATATAAAGTAATTGCTGTTACTAAAGTATACCTGAAAATTTAAGAATGAATTGTTTATATTGATGCTGAGCCATCAAAAATTAAAGTTGGTGACATATATCTACTTCTGTTAGTATAAAACGGCTGGCAGGATATGTATAGCTAAATGTATAATAATTATAATGTGACTGTTCGTGAAATATTAAGAAATAAAAAAATGATAAGATGAATCGTCTAAAAAATGATTTAACATTTTTTGGATAGGTTCAAAAGATTTTTGGTAAGGTAAATGAAAATATACTTATGAAGAAAACATGATAATATATAATAATCATGGAAAAAATACAATACCATGATATTATTTTAAAATAACACTTAAATACGCCAAAATGTTTATACTTAAAATGATAATAAATCAACAGAAAACTATACCATCTGGCGGACTCTATAATTAATGAAAAAATGGTAAGTGAATGATGCAAAACTACAAATATTACTTGACGACAATTCTATCTAAATATTTTAAATGGTTAATGAAAATTGGACTATGATTTTCATACGCATACATTTTAGCTTTGAAAAGAACTATGTATTGAATTCTAGGAACAACTAGCTCTTGGCATTCAAACATTTTTAATTGTCATTTATTAACTATGTGCTTGATTTATTTCTACAAATGATGCGGTATTGATAAATATATCACTGTAGTATCTGACAAAAAATACTTTTATAGCTTCTTAAACATCACGAATTCTGGAAATAATGATGGCAGTAGTGAGAACGAGGATTACTAATGCATGCCCAAGTTAAATATATTAAAATGCAATGTTAAAACTACCATTTAGAATTTTCCTAATGAATGCAAATTAAAAGGATAAATCATGTTTTGCGAGAAAAAATGAATAAAATTTTCATATAAATACGAAGTAGGTGGAGGCATTCAACGTTTTAAAAAGTGGTATATAAAAGGAGTGTAAAACTAGTTAGATAAGATGTCAACCATCGAGTCCAATGGTTAACGTAAAAACATGCAGTTATGTAGAGAATTTTGGCAAGTGTTAATCAGTGTATATGAATGATTTGCAATCCATATGAGTGCTAAAGTTTATTCAAAAACTCTAATTAGTAAGTTAAAACAAGGCTGCGCAATTCAGGCTGAGCACACATGCCTCGACTAATCTGCTAAATGCAAACAAGTTATGTTTGTGTGCCTTGGCGTCAGAATAAAATTAATTCAATGCTTAAAAAAAATAAAAGCTTATTGCTATCTCATAGTTTCGTGCTAGCTAGTTGGCGTAAATAGTTTTTTAAATTATTTATTAAATAAGGAATTTCACGAACTAAGTTTTTTGGTAGCATGAATATTTTTTTATCAAATTTATAATTTCTAATATGATGTTAACTAAATAAGATGATGATAGTAATGAAATTTAATTTTTCGATAAATGAAAACTAAAACGAGCTTAAGGTCTTCGGATAAACGTTTAAAGGTGAAAATTTTCTTGTTTAATTCTTTTACATGTAAAAGCAATACTAAATAAAAATATTTATAAGATATATGAATTATAATATTAAATTTAGTGAGTTTCGCGTACTTGAACAGTCAGCGGTAAAAGACTGAAACACTTATTAAAGTCGCTCTTATGGATGAAATTATTGGAAAAAACAGAAACTCATACTGATACATATGAGATATACACAAACATTTTGTGTAAAAAAGTTTAGTTTTCAGCGTGGTTTGTGCTTTGGATGATTTTTGCATTGTTTTGCTATCAAATTTTGCCTATGTGCTATTCCAGTGTGTTTGCAAATAAGACACTTTACACTTAATATGCGTTGAAGCAAAAAAAGCTATGCCTAAGATGCAAAGGCTCCGTAGTATAAAGTGAGCACTACTATTCGCGGTGTTAAAAACTGTGTTATTATAACAACTAACCTAATTAAAGAACTCATCCTAAAAGACTATATTAGGAATTGGTTGGCGGGGGCGTTAACTAGAAAGCGATTATATTTTTTCAGACGCCCATTCAAAAAAGGTTTGGTGGTTAGAAATTAGATAGAGAAATAAGAGAGAAACCGAGGTTAAATGAAAATATTGAGCAGGCCATACGTCATATCCCCGTAGCCGACAGTGGTCATGGTAACGACCGCCCACCAGAAGGCGTCCGGGATAGACTTGAAGAAGGAATTTTCCGAGCCGGCCTCGGCGAAGTAGACGGCACTAGAGAAGAGCACCACACCTGCGGAAGGACAAGCCGATCGGCCATCAGAGGAGCCCGGCCACTGCGCCGGTTATATGCGCGAGGATGCACTGGCCACACGCGACGCAGACAGAAAATGTTCGTAGTAAACAGGGGAGGTGGTTGAGGATGGGGGCTGTTGAGGGAACGCGTTCGTTGTGGGGGGAGGGACGTCTTACAAAGGGAGGGGGAGAGCAGACGGCGGGAGGTTGGGGATGGGAGGGGCGGGGGAAGAGGCTCGGATCAAACGGAAAGAAACAGGTCGGTGAATAAAAAAATAACAAATCATCACGTGGTTGGAGCATATAAAATACGAATAAAAAATTAACAAAATAACGCAACCCAATCATTGCATCGCCACTGAAACCGGATATATATATATATATATATATATATATATATATATATATATATATATATATATATATACACATCTCCACCATCGACACCACATTAGACAAAACAGTGACTTTTTTGTAAAAAAAAAGAGAAAGAGTTACAGAAAAAGAGCGGAAAAAAGGAATGACAGAGCAGATAGGCTGATAAAGAGAAAGACGGACGTAAGAGAGGGTGGGGAAAGGAGATGGACAGAGAGAAACATAGAGAGAGAGAGAGAGAGGGAGAGCGAGGGTGGGGCAGACTGAGCGGGTGGACTCGCGCGCATCCGTGAGTGGCGCGCTAGTCTCTTGCATAGGTGAAGGGCCATCAAAGCGCTAGGGAGACAGAGATAGACGGGGGAGGGAGGAGGAAAATAGGCGGGGCGTGGGGGGGGGGGTGGGGGGATAGGGCCAACATCGTTGCACATAGCGATAACAAATCACACTTAAATACAGCGATAAACAGAGATAGAGAGAGAGAGAAGTCGGAAAGAAGTATAGTTTATATTATATATATTTCGCCAAAAAGTTTTTTTTACTGCGGCCCGCGACGATAAGGAATATGGGATACAAACATACATACACACACGCACATGGAACACACACATGAAGTACAGAGAGTGGTAAGGTGTTGCATCCAGTGCACGAGCACCGGGGATATTCGGCGTCCCGGCGCCGGGGAAAGGTATTCGGGAAACGGGAGGAGGGAACAGTAGGCAGTGTTCGCGTTATGTGGAGGGGAGGCGAGGAGAGTTAGAGGGACGGGTGGGTGGGGAGGGGGCTGGGGGTGTGTTTGGGGGGGGGGGGAGGTGGAGACCGAGGGAGCGTCCCGAGAGACACCCTTCCGGGGGACGTACGCATTCTCCGTCACCGCTTTCTGAATCTTCCTTCTTCGCTACCGTCATCGTGTCCTCTTCGTGCCTTTTTTTAGGCGCCTCCCATCCCCGTTCTTACGACTGACAAAAAGGGAATATGCATTAGCATCGACCGTTTTAATTTCCTAATTAGTCTCACATCGCGTCGTGCCCTTCAATTCACTCGGTCCCTCGCCCGCGCGATTTAAAAAAAAACGAGCTCGGACTCGTTTTATTCCGATCGGACTATCTGGACCCGTTTCTTTCTTTCTCGCGGACATTTAACGGAATAATGGGGCGGAACAAAGCCTGGCGCGCGCGTTACCTCATGTCACCATATCCGACGGTGGTCATGGTGACCACGGCCCACCAGAATGCGTCCGGGATGGACTTGAAGAAGGACTGTTCGGAACCGGCCTCGGCGAAGTAGACGGCGCTCGAAAAGAGAATCACACCTGCGGGGGAGGCAAGGCGATGTGAGATAGAGAGGGGCGAGGTGGGGAGAAGTCCCGTCGTGGTGGGCGGCGGGGGCGCCGCGTGCGGGGGCCGCGGGAGGAGGGGTCCTCTCGGAGCGAAGGGTCCCTCTGCGGGATCTCCTCCGGACGAGGAGGCCCCGCCTCCTCCGGCCACCTGCTAGAGTTGTAGACTCGAAAACAGAAGTTAAGTTGGAGTAGGTGACTGGGACGAGGTGTCATGCAACATCCTTCCATTACAATGGAGGCGCTTGGTTCAACCGAGACTCCCGTCTGCATAACGAATATCGATTAAATCTCACAAGGAACCGATTGTTCCGTGGGAATCCCTCTTTTGCCCCGATACCAGAGAGAGTTGACGAGATGCTAGGCAATCGTTATACTCTTGTTAGCTTTCTGCGCAACGTGTAAAATGTATTTTATAGAAAGTCGGTCAAAACGCATAACATTTTTCCAAGCAAATTCTTACTCTAACGCCATTATAAAATAATATAGATAGGTTGGAGGGAGGGGGAAATATTATTTTAATCTCTACATTTACCATAGTTAATAATGAGAAACGCGGCATTTGTTTCACTGATTTTGTTTTTCCACAGACACCAAACAAATGAAAAAAATATCCCTCTTGATAGCATTAGTATATCGGAGAACTCGAAGATGGATTTTTTTTTCGTGTTCACGTTTCCGTCTCTTCCTTCTTTTTCACTACCCGACCCTGAGACGGCGTCACCACAACCTTCAAAGAAAAAAAAAGGATTTGACCGTGAAAGTAAGTAAGGGAGAGGATGTGGGAAAAGAGGGCAGCGCGGACAGAGGTCGAGCGACGCAGCGCCTCTGGCGGCGTCTCTAGAAAGAAGAAGAGGGTCCCCGACGGCGAGGATGAAGCACTTGCTCGGTTTCTCCTCGCTAAAACCCTTGGGCAGTGGCGGTGTGGCTTCTGTTAAGGGTTGTCTCTCTCTCTGTTTCACGCGGGGATCGCATACGCCGCCACGTTTTGGGCGCCGATTCTTCTCCGGTCCGGGTTGAGGCCTCGTTTACAGAGCAGATCGCGGCGGCGGTGGCTGAGTGGCCAGATGTGCCGGCCTCTTCGAGGCCACCGCGCCTTCTGTCGCTTCAAAGATCTTAATACGGTGCGCCATTCAAAAAAAAAAAGAATTCTAAACCCCGCTTTGCACGCGTGAAGGTTGTCTCTCTTGGAACCCAGCATTACATTTTACAACCGCTCGCCGAAAATTCGACAGGCTTTTTGTGAATTTCAAAGAGGCTGATTGTTCATAAAGTTATATTCTTAAAAGCTTTGTGAATAAGGCATTTGTTAGTCAGTTCCTGAAAAAGAACGGCATGTGTTATTTGAAGGAGAGGCGAAACGAAAAACGGCATTAATTACTTTTAAATTGAAGCTATTAAATATTTAAAAGACGTATGAGCCCATTCATCCTTTGATACGTGAATTGAACGTGAATAATATTTGAAAATTCAATAATACAATTACAGGTCATTGGGAAACACTTCCTTTACTTTTAATAAAAAGCAATTAATCGACAAAATTTCATTACTATTTTATTAAAAGCTCAAAATATATTTTTATATAAATTAAGGGAAATTGCTAGTTGTTTAAACACATTCCTTCAAAGTGAACTGAAAAATTCATGATGTTAGTGATAGTATGTTAGCAAACGCTGCTAGTTCGTGTGCAGAACCTCTCTCTATCTCTTTTTTCAATAACATCAGCCAAAATATAAATATTAAAAGAAAAATTCTTATCAGGATTGACTTTTACCTGAGAATGGAACTCAAAATAAATTTTAAAACTGATTCATTTTTTTGTTAAGGAAAACATCAGATAAAACCGAGGAATAGCTGCAAATCAGAATACTTAGTCGTTAAAGAGAAACATCTTTAAAAACATCTTCGCAGCAGTCGGACCATTAAATGACGGACCACGCCGCACACACGCAAACGCTTCAACCGACAGATTTCGGAGCGGAAGACCCAAAGCCTCCGAAAGCGGTCGACGCGTCTGAGTGACAATAGCGCGGTTAGGTATGGAGTCCCCTCTTCGACGCCAAGAGGACCTGAAAATTTCTATTTCACTCTTGAAAAATGGTTAAGAATGCGGCGGGATCTGAAATCTAGATAAAGTAAAGTGATCAGTCGGGAGTAAAGAGAAATGTGATCGATCTGCACACTTCCGAACTCGATAGAGACGGAAAAATAGGTGCAACATTTGCCTCGGCGGGGCGAGAGATTTTCGGAGGAGAGGTGGGGGAGGGGACGAAGGGGGCGGGAAAGGAGAGGGGCGTGCGGCACTCACCTATGAACAGGAAGAAGATGAGCAGCCCTAGCTCCCGCATCGAGGCTTTGAGCGTTCGGCCGAGGATCTGGAGGCCTTTGGAATGGCGAGACAGCTTGAATATCCGGAAGACACGGACGAGGCGGATGACCCTCAGTATGGCCAGCGACATGGCCTGGTTGGTGCTCTTGTCCTGCGGCGAAACGGCCGGGGCGCGCGGCAGCACCAGCATCCGCTGCATGGCGGCGTTGCGCATGGCCGTCTCCACCGCCAGCGCCACCGCCGCGCTCCTGCCCTCCTCGTTGATGTCCCCGTCGTTGGCCATGGCTGCTTCCGCCGCCGCTGCGGCCGCCGCGGACGCCTCCGCCGCAGCCGCCGCCGCAGCCTCCGCTGCCTCCGTCTCCTCCGCCACGACCGTCGCCAGGGTGATGAAGTAGGGGATGATGGCGATGATGTCGATTATGTTCATGACGTCACGGAAAAAGTTGAGCTTGTTGGGACAGGCGAGGAAGCGGACGGAGAGTTCGAAGGTGAACCACACGATACATATAGTCTCGATGAGGAAAAAGGGGTCCGTTATATCGGGGACCTCGTCTTCCTCTATCTTGGTACCATTGGTCGTCGTGTTGAACACCTGGTGGCGATAAAAAAAAGACGGTGGGGAAGAGAAGGGAGGAGGGAGGAAGAGAGAGAGAGAGAAATCACCACGGTGAACAACGTTCGTCGCGGTCGTCTGACGCCCACACGGCGAACACTTCAGCAATCGATTAATATCGAATCGCCGGGCGACCACACCATCAGCAAAATCTTGGATGATATTTGGCTGCAGAAAACGTTGGTTTTTACGAGGTCATATCCTGATGAAAATGGCAGCTAAAGCGTACTGAATTTTGTAACCCCGTGATTATTGACAACATTTTCTTTCTCGAAAGAATCGGGGCGGGTCGATTCACAATTATTCGTCGACCAATACAAAAATTATCCGCGCACAGCTTCAAAGTCAAAGGAAATCCCCAGGTTTGCGATGGTTGGCCCCAATTTTACTAAAAAATGTAATATTAAGTGCGGAAAGGCGTGAGAGAGAGAGAGAGGCATTAAAAGCGAGATGAAGTATCGCCGATTAATTTTAAGAGAAAACTTTGAAAACATATCGAATTCCACGCGATACGCATATTACTCAAATTAGCGAATCGGCAAAGGAAATTTAGCGGATATACAGCGCAAGTTAGGGCGGACGAAACAATTTCCAATCCCTCGGTAACGCTATGAAAAGCAAAGAGTGAAGCGTAAGTATCCAATCCACGGGCATGCATAGCAAATGGCGCGTCAGCGGGCGAAGGCACAAACTCGCCTTGTAGTGCTTGAACTCGGGGAGGGTCTCGAGGCAGAAGATGACGATGGAAAGGAGGATCACGAAGACGGAAATGATGGCGACTACCCGTGCCGCCTGCGAGGATTCTGGATACTCGAATAACAGCCACACCTTTCTCTGGAACTCGTGAGACGGCAGTGGCTTCTCCTCCTCTTTGATGAAACCCTCGTCCTCCCTGGAAAGGATCAACGGGATGATAAGTAAGAAAAAAGAAAACAAGAGAGACGAAATTAACACCCTCGATTGTTTTGTCGGTTACATAGCCTCGACGCCAATGCACCCGTGAAAATGACATGCGTCGACGGGACCTGAATCTGGTGGCATAATCTCTTATGCCCTTTTATTAATCGTCAATACAGCATTGCCAACATCTGATACATTTTTAATGCGTTATAAAAAACGCAAATCGGTTCACGTCATCGCATACATTACGGCAGTAACTCAAATATCAAACATGCAATGAACATATAACATTGATGGGCTTTTTATATGGATAATTTGAAAATGATACATAATAATAGCGACAGATTCCACTAACGCCGAATATAAATTACAAACTACAATTTAATCACTAAATAAGATCAGTAGAAATATTCAAAGAATAAATGGATCTAAACACACACCATCTTACCAATGAATTAGATTAATGAACGGTACATTATTTGAACTTTATCAGAGGTGATTTTGAGAGATTTTGATTATTCTGAGGCACACTGAATGAAAATCTTTAATGAAAGTGATCTGATTAATTTACTTAAGAACTTTTACAAAAAATAAAAGATGAAAATCAAATTAATTCACGATGCGCATAAATGAACTTCATGCTCACTCGTCTTATCTATGGCGTCGTTGCGGAGAAAGATGGACAACAAAACAAGTTCATTCTACTGAATTTAACTTCTTAAACTTTATGAATTATTTCCAATGCGTTTTTAAAAGGAAAAAATCACAAAAAGAGGGGTGGTTGGCGTGTCTGCATCCATATGCGAAGATCGCGGGTTTGATTCCTTCCGAGGAAATGGTTGTATGCGATCCTCTTTGTTATCGTCATCAGCTCAGCGTAAAAGACCGGGAACGAGTGCTTATGATATAGTTATGATAAATAAGTAAAAATAAAATGATTTTATGACAGCAGAAGCGAAATGAAATTTCATTTACGCATGCGCTCATTCTTCCCTCGTGGTCTAAACCGTCCGATATAGTATCACTTGTTGCTATGATGACGAGAATACGTCACGGCGATCCGATAGCGCGCATCCGAAGCATGATAATAGTAGCAGTCGTGACGCTGCTCACCTGAACTTGTTCGTCGCTACCTCACCCAGCTCGTAGAACTTGATTTCCTCGGCGAACACATCCAGAGGGACGTTGACGGGCCTTCGAAGGCGGCCGCCACTCTGATAGTAGTAGAGTATGGCATCGAACGATGGCCTGTTCCGGTCGAAGAAGTACTCGTTCCGCAAGGGATCGAAGTACCTTATCCTCCTCGCCGGGTCCCCGAGCAGTGTGTCCGGAAACTGATTGAGCGTACGAAGTTGGGTTTCGAATCTAAGGCCGCTCACCTGTCGGTTTTCCAAGGCGAAGGAGGAGAAAGAGAGGGAAAACACAAATGTTAGCTGTGGTACTGAGTTGTCATCCACGCACGCCGCACGGCGTGCGACAATGATTGAAGAACATACATGACTGTATATGGTGGAAAATTTTCATTTAAGACTTGCAATTTCAAAAGTTATAATGACAAATAATGCTGGATGACAGTTTTAAATGTCAGATGATTTTTTTTCAACAGATCAATCAATTTAATAGATAAAACTGACGTTGTGATACATTAAATAGTGGATGAAGACTATAAAACTGGTATAGTTAAGTCAGCAATAAAACGATACGAGTTACTTAAATAACATAAATAACGCAAATTATAAGCTGAGTTTGCAAATGTATATAATTGAAAGATTATGGTGGATTAAATTTTCTAAAAGAAATAAATCCACAAGGTGTATTCCGGGAGGTAGCTTAAACAAGTTGAGGTAAGCATAGAAAAAACCTCTGAAAGGCATTGCTCTCTTGTGGTGCACTAATTAGATTTTGGCAAATATTTCGCAGTCACGCAATTCGTGGAATCTTAGAAGCAAACCTAAAATACAGATATTGGCCAGGATCACGCAAACACGTATTTTTTACCAATAAAAATCATTTGGTACGGAAATTTATACCTGGGCCGTTTTTATTCTCTCTCCCTCTTATTTGGGGAAATATTTCTAAAAAGGAGAGAATTGATAAGAGTATGATTCAACCAAAGTTTCATTTAGTTGCAATAAGAAACATCGATAGGAAAAATTTACTCCAAGAAAAGAGGAAACAAACAGATTTGGGGAATCCCAGCCAAAAGTGAGGTGAAGGTTGTGATAAATTAGCAGTGCAGTAAATGAAACCAACAAGGATGAAAAGGCATGATGAACTGCGTAAGAAGAAAAACGAGTGAATGAGGAGGGTTCTTAATGGCCAAGGAATAAAAGGAGTGGCTTGAGAAAATAAATGTTTGGCAAGAGGGAGAAAGGAAAAAATGGTGATGTTGGAGCAGTTGATAGAGAATAAGTGCCAGTTGGAAGTTGAAAGAATGGGTATGGTAGTAATTAAAGTGGGCATTCTGATATGTACCAGAAACTTAAATAACTTTATGGCGTTGAAATATAAAAAAGCTTTTTTAGATTAGCCCCTTCTGTGTTAATTGTTTTTGAATGCATGTTTTTTGTTGTGTATTTAATTATCCCATAAACTGTATGTATTAAAAAGATAACTTATTTTAACAATACATGTATTATTTTGAAGATATTCATTTAATACAAATATCAGTAGGCCAGTCTGTCCGTCTGCCTTTCCAAACCTCTAAGCACTAAAATCTAAGATGAAATCAAACAAAAACTCGTATTTATGCCTATTATGATATTAAGTAGATTTTCTGACAAGATGGACGAAATTGCTGAAAAATAGAGGGTAGTTCATACTTGGCGATTTTAACAACAATTCGATTTTCTCAAAAGTGGAGCTAAATATTTCGATCAAATTCCGTCCAATTACTTAAACTGGTGTCTTAAACTATACTATTTATTCCAAACCTTTCAAAAAGTAACTATAATATTAGCCTATCAGTGTCTAATTTAATAACAATTCTATTTTCTAAGTAACAGCTTGGCCGATTTTGATCAAATTCCCTCCAGTAGTATTAGTCAAATAGTTCTGAAAAAAAACGAAATAGGATTCCAAAGGGCGATGCAACTGTCACCTAGGGTGCATAGACAGAAGATGGTCAGCGAAAATATAGAGGCAAATAATGAAAGATACTACGAAAAATAAGTTTCCCGTACTTATTCGGGCAAAAATTTTTGAAACGTTAAGGTCGTCCGTATTAATATGGGCAAATCAAGGAAGGGGTTAATATGTTGACGAAATGCATAATCTCTCCATATTCGCGAGGATTTCGTTACTGGAAAACGCCGCGACTTTTGGGAAAAAATGGGGTTAGGGTAATAACTGCTCCCTCTTCATACAGTATTATCATTTTTGTTGTTTTTAAACTTATCTTTAGTAATTACTATATAATTAACCGGGTTTTGCCCCGGGTTTAGAGTTTCGAATTTTTCATGCACATATCACTCGCTAAGATTTTAATTCAAACTCAAGATACTCTCAATGCAAGTGACCAATGTTCCCCCTTGATTGGTATGAACAAATTAAATATTGATTCAAATTCGATACTTCCCTCCCCTCCCCCAAAGAAATCCAAGTTCTGGCACCGAGGTGAACACCTTCAACGTCTCTTTAGTATTTGTATCAAGTTTTAAGTTTCTACGTTTCTTGGTTTAACATTGATATTGGTGGAGTATTCGTCAAAATCGGTCAATTGGTTGTTGAGTTATCTTAAAAAAACCGAAATTTTGACTGACCGTTCCATGGGGGTCCCTCGACCCCGTGGACCGATTTAAATTATATTTGGGACTGCTACTGTCATGATCAACCTGGAGATCTGGAGATAATTTATGTATGTTTATAATTTCGGTATGTTAGGAACTTATAAAACATATGAAAAAGGATAAACTTCTAATTATCACTCGATGGTTGAGAAAAAGTAAAACTAGTTCACGCCTTTTATTTACGGCACGAAAATTTATCTCATCAAAAGTGATTTTAGTGAAGGTCTCATCATAATCGGTCAATTCGTTGCTGAGATATATAAAAAAACGAAATTTGGACTGACCCTTACATTACGACCCTTCGACCCCGTCGACCGATTTTGTCCATTTTTGGTTCAAAAATATTTCTTATCAAAGTATTAATATTGGTGGAGAATTCATTTAAATCGGTCAATTGGTTGCTGAGATACCTTCAAAAAACGAAATTTGGACCGACCACCCGCGAACAAGGAAACTTGCTATAATAATTACTGCGAGAAAACGCGAATATGAAACCTGCGAATAAGGGGAGTTTGCTGTACTATAATTGCATAAGAGATATCAATGAAATCCTTGAAAAAGGAGCGCGCGTGTAGGAACTCCTCTAACAAATAACTAGATTATGCGTTTCGAAATTAAAAATATGCCAAAAAGACAAAGCTAATGCAATATCATATAAATGTAACATTAAGGGTTATAGTTTTAAAATAACCTGATAAAAAATATTCTTCAAGATAAAAAAAGAACATGGAGTGACGAGAATGCAAAAATATACATCAATAAAAATAAAATTTAGTTGTACCATATTATCAAAATAATTTCTGAAAAACAATGTGAGTGTGAGTGAAAGTATTGCTACGTATTGGTTAAGAGTCCGCTAGTGTTACATAAAATTGCAGGGATATTTTTATAGGTCCATTATAGGCAAAACTTACGTTTAAATTATAGCTAGGAGTTCTTTTACTGCGGCCGTCAACCCTGATCCTATAGAATGACACCGATCCCATTATTCGATAGCTTCAAAAAATTGGCAAATTCCCATTGTTCCCGTTGTTTTTACAGTTTAATTAACAAATACAAGCAATAAGACTTCAATTTAGGTGTCAGGCTCACATGTAGTGACAACGTGCGGTGCAGCCATTGTCATTGTTGGTCTGAATAATGAGCGCTTTTTTTGGATTCTAAGCAGCTTTTTGGGCTTATTCGAAACGTGTTAAAACCACATTATCTCGAGTAATGAATTTCATTATTTTTTTGTGCTCATTCCCTAGCGCCGAGTTTGTTTCAGTTAATACTTAATAGAAAAACAAATATATGAAGTTCTTTGCCAACTCCAGTGGATTACGTACAACATCATATTGTAAGCAAGTTGTGCGTTTATGAAAACCAATCGATTTTAATAGTAGAGCAGAATACTACTGAAATAGAAATTTTTTCATCAATGGTCGAAAGAGAGGCAAACCATAATGGCCGAAGTAGGTAATCATAGTAATTGAATGACATGATTTTTATGTGCCATCAGATTACCTATAAAAATTAGGGGAAAATATGTATGTATGCTTATGTATGTATGTATGCTTATGAATTGAGAATAACAAACTAAAAAGAATTTACCTTCAGTTCGGAATACAAATTTTAAAATAAGTGCATATTCCATTAATATTTACGCTAATAAAAGTTCTATTTCACATTTGTCATCTTTGAGAAATTTAGAATTAATTAAAGACAGAAAAAATTCATGTTTTACAGTTGTCAATGAAAATTTGAGAATATTTTTTCAGATCGTAGTTTAATTTTTCAATTATATATCATGTTAAATATATAGCATTATTTCTATTTTTTAGCGGGTTTAAAGAATTCCGCTAATGAAACGGTTCTGTCCGTCCGTCCGTCACACTTCCGCATTCGATGAACTTCTACACCGTTCAAGTTAGAGCAAACAAATTTTGAAGAGTTGTTCATGACCATAAGCAGTTGAAATTTGGGTACTAGAGGGTCAGCCTAAGGAATGTAGTGGGGAGAACAATGAACAATAAATCATTAAATTAGTGAACTAATGCTTCTAATGAAAGACTATGAATGTGATTTTGGAATAATTTACGAAAGTTTGTTTTGTTTTCATAAACCATTAGTTTTAAGATTAAAGAAAAAATAAATTTTTAATATTATAACGTATACCTATATCTTTTATTAAAAACACTCAATATCTGATTCATCAGTTCTTTCCTTACTTTATTTTATTTTACTAACGCATTTAACATATCCTTGCCTGCTTGGATACATAAAAAAATTAGAATGCATTAATCATGCAAAAATCCAATAGTTTAGAATTTTAAAATGTAAATAATTACACCACAAAATAAAAATGTGCAAGAAATAACAATGAAGTTTAATTATTAATATTTCAATACCAGTTTATCTGTAATTTACAGATATTATCGTAAAAGAAAGTTTTTATTTTGAGGTAGGTGCACAAATCAAAAGATGAAAAACCATCTATAAATGAAAATAAGTTGACTTTAAAAACATTACTATTTATTTTTCCTAACAAACCTTTTGTAATTTACTGAACGTTGGAACATTATACGCAAGGTTATCTTGAAAAATGAATTTATCGCAGTTTAAAAAGCTGAATATATACGTTTCTCATATTTATAAACCTATTTTTGGTACAGAATGAAATTGTCTAAGTTAAATACTCTTCATCTATTATACCTCTGTACGTATTAGTACACTAACCTAGACAGAAATTTTTCGTAGCTCTACAGTTTCAGACAATGACTAAATTAATCCAGCTGTAACTGATTATATGATTGCTGCGAACTAACGTTAATTTGCAGCTAACTTATAACTAGGCTTGATAGAGTTCGAGGTTTATTTTTTTTTAATTGACGATTTAAAACGACGTTTATATTCTCGGGAGATTTTCGACGAATATCGCCGCTTTAAATTACTACTTACATATAGGCTTGGTAGTTTTTTTCGTTTATTTTTCAAAACCGAAGACTAAATTCGACGTTTATTTTTCTTAAAAATCTGCGACGAATATCGATGTTTACTTTAATACATTTTACTAGACTTGGTGGTTTTCGACGTTAATATTTCTTAAACGAGTATGGAAAGGTGTACTCCATATCGGAGTACATAGAGTTTCCAAATGCGTTCTTTGAGATCGACAAATTTTAGTTAAATTCCCCAATACCAAGTGTCATCAAAATACGTCCTACAGTTCCCGAGTTGAAACAAAGGTACATTGTAAGCTACATGAAGGTCTTCATGTAAAGTGGTCGTTATTGTAGCCTCCGATTTTAACCAAAATTGGAATCTGCCAACAAATTCTAGTAAAACTCCTCAATACCAAATTTCATTAAAATATGTTCAGTAGTTCCCGAGTTGTCAAATTTTTAATTAATATTTTTTGGAATGAACGAAAGAACGTCGAAAATCGTATAATTACGTAAATACGTTAATTTACTTTTCTTTACATGTATCGTAAACCTTACGTTTGTACGTATTTCTTAAAAAGCGATATCTAATATGTATCGACGTTTATTTCAATACATTTTGTCAAATTTTATCTAGAAAAGTGTTATAAATTGAATTCCTTCTAATTAAATTTAACTAGAAGTGTAAAAATAAGGCTTTTTATATGCTGATTTTTTTGTTTTTATCTATATTTTGGTGAATGTGTTGTTATTGACTTCGGCCACCAACCTGGAACAGTGAATTTTCTGCAATAAATCAGAAAGTGTATTCTACTCGTTAATTTACGAAATCGTGATAATTAGTGAGAGAATTAATGTGACGTATATATAATGCACAACCTAATGTATGAACGAATATTTTGATGAAAAATATCTTACTTTGATGATTAACAAACTACTATATGGAAAAAAGCCCAGAGTGCGTATATGGAACGACCCTCCTTCGACAGCAATGCAAAAGAAACTAAGCACGGGGGACACACACTCTCTCTCTCCCTCAGATGGATTATATAAATTTTATGACAGGGTGCTTTTGGAAATGATATAAGGACATCTGAAGATCGGTACTCATTTTTAAGTTTGGGGAATCTTTTCATTTCGTCTCTTGGAGGAGGTCGGCAAATATAGTCGCGCAGAGGACGCAATGGACCCCCGACTTTTCGGTAAATGGAGTTCAAAGTGCGTAGGGATTATCGAATCTGGCCGAGGGTCAAGAAAAAGCGCAATAAACCGAGCATAATATGTCGTCCCTTACCTTTAGATCCCACGGCAGCTCAGTATGTGCCCTTGAGACAGTGACATAAGCGACATTAGAAAGCAAATTCCGAATGTTGTGTGGCCGTTTGGTATGACAAATACAGACTTTTCTTCCATTTTGGATGTTTGGTGGTAAAATATGTTAATTTTAAGAGCGGAAAACCAAATTTGAAAATCATCACGCATAAATTTCGTAGAAAATGTAGTGGTGAAAATCGACACTTATCGACGACAGTTCATTTTCGGCGAATTTAAAAGGTTTTAAAATTCGATGTTTATCGACATTTATCGATTTAAATCGAATCCTACCAAACCTACTTATAACGTTTTTACCTAGAGAAATTGTCTTTCATTACCAATTCTATGACATTTACTATGGTTTAAAATAAATTTAATTACTTGACTGCCTGAAAATCTTTTAACACATCCATTATAAAGGGGTAAAAAATTAATTATTTTTTCATATAATTAATAATGCAAATTATATTACAGACATTTAATGAGTAGTTTGTATAAGAGTCACTAAAGGGAATACAAAAAAGCTGTAAGAAATCAATCAAGGTTTATAATTCGGATAATAAAGCATAGATAGGATAAGGTAAAGTACGTTGTTTTTCTAGGAAGTTTTTACGAGTACAAATGTGTCCTAGTAAAGTTATTTGAATCACATAAGTATGAATTCATCGTCTAGGTCCATAACTAGTGCACTAATACTTCTTTCTACATATATTATGTTGTTCAGACAATACAATATTTTTATGTTGATAAATTTAAATAATTTATGATAATAAATGAAAATTTTCGCACCAAAGACTTTTAATTGGTATTGTTTATCGTGCAGTTACAGAAAAAACTTTTGAGAGCAATGGAAAAACCAGACTGATTAAATACTTGATGGGGTTTACCATAAAAAAGTTTATCAAATGTAGAGTAAAGCGACACATTTTTGCCGGTCTAAAATATGACTCCGATGATCAACTTAAGTAAAATTTCTAACCGTTGAAAGTTTTTAACTAATTGTAATGTTTACTGTTCAAGCTTGAAGTTCTATTTAAAGTGATAGTCCTAGTTCTCCAAATTCAACTGAAAGTGTATTTGGCCGTTGAATTTTTTATTGAATGGATTAAAAATCAATTTCATCAAAATTATTTCAGAAAAAATAGCGCTGTTATTTGATTTGCCACCTTTGTATACATCGGATTATGGACAAAACCAAAGAGATAACAAAAATAAAAAATATAGTTTTTGAACGTTGTGGATAAAATTTTATAAAATTTACCTACCCCACTTTATCACCTGATGATGATGATGCCAAGCATCGAAACCCGGATCGTGAATTTTTAAAACAAATTGTGGTGTTATAAAATTTATATTTGTCGTGTTTATTATTATCTTTTAATATTTTCTGTAATTTAATAATACGGAATTAAATCGAAGGACATTTTACGTTTAAAGGGGAACGGTAGGAACACCTACCTAAATACTACAGACAAAGGGCGATAGTCATGATTTAGACTGTTAGAAGCTTGGAAATACATAGCACCCATATTGGTGCGAAATGCGAATAAAACGATAGCGTTAAATTTGCGATCGTAAACCGAAAACAGGCCCGCCGAATTTTACATTCTCTAGGATAGCATGTTCCACTTTGCAGGACGTTTACTCCGTCGAATATATTCAATGCCAGCAATGAGATCCGATTACATCTCTTTTAGGGTTTCGGTTCGATTGAGATTAGAGTTTTTCCATAGGTAATCGGACTGGGTGCCGAATGCGCAGAGGCGGAAGAAAAGTCTCATCCCGGAAAACAAAAGACAGAAGAGCCAGATAGGAGAGAGGGAACTATAAAAGAATGAGACGAAAATAATAAAAGCTCCAACAAACGCACACTCCGCAACACAAACCAGCACCATGAGAACAGGGATATGTTGATTATAGTTACAAATAACACCAACATATGAATCTAACTGTAAAATAAATCACGTTCGAACAAATGAATGTTTTAATCTATGGAAGCTATATCGATTGTTACCCAGGTCCATTCATCCGCGGGACGGGAAGGTTAGTGAATTACAATGGTTGCTGTTTGGGAACGCAAAGGTTCTTGTGAAAATGAAAACTTTCGGAAACAATAACGCCTTGGGATGGAAGTACTTGTCCGGATAGTTTGCAAGATGAGGCGGGAAAGGAGGGGGGAGTGAAAGAAAAATATGGCTCCTGAATGTCTAAGGCGCCGAGGGAGGGTGAAAGGTGAAAGAGAGTAGCAGCCTATGAAGCGATGTGGATGAAATGAGAGGAAGGGTAGGGGTTTGGAGTGGCGCGCAACCCTATAAAAAAGGATGTTTGTTTGAAAAGAGCTGTGGAATTGATTCCACTGTCGAAAGATGGACGAGTTCTTCAGAAGAGAACTCTGAGGTCATGCGCTTTGCGTTTCGCAGGCTATTTGATGAAGCCTTTATGACTACAGTTACTGGAGGAAAGGCTCCCGGTGGAAAACGACTAGTAGGAGCAACTCAAGCTATAAGCGCAGGATAAAATTAGGCGCGTATCTCTCTGTAAGTTACGCTGTTGAAATTTTGAACCGGTAATGTGGCAGCCCTGATAGAATGAAAAGTATTCCATTATCTTATTGGTTTATCAAAAAATTCTAAATGACAAATTCATTGAAATTCTAATAAGTATTTGGAAATAAATTTAAAATTTAATTTTCGGTAATACAAGATCCTTGATCGAGTGAAATGAGCCAGATATGCCATGTTCGTATTGTAATTAAATAATTATTACACTTATAGAAACGCTTCTAATAAATACAGATGTACAAGAAAATTCTGATCGCGATTTTTTAAAAAATGGACATCCTATCAACGGAATGTAAATTTCAAGAAATATTTGATTTATTCTCATTATTTTTTGGACGAATTCTTTATAAGTTAAAGCTAAAATGACATTCTTTAAGTTCGGCAAAGTGGCAGCTTGATCCGAAAATGCAATCTTTTCTACTTAAATATAAATCCTTGAAAACGCGTCTATAAACCATATTAAAAGTATACTGTTGCATTTCAATTCTCAGCTATTACTATCTTGCGTTTGAACGCAAATTATTCTTTTGTTAAATTTTCCGTAGAACAGCATTTTATATAGGTTTTTGAAGATATGCTTTAGCAAAAGTTCTTGAATAATAAAAAACGGCATGCAAATAGGAATACAATTCCCAGAGAGGAATTATTAAAAGAATTATTTATGAGCAAATATAGTGAATCTCTTTTGGAGCATAAGAATACGTAGTAAAATCTTTACCCAATGAACCTCTCTATACAGTACATCTCAGACTCTCGATTCCCGGTCAAGTACAGGATTTTTTTTCCTTCTCAAATGTCAAACTTTAGTTTCAGATTTATGTGAACATGCATAGCACGCAATTTAAACACCTTTGTTTATAGTAAATCTCAGTATTTCGTAATATCATCTTGATTACTTTCCTGACTTGGCGTAATTATATAGCAAAAATCTCTTAATTTCGTAAACTGTATTTTTTTAATCCCCCATATATAGTATCGGTACTATTCCCCCTTGGTAAAAATAACAAATAAGCTCTTAGTGAAATTCAATCGTAAATTTTATGACAATGTATTTGCGGTACAAAGCCATGGTTTTGACAAGATCAACAATTCAATACGTTTTTTATAAATATTTTCATTATAAATAAATATAAACTGGTATGACGATGTAATAAAATTACTTTCAATGTCGGTTAGCGCCTTATATTTGCGATTACAAACTGCTAAATTTGCCGTGAACCTCTTTATTGGGAACCCCTACATATCAAAACGGCAAAATATTTGGTCACTTCCATTTCAATACATAGATGTTATACTGTAGTGCTGTTGCTTATGTATTGGAAGACCTGTTGATTCGTTTAATGTGTGGGAGAATGATTGGAGGGCACTGTTTACTAGACGACATGAATAGAGCGTGGGCGGATACCAGGGAGATGAGGAGGAGAGAAGTTTTGGAGGAGAGGAAGGAGAAAACGAACAAATTGGTTGGGAAAGAATACAAGGATCGATTGGTACTTGAAACCTACTGTTGGCAACACTGTAAGGAATGAAGAGACGAAGTTATTATTTTCATCGACGCTTATGTTTGATACCGAAAGAATTTTAGCGTCCTAATCGGTAACAGATCGCCTCGTACTTCAATTCAAAAATACTTTTTTATCGATGGGTTGATTCACGAGTTCCTTTCATGCACACTAAACTGCTAGTTAACTTAAAATTGAATCTGAAGATATAATTCTAAGCTTTTAATTCTTCATAAAATGTGAATTACGATAATGTTTCTCGCAAACTTTCAGATAACGAGATAACATTTTTACTGAGTTGTTTCCGGTGCGATTGGCCAATTGCTTTTTTAAATTCATGCTGGTGTGTGAACGTGAATAGAACTGACAGGCGGAAATTACAGGAAAAAAATATTTTCGAAAATGTTTGTACTATTGATACTACTAATATCATCATCTTACTTAGAGTGGAAAAATAAGTCGATTGAAAAATGCAACAGCATGTTCAGTGTGGATAATTTGAATTACAAACAGAAAAATGAAACGTTACTTTTTGTCTAAATTGTGTAAATTTTAATTTTAGAAGATTTTTTAAATAAGTTATCTCATGTTAGTTTGTAAAAATATATCTCAACAAAAGTTCCCGTCAAAAATGTCGTGACATGAATTTAGATATTCTCGAGTTAAATCATAATGTATTCTTTTATACGTATAACAGGATTGAGACCACATTAGAAGCTCGATCTGATAGCATCATTATTATGGAAGCATGCGGTTAAAGGAAATTTTTTCCAAAATATGTGATTTAAACGATACATTTGAGCGATTTCAAATTTATGCAAAATTCGCCAATAAAAATAAGAAATTTAATTCACAATTCTTTAAAACAGTCCCGGTACAAAGATCTTGGATCAATTTTTTCTAATTTCAATTAGTAAAATAATTAAATCTGCACGTCGAAAAATCGCTTTCTACGTGTTATCTTACAGGAAACAGAAATTATATCCTATAGTCAATCTCACGTCTTTTTCGGAGATTATTTTGTCATTAACTTTTAATTCGTGATTGAAGCATTCCTGCTAAGTTTCAACCTTCTAACTAGTCGGAAAATTCATTAAAACATGTTAAAAAGTGTTGCATACAGAGTAATAATAAGCGTTTTATATTGGCAGATAACTTAATAGCTTTCCATAAATTAACTAAATAAATTTATTATCCTGACATGCACAGGAAAACGTAGTGAAAACTAGTATAAATCATCTAGTGTACTATTTATTTAATATTCTTAATATTATATTTCTTATTATCCTTTAATATTCTACGATTTTCTATTGAATTTACTTTTAAGAAACATATAAGGCAACATAATTTTAATATAATAAAAATACAAGTGCCAATAGGAAAGCAAATGTACGTATATTAATGCAATATTCAAGTAATATGGCACCTATACATGGGTTTAATATTAAACCAATCTGACAATTTTGTAAAAAATCTCATTAACATCAAGAATAAACTCGTATCATACTATCCATCAATAAATTTAGACAAATAGCCATTCGTAATGAGAATAAGTAATATTAAATTGTTCAAAAGAAACAGAATGGTGATGCCCTATATGATAATGTTGAGCTGTTATTATGCATAGTACTTGCGCTACGTTAATGGAATTGTACTCATGTTCTATTTCGGGTAGTCAAAGGTACGGCTATCCTTGGCGCTAATGAATTCGCGTACCTGAATTACGAGAACATTTGGACTTGTGCCCTTCCAACAATAACTGATCCAATTAGAGGCGTGCGAGACGCTCTTCTCTCAGACAGAGGCGAAGTAGGAAACAAGCGTTGACTGGAGTGTGAAATGGCACTTTGTAAAAGTAATTTATACCCTACAAGTGTACGTTTAAAAAATTTAAATGGGTAGGTTTCTTTGCCAAATTAAAATTCCACAGAAAATAATACTTTTACATGATAGTTTTATTTTTAAATCTGAATTTCAAGGATCGATATAACGCAAATATAAAAATTATACCGCGTAACAGCAATTTAAGAAGCATGCTAAAATTGTAAAGCTTTTCTTATGCGTTTTCCTATAAGAAAAAAGTAATTGGGATTAAAATTTATTGGCTCGATTAGTTGATGATATATTTTAATTAGTAAATTATACATGCGCTACATTTCGGAAGACTCGTGAAAAGAATGAAGGCATATGGCTGTATTTTCCTAGGAAACGCTTATGTTCACCTATCATTTTCAAAAAAAATTCATTCATACAAGGATACTTTAAAAGATATTTACATAATTTTTCTTTAAACTCTACCCAATGTGTTTCAAACATCGAATAAGATTTTCATAAAAGATTAGTATAAATAAATAAAATAAAAGATATATATTTTTCAATATAAACTTTTCAAATTAACTAAAAAGCGTAAAATATGTATGTATTTGTACGCCTCGAGATTATCTTAAAAAATTTTAATCAGGGAGGGCCATTTCTACAACCATAAAGGATTTCGGTTCTGGTTAGAAAAGTTTTATGGCGCCCAACAATCGTAATGAGAGAATCTAACTAAAATCTATCGCTATAAAACTTTTCCGCAAACACTAAGCAGAACCAAATTCCCTTATGAGCTCTTCCTGACTACAAATTTTGTAAATAAACTAACCAATCTATTTGTTGAGGTGTACACACAAATTTATTTTACGCTTTTTATGGTATGTGAAAAGTTTATATTTGAATTTTTTTATTTTTTGCTTTTTAGCTTTAGAAATACCTTGATGACAAAAGTACAAATTGTACAAATAATTCATACTTTGTATTTTTTATTATAAATTCCGTCAATTATGTCGATTCCATACTAATATATACACATGGAAATTCTACCTCCCGATAAGTTTAAGGCATACCCTACCAAATCTGTGTTATTCAAAACCTTTTTCTCCAAGTTCTAACAAATTTCTTCTTTTTATGAATCTCTTCCCTAGCATTCTTCCATCTATGATTTCTTTCAGTAAAAATTATGTCAATTATTTTAAAATTATAAGAAAGGAGAAACCTATTTTGTTAAGTAATAGGAAAAGTTTATATAAATAAAAATGAAATACAAAGAAAAAATAAAGAGAGAAATATATATATATATACTATTTCAAAAAGAAAATAGGCAATTCATATTAGCTAAAACACTAGAGGGTCGCTGGCTAGAGAAGACACCTGCCAGGTTACCGTTCAATCCTCCCCTCCGTCCCATATAGGTCGAGAGATAGCCGAAGAATCAAACAGACAAACCGATTTCTAAGTTTTAGGAAAAGTTTATAAAATATGAGCCTTAAAATTATTTTCTTTAATTTTTTGTTTTCTCGATAAAAATATTTATAATTTAAAAATTTCTTTGAGCTGAATATACACAGGCAATAAAAATGCACGATAACATACGACGAATTCAAAACAAGATTTTTTTATACCTAATGAAAAATATACCCTCAATTTTAAGATCCAAAACTTAAAAATATCTCAAGGAAGAGGATAGCAAGCAACTTAAATGCTTTTCAGATCTACATGGGTAACATTAGAATCGACTCAAATGTATCCGCCTGAAAGTAAAAATAATCCAATAAGATAACTGATGAATTCGATCAAGGCACAGAAGTAGACGCAACAAAGCAATATTAAATCTTCTTTTGAAAACTTTATATTCGATATCAAAATCATTCGAGTAAACGAGTCACATTACACGTCGACAACGGAGAATGGAAGATCGAATCGATATGGACGGATGCTAAAACGGCATTGGGAAAGCGGGGGCGATGCAAAAGAAACGTCTTTGTGTGTGTGTGTGGGTGTACATGGAGAAATTGAGGAGATGATGATGGTAACGAAAAATAGGGGGAGGTGGCTAGAAGGGGGGAGGTGGCGAGAAGAAGGGTAAAGGGAAATAGGGATAAGAAAGCGTAGGAGTGGAGGGAGAGGCCTTGATTGGTCTCTGAAACAAAAAACAAACGGATGGAATTCGCTTTAAAAAAATCTTTGATGAAGAAATGGCGATAACCACGGCCCCAATCTCTTCGCGAGGACATCACCGATTTAGGTTCCGGCGGGGACGGAGCTACTGGAGACTCCTTCAGAAGCGATGTAGGGTGATAACTATCTTTATTCAAATGAACTGTTAGGCTATCAATTGAAATGTGTACTTGGTAGAATAAATAAGGTAAAAGTTTACAGATCATGATATAACCTAAAAAAATCTTTAAAGCTTCTCACGTTGGATTGAATAAAAGAATATTTTGGTAGGTGTACAACGATTCACTGCTCCGTTTGAAATTGTTTAATATAGACTAAGACAACTAGATGGTCGCCTATGTTGAAAACCAGTCGTCCTCAGTGTTGATTCACCTGTAATAGATTCAAAATAAGAAGGAAATGTGTACTCTATAAATGGATTATATGGAGTTTTTAAAGGCGTCCTATAATAAATTACGTAGCAACCTCTTGTATTTCCGTGTATATGCTAATTTTTACAAATTGTCTAAGCTGGTCATTGAGATGTATGCTCCACAGAATACCACAAAGTTGTATTTTTGTTATTTTGCTGTTTCTCTCTCATCTCCCACCAAGAGACCCAAAGACTACGATATGAGTAATTAGTTTAAATTGTGTTTAGAAACATTCCTGTTGAAATCCATCAGGATCTCACATTATTCGTTTGTTCCATTACAAAATGTTTTCCCGACGTTTTCGTAGCGTTTTCTGTCCTATTTTTTCTACAGCAGCTTCTCTCTCCCTCTCTCATCTCTATATTTCTCCACGTGGCGTTAAGGATACTGAATTTGTAAAATAAACATATTTTTAAATTAATACACCAAGAAGTATCTATTGAAAAGTTATTAGCTCCTACTAAGGCGTTGTTTACTTAACGGCTTAATGCGAGGGGTTAATAAAATCGGAATGATGGACCTACTAGTCGTAAAGAAATGGATACTCAGCTATACACTCCGAGGTTGGAAATATACCTCGTCTAAATATAAATATCAGATATAAAAAGAGATTTTTACAATTTAAAAGGTTATTGATCGCAAATAATTGTTAGCAATTGCCAACGATCAACGCTTAACGGATTTTGATAGCATTTAACGAGATACGAGCAAAAGTTTACCTAAGCCCTAATATAAAGTGAAAGTTCTAATCGACTGATACGACCAATATGATATTTGTAAGATGAATTTTAATGAGAAACTCTCATACTAAATTTAATTAAAATCCGTCAAGCGGTTCAAAAAATAAAAGACACGACAAACAGACGTGAGGTACCCATAAGGTGTTCCGCTACTATCGCTTTGCTGGTAAAGAACAGATTTCTAAATCTGATACAGGAGAAAAAAGAATTTATTTCGTCAAAGAATGAATATTATGCACATTTAGATTACAAAACTTGGTTGATCGATTTCGGCTTTATTACTGATATAACTGTGAAATTGAACTAACTGAATTTATAAATAAAGGGAAAAATCATCATAATGCTGAAATGATAAGTGTAGTAAATGCATTCAAAGGTAAATTATCATTATGGAAGTCTCATCTATCGAGAAATTTACTATCACATTTCCCAAATTTAAAAAATATTATTGAAAATCTGACTGATAAAAATGTCACCGTTGCACCATTTGCACAACACATTGAAACGCTCCTGGAAGAGTTTAATTCTACTCGTATGTTCCATCTGTTTTCTGAATTGGAACCAATTGTGACATTCTTAGTTAATCCATTCACTTTACGGACAATGATATGTCGGTTACTATTACAACTTACTTTAACCAAAGGCTTGGAATTGAAAATAATAAATATACAAAATGATATTATTTTAAAATCATATCAGAATGATGAAAACTTTTTTGAATTTAGTTGATGAAAATAAATATCCTTTATTAAGAAAATGTGTCCTATTCTTACTGTGCTTCGATATACCCTTGCGAATCCCTTTTTTTCAAGTATGAAATATTTGAAATCCAAGTATCGATCCAGGCTCACCGACTACAATTTAGACAACTGCCTAAGAACAGGAAACTTGAGTTATGTGGTAAATTACAACAAGTTGGTTGAATATTTTGAGTGCCAAGTTTTACAGTGATTTATTTTTTATATTTAATTTGTAATAAATTTTAATTTAATTGCACACTAGATGTCACTTATAATCTTACAAGTGTCCGTTTTTCTCATCTGTCCGTTTTACCCCACCTTACCGTATCCGTTTTTTTATTGTATGTATTAAAAATATTGGCACATATCGATTTTTGTTGCTTAATGCGCCCTTCACGTCTCCAGTAACTTAGATTGCGCCCTCATACGTGAAAAGGTTGCCACCTTCTTATCTAAATTATAATTGGATTCCAGCAGTGATCATTATTTTTTAAATTAATTGTGTAATAAAATAAACAAACATTCTCTTCGCAAACGACATCGTCGCATATGGAATGATAAACGATCACAATGGCCATCGATCTCTGAAGGGCTATCTCAATTCTATAATAAAAATGATAGTTTGAAATTAACCACCATAAATATTCAATTATAAAGTTACGGGTAAGCGAGAACCAAGAGACAGCTTTAAAGAATACAATCGACGGAACATATCTCTGACAGATTAATCTGTTAAATAATTACAAGTCACCTTTCATCGTGAGATACGCATATTAGTCGAGTGATCAGCAACAGATTGGCTTCCATAGGATTTGATGTGGTGCGAAATTGCAAAGAAATTTTATTTAATGACTTTGATTAGACCACATACCAAAAAAAATTTCTCAGGTATGCAGTATTCACATGAGAAAGTTCACATACTTGAAATAGAAAAGTTCAACGCAAAGCAGCGATATTTGTGAAACAAATATGTGACTCTATGCAAATCATTGCATGGTTATAAAAATTCTATTGGAATCTGTTAGATCAGTGTTTCTCTAACGGTGGGTCGCGACCTTCTTAGGTGGTCGCGAAAGGATTTTAAGGGAGTCGAAAGCACTCTTCGCTAAGACAAGTGATTTTCTTTTAGTTTTAAGAGTCCTGCAGGTTTTAATTTATTGACATGTTTTGTTCAAAGTTCTATAGCCTATCATCGTACAAAAACTCTTTTAACAAATGAGTTATTTTTATTTAATAAAAACAAACAAGAAATTATATCTCAGTAGTGATTATTACTTAAAAAATTAAACTATACAACATGTTGTCTGAATCTAATATATAAAAGAGAATGTTTGTTCGCTAATAACTTAAACACTATAAGAGCTGTCGAATTCAAAAGTTTTATGGGCCATTCTATGAACCTGAGGAAGGTTTTAGTTTATTTTCAGACCGTTGGGTTTCTTATACCCCGTGGGGTCAACAAAATACTATTTCCTTAAGAATGCATGGGAAATGGTGTGGAGAAACCCAAAAATGCCGTGCAGCCCTTCACTGATGTGGATATAAATATACCTAAATGTTAACTTACGATCACGAGAAATGCTTATTTTACGCACGAAAGACTAAATATTGTAATTCTGTTCACGTTTTGTCGTAGTCGTATTATATGCCAAATCGCTCGACATTCTCCTTTAAGCGCAAAATTTATCAGTTTAGATTACCATTTTCCAGGCGGCAACCAAATTTCTCAATTGTTGTTCTCTTCAAAGGGAGATAGCCACGTAAACATTAATGCAAGGAAAATCCACGCCACAGCGCGCCTTAGAGGAAGAATAGCCAACGCGAAGATAAAGGGTACAACATGCCTAAATAATCTATGAATACTTTTAAAGTGAATCAAATGATTTTTAAGGAATATTAGAACATTGTTATCTTTTACTATTAACATTGAAAGATTTCTCACAATATTAATCGATACATCTACTTACATTTGTTCGGTAACCAAGGTGTTGTTTATTGTTTACGTTTTGGCTAATAGTATCTACATAATCCACATAATTTTATTGCTGCTTTAAAGGCTTCGGTGCATCTCTCCATGTGAATATTAATTCAGACGTTAATGCGTAATTATATTAATGGAAAAACTTTACAATATAATAGATAAAATATTAGATGTTAATGTAAACATCGCTTGTGTAATTAAGGAATGGGGAAAGAAAATTCAGAGCTTATGGTGCACTCGGGGTTATTCCTATTTTAATAAAATTGTTCGATTACGCCAAATATTCTTGAAAAAGCAGTTTACCTTGATTATATGATACACCCACGAGCACAATCCTGACTAAAATTTTTCAATGGTTTCTTTAGGTGGTAGTTAAAATTCCGTGTGAATCTCTTCTCCGAAGAACACATTTGAGAAATTTGGGGGGCACCGACAGCGCGGTGCCCCGAGAAATAAAAATCATTTGCTACTTAAAAGAAAACTCTTTCCCGAGCGAAGCCGGGTTACTCCGGCTAGTATTTAAATACACATATGCAGTTGTAAATAAAATAATATATAGCATCTTATTATTAATTTCCTTATCGTCGTCATCCCCCCTCTGTGTGGAGAAAAGTGGGGGGCTTTTTAGGTTCTCGAATATTCTCGGGGGGTCGCGACGACCAAACATCCGAATGGACGAATCCGTCTGAGAACCACCGTGTTAGATGAACGCCAACTAAGCGCTATGTTGATATTAATAGAAGAATGATTTTTATAACGTTTTTGGAATACTGTATTCACTCGCGTAATTGCCTTCATCGCGTAATTGTCCCATCTGAACTATGAAGAGAAAATAAAACACTATTTTTTCTGATATGGCTACTTTCACCCCACCCTCGTTTTACTGTAAAGAAAATCGCGCGAAAAAGTTGGGGCAATTATGCGAGTAAATACAGTAATTGAAATCCCTATCTACATCGGAAGAGGAGACGACGATGATAAGATTGGAGAGCTCAATGGATTAGACAAGAGAAATCAAAGCTTGTGTCTCTCAAGAGCGATCAGGAATCATAATATAGTCAATCCTGCAAGTAAGATTTGTCAGGAACATTTTCGTGCATTGACCCCCTAGCACCCACCTATATGGTGAATTGTTGGGTGATATATTACAATAGCAAAGAATTGATATTTTAAGAACAATAAATAAAATTTCCACAAATGCCGCGGTATTATTACAGCGACATAATCAAAAGCTTTACGAAGATATTCTTCATGGGTATTAGTAATCACATTACTGATGCTAGAACGCAATTGTTCCAAATTTGTTGGTTCTGTGCTACAGTTGCTCCTACACCAAACCCTAAATAAATAAACTAAAGTATGAAAACTAGTAATGTGCTAGCCAGCGTCCACGACAAGTTTCTTCCCAAAGCTGCTATCGACAATGTAATGATCCTTTAAATTAAAATTTATGGAAATTTGATTTATTGTTGTAAAACCTCATTAATGGCTCAAAAATATGAAAGATTTCTCCTGTTTTATTTAATAATAAACAGTCATAATAGTTAAAAATGGGTCAGTGATATATCAGACAACCTAAATATAATCCCGTGCTATTATTTCGCATGAAAATGAACTACAACAGAGCGAGTTTGTATATTTAGTTTATTTAGCCAGGACTATTTCATATAGTTACTCAATATATTTCTACATTAGTGAAGTACTTTACTATTCCTACAAATAATGAGGGATTTTTGTTAACAGCAGTTGTCATTTACAGGGAAATACGGTCAAGAAAAAAATCACTGATGTAATGAATGAGTCACGGGGAAAATGCTTTCCAAATGAGACACCGCAGAATATCAATTTTTCCTAGATGCTTTACGGATACGTCGTTCTAGACACGTTATTACCATTTATGTTCGCGAGAAATGGCTTAAATGGTTAGAATTAAGATACGATCCATTGTGCCATTGATGGGATTCCGATAAGGAGCAAATTCCATCGCTTCATGTGCCATCGCGAGTGCCGCGATTCCAACGAGGGCGATGAGAAGTGTATTAAGGAACAGCGGACCTATTTGATGACGTGCAAGCGCCACTTCACTGTCTGCAGAAAGAAAGAGAGGAAGAGAGAGAGAGCAAGCGAGAAGAGAAAAAAAGAGGGAGAGAAGATGGAGAGGTAGGTAGGGAGAGATAGAGAGAAAGAGAAGGGTAAGGAAAGAGAGAAAGGCGTTCACTCCTAAGGGTTCGTGGGACTAAGAAGGAAGGTCAAAGAGATGAAAGAGAGAGGATTGGATGGTACATAAGAAGGAATTGAAAGGAGAGAAAGAGGCGAAAGGTGGGATAGGAAAGTGGAAAGAAAATGGAAGAATTAGGCGCCTGAGATAATAGAAGAGAGAGAAAGAGAAGAAAGAAAATAAATTCACTGAGATCGTCTTCTTTCGCACTCCGGATCTCCGTTCCACATTCTCTCCTCTTCCTCCTCCTTGCTCTTCCCGGGAAGGCAACGCCCCTGAGAGCCGCTCCAAAAGGAGTTGACAATGCTCTCCTGCCCTCATTCTTTCTCCCTTCCTCCCTCTCTCCTTCCCTCCCTCTCTCCTTACCTCCCTCTCTCCTTACATCCCTCTCTCCTTACTTCCCTCTCTCCTTACCTCCCTCTCTCCTTCCCTCGCTCCCTCTCTCCTTACTTCCCTCTCTCCTTACCTCCCTCTCTTCTTCCCTCCCTCTCTCCTTACCTCCATCTCTCTCCTTCCCTCCCTCTCTCCTTCCCTCCCTCTCTCCTTCCCTCCCTCTCTCCTTCCCTCCCTCTCTCCGTCCCTCCCTCTCTCCTTCCCTCCCTCTCTCCTTCCCTCCATCTCTCCTTCCCTCCATCTCTCCTTACCTCCCTCTCTCCTTCTCTCCCTCTCCCACTTCTCCCGCGCCACAGTTTCCTGTCCCTTCTTCCTCCCAAACCCCCTCCGGCGATTGATCCCCCGCATCCCCCTCCCATTCCCTTCTTCTTATCCATCCCACTTTCAATCCCACTTCGGCTTCCTTCCCTATCGGATTTTCTCTCTCTCTCTCTCTCTCTCACTCTCCCATATCAAAGTCGACACGAATTGCCTTCACCCCTCCCTTAAGCCCCTCTCTCTCTGCCCGCCCACTCACTCCACTCCTCGTTCCGACCTCTTCCCTCTTCCTCTCATCTTCGTTTCTCACGAAGAGGACAACCCTCTGCCTTCCATTCTCTCTCTCTCACTCACTCATATATCTCCCTCTCCCCATTTCCGTTTTCCCCTACCGACCCCTTCTTGGAGAGCGAGTATTTTGCTTGCCACTGATGCCGTTCGTTTTTCCCAGCCGTGCATACACTTTTGTTCATTTTCTTTATTCAATTATTACGTCCTTGATTTTAAAACCCATTTTTTGTAATGCGGTAACGTAGCTGCTGCCTCCGCGATTTCAGTGAGTACAAGCGCTGCTTGGATTCCTTTCCCGGTCTTGATTTTCTCCGCATTTGATGTCACATTAAATACACCTATTTATACTTTCCGACTTGTTTCTCTAATCCCTTTAATCAATGATTTTGTTTATGAAGTGTGAAAATAAGATTATTATACCATAACTATGTCAGTGCGATTTTAATAATGATTTACCGTTAAGAATTAAAACATGATTTGGCTGCGAAATTGATTACTCCGAAGGCTAAATTAGAATAAGTACATCTGATTTCATTGTAACTCAAATTTATAAATGAAATTTATCGCAAGTTTTTTTAGATTAATGTTGAAGTTGTTTAAACTAAGGGAAATTGTAATGAAGAGCGTGTGCTTTAAATGTTTCAAAATTCCTATTATTGGAATCCTACCGCTTGTGTTCCCTATTTATAAATGTAAAATGCAAATGTATTAGATAACTTGAATTCAATAGAATCCAATCCAATTCAATTTAACATGTACCGCTTTTTGTTCTTCTTTTCCAACGTTCTTTTTCGCTAATTACTATTACTTTAAAATAAAAGTACAATTGAAGATTAGAAATAATCGGTTATTAAATCCCAGCGTGCAAGAAAATCGACAACTTTAACTGAATGCTTGATGCAGTTATTTATTTTCAAAGCTATGGAAGAGGGAGAAAAAGAATAGGAATATTAGAGAATATAAAGCAAATATAATATTTATAGAGGTATAAAAGAGGCTTCTAGGGAGAGAGAGAAATAGAGGCAGCGATTCAGCTAAAACCTGTCTTCGGACAGCAGCATGATGATGATGATGATATTGAATTTATTTAAATATTAAGGCATACTATTTATATATACGCAAATAAATTTAAATTTAACCTTTGATAATTAAAAACCTATTTATAAAAATAGAAATAAAATAAAAAACACAAAAATATTTATACAATGTAATTTACGTTTCAGTTTGAAAATATTCAAATATCCTACGCGTTTGGCATATAACATAGAAATTAACTTGAAATGTTAACTGAGAAGTAACACCTAATGCTGAGTGTGTTTTTGCTAAGCAATTATATATAAAAACAAGAAATTGGTGCTTGCGTTCTGCAATAATTTCATCTAACTTTGAAAAAATATTAATTTTTCAGAGAGATATTTCATTATTAGAAAATATTTCTTTAATTAAAAATATTTCACCTCTCCACCGATTTTTGTTCTTTCCTTATGGAACAATATTGCAGTAAAACAATCCCAAAAATTTTCAATTTTAAGAATATTATACTTTTCCATTGTGGGGTACTATTCCACACATTTCTATCGAATTTTAAAGTTATAGCACATTTAGTAGTGAAATAACATTGTTTAAATTTTAAAAATGTTTAACAGTCGCAATAAGAACTTCATGGAGATTTTCATATGTTTATTTGGGCATTTTCCCTAACCTCTAGATGTCTTTAAAATTCTAGCTCTCTAGCTCACCCCGTAGTACCTAAACATTTGTCTATTTGTTTAAATTTTATCAATTTTTAACTGCCAAACAAATTTAAATTTCAAATTTTCTATAATCCATATTTCGTTTTATTTGTACAAATTCTACCTTTAAAAAAATCTTCAGCTTCGTAGCACATTCGGTTATACATAAACCTTAAAACTTTGTTTAAACATTTGTGAATTTTTAGCGGCCAAAATGTTGAACTTTTTCTAAATTTTCTTTTATTTCATGTAGAATTTTCTGCTAAATGTTTGCAAAAACTCGTACCTTTGACTTACAGTTTCCGAGATAAAAATTATTAAACTTTAATGTACAAATGGGGTAAAAAAACCCTACAAACTAACAATTTTGAACTTTTCGATTTTTCTGGCTGGTTGTGAGCAATATCCTTTAATCGTGCAAAATTTCAGCTTCCTATTCCTCTTAGATTGGCCTACACACTGGTATACCTTTCCCCATGCTAACTTACGAGAGATTTTCCGGAGCATCAGGAATCGAATCCAGGACACTAAGCAAAACCGATACCAATTCCTAATAGGTATTGCAGCCGTCTAGCAAAACTCAAAATTTCATTTCTCCAGCATATCGTCAAGTGCCTGAATTAATTTACAAATATGGCGCAATGTTTTTCTAATGGGAAAAAACGCAACATTTGGAATTTCTGGAGTCGAACCCATATCATTTAGGTGAGAAGTCCCATTTTTTATGGAGGTTTCTCCATGACCTCTACAAACGCTGAAACCTTCAGCTCATCCTCTGTAAGTAGAGTCTATATATATTGATAATCGGAAATAATTTTTTATATCAATATTATAATTTACCAGGCAGTCGATTTAACATAGTAGAAATTTAAAACTTATGTTACAACATAACGAATGCGTTACAAAAACCACAAATAAACCCAATTATTTTAAATTTTGTAAAGCAAATAATTATTTTTACATGAAATGAGAAAATAAGGATTACGTGAGAAGAAATTTACAGACGCGTATGAAAATATCTGAGTAAGCAGAATGAAGTGAATCACTGACAAGGGAACACAAAGTCTTTCCCAACACACTCGCTCTTTGATTTCAATCCGCACCGTTTGGATTGCGACACAACCTCACTTCAGCGCCAATGGCGAAAATAGAATTGTCGAATTGATGATTAATGGCAAGGATATTTAAAGCACGCGGCGAAAGAAAGATGAAAGAAAGATGGTTCCAGAATAGCTTTGGAGCGTGTTGTGGAAGGCATTTATCGCCGAATCCGTGTGTTGCCAATTGTTATACGGTGCAATAACTGATAAAAATGTAGGTCTCCGGTCGTATAAAATAGGAGCCTTTTGATTAGATTCGGATGTGATACAGTTATTCAGATTTATCTTGAAACGATGGTATTTGATTTACTTATTTAATTGTTTAAAACGGTGCGAAATTCAGGCATAGTTGCTCACATATTTTATGATTTTAATGAAATTTAAATAAGTCTCAAATTTAAACGAAAACATGATTCATAAATAATATGGGAATGGAATAAATTAAATTGTTCTTGTATTTTTGTCCTCTCCGAAATAATTTTTTAGATACTTTTAGATACTTAAGCATAGCGTAGAAACTCTTCTTTTCTCAAATGGTGGCTACGCGAATTTTATATAAATCTGCTATCCTGCGGCATTTCTGCATGAAGATATAATATTTCTATTTAAATAACAGGCGAATACTCTTAAATTTCCCAATGGCATTAATTCGTAATGATTTGAGATTCTGAAACTCTTCTCACTTTGTCTCATATATCCATAAGAGTAGTGAGGTTCGTATAAAGACTTTTAACATCATAATCAACTAAATTCAATCAATTATTTGGAGAGTTAAAAATGTATTAAGCGAGTTTTACACAGTTTTTAAAATACTTCAACTGCTTATAAGCCGATTAAAAAGCTACACAGACAAGACTAAAATGAATAGGAAAACATGGAAGATTTTCCATGATGAATGGTCTGCGCTTATTTAATTAAATAAATTAAATTAAATGGTGTAGGGTACAAAATATTTATCTAGTGCGTTTTAAACATTTAAAAAATCTTTGACGAGTTAAATTAAAGCAATCATTTCATAAATATATAGAATACAGTACCATAAATTTTAATCTATATTCTTCAATTTCTATACAATCAGCTTCTATTATAAATAGAGAATGGATAACAAAACATCTGAGGAGAATAAAAGAGACGCTTCAATAGGGGTTATTCTCTCACCCAAAAATTCCCTTCTGAAAAATCACGAATCGTATTCCAATTGAACTTACGAGAATACTTCAACGGCATCATTACAATGTATAGAGCAGGAATACTTTAAGTGGGATAAATATTTTAATCAATTTTTGTAAGAATGTTATTGATTATCCTGTACGAAAAAAGCATAAATAAACACACACAAACATACATATAAGTGTACGTATGTGATCAGTGTGAATGCAAATCGATTAAACTATGACAGACAGCTTTGGTAGAGTTTGATGAGAATAAAATCATTGTCAAAGACATAAGAGACGCTAATTTGCTATTCGCATCATATTCTAGTGCACCCATTGGAAAGCTTAGCCTTTGCTAACTGAATCGCCCACCGGTGCCGCAATTCCAATTTTAGACCCATTAAAACCTTAAACCCTTTCCACTAGCGGTCCATTTGCTCACTCTCTACTTCGCGGCCATTTTTACCGTGTGCCCCGGAGGAAAGAGAGAGAGAGAGAAAAGAACGTGGAGGAAAATATAGAGTAGGGGGGGGGGAAGATGAAGAGAGTGAGGAGAGGGAGAAAGAATGAGAGAGCAGAAAACAAGTAAGATTGAGAGATACGAAAGAATAGGGCGAGATGGAAGGAAAACGTCTGTTGCTATATAGATTAAGATACATGAACATGCATAGTAACATGATTAGATAAAGACAGTAGGTCAGAAATAGATAGAGGTTGGTACACGGACAGAGGGGAATATATATATTGGAGATAAGTAGCTCAATAAATAAGCAATAACAGGGAAGAATTTAGTATCAGGAATAAAAAGCAAAGAGTTGTGAATAGAAAAGCATTGAGGACTGAAGGGATATAGGGAGAAAGAAAATATTCATTAAGAATGAGAATTGGTCCTGTATAGTGGTTTTCTTGCACTTAAAATTTAGATACGTGACGTTGACTATTAAAGGGAATGTTTTCTCGAGAAAGATAGGAAGGAGATAAGGAACGAAGGTATTAATTCAAATAGAATTGCGGAGTAAGAAAAGTGCATATAACAAGGCATAGAAAGGGAATGGGAAAGAGAGGAGAAAACAGAGAAGTGCAGATAGCACAGACACTGCTGACAAGGCTCTAGCAAGAACAGAGAAAGAGAGAGAGAGAATGTGGGAGAAAGGGAGAGTGAGAGGGAGAGAAGAGAGATATGAAGGAAGAGCTGAGCTCTTTTTTCGCACTCACGTTGATGACGACGCGTTCGCAGTAGTCGTGGTCGTGGGGGATGGGTTCGAAGTGGGCCACGCCAGAGTAGGGCGTGTGGGCGGCTGGGCCCTCTTCGTCCTGGCTACTCAGCTTCGGCAGGGACCTGTGAACGGATAAAGAGAGAGAGAGAAGAGTGAGTTAAGGCAGAAACAGGGGGTGGGGTAGATTTAAGTGTTGAGAAATATCCAATGCAAGCATTATTCAATTTCACGTGAGAAAAAGGAAGCGCCGGCCGAATGAAGGAAAAGGATACATCAAAAGTAACTCACTGATATTTCCTTGGGATATTTGTTTCCGACGCAACAATCTCAGTAATACTTAGTATTATCGCTTTAGGCCGAAGGCTATTCGTTACTTGATGCTGGTAGCATTGATTTATAAACAAGGTAATTAGAATAGGAATGCTACACAAGTTTTTTATAATCCGTTATGATGTAATATGTAGAATCGATACCTCGTAAGTGGAATGATATAAACCTCAGGTTTTAGAATTTTTAGGAAACATATTTCTATCCGTATTGTGGAAAGTAATGTGCTCATTAACAGTATCATAATTTAGAAAAGTATAATACATTTTAAAGGAAGAAAAATAATGGAAGAGCGATATACGTTTAGTGTATCAGGGACATTTTAAGTAAGAATACGTGCGCATATAGACATCTATACAAATATATATACACAATATAAGTCCATAACTATTAAGCGGAGGATCGCACTCCTTGAAACATCTCATGTGGCACCTGCCTCAGATACAGTTGCCTTTGAAGCAATATAATAAAGTCTCAAGGCGTATTAACTGTCGTCTCACGTCTGTTTTATCGGGCGAGAGGCAAGATGCAACATGAAACCAGTTAGGACGCATATCAACTTGCATTGACTTGCTCAAAGTGTCAGCGCGTCAAGAGACGAGTACTGCGGGAGGTCTCACCTTGTGAGCCCCTCTTCAAAGAGAGATTCGAGTCATATTTTTTATTCGTAATCCAAGATTTGAGTACAGTCGAACGGGGAGAGTACATTTCTTTATTTGTCAAAAATAAGCAATATTAGGAAATTGTAAGTCGAATAATGTATGTCGATTAGATATTCGTAACAATTAGCAAAAAATTTCAATACGCACCAATGTATTATAGCTACGGTTTACGGTCATAAGGGGCACCCGCACCATAAATTTGGCAGATTGCATAAGCTAAGATCGCAAAATCGAAAACTATGGGCATCTTTTTCAATACCTCGTGTACAGCAGTATATGTTGTGAAAACATATAAAAATATGTTTTCAAGGTTTGTGGTTGCGGGCAAAATAGTGTTGAAGACAAACAAGCGTTAGTGCGAAAAGCCTTACAGTGCTTGGTTTAATCCGGAGACCCTAAGTTGAAGAAATCCTTTTTATTCAGCTCAAGGATAGCCAGCAAATGATCATGGGTAAAACCAGATAAGCAAATTCAATAACACAAGTTAGTCAATTTCTCGCGGTATTAAGGTAGAAATGAAGGGCGACGAAGTAATTATACGGACAGAAACACCAAATGATAGTTAAATTGTAAATTTCATGGTTATGACTTTGAAAAATTCAAAAGTCAAATGAATTATATGATACGGAAAAATGCCCGACTCATTCGCTGAGATCAACCTAAATAGAAACTTTTGGATGATTTTTATTTTCTCAATACGTAGTATAAGGGAAAGTATTGTTTTCATGAAAAAAATCGACTTCGAGATTTCAACGGAAATACACGTTTTGAGGTCCCTTGAACACGTTTTGACCATTTTCTCGATGATGTCTGTGTGTGTGATAGCTTTTTTGTGGGTGCTCTAACTCAAAAACTATTAACCAGATCAATGCGAAATTTTATATTTAACATTTTTATAAAAGTCGAAAGAACTGATTAGTTTTTGGTAAAAATCGGTCAACCGACAGTGGGTGTTTACTCTTTCCACTTATCCGTTATTTTGAAATATTTGCTTTAATATTTGATAAACATAATAATGTATTTGAATAAAATATGTAGGAAATGTATTTTTCCACAACCTTTGTTTGACACATTTCCCTATATAATGCATTATTTAGGAGATATCTTATATTTTTAGCTGCCACCATCACGCCACCTACCGACGACTATTGTTAACAATTGACGCTTAGTTACGTCTTAGTAACGCTCCTTTTTCTTTTCTTAATTGTTGGAGCTTTGTGGCTATATCCAATTTTGGAAAGCTATGGTTTAAATTTATTTCTGTTCTTTGTCGTCTAAAAGTTTCTCGCAGTTTCTTGAAATATTTATTAATATGTAACCTATTTGGAATTTTTAGAAAAATTACAGGTATGGCGGAAAGTTATGTGGTGACCACATCAGAGTTTTTAAAAAGCAATCGCATTTTTAAAAGAGCAAGTTTTGAAAGTTTGAACCATTAGTAAAAAATATCGAGTTGTTTTTCACAACTCTCCTCGATGACGGCAATAAAATCAATTTTTAATTATTAATGAAACTTCTGCGTAAATATCATTATAATTTTGATAGGATATATATTTAACATAAATTACGCGCCATCTTAGCAACAAGCTTTATTACTGGGCGAGAAAATCATCGCCCACAACAGTAAATAAACAAATTCACTCTGTAAAGTATTTATACTTTTCAACAAATATTGTCAACTGAAGCAAAAATTATACTTCGAGAAACAAAATTTATAACAAACAAGGCTAATAAATTTAGTACGTATCAATTAAATTAAAGATTTAAGTTAACTAGTTTAAATTAATTTTTAGTAAATTCATAAAACTCTACGGAACACAAGTATTTTCCTCAAAATACGTCATGTTTACAATCGCAAAAATAGATCGTCGTCTGTAAATATCTAAAAGAAATATGTTATTCGATTTAATCTATGCCATTCCTCTGCTTATAGCGCACAAAGGCTTTACTTAATATTAGTTGCACACAATATTTGAATATGCTTTGAATTATGTCAAGTGTATGAAGTATCCATTTGGACGAAATATACAACAACTACCTGCAATTGAAAAGTAAATCAACGCTAAAGTTATTGCCAATGACATGGATCCCTGTAAATGTAGCATGGCTGTTAGTCGAAACAAATTCTGTCAAAAATTTCCACGAATAGAAAAGAAGAATTTCATTACCCATCATTTCTTCACATAATAGCTAAAATGGGAGCGAAGTTTTGCAGCTGTTGCATTCTATTCAATATTAATGATTACAGCATCCTAAAATAAATAAAAACTGTGTGAAACAATGACCTCATAAATCCTACTCAGTAACACTTCACCTTATTTTTAAAATTCGATGAATGTATCACTTTTCGGTCAATACATGAGGACGCCGTAGCGGAAAATTTCGTGATAGAGTAATTGAGTGCCACGAGATTCACCTTCTGCTTAAGGCAACAAAAAAAATTCTCCCTCTTCCTATTTAATCCATTGTAATAGACCGTGGCCATCGATTGTTTATGTAAATAAATAAAACGGTTTCCGTGAGATAGCCTTGAGCGACAAATTTCAATTTTTCTTCTTTTCATAATTTATAATTGAAGGCTCAGCTTTTATTTATCAAGCAGGGAAATTTACCGCGCTATGAATTAATTTCTACGTACTCTCGAAAAAGATAAACGAAGGTTATACAAATTACTTTTCCTATTTTGTTTTCGTGCTATTGCTGAAAGACAAGGGCTTCCGATCTCCACTTCATTTTCATCGCGTTTTTGAATCCATATAGGCATATAACAGCATAAAGATGACCATATGACGATAAATTTAGCGATAAATAAGAGATACAAATGGAAGCAGCTGATTCCGTCAATTGCTAAGGATAAGGAAATGAGTTACTGGCACAAGTAAAAATATTTTGTTATATGATAACAGTTAAAGGATATTCTAACAGATAAGTTGGTAATTTAGAAAGTTCCAATATCCATATATAAGCTGGGATAACTTGATGGGTATTTCACATAGCATCCGTCCTCAGTTTTGATCTGAACATTATGAGATCACCAGTCGATTTGCCCATCAAATATGACGGGAGTAAGAATTAATTTTTATAGTGCGAATTTTATCCGAATCGACCGTGCACCCCGGAGGGTCTGAAAAAGGTCAACCCCAGGTAGTTCTGCACAATTCGAAATCTGATCGCGTATGACCGCCGCGCAATTCGACTCTAAGGAAAAGGGTAAAAACTGACCATCCGCTCAATTGGACAACGCCATGGTTACAATTCATTCAAGTTTACGTACGTACGTACGAACTTACATTCGAAATTATATAGGAGATAATGTTCGACTTTCTTTTACAAAATCATCATTTTTAATTAAACTGAGTGATGCATGAAGCATATAAAAAGTAGAATAATTAGTATATATTTTTAAATTTTATAACAAAGAATTTTATAAAACGTTTAAAAATATAAATCCAATACAAAATTATGAATATTTCAGACGATCGATGTTTGTTTTACACCATATTTAATGGATCCTATCAACCCGAAATTTAACGAAAAATCTCACTAGATTCTTCCGTCCCTCCGACGGTCCAACATGGACCCATTACGACTCAAGTATTAGTTGGAGAAAGGCAAGACGAGAGTCCTAAGACCCATTTAAAATCGAAAAGTATGGAATTCCCTCCCCCCCTTCTCCCATTGCTGGAATGGCCAGAGAGAAAGAACGAGAACCATAGAACGGGCAACACGCTGAGAGGGCGAATGTATCCATGGAGGATGAAAAGAGCCGGGGGAAGAGAGAATAATAAAGGGTGAAGGAGAGAAGGTTTGGAAATAGAAAGAGGCGGAGAGGAAAGAGATTGGCGGTGTTTTGGGTTGCGAGTGAAGAGGGAGGATGGTAATTGTGTAGCGCGAGAAGGGGGGAAGGGGAAGAAACGGCACCAAGGAGGCAAACGAGGGTAAGAGGCTGGGGAAAGGGGCCCTCGAAATGATGCTAAGAGGAGCAAGGAGGGAGAGATGAGTGTGCCTTGGCTGAAAATCCCCGCGAGAGAAAGAGAGAGGCGTTGGAAAGGACTCGGGCGGTCGGACTTCTCCCTAATCCCCTGAATTACGTCTCTCGTGAGAGAGGAAAAGTGCTCTTAATAGGCCCTTTTCCCGCCGATCGAAACCTTAAGGAATCGGTTCGAAAAGTAGGATCGATGGTGCGCAAATAGAACGACCGTCAAGAATCGCAGCGTTTACTACCACACGTGTCCCGAGTATTGGTGCGAGAGTAGCTCTATGCGAAGCGACGCGCCGCTGAGGAGAGGTCGAGAGAAAGTGTACAAGTGCAAGGTCTCCGGAAACAAAAAAATTTTGATTAAATGACCAGGTGGAGAATGTTCTTCCATAGGGACTCAACATAGAAACGGCGAGTTAGATGTCGCAGATAAGATATTATATAGTCAGGTGCCAGACTTCCAATGAGAGGGTCAATATTCAAATGCCGTCGACAGCTAGAGTTTATACAAAGTATATGCGACAAAATGCCGTCGTTTAAGAACTTAGCTTCTGCTGTTCACGCGATAAGATACAGTTTCTCTCGTACGTCTCTAATCGCCTAAAAGTATTCTTTTATTTTTAAGAAGAAAGTTGAATGAAAATTTCGAAAAGTATAGAATTAGTTATAATCGAAATTTTTTATGATGAGTGTATTTTAGACAAAAGTGTAGATGTAATGTAAATATAAACAAAAATAACAAATTTTCTTAGATAGAGACATTTGCTTATCAAAAAAACGCGAGGTTTTCAATGAATTGAAAGAGAATATTGTGAAAATTCCACTTTTTTTTAGTAATACCCGCCGCGCCAATATCTTGGGAGAGTATGGAGCGCACAGGGGTTCTGGAATTTCTTTTTCGCTTCCGGCATCGTATCAGATCATCGCGGCGACGAAAAGATTTTTTCACACTTTGATCCCAAAATACCGCACTCGAGTTCGAACGAGCTGAGCCCGAGTTCCATTTTAGACTGCAAATGGAAAAAACTCCATCTTTTTCTGGAGTCCCCGAGAAAAGAGGAGACAGACGGACCCCAGGGCCCCAAAACGAAGAGATGACGCATCTTCCCGATCATATCCGATCGGCGGCGGGCGATTAATGGTGATAACAGTCGATATAATAACCAAAGTGACCGGATTCGATTCATCGAGTCGCCTCTCTATCTTTTTTTAACTTGATTGAGAATACCGTCGCCTTCCTCGCAACCAAGGCACCGAGGGCGAAACTCGGAACGAATAAAAGAGAAATCGGATTGCTCTCGCGAGCGCCGAGCGTCACGCGATTACGTGTTCGGGTGTATGTGTCTGTCCCTCATGGAAGGCCGATCTCCTAATAGTATCGGTAGGAAAAGGGGAGACGAGGGAAGGAGAATCACACAGTGTAGATATAGGAAAAAAGGGCGAGAGAATTGGAGGGAAATAAATTTGCAGGGCCAAAGAGAGAGAGAGAGAGAGAGAGATAATGAGTGACGAGGACTAGAAGAGGGTTTTTTAGGGAACGGAAGGAAGGAGTGAGAGGTGAAAGGTTGGGGGAGGAGGAAGCAAGGGAGGGAGAAAGAGTGCGAGGTAGGATATGTCTAGAAGCGACTATCGTCGAAAGGAACGTGTTTCTCACGAGCAGAGTGACATCCAAAAAATACGCGAATACGAGGGACGGGGCGAGGGGTAGGGAGAGGAGTACAATGGAGAGAATGGAGAGGGGAAGACGTGAAAGGGAGAGAGGAGAGGAGGGAGGGGCAAGAAGAGAGTCCTGGGAGATCGATGAGAGATGGCGGGTGAGGAGAAGGGACTTATGGGTAAAGGGAGGGGTGAGAGAAAGGGGTAGGTCGAGTGAGCGAACGAGAGAGAGAGGCGGCAAAAGGGGCGGGATGAGGCGAGAGGGAAGGAGGAGAGAGAGAGAGGGGGGCGAGAGGGAAGGGAAGGGAGGGGAAATAGAGGAGAGAGAGAGTGGGGTTGGATCCGTCACCCGTTGCCACGGTAACTGGATCGAGAAGAGGAGCTGGTGAAGAGTGGAGGGCGTGGTGGGCGGCGCGCGTGTGTGTGGGGCGGCTCGGTCGCGGGAGGAGGGGGCGGAGGCCGCCGGGGGCGGGGGCGTGGGAGCGGTCATTCGTCGCGAGAGGCGTCTCTTCGGTCGTGTCCCTCGCTACCGCCGCCGGTTTCGTACCCCTTTCCCCTTCCCGCCACAGCTCTAAGGCCCCTCCCGGCCTCACCAGCCCTCCCCCCTCGAATTTGCCCCCACTCGTTTTATCCGGCCCTCCTCTCGCATCCTCCACGGGTGCCAACGTTCTCGATCGCCTCCTCAAAACGAGAAAGACTCCCTCGTGACATCGGAAGGATAAGGCTTCTCCCCTTCCTCCTCCTCCCCCTCGCCAACCTCCTCCTTCTCTCCCCCTCTTCCCTTTCACCTCCTATCCTCCCCCCCTCTCGCCTTTTCCTCATCTTCCCATCGGGAGGTATATTTTTCGGATTAACAATGCAACTGGGCTGTAATGCTGTCGTAGCCGGTGAGTGGGCGTAGGGGGGAGAGGGAGGAAGGACGGAGCGAGATGGGGTATAGATAATGAAAGAGAGTTTGGCTGGCGATGTGCCACGATAGTCGGGGAAGAAGTAGACTTCGCGAGCGAGCGAGCGGCGTTTCCAGGAGGAAGCGGTGAATTGAATGCTTGTTTTCAAGGAACGAGTGCCCGATGTCTGTCGATGCTCTCTCAAATAACTCCGAGACATAAATCTCGGTAAATGGCACCGGCAAACGGGTGCACGCACTCATACACACGCGCCCACGCTCGCGGACGTCTCAATAGCGCGCTATGTTCTCTGGTTCACCTTACGGCGGCGCGTTTCGAGCACGAGATGACGTTCGCAGAATGAAATGAGGTGGAATGGCGGGAGCTCTAGCCCCAAAAGTGATCTTGATACATTTTTTGCCTGCCTTCGAGGTGACTTCCCTTTAATAATTTTCCTAGCGAAAAGTTTTTTTGGGTGTGTTCTAATTTTTAACTCAGGAAAAACTATTCAAAATCATTAAATTTGATGTATTTTAGAGACAAAATACATAAAGCGATATCTCATCGCAAGAAAAACTCCGCTAAATTGGTTTGTAACGAAATGAGAAAATATTGGTTGGTTAGATCTTAAGAATACGTGCTATTTTGATTTATTGCAGTCTTCAAATCACAAAATTTGTAAACGCTTACGGAAAATTATTTGGAACAGAGTCGATAATTTTTGGAGAAAAAGTTTTTAGAACAGGATATAGCTCTAATAATCTCTAATTAATCAAACGAATTCTATTTTTCTGAATATACGGATCAAAGATAACTGTAACAATTGAGATTTTGGAAAATTCCACTTTGGAAGGCTTTACTTTGTGCCAAGATTCCATAAATGATAAAACACTTATTGTAATTTCTACTAATAAAGATTTCCGCCTATTACAGCATCCTCAGGTCATGATCCTCTAATAGGCGATACCGGTCGAGTACATCTTTTTAGCGGAAATTGCAGTAGGTGTTTTATTTCTATAATTGAGATTTTTCCCTTTACAAATATAGTACAAGAATTTGGATGGTAATAAAAATAGTTTCAGAGTAATTAATTTTAATAAATTGTTTACCAAAGTTATCTCATTGGAAATGAACATATTATATATTTAAAAGTTTAAACCTAGAAGGAAACGAACATTTGTTCTCTTTTCATTACATTCGGATGAAAAAAATGAGAAATGACTATGGTAACGGGTCTATTTTAAAAAAGAATGGGATAAAATCACTCATTTATCCCAAAATCACTCATTATATCTCAGCGAAACTGAAATTTTACAAACCTATATACAAAATTTTAGTCTCAAAATATAATTTCCCATTTAGAATTAGTGCATATGCTAGATAATGACCAAAAGTTACTCAAAGACAAGAGGTGCAAACGATGAATAGACAGATTCGGCTGTAATTGAAATGAAGTTAAACATTAAGCCTAACTAAAAATAAAAGACGGTAGGGTGAAATGCTCAACGGGCTTGATTATAAACAAAAGGAAGCCATTAGCATGGAAAAGACACGAACAAATATTGGCTCCGCTCCTCTCAATACACTTTTATTTCCTTCTTTTTGATTTTAACCAGGTCCAGGCTCGTCGTTCCATCGAGTGGCCCGAAATAAAAATGCCAACGGTTTGCTCTGGACGAAATCAATAGCCGAGCCCATTTCCTTTTTCCCGTTACGAGCCGCAATCACAAACGTCCGCTTGTGAAACTTCATTCTCCCTTTCTCTCGTCCTACAAGAACAACATATATATGGGATTCGATTCGTTGGCAACGGTTGCATCCAACAAAACGTTCAAAAAAGATCGATAAAAAGCCTCTCTTACAAACTGGGCTGGAGGGAATTCCGGTTAAAGTGCCTCCTCTTTCGATTCGACACTAACCATCGTGTGCTTGGAGTGACGATTAACGACTTGAAAATAAAAGAGCTTCTCCGCTGACATGCACATTTGTAAAGCTATGTTCATGCGGAGTATTCCAAGTGGTATCATTTTTCAACCATGAATCGATAAAAATATAAATAATATCAAATTGATAAGTGAAATGCTAACTAATAATTAGAATATGTTGTCTGTACTTTATAAATCTGTTAATCGTTTGATTTTGAGCATAGTCCCTGTTTTTTTCCCCAAACTTGAAAAACAGCGGATGGCGTCGAGTATATCAACTTTCAATTAATGTAGGCCCTTACTATCCAATTCGCAAGTTGAATTCTGCGTTATAATATTTAAATATTTAGTTAAAAAACACGAGCACTTTTCATTTTTAGGGCCTGTAACTTATTGGTTAATTCACTGGGGAGACCTTTAGTACAGAGTTAACCGGATGCGCTGCAACTTTGTGGCAATCCATGTTCACGATGAAAACATAATAAACAGTAATGACTTTGACGCTAATGTGGAATTTACTAATCGTAAGCACAAAAAATAGCTCTAAATCTTAATTATGAAGCCGATATTAAAATATTTATGATGCCATTGATATTTTGACAACCGGCATTGTCAGTAGAGTCTTGAATATGAAACTCGGGTATTGTATCTTCAGGAATTGTTTGCAGTTGTAAATCCATGGTTTCTCAAATTGAATCAATTGAAGTTTCGTCACCTGAAGTATAGTTTCTTATCTGGGTGCACATTAAGACAGGAAAGTTTTTTATAGACATAATATTCAATTAATGGCGGCCCTCAGCAGTTAACCTCATTCATTCACCACAAAGTTTTGTGCACAACATTGGAAGTCTTCTAAGGTGTGTCTATCCTTTTATTTTGATGTTGTGAACATTTTCTACTCCTCAACTTGTCCGATGCCTCCTCCCGCAACAAAACGCCATTAAATCGGTACGTTAGGACATCTTCTTGCAAACTTCTTTTTCAATATCTTAAAATTTTTCATAATTTGGGGGCTTTACATATACCTATCATTCGCCATTAAGCAACTTCCAAAAGAAATTATTTTGATTAGGCCACGATATTTTATTACTATGTTCTATGTAGATATTAGCAAAAAAAGTTAAATTGAGGATTTGATCATGAATTCAGCTGAAAAACTTTAAATGTTTTTAGAGAATTAATTCACTGCTATTGTGTGGCAGAAACTATGAAAAAAGAAGGAAATCGGGAGAGGCGATCTTGAAAATTTTGCTATCGTCATAATAGCGGACACATTTGAAAAGTATTTTACTGGCAAAAGGAAATAGAGTACAAATTGCAGGAAGTTCCTCTCTTTAAAGTTCCTTTGTTAAATTCAATATGGCAAAAAAGCATTTAATCCGCGGAAATAAATACGGGATTTTAATTAGTGATAGTTATCATGTTTTTCACTATTTACTCTTTCTTAATAAAATAATCATATTGTATTAAAATCATTTTTAGTGTTTTTGTTCAGTTACCATTTGATGACATTCATAGATTAATTACTCATGAATGGATTATCGATCTCACGTTATGACTTGAATCAAATGCACGATCAATGTAATTCCTCGTGGCCATAAAATTGGTGAATAAATTAGATGTCCGATAGTTGATTCCTTCAATCAATAATAAGTGAATAACCACTGAGGACGGAAACTTCTTCTGAAAATGTTTGGAGTATCTAAATTTCCATTTTCCCTTCTATATAAAAATGACCCGGTAAATTATTTTATAATGTATGGCTCAATTATAAGTAATATCTTGAAATCCAATCAAAATTATTTAATCTAAAGATATTTTGCCGTGTTTTATATTTATAACAAAATATTTACGAATTAATTGAGAACAAATGTTGGTTTAAAAAACAACGCTGATTTTTAAAATTAATGATAGCAAAAATGAATGACTATGCTTATTGACGGCAGAAACTGCCATCGTCAATTCCCAAAACTTTATAATCAATTGACAATATGAATCGCTCGATAAGCATACTTTTAATCGTTTTAATTATTAAGATTTGCTATTGGAGGAAAATGGAACAAATATTCATAAGAGATGGCGAAATTATATTCACTATTTGAACGGAACTAGCAATGTCACATTTAAATGAATGAAAGGCATTATTAGCAGAGAGCACTGTTAAATGCTTTACGTTGGAAAACATGGTTTGCCGAATCAACTATAAAATAATATATAGCTAATTTTTGTACATCTGACCAATTGAATAAATATTAATCAAGATGAATAATGATAGAGAATCATTTTTCGTACTGTTATAGATCCTCAGTTGAACAAATTCTTATTTATTTAGATTACAAACTAATCCATTGTATTTAATTTAAATATATCCAACCAAAGTAGAAAAACCAGGTAGTAATAACCTAAAAAATTATTTAAAAGGAATTTATGCCACCTTCTCAAGGCAAAATGGAGATGACTTTATACGTCTTCTGTCATTCTTTATCAAAAGTTCAATAGATGAAAATGATTTTATGACCTATCAAAATGACATACAAAATTGATATATACAGTTTGCTGTTTAAAAAAATACGCATACTTAGTGGTTTCCAATTTTAACGAATTTAAATAAATTAACAACAATATGAAATAAATAAATAGCGAATCCGGGCGGTTTATTACTTATGAATATGAATCATGTTTTTTACTAAAAGTTTTTCAAAATACTTAATTTCTCAAAAGTTACTGTTTCAAACTTTTCTTTCGAAAATCGGTTTATACAAGTAGAAGTTATCTAGGAAAGGGAGAAGAAATTGACAATGTGAATTAACTTCAAAAGACTATATTCTTAAGCCAACAAATTATCTTTTATAATGTGCAAATATATACTTTTTTTGAATTTGTAGCATAGCACGAAATTTTAAAAAATCTAAATACGTTCAAAAATATAGATCATATTATGTAATACAGAATTAATATTGAGGTATGAAAAAATTGAATTTATGACGATATCCAGGAAGGGCGACTTTACTTATAACATTGACTTCAATTTTCTCGCGTAATAGTTGTTGGGAATCGGTGTTGCGGATGCGACAGATAAACTGCTCCACAGAAGAAAATATACCGGGAGGAAAAATGGAGAGAAGCCAAGAGAGAAAAAGAGAGAGGGAAAGAAAAAACAGATAGAACGAAAGAAGACCCTAACGTTTCGAGATGTATACTAGGAAAAGGAGCTAAATATAAGAATTATTTTCTAGACAATAACAACATTTTCGCCAAGTTTTTTTTTTTAAATGTCACCGATATTTTGACATCAAGTAAGAAACGTGTTTTCGATAACGAGAGGAACAAAGGAAATGAACCGTTGGAATTAGAATGTTGGCTGCGATGCTTTTTAATCTCATAGTATTCGGTGCTGGAGGTGTCGTGTTTAGGGGAGGAGAGGGCGAGAAGGGAAGACATAATATTCCCATTTCTCAGATTTCGTCGTCGCATTCTCTTGCTCCCGTGAGCCTCGTGCTACCTTAAAACTAAAGCTGCGAGGTTCTCTAGCTTTTCTAAAATTAGTTCCGGAAGGAAAAAATGCCATCGGAAGAATTTAAAGTGCCTCCCCTGTGTATTTTCTCCAGATTGTCTCCCGTTTTAGTGCGTTTTTTTTAGCGACCGAATATGAATGGCGACAATAACCTGAATGTAGGAGGCAATTGCGATTCCTCGTTACTTTTTTCGAGCATGCAGAGTTAACCTCGCAGGTCATTCCTTAAAGCGACAGAAAATTATTTAGCGAGCACCAATTCCTAAGGTGTGAATCTCCTATTTGAAATTCAGGTAAATTACGGCAGAATCAAATGGGAAGGACTTTCACCGAATTAAATTTAGAATAAGCTTGATGATCGTGCGAAAGATACGCAACAATGGAACTCTACAAGTCTTCTTAGAATAACGCGACATATAAAACTTAATTAGTGCTCGGTTTTGACGCTCAGAGAAGGGGCGAGAGAGACTATTCCAAGCAGCCTTCGCATCGACGATCGAATAATCTCCCACCGATCGACATGGAATTGCGGAGGTCCTCTCTTTCTTCATCTCCAATTCGCATCAGAACGATTGCCAGCTCGTGACGTCATGACCCCCGAGTAGTCCCTTCAGCCCTTTAAGGTGGCCGTACCGTGGCGCTAGTTGGCCGGTCGATGAGACCCTGCGCCTGCGAGCGAACCGCTCGCCCGTTCCTTCTCTCGTTCGGGCGAATGATTCAAGGGTAAATGCCTCGTCGCGGAGAATTCCTCCTTCCTCGGGGGACCGTCGAATTTCACGCATTAATCAAATACCGAGGGCGATTACTCGTGGGACAAATAACACCCCCTCGATCAATTAAGCGAAACGAAAGAACCGAAAAAACTCGCCAAAATCGAGGCAGGCTCGTAGTCGAAAGTGGGTCATTCGGCGAACACGGGGGAGCAATTTCTCTCCCAATAAAAATGTTCGTTACGGAAGCCTTAACACGCTCATCATGACGAGATTTTTCCGAGGAAAAAAATACCGAGAAAAATATTCACGGAAACGCTATGCTTAGTCGAAACGAAAAAAGGAGATATGACTAGATACCTCTTTAATCTTCCAGAACTGGTAGCGAAATCGTATCGAATATCGAGGGCAAATGCGCATCTTTAAGCGGCAACGATACCGTTAGTTCCGCGGAATAAAAATATGATACCGAGAGAGATCAAAACCAGCAATATAGAGATCAAAACCAGCAATATTTTTATCGCCAACGATCCGACCAATTCATTACCGTCCCGCACAAACGACGGCAAAACAATAGAAACGCGAAGGGAAGTAACGATCCTCCACCAATGCCGCTCTCTCTCGTTCCACCCGTGTCCTTCCGCGTGTCCTTTTCCCTCCTCCTCGCCGGAAGGAAGCACTCGGAGAGAGGGAACGGGAGGGTCATTAGGGTCACGAGGCCGTGCGATCCAGCCACTAATAGCGGACAGAAACGACGGAGAGACTCGCGTTCCCCAGGGATGAGGGGGAAACCGCTGTTACTTAATAAATATACGCGTCGCGAAAGGGGAATGCGGGGTTCAACCCCCTGCCTTCTCATCCCTCGGCGGAGATCTTCAAAGACGAGAGGTCGCCGGGAAACGCGAAGCGACCGGTCGCGCGCTAAATTCATTCTCATGCCCTGCCCCCGCGACGGTGGCGCTCGCGGAGAGGGGCAAGACGGAACGATGGCGGAAGGACAACGAGGGGGCGGTGACTGCTACCGTCTGGGAGAACCCTTTCGAGGGAGCTCGGGCAGGGATATCTACCGGGAGGGAGGGGGATGGAGAGGTGGGGGGAGCAGATGGAAAGGGAGAAGGGGAAGGACTATTTGGCGGTGGCCAAGAGCGCGGAGAACGCCACGCAGAAAAAGTATTCCACGTCGACTATGGAGCCGCTTAGGAATGGAGGCGGCGGTTAAAGGAGCACCAGAGTGTGATTATTTTTAGGCTTCGTGACAGAGAGAGAGGAAGAGGGCGGGAGCGGAGGGGAGGAAGGAAGGACGGCCCGCGGAGTGGCCCACTCGCATCTACTACGACGGATGAGTTGATCCACGGGCCCCTTCCCCTCCCTCCCTGACCTCCCGCTCCCGCAGGTCGGCGTGAATGGAGTCCGGAGCTGGTTTAGGGACGATGACCGACTTCCCTTCCGTCGGCCCATTCGTTCCCCCTTTCGTTTCCCGCCCCTCCAACCCTCCCCCTCGCCCCTTACCGCCCTTCCCCCTTCCGTTCGACCCGTGCCGGCACGCACGGAAACATACCTCGAATGCGGAGGACATCCGTAGGACAACTGGCCGCCGTTTCCACCTCCTCCACTTCCTCCTCCTCCTCCTCCACTGCCTCCACCGCCTCCCACCCCCGAGTCCCGACTCCGACTTCTCGGCCTCTCTTGGCGGGGCCTCAGTACGGGTGTGAGGCCCCATTTGTCGATGAACTCGAGGCGAGAAATGGTGACCGCAGGCGGCGACGGCGGCGAAGGCGCGTGCCCCCCCCCGCCTCCACCGCCAAGCTCTCTCGGCCCCACCCCCGAGCGGCCAAACCGGCACCGCCCGCGACCCGCCCGCCCCCTGCCACGCGGCGGAGTCCGGGTTCCCCCCCTGCCCTAGGTACAGAGGTCACCGCTGGGGCACCAAAGCCCTCGGAGAGGCTAGGGCGCCCCTCGGCGAAGCGCCGAGCACCACGCACCTCACGTAGTCTCGAGAGAGAGAGAGAGCGAAAGGTCGATGCGAGAACGGCCTACATCTCCAAGAGCGAGCGGCACGCAGACACCTCACGAGGAGCCCTCTGGGGCGCACGGGTGCTCCGTCCGCATCCCGGCTGCCGCCGCACGCGCGAGGTACGCGAGTGTGTGGGCCTCCGGGCGAGGCGAGGCCATCGCCGGCCGACTCTTTGGCGCGCAGCGGCGGCGGCGGCGACGGGGGCAGAAGCGACGACGGCGCGCAGTATTCCGTAGTACTTTTGCTCTCAGCGTCGGCGAACGGCGGCGTCGACGGGTGCCTTCCACCCCACTGGCGCATCCTCCGAAGGAGGCGGAGGCGGAGGAGGAGGAGGAGGAGGAGAGCGGACGCCGGAGGAAGCAGAAGATCGGGCGGGGACGTGGCGCCACCTTCTGAAGAATAACCCAAGAAGCTGTCGGCGAGGACGAGAGCGGCCGGGGCGGGCGGCCCGATGACGACCCGGCGTCGGCGGCAGAAGTGTGGGCAAACCTGCTACTCCGTCCGCCCCACGGGGCACGCCGCTCGGAGGCATCGTTCCTCTTTGCCTCGTGTGTTCCTGGATGGTGCGACGGAAGTGGGCGTGAGTCACTGAGACATGGGGGACACTCCGGTGTAGCACGCAGGCACACGCTCTTTCCTTTATCTCTCTCTCTCTCTCTCTCTCTCGCTTTCTCCGTCACGTCTACATTCCCGGAACGGCAACTCTTTCGCTCCTTCTACTCTGTCCTAATTTGAAAAAGATATGTTCTGTCGTGCAATGCCTCGATAGATTTATATGTATATATATATTTTTGTATTTTGTATTTGTGTATGATAGGAAAACGGACCACCTTCCGATTGGAAAGGTAGGAAAAACGTACCTCCTGAGTCAAATGGAAGGTCTTCGACTCCTTTTTTTACCCTCTCACTTAAACCCTTTAAAAAAAATCGTATCTTCACAACCGGCAGAGGTCACAGAACAAGATGGCGCCGCGCGCAGCTCGAAGAGACGTCCCGTCGAAGATTCGAACTATCAAAACTTTATCGCCGTCGCGATTCCTCCTCGGGCGGTTCGAGAGCTTCGGAGGAACTTGGCACGGTGAGAAAATAAGGAGACGAGCACTTTTGCGGCACACGGTCGGATATTAAAACCGCCCGATCACCCTCGCTCTCCGTTACACACCCGCAGACATGAGAACCGCACACGGTTTATCACCCAGCGCATGCGCAGTGACCTCCCGTGCCGATAAAAACACACACACACACACATGCACCGGCGCACATACCACTCGACGAGGCGTGACTCGAGTACTTCCCGCGGGAGGACCAGTAGTGCGTGTGGGAAAAGCACGTGATTTCATGTCGAGTGGCCCCGTGGGGAAGGCGGGGGCGGAACCGGGGATGGGGAAAGAAGATGGGGAGAGGAGGAGGAGGAGGAGGGGCGAAAGAGAGGAAGGGAAACCCTGTGGTGCGTATCCGTCGGTGCGGGGGCGGCGCGGCCTCCCTGCAGCGGAAGAGAGAGAGAGAGGGCGTGCACCGTGGAAGGCGCAACCGAGCGAGTGCTGCGGGGCCTTCCCCGCGCAGGAATGAGGAAGCGAGCGGCGGCTGCGGGGGGGCGGGGAAAAAGGGGGGGGCGAGCGCGCACTCACACACACACACACGCCTCTAGAGGCAGCCCGCGTGAGGATCTGTCCTCTCCTCTCTCTCTCTCTGTCCTCTCCTCTCCTCCCTCCCTCCCTCCCCTCCTCCCTCCACTTCCCCCCTCTCTCCGGAGAGCGAGCGTGTGTGTGCGAGAGAGGGGATCGATCGGCCGGCGGAAGGGGGTGCTGGCGTGGAGGTAGGGGAGAGGGTTCTCTACTCCCGCGCCGAAAAGGGGGCGGGAGTGGGGGGCGGGAGGGGAGGGGAGGGAGTAGCGAGCGATGCCTTCCGTGGTACTACACCTCCGAAGCACGCAGCACACTATTCTTCTACGTTTTGTCGTTTATTCCTGGCAAGATGGCAAGGCGGAGAGGAGAGGGACCGGAGAGGGAAAAAATGTGATATGGTGCGATCTTTTTCCCCTCCTTTCTCTCTCTCTCTCACTCTCTTTCTCTCTCTCTCGCACCTTCCTTCGTCCCTACGTCCTCCCGCACGTCACGGCCAGCATCTCGGTTCCCGACCGCGAGACCGCACGCCCGCCCCCCTCCGGCGGCCCCCGGCACGCGCGCCGCCGCATCTGCCGGGCGACCGCCGCCGGGGAAGGGCCCGAGGGAGGTCCGGGTGCGGGCGTCGCGATCCTCGCCGTGGCGTGCGCGTTAGTCCACCGCCCAAAACGCGGGTTTTCTCACGGCGACGGACCCTCAGAGGTGCGCGTTCGCGAAGGTTTCGCGTAGTCGAGCGTCTCTCCTTCACTTCTCGTCGTCGGGGGACGGACTGATCTTGCGGCAAAGGGGCCTTCTTCCGTCTCTCCTCTTCCTGCGAAACTCCCCTCCGTTCCTCCACCTCCCTCTTGCCCCCTCCCTCCCTGGGCGTTAAAGGGGGCGAGAAAACGGGTGGCGTCTCCGGGTCCCAACCTCCTCCGAACCCTCCTCTTTTCTCCCCCTCACCACCACCACCCTCCCCCTGCACTTCCTCCTCCGGTAGAAGTGAGAGAGAGAGAGAATGTATGGAAAGAGAGAGAGACACGGGGAGATAGGGAGGGAGAGAATGAGGGGAAGTGGCTCCTCGTAATCCGCGTGATTCCGTTTCAGAGGTGGGCGACCCCTATCTCGCACCGTCTATCTAGCGATGCGCCTCACGCACTCTTCCCTCCCCTCCTTCACGACACGCCTTTGCAGCGGGAGAGATGAAAGGAGAGAATCAGGGAGAGAGGGGGAGAGATAGAGAAATAGAAGAAGAGGGAGAGAGTGACTCTCTCTCTCTCTATATATATTTTTCACTTCTAAGTCCCTCACAACCGCCTTTGAGCAAGTTGGTGCGTGGAAGAGAGAGAGAGAGAGAGAGCTGTCCGTCTCTGCTATCCTTGGTGTATACACTCTATGAGAGTGTGCGGTGTGGCGCGTGCTCCAAAGGAGGAGGAGGGGAGGAGAGGGCACGAGAGAGTGCAGGGGAGGGTGAGAGAGGGAAAGGTAGGGAAAGATAGAGAACGAGAGAAAGAGAAAGACTATGTATGCGATGAGAGGCAGAGCGGGCGATGGGAGCCCTTCTCCTCCACCGCTGCGCACGCCTCGACGGCCGAGTATCGACTGACTGGCGGCTGAGGCAAGAGAGAGAGGGAGAGAGAGAGAGAGGAGATATAGAGAGAGAGGAGAGAGAGCGGAGAGAGAGAGAGAGAGGACAGGAAAAGAGGAGAGTGAGGGGAGAGGCCAAAGGGAGGAGTGTGAGGGGCGAGGGTAAGCGGCAGGTGATCTCCTGAGAGGGAGAAAAGGCCGTTAGAGAGAGGGATGCTTTCTCTCTCTTTTTCTCTCCATCCGGACTGGAAGGTGGAGTTAAGACTGGTTGGGATAGTGGTTGGAAGGGTTATGGCAGTTGGTGGAGAGGAGAGAGAGAGAGAGAGTGATTGCCCCATTTCTCTCTCACTCCTCTCGAAGAGAGAGAAGATGTTCTCTCTCTCTCTCGTTTACGCTGAGAGTGGTCCTGGGGGAGTGAGTGAGATGGCTGCGGTGGATGGGGTGGGAAGGTGAGCGTGAGATTGTGGGGTGGTTGAGTTGCCTGGTGCCCTTTCCCGAGTGGCGGTGCGCTTCTATCGGGGCGGCGTTGAGTGGGCGGAGGGAGGGGTGGGGGAAAAGAGGTCGGGGCACGCGTGGTCCTCACGCCTCTTCCCAAACAACGACTCGTTAGTGCCTCGCACTGGCGGCTTCGACAGTGTCCGACACGTTTCCTCTTCCACTCATCTTTTCCCTGCCTTCCCCCCTTCGTACGTACCTCCCTTCGCCCTACGGACGCGGTCCGCGCGCGCGCGCATACACGCACGCACGCATACACGCACGCACGCACGCTCGTCATCCTCCGTCTCTGGTGATAACATATTCATTGGAACGCTCACCGAGTCGGGTGCGGGGCCATTAAATAAAAAGTCCTCACCGAGGAGCAACGAGTTTTCCTTAAATAAATTTTCCCTGGCTTAGATTTCTGCCAGCTTCCTTGATGACGCAAATTTTCCGCAACGATTGAAGAGCGTATTTCCCATCTTCTGGGAGCCTTCTAAGATACGGGGGGCGATTAATCGGTCGAGATTCGTCGATTGCAAAGCTTTGGCGATAGGCGAATAAACGAATCGACAGTCATCGGTTTCGGAAGAGATAACTGTGACGTTTACCAACGCATGCTGAATAAGACGAAAGATACCATGCATATAAAACGGATGCACTTTCTACAAATCCTCATTTCTCAGGCAAACCTAAATTCGATCACCTATAGAGCGGAGTAACCATAAAGCAGTCTTCTTCAACGGAGAGCTCAACCGTATCTTCACCAACTTCGGAAATATAATTCATAATTAAAAAACCAATAATGATAAAAATGCATTCGGCAGTAATAACAGAGCAGGGCGATCACATTTGTTGGATTTCAATATCAATATACATAGAGAAATTTAATCATTGCTCATCATAGGAATGAGAGAATTCTGAACGATAACAATGAAATTATTATGAACCATTATTCCGCAAATCTACTTAATAAGGTCAATATATGTCGGAATAATGATAAAATAGCTTTACAACTTGGCTTCCATTGATAAAACTACAAGAGACGGACTTAGAGGGTGCGAGGCCCCTAGGCCACTGGAGTTTGCGAGGCCCACGAGTTACGATTTCTGAATAAGAGTTTCTATTTTAATGAAGAAAACAGTTGGTTCACTGTAGTAACAATATTGGGCCATGATTCTTAATTCTACAACTAGCAATTTCACATCGAATCCGTCTAGAAAATTTCACTTGTTTTACAGCAGCGGTTTTCTACTCTTGTGTGTTGGGAGATGCTTTTCACCGTTGTTTAATACACTATTGTAGTAAAATGCCGGTTTTTATCACCTAACAGAAAGTCATCTTTTCCTCTTAAGATGCGAATCGGACCTTTCCGAACAATATTGCTCAATTGCTTATTGTAACACATAGATATTACGAGGGGTTATTCACTTGCCCCTACCAAACGGAAAGAAGTAAAACGACGAATTCATGGTTTTTACGCGTATTCGTACATATGGATTGATGTATTCAAGTTATATTAACTGCTGTTTATTTTATTAAAAAGTATACATATATATATATAACTGCTATTAAACTTAAGAAAAGCAGATTATAATTAAAAACAAATTAACCATATTTATTTAAACAAATAGTTGTTAAACTTGAGTTGCAATATATTTTAATTTATTCATAAATAATTTCAAATTATTTATCATATTTTTCTTAGTATATATTCAAACTGATTAAAATGCAGGTCCAGGAAGCCATTGAAATCTTAAGTTCTTTCAACCTTCAAAATCAATTAATTAGGATGTATCCTGGAGCAAAATTTCTTAATTATTTATAATGCATTATTTTCTTCGTTATAGCCATTTAATTTTAATTTCTGGGAAAATCTTCTGCACTTGACATATTTTTAACGGCTCAGACCACCACATGACAATCGTAGGCTTAATAATATTTAATTAATCAATGTTTAATATTTATATTATGTAGATACGCATCAAGAATCATAGTAATTCCTTGAATAAAGGTTATTATATTATTAAAATATTTCGCCCGTATTACTCGAAACATATGGAAGAACGACATTTGAGTTATACGTCAAGCATCGTCGGGTGCGGTAGGGAATAAAAATATGCGGATCGTAAAAATTCGAAATATCGAAAAAATACCCTAAAAGGAGAAAAAAAATCACCTGAAAAAATGAACAAAGTTAAGGGCTAACAAAAAATCGAGTTGTAAACGTTCGAGATATCGAAGATCTACCGAGTGATGCATGGAAGTGACTCGAAATGTTTTTTATACGATTAAAGCAGACGGAGTATAAATTGGTATACATATCCATTTTGGGAATCTGGGGTAAAGAAATAAGAGCGAGAGGAGGGGAAGGTTGGAAATGTGCTGGCAGGAAGATGAAAGTTGGAGAGGGTTAGGGAAAGATGGAAAGGCAACTAAGAGAGAGAAGGAGGGAAAGGGGTAGGGCGAGGCGATAGGGTTGAGTCGGATGGTACGTCCGCCTCCTTTCGTCGCGAGAGATTAGCGAATACGCGTCATACGCCCCCGAGGAGAAGGCGAGAGAACCGATGCGAGCGGGAAAATGTCAGGAACCGCCCCGTTGCATAACCCTTACCTCACGCCCTCTCTCCCACCCGACAACCTCTTCCCACTCGAGGGAACACATGTGCAGAGAGGGATCCTCTCCCCCTCCCATCGGCCTCCCGTCAGGCGATTCTCCTCCCTCTTCCTCCCTTTCTTTCGCGTTACTTCCCCCCCTCCTCCCTTCCCAATCCCTCCTCCTCCTTCCGTTTCGTGATGTCCTTGCGAGCTCGCCCTTTCGGAGGCACACATTATGCGCGATGCTATCGCGACACCTTGGTCGCGAAGGCGAACCAGGAATAAAATGACAAAACGCTCTTCTTGGATGCGCGGGCATTCCCGCAGAGTTTAAATATAGATCCCGGATGAAGGAAATTAAGTAATTGTCACGGAGAAGGCTGTCGCATTCGTTAAAAAAGCACCTCGCATGCGATGCGGGGATGCTTCGTGCGGAACGGCTCCTGAGGAAGGTTGTCCGTTTTATTCGCGTCGAAGGATGACTGCGGCGTTGGGAGGGTGAGGGGTTGGGGGAGATAGGGAGGAGGAGGAGGTAAGGAGGGGGAGTGGGTAGAGAGGATGGGGTAGAGATGACGGGAAGGAGGACGAGAAGGTGCAGAAACGGATAGGGACAGATGGGACAGGAGAAACTCAAAGGGAGTACCCTAGGTAGCTTGGGCACTTAATCGCAGTTGATACTTAAGTATTTTTCTCGTTTTGGACCAAGAGGAATATTTCAATCAAGCGCTGATGCTGATTAAAAAGCTCACTATTAATTTCTTCTAAAAGGAAACGACGTTTCATTTTGCGTCCTCGATGAACATGTTCATTATCAAGGTGACACGACTAATCATGCAATAATATAAATGACGACAGTAATAATGATATGTACGAATACCGTACAAAAATTACAATAAATAAAACATTACCTGCCATGAATTGCATGAAAGTATAAGATGTCGACTCTTATAGTATAAATAAATTGTAAAATGAGTTAGCAACAGTATTGGCTATATAGGTGGTTCCGAAAAGACGCTTAAATTTGTTAGATGTTAGAATAAGCAAGGAGTGTGCTGAGAGGGCATGTAATGAATCGCATTTTTTAGCTCAGCAGAAAAACTGTGATACTCTATAATGATAATTCGGTTTTCTCATCATGACTTCGTTATTTTACTAATGAGCAGCACTTAGAAGCATTGTTTGAAAAGCTCCGTCTACGAATAGATTTAGTATTACAAAAATATGTTTTTACGATTTTCTAATTCATTACTTTGCCTTTTATCATTGAAAATTATTCCACAACTAAGAAACGATATATTAACGGGCTAACACTATATTTGATTAGATCGTTAGTTTTTCGGTTCCATAAGACGCTTTATAATTTTAGTTTCCTATATATGAAAGGGTTATACGTGGCCCGCATTGGCCTTTCCTCCTTTAGCCCAACGAGAACCACATGCGGTCGATGAATAAACACGTCAATCGTGGAAGCGATTTGCACATCTGCTGTTTATATCGCTCGCATATTGCGAGGAGACGAAATGGAAACATTTGGCGACGTACACGAACATGTAAGAGAGAGAGAGAGAGAGAAGGAAGAGAGAGAACAGGAGAAGAGCGGGGGGGAATAAAACAAAAATAACGTCTAATCTCAAGGAAATCTTTTGGACGACCAAAGACCGTTACTCGCCGATCTTGATGGGCTTCCTTAATGTACCGCCAATGAGCACGCCGCTGCCGAACCAACACACGCAGATATTGGGGAACGAATTCGAAGTATTTTGGTCCGCGGCTTACGATTGCGGTCCTTCACGCAGAGCTGGATGTGTAAACTATGACAGAGATTCACCCAAACATTTTCTTATGGGATCGGTATATGGATTTGCAAGGCGGAGTGGAAAAAAGTGTGTGTGTTTGTGTGTGTGTGTACGAAGGAGGATCATACGACTTCATTTTCACGAAACTGAGATTTATTTAACCCTTAACATTTGATCCATATGGGACGGGAAAAAGAGGAGTATGGAGTCAGAGGGGAGGAGAACGAGGTAGGATTAAAGGACAGAGAGCGGCGTTTTGGAAATATGTGAGACAGGCGAACGAGAGAAGAAAACATGGAAAGGGAAGGAGGGGAAAAGTGGGTGACAGAAAGACAGGGATGAGAGGCCGAGTGTGTGAATAGGAGGAAATGAGGGCATACATTCAAGGGCAAACGTTTCGTAAATCTATCTCCGCCGTTGTATTCTAGGGACCTGGAAAGGGAAGTACTTGCTACTAACGCTTGCAGGCCCGTGTGCTGGGTACCTTTTGCCCTCCAGTTCTGGCTCTGAGAAAAATTTCTCTATATTTCAGCTTGAGACTGACCCATTTATATTAAAAATGATTACAAGACACAGTTATAATAACAAACATAAATATTTTGTTGAGGTCTTGCTTAGAAGTAGCTGCTTTTAGGACAGACCCTCTCTAACTAAATTAGATTTACTGAACATAAAGCGTACTCCATCTAATGAATTTCTAACTTTAACTATATTATATACCAATTTTTTAATCAGGAAAATTTTAAATACAAATGTGCTCGCTGGTAATATGAATGCTAAAGTTATCGAGGGTATTAACGTAGGAATTAGTATGGTATTTGGAGAGTCACCTAAAGGTATCGCAAAACGTTGTAACGGTGGGTGCTGTCGAATAGAATTTTGAGAGAACAGGAGGGAGAGGGGGGCGAGAGGTTAGAAGGGGTGGCGGTATACTTTTCCGCACCCTCGCTCTCTAATACCTATTTCTGCGCTCTCTCCTATCTGTCTATCTTTCCCTCCCCAACTTCTCGGAAAGGGTCCCGAGAGAAACGCGGAAGGGATCAGTAAGAGAAAAAGATTGAGGGGGAGAGAATGAGAAAGCGAGAGAGAATTAGAGAGAAAGAGATTTTTATAGAGAGAGGATCCTCGCTCCACTCTTCTCTTTCTCTCCATATTCCTCCTCCTTTCGGGAATCTTCTCTTGTCTTTGTGTGGGTGGATATAGTAGAATTTAGGGCGTAATTTTTTCACTCATTAGTCGGGAATTGTACGAAACGATTATAGATTGAAAGAAAATACGACTCATGATTATATTGCCACGTTTTGACTTCCAAATGGACGAGTCGAATTTTTGAGCGGATGCATTGGTGACATTTTATTGCTATTAGGCAATTATAATGTTTCATGAAGATCATTTGCAGTTTAATTATTTAATGACGTATTATATGAAAGTAATTATGAATTATCACTGCAAAGTTATTATTATTGTTTATATTTTAGGGTATCTAGTGCATTTAAAACTAGTTATGCACTAGTTATGAAGATGTATCCATTATAGAAGTGTAGTAAAACGTTCTCTAATTTAACCATTTACAAGGTTTGACAACACTGCATGTATTACACAGTTACATGAAGATTCGAAGACGTCTTTTCTCGAAACGTAATCCAGAATAAAATACGGGACTATCAATTTTACTCCGAGACAAAATGGGAGTGCAAAGAATGGAAACACGACATTTTTCCATCATTACGCAGAGACATGATGTTATAAGACGACTGTTTTCTGAAATTGCGAAGGGCTTCTGAACTATTACCTTGAAAAGATAGAGAGAGATACAATAATTTATCCTCATTACAGAGTTAAAAGAAGAATTGAAGAAAAAAATGCGTGAACAGTTGTTCCAAGAAACTGCACTGAACCAAACAAAAGCATTAATGCGACGGCGGTCTCTGACGAATGTTCTCATATCCAGCCTTATGTAGCTTATAGTAATTTGCAAGATAAACAAATCCTGCGGGAGATGAAATTTTCATCTGATGAATTGGTTTCGGATGCTACGGAGACAGGCCAGAAAATATCCTTCAAGGAAGTGATTACACTTTGGAACATCGACGGATCAAGTGTGTTGGATTTTAAGATGACTATATAAACATGTTCAGGTATGGAAATAAATGCAAAGTAAATTTTTATCTTGATCTCCGAAACTTTGTGACCGATCCTCATACAGAATGATATAAAGAAAATGCTGATATAATAAAAATGCTATTAAAATTATAATAGAGGAAAATTTTCGCTTTGATATTTCTCCCTCATTTTTGTATTTTAGCTACCATCAGGATAACTCAGTATGTCAAAGCAGAAATTTCAAATCATCAAATTATGAATTAATAAATTTATCGAATTTGCGCAATAATATTCAGCTAGGATAATTTCCCGTCAAATATAACGGGTATGCGTGAATTAAGTATTAAGTTAAAATAAAAATAAAAATTAATGAAACCAAATTTTATATGCACTAAAAAATAAGCATTAAATATAAAATTCTCATAATTGAGTGTTCCAGAGAGTAAAAATAGTTTTGGCGAATATAAATTGTTTGACAAAGAAATAAATTGCGCTACACAATTCTTATACGCCCAAAATTATTTTTAATCTATGTAACATTTAATTTTGTCTCTCTCTCCCTCTCTGTCTCTCTTATCTCTCTCGTATTAAAACATTCAAAGCCCGCATTCCTTAAGCATTTTACATATGGTTTTCCAGTTCTGTCTGTTTTGTCTGTCTGTGTGAGACGCTGACGACATCAATGGCACTTTTTAACGCGTTTTAACATACTTCCCGATTAGGTGGAAGGTTGAAATTTTGCAGGAATGTTTGATTCAGATATAAAAATTAAATGAAAAAAATACGAATAAAACCCGGGTTCGACTCCATGGGGGCGATTTCTATTTCCCGTAATATAACACGTAAAAATCGACTTTTTAAAGTGTAGGATTTTATTCTTTCGGAAATAAAAATTAGAAAAAATTGGCGTACGATTTTCGAATTTAAACTGTTTTAGGAAAATTAATGAAGTTTCTTATTATATTAATCTTTTTCGCCTACCTTTCGAAATCTCTCATATTAAATATTTAAATAACATATTTTGGGACAATATCGGCTTTTTAACGGGATGTTGCCTTTCCGACCACATCATTGTTGAACTTCGAGAATCAATTGTTGTCACAACCTGCATGCATGTAATATATACGAGTGCATAGATTGCCTTAAACTATGGTAGTATTTTTCAACACATTACGTAATCCTAACGGGAATGGGATTTAGTTTGAATTATTTTGCTTATATAAACAACTATATAGATATAGAGTAAAAGAGAGGGGAGATCGGAGGGAAGGGATATAGAATGGAAGGTACATAGAGAGTAAGGGAGGTACAGAATTAGAAAAGGACGGGAGAAAAGAGACAAAGAGGGAGAGCTATGGATTGGGACAGGAGAGAGTGAGAGGAGGAGGAGGTGGGAGAAAATAGAGGCAGAGAGATAGAGAGAAGGAAAGAGAGAGGGACCGCGAGAGGGAGAGAGGGAATATTATTATTTATTTATTATATTACTTCATTTTTGACATGGAGCTCATCATTTAGCATATCTCACTGATTTTTCATATCAAAATCAAATATATTTGGAACACTTTTATCATAATCCCGTCATATTTGATGGGCAATTACGCTAGTATAGCATAAGGATTAAGGCGACAATACATTCTCGAGGTTTAACAATGACACGGTCGGAAAGGCAACATATAAAGCACATTTTTCAAATGAATATGATTTAAACGTAGAAATTGAGCGATTTTGTTTATTTTTCTTTAGAACGGTCAATTATTTCTACTTTTAATTTGCAAAAGAGTAAAAGCCTGTAAGTCGAAAAATCGATTTTTACGTGTTATCTTATGGAGCATAGAAATTATCTACTGGAGACGAACCCGAATCTTTTTTTGGGATGTTGTATCGTAAATGGCTTTTACTATAAGAGACAAACATTCCTATCAAATTTCAATCTTCTACCTACTCGGAAAGTTTGTTAAAAATAGCAGTACAGTCAACCAGTGGCGCGTGGTGGAAGTTGTTGCAGACGAAGTAAGAGAAATATATGGTTATGTTCGCTCTTGTTTGTCTTCCTTCAGGTGCGATCCCTACATTTTTCGAAATTATTCAGTATTCTATTTTACATCTCATGGGTATTCAATAAAATTTCCCTTCTTTCTCTCGTCGTTTCTTCTGTTTCCTGCTTCTTCTCTTCTTCTCTCTGTTACTGTCCTCGTACTTCCTCTCTGCTCCATCCACCGTCTCCTCCTCTATTTTCCTTTCCACTTCCTTTTATCCATATAACAATATTTACATTATAAGAGAGAAAATGAGGCTTTTTTATTTAAGTTTAATTTTTCATTTTCTGTTTGATGTTGTTGTTGAGAGTTCTTGAAAGAAGACGACATTCTCGCGTCGCAAAGAAGTCACGAAAATAAAACATAACCTTCCATCACCTTGACAGGAAGCTAAGTTTTCTGAAAGGTTCTCTTTGGGACATGACAATTATAGCTGAACCCTTTCCTGCGGCGCTGCCATCCGTGATATCCTTCCGTTGCTCACGACCGGGCAGATCCTGACGCAAAGGGAGTGAAACATATTTTTAAAAAAATAGAGGAATTTCTCGATTAAAATAGGATTTGTAAGAGAAACCAGCGGCATGCGCGTGCAAGTCTAGCGAAAGACGTAAGGGGGTCGTATTTTTTGTTTTAAATAAACGGATTAGGGAGTGAGGCCGAAATGTATCGCCATTAATGGGATGTGAAATTTCAGGCGACGCCGTCAATCCCTCTGTCACCTTATGCTCTTAAGGTGCCTCGTGAAAACCCTAACAACCGTTAAGGCTTCGTTTTCCGAGCAATCGCACCTCATGCCCCGTGACGCCCGATGATGTTACTCCCTAGTTATTGAAAACTATTTCTGACACCGTCGAGACTCTCACTCTTTCGCCCTCTCCCCCTTCCCGCACGTTCTCCCTCTCCCCCTCCTCCGCCCCCTCCCATTCTCCGATCTCTCCCTCTTGACCTCCCTTCAATCAGCAAGCCGCCGCGAGTTGGACAGCTTCCAGTTTCCTTTTCTGGTCAGTGTTGCGTCATCGCGCACTTTTTTCGAGTCTCGCTATAATACCGTCCGCATTTCTTCGTCGACTTCAGAAAGCGATGAATTATGTGATCCAGGAGTAGAGAAGAGCGTTCAAGTTTTCCTTATCTGGCCGTAAATTTATTTGGCTCTATTTCACTGTGTGAGAGAGAGAGAGAGAGCCGACGTCGTCCTAAAATTCCAATTTATCAGTGATGGAAGGAGGGGGGAAACTTTCAAGAGTGCAATGGCCGCGCATCGTTAGTGTTTCTTTTTCTCCTTCTCGGAAAAACGAGGAATTTTTATGCTGGTGCGATAACCTAGAAATGTTTTTGAGTGAGCATATATGTGTCTACTTCTCCAAATTTTAACAGTTATGAACTTCACGAGATAATTGGACATATTGAGCTAATATAAAACAAACATGAAAAATATCTCGTGCCGAGGGTTAAAACAAAGTGTAATACTGAAGAGAATGTAGTAAATTAAAAGTTAGTTTGTCCGAAACGGCTGGCAATTTATATTTTACGAGTTCATTTTTAAACATATTGGAATATTGCCCTAAAAAACGTTAATATCCTTATGAGAAGAGGTTTCATATTATTTTAGACACGTATGTAGCACAGCCACTTCAAAAAATTAATTTTCTATGAATTTTATGGCAATTAAATTAAAGATGAATTGAAATGACAGAATTTGTGTACTGATATTTACTTTTTCATAATGCATGTTTGCTTTAAGAGATACATTTTCATTTTCATTTTACCTACTAGGTATAAAGTTATTAACGGATTTTTAGAAATCTAAATTAATAGTAAGATGTATGAATCAAATGTTGAAAGCAAATTTTTTCAAACGAAATGAAGATTTTATTGAAGCAATATCTTGAGAACTATTAAAAATGTAGAATTTTATAAGAAATCGAATTAAATCGTTTAAAAATTTGAAAGTTTTCCTTAATCTGACAGCGTGACGGTATGGGACAGTCAATATTCTACAGAGGGAGAATTTGCTTTTTCCTTGCTGTTCTTTAGTATTTACATCTCATGGAAAAGAAAGTCATGTGGTGGCTGCATTGAAAGCTATAGATAGCGAAAGCAAAAGAGGAAAATTTTGCGTTTCTAAAGCAGGCGCGTGAAAAATTACGAGGAATTGTTTTTAATTCTTCAAACAACACAGCGATGGAGCATTAACTCCTATTTACACGAATGAATAAATGAAAGACCGAAGGTTTCATGTAAAACCGAGCACAAACTGGAGAAAAAGGTGGTAGAGCAGGAGTTTTTGGGGGTCTGGGTGGAGAGGCGTGCGGAAAGGGAAGGAGAGGGAATGCGGAGCGAAGAAAGGAAAAGAGAGGTATGGAATGAGGGTAGGAGAGGGAGAGAGTGAGGGGAGGAGAGGAGAGGGAGAAAGCGAGGAGAGGAGAGGGAGAGAGTGAGGGGAGGGGAGGAGAGGGAGATAGTGAGGGGAGGAGAGAGGAGGAGAGGGGAGGAGAGGGAAAGAGAGGAGATGAGAGGAGAGGGAGGGAGTGAGGAGGGAAGACAGCTAAAGATATTATCGAAGGATAGGGGGATGAGAGAAAGAAGTGGAGCAATAAAGGAACACGTTAAGTGCACAGGAAAAAGCGGAGGATTTAATAATACCAGCATGATAGAGAAGAGAGAATGAAAAAGAGAGAGGGTATCTGCAGTGGGAGTGAGGAAGAGAGAGTGAAAAGGGAGGGAGAGAGAGAATTCGGCAGTGAGATTAATAGAGTGAGGCATGGGGAGAGTGCGAGAGAGAGAATGCTGGCAAAGAAAGCTCCTGGGAGAGGGAATAGGGAGGGAATGACAAGGATAAAGACTGGATGAGAGAGATAGAAAGGAATATAGAGAAAGGAGTGGTAATTGAGGTGAATTCCGAAGTGAGAAAGTGGATGACAGTGTGGTGTTTGGGAAGGTGAATAGGATATGATGAGTGTATGAGAGGGAGAGAGAGATGAATAGGGCCGTGGAAGAGAGAGTGCTAGGAAGGTCTTCCAGATGAGAGAGGGAGAGGAAATTAAAAAGAGGGAGAGGGTAGGCTGAATGGGTAGGAGAGAGAGAGAGTAGAGAATGGAAGGATACAGCGGAGGATGGATGAAGGGAAAGATGAGCCTCGGGTGGGGGAGTGGTGACTTTCTTCAATGAACTCTCGAGTGTCCATTCCAAAGAGAGGGAGAATCGGTAGCGGGATGGAGAGAATAGGTGACTCCATCCCACTCCCGAGGGGTGTAAGGCGCATCGGGTGCCGGACGGAGGGAGGGAGACGGGTGGGGGAGCGGGAGCGATCCGCCGCACCCAGGAGGTGGGGCGGGGAGTCGGAGGGCGAGAGGGGAGAGAGAGAGAGAGGGGCACGGCGGAGGCAGAGGGAGGGGTGGGCAAGGGGAGGCGGATGGGGATCGATAACGGCGTCGTGGTGTCTGGGCCGGTCTCCAGCCTCCCTCCGCGTGCCGAAGAACCGACCCGTTGGAGGTCGAGAAGCTGACCTCCGAACCCGACGCGACCTCCCTCTTCCTCGCCCTCGACCCGCACCCTCTCCCCTCCCACGCGACACCTCCTCGCCTCTTCCCTCCCTCCATACCTCAGTCTTCGACATTGAAGGGCTCATAACAAAAGGGCAGGCAGGTGAGTGGGTGTTTGCAGAGTGAAAAGACTTAAGAGACCTCGGAGATGAGTGCACGATTGCGGCCTGCATTCTTCCCCCTTCCCCCTCCCTCTCTCTCCCTTCCCCACACTGCAGCCTCTATCCTATCCTCTCCCCACTAGCCACCTTGATCCTTCCCCTCTCCGCAGTCTCTCTTTTGAATCGTGACTGTGAACAAAGGGGTGGGGATTATTCTCGTAGAGGACCACGGCTTCCTTTCTCTTCCCGAGTGCTTTGCGCCATCTCCTTCCCTTTCTCTCTCTCTCTTCTCTTTCTCCCTCCATCTCTACCTTCCTCTCAGTCTCTCCTCCGCGATCTGACGAAACATACCTTTTGCAATAATGTGTCTTGCCTAATATACGACGGAATTGATGACCGAAAGTGGAAGAGATATTATCTCGAAAACATTACCGGGAGACGAAATTGACGGCGCGAATTTTTTTTCTATGAAAGTGTTATCGATTTGGAGGAGAAATTCCGCGGCGGAATATACATCTCTCGCTTGTTTCTTGATCGTATCGCCGCCGCCGCCGCCGTTCCGACGATCTTCTATACCCTTCCGTTTCTACTTAAGCGTCGCTCTTCGTCTCCGTTGTTGCCGCGCCGTTAAAAAAAAAGAATGTGAGAAGATTTACATGAATGATGTCGAAGATTGAAATCGGACAAATTTTCTTGCGGAACCTTCTTTTTTTTAAGGTGAGCCTTTCCTCTGAGGAACGATCGACTAGGAGTCCTTCACTCTCTCCTCATATCTCTCATCCTCTGCGGAGGCGCTTTTTAACAATCACGGCGTGTTGACACTGTTGTGAAGCAAGGTCTTTGAGCTCGAGAAATCAGATATTGATTTTTTTACGCCACCGTAATGGGAATCCGCTACAACTCGCCTCTCCTTGAATGAACCCCGTCCGTTTGAAACATTTGTGTATGGAGGAAAAAAATGCACTTAATGCCTGTTTTTTTGCATTAAAACTTTGAAAATTAGCAAGTTAAATAAAAAAGTTATAATCCTTATCATTAAATTTCTATATACTTAAGTATTAGAACGAAAAGAACATTAATATGCATATAAAATTGCATTACTATCGCTGAATGACTATTTTTGTTCACTATTAATCCAATTCACTGAAAAATCGTTTTGAAAGGCTTCATTGGATTGAAACATGCTCTCACTGGAACATATATGAAAATTTATTAAAATAGAAGAAATTTTCCTAAAGGTAGTTGAATTTAAAAATGTAACAAACACGGCACTGCAGTAAAAAACAAAGCCTAAAAAATATCAGAATTAATTAATTCCGTTATCAGAGAAAGAAAAACTTTTTATACAATAAAGAAATATTTAAGGGAATATTTTAAGTTTTAAGCAATAATTTAACCATTAACTTATATGACAGGTAGATAACGTCATTATGGTTTTCCAGGGTGACGAGCCATAGATATGCGGTTCAGAAGAACTTTCAATTTAAAATTCGACGACAATACAAAAAAGGGCCTCGGTATCTAAAAAATAAAAAAATAAATCTCGACGCGTAAGACGTGAGCGAAACCATGGGTATTCGCCCGAGACACTCGTGTCTACGGCGAGCATGCGTCAGCGTTTTATGAGGGAATGGAGTGATCGGAGAGTTTGAGAGAGGGGGTCGAGGGTAGAGAGGGTCTGAAGGTGGCGGGGGTTTGGTTGGAGGAAGGGGAGAATGGAGAAGGTACGGCAGAGGACCAAGGGTTGAGAAAAGAGGAGAGGGGGGGTTGTTTAAAGAGGAGGCGGAAGAGGGGAGAGCGAGATTGATACGAAGGGTGGGCGTGCCCCAAGGGATCATCCTTAGACACCGTTCGAGAGACTACGCCCTGCCGGTCACCGACTGGGCGTGGGCGAGCACAACGACACACACAAAGGCGGAAAATGAGGAGGAGGTGGGAGGGGGAGAAAGAGGGAGGGAGAGAGAGAGAGAGGAAGAAGGGTGGTGTGAGAGGGGGGGTAGGAGGGGAGAGCGGCACGGGAGGCTTGAAAAATGTCCCAAGTGGGTCCTCCGTGCCCTTTCGCCGGCGGAGGCAGCGGCAAGGGCCACCACCCTTAGCACCAAACTCCCCCTCCCTTCATGAAACACCCTCCTCTTCTCTGTAGAGATAAGAGAGGGGGAAAGGAGGCCGAGGAAAGGGAGAGAGTAGGAGTCGAAGCGACCTCAGAGGCAATTAAAAAATAAAAGAACCATCACCGTTGAGCGCCCTCCCCGTCCACGGCACTACTCCTCTAAGCGGGTGAGAAGTATAGAGGAAGTCCTTCTATCCGCCTCTCTCTCTCTCCCAAAGAAGAGGAAGAAGACGCCAATTCCGTGGCAGTTTAATGGAGGTGAACTGATTGGAAAGAGTATTATGGCGGTTTGGTTTGAGAGCGAGTGTTTGTGTATGTGCGGGAGTACGTAGTGGGCAGATAAAAAAGTTCTTTGGAATGTTGCCATTTGATAGTGGGAACGGTTAAAAGATACGTATTGCGGGGGATTACAAAGATGACCGTTTCTTTATGGATGGGATCATTATTTTATTTCCTTTGATCTCTTTCTCTCTCTCTCTCTCTCTCTCTCTCTCTCTCTCTCTCTCTCTCTCGAGGACAAAATGAGCGAATGAGATCATTTGGAAAGAACTATCAGTTCTATAAGTAGCAAAAAATAACAGTTAAAGCACATATAGGGCTGTGACTTGCCTTAGTAGAATTAATGTTGAGTAATGGCGGAATATAGTTATTACAAAAAACGGAACTTGTACTGAAAAGTCATAAATGATCATGGATGGGAATACGATTTTTCGAAAGATTATCAAACACAAAATAATTAACGCTAAACGCGCATTCTTATCACATTAATTATAATTTCAAGCAATCTTAACAAGAGGAATTGTATATATAATGGAACTTTCTGAAAGATATACGGTTGATTTAGGAAGTGAAACAATCTACCGTTTCTAATTTAATGTGGAGTTTTATGTATTTATTTTACATTTATCTCATAAACAGTAATTCACGACTTATATAGAGAAAAACGAGACAGTATCAAAAACACCCACATAAGACTATGCCTGTAGAAGGATTCGACCAGCGACCCAAGGATTGAGGGGCACTCTACCAATTATTCTACAAAGACCGCCAATTTTAATTGAAATGACATTCGAGGTCATGAACAATTTCTTCTATTTCGCCCGGTACCCGTGATCTTAAAGTGAATGAAATTGATTTACTAACGAATCTAATAAGACCCAAAATAATATATTCTCTCACTTTTTGAATTAATAAGGTAAACCATATATGCTTGAGAGGTTATGGAAGATATAAGTAGCAACGGTTTTCCAAATAATAGATACTGTGAAATTGATAAATTATATTTATAGAGTATGCAATGAAATCTTTCGAACACAAATCCCCACTTTTTGCTGGGTTGCAATTAAGTCTAGGAATAGCATTTTCTTGGAAATAAGGTGAAAATAAACATAAAATACAATATTGCTGCTACTTTAATTTGTAATTTGTTACGCTATTAGTTTTCGTATTTGAAAAATTGGAAAAGGATTACTTTACTTGAGCTTTTTGCAGAGATTTCATTTCAACTGAGTGATGAATCAATTAATTGGAGTAAACGTTTTAGTAATATTCAACGAACATTCTTAATCACGATGTATTTTAAGTTACGAATTATTAATTTCAGTCTTTCTTCCCCATTATATTTATTCGTTAATAATAACGGAAACTCTCGTTCGACGAACGACATGGGTATCTGAAAAGCGTTCGTAAAACGAAAATTCGTTGAATGATCGTGATTTTTCCGTTTAAACTCATTATCGATTGAAGGGGAAAAAAATTAAAAAAATATATAAAAGATTGACAGGGAGAGCAAGTACGATAAATGTGGCCACTGCAATGGTTTGAAAACAAATCCTCGTGATGCAACGATTATGTATGAACTGCTAGAAAACAAATGCGACCGAATGTAGTCAATCCAAGTCACAGATTGAAGCATAGAATGGCTGTGGGAAATCCTGTAGAGTTCACTTCCTCCTAATTGGTACACAAGAGGTCCTTCAAGTCTAACATAAGTGGATATTTGTAAATATATTTTGAGTAACAAACAGCAAGTTTGGTGACGTCATATTAAGCCTCTCAAGAAATGCAGGAGAAAGGAAAAGTTTGTGGTAAAGTGGGCACACGAAGAATCTATGGATAAACAAGACGGTCTTTGTGGCACCAAGAGCTTTCGTAAACATCTGAGTTTCTTTGATCTGAGCTGGATACATCTTGTTTAGTTCGTTCAAGTGAACAAAATTTTCGGAGTAAAGTAAAGATATAAAATTCAATTCATTCGTTAAAGCGAACATGCGTTCAACGAACGTTAGTTGAACGAGAGTTACCTGTATAACTTTATAAGTATGAAAGTTTTTATATACACAAATTAAATTTCACTTAAATTAATATTTATGTTGGCGCAAGAATGAGCAAAAGAAATGTTAGTTGATATATTCGTAAAATCATACATTGTTCACCTTGGAAGTAAGATGAGCCTAAATCGTTTAATATGCATTAATGGTGAAATGATTACCATGAGTAAGAATATTTTTATTCTAATAATGCAATATCTGAATATTACCAAGGTTAACAGTCATTATTTAAATTTACTATAGAGTAAAATTTCATGTATTTTTCAAAACAAAAAGATAAGGTGTGAAAAAAACGAGAAGGTAATTACGTTGAGCAGTCTCTGGATCCTTAAAATATTTATTAAAGTTACCTCACAATAAACAAAATTAATGTTATCCAACGCTCAAGAATTAAGGGGATCGTAATTCGCATTTAATATAACCCACAGACTAACGCTTTGCGAAAAGGTAACCACGGACCATTAGGATGAAAAGACTTGAATTGGAATGTCGGAGCTGTGACGACAAACAACAAAGAATCTAGACTTACGCCAAAGCGTTTGGCAAAGAGTTACAAGTGCCCAACGCAGCGGCGACATTTCAGTGCATGATCAAATAATAGGGGTACATTTTCGCAATTTCTGAAATTATTGCAATTGGTGTAGTGGCAGGGCACATACACCTCTTAAAAGAATTATTAACTTTCTTATGAAGGAATTTTTATACGATATCTTTTCAAACTGCAAGGAATCATACATTTCAAATATCCGCATAGTAACCAAACGCGTAATTCACAGCTTCCAACACCTTGTAATCCTTCTCAACACCCAGTAAGTAATTAAAACATCCGATCTTGAAGGAAGCATATTGAAGAGTGACAAATTTTATCGCTTTGATGTCTATGCGTGGCAAATGCGATATATCCTATATTTGTCTGTATTGCAATTTGCAATTTCGCAAGTTGCATTTGTATGAATTCTGCCTAAATATTATTTGAAAGAATATTATTTCGAATGTGACATTTGGTCGACCGTGCTACTACATCAGATAAAAGCGAAGGAAATTCTTTCCTTGAATGTAATTAAAGTAAAAGAAACATACTGGCATCAACTTCTGCTAACATATCTATAAAATAAAATCATCTGTATTAGGGCATTTATATATATAATTGTATTGAGTCATTTTACCTCATGTATTATAAATCATGATATCAGATATACGCACATTAATGGAATGATATTGAGATTATTTTAAGATTTGTTGACATTCGAACCTGATGCTTAAGATAATTCATTTTTGAAATATGCAATTATTACTAGAAAAATCATGAAGTATTACGATATACAATATACCATAAGAGACATTAATCTGAATATATCAATCGTCAAAACATTATCATAGTAATAAAACGGAAATCATGCAAATTGTTTCTGCGTTTGAGTTTATGCATACACACCAGTACATAAATAAAAACTTAAATGTGTGATTTGGAAATCATCACCGTTAATATTTTCTTATAATGGCCTATCGATCCATTATACAACGTAGCACTCAATATCTCCAATGACCTTCAACCTTCCGTTATCGGCTTTGCATTACCGCAGTATCTACAAAATATCTTATGCCGCACACTTCTCTTTATTGAGGCTTCGATGATCGATTTTTGAAGACATAACGTTCTGTACAATAAAACAGGATATCCGATCAGGTAATTTGGTTCAAGCAGTGCAATATGTTTATAAAATATGGGACATTAAGAAAATCTCATGAAAGAGAATAACGGATGTTGCTACAGCACTGGGTGCTGGAGGAGAAATTCTTTAACCCCTTTATACCTCAATTTTGTCTTGCTTACTATGAATTTAATCATTATAGTCGTATCGATTTATGGCTTAGAGTATAAACCTGTAAACACGCCATAACCTAAGCTTTGATGATTATGTGCACTCCAAGTAGTTAAACTTCTGCGATTACATCATAAACCAGGAATTTGGAATTATAAATTTTTTTAGTAAATTTGAATTTAAGAAATATATGAAAACTCATCTCCAAAAAAACATCACCAACCTGAATAGAGCAAAGAAATAATAATGCAGCAAGAGTAAGGTCAAAAACGTAACGAATTTCCATGTCTATATCTGGAATTTCAACGAAATAAATTACGGCATTTAGTAAGCCGGTGGAAGCTATACCTTTATTTGAAATTAAAGATAGCGCTTTCAGAGGAATAGTGCCGGGATCCAGAATTTGGGGAGAGAGAGAGAGAGAGTGAAGCGAGGAAAAGAGCGCAGTTTTTAAAGGACTTAATGAATGAACAGTCGATAAATTCAACCGCAACATCCACGCGTCCACTCACTCCTTCCCCTCTTCCCTTCTGATTCCATCCACTGCTCCCTTTCAGCCCAAAACTCCTCTTCTCCCGGTCCTTCCCCTTTCCTGATGCCCACCCCTCCTCTCTCCCCTCATCCTCCTTGAGCATTGCACCATAAGCGCGCGACTCACTCCCTTTCCAGGTATTCCCGCCCTTTCTCTCTCTCTCTTTCCGCACCTCTCGCATTGAAAACCATCTCTTCCATTCCCTACCACACGCCTCCTCCAGTCCGCCTTTACTCTTTCTCTCTCTCTCCCTCCTACTCTGACCTCCCTTCCCCATCCTTCTAGCACCCAACTCTCCCTCGATATCCTCCACTCTCGTACTCACGATATAAATAGGGTCCGCTCCCATGGGGGAGAGGGGAAAACGAGAGGAAGAGAGAGGGTGGAAGTGGCGATGGAGGGGAGGATAGGAGGAGAAGGCGTAAGGGGCTCCCTCTCTCTCTAGTGGCCGTCGTGGTGAGTCTTCCTCCTTTCCTCCCACCCTCCGCACTCCGGGAGCTCCTCTGCATGGATGCGTCGCAAATCACGGGAAGAGAATGAGAGGGAGGGAGGGGGAGGGGAGAGGGAGAGGAGAGAGAATGGAGAAGGAGGGGAGAGAGAATGGAGAGGGAGGGGAGAGGGAGGGGTGAGTGGAGGGAGGGGAGAGAGTAGAGGGAGGGGACAGAGAGGAGAGAGTGGAGGGAGGGGAGAGGGAGAGGAGAGGGAGGGGCGAGTGGAGGGAGGGGAGAGAGTAGAGGGAGGGGAGAGAGTAGAGGGAGGGGAGAGAGTAGAGGGAGGGGAGAGAGTAGAGGGAGGGGAGAGAGTGGAGAGAGGGGAGAGAGGGAGGGGAGTGGGAAGACATTTTGCCTCGGGGTGGAGCCACTCGTATATCCTGCCGCACTCCCCCGCTGCTCCGCCTGCGCGCACCGCTGTTCTCTTTCTTTCTCTCTCTCTCTCACACACACACACTTCCCTCCCTCGCCTTCCTCCTCTCTCTCTCTCTCTCCTTCCCTCCCTCTCCTACATCTACCTTCGTCCATCCACCCCGGAGAAACGGGGGAAATATTGAAACGGAACGAAGGAAAAAAACCGGGTTCTTAAAGCTGAGCGGTGATAACGCGTCGACGAGGGGGGAGGGGGAGAATATGCCTGTGTCGCGTAAAGCGGAGAGGCTCCGCCTATTCCAAATTTCACGCCCTATATCGCGAGGGAATTCAGAGGTCCAGCGTCCGCCGAATGGCTTTAGCGGTTTCTTCGAGAAATGAAGGGCTGGTTTCCGAGTATTCGAAAGAGGATGGGATGGATGACGCCTGCTTTCTTTTACAACTTGAAAGCAGCAGTTACCTAGATTGTGTGTGTGTGTACCTGCGCCTTTTTGCACTTAGAATTACGTTGATATCACCTTTGCTCGAAATCGCCACAGAAAGTTTGAAAAACATAAGAGTGTTTGAATCTCGGGAATATTTCCGTAGCCGCTATATGCAGTCGCGTTTTCCTTCGCCTTACTTTCGACTGGCAAAATTCTGAGGCGGCGAAAGTCGCTGTTATCTCAAGAGAAGAAGGTGCGGAAGATTGAAGAAGGGAAAGGGATGGTGCGGATGCAGAATGGGAAGGGAGAGGGAAATGGAGAGGCGAGCAAAGTGACACACAACCTTGCATAAAGCCTGTGCAATAATCTTAAGATTTCTGCGAGGGGTCGTCTTGGCCACGCCTCCCCCTAACCGGCTTCCCCTACCCACCTTGCCCTACTCGACTCCCCCTACCCGCCTTCTTCTACCCGACTCCCCCTACTCGACTCTCCCTAACCGCCTCTCCGCCCCATCTCTCCTGTCATCCACGTCGTTTCTCCATCCCTTCCCTCCTCGTTCCCCTTTACACTTCTCTTCCCTCGCCGCCTCTTTCTTGCCTATCTTTCATTCTTTCCTCATTTGTTTCCTTCGGGCCACTTCCACCCCATTCTACTGACACTCCTCTTTCTGTCTCTCTCTTTCTCTCTCCGTTCACTCCTCACCTTCATTTTTCCATCTCTCTTCCACATCTTTCAGCCACCCTTTCCCGCATTCCCTTCTACCCCCACTCTTCTGCCACCTCCCTTCCCCTCGCTTCTCTCCTTTCATCCCCCTCGCTCGTTATATTCCCTCCTTCCCTCCCTTTAAGTCCCCCCTTCACTCCCTATTTAACTCCCCCTTTCACCCCCCTTATCCTCGCGGCACGGCTCCTCTTTCCCCATCCTCCCATCCCCCCCCTTGCCGGCGTAAATGCACATGCATAGCGGGGGCGATGCGATCAATAACTCCAAAAGATTTTCGAGTTCTAGTAAGTGGAACAAAAAAATCCATTATTCTAAAATTGAAAGATAGGGAAAAAGAAATTCGACTACTAAAATTCATACGTGCGGTTGCATGTCTGGGAAGTCGGGATGATAATAACAACGATACTTCATATAGCGAATAAGTTAATATTTGTTTTCGTCCAAATTATGAACAATAATCTCACGAAAACTCCGTATGTAGTAAATTTTATCGACCAAAGAGTACAACGAGCGTTATCGGAAAAAAGATAGACGAGAAAAAGATAGACGAGAAAATCAGATAGTAGAAGGCATTGGAGGCAGTAAATACAAAAAACATAATATATATAATTAGGCTAGCATATTCTGAATTTTCTTTCAAATCTGTGGTGTGAAAAAAACCTGTCTGGAATATATTATTTAAGTTATTTATAATAAGCTTTACTTGGATGAATAGTTTATTTTTAGCGCCAGGTATTTATCATTTAATCTAATTGTTTGGCTAAAGGAGTACTTTACTTTTAATTTAATTTTAAAACTAATTAAAGTTCTTGATTCTAATGCATGGTAGATGAGATGTTATCTACATCTAATGGAAGCAGAAAATCATTTTAAAGTTGAACGTCATTCAAAATTTCTAAACCATTTCCTGTAACAGCACACAAACTTTCAGTTGAGTTACTCCGAAGCATCATTCACTCATCTGAAACAAATAACGCCATTTCTGTCGTTTTATTTCATCAGATTTTCAGACTTAAGAAAGATTCTATAATATTATTCTACATATATTCAATCTTTTCCGTAGACGAAAAACAAAAAAGTATTAAGCATTAACGTTCACATCACATGACTGCATCTGGCACGCTGTTTTGAACAAAAATGCCGGAAAGAGTGATTTCAATTGTACCACCGATAATAAAATGTTGCCATGATTAATAAATAGAATGTCCGTGATCCCAAACTAATTTTAAAAAATTAACCTTTCACACATTTTTATGCTAAGAGCTATTTCCAAACTAAACTTCTCGTTATTACCGTTAGCTAGATCTTTACGGTTATCACCAAATTTGTTAGCTTTTCACGATTGAATAATTTACTAACGTAAACCATTTGGAGAGACGGGAAAAGAGAATTCCTTCGTGTGTAATTATCCAAGAAAGTAAAATAATAGGATAAGTATGGAAATACCAACGAAACGGCCTGGATAAAAAGGGAAGAGAGATAGATAGAAAGATGGAGGAATGATAGTTGGAGAGGAGAGAGGGAGGAGGAGAGAGAAGGACACTTTTTAAACATAAGGACGTCCGAAATAACAAGCATTCACTCATCCTTTTCTATTCTGTTGGGAGCCGTTCATCAAACTCCCATTCAGGAGCGATCTCATAGCAGGATAAAGGACCGCATTGAATGAGCCACCTCCTTGGAAAAATATATCAGCCCAAGGTAAACAGAACAGGAGGGGAGGGGTGGGTTTGGAGAAGAGGCACGGGGAGGGAGGGGATGGGGCGGGAGGAGGGCGCAGAAGGAGGCGGCGGAAGAGAGGCAGGGTGTAAAAAAAATCGAACTCTCCCTCTCCTCTCAGCTCGCTCTCGCACATTTTGACGTCACCTATCTTGGCTCCGACAAAACGCTTCTCGGCATCGGAAGCGGGTCGTATCCGAAAGCACCGCTCTTCACCGGCAACGACTTTAAGGGTGGCGCCACTGTATTCGGCGTCTTATCAATCAGCGCCGCGGACTAGGGAACCCTCCTGGAGGGAACCGTAGGAGGGAAGCAGACTCCTTTTTGCGGTTTCGGAGCGAAGGAAAGGAGGGGGAGGGAGTAAGAGTTTCGGGGGGCGTCGATGGATAGAGGGGTGCTAGAAGAGAGGAGACGGAGGCGGGCGACGTACGTCCTCCTTCCACTCTCTCCTCCCGTCGTATCCTCACTTCCCCCTCTCTCTTGTCCACTCTATTCTCCTACGAATCTCTGCCGATTGCATTACTTCCCCGCGGGAGCCAAAACCACTTCCGTGGGTAAGCCCATTCTCTCCCATTCTCCCCTCCCTTCTTCCTGCTCTCTCTCCCTTCGATCTTTCTCCCTTTCCTACCCTACTACACCCCTTCCCGCATCCAAAAACGCTTTTGGATCGTTCAAGAGGGATCTAGAATCTTGAATGGGAGGTTAACCTATACGGGAGAATATGGGAAGCGCGGAGCGAGAGGGGAAAGCGGAGGAGAGAGGAAGGAAATAGGGACAGAGAGGAAAAGGGAGAGAGAGGTAATAAAACGGGGAGAGAGAGTGGAAAAGTGGGAGAGAGGGAGGAAAAGGGAGAGAGAGGGAAGAAAACGGGGAGAGAGATAGAGTAAAAGGGAGAGAGATGGAGGAAAAGGGAGAGAGAGAGGAAAAGGAGGAGAGAGGGAGGAAAAGGAGGAGAGAGGGAGGAAAAGGTGGAGAGAGGGAAGAAAACGTGGGGAGAGGGAGGAAAAGGGGGGAGAGTGGGAGGAAAAGGGAGAGAGAGGGAGGAAAAGGGGGAGAGAGGGACGAAAAGGGGGAGAGAAGGAGGAAAAGGGGGAGAGAGGGACGAAAAGGGGGAGAGAGGAAGGAAAAGGAAGAGAGAGGGAGGAAAAGGAGGAGAGAGGGAGGAAAACGTGGAGAGAGGGAGGAAAAGGGGGATAGAGGGAGGAAAAGGGAGAGAGAGAGGGGGAGGAAAAGGGGGATAAGAAACATGATTCGATTGGAGTAGGTATAGGAAGGCGAGAGAATGGGCATTTAAAACAATTAGAAGAAGCAACGGCATATATACTCTTCCGGAATAAGTTGAGAATTGCCGGACAATCGAGTTTCTGTGTGTGGTTCAAAAGACTTGAAGATCGACTAGAGATTTGACTATTAGATTAGGAAATTTTTCTGCTTTATTGTCAAAAGACGGGAACTAGCTGGATAGTTAGATATACAAGATATGTACGTTTATTTACTAATGGTGCTTAAGTATGCTCTTCAAACTTTTCATATAACTGATAAGTTGTCATAATATTTGGCAAAAAAACATTGTTTATTATGATCTTCCAGGATATAAAAATACCTGGTGATATGAGAAGCCCATGTTCTCTGGCATAAATCTTTGAAAAAGCATTCAGGCTTTGACTTATCATATACTATATCAGTAACTTTCCCGCGAAATGCCTATGTGCCCGTGTGTGGATTTTTAGTCCAAATCGTTTGAATAACAGATAAAGGTGAATAATTATAAAATTTTGGCAAATTATATTAAACAATTAATGAAAACTATTCAGACAGTAAAAAGTACCACCTTTGTAAAATAATGGAGTTTGTCAATTTAATTTTTAGCGCCGTAAATCACGAGCGTAAGACAAAGGCACATGCCGAAGAGACCATGGGGACGCACCACGCATTCTAAACTTAGAGCGACGGTGTCGCAATGGAACCTAACACGCATGCTCACCTCGATGAGATCGAGATTAGCGGAGAAACGAGAAGAGGGGAGGGAGAAATTGCGAGAGAATATGAGAAATGAGAAGAAGACGCCATGATGACAGCCTTTAAAGGGTCAAAACGAAAAATAAAAATTCCCGTTTTCTACGCGAAAATAGAATAAAAGTGAGGTAGGGGGAATATGAGGCGGAGAGAGGTAGCAATGAAAACAGTCGGAGATAATGAATGAAGGAATTTGGAAAATGAAATACAGAAGGAGGTGTCCAACAGCGTGGTCGAGGTCGAAACGAGAGAATTACAAGCCGCGAACTCTATTCAGCTTAGGCCACAACGCGGTGATCCTCCCTGCCTCTGTCTCTTCCAAATCCCACGCCGAACACCCACTCCCTTTTCCTCCGCTTCTGTTTCCCTTCATTCCTCACTCTCTACCTCCATAACCCCCTCCTTTATTTTCTCCATCACCCCCTCTCTCTCTCACCCTCTCTCTGCTTCGCTCCCTCACTCCTCCTCTTCACTCTCATCCTAAACCACATCCCTTACCCTCCTCCGAACGGAATTTTCTCCTTCCCCCCATCGCTTCACCCCTCCCTCCCCCCCTCGCTTCACTTCTCCCTCCCTCTTCCTCCCCTAGTATATCGTGTCCACTTGGGATCTCGCAGCACGAGGAGACGGCTGTGTAGAGTGTTCCTTTCGCTCGGAGCGATCATCGCCACGCGCCCACTCGCCTCCTCCTTCTCACATACTTCACGCCGCTTGTTTGAAGCAAGGAGGACGGCCATTAATAACCGGGTTAAAAATGGATTCGTTCGACAACGGGCATCACTTAGGTTACTGTGCTTGTATGGCAACCTTCTCGGCTTGGACGGCTTTTATATTAGTTTAAGTGGTGTTTAAAAAAAGGGGGGGCAACTCAATAGAGGATAAGTTTGGCAGAAGCGTAGGCTATCTCTTCAAATTAAATTTAGAAAAGCAATGCGTAACTCTCTCTCAAGTATCTTTAAAATGTTTTAGCCTACCACAGATTTTGACGTGAGAATGTTCAATAGATAATCCAAAATAATAATAAGACGCTATTCTGACCAGAGAATAAGGTAGATAACTTTAAGGGCGAGTATTATTTAACTGTAATACCAATATTCCGACTTCTCACGTAGAAAAGGAGAAGATTTTATTTAAAAGATAAACAATCCTTTAAGACGACGCTTAAAAAAAGACCATCAAACATTTGAACTCATCTTAATAAACTCATATGAACGTACCAGATGCACACTAAGTTCAGTATTACCGATAAAGGTAAAATATCGCTGCAAAAAGGAGGAAATTATACTGTAGCTTTTAAAACAAAAAAGAGCCTTAGAAAAAATCGCTTTACTATCAATAATATTATCCTCATAATATTTTATCTATGACTAGCATCGATTGAGAATTGGTTCACATATGCTAGAAAATATGTTCAACATAGCTTTTAATTACGAAAGAAGAAGCCATGCCTTTGGCCTACATACCATACAAAAAAGAGGCCCATAGCCGTTTCTGGCTTCCTCAGCAACCTATTTTACCTTGTCACACGAAAGACAAGGTCGGAGGAAATTTAATTTTTCGGAATACAATTTGCACCCTGCTCCACAAGCCGTTAGTTGCTCATTAAAAGGGAAAAAAATTCAAAACGCGCAAACAACGTTACGCCTCTAATTCATGTTGTCGGCAAATAAAAAAATATTAATCGTGCAGCGCGTCTAATTCCCCCTGAATCTTAGTTTACCCCACGCAACATATAAGCATTGCTAAAGCATAACTGCAAGGGGCTGTGATAGCCTTTGTCGCAAGCGATGCATTGAGAGCATAGGGTGGGACGGCGTTCAGGAATGGAATGCGAAGGTGCACGTTGATAGGAGGAGGGAGGAGTGTGGAAGTGGGGGACATACGAAGGGGAGGGGGTGTATCGGGAGCATGAAGACTCAGTATAAGCAACAACGAGACGAATAGATGGGATACAATGGCCACAGCAAAAAATTCTCTTCCGACCTAAAAAAAACTAATACCACTCAATTTATCTCTATCAGATTCCACCTCCAAAATGTGTGCGTGTGTGTGTGTGTGTGTGTGTGCGTGTATATTACGCTTACGCTTATAATAATATTCGCGCCTGGTTCTCATTACTTTTTCGAACCAATGTCAATAAAGTGTATTTATTGATGTTTGGTGTAAACTCCCCTTGAAGTTTTCCTTTTGATTTATATCATATAATGCCCATCATATTTTATTCTTTACATAATTCTCTTTTCATGACAAACTGTAATGCTATAAAAACACCAACTTTATTTATGACGTCACCTTTTACTGTGTATTTTTGTTTTAGTTCATCGCTGGATAATGTAAAGAAGCTTGAAATGAAACTGAACCATGTAATTTGGAGAATTTTAGGCTTTGAACGATTGAGTTGTAAATTATATATGTAAAAAAGACATTTTACATAACTAAATAAATATATTCAAACAAAAAATAAAATCAAAAGGAATTTTATTGATCTTTAGTCATAGGGTCAACGCAAGGGAAATGACCTTAAGTTGGTTGAAAAGATGATTTATTTTTACAAGAATAGGTTTTACGTCAAACTGATTACAATTTTAAATTCAAATACAATAAAGATATTATAGAAAAATTTTACTTAAAAATAACCAGAAAAGCTATACAAATGAAATCCAGTGTACGGCCTAACACAAAATCATCATTTAAATTCTCACCTGTGTCCTTTGTTTAGAAATATTACAGTGATATATCTTTTGTTTGAAAACTTGACGCAACAGAATAAATGTTGAAATATAAAATAATTGTTTTTTTTTAAAGAACATCTCATATTAAAAAGATATTCAACTTCTTAGTTATGGCATAGCGACCAAATTAAAAGTTGCTATTTTGCCCCAATTAGAGCACTTGTGACGATTACAGAGTTTTTTTCGCGGCGTTTCAACGCGAAGTTATTACGTCTTGCATGCAACCGTGCGACCTGAAACGCTTAGTAGAAACTAGTAGAAACGCTCCAATAGACAAAGCAAAAAAGGAGTTAAAAATTGACACTGAAGCCATGTTCACTCGAAGTGTCTATTTGGCTGCTGCGAAAGTTAACGTGTTTAAAACTAAAAAAATACAGATATAGAGAATTTTATTTAATAAAAATAAATAAATGTCGAAAACGCATTTATTTTAAATAACATTTAGCAAGATAAAATTATGCTTACGACTTTAATTGTAATGAAGTCTCTTATCGTCAAAGAAAACATTATGTAAACTGAGTAAATAAAACTCAGTGACCTTGAACATTATACAGAATGGATTTTTCAGGCTCGAACCATGAGATATCACCTTACGTTGTATATGTTTGGTAAATTTACTTTTAAATGAGAAAAACTATAAAAGCGTTTACGAAAACTTTTATAGAAAGAAACAGCTAATACGTGTGTGTACAGTTATCTTTTTTAAGAGGAAGATACAAAAATCGTTTAATACGATGTGTCCGCGATTACGTTTTTTAAAGGGATACGAGGAAAAGTTCCAGGTACTGATCCACAATTTTCTGCAACCTTTGAATCAATTAATTTATTCTTCGAATAAATGAAATGTCTCAATTAGTTATGTGCGCCAATTATAACAAAAGAAGCAGTAATTATGCACCCCTTAAAAGTTATTACAAATTGAATCCACGCAGTGTATTATGATGACTTGTTTTAAGCGCTAATTCAAAGACCCGCTAAAAATCAATACGCTCAAGGTCAACCTCAGCCTATCGACATTTACCATTTTTTTGGATATGGTGAAAATTAAAGGTCATTTCAATAGTTTGTGGAAGTTATACTCTCAAATGAACATCTGTTCGACCGTATCGTGTTCAGAACTCACAATACGAAAGAATAAAATCCTCGCAAGCGTGAAACCAAAGGCAAATGTTTGACAGATGGAGCCGTGGCGTGGACATTCGAAAGACAGACGCGGCCTTCGCACGCGACAAAGGACTTCGCAGGTCACCCGTGATCGGCGCTTTCGTGCATATAACCGCCTGGATAAAGAACGACCGAGTTGTCCTTTTGCAACGTTTGCTATGCGAGAGGAAAGAACGGCGTCCCAATGGATCGACGTTGCTAAACGAGCGAGTGGGAAAGGATTTGGAGCTCGTCGCCAGGAAAGCTTTGCATCCAACGCGTGTTCGGGGGAGGAGAGGGCTCGGGTTAGAGGGGGATGAGGTAAGGAGAGAGGTTTAAAACTACTCCCGTGACCCAAATATTCTCGGCTTGGTCCTCCAGTTGGACCGATGCTTAGAACAGAAGTAGCGCGTGCCTACGAAAAAAGTGAAGTCGCCTCTGCGCTCTAGTCCAAGTGTTCGTGGTTTAAGAAAGGACGGTTGAGTGACCGCCCGATATCGGATTCTGGGGCGGAATCCACACGGGGAGGCGTCGACGGCGGCGGGCAACGGGGGCGGTGGCATTTCACGTCTCGTTATCGACAATGCGCAGAAACATCGGCGTTGCAGCGCCCCGGCGTCTTCGGAACTCTTCTCTCTTCACTCTCCTCTCACCCTCCCTCCCTCTCTCCTTCCCTCTCTCTCCCTCCCTCTCTCTCTCTCCCTCTCTATCTCCCCTCCACTTTCTCCTCTCTTTTCCACCCCTTTCTCCTCTCCTCCCTAGGACTCCTTTCCCATTTCTCCTACCTTAATCTTATCAATCCCACTCCCATTTTTTACACTTTTGCAGAAAACCGCTTAAACAAATTCGAAAGAATGGTTATTAAACGGCGAGCTTACGTGTGGCAACAATGGATCACCCTTTCCTTTATCACTCCTCCCTTCTCCTCTCCTCCCTCTCCCTTCTTCCTTCCTCGCTGCCCCCTCGTCCCGATTGGAGAAATAACGGTATGAAATTACTCCTCTTTTAACCTACTGATTAAAGGTAATGAGGCCCTCATACGCTCCTGTGTGTATGTAATTGAAACCATTTCCCCTCCCCACTCTCTCCTCATCTCCCTCTCTCCCTCTCCACACCATCTCCCCCTTTTGAATGCCTTCCACTAATTACGCCGACGATGATTTTTCGCGCACGCAAGTTTTCCCCCTGATTCACGATCGATGATTTTGGGTGAGAAAAATAACCATCATGCACTCAAGTTTGCGTTCAAAAAATCCCAAAGACGTTTACGACGTTATACTATAGATATGGTTGTTGTAAATGTTAAAAAATCACGAAGAATCTGATGTACCATGCAGTTGAGATGGTTTTGGTTGTTTCCCGGAGGATGTGAGTTACGTTATACTTTATTTGAAGAATAATTCGAAACTTAGTTTTGTCGGGAGGATGTTTTTTTTGTGTATAGATAGAAGAGTAGCCACTCGCTGAGTTTTTTCCATCTGGCAGGGGGAGAACGATGATGAAATGCGCAAAAATATAGTTTGAAAGACATTAATTCACAGAGATTCGTTGGACTGGATTAGCTCGCGACCTCGACCTGGGTGATAAACTTATATTCTGGCATGCTTCAGTCAAAAAGAACATATGCACCGAGTGTCTGCACCGGTGACGTGCACACAGTTGTTCGATACAAAGTGAAACGTCGAGCCATCTAGTGAGCTATGCGCGAAACACTTCTCTGGATCGAAGTGCCTCTTTATTCCGCGCGACGTCTTGCGGAGAATATTTGAACTACGGGGAAACGACTAGAGCAGTTCAAAGATCAGAAGTGATGTGGCGGCAACAACTTCTGAAAACTACTTACCTTCGAACGTGTTCCATACCATCTTCTTAATAAGAAGATGCTCTTCATCAAATCGAAAAAATAATTATCCGCACTTGATAATCGTACATTATTTTCCATTAATGTGACATTAAAAATGTGTCTATAAACTCTGTTCCCATTAATCTCTAACTACTTTAGTTATCTGTATAAAGGAGGAAAATAACGTTCACTCCAATGCTTACGAGAAAAAAATTACCTATAAATGCCATTGAATAAAATCTGCCTGCATTTTGTTTCCTAAACTATGTGAGTTATTTTTTGGCTTAAGCAAAATACATCAAGTTACACGTGAAGAACTAACTCGCTCGCTCTATTAATTTTCATAAGGCGATCATGACATGGTTTGAATTATTTTATTACTAACCAAGATGTTAAATGTCTCTGTAACTTCTTTAAATTCCGATTAGACTTTCAAACGCATTGGAAGGATAGTTTTATAATACAAAAATTACAAATTTTTAATTTAAAGAATGTATTTTTAGCGAGTCTTTCAGGAAAAAATACGCGGAGCGATAGTAGAAATCTATTTCTGACCCTCGTCAACGTTCTGAGCCAAAACAAAAAAAGCCTTAACTTTCTTGGCCCTTGCCATCAATGTCAATCTAAAATTACTCTAAATATACGCTGAGGTGAAAGATCTACAAATGTAAAATGAATTACTCTTAAATATCCATTTTTTTGTTGCCCTAACAAAAATATCAATTAATTAGGCATCGCAAAAGGCTACTATTCGTTTTTTATATTAATTATAAAAAAGTAAGAATGCGGAACCCATAAATGGTTAAGAAAGTAGCTTAGTGACTACCTTATCCTTCCCTAACATGTCCATGATAAATTAAAATACATTTTACCTTTAACTGTCATTCAAACTGTATAATGTCCTTATTACAAATAGAGCCCACTCGAAGAAACGTGCATAATGTGAGTGTTACTCTTGAGATTCATTATGTATATAATTTAAGAAAATTTAAAACATCACACAAAGTTATATAGATGTATCTGGTTTTACTTTCATCTAATAAAACATGGTATAGAGAAGACGTTTAATGTTGTAACGTCTATAGAGGTCGAAAAAGACAAATGAATACAAATTTAGGGATATTTGAAAAAATAATGTTTTGCAGGTTCCATGTAACGCTGGAGAAATTGAGTTAACCAAACGATATTACAAATTGTAATCGGTGTTTTAATCAAAAAAAGTAAGAGATGGAATCAATAAAACCAGGAGAAAAATTAAACAACAAAATTAAAGTATAATAATATCTCATATTATCATGTAATTAGAAAAATCGGATGTGTTAGACCTAGAACGAATATGTCTTCTTCGATGAAGCGTCCATTAGTGTTTATAGAAATTATTACCTTGTTTTAGCTAGCTAAGTGTTTTGTTTTTCTGGCGTTGCATTGGCGAAAAAATATACTATCTTTATTAATTTGCCACATATTTATGTTCAAAGAAAACAAATTCCGCCGCTAAGTAAACGAAATTATATCATATTAATTACACGAGGGAATATAGGAAAAAGTTATTGACGGAAAGTCCGGAATTAATCGGTTTCAGATTTAAATCGCTTTAGTCTCTCATACGCTTACGAAAAATTGCATTTTATATTGCATCGCACGTTCAACTCCAGGAGCCTTTTCTTTCCCCCTAAAATATAAACGATAATGAATGTATGACATTTCAGTTGCATTTTAATAATGCTTCTAGTTTAAACGAATTATTTAATTGAACCTTTACGAGGCCGAAAGTACACAGTTTAGCTAGATTACTTGTATAATGTTGAATTAGCCCGAAATTATTTTTGAACCTAAATAAACAATTTTTTACATCTTTCACTGTTAAAAATAAAACAGTTTTTATAACTTCATGTTCTATGCATTTGAACGAAAAATATACTATCTTTCTTTGAATAAATTCTTCGATTTGAATTCAGCAATCAAAAACAAAATATATTCTTGCGATTAATATTTAAAGCGAAGGTTAAATAAGTAGTAAAATATTTAAAGATTTTAATAATATAAATTATTAAAAACGATTTAGTAGCAATATTTCTGCCAAAAGTGAGTGTTTTAATTTGATGCTTAAAAATTATACTAATTAGTATTTACTTTATATAAGTACGTGTGAAATATTAAATTTAACAAAAATTTGACTTATAAATAACTATTTATTTCAGAAAATTTCTAATCTATGATTAATTTTTATAATGTAGATCAAATAAGTTGTAATATCTTTAACATTTATAATAATATATATCATTAAAAAAGATTTAGCAATATTTTTCTGCCAAAGGTGAGCATAAATTCTAATTTTACGATCACAATAATTTTACAATTCTATGTTCAAAATTGAAAAGAAAAGATGTTTAGATAACAAGTTTAAAAGAAACATACGACAAAAAAAATATTTAGCCAAATTTTGTAATTTGAAGCCTAAATAAATCTACTAATTAGAATTTACTGATTGCGAGTACGTGCGAGTTATTAAATTTAGAAAACAGCAATGAAGCGTAAAATGTAAGAAATAAATAGAATTTTACAAAATTATGAAACTCAAATATTAGAAAGATTTAATTTTTCCAGCTTTGATCCACCTAACAGAAAATCAATGAACTACTCGGAAAATCCCTCCGATGAAATAATTACAGATTGGTAAGAGCTATTCAATTAATTCAAAAAGATTTTTTCAAATGTCTTTTAAAACAAAAATTAGATTGTCCACACACAGGCGGAGAGACAGAGTGATCACTTTTGCTCGTTTTTGCTTTTGAGAAAACGAACTAAAAAGATTATTTCCTATGCTAAATAAACGATAATATAGTATTCACCATTAAGATGATTCAGTTTCTTTTAACTTTTTATAAATAGTGTCCACACATCCGTCTTGGCAGGCAAATGCTCCATTAATTAACAAAACATCAAACTCCTGTCTAGAAGTATATAACTATATAATTTCCAAATTGAAAAATCTTGCGAAAAAAATGGTGATTATATGCTTCATTCAATAAAAATAGCACAGATAATATTATCATTTTAATTTTATATATTGTTTCTGAAATATTTTTGTATACTTTACAAATAATAATTAGTTAACATTTTTTTATGAAAGAGAGAACATTGATTGATTTTTTTACAAAAACATTATTTATTTTGGTTATAAGAGCAAAAACAACATGCTAAAAATATAATTGTATTCATAAGTCCTCTTTCTTAAGAAGAAAAAATATTTTCCGGTCGTTTTCTCTGAAATGGCCAACACTACTAAAATTATTGGGACGAGAAATATCTAACTTGCGTAAATAAAAAATTTGTTTAGCATTCTCACCCATTAACATAAAAGTTAAAATAGTTCAGTATTTCCGTTGAAGTGAAATTTGAAATGATATGACCCACATTTTTATCGCTATCAAAAAAGTGCATCGATCGGTATATTACATTAACCCCAAGCTAATGTCTACCAAGTCTAGCTATTTTGATTGCGACCATAATACCATTTATACACTGTATTAACCTATGCAAATGCATTTGCTTCCTACCACAACACTGATTTGTTTATGTGAGTCTCTGCAATCAATACTTTTTAATCTATTCCAGTTTTTCACAGAAACATTTACCACCAAACGAAAATCAAATCATTTTCTAAACACTTAGTTTTGCATCTGAAACGCATACCAGCGAACTGACAAGGGGTAAACTTACCCAAATCTGCTCCTAAAACATATACCACCAAATGTACAACAAGTGTACCCTAACTTTATGCCATCTTAAAGGTGCCCCTTAACTTATACCACCAAACCAACACCCTATCCCCCTGATTTTACTCAACCCGCCACACTTTACTGCCCCTAAAATGTATACCACCCAACTAACGTTAAATTCTACAAATTTTATGTAACCAACCTTACACAATAGGTGCCTCCTGAAACGTATATCACCAAACAAACGCCGCACGCCCCCCTTCCCCTCCCGTTCTGTGCCACCTCACTTACACTAAGTCTCCCCTGAAATTCATGCAAACAAACTTGCAACCGATTGTTCAAAGGTGTTATTTTACCCACCTTACAACAGTTTGCCTCTGGAGTGTATATAAACCAACTTACATTAATACAGACTGATACTATGACGCCAACCTTGCACCCTAAATATATACCGTCCATCCTACTCGTATGTTCCTGCAACATGTAAATCCCAAGTTAAACTTATAATTAAGAATACTTCAAGATCCACAGTTTTAAGACATAAATATTGCTCATAACGAGTTGTGATTTCACCATTATGACACTAATGCAAAGTCACATTGTTGCCAGTGGAAACGCCCGTGGATTATCCGACCTCAGAAGGTATGTGGAAGTGCCCGAAAAGTTATGCATCTTGTTTTTTTGGTAAAATCGAGCTCATTTACGGCCACTGCATACCAAGATGTCAAGGAGTAAACGGGAAGTACATTTCGTCAGACGCCCGCTATAAGCATAACTCAAGAAATAACTTCCCCATCTTACGCCAGGATAACGCACTCGCGCATTGCTCTCAGATTTGCCTATAACCTACCCAAGAATTAGGGTTTGAGATCATGTCCCTTCACCAGAACTAGTGCCCTGCGATTTTTTTCTCTTATCTGAAGTTACAAAGGAATTGTGTCCGATAATGCTTTAATGGATGTGTTCAATAAACTATCAAATAATGTTTATTAATGCATTGATAAGTATATGAAAAATAAGATGGGATAAGTGCATAACGGTGGAAGGAGTGTACTATTTTATAATAGCATTGCCACTGCTTTATGATTGTAAGTAAAACCGGTAATACTTCTTTCTTCTGCTTTTCAAGATTATCAACGGGTGAATTGCCAACACCACTCGTATTGCGAAATTCCAAACAGAAGTGCTATTTCTCAATTTTTAGAGTAATTAAGAGACATTTTTCGTTGCGGAAAGAGAATGATGCTTTTTATTTGCAACATTACTCATTGTATATATTCTGTTCAACTCGATCCATGCACAGAAAAATTTTACAATGCATCGTATAACGTCCTATCAGCCGAACCACAATGAAACTCAACTGTATAGTTAGGAGCTATAACGGTTAAATAATAAAAGTAGAACGGTTAGTAAATACTACTGCTTTCCGCAATCTTTCTCATTTATTGGTAACTCTCTTTTAAGTCGTCTATAAGCTGAAAATTTTTCCTTCCTCTCTCTCTCATTAATTCATGTAACATATACAATAGTTCTACACAACAAGGAAAGTTTCCGTCACAGTGAAAATTGCTTTAATACGTCCCATTCCTAAAAACCAAATTCACCCAACATCCCCTACATTTGTAAAATACTGCGCAAGTCGGCGCTTTGTCCTTCGAAAGGGAGGTTGAGCAGTTGGTCCCCTTGTTGCTCTACGTATAGAGTAGGCTAATGTCCTCATTCCCCTCATCTGTGTTCGGTCAGGAAGGCAACGGGAAACTACCACACCATGAATGTATGACAGCGGAATCAATCCTAAGACTGACACTACTCATGATGATATAGCATTAACGTAGGGAATCAATTTGTCACAGATTTGCGGCCAATTCACCACATGTGGCGAGTGGCGAAGGGGTTGCACAGCGCTTTTCTACCAGGTGGACCGTATTGACGGCTGCAAATCTTTCGGATGGCCGCATTGAAAGTGAGCAAATTAGATTTTACATCATAAGTTATCTTGAGATTTCGAGATATCATATAAGTGAAAATGAAGTCTAATTGAGGTTTTTAAGGTAAAATATAAATATGTACATATTTATACATGCACATACATACACATCCAAATCGCGAAACTGCATTAAAATGCCTACATCAGCACAGCAAATAGTACATATTCATTATGAAATGTTATACATTTAACAAAATATTTTTTCTTCCGATGACCCTTCGCAACCATTCTGAGGATACTCGGGAATCCAGGTTGGATAACACTGCTCTATGGAAAATAGTGTAACAATATAGTTACATCCTACAGGGACGATATGACAGAGTGGGGAATGTATGCAGAGAAAAAAAAACAGAAAAACGTGTAGTCCGAGAAGTTATCGTGGTCTCACTGATTAAATAACTTAAATATTTTTCATTGAAGGCATACAAAACACCAGAGAGGGCGAATAATATGTATGCTTGAGCGATGTCAGAGACGAAAGATGGCTCAAGTGCAAAACAATAAATTAAAAAGAGTTATACTACCTTATTAATACTCATAAAACAAATGCTATATTTAGAAAAAATATAAAATACAATTAGATTATACAGAATTTGAATCATCTATCGAGGCTTCCACCTTACTAGAATAAAATCGCAAATTCTGCTCATAAATCTACCGAGGGAAACTCGACTGATTAATTCGTGCAGTCGTTTTGCACTATGTATATTATCGCACGAATTAATGAAGGCTGATCTAAAACAAAGTCTCTTTGATGAGCTTAAATCGATATTTGCGGTCATTAAGAATTTAGTCTCATAATTATGTTCTGGCTAAACTGTTGGAGGAACTCTTGCTTCTATAACGACAAGAAAACCCACAAGTGTAAGCCAATATAGGAGGCCACACACCCGTCACAAGAAAGTGGGCCAATAGACGCCTATAAAACAAAATATGTCCCTTACACTCTCTCCCTCCCTCCCGCTATGTCGTACAATCCAGCCGCTGCCTATAACCACTTAATTGCTGTTGATATGAGTAACAGCCTCGAGGATAAGGGGATAGTTTGCTGCCAGCCTCGATATCAGCACATATACACATGCTCCCACAAATTGAACCACACACACACATACAAGAGAGAATCTCTTTTAAACCCGGCAGACGCTCAGGGGACATTCAATTGCATGAATGGTCCGCGACAGCAAATGGCGTGATATCGGGATATAATGGCTTCATATCTGATGTGGGGAGGCGAAGCGTGGGCGATGTAGATTGTTCGGCGCGTGGAAGAGCAGGGGACACTCGGGACAGCGCCGCTGACGAAACAGAGGGGAGGACGCCGACTCTATCCCTCTACATTGTGAAGAGAACAAAATAAAACAAAAACCTCGCGAGCGAAAAAAATCCGAAACCGCCTATTTCCTCGCTTTCTCCCACTCTTCACATTTCTCTCTCTTCTTTCTCTCCACCTACTATTTCTACTCTCTCTCGCCCTCCCCCTCTCTCTCTTTCACTCTCCCTCCATTTCTTCTGACTGTGTCATAACAAGATTCAAAGGGACGTGACCTTGCGATGTAAAATAATTTGCAAAGGAATTCTGGGACAGGACTGCTTCCCATGCAACCAAGAAAGTATCCACAATTACGTCACACTTGTCTCTAGCGGAATATTTATTTTTTTTCGAGGAAGACAGATTAATCTTAGCCTTTGAAGTACAGAATTTTCTCCTTAAGAGGGTTTAAAAAATATTCACTAGCGTGAACTATATTACTTAATTTTGTATTTATTTTAACAGCGAATTCCGATGTACGTAACCGATCGTAGACGAGTTAATTTCCTTCCAGTAGACCAGTGCACTGCAGTGGTGGCCAAAGTACGGCATGCGTGCCACTTTTGGCACAACAAACTTTTATTTGTGAGACGGCATAAAACATGTGAATGTGTTAATAGTGTTAGGGAAGGTGTGAAATGACATTACAAGGATTTATTTCAAAGAAAACAGAACTCGAATTACCATTAATATGATGTGTTATTTGCGAGAAATCAAATTTCTATAGTATTTTCACGGAATTACAGCAATGTTTGGGTTCACATCTATATATGACACGCTGTTACTTTCCCTATTTGAGATTAGCAAACACAAAAAACCTTGTCCAGTACTGATATCCCTTGTACTGTGAGCTATTTGTATTTAACATAATCTTACAATTAGTACTGTTTCATATATCCATGGCTGATGATTTAACTTTAAAATGCAAGTCGTCGTTTAGTTTAAGAGACTGAATTTCGCAAATAATGTTTTCATATCTTTATTTTCGCTAACAGCATGCCTTGCGGCAATGTTAGGAGGATAAGAGAGAAAATCACTTAAAATATTTTTTAATGGAATAGGAAGTAACTGCCTTAAAACCCGTGGAAACCTTGTTCACTAAGCACATTGTTGAGGATGGGCTTCCCGTCCCTTTGTTCGTTCGGCTAAAACAAGAAACCCCTTTGAAGCTATGGGCGATTTACTTGTAGTTTGACGCCAATCATTTGTCGCCACGCTCTTCTGGATAAAAAAAATATGTAATGCCCCTGTAAGCCCGAAAAAATAGTAAAAAACTCACTGAACACAACTTTAACTATGCTCTCTTTGACTATACTTTCAAACGAGAGTTGTGATTTTGACTTTTTCCTCATTACACACACACACACACACACTATTTTTTCGGTTGATAAACTGCATTAATTTCATTGCAACGGATAAGGTCTGGTAAAGGCTTTTAATTAATTGGACATCTTTGGGGCAAAATGAATATTTTTTAAATATGGGTTGGAGTGAATAATGATAAGTAGATATCTGTAAGGCATAACATGTTAGTAAAAGTGATTACTGATCAGTATAAGCATTTACTGGTTTTCGAGTGAATAAGCGTTCACTTTTATTTACAAGTATTTACTAGAAAATTGAGCATTTACTAATAAGTTTTTACAAGAACAGCAAGTGTTTACTTATTAACCGTGAATTGTTTACAAGAGATTTGGTTTGACCAGAAGTGTTTTGCTTATCTTTTCTACGATTAACACTCTCTTCAATGAGATTCTCCATATTATTCTAAATGACTTCATTCAGTTCCGGTTACATTTTGTCAGGCATGTCTTTGAGCGAAGAAGAAAAAAAAACAAGACAAAAGACTGCCTTTTGTCTTTTTATTGAACGGACATTCTTTTATATTCAATAAATGTATAGTACCATGGATAGTAGCTGCAAAGGAGAAAGCCTGGAACGACGTTAAAAACGTTGGAGAAAACATTTCAGTACAAAAGTCTAAAATATTGTTGAATAACATGAAAAGAAACAAAAGGAAGACGGATAAGAACGCCACTGGTAACAGGCAAATAAAGTTGCGGGAATGAGAGAAAGTGTAGTTGAAACTGCTTGACCACGAAGAGAAACCGATGGTCTGTCAAAATACCGAGCGGACAGTGAATTTGTGTACGTTCTGATGAGGAGAAATCTTCACACCACTAAAAAATCTGACGCGTTCAGCACAAGATTTTCTCCATACAGAGTAACCAATATAATTGCAATATTATTTTCAAGGAACCTTAAAATTATTCAAGTATGACTTAATTTTTATTCACCGTTTTTAAGTGTTTACTAGAAATTTTCAGTATTTACTGGAAAAACTAGTATTCGCTTATAGGGTTTCAGTAAACACTTAAAAGGTAATGCTAAAGGGAGAGGCTAATAATCGTAAAAAAGGAATTCTTCCCTCCCTCCCTCTATTAACATTATCATATTACCAAAGTGCTCAACCTCTTTTTAAATTTAAAGGTAGTAATTACTTTAACTTTATTCGTCCAATCTTAAGTATTGCCTTAAAGAACAACAAGTACTTATTTGTATTCACTTCACCTATGATCTATTTAAGATATCGAAAATACATCAACCTTTCGAGTACTCAGAAGAAAAGCGCCAAATTAAGGCTCATAAAAATAGATTGCCTAAATTTAAAAGTATGTACTAACAGCGGGATAATAGACTTAAGAAACTTTTTCAGAACCGTGAACTACCTTTATAAAATTAATTTCATTATTACATGTTTTACACAATATTTCTTCTGAACGTAAGCAAAATCCAATGGGATAAAGGCATACGGAAATTTATTCTCTACAAAGAAGAATATAAATTGGTTCGAATTTTCTTTCTCCATATGCAGTGTAGAGAAAGTATTTCAACGGAAATACACATTTTAAGGTCCCTCGAATACGTTATTAATATTTTCTCGATGATCTGTGCATGTGATAAAAGTTTTATGCACGCTCTAGCTCAAAAACCTTTAATTAAATAAGCACAAAACTTTGTATATAAGATTTGTATTAAAATAACAATGTCTGATAAGATTTTGACTGAAATGGTTCAACCTAAAGTGAAAGTTTACTCTTTCCATTCTTCCGTTTTTACCAAATAACTCCTTTAGGGATTCAATGATGTAAATATTTGTTTTTATTAAAGCTGTAAATAGTATTTTTTCCGCAAGTTTGGTTTGAAACATTTTTCAGAAAACGGATTGTTGTATCCGTCTGATTTTGTTCAGTACGAAGATGTCCCTAGGTGACAGCTTTGTTTCCGTTGCTAAGATAAAATTTTTAAATTGCTAATTCTTAAAAATTATCCCAATACCATTTAGTGCCATACTTTATTTTTTAAAATTCTTGTAAATATTGTCAGCGAAGCCAGCGCTACCAAGGGTAATTTTAATCGCGAATACTTAGCAAACTAATTTGACAGAGGGAGGATACGCATCAATATTCTGTTATCCATAGCAAAAAATAAAACCTTTGTTTACCTACAGTTTTTTCAATGCGAAAAGTGATTTTAAGCAGCGTTTCTAAATCTTTTTAATAGTAAGATCCACCTTGGCTTTGAGAGCTTACCTGGTACCCGCCTATTACCTATATACTAATTTATTCAAGCAGTAGATAGTGTATATGTGTTCACAGAGAGTGCACACTGTACTATCATGATTTCTTTAACTATCTTATCGCAAAGTCATTAAAAAATTGGAAAAATATATCCAAATAAACTATTTATAAATCTTTCCTTGACCCACCTCAAGTTCCTTTGCGACACATTAGTGGGTCACAACCCACCGGTTGAGAATCCCCGATTAAAAGTGTTCTTCATTGTGAAAATTATTCTAAGTGTTTAAAAATTATTCACGAGTGTAGTTGTCGATAGTAATTCTTGAGGACGCAGTTGTTGAGAGCAACTTGCAGTTAATATGGTAAAAATATTCATTACTCTGTACGGAGAAAGTCACGTGCTGGGCACACAAGATTTTTTCGTATTCTTATTAGGTTCTTTTTATACCAGTTCGATTTTGTGCATGTGTATGATTTTTCAAAGTGGCCTTATCAAAGCACTGAAGTTGATTCTGTTAGATGCCATTGCAGAAATACTAATTTCACTTAAATATTGGGACTTCAAAGGAGTTGTTATGATAATTGCAGAGTATATAACTGCTGGATTGAAGCAATTTAGAAGTTACATAAATCCAAATTCTCAAAATGTCAACAATTTCTACCTAGGTTGCTTCTCCAAATACATACGAGCGTTTAACTAAGTCACTCTCAGTAGCAGTATTTTATTCAATCACTGTAATGTTTTTAATTTGAGATTATTTATAGCCAGATAATTTTAATTTATTGTTATAGAAATGTCATATTCTTGAAAAAAATTTCAAAATACTTACTATGGGATATAATTTTGAAACGAAACATTCTGCTATGACTGGGAATCAAATCCGGGTCTTCCACTTGCCGGGCGGATATTCTACTACTGAAATACCGTAGTAGATATTTTTCCTGTTTCTGAACGCGGGTGTTTCTCTTAATTCCTAGTTCCCAAAATTACAGCTTATGCCCATCTGCATAGGATCTTTAGATCAAATTATTCCGTCAAATACTTACTATGAAAGTTTGTAATTAACACGGGCAGTAAATTCTTTTTTAATGAGCGTATTTTAAGTTTTTACTCTTTTCTTAGTTTGGAGATGAAAACCATATACTTAAAAGGTAGTGTAACTGTTCCATTGATTCGAATAATATTTTGCTACTTTTCGAAAGTTGTACATTAGTAACTTATTCACTACTTCGGCAATAAAAATAAAGATAGAGATTAATGCGTTAAACCATTTCTGCAATGACTGTTTAATCCTTGGGAACCGAAACGATGGAGAGAAATAATTAATTTTCCGATAATATTGGACTGACAAAGCATATGCTAAAACAATTTCAAACTTTTTATAGATAATCCAAATACAACCCCGGTAAATAAACGCTCATTCGGTCTAAATATTTATTGTTATAACATTATGCAATTTATAGAGCATTAGGTTTTTTTCCATAGCAAAAAAGTAAACAATCAAACTAAATATCACGCAAAATTATGGCGCTATAATAAAAAACGTCAAATATGATATAAAATTAAGGAATAAATAAAAATATATCTATGTTTTTATCGCCTTGATCTAAAAATGCAAATTTAACCTCACTGTGGCAATGAATAATCTATCTAATTCTTATTAAATAAAAACCAGACAAGAAAGTTCATTTTCGCCTGTATGAGTTATCTAAATATATGTCAATTAATTGGTTTTAAAATATATTCCAGATTAAGTTTCGTTTCAGGAACAATAACATTTCGATTCATTTAATGCATAAATATACTATGCAGATTGTGAAATAAATAAAGTTGCATTGGTTAATAAAGAAATAAATTAATATTAAACATTAATCAGTAAATTATACAGGGTCTCTCAAAAGTCCCTTTACCCTCAATTATTTAGATTGAGTAACAACAACAAAACACACTCCTCTATTTAAATGAACTCTGGTCACTCATCTTCAACCTGGAAAGAAAAACAGAATTGAAAAAACAATGACGCAATGACAGCTACACCCACGGGTAAAGGGACTTACGAGGCACCCATAATGATGTTCATGACTATTATAAATGATTGAGTCGACATTAATAAACATTGAAAGTAATAATAAATATATAAATATAAAAATTATAATGTTAAAAATAACTATTAAAAATAAATAAAATAAATATATCCCGTTTTATTTTTGTTATTTTAACACCTTGGTGTAAAAAGACTTTAAGGACACCCTGTATATTCCAACAAATACATTGGTCCTTCTCATTCTTGATCAGCGTAACGAAATGGTAGCCATTACTTGTGAGCGCTAGATAAGCTATCAATACCCAGAATCATGTTTCCACACTCTATCCACCTTAAAAAGATAACTGCAATGTTTCAACAAATATTTAGGTCAAACTTACGGGAAAGATGTGTTTCGACCAAAATCGTCGTGGTGACTTCAACGAAGGTGTTGGAGATTGGCAGGGCGTTGTAATCGGTTCGAACATCGTAACAGTCTTGACAGTTGGCGGAAGACATCTTTTGACAGAGATGGCAGAGGTCATGATTAATCACTGCTTCTGCATGTGAGGGGGACGCGAATAAAAAAAAGAACCCCGAGAGCCCAAAACGCAGTACAAGGTGAAACCAACTCGATAATTAGTATCATTTAACAAAAATCTAATTAAAGCCATCACAAGATTGTATGGCAAAAAACAAAAATGAATTTTAGCTAACATAAATTAATACTATGAGATATAGATAGAGAGGGACAAGAGGAAATTTAATCTCAAGGTTAAGAACAAAATTCTAACTTCAATAAAGGATACTGTAAATTATAGCTCTTTCATAAGTCTAAAATATCAGAAAAAATTATAAACCGAGTTATAAAATTAGTGAATGTTTATTTTTTCATATACTAACATATAAAAATGGTATTTTAAAGAATAAAGAGATTATAACATTTTCAAAACGCAAAATAGGTGCAAATATTGGCTCTATCGAATATAAAATGAACACCATCTGGGAAAACGGTCTTAAACGTCAATATATTTCGCAAATTCTAGAAGCGCATCGTTTTCGTAAATAAATAAAACGTACTAATAATAAGATATGGATAAGATACAATAGACACAAGGGAACGAGAATTCAGACTAGCAGACAGCGAAAATTGAGACTAAATCAACAAGAAGAATATAGGGCACTTAATCAGTTGTCACTTTGCGGCTGTCGGCATTAACGACATTTTAAAAGTTAAAGAGTATTTTTATTGGATTCAATGGTTTCAATAACTAACTGTACTTTTTACATTTTCAAACCCAGAAAATACCAAATGCAGTGCCAGACGCAGTCCCGTGAAATAGTAGTGTACGCAATGCGAGAATATGGGATGTTGGTCCAAGAAATGGCAGAGTAATAGTGGCGTATCCAGGAATTTTTCATCACTAACATCTCCACTGACTTTTTTTTAGAGATTCAACAAAATACGTTGCATAAGTATATAATGATACAATAGATTGATCATAATTACGTATAATAATCTATTAGATATGATATAACATTAAAATCCATCTACTTTCGCGTTCTTAGTCCATTTACGTAAGTTATAGAATGAGATTCTTATTTTGGCAATGATAAAATAAAAATCCAATCGTTCGTGGAATCCTTCGTCAATGTCTTGATTTTGTATTTTTTTTTAAAAATTTGAATCTTAGTTATAAAAAGTTCCTATGTCAGTCATGCCTGTATTACACGAGTTGAGAAAATCGTTTTAGGATTAGAACTCTGCCTAATGGGCCGACCAAAATTTTACCATTCCGAACTCAAGGTATGAGAATTTTATCCTGAAAAAATGACTACTCCCTCTGGAATTTATTGAGATATCTTGTACACGTAGGGACAAAGTAAAAACGTACAAGGAATTGTTTATGAAGTAGTAAAAATTGAAAGGGAAAGATAAGAATAAACTAGTTTTTTTAGATCATCTTATTGACCTGCTGTGTTACTCGAATAAGAGCTGTCTTTCCACTCCTGTGTTACGTCAACATTTTATTCGATATAACGCGCTAATTTTTCATAAAGTAGAACAAAACATAAAGATTATATGTTTAGCGATTTAAGAAAAATGCGTAGACAAATGATGCGCGGCGCGACATGTTGATATTGAAATAAAATAAAGTCACTACCTTGTAAAGCAGAACCCAGCAAACATTGTCATCTGTTGCTTTAACTTGGGATAAAACTTTTCGGAAATTTTATTCTAAAACTTAACAATCTCACTAAATTTTACACAGCGGTACATTCGCGGAAATATGTTATATATATATATATATATATATATATATATATATATATATATATGCAAAAGTACAAACCTTAAAGGCAACGAGGAGATCCTTCTTCGACCACTAACAATGAGTGACTGACGATAAGTGACTGGAAATTATATGGAGTGAGAATACATGCAGCATCAGAACATGTAAGACCTACAGCTTTTTTCTAAGTTCTTTGTATCTGATTTTAAGTTTTTGCGCTTCTATTTTCTATAATAATCCAAGAGGTTGATTAGCCAAAATACACATACGCTAGCTTTGATTTACTAGCCGGGTAGCAGATGCTTAATGAACTCAAATCTTTTGCTTAGGTTGAGTCATATTCTGTGTTTATGGTGTGAATTTAATAAATTCTTCGTTTACCTCGGCTCATCCTCAGAGCACCAAATTTCTTTCGTAAGAAGACACTGAAGTGTCAAGCATTTTTTCCCTACTAAGTGCCTTTCCATCCAACCCACAGTGCATTTCTTTCTCTCCTAAGCCTTAATGGAAAATAAGATGAAGAGATAGGTATTAATAAAGAGAGAAACAAGCAGAGCTAAGGCGTTTACATTCACTAAATAATAACATGGGTTACATTTAAGGCCCGAAAAAAGCCCGAATAGAATCGGCCACTTAGCTCGAGAGATGCACTCCTCCGGCCACCCTACATCTCCGTCCACCGGAGTGCCGTGCACATGGGTCCCTTTCTCACGAGACTACTTCAGTTTTGAAAGCCCTGATTGCATAACTCATCTTTTAAAGAAAGCTAACTTGTAGGACGCCAAGTAAAACACTAATGAATTTTATTTACTCGTTCCGACGTTTGCAATTATCTTGGGGCGTCAATACCATTTCCAGAGGATATTCTAAGTATACGTTGCTCATGGGAGGAGGGGTTATAACCCCGAAACCCCCACACCTGCATACGCCACTGCAGAGTAACATTAGACGTAATAGAGAGAATGATCGTTAAGAGAAATGATGACTTTGAAAAGATGTTCATTAATCTTTGGAAATACCCGAAGCATTGGGCAACTCCAAAGTTACCATATATCTTTGCAAGAAATGAATTAAGAAAGACCTATGGAATTACAGACCCACTTGCCTCCTGTTCATCATTTGGAAGGAGGACTGACAAATCGCCTCCGAGGAAATGTCGACTTGGCCTCTCTTGGGAACCGACCGGAGTTCCGACGTTGATTCGGCACAATGGATCAAATCCAAGTCGCTAGAGGAGTCGACGGGAGTGCCAAGGAGCGCAAGAGACCAAATTTTCCTTGACTTGAGAGGCAGATGCAATAATTGGATCGAAGGAAGGGAAAGAGGAATGTCATCCCATTAGGAATTCGTCCACCGTTGTCACACTATCACCATGACCACGTCTGGACAATTTTTGCCAAGGCGAAAATACTGAATTTCAAATACAGGGACATTGAGACTAAATCTGGCAATGTGATCAATGCGATAGTAAAGCACACGTATATGTCTGTGTAGATGTGTGCGTGCGTGTATATACGATATCAGCGGACAATATTATAATTGATTTTAAACTACGACGTAAACTTATGACGACGTCATCTATCCAACGAGAAATTTTAGCAAAACGTGAAAAAATTTTAATGACGTGCTTTTTAGTTTTTCGAGAAATATCAAACTGTCTTCAATCACTGAACGAAAGAATTTATTTTTTTGACTAAATTGCCGAAAAATTAATGCCATAAGCATGCTAAAGAAAAAAATATAAATAAGTGATACGTAATTCGTGATTTTCTTTTATCCAGATACATACAAAAGACATGGTGACGCCATAACCCTAACACGCAAAATATCCTAATTTTTCCATTAATTTTAGTACAACACGTAGTCTTAACGATGATGATTATTGCTATAGTTAATACAGGGCGATCTGAGTCACGAAACGTAAAATACGAAAACTTCCACGAGATCGGATTACCGGAGAATTTAAAAATTCCAGATAAGCAGAAAAAATATTCTGCGAGAACTCTTGCAATTGATAATCTTTTATATTTGACCTCTTTGGTATATTAACGAGGTTAAATGTTGGTGTACGGAGGTTTTTTTTAAGCCCTTGCAGAATGCAAACACCGACAACTCGTTTGTATATATAACCACAGAGAATTTGATTTCAGCAGAATCCCTGTAAAACGTGCTTTTGAAACTTTGTTTTACAAGCATAAAGGAAGGACCCAAACTTTATCTCTCAAAAATCAGCATTCAACAAGTTCTTTGATGGAAGATTATAGTCAGTAGTGAGCAGCCGAAGAAAATGGGCGGTGACGTAAAAAATGTACAACAAGCAGTTGATGGGAAAGTAAACGCACATAACATACAGAAACGACTACTACAAAAGTTTTTTGTCGTTGGTCAACGACATCGTATCACATTCTCATATATCATTCTCTCTCATATCTCTGATCTATTCAATAATCTCCACCGATATTCCTCGACCTCCATATCGTATTTGTACTGCATTTCCCCATCTCCTCTTGGCGCTTTTGCCTCACACACAAGGGAGAAACGCAGGAGATTATAGGAGAGAAGTTTTTCCGAGTTTCCTCGTACCGCCTCATTTCCAACTTCCGATTCCCTTAACATTACAATATTTCTCTCTAGCCTCCATTCTCCCTCTCCTCCTATGTTTGTCATATCCAAATCACTCTTAATCGCCAAGGAAATATTTTTCCAGGTAACACCAACATTATTTTTGCGATATACTATTTTTCCTTTTCGTGCGGTAATTCGTCATGATCATAAGTATCACAAAACAAGTTTATTTTTATTAACATTTTATTGGAATAAGTGCAAAAGAGAGCGTTATTTCAATAAGTAGATAATTTTAGTAAAATAAATAATTTTAGCAATAAAAAATAAAGACAATTTCAAGTAATTCAGTGATTATTATTGTGAAAATAATAAATTACAAATGGCAAGACTGTTTAGCGCTGCTCAAGACCATGCAGGCGAAATAATATAAAACTAGACCTTTTAATCTGCTTCATAAGTTAATTAACGAATATCAGAAGTGAGTCGAAACTTTATTATCACTAACTGCATCAGTACAGTATATAATTCAGTGTAGTACGATCTCCTTAGAGTCCTTTTATGAATTTATAATAATAACTTGATTGATAAATGTTCATCAGTATTGGAATATATTTTTCAACAACATACAAATCATATTTTTTTAAATTATTTCGCGAATCGTTAGATTAAGACTTTTTAGTACAGTTTTAATGCACTTAGATTGCACTTTTTCAATGTCTACGTGGTGTTCATAAAGGGTTGGACAACCTTTTCTGCATAGCGGACCACATCGGTGGTTGCGAGTCCTTCGGCGGGCCGCATTGGAAGTTGCCAATGCTTCAGCGGGCAGGATTAGAGTTAAAATCGGAAGTTACTAAGAGATTCTAAGGTATCATATGAGCAAAAATCGAGTCTGAATAAGAATTTTGGAGCTAAATTTTCAAAATTAAAGATTTTACTATGCTAATTTTAAAAAACGATTTATTATGTCTAATTTCACGAACCATAACTTCGAGAGGCCTCATAAAATGCTCTCTGGGGTCGCATTCTGCCCGCGAGCCATAGGTTGCCCACACCTATATTAATAAATTTCAAGATGAAAAATGTACTCAGATATGGAATACACATTCTTTATTCTTTATGGGAAATACGTCTAAAACGGTATCGAAAGATTGAGCGTTTCTCGAATTTTTATCTCCGCAACTATAACACGTAATTTTAGTCTCGTGGACATATTTCTCGTACATTTTGTCCTATATTGGAATACATTTTTAAATCTATATCTCACAGATCATATAATACCATGCAAGAGGAAAATATGGTTTTGTAATTGTTATTGGCCGATAGGTTCGTCGTATCAACCGATGTAAACAAAATATGCAATGTTATGCTTGATATTTTCTCGAATTTTTTACTTCAAAACTATAAGTTGTAATTTGTAGTCACGCAGACCTTTTTGTGGTAAATGCGATCCTTTATTCCAGTGGTTCCCATACTTTTTCTTCCCGCGAACCCCTATCATAAAAATCCAAATTTCGCGAACCCTCTCATAAAAATAAATATTTTTTAGGATCGTCTTCCTTGCCTAAATATCAGTGACGCAGCCAAGGGATGTGCTTAGGTGTTTAAATATCCCCATTCAGATATGAAAATTAGTAATATACTTCAATTTTTCGTGTAAATTACACTAAAAATTAATTAAAATTTATCATTAAAATACTGTCCGAGACCGCGTCGTAGAATTCAAGTTTAGGCATATAAAATCATCACTTTGCTTTAATAGTGTTATCATGTCCTCAACAACATGTGTGTTACTAAATAATATAGCAAAAAAATCAAACCAAACTAAAGACAGCCTTGGACACGTAAATGCAGCGATAATGCGATTGTTGTTATAGTAACAATTTTTCTTCGTTAAAAAACATGAAAATTCTGCGTCAGAGTCTATAAGAATTGACGCAAATTCGTCACGGATTCGATTTCTCTCTTCGATAAAAAAACATTTTGTTAATTTAAGCGTAGAAGTTTGTCTTAATTTCGTTGTTTCATTTAAGAAATCTTAAAATTATAATTAAATACATTACACACTCAATCCTATGTTAAAGAAATGCATGAAACAAATACTTTTTGAATTGAACCAGTCCCATCACCGCAGACAACGATTAACAGAAACCGTGCAATGAGATACGCTGTGCAAACGACATTAAGGATTTTTTTCCGCGAACTTCCTGGATCTTCTCGCGATCCCCCTAGGGGTTCGCGAACCACAGTTTGGAAACCTCTGCTCTACTTGAATACATTTTTATCGATACCTTACAGATCAAATAAGAGTTAGGGAGAAAAAAATACGGTATTTAATTGTTACTCGGCCGGTGACATTAAACAAGGTACGAGTATAAGTTTATTTAAGTGCTTATATAAAGTGTAAGAACTAACTGACGAACGCAGTTCCAAATAAAAATTGGGCGATAAATTTTTATACGGATCACTAATACTTAATTTCATTAAAACCCGCATAGTAGTTTCGAGGGTTAAACATGCGGACGGACGAACGGATGGAAGAGAAATGCTCATAAGGCGTTCCGATAATACCGCTTCCCTGGTAAAGAATGCCTAATAATATACCATAACGCTTGGTAGCATTATAATTAGCATGTAGATAAGAAACTGCATAGTAAATTCTTCAATAAATTTGATAAAAATAAGCCCTTTAGCCATTAGGAAAATAATTTTTGCCCGGAAAAGTTCATTCAAGCATAATTTTGTGACTAATATCTATTATTAAAAAGATCCTAGGAAATGAAGTGTGCCTAAGGATAGAATATTAAACTAAATTCTGTTGATATGTTCTTTTACATTAATACTGAATTTATCTCTCAAACAATATAACCTCTGATGCACGAAAGATGAAAAGTGCTAATCAAACAAGATGAGAAGATAACGCATTAGGAGATGTAGGGAGTACAGTTAATTTGTTAAACGAAAGGATTTGAAATTACACATTCAGACATTAAATTCTAATTTCTTGTTTAGGGTGTTAAAATTTCTTCCGAAACAATCCTGTCATTTTTGCACGAAATATAGTTAGTTATCGTAAAATATTGTGAAAAGACGTAAGGAAAATAATTATCTTCATATTCAGCACAAAGCGTGTGTATAATTGTTAAGAAAGGGGTCGCCTAATTTATATAACGTTAAAATGGTTTTCGATGGAATATATCACGCAATAAATAAAGTCTACAAATCAGTTTCTTTCCTTTACCAAGAATAGATTTCTGTATAATCACCATATGCAAATGAAATATTTATCCAAGCTTGAACTTTGCGAGTCTACGATAAAGCAGTTCGGTCGAGTGAAGACTCGCCAGATCAAAGTTTCGTTTACGCTAATAGTTTAGCAGAGAATTCGAAAATAAATTCTCAACGAAGGCAATTAGCCGCGATCTATGAGGAAGGATCCGCCGTATTTACGGATTTAGTAATCCAGCTCATTCATTTCTCGCTCCAAGTTATATCGATGTAGGCGTTGTTTTGGGAGTATGGGGAGGGCGGAGTGCAAAGAAGGGAGCGAGAGAAGGGGGAGTGGTATGCAGAAAAAGAATGTCGCAATTCAGTTCACCCTCCCCACTTCGTGACCCTCCCCTCCCCATTTATCTCCCCTCCTCCCCTTCCTCCTCTCTCCCTCTCCACCACGGCAGAGGACAATTGTGTGTGTATGTGTGTGCACGCTCTCGACCAATGAAACAGCAGAGAAATCCCAACCCAGAAACTCTTTCTCCACGGTTTCTATCTCCCTCTCTTCTATTTCTCTCTCCCCTCTCTCTCCATTTATCTATCTCTATCTCTTTCCGAACCCTTCCATAACACCAAAAGCTCCTTTTAACTTCCTTCCGCTAATTACTCTCAACTCAAACTCTTCGATCCGCCCCCTGACATCCTCCGAAACCCTTCTACCGATTCTCCTCGCACTCCCTCCTCCTCCAATAAATCTCCCCCATCCACTTTCATGCACGCCGCTATCTTCCTCAGCTCTCCTATTCCTCCCACCATCTTCCTCTCGATGCTCCCTCCCCTCAAAAGTCCTTTCTCCCGCACGAATCCCTAACCATCCATTTCTCTCTCTCTTTCTCATCCCACCTTCTCTCGACCCTTCAAAAACCTTTCCTCATTCCACAAACACTTAGTCATCGTCCCTCACACACTCTCCTAGCTCTCTCTCACCTTCCCCTTTCTCTATAGCTTCCTACTCCCTCTTGGTTCCCTCACTCCCCTAGTCGTATCTCCATCTTCCCGCCTTACCTACTTCTCGTGAGTGGTCGGATCCGCCTCAGGAAATGGGGGGAGGAAGAGGGAGGGGAGGAGATAAAGAGGTTGGAAGGAGAGAATAGAGGGAGTGCTTTTGTCCCATAGAGACACCCCCCCTCCCCCACCCTCGATAAGCGCTTCAAACAAACCAACCAGGATTGAGTCTTTACGTAGTCGCTCCATCGCTATCCTCCTCCTTGCCACCGCCTCCCGCTCTTTCCTCTATAATTTCAATTTATTAAGCTAAGAACTCGGTTAAAAGTTTCAGAATCTTTGCCACCTAGAACCAACTTCGTATCACTTCATTCTCTGGAAAGAATTTTCATCAATATCTCGCAGCCTATTGATGAAATGGTATTTATTATGTTTAAATTATTGAACCTATCCGGCATGAAAATGTTTATATTGCTCTCGTAACCACATATTAGGACAATTTTCATTTGAATTTATAATACATTTTGTGTATTTATGTGTATGAATATATATATATATATATATATATATATATATATATTCGTGCATTTTATCAATATTAATGAAAAGGAAATGAAGAAATAAGGATGACTTTTCTACTTCCAATATCCTCATCTCGCTCCTCTTCCACTGACTTCCATCACCTCCTAAAAATCTACGCCAGCGTGTGTTGATAATCTTTCAGATTGGTTCGAATTGGCGTCGTCCCCTTTACACATAGGGAATTCCGGTGTCTGAGAGCCAGAAGAAGCAACCCGACGAAAAGCTGCATTGCAGCTGCGTAAGATGGCAGCTGAACTGAATCATTCCAAAGATTGAAAATATTCAGCTTTTCCCACTCACATCTTCTCGTCCAATCATCACAAAAGTTTGGCAGGTGAGCTATTATAAATGATTTTGATATTTCAAACGAACATCAGCATCCAATTAAAACGGCCATTGCGGCGACATTTTTTTAGTCTTATGAGTTGTTACACAGACAATTTACAACAATGTGATCCAGCATCAATAAGAGAATTGATACTCGCACGTTCATGAATAATCACTCGACTCCACAATTAGTTATACGTGAAGAAATAACAAATTTTAAATATATGCTGGGAAAGTAGAAATTTTCAAATAATCCTGAGCAAACGACGTAAGAATTTGAAGTCATCGGTAGTTAGAACAAATATCAAGCTTGGTAAACTATGCCCCTCCACTAGCCATAAAAAAGCTTATAAAACCATTAGGCGAACACGATAATTCTCTTTTGAATAAACCATGCTAAAACGCGGGAGTTTTATGTATGCATTGCCTACGGTTAATATTTTACGACTCTCCTTTCATTTTGTGTCGCCTTACATGCTTTTAAGGGCGAATCAAAATGACTAAATAGTTACCAAAGCTAAAACATAGCATATCCTTCTCTCATTTAATCAATCTTATGATTTTTCAAATCTCACCCAGTACGATGAGGAGTGCCGGTGGTGTAGTGGTTATGACGCTGGCTACCACTCACCTACGACTCGCCTGCTGCTCAAAAGGGCAGCGGGAACGAACCCTGCGACAGTAGGATTTTTCCAAGGTCACCCGACCCCCTGTTTGTGTGGTTTGAGGAGACCGCGCAAGTTCAGCACTCCGTCCTTCGGAAGGGACGTTAAGCCGTTGGCCCTCTTGGTGCTCTTCGTTAAGAGTAGGCAAATGCCGGCATCGGGTTTCCCTCCTCCCTTGTGTGTGTGTTCGCCATAGCGGCTATGATAATCCAAGAGGTTGATTAGCCAACAATACACACCCATTAAGATCAGTTCCTTCCGCAATCGTTTGGTGATTCTATTTTTCTCCATACCTCTAAAATTTTGAAAAAGCCACATTGTACAGCTAAATGGTTACAGTAATTTTTAATTGCGAGATAAATGGTAACGGACGGGATGCTTCTCAGCTAAGCGATATTCCCGGCGTTTTTTTGCCACTTTTGTTCAGTTTGGGGCTATAATTTAACAAGGAACGGAATTAAAGGTAATTATTTCGTTCAGAAATATAATTTTAAACGTATAAAATTGAACGGAATGAAATTAAGAATTTTTCTAGGGTGAAAATATTTGTTACTTAAAAACACCCATATGTAGAACGGGATTTTCGATTTTTTTAGGATGTCTGAAGATCATATGTACCGTTGCAATAACGGTCAATTGCTTACACGTTGATAATCATACATGGGGTGGAATAAGTACTCTCTTTTTTACGGCGCTCGTCACCTCGACGTAGCGCTTCGCGGATATCCTGACGACCTTAAGTCTAAAGGACCAGTTACGCCACGCCGGACCCTCTCTCTCTCTCTCTCGCTGTTGTTTATCATCATTTATTTCTCATCATCGAATCCTCATCGACCGCTTTACTCCGACGGCGCCGAGGTATAGTAGCGAGGCTGATTAACCCAATCAATCGATCAAATTTTGGAACTAGTTCAAAAGGGAGGCTTATGAGGAGAAAATCCCAACAACGGGCACTAACGGGTTCCGGAATTAAGCGGGGCTTGCGTTCTTCATTAAGTCGAGTGAAGATGGAAAAGTAATTCTCTTCCCTAACGACGAACGATTAATTCTGTTGCGCTTTTCAATGTCTTTGCGATGCATTTGTTTTTGTGAATGATAGCCGAATCATTACACGATTTTGTATTGAGTTTTTTTTGGAAAAAGAGCTGAAATTACAGCATAAGTAGCACATATTCAAAACATAAAATTCATCCAGATGCATAAAAACAATTTGAGTTGTCTAATTTGGAAGTATCTTGCACTTCCGAAGACATTGCAGTGTTTAAGCTTGCCACATTGAAAAGATATAACAATTAATGTAAAAGGTTGAAAGGATCCTCATAAATGTTTATTAGCAAAAAATTAAATTCACTAATAATTACGAATGCGAAATTATATCGCAATTTTTTACCAATGGGAAGCATAAATACTTATATGTACACATTGTATATAAACAAAAAATTCCATGAATGCACGTATTTATTGATATTAAATTAATTTTAAATATCTATAACTCACGTAACTTTTCAAATACTGATCCGAACGAAGGGTATAATTAGAAAGTTGCTCTTATATTAAACACGTCTTGATCTATTCAAATATATTGGTAGAACTTCTTTTGTAATTGGTATGTTCTGAAATATTTGATCAATATTTGTCTCCCGAGGAAAAAAAACAGGAACACAATTCCCAAAAAGCATGCTCTGCGTCTGTCGGCGCACGGTACATGGAAGACCGCCAAGGAACCCAACTCGGAAATTCTCAAGCGTCGAAATGTAGGAATATTTAAAATGTATTCAATTTGCCTAACTGGCTCGAAATAAATTAGCGCGGACGAATGGCGAAGGCATGAAACGAATGAAGGAAGAATTTCGTAAAGGAGATTTTTTCCTCTCCCAGACTATCGATATGGCCTTTTATGGGATCACGTCACGCAAGCGGTTTTTTGTTTTGCCTAGCGATAGAGTATTTTTCATGAAAGTTGTATAAAACGAAGTCCGTCAACAATTTTCTCATGATATCGATCAACCGTTGGTCTAATAAAAAATTTACGAATACTCTTGTGCTGATCGTGTAAGAGAGGAATTATCTCTTCCCTCGCTCGGTCTCAATTTCTGTCTTCCTCTTCCTCTATTTCTCTCTCTCTTTCTCCCTCTTTCACTCACACGCACATACAAATGCACTACTACAATAGACATTTCCATTAACAATTCTCAGAGGCCTTATTGCGTTTTCGTGCAAAAAAGCGTGAATTTTAGTTTCTTTTTACTTAAAAAATGTGCATAAAATTCCTGAATAATCAGTTATTATACCGCACTACCGAAAGTTTGGTAAATAAGTTTTATTTATATGATAAATACTTCCGCATTTTAAAATTCCCTCTTAGTTCACATAGGGAGATGACAATTTCATTGATGCCGAACACATCATAATATTTACCATAACATTGGGCTAATCCGAAACTAAGAATTAGTTAACGATCAGATTGAGATAATTTGTTCTTTACAAATCGTGGTTAAGACACCAAAAAAACAAAATTTTCAAATGGCGGACAAAACGATAAGTTATCTCGTTGAACAGATTATTCTTCGAACTTTTCGTTTTCCCTTTCCGGCCCGTGACGGATCATACTCATCACTCCAAAAAATCGCCACTCAAAATATTTTTATTGGGCAAATAATTGAGCGCCCCAGATTAATTCATCGCACCCTTAACTCCCTGCAAAATTTACGAGACAGAATTCAACCGCCATTTATCCCTCTCTGAATTTACGACCTCGTCTCTCCCTCTAGAGAGAGAGAGAGAAAGACGACTGTCTCGCAGATTTCCACGTAGCCTTATCGCTTTTCCCCCCTCCGCACAGAGCGGGTAAGACTGGGTCGGAATTCGGTAGAGGAGGAGGCGGAGGGGGCGAGAATAAAGAGCTAAGCGGGATGTTTTTGCGTGGGCGGCAGCCTCCGCTCCCGACCGCCTCGAAGCCTAAGCCGTCTCCTCGCCACCGGACTATCCTCGGATTTGGCTTCCAAAAACATGCTCAGTTGGGCCGAAAAGGTCTATATCCTCCCCACGCTCAAAAAAGGGGAACTCGGGAGAATGCGGGGGAAGGAGGAAGCATACCTCATTGATTGCGCCGAAGGCAATCGGCGTAGAGGAGCGTTAAAAATTCAGGCCATGAATAAGTAGGGCGAGACGTGGGTCTGCCTCCCAACCCCCTTTTCTTCCTTCCCGCCGCCCCCCGGGATCCCCCTCCCCCAAAAGTCACTCTCATAATGCCGCAGAAAGAACAAATGCATAGAGAGGAGAGGAAGGATAAAAGAAGATAAAATGGAAGAGAGAGAGAGGGTGCGTGAAGGAGAGGAAGAAAGAGCCACGAGGGATGAGCAGATCGATGGGGAGGGAAGGGGATGGAGACCGGGGAAGGGGGGGAGCGTTCGGTTTTTCGACGTAAGGCGGGGATCGGGGCGGAGGGACAAAAAGGAATTGGGTCCGACAGACGAAAACTCCGTGTTTGAGCGTGTTTGTGTGCGCCTTGGAGGGCCAAGGCAGCTGATTCTGGCCTCCTCTGCCCCTCTTCCGCCCGCTATCTTTTTGCCTCCCTCCCCTTACTCTTCTTTCCCACGATCCTCGCCCCCCTCACCCCAAACTCAAATGTATCTCTGCCTCACGCTCGCTCGCCGCCCCTTCCCTCCTCCTCCCCGCCCCCCACTCGCCCTCTTCCCCCCTCCCACGGCATCGTTCCCCAAATACGCCGCCTATCCCACTGCCGGCCCCCTGCCCCTTCCCTTGCTCCTCCTTCGGCTCTTTCGGATGGCGCCGCAGTGCGGCTGCCCCGCCTTCGTGCGGCCAAAAGGGAGAGAGGGGAGGAGTAGAGGGGGCGGAGGGAAGGAGGAGGAGAGTGAGGAAAGGGAGAGAGAGAAAGGGAGCAAAATAAAGGGAGTGAAAGGGGTGAGCCGCCGTGCAGTTTTCGGAGAAAGATGGGGGCGGGGGCGAAGGAAGGACGGGGGAGTGGGGGCATGATGGCAGCGTCGAGAGAAAAGGAGGGAGGGAAGAAGGGGTTCGACTCCTCCGCGGATCGACCAGGGCGACGCCTTTCAAAAATCCTTTCTCTCCCCCTTTCCGATTCTCCCCTCCCCCCCTCATCACCCCCTCCGTTCTTGCCCCCCCCTCTCCCCTCCCAATTTCCACGGAATCTCTTTTGGAACATTTGAGGACCGGATCGAAACCTTTGCGCGGCCATTAACCGCTTTCTTACGCCCGTATTTATGCGATGTATATACATTTTTTTCCTCCTTCTCGAGGCCGAAGAATTGGCTCGCATTAAAAAAAGAAGGGTGTTATGAGGAGCCGCAAAAATGACCACTGCGGGACGGGTTCATTGCGCGAATCTAGTTCAAGAGCTCCTGCGACTGGACGACGGACGGTGGGGTGAGGAGGGATGACTGGGAGGGAGGGCGATTGGGAGATGATGGGGAGACCGAGGGAGAAAGAAGAGACCTCTTGTGCATTGAAAACGGAGGCAGAGCCTCCGAAAGCACGAGCCACTTAATGGAGTAGTGGAGAAGTTATCGAGTTTCTTATACGATTTCCTAAACCTTTTCAAAATCTACTAGCTTGGTGGAGCTATTTAAGGGAATAGCATAACTTTTGAAAAACACAGAGCGATGGAAGAAAACTTGCTTCCGCCACGCAATATAATTTACCACGGGATTATTACGGAATCGTGAAAAAATATTTCCAGCTGGAAACCTGTTTTCTACGTTTCGAAGAAAGGTAATTTTGCGCATCGCTAACTTGCATCCAATTTTCAGTCCGACGGCGAAAAATGTGAAAAACAAATTCGAAAAAAATTGAGCAAACATCTTTCCGGATGTTCGACTGGGATTTTTTTAATAAATAAAACCCGCTGAGCCGGTGTGTTTTATGAACAGACGGGGGAAGTATCGACTCGTCCGAGTTAAGGGATAAGCGATTCCACAAACAGGTATCGAGTGGAAATTATTAACGCAACTGATACACGAAGCAGCACGAGGTGTATAGAAGTTGGCGAGAGATAGAGAATAAATGAGACGATAACTGCTCCTTTCAACTCTTCCCCTCGCATCCTCCCAACTCTACTACCTTCCCGCTCCGCTTCTCTTAGGTACGCAGACGCGGGTAGTTTTGGAGTTTCAGCTCTCACCAAAAACTCTCCCTCGTGGGTCTTCCGGCTTTGTTACTTATTTACACGCATGTCCGCACGCACGGGCAAACAAACGCACGCTTCCATTCACACTCGCCCTCCGGCATACGAAATGCCCTCATATTCCGAAGCATTCTTCCTGTCCCGCGGAGCTAAACAGACTCGAGGATTACGAAAGGGTTAATGAGTCCGCAGTGAGCTGATTAAGGGAACGCCCGGCAGAGGGAGCGGGGATCGTGCCGCAGGACGTGCTAAAGGGAAACAAGGGAGTTTTGCGGAGCGAGAGGTAGAGGGAGCGGGGGTGGGATGAGGGAGAGCATGTCTCAATAGACAGCAAGCACCCTCTGGAAACAACTCGCGATGGAGACGCCGGACCGAGCACCAGGCGCCGCCTACCCTCCCCCTCTCCCGTCTCCCATGGCGATACTTCCTGTTGGACCATACGAGGAAGAATGGTGTCCCAGTACACTCTTCTTTCGTATTGGCCCCGCGGTCCCTACGGGTCCTCTGACGCTGGCAGTTTGCCAGACGATCCCGACCTCCATCTGGAGCAGCCATTACTCGAGATATCGACTGGTGGCGTTGCGATGAATCCTAAATTGTTTGCTTTGACCGACACTATCTTTCAGGTCCCACCCTCGCCTCCCCATAGATCCCATCGAACAAGGTCGCCGTGTTCTCGCTCAGTAGGAGAACTATAGAGGAAAGCAGGTGGTTTCCCACTCCCATTAGGTGCTACTGCGACACCTTTTGCAACTCCTACTTTCCTCCCACACCGGCCGATATCAGCTTCATATCTCTCTATCTTTATCCTTTTTTCTTTTGTTCGGATCACGGTCGTTTAGGATAATCGCATGAGGGACGCGGTGTTGTCCGGGAAAATAAAACTTTTTAAAAACTCCCGGCTTCCATTTCTGCTTATTTTTTAATTTTCGACCATAGGAGAGGAAAAAAAGAAACACGTAGCGTTCCGTTTTAAAAAAATAGCAAAATGTTCGGTATAAATTTGAACGTGGGTCCTCGGAGCGGATAAATAATTGAATAAATAAAAGTCGCCCGTTATGCCGGAAGGTAGAACGTTGAATTTGGTCTGATATTCAGGAGTGTGTTATTATGTGTGTGGCTGCATTAGAGGAGCAAGGGGATGAGGATTCAGGGGAAGGATGTCAGTGGCTGGATGTTATGGAGTAGGATGAGAACGAGTGGTGGAGAGGATTTGTGGAAAGAGAGAGGAAGAGAGAGTGAGAGGGAGAGAGGAAAAGCGCGCTTTAACGGCACGCTTAAACAGAACTAGATGAAAAAAAAGAGGATCGGGAGGATGGGCCGCCCGCATGGGCATGTGAGTTGATCGTCGCGTCGATCTTCCTATTCCTCTCTCTCTCTCTCTCTCTCTATCTACCCCGCTTTCGACCAGCGTTAGAGAGCCCCACATGCGACAACAATATCCCACGAGCGAAAAAAACGCACCACCAGATATGGGTCTCCCGTACATGCACCGAATTTTTTCTTTTCGCTTCGTTTTTTTTTTTTCGAAAATCGATGGGACATTCTCTCTCGATGGGATCTCTTTCCCTCTGCCTCTCTCTCTCTTTCTCTCTCACACACACTCTAGAATGAAAAAATTCAACTCTTCCGACGGACTAAAGAATCTTTCGTCCCTGTCGTCACATGACGCGGAAATGAATTATTCCAGCGGTTTGTGTTTCAGTCATTTGACAGCTCACATATTCCTGTGCATCCGTACTCAGACACACACACACACAATCAAATGCACACATACACTGGCGCACATAGAAATAAACTTCATATTTTAAATCGATATGTTTCGCGTTGAACGTTTCGAGCCCCGTTCATGAATCTCGCGCTTAAAAGCCATATTAGATGAAAGAGTTCGTTCCAATTTTGATGATTTATAGGTAATTTGGTGGAATTGGTATAATAAAACCTCTAAAGATATACTATTGTAAACGAAACGAAAATAGGCGGATGAGATATTGTTGTCGGCACCGGAAGAGCGTGGGCGAGAGTGAAATCCATCATGCAAAGTGAGGACATTAAATTGAATTGTCACTTAGTAGCGCAATTCACTTACTTATCGTTTTCTTTCTTATACTTCCAATATTGAACATTAACACAACGAATGACGTTGTTTACTCTATATAGTTATATACAATTAAAATATGATATATATTGAATCATAATAGTTCTCTCTTGTTTAATTATGATCATAGTCATTTCATCATCAACGATAAGAAGCTTTCCTTGAAAGAAAATCCAGCGTTAAAGAGGAACATGTTTTTTCCAAAATGCTCCATTTTTGACTTATTTATCACTTCAGGCGAATGCAAATCGATAGTCAGCTAGTCTAAATGGTGATTAGACATATTGTAACAATTGCAGACGATAAAAGGAAGGACACTGAGTTGTCTTTCGATAGACGCATTACACCTTGCAACTGAAAGCGATTTCACGGAATTTTTTCACGCAGCTTATCTGCCGCAGTTGACTTTCATTTGACCTTCTGACTTAAATAAATACAAAAAGTTAATGAACGCATCTATTTCTGGAGAGGACATATCGATCCGTAATTAATCGTCCTTTTCAGGAATTATAATAAAAGACGAAGTTTTTGGGGGAAAAAACCAACGCAGGAAGCCGACTTTCAATTGGTGGAGGACTCTCAAAGTCGAACCCGTCCGTCGGTCATGGTGGCTTTACGAGATCAATACATTTCACATGCGAATATTTGCTGGCATAAGCGTGTAGTAAAGTGAATCGATTGTCGGGAGGTTCATCCGACTAGGAAGAAGAAGGCCTTTTGTGGGTTCGTCTCCTTCGACGCACGATATTCACCGGATATCAGTCCACGTGGTGGGCCGCCCCCTCCTCCCTCCCTCGCACACCCCTTCCTCTTTCTCCGCCGCCCGCCTGCACCTCTCCGCACCGCCGCTCACCGTTTCCATGTCAACCGTGAGTTTACGCGACAAATGTCACATGAAAGCGGCGGCCTGGCGTTCACGAAAACCGGGGCAATTCAAAGCGTTCGAGCGAACGGTGAAAAGAGAGAGAGAAAGATATGCGATTTCGTCTGCCGCCGACGCCGCTCCTTAAGTTATTTATTTATCCGTTACGTCCGGCGACTTGGCGAAGCGGACTCGTCAAACTCTCAAATCTCGAGATATTTCTTTTTCAGCATTGAAAGGATGAAAAGCATTAAATACACGAAACGCGTAACTGGCGGAAAGGAAAAAATGATAAATTCGTTAGAAAATGGCTCCGTTTTGTGTCGTCGCATCCCAGGCGAAGAACCAACCGATCCTTTTTGCCGAAGCATTCGGCGACGGGGAATAAAACTTTACTCACTTTCCGGAAGTGGGATGCCATGAGACCCGAGCGGGGTGAGCGCGCGGGGGCGATTTGGCAAGCGGGCGAGCGGGACACGGTGGATGGGGCGATTCGCCTGCTTCCGGATTCTCGAGCGGAGGCGATCCCGTCTCAGAGATAGGCGTTATTTTCACTTTTTTTGGTAGCACGTGAGGAAACGTCGCGGCGTAAAAATGGTCGGCATTCCTTAAGGAGGAGTTGGTATGGTCTTCGCTTTAGGACTCACGAGTTTGTGTTAGCGGTTCCGCCCCCGAAGAGCCTGTGTTGTCGACCGCCTTGTTCATCTCCCAATCCGTATATTCCCGCTATGGACGCCATGGGGCGATCCCCTCTTCCCGAGGCACCGCAGCCGCCTCCGACCGCCTCCGCCGACTCCTAATCCTCCTCTTCCCGCGGACAGTATGGATCGCCTCGAGAGGCGCACGGGGGCGAGAGGCGCACCGACCGACCGGAGACGACTGCTGCCTCACCGCCCTCCGACGCGAAACGACACACTGCGAGGTTCCGAAGTCCGACTCTTCGTCCGCCCCTTCGCGCAGAGAGTCGCCGAGAACTCCTCCTTCGCCCCCGGCGCCCTCTACCGAGCCTCCGGTCGCCTCCTCCGCTGCCTCCGCCGCCACCGATGCACGGCGCGCGCGGGGGCAGGCCCATGGCCGTCGGGGGATGGCTATCGGAGGTCGGCCCCTCTCGCTGTGGGGTGGACGGCGAGGGTTCGACGGAGCCCCCGCGTGGGGACCATAGGCGGCGGCGGGCAGCGCGTGGGCAGTCCGTCCTGCTGGCGGCACCACCACCGACACTCGAGGCGGGAACTCTTCGCAGAGCGCGGAGCACCGCGCGGCATCGCCGGCGGCGGAGGCGGGGGAGGGGGCCGAAGGAGTAGAGAGGGGCCCCACTCCGATGCGACGCGGCGCCTGAGTCGGGGCGTCCGCCGGGCCCCTCCCCCTTGATTCCCTCTACTCCCTCCCGCTCCCCAACTCCCTCGCTCGCCCCCTCACTCCCAAACTACCCCCTCATTCCGTGGCGCCGTGGGAGAGAGGGTCGGGGAGGAAAGAGAGAGGGAGGAGGGGGTAAAACACCACGCGGAGGAGAGAGAGAGAGTATATAGAGAGGGTAAGCCCCTCTATCGGCGAGAGAATTCGATAAGGGGAATGGGTGAGGTATGCCTTGGAATCTACGGTCCGAGGGGAAAAAGGGACGGAGTGAAGAAAGAGAGGAGGAAGGAGAGAGAGAAAACGAGTAAAGAAGGAAGCGAAGGAACGGAAGGCGGAAAAAGTTAAAAGTGAGGTAGATCTGATTCGGTGATCAAACCCCGCTAGTCAGGGTCGCAAGAGGGATAGATGTCGGTACAGAAAGAGAGAGGGAGGAAGGGAGTGAGAGAAGGGGGGGAGAGAGAGCGATAGGAAGATAGAGAGCTGTCGTTGGCGTTCGGACACGCACTGCCGCTCTCTCTCCTCCCAACACATCCACCTCTCCGTACGCCCCCACTCCCGAAGTCTCCCTCCCTCCTTTGGCCTCCTCCGCCCCCGCCTCCGCCACTATGTGTAAGCCTCTCTCTCGATGGAGGTAGGGAAGAGTCCACCGCATCACCAACCGAAGGGAGGCGGCCTCTTTCTCCTCACGGGTGTCGAGCCGGGATCGTCCGTCCAGAAAACCGCCCTCATTGCCGTCGGGGGATATCCGTCCTCTTCCGCATGCGGAAGTGTTGCGAGAGAGAGAGGCAGTCGTCTCTGCACTCTTTTCCCTCTCTCTCTCTCTCTGCCTCGTGCGAGAGAAGGGATAAAACGACATGGCGAGCGCAGAAGGGGAAGATTGGAGGAATGGTAAGGACAGAGGGTGAGATAGAGGAAATGGTAGAGAGAGAGTGGGTGAGATGGAGGGAGAGAGTGAAAGAGGGAAATATAGAAAGGGGGAAAGAGAGGGAGACAGAAAGAGGGAGAGAGAGAGAGGAATACAGAAAGACGGAAAGCGAGAAAAGCATCGCGATGAAATATGATTCGTGTCCTCGGTGGGAAGGGTCCACTCCTCCATGGAACCTCTAGCGCTCGTCCCAAAATCCCTCTTTCCTAGTCCAACGAATAAGGAGGGCAGCCGCAAAAGAGGGGAAAAGAGAGAGAGAGGGTAGGGAACATTCCTGTGCGAGCCAGGGTAGAGAGAGGAGAATTAAAAGCTGGCGAAAGAGATTTAGGGAGAGAAATAAACATGGGGAGAGAGAGAGAGTGAGCGAGTGAGGAGTAAGAGGTTGAGAAGGTGATATAGTCAGAGATTGTGACTATGAGATAAGGAGGGAGAGGGTGTGGAGATAGATAGGATAGATAGGAATTGATTTAAAGAGAGAGAGAGGGAGTTTTATAGAAAAAAGAACGTGAGAGGAGAGCGGTGAAGGGAATCAAGAGAGAGAGAGACGGAGATTGAGAGAAGGGGGAGGAAGTGAGGGAGAGGGGAGTTTGTCTATGGAGATAGAGACTAGATGACGGAGGTAAGAGGACGTGTCGCATGAGGAAAAGGGTTCCGAATGACTCATTTGAGTCTTAATTTGGCTGTCCGCGCGTTTAAGCCGTAGGGAGCAGAGCAGTTGGGGGAGAGGGGTTGGGGGGCGAAGGAGGGCGATTACCAGAGTTCGCTCCATTCGGAGGCGGCAGGGGCGTAAGGAGAAGACTGTCGCAGGTCTCTCGCCTCTCCCATTCCCGCCCCCTCCCACACGCCCCTCCCCCCCTCCTTCTAGCCCTTTTACTATGACCAAAAGGCGCGCACACCGAAGGCACCCTCCGGAAGCGGTTCTACCGACAGGAGGAGGAATCAGTGCCAAGGTCACCCGGCTAATGACGCCAAAAGGGCTCTCTTAAACGGCCAGGTAGGTCGTAAAACTCTTCGGCTGAGGAATTTCAATTTGAGCGTTCCTTCGGAGGCAAGCGAAAAGAGCTCGCGATATCCGCTCAATTGTCGACGGATTAATCGCAGCATCCCTTATCTCCCTTTCCTTTGAAGCAGGGCGACACTGTGGGCTGGGGAGGAGGCGATCTTTTTAGCTACTTCAGACTCCCTTTCCCTCCTTCTGCCGCTCCCCTTCTCTCTCTCCCCCTTCACCATCCTACTCCTCGCTCCCCTCACAGTCCCTCTTCGTCAAAGCAAAGGGGAAGATTACACATCTTTTAAAAACTTTGCCTCCTTTCAAGTACGCCCTCTCTTGTTCTCAAATCCCCTTGGTCCCCACACCTCCGCTCCCGAGAGCAAGTGCGGGTGACATAAGCATCCCTGGTGATTGTCCAGCATCAATTAATCTATGGCCGAGGATATTTCCTGAATTACTGAAGGGTTACGAGAATATCACCTTCGGAAATGTCGAAACAGCAATAGAGATAGAGAGAGAGGGTAGGGAAATCAAAAGTTTGTATAATTCCTATAGAGAATTACATCGAGGATACGTTGAAGGAGGTTGAGACGGCCGCTATAACCAGCGGCAAAAAGGTGCCTACTCGGGAGGTAAGAATACTCGCGCCTCCCGCCTCTCCGCCTCCCTCAGTTTCACCGCCTTAGCTGACGCACCTGTTCGAACCGATTTAAAATCTCCGGATCGTATTCAGGGGCGCGACATGACTCTTCTCTTTCTCTCGTGCGCGCGGTACATGCTATGTCCATTTGGACATCTCCCGAGGAAATAATTAGTGGCGCTTCTCGCGAACATATGCCGCCCGCCGCCTACTGTCACAAAAAAATTGAGGATCTGCCCCGTCACCTTGGGCACGGTCTGCGTCAATTCCTCATAATCCAAGTCACTATCGAAAAGCGGCACGTGGGTGCTGGAAAGGTCGCCGCATGCTCTCTCGCTTTCTCTCTCTTGGTATGGGTCCAATTGGCAAGCCGAAATTCTTTATGCCGTAGAGTATATACGGGAGACGAGGCGCTTACTCAATTCGAGTAACGACTTTAATTTGACGTCGTCGAATTCAGTTGAATCGAAAAGGTGGACGATATGAGAGAATAAAATATAGATTTAAGGTGAGGTTGAGAAGAAAACAAAAGGGCACCGGAAGAGAAGCGGGATGAGAGAAAAACGAATAAAAAGAAGATATAGATAAAGACTAATGTATAGATAAACGCCCCTAATCGAGAAAACCCCGAGGCTATAAAGTTACATCTTCAATCACAACCATTTCTGCACATTTTCCAATAACTCTGACATTTACACAACCTGTTAAAATAGCTAATCTATATTAAATTATAATACAAACTCTAGACACAGCTAACCTACAACAACAAAAATTTCTCCGCTGTCAAAAAAGAGTAATATTTATAAAATGTGGATGCATGCCAGATTTAAGCATAAATTTAGTCTGTAAGAGGAAAATTAAAACGAAAACAAGCCCCGGTCGCATGATGAATCAATCTCTGGGTTTGTAATTTAGCGTTTGGGTACTTCTACTGAGAAACGGCTTTAAGTGTAAAATAAATTTCAAGGCGAATACGGAGAGAGAAAGTTTTAGATATGTGTTGGTGGAGAATTCCTGAATCCGTCAGCGATCCCAACTAAAAAAAATCCGTTAGCGATCTCAGCTAAGCATTTATTGCAAATCTATGCCTCTTGTTCAGGGATTAAGAACGAGTCATACCCCCCGTTTTGATATTACGTAAAAGTGTACATAGATTAGAACCGTAATGGAAGGATAGAAGGGCTAAGGAAGAATTTAATCATATATAAAATTTTTTACAAGATGAAAGCGTCATCTTTCGTCTAGTTGTAGTCAACAAAGCTCATTAAAGGAATTGAAACATTATAACCGATAGAGACGGCAGATAGAATTCACGGAGGCATTTTGTATCGGTGGTGTTTCGATGCAAAGCCGTCCTGAGTAAACAATATCGCAGTATTCAAATGGTCAGTGAGAGAGGCGCGTCGATTTGTTTTATTCGAGAAATGTTTCGTGATGATTTTCGATAGTCTTTATTGCTATTTTCCAAATATGTGGCATGAAATCGTGGCGTTTTCTACGGAATCAATTTAAGAGCGCAACCGTGGAAAGCGATGGAAGTTTCCATAGGTAGGGGATAACCCCGTTTGGATCCGTCGTTGCATGTTAAGGCGTAGGGTTGCGAGGGGTTTTGGATAAACGATAAGAATTCATTGGCCTTTATAAAGGTTGTTTTGTAAAAACTTCCCTGCTAAAGTGCTTCAAAAAGTCCACATCTATACTTGTGATATCAATAGCACCTCCGGCGTAGATGTATGAAGATGAATCTGTTTGTCATCTGTAGTAGAATTTTCGGAGAATAGGTCATTAATGTAGAGTAATAGTAATAATAGGATAAGAATTGAAAATTAGGGTAAACATCCCCTGAACCGAATTCATTTTGAAGAATAGCTACCAGACAAAAATTTCCGATGCCAGTCATTTCGGAAAGCAGTCTCAAAGTCGAAGTTTTGCAAGTAAATTTTCTCTGTCAAGAGAATCGAAATTTTTCCGATATATGTAAGTGTAATTTCCTTGTCTTTCCTTCGATCTATTTACAAGAGAAAATCTTCGGTTATTTTCAAAGCCGCAGTAGCAGTGGCGGCAGGTTATTCATTATTGTAATTTAATTTTCACAAACTCTTAAACTGCCGAAGTTGCTTTTTACAAAGTACTTGTAAACAGTAATAAAGACAACTACAGACGTCCATAGTAGAACCGGGATTCGAATCAAAGACCTTAGTAATGTTAAACAAACCCGTACACCACCTCTCTATCATGGCCGGTAATGGTTTATATACATCGTTTTTGTAAAGAGTTAACACTAGTAATTTATATAACAACCTTTAAATAGTTGTAGAGAGAGACATAAGGATGAAAGGCCTTTAGTTGAGGTCGCAAGCGTTTTTTTTAAGGAGGGCGAATTAGAACCAATATCATCCTTTGCAAATAAATCTAGTTAACATCTGCGTAATTGTACGTGATTTTGAAAGAATAACGTCTAATATCTCGATGCGTACGCCTTCTACGCCTTATGCTCTTGATTTTATTTTGCAAAGTGGGCTGGTAGCTGGGATACAGAAGAAAATTCGAAAGTCGAGCTTGAGGAAGTAGAAGCTTATTCAGAACGACACAGAATCTCATTAATGAACTCAGTTTAAGATCTCTATCAACACGGAAAAGTGGAAAATATAAAAAGAGCGCGGAAGGAGGGAGAAAATGAGGGGATTGACAGCGAGGAAGTTAAATATTTTATGCAAAGCGTAAGATGTGGGCAAATGACGCTTTCCTAGAATAGAAAATGTCCGGAGTGAACGGAAGGGAGGGATGGAACGATAAGGAGATAGGTAATGGCGATGAAAGAGATAGAGCGCCTGTGTATTCTTCGGTAGCTCAAGTAGAGGATCCAGAGTAATCCATCTCCGCTCCTCTTACTGTCGTCCGGGACGACATTTTCATTCTCTCTAGCGAAAAAGATCCTCTCTTCTTAGGCCTCTATTTGGCGGAATGAATGAACTCGCGGAAACGCGGTGGTGCCTCTTTAATCTCCTCCTCGCTGTCAGTCCTCCCGCGCCCACTCCACGGCACACGCACTCAGACTGAGACAAAGAGTAATTCCCGCAGTGAAGTGATCCCTAAAAACTCACAGAGCCTTTGGATAACAAAACGGGACGAAGATGGACACCTTAGGGAGTTTAGTGAATACTTAATGTGTACATATGCAAAATGACGCGTGCGAGCGAATCTGCAGAGGATGAGAGGCGGAGGGAGACTGGGGGAGGGAATGTGGGTACGGAGGGAGAGGCGGGGGCCGAGGGACGGGGGGAAGGGGAGGCAGAAGGGGAAGTGGGTGGCAGACGAGCGTCTCTATCGGGGAAGGATGGAGACCCATTCGTCTAAACCCTCGTGTAGCGAGGAGGCGGGAGGGAAATAAGCGATCGGGATGCGGTGGGCGTGTCTCTCCACCCCGCTTCGGGGGCGCACGCTGAGGATTACGCCTCCTCGGCGCTGCGGAGGCGGATGCAGGGGCGGTCCTCGATAAGATCCCACTTGTAAGAATTCTAGTAGGAAAGAACGGCGCCTCCTGCACGGGAGGACGAAGAGGCTGAGGCGCCGCGGAGATGCACGCCGTGCCTTCTCCCTCTCCCCTTCCGTCTCCGCCCCCACACTCACGGCACCCGGCTGCCGATCCTTGGGTGCGGCTGCTATGCCCTAGGGAGGTTCGCCTTGGCACGGCGCCAACTCAGAGCCCTGGGCTTCACGTCGAGAGCGACGGGGAGAGAACCGTGTGGGTGGGTGGGGCGGAGGGGGTTGGGAAGGCGCGGATGGGTGGAGGGGGAAGGGAGGGAGAGAGAGAGAGAGCGGAGATTCGGCGGACTAGGAGAGTGAAGAGAGAGAGAGAAAGAGAGAGAGAGAGAGAGAGAGAGAGAGAGAGAGAGAGTGGACCGAAGGTTCGAGGGCGTCTGAAGGAGTTTGGGAACGAGTGAGGTCTCTCTTCTAGCGAGGCGTCTGGTGGTCCGAGATTTCGGCGAGTCACCCGGAGGGGAGGGACAACATGCCACTACTTGAAGATGATAAGAGTCCCACAAGTTATAAAGTCTGGGAAAAGCCGTGAGAAGGTCGTGTATGTTCGGGGAGTGGAGAGAGAGAGAGAGGAGGAAGAGGAGAGAGGGAGAAGAAGGGGATAGGTTAAGTGGCCGTGGTTCAAGACCGTCCTCCATAAACTCTCTCTTTCTCTATCTCCGCTCTCGTGCAGTAGTCCATCGATCCATAGTCCTCTAGGATTGATTCCTTAAGTTGGTTTCATTAAAGCGCCTACCTCGTCTCTCTCTCTCTCTCTCTCTCTTTGGCTCTCTGGCGATCGCATGCACTCTCCGACTCTTTCAAACGATGGTCGTGGCAAAGAAAGAGAGCGATGGTTGAGATAGAGGAAGGATGGAGAGGAAGCAGAAAAGGAAGGAGAAAGAGGAAGGAGTTAGAAGGGTGGAAAGGAGAAGAGGAATGGGAGAAGAAGTGGGAATAGGAGAGTGGAACAAGAAAGGGGAAAATGCAGGGACAGAGAGAGAGGAAGAGGAAAAGGAATATACGGTTCCAGTTAGGAGACGTTTTTTGTAAATGTCATTTATGTGCAAAAAATTGGACTCCTCCGAGAGCTGACCTATTGGACTATGAGCGCGCGTGCATTAGTAGAAAAAAGGATGAGGAGCGGATGGAATCGACCTTTATATACCTCGCATTTCTCCAAATCTTTTTTCATACTCTTCAGAATCCATCTCGTCTTTTTTGTGATCTGGAGCTCTCCATTTTTCCAGCTGTCTATTTCCAGCTAAATCAGACTAAATTTACGCCTAAAAGAGCCAATGATTTAGATAACTATGCAGCTTTCAAACTCTTTTAATTTTTAAAGCTCTCGGTATTCCGAAGTATTTTTTAAAGGATGGATCATAAATGGCTTCCATAAATATCCCAAACGCAAATGAAAACTTTTTCGATTTATTCGAATAATTAAATTTTTAATTGAATGTAGCATAAATAAACGGCTTTCACGATTTATACTATACATAGCAAATTTGAATGATGTCTGTTATCATTTGGTAAAATTGTAAAAAGATTCATAGATCTCGAGTTAATAACACCAAATCTTTTGCACCCCACAGTTTTGGAAATCACTGCCTTATGCTATTGAAGTTCCAATGTGTTGTATCAGCCTAGATGTATATAAAAATCCACAGCTGCCGATCGTATTTGAAAATAAAGTCATTTATTAAAAAATTAATCTATTATATTGTTTCTCATTTGATTTTTATCATTATTTTTCAAATGAAATATTTTTTACAGAAAGTCGTTTGCATGGATATTCATCCGCGTGGATCAGATATTACATAAACTGCACAAATTTTGATGTAAGATGAAGTTCACTCGCTTCATAAAAGGAAATATTTAAATCACTCATTGCTGAAATCCAATAGATAAATTAACATAGCCATTTGAAAAACTGGCTCGGCGTAAACAGCTTCAAAGAAAACGAACCTTCGGACCATTTAGATAATTATTTATTTCATGTGAATTCATAAGTAGGTGACAGTAAAAAAGTTTGATTTATTTAGACCCCTATTCTATTCTGCAAAATCAGTCGACGAGATACGTGTATTTTTGAGACGCGCGATTTTTCCGCAACGAAATTCCGATATTAAAAAAATGACTCTCGCCATTCATATTGCGATATGGTATTCGGTTATGTCACGGACCAAATTCTGGAAATTAGCGACGTAGGCGCTTTTAGCTGAAAGACATGACACGGGGAAAAAATCAGACCGTGCGCAAGAGGGAGAAGAAGTTTGGCACGCTTCCGCATAGCACGCTCTGGAAAATGATACGCAGTCTGCGGTTCGGGTCAAGGGCGAATTGCTCCGTGAAAAAATAGTAAACTGGAAAAAAAGTGTTCCAAATATCCGTCACAGTATACGTCACTGAAACGTGTTTCTCCTTATGAATATTTATTCCATTCTATCTTTAGCCATTTAGAAGCGACAATTTTCATCCCTAATTAAGGAAAAAGTAGGCTAACTTCTCCGCATGCTTTAAGAGTTTTGCATCATAATGCGTCCTATAGCAGCTCTTCCCCTACCTCCCTCCCTCTCTCTTCCTTATGACTTCTGCGTTTTCCCGCCTAATAGAGCAGAAACCATCAACCTAAAAGAAAAGTCTGCTTTTCGCGGTCTTTTTTTTCTTCAAAACTTCCGCACATGCTTTTTTCAATTACGAAACGTAAGTTTTCTCCCGTATAACTGGTCCCGAATTTTCTTATCGCTGAAACGCGGTGGGGGCTTTTATGGCGGCTTAACTAATTCCCCGACGGGGCTTTAATTAGTTCCTGAAACCCTTCTTAAGTGACGTTTATCGATGGGGGCTTAGGAGAGGAGAGTCATGCCAAAGTGCTTCTCCTTTTTTGAACTTGAACGCCAGCCAATTGCGGCGCCGCTTTTAAGCCCCGCTCACTCGTTTGCATTTCTCCCGTCTGCACCTCCTGACGCCGATTCCATAAGCGTGAAATATCCTCAAATGGTCTTACAAGTTTTCTCTCTCTCTCTTTCAGTGAAAATGGAAGCAAGGAGCTTCGGACGGAAGAGGGAAGTGGTGAGAGGAATGGAGAGACGGAGATAGGGAGAGAGGGAGTCAGGGAGAAAGAGAGAGGGAGGGAGAGAGGGAGGGAGAGGGAGAGCGCGAAGCAAAGAATCGGAGAAAAAGGAGAATGAGGGAGAAGGAATCGAAGGGAGAGGGAGGAAAGGTCGGAGGAGGAGCAAAGGAGCAGGGGAAGGGGGTAGAATAGCTTTAAAACGCTTCATTGATCCGACAGTTATACGACTGCATATATTCCGTCAAACACACGAAACCATAACGACGGTATTAAATTATATAGTTGATTCTCCGGCGCAGTCATTCAAGTTCCGACGACCTGAAACAAGTTGGATGTAAAACTAATGCGCGCCGGGCGCTTTATCGCGCAATAATATGGCAATGTCGGTTTATACATACATGCATTCCAGTCCTTTTTTTATTTATTTTGTACCCTTCAACGTAAACTTATGTGCGCTATTTTAGGTGCCGCTTCGTATTAATAAAAGCATCTAAACATTACCGGATTTGTAAGAACTAAAATTGCGACTCTTTTTAAAAAAAAATTCGCTTTTAGCAGAACCTTCAACTGACTTCCTTGATGTAAAAGCATAAAATGCAAAAACTTCTAAAGTGTCTCACAGCTCATATAGAGCGAGAATCAAGAGAGGATGCAAGGCGGTGAGACTGACTTTGAGGATGCTCTCGGGTTTTTTTTTCGAGGGGTTAGGAGGCATTCATTGAGAAACCGGGTCATGATGACCGACCTACGCCGAAGGATTGAGAGCGCGATGCGGAGAAAGAGTGGTTTTTAGGTACAAGAGTGGCCAGCGAGAGCATGTGCGGGAAGATAGAAGTGGGCTTTGGGAGAAAGAAAGAGGAAGTAGAAGGGAGTGTAAGGGATAGAGGATAGGCTAGGAGAACGAAGGAGGAGTCCACATCTTCCTCCCCCCCCCCCAATACCCCACAACTAAACTTTACAAATCGATCCTGATCACCATTGGAAGCAGAAGGAAGTTATGAGAGAAAGGAGTATGGGAGGTCGAGGGGGAGGAGTTTTAAGAAAGGGCGAGGAGAGGGGTCGGACGAGAGGGGGCGTTTTTAGAGGGAAGAGGGACGGCCTTTGGGAGAATAGGTGTGTTGCGAATGGTCGCAGTGTACTGAAAAGCTACCAGAGAAGCCTGCGGAGAGAAGAAAGTGGCAAGAGGTTTTCCCTCCTCCCCCGCATCACGCTTCCCTTCTCTTTGCCTCCATCCCTCCCTCTCCCAACTCACTTCTTATTCAATCGCTCCCTCCCACTCTCACCCTCTTCCTCCTCATCCTTCCTCGGCTGTTTTCTTTGGTTGGTACGGCCACCGCAGTTTATGCTGCCGCGAACGTAACGAGGTATTGAGCATTGCGTGCGGAGATGGTGTTCTCCGACTAGGAAGTCTCTAAAACGAGTAACGGCCTTAACGAAGCCTCGTAACTGTAAATGGAAAGTGGCGCGATGGAGAGGTGGGGGGAGGGGGGAGAAGGAGGCCGAGGGTAAGGAAGGGGGTTTGGGGGGAGAGTTGTTCATTTGCAGTAGTTACGGCGGTAAACAGCGATTTTCGGAGTATGGGCTCACGCGGAGAATGAAAGGCTCGGTCGGGTTTCCCCTGGCAGGTCTCCGCTACGCTTTCCTTATCCTTTGCAGACACTTATCCCCGCTCATCCATATGCAATGCGGGATGTGTAAAGGATTACGCATCGACCGATGCAAGGTCAGCGGAATCTCTTTCTTATTATTACGTGAGCCTCGATTATGATGCGGAAAAGTAATCATGTTGATGGTATCGTTTCAGTTTCGTAAGATCACTAAAACGGAATGTATGGGTCAAGTTTTGTATTGTTGAGGTTATTGTTTCTCCGAAATGCAAAAAACCTCGGAAAAACCTAGCGCTGCCTTGTGTTCGAAGAAACCTTTTTGGAATTAAAATGTTTATTAAGAATGTGAGTTAGTAATAGAGCGATTTATTTTAATGTTTTATGACATTTGGTTGGCATTAATAATCTCAAATCTTATTTAAAATGAACATGTTGGTGTGAAAATGTTTTCTCATATAGGAATTAATTGCCAAATTTCATCATATTAATATAAATTTTAACTTCAATGGGTGACGAAAGGAGAAGAGTTTCATTACCTTTAAACTGAAAATCATGGTTAGTTCGAAAAAATCACATGAAAGATGATTAAATTCTATTTAAGAATATTTTTTCCTCGAAAATGTTTATTATTCTTCTAATGAAACGCTTCTTACTTTAGAGCGTTGGTATTTATAACATCTATGAGATATTTGCATTGATAGATAACGTTATGCGTCGTCAAAGAAAAACCACGCGATACATAAGTAAAAGAGTGTGGTTAGAAGAGTTTGAGAGAGAAAAAGAGAGAGTTAAACAATTACTTCGTGCGGAAGAATTAACAGCAAGACGTCGAAACTTAATTCCAGTTGACTTTCGTTATTATTAACAAAAAATAACCAGCAAGTATATACTCTAGAAAAAATGACACAAAAAAGTGACATTCTTTTTTTTACTCTGAATTGAAATAGGCACGGAAATTCCGAGAAGCCGTGGAAATAAGCTGGCACAAAAAATATAAATGGAGTGATCGTCAGCATAAGTCCCCGCCATAACTGAACGCGGAAAAAAACATATGAAACCGCATCAAGTTGGGCTCTTCTGTAAGTCAAGAAGGATAAAAACTAAGAAGACGGAGAGAGAGAGAGAGAGGGAGAGAAAGACCCTGCCCTCGATTCCCGAGTATCTGCATCTAACACGCGAGGCAAAACTCCGAGCAAGACCTGAGAGGAATTTCTCGAGACAAACAAACCGAGTGAAATAAGGGATGAAACGGCATTAGTCGCCTTTTAATCCTTAACTTCTGCGGTATTTAAGGGGCAAGCGCTTTTTTATTCTCCAGCTGCACGCGGAAGGAAGGGAGAAAGAGGGGGAGGAAGGAAGGGGCGGGAGAGGAGGAGAGAGTTAGAGGGAGAGAGAGAGAGAGACCGCCGCTCCGTTACCCCAATTGTTACCCGATTGCTCCCCCTTCCTCACTCTCGCTCTTTCTCTTTGCCACCCCTCTACCCATTTCTCTCATTCCACTTAAAGGAACTGCCGTCGACAGCACCGCCTTTCATCACTCTCTCCCCCGCCACTCGTTCTCACCTCCTCCGTCTCCCTTCGCTCTTTCTCTCTCTCTCTCTCTCTCACTCCTCTACGCCCCCTTCCCCTCCTTCCCATTCTGTGATGGTCCCTCGGGAATGAATGAGAGGCCGTCGACAAAGGGGGCGGGACGCTTTCGCCTTTCATTATTAGCAGTGAGCCCCTTTAATGAGAGGAATCAAAGGGCGGGGAGGGGAGAGAGAGGGGGATGGGGGAAGGGGGATAGAGGGGGAGGGAGGGGGAGAGAAGGGAGGAGGAGGAGATGGGGAGGGGAAGAGGAGGGAGGGGGTAGGTGAGAGGGGGGAGGTGAAAGGGGGAGGTGAGAGGGGGGAGGTTAGAGGGGGAAGGTGAGAGGGGGGAGGTTAGAGGGGGAAGGTGAGAGGGGGGAGGTGAGAGGTGGGAGGTGAGAGGGGGGAGGTGAGAGGGGGGAGGTGAGAGGGGGGAGGTGAGAGGGGGGAGGTGAGAAGGGGGAGGGGAGAGGGAGGGTAGAGGGGAGGGGAGAGGGGGAGGGGAGAAGGGGAGATCTAACCAGAACCGTCCTGCCCTTTTTCCAGCCCAAGATTCCCGCTCCCTTTCATTCTCTCCCATTCCCCCACCTCTTTTGCCCGCCCACGCCCGCTGTTCTATCTCTTTCCCAAGCGACTCTCTTGCTCCTCTTTAAAGTACCACTACGCTTCCCCTTCCCTCTCTTACCTATCTTCCCTTCCCCTCCTCTCGCCTCTCTTACTCCCTTCCCAGTCCACCCCATTCCACCGACAAAAAGTCTCTTTCCCTCGACGGACGACGGGTTGAGAGGGAAAAAAGAGGAGCGAGGGAGAGTGGAAGGGAGTGGACTGGAGAGGAGAGAGAGTCGTAAAATGGCATCTGGGCTAAAAAAAGGAGAGAGAGAGAGAGGGGCTGAGATTTTAAGGATGTAAAAAAACTTTGATTGGCGTTCTATTTAAAAATGCCCACGCTTTGGCTATTCGATTGAAATGAAGCCAAATTCCAGAAAGGAAGCGTTGCACAGCTGAATGGAAATAGTTTGATTTTTTTTATAAGCCCTTTCTCCTAGTATCTTCTATTTTCTTCCTTTATCCTATTATTTATATGTATTTATATATATTTCGCTTTTGACCGTTTTCAGCTCATTTTTCTGTTTCTGATACTATCGCTCATTCTATCTCTAGGGCCATTTTCTCTTTCTCTACGCCATTTAATTTTTAATTGCCATTTCTCTCATTCGTTCGTGTGTGTAAAATATTGTCTTTAATCTAAGGCTATAAGTACGTCTGAGACAGATTCAAGCAGGCTAAATCAAAATATTACAAATATTTAAAAATACTGAATATTATATGAAATATGTATATTTATTTCCAATTAATTACAGCAGCTGTTTAATTCACTTTCATATCGCTTTGTATCACGAAAGTGAAATTTATCCCAAGGAGTATTATATAAACTTCGCATGGAAAATTAACAAGAATAAGTTTTGGCAAAACCTTGCACGAAGTATGCATCAGTTTGATACGATAATACAGTTATGAGAGTTGATAATTTAGCTCCAGCATCCATAAAAGGAATAAATTGTAATCACCAATAATGTGAGATAGACCGAAGCAAATGGTGAGCTACTTTCAAGAGAAAACAGAATCACCGCAAGAACTCATGCTGGGTGCTCGAGGAAAATATTAAAGGAAATCCATTTCTCCCTATCTTCGCCTCCTTTTTCTTCTCCATCTCTCCCTCCACCATCTCTTTCCACCCTCGTCTATCTGCTAATGTACAATACAATACAATGTAATCTCCCAGGCATACCTTACTCTACAATCCCTGTTCCCCTCTCACCCCCCTCCCTCATATGGATATAAATGTATGTACATATGTTTGTATTTATGAATGTTTTTTTTCTCTCCGTTTCTCATATTATTGATTTTTTTTTCTTTTCCTTCCCCTGAACTATTTAGGAATTTTCGCGGTTTTTTACACCTCTCTTCTCTTCGTAGGTGTTTTCCGCAGTGGGAATTTTTCTGTGTTAAAACATAACCAATACACAGTTTTTTATGACCCACAAAACTAACATTCTTTGGTAATGCTCTGTTATCTACTAACAAATATATTAACTTGTAATTAATTTGTACTTTGTTAAAATCTGTATGTAATTAACTCCTCTTATTTTGTAAATATTGTAATTACTTATATGACGAAAGGGTTAAATGTAAGAAGGGACTACATAGTCTCAATTTCGCCCTAATAAAGTCGTTTGTCTGTCTGTCTGTCTGTCTAATTCCATTCTTGCTTCTATACTTCCACAGCCAAACAGTTAATCTCTCCGCCCCATGTTGCGATTGAACGGCAGGGGAATGCGGAAAACCTAAACGGTTTTTATAACTATCTAACTTCGCGGAAACTTTTGAAATGCCACTTTTCGGGATTTCTTTCCACCAAAGTCTTTTCGATAAACTTCGCACCAACTTCCATACCTCAGTGTTCTATTTGTCTCTCCTTTGCTCAGCCTTGAGAAAACGATCATGATTACACCACCGTCGGGAAGTATTTCGGTAAAACATCTGAGAACGCCATACAAATCAATTTCCACCATAGCTCTTATTTCTTATTATACAATTCGAGAAGATTTGGTATCACTTTTTTAAAACTTTGAATTTAAAGATTATAATGAAAAGATTTGCCAAAAACTGGAAACCACAAATCAATGTTACAGTGGATGGGGAAAGGCTATAACAGGGGGAATATTTTATAAATATACATAGTATTGTAATACAGGATGGAAGAAGTGCGAAAGAGACCAGAACAAGGAAAACAAGAACAAAAGAGGCATTTATATGACAACCAGAGTTGTCAACAGGAAGTCTGAATGATGATAATAAAAAGAGGTTGGTGAAGACTTTGATATGAACATTGTATGGGAGTGAGGCATTGACTATGAGAAGTGTTAAATACAGTAAAGCAAGAGGAAAACTTAATTAGAGTAATAAGAGGAAGTCAGAAAAAGAGTATGGGTTAAATTGTGAAAGGTAATGGTCCACTGAAAGAAGTAATAGAAGGAAGAATGTTAGGAAAGAGGCAAAGAGATAGGAAGAGGAAAGAAATATTTGATGCATTAAAAGAAAGGGGTAGACATGAGAAGATGTAGATAAAGGCCTTGGATGGGACAGATTGAGTTGGGTGAGTCAAAAACCTACCGAAAAGTAGCCCAACTATGGATTGATATCAGATAATCAATTGCTCCATCAGTACTTGGTCACAAAATAAATACTCTCTCACAATTTCACTTTCTTATTAGCCAAACTTTGTACACCTGACTTATTTAGACTTCATCGAAACATGAAAATTCACACAAAATACATTACACAATGTTTTTCTCGAAATCGACAAAAATAATAACAATTTTTTTAATTTGCTACAATTAAAGGATTCTACCGCCTTTATTAGGAGCGACAATGAAAAAGAATTTAACCCCTTTGAAAACCACCTCCAGAGGGCCGAGAATTAGTGTGGGAGGGAGTTGAGGAGGGGGAGAGATGGCAAGTAGAGAGGAAGGGTGAAAAGGAGGGAGGCGGAAGGAAGAGGAGGGGGGTGGAAGGTAGAAGAAGCCGTCACCTCCATTCAAGGGACAATCCGGGATAAGGGTCGAGGGAAGAGGATAGTGTGGGAGAAAGAAAGGTAAGGAGAACAGAGAAGGAAAGAGAGAGGAAAATGGAGGGAGATAGAAAGAGGAAGAGCTGAAGAAATTGAGAGAGAGAGAGAGCAACAAAATGAGGCCGAGTGGAATTCGATCTCCGCTGCTGGGCGAAAATAAGCTCGAATCCACGTTATGCGTGGCGCGGTTTTCAGTGCCAAGAGACCAAGTCCCTCGCTATCCCACTCTCCGAAAATTCTCTTCCGTGAGCTGAGAGGCTCAGAAGAGAGGAAAGAAGAGAGAGGAAAATGAGGGGCGGAGAGGAAGGAAGAGAGCTGGAGAGAAAGGTGAAGGTATATAAACACATATGTATTTGAATTTAGGTAATTTTAAAAAATATATATTACTTTGCCCATTCGTATGTCTTTGCATTGCATCTCGAAATTTTTGTTCTTTCTCCAGGTTTTAGTTATAGAGGTAAGGATGCACGTTTGTGCGTGATGACAGCGAGGAAATTCGCTATAATGAACACATTTTACAACATGCGTCACCCATTCTCTCTGGTAATCATATTTAAATCGATTGCCGTCTGAAATGCTATCTTTCCGTGGAGCTATTTTTATTTTTTGTGTTACTCTCGGTTTTTCATCCTCCTTTTGATTAACGAACTACAGAGAAATTGCTCAGTGACAAGACACGTAATGAAAGTTTATAGAGGTCTTTCTTATTGAAACAACTGTGGTTTAAGGATCCATTAATCCAGGTGTGAAAGTTTCTGAAGTAGTTGAATATTTATGCAAAATTGAAGCTAAACATTTCTAATAATAAATGCTAAAACTAATTTTTTGGAATAAATCCAGAATTGATAACATCTAATAATTTAGTTATAAAAGCCCACCATTAAGACGAAAGCCTTTACAATCTATGCATGTGCTGTTCCTTCGTGCGATTTTTCACCCTTGAACCCTGCCGGAATCATCTTCGAAAAACATTTCTATATATAATCAAACAGCTATTTTTACATTATCAAAATTCAATGTGTACGAGTGGCTTATTTTTCTTACTAAAGCAAGATTATATATCTTAATTAAAGTAAATGTAAATGGTTACGTATCTAGCAGGAAGTCCATTGGCGTTCAGAGCTCATCTATTCTCTGTCTCCCCTTCTCTTCCATTTGTTTTGTTATTTTAACTGAATGTTCATCAAATATCAACTTGTTTTCGTCACAATATTGCCTTAAATATCTATATTTACCTCCATTTTAAAAAAAATAATCAGCTTAAAAAAATTATATATATATACACACCTACACCACATGTGCCATCCAAAGCAAAGCCAAAAATCACATACCCTTCATTCCTACCCCCAAAGCCGCTACGCTCCTCCTTCCATTTTCCGATCTATTCCTGCCCTCATATATAACATATGTGGGAGTAATATAAAGAGAGAGGATATATTGCGTAAATTTATTCCTCATCAGCACGTGTAAGATGATTTGATTTTCATCCGGGCTACTTTTATTCATTCCTTAATAGTATAAGAAAATAATTAAATGAAGGAAAGCGCTATTCATTTACTCTTACGTCGTAGTACAAACTAACGTAAACATTTTCCGAATGTAAGAAAAAACCGCAATAAAATAACATTCCCTTTACTAAATACAAATTTTGCATGAGTGGTTTTCTGATGTGAATGGCGGGTCACGGAAAACCCACATTTTTCTATTTCGTATTAATGTTCCTTTTATTTTCTTCGATTAATGAAGACCTTAGAAATGGAGAAGCTATATTGGTCGTGCGGCGTGAATCCGAAGACTATTTAAAAAAGTTCCAACTCCAAGGTACATGCAGATCAGACAATCCAAGCACTAACTTACAAAAACATTCCCATTAAAATATTTCCTGAAGCCAGCATTTTCTTCAAGGTAAAAAACTTTTCGTCGACAGCTGGTCACAAACGAAGTGTTGGTGACGGCCGATGCTGGGGTAAGCACCCCACGATGAGGCCAAAATCCCACGAAAGGGCGAGATCCCACAGTGGGGAGAAATCCCAACAACGACTAAACGAGAAGAAAAACCAACGATGTTCAAGAAAATAGTTTTTCGTGATGTGCCAAAGATGTCGACGAAACATCCTCGAAGTTTCTGGCGTATAGGTATTTCGGCCGCCAGGCGACCATCTTCAGGGCCAATTGTAGTGACTCAAATTGAGTTTCGTCGACATCGTTGGCACATCACGAAAAACTATTTTCTTGAACATTGTTGTTTTTTCTCGTTTAGTCGTTGATGGGATTTCTCCCCAATGTGGGATCTCGCCCTTTCGTGGAATTTTGGCCTCATCGTGGGGTGCTTGCCCCAGCATCGGCCGTCACCAACACTTCGTTTGTGACCAGCTGTTGACGAAAAGTTTTACCTTGACGAACCTGCTGTCTTCAGGAAATATTTTATATCATTTTATCAGCCAGCAAACCTAACACTCTCATTTTCATTCCCATTAAACATTTGCCGTAATTTAATTGCGAGTCAACCAGACCAAACCAAAATCGATAACTATTTTTAGGCATAGCTGAAAAAAAGTTTTAGATACAACTCGACCCACGCTTTCATCTTCCATGAGATTGGGCGAGCCGTGTAACTCACGGCGACTGTGAGAAGAGGGTGGTAGGGAGGAAACATGACTGTTCTATTTTATTCCTCTCTCACATTCCAACCAAGGTTAGAGACGGAACAACATAGAAGAGAAGGAAGAGGAATGGAAATGGTGCGGGAAACAGAGAAAGATACAAGAGTAAAAGTGAATAGGACAGTTTGAGAAGATAGGAAGAAAAAAAGAGGAGTGTAAACTATTACACATCAAAGGAGGGAAAATGTGAAATGAAAGAGGAAAAGAAAAGAAAAGAAGAAAGGCGAGAAGATAAATAACGTGGGAGTAGAGGAAACACGAAAATTACACGAAGTAAGGATAGGAAAGAGCGAGAAGAAATGCGGGAAAAAAGACGGAAAAAGGGAGTGAAAGGTAGTGACAGAGTTGAAGGATGGGAGGACAGGCAATCTATTGATTTCCCGCAAGGGAAATACGATCGCAGCGTCAGTTTAGCCTCTCGCAGGACAATAGCACGCGTGGAGAAGTGTCTCAATTCGAGACAGAGGCGTCTCTACCTCTCACTCTCTCTCTAAGCGGTGTCAAACGCCAAGTGCGACTCATTATTCATAGCCCTCTGCCCTCTCCCTCCACCTCCATATTCCCTCTCCACCTCCACCTTCTCCCTCCGACTCCTCCTCGCCTGCTGATATAACATCTATACCAAGGGATCGTGTTGTTGTCCCCTCCCTCCTCCAAGTGACACTCGTCTACGACCATGCGCGCACATCCGCCCTAATTGGTGCTGTGTGGGTGTCAGTAACATTCTAATAGTGTCCATCATCTTTCCAATACATCCTATTATATATCCTTGATAGTTAGCGACAGGAAGTCCGACGTGGAGGAAGGAAAAAAGGGGTTGTGTCAGTAAGGGGCAGGATGCCTTCCCCTCTCCCTATTCACCCTCGCGCTCCTTTGAATGAGACCGCCATTCCGATCCTTTTCTTATTTCTGCCAGGAAGTCCATCTCCCCCTTTATCCTCTCCCAACCTCTCACTCGCTCTGTCTCCCTTAAAGTATTCTTCCAAAAATAATTTCCTCTCTTAAGTCCATTCTATCTCTCGCAAACTCAAAATAAAGCGACTCTTGCAAAAGAGTTTGACTTTTCTATTTTCCTCGAGTCTGCTTTGTCGCCCATTGTGTCTACCGCCGTGTCGCTCTCCAAATTTATCCGCGCCAAGATAAAGATTTTCTTTACGCGCGGGAAAATCGTATAACATTTATGGGAAGTACGAATTTTCCATTTTTTCATTCTCGATATAATTTGATTCAATGTTGTGCACGAGCAAAAAGAGCAGCGGTTTAAGTTTTATACGATCCATTTTTTTCTGGAAAGAATTTCCGCAGGAATATCTAGTCTAAACTCGAATGAAAAATTATTTCATAGTAGTATGTTTGTACTTGTAAACATTTACTCACAATAGAGGCAGAACGGGACACTGTCGCCTTAATACCCTCGTGGGTGGCAAAAATGACCTCATTGCAGTCAAGGCAAGAGGCGTTTTTATCACTGACGTTTCAAACGAGCTCAGCATTTCTCATCGTTCTCGTGTGCAATGGGGCGCTCAATCTACCAAACAACGGCAAATTCAGCATCTTCTGAGAACCAAAGCAACTAGAACTGTAACCCTTACTCAAAAGCATGGTAATAATGACGAGGAGGTTTGGATCGTGCCAAAAACGTCCCTGACCTGAAAATCGGCCATTTTCTTCCTTTCTGCCTCAAAATTAATTATTTGAAGATAAAAATAAAAATATTTTTCATTGCTGCCAAATTAAAGAATCTATATCTGCACTATAATGGTTCGTTAATTTCAATTTTTGTGGCGAAGATAGTACACGAGATATAATATATCTAAAAATATTATTTAAATATATATATAGGTATAGTCCATATTATCCGAAATAATTGGCACCATGGGTGATTTGGATATCCGAAAATCCCGATGATTAGACCGTAAAAATGAAGAATTCTGCAATACTGTAAAATCTACGTTAAAATACTATAAATACACTAGCGTAATTGCCCGTCAAATATGACGGAATTATCATAAAATTCCAAATATATATGATTTCGATATGAAAAATCAGTAAGATATGCTATGATCTGGTTTGGCATTCATGCACAATCAAATCAGTGTTTTGAAAGTTATCTTTGTTTTATTATATAGTTTAAATAACTATTTACATAGAGGCTAAATGATTATCCAAATATTTGCTGAAAATAAAAGGAAAATCGAAATAATAAGATATAATGCATAAAGAATTTGCAGAATTTTGTTTGAAATATGTGAGCAAATTATAAGTTATTTAGACGTACAGAATTTAACATAATAATTGAATTATTTTACTCGTATTAACGCTAAAACAGAATAAAATATGAATGAACAGTCAATTTACCATCAAAGGAAAAATGTGTAGTAACTTACTTACTATTAACTAAATACTTACATGAACTGCAATGAATTTTAACTATATTTTAAGATCGCAATTTTCTTTTAACTATATTAGTTTTGAAAATTTTCCAGAAAAATCACTTTAGTTAAAGAAATTTAAATAAAAGACATAAGATGTTATTTTTCAATCCTATTTGAAATTCGGTTCGAAATATTTGCTGTATTATCAGTTAAAGAAATCCATTGAAAATTACTTGACTTTTGTTTAGTTTTATGAATTCCCACCATTTGGAAATGGCATATGATTCAATAATATAATATTTTTTATAATCAATTATAATTTATTATTGTTATTTTTGTACTGCAGCTCCTTTTAATCCTATACAAATGCTACGTCCTCTTCCTCAGTTTCTGCTCATTCCCATTCTCTTTTCCTTCCTCCCTTTAATTACTTAATAGATTCAGTAAATAAGTTATACCCATGTATAAAAGTCTGACCCGTGTCAAAGCATTAAATTGGTGCATTTATGATGAGGCCCAGAATAGAATTCAAAAGTTGGGACAACAGTGGCCCAATGTAAATAAAATGCGTGAAAACGTGAAAAATCGTATTAAAACGTAATTTTTGGAGATTTACGAGTGAGATTTAAATTCTTCTCTTCACATAACTAAGTTAAATACCTCATCCTTGAAATATTTTTAAATGTAAGCGAAAAAGGTCTGCATGTCAAGGAATAGCTTTTTGCGTGATTCATATATGCGATGCGAATTTATAACTCCGGTTAATTATAAAATGCACTGCAAAAATCTATAAAAATACCTATAAAAACAGTTAATTATAAAAAATTTCAATGTGAAGTTAACTGAAAAGAAATGAATAAAAAAACACGATTTTAATCTTATAAATATTTTAGCGTGTGTGTGTGTATGTGTATGCATGTATGTTCTTTATACCTTTTTACAACATTGAAGCTATCGAATTCAAATGTTTCATAGTCATCCTATGGACCAAAGGAAGAACTTGGTCTAGGTTTGCAGACCGTGGGGTCTCTTATACCCCATGAGGTCAACGAAATACTATTTCCATAGGAATGCATGGGAAATGGTATGGAGAAGCCTCAAAATGCCATGCAGCCATTCACTGATGTGGCTATAAATATAACTAAATTTTAACTTACGATCACGATAAATGGCTTATTTTACGCACAAGAGACAATATTTTAATTATGTTCATGTGTTATCGTATTACATGTTAAATCTCTCGAAATTATCGTTTAAGCGCAAAATTTATTAACATTTTCAAGGCGGCAACAAAGCTAAGTTTCTTAATTGTTGTCGTCTTCAAAGGAAGATAGCCAGGTAAAGATTATTGCAAGCAAAATCCAAGGCGTGGCGCGCCGTTGAGGAAGAATAGCCAACGCCAAGATAAAGGATACAAATGGATTTATGCCTAAATATAGTTTATGAATACTTTAAAAGTGTGTCAAACGATTTTTAAGGAATACTAGAACAATGTTATCTTTCACCATTAACATTGAAAGATTTATAGCAACATAAATCGATACATTTACTTACATTTGTTCGGTAACCAAGATGTTGTTTATTGTTTACGTTTTGGCTAATACTATTGACATCATCCACATAATTTTATTGCTGCTTTAAAGGCTTTGGTGCATCTATCCATGTGAATATTAAGTAAGACGTTAATGTGTAATTATATTAATGGTAAAACTTTACAATACAATACATAAAATAGTAAATGTTAATGTAATCATCGCTTGCGTAATTAAGGAATGGGGAACGTTTGATAAACTTGGAGTACCCAACAGCAAAAATAAGTAAATTTCAGAACTTATAGTATTAGTTTTATTGTAATATGACAAAGTGATATATCAATAAAAATAATAAATGATAAAAATCGTTTGCTACTTAAAAGAAAGCTTTCCCGAGCGAAGCCGAGCGTTTCAGCTAGTTATAAATAATTCGGGCGCCTTCTCTCTCTCGTACTTAAGTATTCAAAGCACACTTTCCGTATGCATATAGTATAAGGACGACAATACAATCTCGTCAAGACAACACATCTTTAAAAAGCTTAACATTTTCCAATAAATGTGATTCAATCGTATAATTTGAGCGATTTCGAACCAAAGGCAAAAGTTGACGGTAAGAAAAAAAATCTGTTTATTTTTCATTAAAATGTTCTAAATCCGAAGATCGTAGGTTAATTACTTCTAATTTAATTTTGCAAAAGAAACAAGCCTGCAAGTGAAAAAAAGGTATTTGTGTTCTCTTATGGGGATTTCTATAGAGCGTTCCGGCGGGCGTGCGGACGGACCATCACACGGACGGACAGAACAAGGATATTATGTATATGATTAGCCAAAATACAGGCGCATTGATATAAAATATAAGGCAAAGGCTGCATACAATTGATTTTAAACAAGTCCACATTCCTGTAAAATACCGAAGGTGCATCATAACTTGTAAAGAAGCCAACGCAGATAGATTAAACACGTATAGTATTTGCGTTCAACACGCAAAGAAGAATTTTTTCATTAATTTTGCTAAAACGTCATTAGTTAATTAAATTAATTAATAACCATCTGAAAATTTATAGCAATTCCAATTTTTCTCTGCATTTGATTCGAATGGTTTGAGATGGGATAATCAGAACTCTACTGTAACTCCTTATGGCGTAAGTTGTCACTTTTTGAAATGTAAATGCATCTCTCTATACACACACATACATAGCCAAACACATCAGAGATTGGTTTACTTTTTGCACTTAAAATTTGTCCCTCGGACTGTTGGCGTCATTCCGTGTAACATTTTGTAACAGCCATTCCTTAATGTTCTGGGTGAATTGCTATTAATATTTGACGGGGTCGTGATATTCTGCGAAAGACGTTGACATATCGCGTTACATGCCGTCGTTTGAGAGTAGTCCAATTGAGAATTTTCTCCATTCCACGCTTTCCAGTTCGTATATTTAGCAGAGCGCATATAGGTTGCATCATAACGTCCTTCGCCTTCTACCTTAATCCTTTGGGATTAGCCGTCATATTTGAACTCCCGAGGAATACTTTGGTTTCAAAAGATATATCTCTCCTGTAGTAGCGATATATTCTACGGAATTCATCATTTGCAGAGCACGAGATTTCTCAAAGAAAATTAAACTGCAACCTCAGCATTACGTAAAGAACGATTCGAAGAAAATGTAGCGGTGTATCGTGTCAATTCTATGAAGAAATTCTAGTTTTTCTGCAGAATCTGTGAAAAGTAGGTTTTGATAGCTACAGCATGATGATTTAAACCAGGGGTCGGCAACCTTTTCTGCATGGCGAGCCACGTTTGCAGTTGTGAATGCTTCGGAGGGCCGCATTAGTAATCAAGAAAGCCTCGGCTGGCCGAATGAGCGAATAAATCAGAAGTTTCCTAGAGATTCTGTGATTTCATATGAACTAAATCAAGTCTACATAATTTACTAGCGTTAAAACTTCACCCAAAAAGGCTTTGAGACCATAATTTTACTCAAAAAATATAAAATTGCCCATGAGAAATTTTCCTGATCACTATTTCATTACAGCATTGCGGGCCGCATAAAGCGTTCTTGAGGGCCGCACGTTGCTCGCGGGCCATAGGTTGCCGACCCCTGATTTAAACAAACGATAGGTATAAATCTATACATAAGATATTTAAAATAAGCATGAATATCCCAACATACGTAATTTTTGAACTATTTGTTTCAACTACATAATTAACAGGTAATAACCGTGCCTTACTTTATCAATGGTATTATATCACACCTAATTACCGGCAATAATAAATCCCTAAAATTATTTTGTATAGATACGTCTTCTTATACATTCATCATTAATAATCTTCTGAATTATTAAAAGGAAATAACTTTCGAAAAGTTAATTTTCTATATCCTTACTTTATGAGAAGAGGACCGTTCTCCTAATCCCCATTTCGCGCATTTGCATGTGTACCAACCGCGGCTGAAGACATGCTTTGGTGCTTTTTATCTATTGACCACTGTGATTGCTGGTTTAGTGCGCTCTTTCTAAAATCCTGGCGGTGCAATATGAAACATATTAGAGAGATATAATAGAAAAGAGAAGAAAAATGTGGGTCTGCCTTTGTAGCTCAGTAGTTAAGGTGAAAAGTGGAAAGTCTTAGTTCGGTTCCTGGTCAAGAATAAAACTTCACTCCTCTCTATTTAATATCTCTGACGCGGTATATGCTTCCATGCATATAACTTAAAACACTCTCCATACCATGAATTATATTGTTTGGCTATCGCACGCGGAGTTTGCAGAAACGATTGAAGCTTCAAATGACGTAAAGGGCTCGATGAACAAAGGCTATGATTTATTTGGTCGCCGAAGAGAATAAAAAAAAAGATTCGATGGAAAATTTTTTTTGTTCCGCGCGAGTTTTGGTTCTAACACATCGTTCCCTTCTGATTCGATACCCAATCGCGATATAATTCATGGTCCCTTTCCTCGTCATCTCTCCTTTTCCCTCTTAACTTCTGTACGCCTTGTTAGCTCGATAAACCCCACCCCCATCCTTAAACCTTTAACGCGCACGCACAGGCACTTCCTCTCCCTATGTCTGTACGCCTTTTTCTCCTCGGCTCCAGCATCGGCACCGATCTAGTTCTGTTTGGCTCTTTCGACGTTGGCGGCGCGAGTGTCAGTGGCGCAAAAAAAAGCTTTTTTATGAGCGGCGGCCTCTCCCATCTTCTCTCTCTCTCTCTCCACGGATAGAAAGAGTAGGATTCAAAGGGAGGATTTACGAGTGGCATTAAGTGATTTGTTTGTGTATACAACCGCCTGATAAAGTAACCGCAGGTTCGACGAATGGAAAAGTAAAACGTATCTCGGCGTCGATTATTATTATAGATGGAAAACAAAATGAAAGGAAAGAATGAAATGGGCACTTTTAAGAGTGAAAAAAGGCATCGAAGGGAAAGAGGATATGCATTGCAATGATGTGGTACGCTCAAAATATTAAAAGGGCCAAATATGATGGCCTAATAGATACGCGGTGAAACTATATTAAAAAGCTAAATGAAACAATCCTATCTAGATGTAAAAAATGGAAAAATTTAACTATCGATGCAATTTAAGAAATAAATTTTTGCTAGGATAAATTAAAAAGTAACTCGTGCAAATCAGTATAAAAGTAACTACCTTGTTTCTATTGATTAGTAATAAAGTTGTCAACTCCGAATACTGATTCTCAACCTATGGATTTAATATAGTTAATTTATTTAAAAGTACTAACTTGACTATTTAAAAAAATATTCTGCAGATTTGTACTAATAATTACAAAATTCAGCGCATATACATGTACAGGTATCTTATTCGTCGGGAAGAACAGAAAAATTCTTTCGGCGAGATTCAATGGAGCTATATTGTACACGATAACAACATTATTTAGCTTTAACCATAAGATCTTGAAATGATGGCTTTTTTAAAGAGTCCAATGAAACATTGAATTTACATTGCCGATGCAATGAAATTAAACAATTGGACATGCACGTTCATGCTTAAGTACCGACTCGGTGCATCTATTATAATCTATAGCTGTGCAAATTGAAAACTTCTCGCTATCATTATCTTTTTAATGTAACGGTGAAAAGAAACGCTTCTAAAAACGAATCCTTATAGAGATCCTATTACTTATAAGTGTAGAAGTGCTGGAAAACTCTCACGAGAATAAAATAAATGGGGCTTAATATTTATCTTTCAAAGAAGTAGGAAGTCATGACTTATATACGGTTTTTTAGGTTGGAGATAAAAAAGAAGAATGTTTCTATCGTGTACATTACACATTTCAATACACTTATCAGATTCCACGAAGAAAGAAAATTGGTTGCTTTAAGATTACTTTCAACTTCTAGTGATTGAAAAGATATTTCACAACGGTTATGCTATTTCTATCTGTGTAAACACTGTATCATACAGAAAAGGTCTCTTTGTTACACGTCAAAAACATTTCGCTGTTAGGTAGGCAAATGAAAACTAAATTCCATAAAATAATTTTTAAAGGATTTTCGAAAAATTCTGGTGCGTCAATACGTTTTTAATATTAAACTTATAATTCATCGATTTTAATCTCCAAGTGCCTAAACGATAAATGAATCGTATTTAATCTACAATAAAAATCATGTCGTTTATGAGATTTTTTAAAATAATTAAATAAATACTTTTCACTCTACCATTAACTTCTATTTATATGGATGAGTTCGTATGTCTTAATATGAAATTTATCTTGCTTAACTGATCATACTTCTATACCGCTCCGAGGTTTAAATCGCCCTCGAAATGCTTTTTCCTTTTAAAATATTTGCTCTAAACTCTGCTTCCGACCCAAATTTATAGCCTACGCGGTTCAATACCATTTCACTCGCACTTTTACCTCTTTGAAATTAGTACACAAAAGTTTTATCGAGTACTAGATGTTGAAATAAAATCTGGCTTGGTACCTAATACTTTTAAGACTCAGTATTTGTAACTGTTATTCATAGTTCATAGAAAGTTCTTTCATATGAGAAAAAGGTCTCTCCTCGCCTGCTTATGATATTAGTCGACTCCAACGCGATGAAAAATAAATAATTATATAAAATTTATCGAAACTACGGCAAATTCAAAAGAATAGAAACTTTAGCCTGATAAAAATGGAAATTCTTGCCACCAAAAATTGATTCCATTAGAAATTATTGAACGATCGGAATAAAATCGAAGTAAATTAGGTTGAAGTTAAAAATAAACTTCAGAATTTGTTAAATATTCTCTCCGTCCTTTAGCAAAAACATTTAACCAAAAATGCTGAGAATTAAGTGTATTTAAGCTAAATATATAAATAATTTAACTGAAACATACAAATCATATTTTTCTAATTTATCTACCGATCGAAGCACCTAATATATAATTTTATTTATGTCAAAATCGAACTTACAATCTTGAGAAAGATAATTTTAACGACAGAAATTAATTTAGTGCCCGACACGCACAATACATATACCAAATCTACCAGATAACCTAATACGAGAATTAGTTTTCCGCAATCCCGACTTATTTTGGTATATTTATGGATGTGAAAAAATCAACTGTCCTTCCGATTCTGCGACTCCATGCGAAGCAATTGTGCTTTTTAAGTGCCGCAATTATATCCGCTATCGGTTGATCTTTTCTCCCTCTTTTTTCGGCCAATCTCTCCTCTCTACGCCACTCTATCCTCTCCTTAATCTCTCTCTCGTTCCGATGCTTGATACAAACTCGCTACTCTGCGCTATTGCCATGGTGAGTGGAAGTGGAAGCCGGACATGGCGAAAGGGTGGGACGAAGGGGAGTGCACGCTGAGTATGCGGGAGAGGGAATTGGGGGAGGGTATGGATTGTGGTGGAGTCGGTTGGAGGGCGTGGAGGGCGAGGCGGTAAAGGGAGAACGTGGCAAGGCTTTGCGTGGGAGACGTGAGGCGTGACTGGCCACAATCGATGACTCGCACGCTAGCTCAGACCGCTCACGGGATGTTGGGGAGAGGCGAGCGTGCTCTCGACACGACCCTTCCCACTCCACTCCCTCTCCTTCAACTCTTCCGCCTCCTCCCACCGCCGCACTCCCACCCCTTCCCGCCATCGACCCCTTCCGGAACTCCTCCCGACGAGTCAACCACCCGCTTCTCATGATTGCACCCCATGCGTCATCCTTATGTTTGGGGTCTGATCAACATGTTTACGAAAGGACTGGAAGGTATGCGGCTAACATCGTGTGCCACGAGACGGTACATCACCTCACGAAGATCCTCTCCTTCGCCGAGGTGCAAGTAGCGATGAAGGGAAAAACAAACTCATCTTGCAATGAGCCCCTCAACTGGTTCGATAACAGATGGGTATTTCCATGCCACACAAGGTGTTTTTCATCTGTAACGCATAGATCATACAATGCGGAGGTATGTGCTGAATTAATTATAATGTATATAAATAAAAGTAATGGAAATTAATAAGGTGCACTCCATATATTCTTGAATGTATAGATAAAAACAGATAAAAAAAGCGTTACTGGATGCTAATTAAGATCAAAAAAGGTATCTAAAAATTTATTGCCAATTTTTAAAGAATTATAAGAAATGCCTATTTAGTAGAAAATGGATGATTGGCATGACTAATGCAAATTCGTCATTCTATGATAAAACAATTCAAAATCAAAAACAGTAAACCAGCCTACTACTATGCAAAGTTAAAAATCAAAACAATTTTAATGTACAAATAAAATGGCATTGAAATGGTGATTTCGACAGATATGTAAGTCACAACCGTATTAGTAGCGAGTATAGACATAGAGAAGCGATCCTTTCAATTTTATTCTCAGACCAACCCATTCTTGGCAAAACGAGGCAAAAATCCCTACATGAAGATATTATTTATGGGACACTCATCTGCATGTAAATAATTGAGGAAGTAATGAAGAACTTATTTTATTTTGCTCCGAAAGAGATTCCAGGAGAAAGCAATTCATTCATAATTTATGTTCCATTTCGCCATGTATAGAGCGATTGGCCAGGCAGTGATCGCGTGGTATTTTGTAATGAGTTGGCTTTCGCAAAAAAGTTTATACAGCTCGCAATATTATTTTTTCATTTTTGGTATTAATAGATGTAGGTAAGGGACATCGTTCATTCTATACAAAGATTTTTTGAACGATGAACCGTCTTTGACAAAAATGAGATTCGAAAATATTTCTTCAAAATATCAATATAACGATACAATGCCGTTCGAATTAAAATCCAAAAAATCATTAAGCATAAAAAAAATTATAATCCAAGAATGAACTAACCATTCCAACTTATTACTCGAATCGAATTGATCGTCAAGAAGAAGATCGTTTGAGAATATTTTCGGTATAATCTATCCATAAAACACACTTCTTCGTAGTTTCACCGCACACGTCTTGCTCAATTAAGACAACTCTACACTTATCATATGTTAAAAACAAACAGGGTGATTTATCCACATAGATTACATAGCAATAAGTTGAGGACAAGATATCCTAGCACACAAGCAAAGCATACATAGTTGTCTCGGATGACAATAAAACTTTCGCGAGATTAAAAAAGGGAAAATAAATTAGGTGAGGTAATTCTACTGAAAAAACGCATAGCAATAAGCTCACACGATGTGAATTGAACAAGAATGGTCAGAGTCGATTATAACATAAGTAATTCCTGTCAATATTTTTTAAAATTTCTAGATCGTTTCGATGTCTTTCTCTCACCGATTCGATTCAGACCGCTCTCAAAAAATAGGAAGGGAAAATTATCCACTTAAAACCGGGAATCTTAATATCTTCATCCCATCTGTTCCATCTCAAACTTACGAGGAGCTCATTTTCCGTTTCAAATATCCGCGAGAAGACGCCGACTACCCGGGTCCTAATCAGAACAGAGCCCACGCGAACGAAACACGCCCGTGTCAAGGATAACCCTCTGGGTAATCTCTCATTGGGTCGCAGTCGTATGAGGGTTGGGGCGGTCACGCGGGGCAAAGAGGTCGTTTCGAGGAGAGAGAGAAAGAATGAGAACGGGGTGCGGGTAATACATGCACCGCCGGAGGGTAGAGAGGGGGAGTGAGGGGGGAGAGTGTGGAGAGAGGGTGGGAGGGGGAGGACGCGCGACGACGGCACCCAAGGGAGTGCGGACTTCCATTGAGGCCGAGTCGAAAGGAGAGGGAGGAAGAGGGAGCGGAGGTCCGATGGAGGTAATCTTTTTCCCCTCGCCTCTCCACTCAAGCACCCCAGTCCGCCTCCGCGTATATATTCACCAGCCGCCGCCACGCGCTCTCCGCCGTCCCTCCTTTTCCGAATGAAAGCGAGGCCTCATTGCCTGCCGGCATCCACTACGTAGGGTATAATTCACCCGATAGATGACAGCACCGATTTCAGCGGCAAACGCAGCAACTGAGTGCATGATGACGATAGGCACTCCCCCATCTGTCCCAGCCTCTCCCCTCCTCCGTTATCCGCTCCTAGCTTCGAACCCTCCTGCTTATCGCCCTCCTCACTCCCACCCATTCCACTCGCGTCTCTCATTACCCTGTTTTATCTCCATTGCTCCGCATTCTTCATCCCTCTCATTTGTCCCTCCTTCTCCATTCTAACGCTCCTCTTTCCTATCTCCCCTTTCTTCCTGCCGCCCTCCTCTTTGCTCTCTCATTTGTCCTAATTCCTCCTTTTCCCACTCCCTCTTATCATCGCTTCTCCTCGCTCCTCCGATTCCTCTCGCTCCCTCTCAAGTCTCGTGCGACGAGAGAAGCGTGGGATTGGAGCGGTGGTGGAGTGGGAAAGGACGAAGAGCAGGAGAGGGACTATTTTTCTCGTAAGACGGGCAGCGCAGATGTGGCTCTCAGATGACGCAAAGCGCCCTTCTTCTGTTTAAGGGTTTCCCTCATAACGGATATCGCTCGTCAGGAAGCGGGACCTCCACGTTTGTTTGCTTCGCTGCCGCGCGACGGGTTTGAGTGTTTTGATATTTTATATAAATATACATGCATTCGTCCTCCGTGAAATTTATTCGAGGTTGCCTCGCGAATGGTTAAATAAATTTTTTCTCGGACGCTCTTTGGCGAGGAGAGCTTTGGAATTTCCTTTTAAGCAAACGAATTCTTAGGTACAGTTGGATAACAGTTGCTGAAATTTACAGCGGATTCGCACAGTGGCGAAAGGAAAGCTAAAGGTTTAGCGGTGAAAGGCGACGAAAAATTATACTCCTAATTTTGCCTGGAATTTAATATATTAAGGCTAAATTGCCGCTCAAGTTATAAAACTGCTTCTTGCACTGACAGATGATTTAAATTTAAGCTGGAAAATAAATAAAACGCAAATTTTTAATAACTCGGATTTGCTTCGCCAGTAAGAACAACGATTACGAATGAAACTTGTAGATACGGATAACACAAAAGATGAAGTTAATGAGTTAATGAGTTCTCGGATTGATATGAGTTTTTCTCAGAGAATCCAGGATTTCAAGATTTTTCTCTTCCACTCCTTTTTTCCTATTAATTAAATATATAATTTGGAAGATGAAAATTTTTCTTTCACTCTGCAACTGAAAATATTACGCGCAATACTGGTAAATATGCATATTAGTCTCATGGATCAATATCGTTCCTAAAAAAGGTCAACAAGAACTCATAATATTTTCCCGCAATAAATTTCTTATTCTGTTGTAAGTCTTCCAACTCGCTCAGCTCTTAGATTTGCTCTCATCTGTGTTACTCATTTTTTCACGTGCCAAATGGGATCGATCGGCTTGTGGCGACGGATTCTTCTTCTTCTCCTCCACCCCCTTCCCTTCCTCACTTCCCCCTTACCTTTCCCCTCCCTCCCTCTCGACACCTCCCCTCCGTGGCAGTTCTCGTCTCTTTAAACAAGGCGGGAGAGCCGATATTCGCTTCTCCAGTCGATCGTTCTATCGCGAGTAAAACGCGAATTGACTGTTACTGATCCCGTTCGAGGCATAGGGTTAATCCTCGTCGTAACCATTCGGATCCGGTCGATTCCGAACGATAAAAGCGAGGGTTATTAAGCGGTAAAACGTTCTCGTCGAGGACACGAATGCAAACTCCAAGAGGCAAGAAAATGTAATTACGAAAAATCCGTTGCACGGTGGCGCCAAGGCCGCATGGGTTACGTGCGGCATTCGTCCGAATCGCCAGAGAAACAGGTTGATCTGTGGCGCGTTTTATGAACTGTTTCAGTGTTCAGATGTCCAAGTTCAAAGGATTGGACATTTATTTAAGGAAGGTTCTATTCTACTTCTAGGGATTCTATGGCATTTACGGGGCGGAGAGAATCGATACTTGAAAACTAAACTAAAATTAAAGGTAAGGATTCATGGAAACCCCATCATGAGAGACGGTTTAGTAACTTAAGCATTTCTGATGCTATACACAATATTTTTAAGTCGCGAGGAAAAAAACCAAATTTATAAAGAAATAAAAATTCTGGTGAAAATGAATGAGAATGCAAACCGGCAGGACGAAAGACAACAACAGCTCTTTTCCTCTCAAAAGTCGATTAGCAAATATGCCCCTCTTTCACTCATTCTCTATCTCTATTTAGCTCTCTCTCTCTCTCGCCCCATATAAGAGGGCTTTGAAGCCAAGGAAATGTTTAAACGCGACGATCGATTCACGGAAACATATTCCGGATACTTTGAACCGGACGGCGCGTAATTCCCGGAAGAAAATAAAGCTTTCATAATGTCCTAATGCACTTACAGGAATGCTAATACTTTCATCTTTGTTTAAGTACCACAAAATCTTTAAATTCAGATGCGCGGCGGAAATATTATTAAAGGTTTTGACTACCACATTACCCACGTTACACGAGCATTTAACTATGGTTACGTACGGTTTTAGAGAAGCACGGGGAGATTTTTTCAAACATATCACTTGGTGATATCCGTTTATTTAAGATATTCGAGTCACTTAAAAGCACACTTTCTGCTGGAGGAGATGGGGATTAAATTTAAACCCCGATCCTTCGAAAAAATTCAGCCAAATGGCGGTCGCACCATTAGTGGGAATGTTCTCCCACCGCTCTGCTATCTGGCACGGAAAGCGGACGATCTCTGGCCATTGTAACACGACGCCACACTCGCAAGCCCCTTAATCACGCGTATCAAAAAGGGTCCCACACGTGTTTGCGTGTGTGAGAGAGAAAAAGAGAGAGAGAGAGAGGGAAGGAAAGAAAGACTGCCAACGTCCCAGAGAGCCATCGGAAAAGTGGACGAAAATAAGGCTTCCCGGGAAACGTAGAAACGCTGCCATGGAAAAAGGCGGGCCTCGGGACGTCGGCAAAGAAGAAGGTAGAAGTGGATTTTACAAAATAAAGGGTTTCGGGTGAATTATAGAGGGAGAGTGTGCGGTGACAATCGGAGTGCTCAAGAACGCCGCGGGAAAAGCGTCGCGAGAAAATAATCGACCGAGACGCGACAGGAGTGAGGTGACGGATGAAAATTGTTACCTGGTGATCTCGCCCACATACTCGGTCATGGCGAACATTTTGGGGAGAGGTGCCGGTCATCCGCCTCCACCTCCGACGTCTCTTCCGCCCCCTCATTCTCTTCCTCGGCCACTCTCCCCGGCCACCCTCCTCTCTTCTTTCTCCCTACTCCCACTCCGAACCACTATCACAAACACCAACTTCTCCTCCTCCTCCGACGACGACGATAATAACAACACCACCGATAAGGAGTACGCCGCGGACACCTCCTCCTCACCGAAAGGAACGCGAAGACCGACCGCCAACGCTCCGGCGCTGCGACCGACGTCTGCGCCGCCTCCGAACGAGAGGTCCCAGGAGGCGCCTATCATGCGCCCGACACCCTCTGCCTCTCTCTCTACCTCCGGAGGGAACAGAGGGAGGGGTTCCCCCAAGAGGGAGGAGGGGACTAAAACGACGCGGAGAAAGGCGGTAGTCGCGGCGGTCAACGGTCAATTGCCCCTGGCGCCAGGGTCGGGCGCACGTTAAGGCGCCGGACGCACGAGGGGAACTCCCTGGCAGTCACGCCCAGTCACGAGCACCACATCCTCCGCCCGATGGAAGGCTAGCGGAGCGATCCCACTCCGCACTCTCTCTCTCTTTCTCCTTACCTCCCTCCCGTCTCCCTCTCTCCGTTCCCTGCACGCGAACTCAGATCAACGCTGGAGGGAGAAGGGACTCCCGGGAAAATCAAACGACTTTTAACGGTCGCTCTTCTCTCTCTGCCCTCTCCTTTTCTCTTTCCCTCTCCGATAAAGGGGGAAGGAAGAAGAGGGAGAGAGAGGTCGGCACGGAAAGGTATAGAGAGGTCGCGAGGTTGCGTGCGTGTCCACCCTCCTAGATTCGGCGTGGCCCGCGCGCCCTGATCCGCTTCGCACGCCCTCACGCGGGCGAGCCAAACCTACTCCAGAGGTTATTCGCGCACTGCTTCGTGTTTCGTCTCTCTCTCTCTCTCACTGGCTTCCACCTCCTCCCTTCCTCGATCGCCTTCTCACCCCCTCCTCCCTTTCTAACCCTCCCTCACCGCTACCCCCACCCTCTCTCTTATCGTAGATCTCCTCGTCGTCCGCCCCCGCCTCCTCCCCTTAACTCCCTCCATTTCCCACCTCCCTCGCCTCCCTCCTTCCCCCACTACTCGCCACCTCCCTCGCCCTCTATCTCCCCCCTTTCGCGCTTTCTCCACTCCTATCGCGGGCAATGCATTGCTCAGCCGGGGCAATTCGGGTTATTTCGGCTTCCGTCGGCTGGAGTCGTCTCTCCCTCTTTCGGGACGAAGGTGTGGAATGGGTTTCTTCAGATGGATGGAGTAGGGGTTGGAAAACCGAATGGGGACAAAAAAAATACATGTGTGTGTGGGTGTGTGTGTGTGTATATATATATATATATATATATATATATATATATATATATATATATATATATAGATAAAGCCCTAAATAAGAAAAGGTGTGGACAGGGAGGAATAGAAGTAGAAGGAATGAGGTAAAAGAATGAGAGGGAGAAAGAGAGATGTGAAAAATAGGAGGGGAGGAAAGGCATACGGGAGCAGAAGCGAGAGGCCGTAGGTGCCCAAGGGGAAGGTCTCGATGTGGACGTGAATGGAGGGAAGACCTTCTCCGACGGTGTGGAAGGACGAGGAATTCAGTTCTACTGGGCGCAAAATGCTCCTTGACCCGACTGCGAAGACGATTCTCGGAAACGGTGTCTTCTAAGGGAGGAAAAGGGCCGTTGTCAGGATTTAGCGAAGAAACGATTCGAGCGCCTGAAACCTATTCCTTTGCACGAACGACTACATCTTTTCTTCGCCGAAAAAAAGGTTGTGTTTACGGCCTTAACCCAGTTACTCGATTGCGAACCACAACACAGGACCGAGCTCGTGTGACGCAGTGGTGAACCCATAGATATAACTTTCCGTGTAAATTTTTTTGTTTATTCAAATCCACAGTTGAAAATTTTTATCTTTAAAATGATTTTTTTAGTTTAATTCACGGTTATTTCTCCTGTGTAAACAACTCGAGGAGTAAAAAATCGTTTAAAACGTCGGAATATCAAACCGTGTACACAAAATTCGCACGAATATCACGGAAAAGAAACGGCTACCGTAGACGTTTCCATCGCTTAACCGTCGGATCAATTACACGCGTGTCCAAAAGACATTTGGAGGGCCGCGGCCAAAAATGTCCCTCAAATTAGCGAGGAATCGACGGGATATTTAAAAGCGTGGAAAAAGTATGCAGCGATCAATGTCTTGCATCGACCACGAGGCTATGGCGTGACCCCGCTCGTTATTTTCATAATAAAGAGAGAGAGAGAGTAAACTTGAGGAAAGAACGCGTTTTATCAACGCTCCCACTCCGAGTGATGTATGGCGTCGCCGCGAACGAAAAGCTTTCGAGTGGATGACCTAAAAAAAATACCCTCGATTTTTTTCCACTTTTCGTTCCTACGAAAAATATACTTTCCAAAAATTTTCAGCAAAACTCTTTGTTTAAACAATCGCCTTATTTTTTTTATAAAAACGTCTGTGTGACCCATTTCCGAAAAGAAATCTTCAAGGTCAAGGTGGCGCCTCCCGGGTGATCCGGCAACCTCGAGGCTCTATGAGAAGTCAGGAAAGAGGGAGAGAATGGCTCACACCCGGAAATGAATAAATCCGTTTTCATCAGTATCCAAACGGGAATCACGCCACATAAAGAAGCCAATGTATTCCACAAACGCCATTCTCGTCACCCGATCACCAACCGAACATCCTCCTCTCTCTCTCCCTCTAAGAACAGATGCGAAACTACACTCGTTAATCAATCTCAAAAAAAGAATATTTTCTAAACTATCTCTTGGTCTCTCGTGATAAATCTACATGGCTTCTAAATTTTTATTTCACGTTTTATGTTTAAGCTCCTTCCCTTTTTTTTCAGTTCATTCCTTTCTATCATTACCCATCCCGTCTTGATTCTCTGCGAATATTTTCAACCCTCTTCATCATTTATCACCTATTCCCTACGTCCGTAGCACTATCGCTGTCTCACTCTGCCTCTTCGTAACTCATACGTAATGGTATGACGGAGAAAGGAAAGTAAGGCTGCGAGATAAACTTTGACATGGAATATTTTACAAGTGTTTTTCTTTCTTTTGACTATCTCATACTCTCGATCTTACTCACTCCGGCTCTATCCTTCTACCTCCGGCGCAGCTTTTCTTTGTGAATGTTTTGCCCTGAATGAGGGAGAAGCAGAGATGAGGCGAGTGCCTAACAAACGGCGCCTTCAAAAATCGACTTTGAAGTAGCGAGAAAGGCTAAAGGTATTCATAGGCACACCGTATGGATGACCTTACCCTTAATTATGCTTAGTCTCTTCGTTCTTTGAGAGTGGTTTCCATCGCAAAAAAAACTCGAATTAGGTTGACTTGATGTCATGCATATCTCTCAAGATCTTCTTTTTGTGCATCTTTTTGATAAGGCCGGAGCTTTAAAGCCGACGATGACATAGTTTTCATAAAAAATTTTGATAATTAAAGCTCATTAAAAATGTGTAATAGCGATTTCGAGGGTAATATTTACATTCATTACGGCCGAATAGGAATCAAACTATTCCTGTGTGGATTTCAAATGAGCTATTTTGTACGCGAAACTAATTAAGAGCTGTAAATAAGGTATTATTTACATTACGAAGAAATATTTACGTAATTGAAGGTCCACATTTTACGTTGATATAATTGCCAAACATAGCTGTATTAATGTTAGAAATATTTCTGCCTTCGATTCTTTCAGATAACAACTGATTGATAGATTTTGCGTTGATTAGCGCCTGTTTCTGTGTCTGACGAATAGCGAATGCACGTGAGCCAAACAACTCAATCTATGTGAAATGAGACATAAATATCTCTCATTGCAAAGTGATATTTTTCCCATTTCGACGGAAACCTTCCATTAAAAACCATAAAGCAATAATGACACCAATGCAAATAATATGCTAATAAATAACTTCCTTTTTACATCAATTGTGACAATAGTAGTTGCGTAAAATACATAAGTAACTGATAATATTTCAAAACATTTTACATAATGTCAGTAATAGCTACAAAAATAAGTTGAAGTAAAGTTATCTACAAATTGAGCAAATTATTAATAATCACGGTAGGTATTTACAGAATTACCCACCCTAACGGATATCTTATTGGAGTAAATAGTATTAGTTTTTAGGGACACATATATAGAACATAAAATGCTATTTTGTTAAATATTAAGAAAATAAATGGTATATGAGATGTTAATTATTTATAAACTCTCGCACTTTGGCGAAAAAAATAAAACAAACTGACATTTGAAATGTTATACTTCACATTGAATATCTTTTTCATCTTATAATAGAAATGTCTTTTGGTTCGCTAAAATTAGTGGGAATTGGAATAAGTCCAAATAAGCACAAAAATATAAGTTCAAGTTTTTTATATTTCCAAGAATAGCGAATAATATCACACATGCTGTTCATTGGCACCTTGGATTGATCAAGTAAAAACATAGTTCAACAAGATACTTTATTCCAATAATTTTCTTGAAGTCGAATAACAAAGCAGGATACATCTTCTTCAAATGAAAAATACAAGATACTAAATTTAAATTTTATTTTCACATTAATGTTTTGGCAATAATTTTGAGCTAATGGGATCTTCTGGAATAGATATATTTTAACATCCCCACTACAAAATATTTAACTAAGTAATATTTTACGGAGTTAGAAAAACACTACCAGCATATAAAAAATATGGAAAAAGGGAATTAAGTTAGGAAAGGCTCAAAGAAAAATTTTATTTAAGAATTACCAAACTAAATATAGCCGCAAATATTTTAGAAAATTACTTATTGACTAATTGAACTAATTTTTGTTTAATAACTTGCAATCGCTAAATAACTGAACAACAAATAGAAACCACCGAAAAAGTTCTTCATATGATATAAATTTGAAATTTTTGAAGCAAAAGTTCAACTGATTGTGATTAAATCAAAATATTTTGTCAAGTCTATTTTTAGGGTATATGTAAAAGTGAAATTTTATTGCATATTGCTTTAACAGCTAGACTTCCAATAAAATTATTAGATTGTGGAATTTTTATATTATAATAAAATCTAGTCTGTTAATCCTTCCATTCTTTTGTTAATACAGGGTGATCATTTTAAATGAGAACCCATAAAAATTTTAATAACTTCGAGTAAAAAAGACCTAAAATTTAGAAGTAACAATATTATTGTCTGACATTACTTACATCGTCACAAATAATGTTGAAAATGACCACCAGCATATTGCATAGATAACTGAAAATAATTGATAGTAGCTCAATAACTTTGGCCAAAACTAACAAAAGTGGAATACTCCTTTAGCCAAAACAACTAGAGGGCTGCAGCCCTCTAGTTGTTTTGGCTAAAGGAGTATTCCACTTTTGTTAGATAACTGAACACAACGAAGCATGTTCGAAGACACTGCCTACAGTGTGATGTTGGAAATGATGTGGAATATGTTGGTTTTTAATTCAACCAGATTGCGTGGATTGCTGTTGTAGGCATTGTCTTGGATAAAATCCCACAGAAAGAAGTCTAGTGGCGACAAATCTGGCGATCGTGGTGGCTCTTACTAACCTGTGCTAAACGATCCTCAGAGTAGTCGTCGAGTGAACACAACTCACAACACTCACATTTCCAGTCTCCCTGAACATTTACACAAGCTTCCATATCATAGATTCCATTGGTGCATTACAACATCAAAATTGTCGACAGAAATCACCCTGAGTAGTTTTAAACGACTCTGATTTGAGGTAACATTCCACCATAAACACTCGCTCCTCTACATTTAACGCCATGTTTATTTATTGCTTGCACTGTGCATGTGCATTCGTAGTACCGCAGGCTGTAGACAAACGGCGACATCATACGGTCAATAAAGATAGTTACTTCTAAGTTTCATGCCTCTAACACTCTTTTATTCGAAGTTATTCAATTTTTTATGGGTTCTCATTTAAAATGATCACCCCGTAGTACAAAGAATCTGATTATATTGCAACTAGCCTAATTTTTCGTCAAAATGAAAGTCATACGCTACTTAAAAATTAAGTAAAAATAAATTTATTTGAAACCAATTTTATATGGACTAAATATTAAGAAAATATAAAATTCATGTAATTGAATGTTTCGAAAAGTATAAATAATTTTGAACACACAAAAGTAGTCTGGAAAAGAAATATTAATGACTATTTATTGGTTAAACATAACGATAGACAACTTTTATGTGTCCAAAACTATTGTAACCTTCTGGAACATGTAAATATGTGCACTTTTATATTTTTTAATTTTTAGTGCATTGTTTCATTAAAATAAGTTTATAAATGTAATTTTTCTGTTTTCTGAAAAAGATTAAAAATTTATTCAACTTTCGCAGAAAATGTCTTCAAATACCTCCAAAAAATCATAAATTTTAATCTCTATATCTGAATTCATTAATCAATATTAATGAATAATTGAACATTTGCTTATTTTCGTTACCGCCGTACTATATATCGCAACCAAGGATTTTTTAAACCTCTAAACGGCGCCAAAATTCCTTGAATGTTGAACGTATGCGACGTGACTTAATAATCCCAGTCATTCGAGGAATTACAAAAGATTTCAACAATTACAAACAATTCCAATCACCTTGCAGATGAAAGATTTTAACGTAAAAATATTTCAAATTTTAGCATTAAAACTGATTTTTGGACCAATTTGACGCGTATCCGAAAACCAACGGCTGGAAAATGTAATTTTGTTCCATAAGGAGTACTTTGTTTTAAGTCTCGGAGGTCAACGATGATTCTAAGTAATTTTAAAATGTAATTGTTTAAGATATTACACTTATCCCTATGTTAAATGGATAAAACGATGATTATAAGTAATTTTAAAATGTAATTGATTGAGGTGCTACACTCATCCCTATGTTAACTTCATAAAATATACGCATCTAAAATCAAACCCATAACTTCAGTGTAGTCGACGAGCAGCTAAAAATTTAAAAATGGCGTGGCCATGTAATTCCTTAATTTTTGATCAAAAAAGAGAGAAAAGCTTTTTTGTTATAAGCGTTTTTTCTCAGAAAGTTTCTTCAAACACGTTAAAAAGTTGCGTTGCTAAAAAAATAACGCCACGGTCTCAGAAATAGGCTATCAGCTATAGGATAATATAATACTCGCTAGGTCGTTTCAATTGCCCCGGATAGTGTGTGTGTGTATATATATATATATTTATTTATTAACTTAAGGAAAAGAAAAGGTAGTGATGAGGGTGGCAACAAGGTGTTGAGGGAAGCCCAGCGGACACTTACCAAGTTGTGGACCAAGTTGGCAGGCTGCTGGGGACGTCGAAGAGACAAGTAAAACACACGAACACACAAAAACACAAATAAACACGCAAGCTTATCGGGCCTATGCCCTTCTTCAGCGAAAGAGAAACGTAATGTGTGTGTGTGTGTGTGTGTTACGGACAAATCCCGAAATTGGGCAAACATAGATATGCCCGAATGGGACGGGCAAATCCCGAAGTAGAATTTAACTTCGGGATTTGCACGGGCATATCGTGAAACGCCCAAACGCCCACAGGTGTTTGGGCAGATCTAGATATGCCCGGGAAAATCTAAATTGTGAAGTAGATTCGGGTATAGGACAGTTCGGCGCGGGATAAATCGGCGCGACCGTTTCAGCTCGGGACGATTTGGCTCGGCTCGCTTGGCACAGTAACAGCATGATTTGACGGGAATGGTGTGATAATAAAAAGAAATTAAAACTATTAAGTGAATTTGGCTGAGTTGACTAAATACTAATATGGTAATATTTCAATAAAATAGCAGTATTTAAAAACAATTTTTAAATTAAAACGCGCGAAAAAAGTTAAGCATAAAGATACTCCCCCAACCACTTAACCCAACGCGGGGGAGAAAAATGAAATGAACCAAACCCACAAACACAACCCAATCCGTGAGAGGAAAATGTAACCAACCAAACCCCCAACTATTTAACCCAACCTAGGGGAGGAAAATGTAACCAACCAAACCCCCAACCATTTAACCCAACCCAGAGGAGGAAAATGTAACAAACCAAACCCGCAACCACAACCCAACCCGGGGGAGGAAAATGTAACGAACAAAAACCCCCAACCACTTAACCAAACCCGGGAGAGGTAAATGGAACGAATCAAACCCCCAAACACATAACTCAACCCGGGGGAGGAAAATGGAACGAACCAAACTCCCAACCACTTAAACCAAATTGGGGCGCCGAATCGTCCTGGCGCCCAATTGTCCCGTCGTCCAATTGCCCCAGCGCCGAATTGTCCCTTGCCGAACTGTCCCATTCCGGTAGATTCAGGGTTGGGTTTGGTTTGGTTGGTTGGATTGGTAACTCTATCCTTGTTTTAATTCGTATTTGGTAGATCGAGTTTTACCTTCAAATGACTTAATACGAACTGAAGATGGTGAGAACTGCTGCGTAATTCATTGCAATTAACAAAATCGGTAATTAAACGTGCCGAAAAAGATGTTTGAGATACCGGGACAGAACACTGAAAATCGGAACAAATTCGAGACGGATATAGGATGTGAGCCCGCCACATCTAGATTTGCCCAAAACGATTTGGTCACATCGCAAATTGCTCGGGCAAATCCCGAAAAAATGCCTTTTCTAAAAATATTTCGGGATATGCCCAAAATACCTGGGCATATCCAGATATGCCCGAGCAAATCTAAATGGGCCCGTAACATATGTGTTTGTGTGTGTACATATATGGTCTCCCCGAATTAAATGCTTTTTTCTTGAATCTATTTCCTAATGAATGTCAAGTATTTGTTAACCATAACACAAATACACCCATGATAGACTATATATAGGCTTGGTAGAATTCGTTAATTTTTTAAATCGACGATTAAAATCGACGTTTATTGTCCCAAGAGATTTTCGATGAATATCGACGCTTAAAATTACTTCTTGGTAAAATCGTTTATTTTGTTAAAAACCGACCTTTATTTTCCCGAGATATTTTCAACGAATATCGACGCTTAAAATTACTACTTACATATATGGCTGGCAGTTTTTGGCCTTACAATTCGATGATTTAAATTTACTTTTTATTTCGAAATTCTTAAATTTTTAAATGTTAATATTAAAGAAAACACTAAAAAACGAATTTATTAAAATATTATTTTATCTTTTACTAAGAGTAAAAAATGTATACGATACAAAGTATTCAAAATTATATATTTAAATCGTTAATTTAATCTTTTAATAATTAAATCATGATTTTTAACCAAAAAATCACCACATTTGAGCCGGCTACGAGATTTCGCGCGCTTTTTCTTTTGGAGTTGTGAGAAAATATCCAGGAACTGAATGTAGTACAGGAATCTAAATCCGGTATACATGATAATGCAACCTATTGTGTTTATATACAGGGTGTAACAAAAGCAACGCAATATTTTGTAATTACTGTAACTTAAATAAATTACATATTTATATTTTTTCTATATAAATTTTATTTTTGATTAGTATTAAATAATTATGCAGTGATCTTTGTTTAATCGATTTGTTTAAATGATTGTTGTTTAAGATAAACTAATTATGGCTAGAGTTCGACTAAACTTGAATGAAAGAATAAGAATGGTACAAATCTATTATGAAAGAAAGAATTACACTGAAGTTAGTAGAGTAATTGCAGAAGAATTTCATCGTCCTCCTCATTGCTCCAGTATACAGCGTCTCATTTTAAAATTTGAGAGAACTAGTTCAGTAGCCGATGCTCCGAAAAGTGGACGCCCATCATTGGCGAAGAATTGAGGCTTCCATAATGCAGTTCGTGATCAGCTTATTCCGCAGGAGTCATCATCAACACGCAGAATTTCAAAACAACTAACAGAAAAAGATGATTACAAGGTCAGCCACATGACAGTTTTAAGAACGCTGAAAACTCTGAAGAGAAAGCCATGCATGCCCAGGCTTCTTAATGCATTACATGAGGATGATGTCGACCGGTGTTTGGAGTTTTGTGAAATGTTTCTGCAGATGCAGGCTTGTGACTCAGGGTTTGTCGATAACATCATTTGGTCTGATGAAGCTGTCTTCAAATTAAACGGCCACATCAACAGACACAAATGCATTTATTGGGAGGCTGACAATCCGCACATTGTACTGACAAATGAGTTAATCTTCTAGGTGTCTCTGTTTGGTGCGGAACTTCCTCACAGGGATTATTGGGCCTTACTTTTTTAATGAAAATGTCAATAAGAATTCTTACTTGGCTATGTTACGAGAATGATTGTGGCCCAGAATTCAGAATCATGTCAATAATGTAGGCTATTTTCAGCATGATGGCGCTCCATCTCATTATGCATCAACTGTACGTGATTGGTTGAATGAACAACTTCCTCAATGGAGGATAGGTCGCCTGGGCTTCATTGTTTGGCCACCCCGTTCGCCGGACTTAACACCCCCTGATTTTTTCTTATAGGGTTTTCTGAAAGATAAAGTCTATAGTCAGCAGCCACGAAGTCTTCAAGAATTAAAGAATGCAATATCTTTTGCAATAGCAGAAATTGGTGTTGATATTTGCAGAAATGTTTGCTGATCTGTAACCGAAAGATTTCGGATGTGTATTAATCATGACGGAGGACATTTTAAAAATTTTAGAACATAACTCATTGACACTTTTCATATTTTATCATTTATTTAGTCTTTTTCTTGTTTTATAATCATTAATAAATACAGTTATAAAATGTTGCGTTACTTTTGTTACACTCTGTATATATAGTTATTTAAGAATATTTTCACTTGAAAGCTTACCTCTTTAAGTAACAAGAAATAGCTAGTGCAAAAAAAAGTTCATTGTGCGAACAGAAAACGATATTTCTTGTTTTTGTAGTTTCAATCCTTTTCTTACAAATTTTACCAAACGTGATTATTTCGGAAACCAACCTTTATGCGAAAATACATATTAATAGTTAATTCCCGCCTTTTTCTAACTGAATCTTGATGATTAAACCAAATTAGAACCTTGCATATCGGTCAAGAAAATATTATTGTCATTTTAACACACAGAAACTTAGTATATTTTTAATCTCAAATATCGTAATTTGGTATTTCCAAATCAAGATTTTTTTATTTCGTATAATTCTTAACGCGTCGTTGACAAATATCTTATATCACGGATGTAGATAGTAAATTGTGATTAGCTCTTTAAACTGTATAGTAAAAACTAGAAAACGATTAATTTATGAAATCCGAACAATATGATGTTGTTTTTGCCGAGAAACATTCTTTAAAAAAATAATTTTTCGAGTTCAGGCTTTTAGAAATTCGTTGATGCCAATTAGGAAAAAAACATTAACGATATAATTATCACAATAATATTTTAGTCTTCAAAAAAGAACTATCTAATACTTTGTATCATTTGACATATTTCATCGCTGCACTACATGATCTCTTTATCTAACATATATAGTGAGAAAAATTAGACTTTATTATTGAGCGCTCGATCAACAGTCTTACCTCAAATCCTGATTAAAATGTGTTTTTTTTTCAATCTGCAAATTATTTTAAAACAAATAGCAAATAAATATTAATATTTAATTCCTCTTCAATTTTTTGTAACGATTGTTAATTTATGTGCACCTTTTTTAAACCATTATGTATAAATTAAAACTTACTAACCTGTAGCAAAAGACGAAGGAGCCAAAAGCACGAGAGAGGAACCATCCTCCCTGGATAACTTCAATAAAAAGACTGACAAAAGATAGGGTTGTGTATAGAGAGAACGGGTGAAAGTGCATACAACAAGGTCATCTATGGAAAAACCCTAGAAAGGATCAAGAAACATTTGTTTCCAGAATACTCTCCACGGGGTTCATGAGTGGAAGCGGTAGAAAACGATTAGCGACCACCGAAATTCTTTTCTTCCGAAACTTGTTTAACAGGGGCATTCTCAGGAGGGCATATCCATGACCTTATCTGTATAGAAAGACCCGTGGAATATCCCACCATAAGGTCGGCAAATATAATCTCAAAAACCTCAAAAGGGCTAAGAAACGCGTTCTCAAAACTAACATAGAGCCTTGCGGTTTCCTGATTGTTCAGAATGGTAGCGTGAGCTTTTAAAAAAGACGCATATTTGAGTGTAAGAAAATACCCTTCCTTCAGTCCCACTGTTAATGCAAGCCCAGAAAAGGAACGAAATCGTAGGTAGAAAATAATACTGCAAAAAATAAACAGAAACGACTTAAATATTATAATTCAGAGTAGGTTTTTAGATGTATACTTTTCCATCTTGTTGAAAAAACGACGCTTATCGACGACTATTCATTTTCGTCGATTTTGAAATTTAAAAAAATCGACGTTTTCCGATCTAAATCGAATCCTACCAAGCCTAACTATATATCACTGAATTATATTTCTCACGCTTTGACCACGAAAACCGACCATAACAGACTAATTAATTAGATACATAAATTAAGAATAACTTCCTTTTTTGCTCAAACATATTATTATCGAAGGCGAATTCCCTCGCGCTCTTTTTTTATAACATCTTAAGGTGTATTGCCAGAAAATCATTTCCCATTAAAAAAGAATGGAAATCCTTTAATTGGAATCGTTGTGTCTCAAGATAGAAACAGTATAGTTGTAACTCGATTTAAATTTAAATTATTTGTAAATTATATTTTCAAACAAGAGCAGTTACGGATGGTGGCGCAATATAAGTTGTTAATGTATTCTGCCGACATTCATAATATTAGAAACTAGCTCGGGAAAGAGTTTTCTTTTAAGTAGCAAACGATATTTTTTATTTATTATTTTTATTGATATATCACTTTTTGAGGTCATATTACAGTAAAACTAATACAATAAATTCTTAAATTTACTTGCTTTTGCTGTTGGGTACTCTAAGTTTATCAAACGTTCCCCATTCCTTAATTACGCAAGCGATGTTTACATTAACATTTACTATTTTGTATTGTATTGTAAAGTTTTACCATTAATATAATTACGCATTGACGTCTTACTTAATATTCACATGGATAGATGCACCGAAGCCTTCAAGGCAGCAATAAAATTATTTGGATTATGTCAATACTATTAGCCAAAACGCATACAATAAACAACATCTTGGTTAACGAACAAATGCAAATAAATGTATCGATTTATGTTGCGATAACTCTTTCAATATTACCGGTAAAAGATACCAATGTTCTAATATTCCTTAAAAATCATTTGACTCACTTTAAAAGTATTCATAGACTATATTTAGGCATGAATCCATTTGTACCCTTTATCTTGGCATTGGCTATTCTACCTCTACAGTGCGCCTTGGCTTGGATTTTCCTTTCATTAATCTTTACGTGGCTATCTCCCTTTGAAGACGACAACAATTAAGAAATTTAGCTTTGTTGCCGCCTGTAAAATGCTCATGTAAACTGATAAATTTTGCGCTTAAAAGAAAATATCGAGAAATTTAGTATACGACAAAACATGAACATCATTAAAATATTTAGTCTTTCCTGCCTAAAATAAGCCATTTATCGTGATCGTAAGTTAAAATTTAGGTATATTTATATCCACATCAGTGAAGGGCTGTATGGCATTTTGGGATTTCTCCACACCATTTCCCTTTCATTCTTATGGAAATAATATTTCGTTGACCACATGGGGTATAAGAGACTCCACGGTCTGCAAACCTAGACCAAGTTATTCCTTTGGTCCATATGATTGCCCATGAAACTTTTGAATTCGATAGCTTCAACGGTGTAAAAACGTATAAAGAACATTCATACACACACACATACATACATACATACATACATACATACATACATACATACATACATACATACATACATACATACATACATACATACATACATACATACATACACACATACACGCATGCACATACACACACTCTCTAAAATATTTATAAGATTGATAGAATAAAGAGATCTGAAGATCCTATGCAGGCAGACATAAGCTGTAATATTGAGAATATTTTTGAAACGGGTTCGATTCTCGATCATAGCAGATTTTTCTCGTTTCAAAAATATTTTCAACATTAAAAATATTGTTTATTCCTTCGGAAATTCTTTAATGTGCCATGCATCTTCCTTGTCAACAATTGTAATATATTCTTCAAACCGTAATTTCCAACTACCTGACAAAATATTGAGCAATTTTTATAGCATTCAATATGAGAACCATTAAAAGGCAACCAATACTCCAATAAAATTGGAAAAGCTATAACTTCGTCTTAATGTCTATCCTTTCGTTAATATCTATATATAACTTATCTCTTAGCCACGCGATTACATTAAAACACAATATTGGACATTAGAGAAGGATGGAAGAATACATTTCTGTAAGTTTAATTCGATTTTATTTGTACTTCTTTTGTCTTCCCCTAAGTTACACACAAACATACACACGTCCAAATTAGAATGATAATGCTATATATTCAGTCTATTTACATTAAAATGTTATCGAATTCTCTTCAAGTATCTATATTTGTTGAAGCTAAGCAATATTTTATCGACTTATTGACTTACTAAGATGCCCTAGAAGCGCTAATACCAAATGTGGAGCAAGTCTTCCGGAAACATTATATCGTTCAATCGTAAGATCCTGTTAAAGACGTCCTTTAAGTGTTTTAAGTGCTTTACCTCTGCCCTTTCATAATTCGATAAAATAATTAACCAATTTAAAGAGACAAAAATGTAAAATTAATTGTAAAATGGAGAGTTCGTAATAATTACGAAAAATTGAGGAACTCTAAGTAGAACCTCGCATTTCTGACATCGATAATTTGCCTCCAAGTTTTCTTTTTCGTCATCGATTTTTATAATTGTGTTAACATATATTATTCACTTTTATTATCCCCGCACTAATTTTAATTTTAAATAGCATGAGTAAATCATCTCATCGACGACTAAAGTATCAAGACAACGTGGCCTATGTTAATAGAGGACATATTATAATCTAAGGAGTTGGACGCAACTTGGTGGTAGGTGAGGATCATTTTTAAAAAGGAGCAACAATATAACTTTCACAAAAATTTATTTCACGACCGGTTTCGGTAAAAATCTGATCTTTTTTCTTCTAAATAGGGTGACATATTATTTAAAGTTTCATTTTCAAGAGAATGATACATTTCTCTTTTCGCAAATAGACGTAACTATTAAATTTATTAAATATTGATCACTTCTCGATGGAGAGTTCTATTATATCATAAATTGTAATTATCTAGAAAAATTTAAGGATTACCTGTTTCTTACGTGTTTTCAATATTAGCTAGCTTGTACCTTATAAAGCTAAGTTAAGGATTTTTAAAATGAGCAAGTGTCTGCAGAAGTCGCACGACGCACACAAGACGACTCAGAAACTTACGTAATGATATCGCGCGCACGTGGAAACCATTGCGGCTTCAGACATTTAGAAAAATCTCCCTCCCTTCCCGACACATTAATTAGATCTCTTGATGCTATAGTCGCGGCGCTTACATAAAAGAATGGCAAGCGGTGGCAACATATGACGTGTCAGGGGAAGAACGAAAAAGACCTGAGAAGGCGTTTCTTACTTCTTCTTAATGTTCTCAGGCTTATGGGAGTGAAAATCTAATGAAAGATCAAATGTACGGAGGGAAAATAGTACCAACTAATTACCATTAAGAAGACTTATACGATAATTACATTTCATATTGATCATTCTGTTCGGTCAATTTTAAAGTAACAGAATTTTTTTACTCTATCATTACAAATAAGCTCAGAGCAACTATTTTCAAAATTTTGTATCATTGATTCATCGTAGATATAAAGGAAAGACTCATGTAATTATATTTAAATAATTGCGGAGCATATTTCTGCATAAAATCCAACTAGGTTAAAATCAAATATTTTATAAATACAAATTATTTTAAAAACGCATTAAAAATTTCTGAAAAAATGTATCGTGTAATTGTTCTTCTCTTCTGCACAACGGTCCGACAAATAAAATTGTAATAATATATTGTTTAAGTTTCGCGTCACTATAGCTCTGACACAGCTATTGGTGGATTAACTGAGCAAAAATTTTAATCTCAAGAGTCTTTTGATAAACTTTAACTTTCCTGAAAAATAATATAGTATAATCCCTATGTTTTCTATAAATATTTTCGCGAATAGAAAGTTACCGGGATGCTAAATACTGTGAGAAATTTTGTGAATTTTAGAAAATAAATAAAACGTTTTAGACAAGAAAATCAGACAAATACAAAGAAAACCAAGAAAATGACATGGTTAGCTCATTCCTCCTGTGTAGTATCAAAATAATTTGATAATTTGGTAAAGATATTAGTATTCAGATTTATTTCATTCGTTTTAAGTAAATACATTTGTATAACTCCTTCACATAGTTGGGTATCATAGACTGTTTGCATCAGCTATTTCGTACGCTATATCTGAACGAAATGATACACCATCATTGATTTTATATCTTCCGGTAGGTTTTTGGCTCACAAAACTCAATCCCTCCCATCATAGGCCTTACCCTTCATCTTCTCTTCCTTCCTTTGAGAAGTATAATATTTCTTTTTTCATCCCACCTTTTTACCACTTTCCTAGTATCCTAATATCTTTCAATACGCTTTTTTCTATCAAAATATTACCCAACAATTTCTTTTCTTTACTTATTACTCAAACTAGTCTTATTTCTTTTCCTAATGCATGTAAAACTTTCTTATTGGTTTTTCTCTCGGTCCAAATACATTTTTCCGCTCTGTGCCATACCCTGGTATCAAAATCCTTTATCCTGCTTATATATTTTTTCTCGTAGTCTAAAGTTCACACAGTGAGAATATATTGTATTACTTTCGGAAAAGTAAAACGAACTTCAAAATTCACATAAAATAACTTCCTGGTTCAAATTTCGATCGAAAGGAAAATAATATTTTTTAAATACCAAAGTAAACTAATCAATCACAATCGATTCATATGGATCCGATTAACATTATTCATTGGCATTTTTAGAATAAGAGCAAACAATACTCTAGATAACTGTACTCATATATCAAACATTTTGAATAATTTAGTTAAATTATAAATAAAATTACACGGCGAGAAGGTGGCTTATTTATATATGCAAAATAACGAATTCCAATGGAATGTTTATTATTTAATGTTTATTCGATCGCTTAAACATAATAATTAATAAAATCACAAATAAAAACTAAATCAGAATATAAAAAAGAAAATTTTTCTACGTTTACTGAAATGAATAAAACTTTTGAAGTACAGTTAAACATAGAATTTTAATAGAAAGGCGTTGAATTATTTTTGAACATTTATCTAAAAAACAGTTTCCCAACAGGATTTCAAGGTCCACCAAATTTGTGGAGAACGGATCACAATCTTCACCACATGACACCAAATATATGAAATATTATTGAGAAAACATACTTCGTCATTTAAATAAGTATCAGGCTGTATTATTAAGTATTGACTGTTATTATTTGTACATAAATTTCCCAGAAAATGCTTAAGTAGTAATATTAATGTAAGGAACATAGTCATTACATATAAGACATTATTAAAATAATAAGTCCAAACAAGAAGAGCAGACCAACACGTTAACATGTCAAAGTGATAACTCATATTGAAAGGAAATGTTACATCAGGTATTGGTCATTCCAACGAATTCTCATGCCATCAATACTGTAGTTTATGGCAATTGGAAAAACTGGAAAAACAAGTAGTGTTATCAAAGAACATGGATATACTTAGCACTTTATTATTTTTCAGGTAGTTATACCACCTCATATTTGGTCAATAGAGCCTCGTTTGTTTCACAACGGGGGAAGGGGGTACCAGGCAAAGGAGAGATTAGCGTTTAAATGAGAGAGGCTTAAAAGATAAATTGGCGTTGTGCTGCGCATTATCTTTCTATGTTCATAAATATATATTTCAAATAAAAATATGCTTTTTTGATAATTGATACATCTAAAATGACATTTATGTTTATAGCTCATTCAATTTTGTATTAAAATTTTGAACGTTTCCCTATCCGCCTCAGTCAATTTTTAAAAACTCATACTTTTTAAGATTAAGTGGCACAAATGTTTCATCAATCCTTTACACCTTCGGAGATATTCAAAAAACAAAATTTTAAATTGGCAACAAACCGAACTTATATATTTGTCAAAGCTCAAATATAAAGAAAACATGATGATCCAAACGGAACTTATTATGCCTACTTTCCACTTAATTATTTATTTTTATTAGCTTTAGTAACTTTAAAATCAACGCGGATGAGTTGCTATTTGTGTTCCCAAATTTCATAATTTAGCGCTATAAAATATTACAAACACATTCAAACGGAAAACTAAATTGATCACTCGTATTTATTTGGCGAAAATAACGTGAATGTATTACACTTTACCAAATCCGAGTCCAACAACAGTCGTTGCAATGCCAGCACTCCCGTCGTGAGTGTTAAAAACTGCAAAAACGCCAGTATTAGACTATAGACTATAAGCCTATTTCCATTCTGGAACGTAAGCTAAAAATGGCAGCAGTACAAACATTTATGCACCAAGTTTCAGCACTCTATCGCTTACGGTTTCGTCAAAATTTCAATTTAAACAAGTGCACAGATAGATGTAAAAGTGAATACTATAAGCGCATTTTTTTAAATGCGCAAATATGAACAGAAGAATTCAAAATTAAAAATACTGGGATGATCGAAGCATGTTTCAAATTTACAATTGCAGCGACTTTCCTTTTTACTTTCTCATATCTTATATTACACGAGTAGTCGGTGCTCGCATACTGCAAGCGCTTAAAAAAATCACCATACATCAATATCTAAACTTGTAAATACACCAACGCGATCTTCAGGGCAACAGCACTTCAGTCGCGTGAAGCATATTTGTATTAAATAATAAATAGTAGTAACAGCGGTATATTTATAATTTTCCATGAAATTTAGGCAACTATCCGTAATTTCCAAATTCTCTGGCAATCAGCTCATGTCCAAGTTTTCGTATTTCAAATTTTGCGACTCAGATCGCACTGCGTGAGCAATAATCATCATTAAGACAATACCCTATAAACTAAATTTATGGAAAAATTAGGATATTTTCTCTAAAGATTATGGCATCAACATCCAGGCATATACCGCGTATTTGAATAATAAATATCAAGGAATAGACATGATGCCATTATATTTAGCAATTGAAAAGAGTTAAAATTTCTTGAAAAACTATGAAACAACATTAAAATACTTTTCGCGTTTTACCGTCACCGCTATCAGGGTTGCTTCTCCTATTGTGATCCCTTATAGCCCTGGAGAAAAATACCTATTCGCTCCTTCCTACTGTCGATAATCCAAATTTAACCGTCATATTTGTGCTTTCAGTAGTACGTGAGAATTGCAATTATCTACCCTCAATCACAGTGCGTGATGAAATTAGTGTTTTGGATACAGTAAAATCTTACATATAATCGGCAGAAAATATTGGCGATAATGTTTTCATAATATGCATGATATTGAAAATTAGAATAAGTTAACTGATATCCTTATGGGAATAAACTTGACGTTAATTCAATTAAAGAAAAATGAAAAAATATAATTCCGCAACTCGAATTATCTATAACTCGAATAATTGTTGCTTTCCTTTGAGATTCGAGTTATAGAAGTTCCACTGTATATGTATATACAAACATTTAAAAATATATTTTCATAACTTTCATTTTCTATTACTCGAATAATTATTACTTTTCCTTGAGATTCGAGTTATGGAAGTTCAACTCTAATTCGTTATGACGACATTCATTTCCATTAAAATCATTAAATCACTGCAATCTTAACGTATAATATCAAATCCCTTTAAAAGCATTGAGGTCGTTGCCATAATATTCAAAGATTTTCATTGTTGAAAAGAGGAAAAAATTCACACTTTTTTCCGATTAAAAGCAGATATTTACACTAATTCGGTAAATATTTGAATTCTGCTTTCAAAAATTAAGAACTCAGTTTTTTCATATAGACAATGGATCTTTTTCAAAATTCTAATCTCAATTTAAAGTAATTTAAAAATGCATTTTTAGAAAGCCTAGCACTGAATCCCATGCTTTTCTTATGGGGTATTGAAATGTAACTTTGGGGTTAAAAAGACCCCTTAAATATAAACTTTTTTGTGATTTCGTCAGTTTTGTAACTCAATCTACCAACATACCAAATTTCAGATTTCTAGTCCTTCTAGAAGTACCTTAGAGTTTTGTGTCAGTGAGTGAGTGAGTGAGGCACAAGTATCTATATTAATACTTTCTCCATATACGTAGTATAGGGGAAAGTATTGAATTCATGAAAAAAATCGACTTGGAGATTTCAAGTAAAATACACGTTTTGAGGTCCGCTGAACACGTTTTGACCATTTTCTCGATGATGTCTGTGTGTGTGTGATAGCTTTTTTGTGGGTGCTCTAACTCAAAAACTATTAATCAGGTCAACGTAAAATTTTATATTTAACATTTTTATAAAAGTCAGAAGAACTGATTAGTTTTTGGTAAAAATCGTTCAACCTGAAGTGGGTGTTTACTTTTGTCACATCCGTTATTTTTAAACATTTTCTTTAATATTTGATAAATATAAATATGTATCGGAATAAAGGTTGAAGGAAATTAAATTTTCTACGTTTGTTTGAAACATTTTCCCATACAATGCATTTTTTAAGAGATATCTTATATTTTTAGCTTCCACCACCACGTCACCTACCGACGACTATTGTTTACAATTGACGCTTAGTTACGTCTTAATAACGTTCCTTTTTATTTTCTCAATTGATGGAGGTTTGTGGCTATATCCAATATCAGAAGGCTATGGTTTGAATTTATTGTTATTTTTTGTAAAGTCTAAAATTTTCTCGCAGTTTCTTAAAATACTTATTATTAAGTAACCTATTTGGAATTTTTAGAAATATTACAGATATGGAGAAAGTCATGTCACATCAGATTTGTATAGATTGCCGTAATCGTAGTTGTAGGCGAACTTTTTAGTAGGTTGGTTATAGCCTTTTGGGAAGCTTATATCTCTTCCGCTCTTTGAGCTATTTTCGTCATCTATAATTATAAAGATACAAAAATCTCCTGTTCTTTAAGGGTACTAAATTCAACCGAAAAAGTTAAATGCTTTCTTTTTTAAGGGGGGTTTTTCGGCATCCCTGCACTCCATAAGAAAAGCATTGGAATCAGTTTCAGTCATTATAAATTAGTGATAATCAAGATACGAAGTCGGGACCTAAACCGTTGTGTTGGAAAAAGAATGGGATTTATTTTGGTTACCGTAAAAATTCAATTACGTTCCAAATTTCTCGAAAAATTTGTTTTTAATGCAAAAAAATGCGACTTTTAAACAATAAGAATTGCCAGTTACCATGGCCACATCATTTCAGCCAATGGTAATATTGGGTGTATACTCGCGAGTCCCTTGACGATGTTACGTCATTTTGTTTGTTTAAATGGATTTCGAACATCTTTGAATAATCAGTAAACCTCCCCTTTGAATTAAACAACCATTTTATTCGTTATTGAAGCATCGTTTAAAAAATTGATTTAAATTATTTCCTTAATCCAAGCGAAAAACCTTTTAAACAGTATAAGATTAAAATAGAGCCCCTTGACGATATTACGTAGTTTGATTTGTTTACATGTATGTTGATTTATGTCTTTATGTTGAGCCTGGTTGAGGCTGTTCATTCTGTAATATTTATGAAGAAATAAGTTTAAAAGAACTTTGCAATGTCAGTTATTTTGATTTATCACATCACTTGAAAAATTAAAAAATTAAATTAAATAAAAATTAAATTATATTTATCCTTAATCCTAATACAGGATAATAATAAATATAATCTTCTGTTTTATTTATGAAGAAAGAAGTTTACATCTTTTGTCAAATAAATTTGTCTGATAAAATTAATTATTTCTTAAAATCAAAATCAATGTGACAGCGAAGCGTCACAGGCTCTCTAGTACGTAGTATATTGAGAAAGTATTGCAATCGTGAAAAAATTCGACTTCGAGATTTTGATAGAAATACACGTTTTAGAAGTCTCTGAGTCCATAAAAGTGATTTTCGCCATGCCGACTGTCTGTCGGTCTGTTCGCCGTTTTAGAGCCCAAATGCGTATATAAAATCGAATGATATATCGAATTTTTGCAATATATCATCTTTGGCAGACCTTTTTTCATAAAAAGGCACTTTTGGAGTTGGGTACCCCCCTCCCTTGCATTCCCATGTAAAATAAAACGTATACATGTTTGTGTTTTTCGGGTTTTACTATCTTTGATTAGAATAAATATTAATCAATATCCTTAAGAAAGCGGGGGTTAGGGGGCGAAGCCCCCATTGCAAAATTAAATGTTTATTTATGTTTCGTTTTTAGTATATTTTACTCCCCCCCCCCCCTTTCTTACGATATTTTTATTTTAAATAAAACAAAGATGTTTTTTAATGTTTATTTTTAATAATTTTCCATTAAGACAACCTTTAGGGCAAAGGATATAACTCTGTTATTTGCGAAACTAAATGTTATAGACAATCGGTACCCGAAGATTTCTTTCGCCAAATAAATTCTTCTATGTATCTATGTAGGTGATTTCTCTTTGTTCCAAATTCTTTCTTATGGCGCATCTTAAACTTCTGTCATGTGCTGTCATTAGTTTGCATGTGTACAGCTTTATTTTGTTGATCCGCAAAATTTTCGCTATGATTCACTTTCCAGTGTTTGTATCCGGTTGGAAGTGAATTTATCCCTTCGTAAGCTTTCCAGAAATCCGATATTATTATAGTTCGGGGAAGAACGTACTTTTCAATTAATGGCAGTAAAGTATCGGCCTTTCTTTTTTGGACTGTTTTGAGGACACATTTCGGCGTTCCTTTCTATATCATTCCAAAAACCCACTGTCGATCGATGACAACTCTATCGTATTTCCTCTTCGTAATGACTGTCTCATCTATTTCCACTCAGATCCAGAGTTTGTTCGTTGCACAAAAAATATAGGCAGCAAATATCTCTGAAGAAGTTGTTAAAATCAACAATAGTGATTTGACTTACAGTTGATCCGTCACATTTACGCATGTCAAACATTATTTCTACTACGTCGTGTATTTTTATACTCCAATAGTAGGCTAATTGAAGTACTTCTTTCGTTGTTATTTTTACACCCTCAAAAAAGGATCCCTTCATTAATCCTTCAGTTGTGTTACAATGGCTGCATTTACAGTTCCCGAAGATATGTCCAATATGTGGTTTCTTGAGTTTCATCCTTCTCCCCCATTTGTGAAATCGTTTGTTGGGTGTCAATTTCAGCTTCTGCAACCAACTCAAGAATTCGTCATCGTCTAGATTTAATTTCTCCCATAGTTTTCCCGAATTAAAATGCCTCAACTCATCCAGCTGTTGTGACGTAGTTTATTATATTTTATTTACCAAATAAAATTACCTTAGAAACGCTAGGGAGATGGGTACCAATCTGGAAGAGTACCCATAAAAATGATATTGCACAAAAATAATGGGTAGTTTATTCTTGGCGATTTTTTGAAAAATTTGTTTTACTCAAAAATGGCTGCAGAGAATTTGATTGAAATCAATCTAATTGTAGAGCCTAATGTCACAAATAACGCTGTGTAAGCCATATGTCTCTTGAAATCACTATATGGCGTCCAGTGACATTACAATGTACGCTAAGCTACCTTACCTAAACTTTATGACGTCACGCCTCCGCCGCGATCCATTCAAACTCTTACTACAGCCTTACGGTTAAACTAAATCGAATTATATCCCATATTTATGGATAATATCATTGATAAAAGACATTCTGAAGAGATAAACGATATTGCGCAACAATTCAGGGTACTTTATTCTTGAATACTTTGAAACAAAATTCGATTTACTCAAAAATGGCCTTAAGGATTTCAATTAAAATCCATCCAAACGAACATCCTGATGTCACAAATAATACTAACTAATTGTAAGCCATATATCCCAAAAATTTACTATATATCGTCAAGTGGAATTATTTCTGTACAAGACGCTCAGCGCATGCATCAGATGGGAGGGGTAACCCGGGGATTCCCTAATCTAAAATTCCGTACTTCACTGTTAACGCCACGCGCTTATTAGTGAGAGGTTGATGATGTCAGTCACTTTGGTTCTGTTGCTACGCATTACTAACATAATTGGCAGTGAATTACCAAGAAAACAGTTAATTTCGGGGCAAAAAGTGTAGTGAGTTCAAACGTATATATGTATATGAAAAATTTTGTGCAATGTATATTGCGATTGCGCCGTTTATATCTTTTTGCTTCACAATTTTACGTCATAAAGTACCATGCATGCACTTGAATCGTCAATCCATGGCTGAAGTGTAGTCGTGTGGAAAATTATCCATTTGTGCACTCGTCTATGCTCAAATCAAATTCGGCGATAATCGTCTCCATAGGAACACTCCAATAAAATGCGATTCAAAACGCCAAAATCGTTGACTCTTACTATAGGTAAATTTCAAGCTATATAATCGATTATCACTGTTTTGTAATGAGAATTAGAAAACACATCTATTTCTCCTTAGAACAGCACAAACCTTACTCCGATATCAAAAATCTAAGATATTTTAAAGTATCAAAGTAAAATCTCTGCACAAAGTATTTGGGGCTTCATATAAAACTTAAGTGGGGAAAGGACGTATCGGGAATCAAAATCTCGACTTCGATCCTGGCCAAATAAAATATGGCCCAGAGATCGGCCCTGGTACCGCGAGCCTCATACCGAGTTTCATGAAAAAAGTTCGATAGATGGAAAAGTTGTTATTATGGGTGGGGGCACACAAATAAACACGACAATTTTATAAGGACACATTTCCTGTAGAAACCAGTCTAAAAACGAGAATCTTGGGACTTATGAGATTATCGGTTAATTTGAATATTCCTGATTCTGGACTAGATATATAGGTATGAACGAGGAGTGAATTAACCAAGCCAGATATTTGTTCGCTAAATAAATGTCTTGACATACTACTATATGTCTCATATATTAACAGTTCAGCAAGTGTTTTACATATTCTTGTCCGTGTCTATACAGCGCTCATTGTAGTAAGTGATATTTAACATAGCATCATAGATTTACGAATTGAACTATGATATGTAATAATGTTTTGTGCGCGTTTGGCAAAACAAGTAAAGAAAAAGAATCATCATTAAGACAATACGCTAAACACTAAAATTATGAAAAAATTAGGATATTTTGTGTGAAGATTATGGCATCTTCATCCTTGCGTTTAACACGTAATTGGATAAAAAATCGCGAAATAGGTATGATGCCATTATATTTAACAAATGAAAAGAGTTAAAACTACGAAACACAACATTAAAAAACTTTTCAAGTTTTACCCAAATTTCGTGTGTTAGTATAATGACGTCATCATAAGTTTACATCTTATTGTTAGTTTAAAATCAATGACATAATAATATAGGTAGTCCTAGGAATAAATGGAATATTTTGCGTGTTAGACTTGAGATGTCGCTATATGTTTGCCTCGTTGGTTGACATTGACGATATTATGTAATATAGTCCATTAATTCCTATTAAAAGCACACACCATTTCCCTTTCATTCTTATGGAAATAATATTTTGTTGACCTCATGGGGTATAAGAGACCCCACGGTCTGAAAACCTAGACCAAAACCTTCCTTTTGTTCATAGGATGGCTCATAACACTTTTTAATTTGATAGCTCTTATAGTGCCCAAGTTATTAGCGAACAAATTTACAAACATTCTCCTTTATATATTACAATATGGAATATAGGATATTTGATATAGGATATATATGTTATAAAACCTAAGGTTCTTCTAGAAGTGCTACATAGCTGATATGTGGCATGAAGATAAGTAATTTGGTAAAATATCTGCTAAAAATCCGAAATTTCATAAAAGGTTATATTTAAGGAGTATTTTTGACTACAATGTCCAATTTTAAACACCCATAAGAAAAGCATTGAAAACGGTGCAGGGCTTTATAAGATTCCTTTTGTAAATCACTTAAAATTAGGGTACAAAGTAAAGAAATGCACAATACTGTGAATGTGAAATAATATTTATTTGTTTAAATTTAAAACTTTATTACGGCCGCAATAACATTTTGAGAGTGATTTTCAAATGTTTGTTAATCTTAATGCACTAAGCGCTATATAACTATAAAATTTTAGCTTCCTAGCTTGCCCCGAAGTAACTAAATATTTATCTATTTGTTTGAAATTTAGGAATTTTTAACAGCCAAACAAATTAAAATATCAAATTTCTCTAATCTTATATTCGTTTTTTTAGCAAGTTTACCACTAAAAAAAATTTCAGCTTCGTAGCACATGCAAATACCATTGTCACCCATCACAGCGCAGCTTATAAATATCAATCTACTATAGTTTTTCTCAGAAAAACAAACATAAAAACATCCCTGATACAGACCAACCTATAGTTTTGCCTCTGAAATGTACGTATACCACTAAAGTTCCATTAATTGGTCTCTTAATTTTACGGTACGCATCTTTTACCCAAATGTTCCTAAAACGTATAGAACCAATGCCCTCTAATTTCATATAACCCATCGTACACATACTTGCCTCTAAAACCTGTACCACCAACTTACACAAAGTGTCCCTTAATTTTATGCCACCAAGCTTACAGTAATTTGCCCCTTAATATATACAACCAAACTAACACTATAACATTCAGAGTTTACGCAACCCACCTTACACTTGCTGCCCCTAAAATTAATACCACCCAACGAACACCAAATGTTTTGGATCTAATGCCACTCACCATTCACTTATTTGCCCTTAACGTATATGATCATACTAACAACACAACCACCTGATTTTATACCACCCACCTTAGGCCAAATGCCTCCAAAATGTATAGCACCCTACGAACACTACTTACTCCCGATTTTATGCCAACCGCCAAGCACTTATTATCTCCTTAACTTATACCACCAGACTAACACCACAACCCCTGGTTTTATACCACCCGTCTTACGAGAACAGCCCCTAAAATTTATACCACCCAACGAACATCTCATACTCCTGATCTTATGCCACCCGTTTTTCACTAATTTGCCCCTAATACCAACAAACTTTAACCACATCTCCCGGATTTAATGCCACCCCTCTTACGCTCCTCTGCCTTTTTAAACTTATACCACCTAACGAACACAAAATATCTCCTCATCTTATACCACTCATCTTTCACTAATTTGTCCCTATAATGTACACCACAAAACTTTTAACAAATGCCCAGATGATTTAGGCTGCCAATCATGCCGATTTGGACCTGAAGCATACAATTATGCATGTACTGGCGGCTCATGCAACTTATTTAACCAATCGTTGTGGTTCGCCCTTACACAATATGCATCCGAAGTAACGCCTATAAGTAAGACTTTTTTGCGATCAAATGTTTTTGTACAAAGATATTACTTGTGATGAGTCATGGTTTCACCTCTACCATCCTGGACAGAAATTTTAAAGTTACTAATAAAAATTCCGAGATGGTTTCCGGCCTCAGAAGAGGAAAGTTCATTAATATTATTATTATTATTTCTATATACAATGCAAGTGGGCGCCTTGCCCGGAGGCAAGGTTACAAAATTAACATTAAAAACATATTAAGAAGATTCAGTTTACAATTTTTCATCCATATATATTTCCTGTTTGGAGCTTCGAGTTCGAGCTCCTTCGTTAATTAATTCGTCTTACAACATTATTTAACAATAATTCAACTAAATGTAACGAATATCGTTCCCAGTGGTATTTTTAAGTATGTCAAATAGCCGGAAAAGTCATGTATCTTGTTTTTTGTGAAAAAATAGGAATCATTTTTGGTCTCTGCGTACCAAGAGGTGAGATAGTGAACGATAAGTACTATACCAACTTGTTGAGAGGCCCGCTTTTAACATAACGAAATAATTACGATTGGACCTTGCGACGGTACAAAGCGCCTGCGCATCGCTCAGATAGTTCCCAACATACCAACGAAGAATTGGGTTTCGAAATCATTGCTCATCCACAATATTTAAATGAACTTGCACCTTGCGAATTTTGCCCCCTCCGATAGTCAAAAAAGAATTCATAGGTTACCACTGTGGGTCCGATAATAAGTTAACAACAATTTTGTTATGGATGTATTCAATAAACTATGAAACATTGGTTACTACTGCATTCACATTACTATAATAAAAGCCTATATGTGTTTGTTTGTGTATAACGCTGACGTCATCAATGGCACTTTTTAACGCGTTTTTAACCAACTTTCCAATTAGGTGGAAGGTTGAAATTTCGCAAAAATGTTTGATTCAAATATAAAAATTAAATGAACAAAAAATACGAAAAAAGACCTAGGTTCGACTTCCATTTTCCGTAAGATAACACGTAAAAAGCGACTTTTTAAACTGCAGGTTTTTATTCTTTTGGAAATTAAAATTAGAAAGATTTGACTTACGATCTTCAAATTTAAACCGTTTTAGGAAAATTAATGAAGTTTCTTTTTCTATTCATCTTTTTCCGCCTACCGTTCAAAATCTCTCATATTAAACCATATATTTTGGGAAAATATCAACTTTTAAAGGGGATGTTACGTTACCGACCACGTCATTGTTAAACATCTAGAATCAATTATTGTGTTCTTTGCACAAAGTGAACACATATAGGGTAGGTCGTTTCCGTCCGATTGCATATTTAAACTCAAAAACTGCTAGAAGTTTTATGATGAAATTTGGTATTGGGAAGTTTTCCTAAAATTTATTCAATGATTTCAATTTTGGTCAAAATCGGACAACAATTATGACCACTTTACATGAAGACCTACAATGTTCCTTTGTTTCAACTCGGGAACCGCCGAGCATATTTTGATTAAATTTGGCATTGGGAAGTATTGCTAAAATTGGTCGAAAGATTCCAATTTTGGTCAAAATCGAATAAAAATTACGACCACTTTATATGACTTACATGTAGTTAACAATGTTCCTTTTTCAACTCGGGAACCGCTTGACATATTTCAATAACGTTTTGTATTGGAGAGTTTTGGTAAAATTGGTTGATCGATTCCAATTTTGGTAAATCGGACAACAATGATGACCACTTTACATGAAGACCTATATGTAGTTTATAAGGTTCCTTTGTTTCATCTCGGGAACCACTGGTTATATTTTGATGAAATTTGGTATTGGTAGTTTTGTTAAAATTAATTGACCGAATCCAATTTTGGTTAAAATCGGACAATAATTACTAATAATTTCTACTCTACGTAAAGACCTACATGTATTTTATTACGTACCTCGCTTGCTTCTCGTTAAATTCTCATCTGAGCGAAAAACATTGAGAACATTGTGAAATCTCAAAGAACGCATTTGGAAACTCTGTGTACTCTATCCAATATTGTTGTCTCAAACCGCATACGTGTAATATATACGAGAGCATAGATTTCCTTAATTTATCGTAGGATTTTTCGCAAAAATACATAATCCTAATGGGACTGGGATTTAGTTTGGATTCTTTTGCTTATCTAAACGATTATATAGATGTATAGTAAGAGAGAGGGGGATGTGGAGAAGGAGAGAGGAAGGAAGGGATATAGAATGGAAGGTGCATAGACAGTAAGGGAAGTAGAGAATCAGGAAAGGATGGGAGGAAAGAGATAAAAAAGGAGACGGTGAAAAAGAGGGAGAGCTATAGATTGTGACAAAAAGGAATAAGAGAGGGAGGAGGTTAGAGAAAAGAGAGACAGAGAGAGGGAGGGAGAGAGAGAGGGAAGGAAAGAGAGAGGGAAGGAAAGAGAGGGAGAGATGGACGGCAGAGGGGAGGGAGGGAATAATATTATACACCCGGCATATGGGGGCAATACACTAGTATGAAAAACAGGATAGGATAAATGTATTTGCGCCGGAAGAAGGGCATATGAAGGAGTATAAATAAATTTTATAATAACATTTATATTACCGTATCGTTGTCAGAAAAAACAAATATATCTTTTTTTAGCTTCTAGACATCATAAACGGTTGAACATCATATTCATCGCACAATTTCAAACAGAAGAGTCTTTTCTCAACTTTTAGAGTAATTTAGAGAAATTCTTTGTAGTAGAAAGAGAATGATGCTTTTCTTTGCAATATTGCTCATGTTAAACACCCAAACAGAGATAAAATTGCAAAACGTTTACAGTGCATAGAATAACGCAATTCAGGCCCTAACAGGCGAGTCACAAAGAAAAGAGAGCAGAGCGGCTCTAAGATAGTGGTTAATCATAGAATCAGAGCGGTTAGTCATAGAACCAGTCCGCCGCCGAATTCAAAAGAATCTGTTTGCCACAACTTGCACGAAATTTTTAATGGAATATTTTATAAATATCCGGTTCTTTGGTAACTCCGATTTTTAGACAACTGTTTTTTTTATTTTGTAATGTATAACAAATTTAAACTTTCAGTGTGGCACTTGAAAACTTTTTTCCACCACCAATGTCTCGAATGGCGACAGAAACTTTTCAAAAACGCATTCAACTCCACCATATTTCATATTCTGTTTACAGATACATCCGTAATTATTTTGGTTAAACTTTGTTTTGCAAATACTACTGCTTCTCGTAATCTTCTTCATTTCTTGGTTACTCTCTTTCAAGTCGTCTATCAGCTGATACCCTTTCCTTTCTCATACATACAAAAGCTCTATACAACAAGGAAAGTTCCCGTCACAGTAAAAACCTGCTTTAGTATATCTCATTCCTAAAAAACGAATTCACTTAAAGTCAACAACTTTCGCCCAATTAGTTTCTTACCAATACTATTCAAGTTTTTGAAAAATTGGTACATGAATAAATAATATATTTCCTTGAGGCAATTCGCTTACTAGATCCCACGCAGTCAGGATTTCGTAAAATGTAGAACACTGCCACAGCAATACTGAAAATTACGAATAGAATTTGACACTCCAGGGATAATGAAGGATCTACCATCTTAGTACTCCTTGACTTTAGCAAAGCATTCGATTCATTCGATGAAGACATTCTGTTAGTCAAGCTACGTTGTCTAAGATTCTCAACAACGGAAATAAATTGCATATCGTCCTACCTAACCGATAGATGCCAGAAGGTGATATCAAACGAAGCGTCCTCCTCTTGGATTAAAGTCACCCAAGTTGTCCCGCAAGGATCAATTTTTGGCCCTCTATTATTCTCCCCTTACATCACTGATTGCTCGCGCATTCTTATATACTGAAAATATCACTAGTATGCTAATGGCCTTCAGATTTACCTAGAAACTACCACTTTCCACTTAGATAAATCGTTAGAAAAAGTTAACTATGATTTATCAATGTTTAGTTGCTGAAGAAAGAATAATTTTCTTAACCTCAGTCTACAAACGTCTTAGGCAACTTTACTTTAATATCTAAAATCCTTGCATCTATCTCCTCTAAAGAAGTTACACCTCTTTCAATGTCTGGTACTAACATTTCGTTCTCCAATCCTGTCAACGATCTTACAATAACATATTAACAAACTCTTTCTTGGCACCGATACGTTATTAAATCTGTAAGAAAGATAACTCCTCCCATCACTATCTTAAGCGATTAAATTATACTCTCTTTCATATTCAAAAAGTCCAGGGATGGAAAATGCTGCCCGAAGTGGCACGCGTGCGGTTTTAATTGGCACGCGTAAGCTTGTATTTTCAGTATAAAATGCAAAGTTTTTAGAGGAGTAAATTAGTGCCACGCGAAAACATTCTGCTGATTCACATTATTTTCTTGACGCGCAACACAAAATTCATTTTCTATATCTAAACTAGTAATTTCGTTCATCATCCCTCACTTCAATTTTGGCTATTTAGTTTGCTAAGATTCAATAGCTTCCTATTAAGCTCCAGAGAGTGCAGAATGCCTGTGTTAAATATAAATACAATATAAATAATCATGATTACATCTAATAACTTCTGCTTTAAACTCTCTTGACAACCTAGAATCTAGAAGACGTCTGCTACCCTCATCATTATTCAAAATTCGTAAAAATAACATGAAGCCAGGGGCGCCTTATCCATAAGGCGTAGTAGGCGGCCGCCTAGGGCGCCAAAATTTGAGGAGCGCCAAAATGTAGAATTTTTTAATGCAAATTAAAACAAATTTTTATAGCAAGTAAAAGAATTAAAGAAACAAACCTAACAAAAATTTATTTGGCATTTTACCTTAACCTTTATCGTACAGCGGCCGTTTACATTGGTGCCTTTCGTATTTTTTGGTATCGGAGCTCAAAGAACACACTAGGAAATACGAGAACCAATATAGACCAGTCAAATTAGACATTTTAGGGGAAATAATTCATAAAGTTTTTAAACTTTACACATTTGTCCGGTAGGACAATCTAAATAACATATCAAAAGTTGACCTGCCTAAAGTGTACGCGTTGGCCGTTTTGGCGCCAAAATGTCAGCCGGAGCACGACCCGCGACTGGCCTTTCGCAAATAACTCGGAAGCGGTCAAATCTACGGAAACCGCATATAAATAAACTTGTAGAAAATAACATTTCCTACCAGAAAGGTTCTTTGCAGTTTTTTTGCTACTGCGATGGTATAGCAGAAAATGAGAGTTTTTTGTGGAACGCAGGCTGCGCGGTCTTAAAATCAAGTGTTGTGAGCTCGTTATTACTTATGTTAAGTAATTGAAATAAACAGTGGATTAGTGACTAAAGGGGATACCACTATAAAAAACGCGTCTGGAGCTCTACCACAGCTGGTGGTGTGGAAACGAGCTCACAACACTTGATTTTAGGACAGCGCGCGGCCTGCGTTCCGCAAAAAATGCTCATTTTCTGCTATACCATCGCAGTAGCAAAAAAACTGCAAAGAACCTTTCTTGTAGAAAATTGTTTTTTCTACAGGTTTGTCTACGTACAGTTTCGCCGTAGATTTGTTTCAAAACTTTATGAATTATTTCCCCTAATCGTAAAAAAAGTGTCTAATTTGACCGGTCTAATAAGAACGGAGCGAAGTCTGAAACGCGTTAACACACTGCGTCACCGTACGGCGTCGCTTGGCCGTGAAAGTACACATGTAGTGTCCCCATATGGGGACGCCCGGCCGTTAAAGGTTAAATGTCCTTAACTTCACCCACGCGAGAGTTCAAAAAAACATTTGTCAGCTTCCGCTGTTTTTATCGCTTGTGGGATAGCCGAAGAACGCATTGATGAAAGTGTATGTACTCAAATTTTAAAAGAGGTGCAGTATTGGTGAGATGTTTTAAAAAGAGTCGTTGCCACTGTTAAAATTCTAGCTTCTCGCTTTGGGAACTCGAGCACCCTTCCGGATCTCTTCAGAATGGAAATTATCTAGTTTTCCTAGAGCTAATTGCTAAATTTGACCCTTTTTTGAGCCAGCATATAGCTAGATATGACTCCATCGGTAAGGGAAAAATATCATACTTATCCCATAACACCTGCGAAGAATTTGTACTACTGATGGGCTAAAAGGTTCTGAACGAAATATTTGTGATATCATCGTCATAGGTAGTCTGTTCGTAGACAGATCCGTGATTATTCGTGGTTAAACCTGATTCTCCATATATACCAATTTTTCGCTGTCCTTTTCATATATTGAAAACTGTCTTTCCCTTTCATATCGTCTATCAGCTGAATCCTTTTCCTACATCTTTCCCTTTTTCCGTCTAGTTTTCCTTCTAACACGTCTTTAATCATACTCTCTCTCCTCAGGTAATGTCCAACACAGTTTGCCTTCCTCTTTCTAATAGTCAGTATAATCATTCGCTTCTCTCCTATTCTTCGTAGCACTTCATCGTTTTTCATCCTATATGTCCATTTTATCTTCAACATTCTCCTCCAAGTCCACATTTCAAAGCTTTCCAAATATTTGATGTCATTTTCCCTTATCGTCCAGGTTTCTGCCCCGTACAAAGCAATACTCCATACATAGCATTTTATAAACTTCTTGCGGATATCTTCCCTTATATTCCTCGTACGTAGGTGTTTCTTTCTTCTGAAAACCGCTTTTGCTTTTCCTATTCTAGTCCTGATCTCATCCGTACATTTTGCTTCTATTTTTATGATGTTTCCAAGGTATTTATAGTCTGAAACTTGTTCTAAAGGCTTTCCTCCAATACTTATGTTCAGAGTCTCTTCTTTGCCCGATATTCGAAAGACCTTTGATTTTTCTGTATTTATTTCCATAACGTACTTTCTACCTGTTATTACTAGTGTATTTATCATTTTCCGGAGTTCCTCTTCCTTTCTTGCTAGAAGTACTTGATTATCCGCGTATTTGTGAGATAAAATTAGCTAAATATTATTCCGTAAGTGTAGACTACAGACCAGATATTGCCCATGTTGACCAGCTGACCTTTATTATTCGCTATGTTCTTCCAAACAAAAATCCAGTAGAACGATTCTTAAGGTTTTACCTAATTAAGGTCATAAGCTAGAAGATTTACAGAAAGCTGTACTGAATGTTTTGGAAATGCATTCAATAAAAATAGAAGATTATCGTGGGCAGAGCTACGACAACGCATCCAATGTGTGTGGCTATACAAGTATTTGCAGCGGTGAGTGGTCATTTTCAACCCTAAAAAGATTCAAGATTTATCTATGATCTACGATGACGGAGGAGAGGCTTAACGCTGTCAATAATGAGTATTAAAGTAGACATGGAAAATGCTTTGGACTATGGAGGTCTCATAAACAATTTTGTAGAACTAAAAGCGCGGAAAAAGAAGTTGTGCTAGCGAACCAAGTGTTTATTTTTAAAATACATAATGTAAATATAATAATTTTGAACTGAAATACATTTGATCTTCAACAAAACCCATTTGTCTTTATCTTATATTTTTCTTAGGTACAGCTTTTAATACTTAAGAAAAATAATTCGGGGCGCATCACTTGAATTCGCCTAGGGGCGCCAAAAACCTAAAAGCGCCTCTGCATGCCGCTTAACATTTCTTCGCACTTCAACGGTATCAATTGTGTTCAAACCTCACATAGAGGAGGCAAACACAAACCTCTCATTCCTCACCACAAGATAGGATTCTAAAATAAATCATTCACGGTAACGGCATGGAGCAAACTTCCGGATTTTCTTTTAAATTCACCATCTTTAAATTTCTTTAAAAGAGCCTATCACAAACATCTACTCTAGCTTCAAAGGAATCACAATACAGAAGGTTCCTTCGCTTAATTCTAAATAAAGTTTATTTATTTTGGCGTGCTGTTTCTGAAATATACCTAAGTATTTAAGTACTTTAAACGGCCGCCATTTTGTTTCAGGATAGCGGGTGAAAATTAAATAGATTTCCTGGGGTCTCCTGGCTTTGTTAGGAGTTCTTTACCAGCAAAGCGATAGTAGCGGAACGCCTTATGGGAACGTCGCCTCCGTCCATCCGTCCGCATGTTCAATCTCCAAAACTACTAGGCGAATTTTAATTAAATGAAGTTCATTAATAAAATTTTTCGCCGCTTTATGATTTTGAACTGTTTCCTTTATTAGAGCTTTCACTTTATATAGGAACTTACATAAACGTATACTTGTATCTCGTTAAATGGCAGCAGTCAAACAACAAATAAATGCCATATTATTCGGATGGAGAAAAAAATTTACCACAAAATAGTCCGGGAGACCACATAATTACGACTTATAGTTTCGGAGATGGAAATTCTAGAAAACCCCAAATAAATATAATATGACATTTTGTTTACATCGATCGCTATAACAATTCCATCGGAAAACAAGAATTATAAAATTCTATTTTTCTCTCCCAAGCTCTTATATGATATGTTAGGTATAGATTTAAATATTTATTCGGATAGAGAACTACATTTACCACAATAAGTTCTTGGAGACATATATTTACGACTTATAGTTTCGGAAGTTCAAGAACCTCCGAATCTACCGATATAGTTTATACGCATTTCTCATAAAGAACGCCTTTGAAACCACTGTGTATTCCATTTATTGAATATACTTTTCCTTCTAGTCTTTTAATCACAACAGTTATCACAGCATCTCTCCACCCTGAGATGGAAATTTTAACGATCAACAACTTAGCGCAATGCTCTCTTTAATAATTTCTTCATATCAACTACAACGACGTCTATTTAATTACGAAATAGTAACAGTTCGACAATTTGACGATAGGGAGACCGACAGCGCCGGGGGGAGGATAGAAGAGGAACCTTTAAGTGATGCAACAATGCGATTTCCCTTGACGGCAAAAAATTAACCCGAAAAATGCCCGGCATTTTCCTGTTCAAAAATGTATGAAACGATTCGACCGTAGGAAATCAAATTTTCATTCTTACAGATGCTTGGTAGAAATCCCATATTCTTACGACGATTATAAGTAATTTTAAAATGATTGCAAGTTATGTGGTGTAGGGCTATTACAGCGTTACACATTATGATGATGATAATCACCATTACATTTTTATGTTCTGTAAATATCAGTGGCGGTTCCAAGACAACCCCATTGCCCTCCACTTAATTCATTCCACGCAACATTCCTTGTTTCTACACCAAAGATTAAGTCTTTATGACAAAGAAAAAAAAGATTCTGATGGGGTAGGGATTTTTAAAATGTATGGTCGTCAGCAGATGCGGAATTAAGAGGGAGAGAGGCAATTGGGGCGACCGACCCCCTTGGGAAGTTTCTAGATCCGCACCTGGTACATATACATACATACATATATATATATGTATATATATATATATATATATATATATATATATATATATATATATATATATATGACTGATGAAGGGAAACACTTTGCCACATGTGACGAGCGGCGAAGGGGCTGGAAAACAATAATCTATATAATAAAACTTTATATAGAACAAGATGATCCAAACGGAACTTATTATGCCTACTTTCCACATAATTATTTATTTTAATTAGCTTTAGTAGCTATAAAATCACCGCGGATGAATTGCTATTTGTGTTCCCAAATTTCATAATTTAGCGTTATAAAATATTACAAACACATTTAAACGGAAAACTAAATTGATCACGCGTATTTATGTGTCAAAAATAATGTGAATGTATTAAACTTTACTAAATCCGAGTCCAACATCAGTCGTTGCAATTCCAGCACTCCCGTCTTGAGTGATAAAAACTGCAAAAACGCCAGTATTTACACAAAATTCGAAGAAATACGATCAATTAGCAAACTTCTACGAAAAGAAATAGAATTTCCATTTTGTTCTCAGAGAACAGTACAAACCTCGCTCTGATATTACAATATTAAGATATTTTAATGTGCAAGAGAAAATTACTCTGTACGATGGATTTCAGATTTACTATGTAAATCACACGGGAAGGATAGTTCCTGTAATCGAACCCGGGACTTGCAATCTTCGCAACAAAAACTATCCTCGGGAGCTCGGCTCCGGTAGCAGGAGACCTCCACCAATTGTCACGAAAATCGGTTTCAAAAGTTAATAGAGAGAGAGAGAGACACACAGATAGAGAGACAGACGGATAGACAGACTCAACGAAGAAACTATAAGCCTATTTACAATCTGGAAAGTAGACTAAAAATGAAACATGTTTAATTGGTAGTAAGCAATAGAAGACAACAATTGTTGTTTTTTTATCGGAATTCATCCACCAATTAGGTTGCCACGTCTCCGGATCCCAGTTGTCTAAAAATACCTCCAAGCACTAGTTATAAATATCCAAAGGAATGCGGAGTGCCATGCATTCAATTAATATGTAATAGTCTGATAATTGAGCCAGTAGTAACAATCGTAATCATTTAGGCTATAAAGCGATGCAATTTCTTAAATCACTGCTGAAAATCTATTTCTTTTCAAAACATTTCATCATTAAAAGATACTTTATTTAATTGTTTAATATGCGTAATATCTAATTTTCAAACATTTATCGATATCAATAATAATGAAATATAATCAATCTCAAGCTAATGATGTTTTAAATATTGTTTTATAAAATTATATTAACATAATCACTTAAACAAAATTTAAAAATTCTTTTTACAAACAGAATTTAAAAAATAGAATGCAAATTTTAAAGATAATTCACTCCTATGCAAAAACTTAGAACTAATCATAGAATAAAAGGACAATCCACTGAATAGCTATGTGGAATCCTTCAACCTTATAAATAAGCTTGGTAATTTTCGACGTTTATTTTTTGCGAAAATCGACGGCTAAAATCGGTTTATTTTTCCTAAAAATCTGCGACGAATGTCAAAGTTTTTAAAAATAAATTTTACTAGGATTTTTAGTTTTCGGCTTTTATATTTCTTAAAAAGCAGTCCATAACGTCGTAATTTTTCTTAATAATCGACGACGAACATCGACGTTTATTTTTATATATTTTATTATAGTTTTCGACTTGTATATTTCTTAAAAGGCGATCACAGTGAGTGGCAGTCGACTCCCAGTCACTGTTGAGGCAGGTTTTGCCCCTGAAGATGCTCACCTTGTGGGCGAAATGCATTGGGTGTTGTAACCCTCTAATTGTTTGGCTAAAGGAGTACTTTACTTTTAATAATCTGAGCCAAAGTTATTGAGCTACCAACGATATATTTATATCGACGTTTATTTTTATACATTTATCGATTTTTATCTAGAAAAATTTTATAAATTGAACTCCTTCTACCGTCAAATCTCGAGTATAAAAAGCACAATTTTTATCATTTTAGCCCGCTAAAACGGGGGTGCATATTATACTCGCGTACACAAAAATACGTCATTTTCAATATTGAACAAGCGCTCGTACAGCTGCGAGACATTGTTGCAAGACGCATTTTGCACTCTTGGCAACAGCGCTCCGTGACCGCTTCCCCTCCTCTTGTCCTTTTGAGTAGTGGGGAGCTCGATAGGTCTCGGCTCGACTCGCCTATACTCGTCGCTATGCCTAAACAAAAGAAGGTTTTCCTCAGTAAACCTTCTGTTGTTTAGAGTTACGTGATAAATTCCGTTTGTTTCGATATTTAGTTTGGTTGTGAAGTGTGTCAATTTATTATTTTAAGCCCTAAAAATGAATTCGAAGAAATTTTATACTGCAGCAAAAAAGCTGTTAGTAGTAAAATATGCAGAATCTGACGGCAATTGGGCAACAAGTCGTCATTTTTCCATTAACGAGTCAAACATCCGATTATGGCGAAAAAAACAAAGAGGCGCTGCAAGTGTTGCCTAGTAAGAAAAAAGCGAATCGTGGGTTACAACCAAGTTTTCCAGACCTAAAAAACATTAATGGAGTGGGTAGTAGATAGGAGGCAACAGGGCATCGGTGTTTCATGTATTGAAATCAGACTTAAAGCTGTGGAACTTAAAAAATCTCTTGCGGGCACAACAGAATTTAAAGCGTCTTATAGATGGGCAGTTCGTTTTATGAAGCGACATGGTCTTTCAGTTCGTAGAAGAACTACCATCGCGCAGCATCTTCCAGACGACCACGAAAAAAAGCTTTTGGAGTTCCAAAAGTTCATAATCAAATTGAGAAAGGAACATATCTATGGCCTTGCACAGATTGGAAACGCCCCTGACTTTTGATATGCCCTACGACAGGCATAAAAACTGTGTCTATACGTACAACTGAACACGAGAAGTCTCACTTCACCGTTATGTTAGCGTGTACTGCAGATGGAGGAAAGTTGCCGCCTTTCATAATTTTTAAGAGAAAGACTCGAGCAAAAGGAGTACAATTTCCAAGAGGTGTACACATCCGTGTCCATGCTAAAGGATGGATGGATGAAGCACTAACCATTGACTGGTTAAAATGTGTTTGGGCGGCACGTGCAGGTAGTCTACGAAAACAACCTTCCATGTTGGTACTCGACTCGTTTCGAGATGCCTTCTATCCAGAAAGAACTGAAGAAAATGAAATCTGATCTGGTTATTATTCAAGGCGGCATGACCCGTCTACTGCAACCTTTAGACGTTGCTGTTAATAAGCCGATGAAGGATGTTATCCGTTTTAAATGGAATGCATGGTTAACCCGTAAACGCCGTCAGACGTACTATTACGTTCTGCGAAAACTGTCCAATCGGCCGTCAGACGTACAATTACGTCCTGCGTCAGCCATAATTTCTTTTATCTTTCGACACTAGAGACTTATTTAAATGTAAATAACCTTTATATATTTTGAAAGAGGAAGCTTTGTGCTTCCTATCTATACTTGTTTGGTATTTTTTCCTGTTTAAAAAAATATAAAATCAACGTTGAATTTTGCGATGGAATTTTCAATTTTGCTACGATATGACGGTGTTTTTCCGTATAAAAATCGCTTTTTAATGCGGCAAGGAACCTTTCCTTGGTGTTTGAAATGTAATGTAGCAATTGTGTATCTTTTCAAAGGAGAGCACGATTTTTCTCCTCTTTTTTCCTGGTGGAGCCATTTGGCTTATGTCATGCAACAAAGGTCTTCGTCGACATGTAAAAAAAGAAAGTAAAACGTCTTATTAGAAATTTTTACGATGCAATTCATGAAGAATGGAATTGGGTTGAGTAAAATCATTTTGGTAAACATTCGCTTTCATGACAGCGCGATCCTTCGTTCCTCGCTGCATAGGAGAGCGCCAACGCCAACCAATATCTGTTATTTCGTCCTCTTTGAGGTGGTTCGGATTACTAAGGTTTTTTGCATCCCCAAAGCAAGTTAGTTGAGAAAGAGCCTTTGTTCTTTTCAGAGAGGAATTGCGAGAAATTGTGTGTATCTATTTGTATGCATATGCTTGCATATAATATACGTTTAGTTTTGTGATAGAAATTTAGTTTTTACCACTGGCCTACGGACTTTCGGTTTCTAAAGTTGACACATAAATACCTGAGGAAAGGGAGCCCACAAAATTGGGTTCCTTTTCTTTGTCATCTGAAAGAAGATGTAGCGTTTGTTTTCCTCTTCAGATAAGAGCTTTTTCTGTTGTGCTATCTAGTGGGACCAAAGCAGCGAAGAAGCGAGTGAGCAAGAAGAGGACACGTCATCAAAAATCACGAACAGCGAAGCTCTTCCATATATTTACACATTATTTTACTAAACTATAAGGTATTTCTTGCTGAATCCAATTACGCATGTGTAAATTTTCTGAAAATATTTGGAAAGGACTCATAAGCTAGTTGAACTTTTGAAAGTTTTCCGAGTTTTGCATCTAAATTCATTTCTGATGTATACATCGTCATATATCCCTTCCTAAAGAACGAAATGTAATGATTTCTTCTATGTGACTTTTGTAATGACCAAGAATAATGACTGTATAACTAAAACGTTTATATTATAAGTAAATCGTCTTCTAATAAATCAGTAATACTACATTTACTTAAAAATTTCCAGTCAAGACATAAAAAAGTTGAGAAACGTAAAACTTTTCACCTAGTTGGTTTAGATTGGTAGATTCGTAGAATAAAATAGTTACTAATTTAAGTTATTCTTTTATTAAGATTGAACATCAATATCTTTCATAGATTTCCCGGTTTTGAATGTTATATATAAAGTGCGAACGAGCGCCGGAAAATTAGCGATTGGTGTACATTCTCTTTTACTGCAACAATGTTTGTTTGTAAAATATGATACGAAAAATGGATATTTACAAATTTCATGTTTTTCGTAAATCCACAGAAAAATCGAGAGAAAACTTATTAAGTTATGATTTTTTTAAATTTTCTCGAACGTTTTTGCAACGCAATCGTGAAAATTTAAAAACCTCATCCGACCGTACGGGTGGGATTTAATAAATCTCCTCTGGGCTTGAGGGGTTAAGCTACGGTAATCACACATATACTGCTGGTGGCCGTATGCGTCAACCGACTCTCCCCGATGTTGCCGAGTGGGTACTTGCGGCTTGGAATGAATTAGATGCGTCTATAATTCAACAAGGCTTCCTCAAATGTTGTATTTCCAATAATCTTGACGGCAGCGAGGACGACGGTTTGTGGGAGAACGAACAGGTGTCATCAGATGAAGATGATGATGGCGATATTTATTATGACGGCACCAATAACAATGGCATTGACTCGACAGCACTAGATGAGCTTCTTACTAGTGATAGTAATGACGAGTGTTTTTACGCAGTAATATTTAGGTGTTACGCATTTTTGTTTGTTTTTTATTAAAAGTTTGTTTTGTTAACAAATGTTTTATGCAATTTAAAATAAAATCTTGAAAAGTTATGGGTGCGTATTATATACAAATTTCCATTTTATCAGCAACTTTCGGGCTAAATCAAGAATGCGCATTATACACGGGTGCGCATTATATTCGAGATTTTACGGTAATTCAATTTAACTAACAATATATAAATAAAAATAATGCTTCTTGTATACTGCCTTGTTTGTTGTTATTTATATTTTGGCGAAAGTGTTGTTCGACTTCGATCACCGACCTGAAAGTTAATCTTTCGGAATAAATCATAAAGTTCATTTTACTCGATAGTTCGCGCCCATTATTCACGAGATCGTGATCATTCGTGGGAAAATTAATGTGACGTGAGTATAATGTAAAACCTAATGTGTGAATGAATATTTTGATTTTTAAAATCCTACCTTGTTTTGTAACAAACGGCTATTAATGCAGAAAAAAGCGCAAATTGCATATACGGAACGTTGCTTCTTTAGCAGTAATGCAAAAGAAACTAAGCACGACTCTCGGAGGAAGGATCATATAAATTTTATGACAGGGTACTTTTGAAAACTTTCATAAGGACATCTGACGATTGGTAGTCATTTTTCATTTCGTGAAAACCTTTCTTTACGGCTCTTGGAGGAGGTCGGCAGATCTTGTCGCGCAAAAGACACAATCGACGTCTCCCGACTTTTCAGCAAATGGAGTCCAAAATGGGTAGGGCTTATCAGCTTCGGTCGAGGGTAAAGACAGAGAGCGATAAACCGATCGTATTGTTTTGTCCCTTAACTTTGGCCTTAGATCCCGCGGCAGTGACATAAGCGACATTAGAAAGGAAAGTGTAATGAATTCCGAATTTTGTATGGCCGTTTGGTATAACAACTGTCACCTTCTCTTCCGTTTTGGATGTTTGATGGTAAAATATATCATGTTTGAGTGTGGCAAAGCAAAATTTAAAATCATGACGCATAATTTCGTAAATAATATAGTGGTGTAAGATCGCCAATTATGGTGACAATTCATTTACGTCGAATATAATTTTTTTTAATTAGAGTTTTATCGACATTTATCGATTTACATAAAATCCTACCTAGCCTACTTATAAAGCTCCCTAGATCTTATTTGTTATCTATCACAACAATATTTTAATACACTGAGCACTCATACTTCTCAATATATATTTTGCCCTGAGTAATTTTTCCACACGAAAAACTGCTTATTATACTCATCTAATGATCAGCTGCGCCTTGTGGTAATGCTTCCCTCGATGCATTACACGCCTTATAGGTGTATCGCCCGTACATCATCCCGTCCATTTCCTGTATTTTGGCACGCATTTGTATCAACAAAGACTGATTTAGTCTGTTTTCATCTGGATGCAACAAACACTTATTTTTTCGTGGTTGCTAATTAAGTATGTTCAGGAAAACATTAAAACTGATTTCATTATAGTCTTTCATGCTAACGAAATAATTAATTTTGCTCACACGTTTTACTTAATTTGAATGCTCATAAGAAAATATATAGTAACAACAGCGACATGGTTCATACCTTTATTAAGATAAAGTGTCTAATAATTATCTTATACATTAATTATTTTTCCGAAACCAATAAGAACATTATTAATTTACATACTAATTACTAATTTGAATAATGCATTTTGTCTTCGATATCACTAGCAATAGCGCCATGTGTACGCTAAAAACGGCACGGAACAAATAGTATCTTTATGCGATCCAATCTTCCATCTCTCACTGGCCGTTGAGTTTCCATTTGGATAAATACCCTTATCGCTCAAACAAGACACCATATCGCGCCTACCATTTGTCTCTCGCAACTTGCCTGTCTTTCCCTTATTAACGCTTGTCCCTCTTTGCCCCCATTTAATCCTCCAATCTTCCGAAATCCACTCGATGATTTAATGGCAACTAATTCCTAAAATCTGAGTAAAATTAGCTCTTCGGAGACCTTTTTAGTAATAGCATTATTATTTTCTTTATATTTCAGGAAATTCATTACTTTAAATGCTAATAAAACGTACTTCATAAGTAGAAAATAAAAATTTATAATGGAATTTTTATCTGATGTGACATTTAACATATAACATTTCTTCTGCTTTGCACTCTCTCCCATAATTAATTTATGTCAAATTAAAAGTATTCAATGCTCGAATATAATGATTTTTCAGAATAGTAAAGTATTTACTTATTTTATAATTAATTACGTGCTTCATAAAAATTTACTCTAAACTATGTCTTGATTTGAAATTTTTGAAAAACTCATTTTCGCTCGAATCTGTTTAAATGCGTTCAATGTTATCTCATCTGTAATTTACAAACAAAATAAAAATATTTTTATCAATAATTGATAAAACTACTATTCTTCACTCAATCACACTTTTATTATAATCTAAGGCAGGATAATCCTGGCCTGTCAGCGGTCAACTTCAACTAAAATATATCAAGACGCGGGCAACATATATTGTATTTATTCATATCGACATCTTAATATCGCCAAAAAAATGAAATGTATCTAGTATAAGAACAATTTTACGGAAAAGCAAGTCTTAAGTGAAATCTGACAGTAAATTCAGTCAGCTAGCTTGGTATATAAAAGAATATATTTTGTCCAAGGTATTCTCATACCGTTCCGTCATTTAGACGTTTGCCCGCCAGAATTGGTCTGTAAATTTATTAAATAATTTACATACTATTAAAGCCAGGCTCACTTATGTACTTTAAAAAAAAACTTGGATTCAGTCTAAGAGAGGCGTATTTCAGAAGCGGAATTTCGTATTACTTATTAAGGACCAAATTTTTGGCTGCGATGATCCTGATTTCAATGAGAGTCTTTTCTCAATTCAAATATTTATATTTCTTAAAAAGTGGCACCTCGCTTGAAACCGCTCTAAACTTGACTGGCTATCATCTTCTAAAGGATTTGAAATTAATGTCACCGAATATTTTATAAGATTATAAATATCTGTTATTGCTTGGAAGTTGATCCGCTTTGCGAGAAAAATTGCAGTACCTCGTGGGCAACATGTTGTTTGCGAGCTATGGGTTTGACAGATCTGGGATAACCACTATTTTGTGATCCACGCCTTCAAATGTGCTCCTGTTTGACGTTAACTTCTAAGTTTCGATATATAATCTGAGCGGCTACATTTTATCTACAGCATTTCAGCATGTATGGTACATCAGTCATCGAACCTTTCCACAGATCATCCTCTCTCACAATACCTTGTCTATCAACTACTTCTACTACACAGTTCTAATGTGACATACGCAGACCTGCCTGCATATGTTTCCCTTCAATTTTCAGCTTTTTTTGCCCATTTTGATAGTTAAAATTTCTTTCACAATTTTATTCGGCTACAACTTACACTGTTTATTACTTATCTAAAATATTCTGATTTTGGTCAGTATGTTTTAATGTCATATTTATCGCCTTAATCGTAAAAGTTCAGTGTATGCTATATAATAAATAATCTTTAAAATATAGCAGTTTGCTGAAATTATACTGTAATATAAATAAATATCAGTATATAATTTAACAAAAACTTATTCTCGCTAAAGAACGAAGAAGTAACACTAAAGCCAGGAAAATGTTGAAACAAATCCCTTCATTCGGAATTTTCCAATTAATATTATTTTTACTTTTTTAGTATCTTTTCGTGAAATTTTACAAAATCTATGCACTGCCAGAATAATAATTACGTTGATTCGCTAAAATACTTATATAATATTACAATTTGCACATAGATTTGTGAATGTAAAATGAAAAAGGATAATAAAATATCTATTTTAATTTCGATTGAAATATTCGAAATTGATGTAGTTGATGTAGCTTTCTTAAAAATATGCCCTATATTTTGTTTAGTTTAGTTAATCGTTTTCATGAATGCTGGGTTTTGATGTTTTTACTATTGTATTGAAAGATTGACAATGATAACGTGGAAATATCGATTGCACGTTCAGTAATAATACAATCACCTCTTATAAATATTTTAGAGTATGTACGTTCTTTATACGTTTTTACACCGTTGAAGCTATCTAATTCAAAAGTTTCGTGGGTCATCTTATGGACCAAAAAATGAACTTGTTCTAGGTTTGCAGAAGGTGGTGTCTCTTATATCCCATGAGGTTAACAAAATACTATTTCCATAAGAATGAAAGGGAAATGGTGTGGAGAAACCCCAAAATGCCATGCAGCCCTTCACTGATGTGAATATAAATATACCTAAATATTAACATACGATCACGAAAAATAACTTATTTTACGCACAAAAGACTGAATATTTTAATTCTGTTCATGTTTTGTCATATTACATGCTAAATCGCTCAAAATTTATCGGTTTAGATGAACATTTTACAGGCGGCAACAAATCTAAATTTCTTAATTATTATCCTCCTCAAATGGAGATAGCCACGTAACGATTAATGCAAGGAAAGTCCACGCAGTTACTCGCCATAGAGGAAGAATAGCCAACGCCAAGATAAAGGGTGTAAATGGATTCATGCCTAAATATAATCTATGAATACTTATAAAGTGAGTCAAATGATTTTTAAGGAACATTAGAACATTGTTATCTTTTACCATTAACATTGAAAGATTTATCGCAACATAAATCGATACATCTACTTGCATTTATTCTGTAACCAATATTTTGTTTATTGTTTACGTTTTGGCTAATAGTGTTGGCATAATCCACATAATTTTATTGCTGCTTTAAAGGCTTCTTTGCATCTATACATGTGAATATTAAGTAAGACGTTAATGAGTAATTATATAAATGGTAAAACTTTACAATAGAATACACAAAATAGTAAATTGTTAATGTAAACATCGTAATAATTCCTATTTTAATAAAACTGCTCGATTACCCAAATATTCTTGAAAAAACAGTCTGCCTTCATTATATGATGGATTCGCCATTGAGATACACCCAGGAGCACAAGCCTGACTTAAATTTTTCAAAGGTTTCTTTAGGTGTTAGTTAAAATCCTGTATAAAACTCTTCTCCGAATAACACATTTGAGAAATTTGGGGGCACCGACAGCGCGGGGCCCCGAGCAATAAAATTCGTTTGCTACTAAAGAAAATTCTTTCCTAAGCGAAGCCGGGCGTTTCAGCTAGTATTTTTTACGCGACATTAAGATTAAATACTAAACTAAACAAAATGTTTCAAGAACCGAAAGGGGAACCTTTTCAATCTGAAAGTCGATATTTTTCTAAGGCGTCATATTTTTTAGCGTCGACTCAAATTGTCGAAGATTACGTCTTACCTATCAAATTTACATAATATAAACAAAGAATAAAATGCTAGTAAGATGGCAAGTATTGAACACAACATCGATTATCTTTAGATATTTAATAAAAATAAAAATTGATAATGCCAAATCATTTTAGATAAAATAAGCTGATATGATATTCCTGAATTATTGCAAATAAAGATGAATGGAGGTTTTAAATGCCGCGCCACGATGGAAACAATGATCTCACACGGTCGCTACAACTAAGAATCAATGGAGCTGATCCGTATCTAGATGGATGACACTTCAAACGCCACCATGGTCGTTATCACTAAAGAGGATTGAAAGTGAGGTTAACAACCTCGCTTCAGAAAATTACCGCCATACAAAATTTCCAAAAATAGTCGGTGTACTATTATTAACGCTTGTATGACAATGGATTTTTTGCTGCCATGACAAATAAAATCGCTTCAAGATATAAACATTACTAAGTAATTATAAAACGGATAAAAACAACAAAATAACTTCCACCCGATTCATTATAAATAGGATATAATAATGTAAACGGAAATTCCCACAAGATGAAATGAACATTATAATTTTCAATGATTTTGGGCGACTTTCGGTCCTCGATGGCAATAACGTTATCCACCGAAGGTAGTTTTCTTTTGCGGTATACACTATACCCAAGTTCAAACGCGAAAGCGTGACTTCAAGAGATAGAATCGGGAGTTTATACTCAACATGAAAGTATGTTGAAATTTGAAGTTTTATCTAAGTTTTCGAATCAAATTTAGGTATGTAGTAGCTCTCTTACGTTATAAAAATTTTAAGGAAATCAAAATTTTTCCTATATGAGTAATATATTTATCTTGATCAGAATTAGTCACTTTCAAAACTTAATGTAAGTTTTGTGAATTCATGTATTTGTGAGGAAAAAATATTCTGCATGTCTCGGTCTGCATGAACCCCTAATTTTTAATATGAATTAGTGATACGGTGGACGATTTACTCATCGCATTACTTGTGTTATAACCGCAGTTTTTGTCTCAAAACTTGATACGACGATTGCTTGGGAATTTTTCAGATGTACTTATCTTCCGAGATATGCAAATTTCGCGTTAACGCGATTTCATTTGAGTTATTTTTTATTTAATTTTTAAAAAATTTATTTTATCAATTTTATTTCGAAGCGTCTTAATCATAGGGTGAAAAATAGTGCGCACAGCATAGGTTACGCGTAGTCACCAACCGCCACTCACTAGCCTTCGGCTAGATCAGCTTATCAGTGTGCTTTGTGGCGTTCGGACGTGTGAACTGCTGTTTATTTGTCTAATTCTAGTGAATATCAGTTTGTCAGTGTGCTTTGTGGCGTTCGGGCATGTAAACCGCAGTTTATTTCAACACTAATCCTAGCGAGTATGAATTCTAAGCAATCTAATACTGGCAGTGATGCGAGTGTTAAGAGGAAGAGAAAGTCTCTCACTTTGGAAGTGAAATTAGATGTTTTGAATCGATATGAAAAAGGAGAGAGTACGGGTGATATCCAGCGTGCTTTATGTTTGAGTGAATCCACGCTCAGAGTAATTCGCTCTAATGCTTCCCAAATTAAATAAAGCAGTAAAAGCACTAAGAAATAAACCTCAGCTTGATCAAAAATTATTTCGTTCTAACATAATGGGAAAAATGGCAAGATGTTCACTAAATGGATTGAATATCAAAATCATCAAAATATGTCTTTATCTAATGCTGTCATTCAGTAAAAGGCAAAATCGTTGTATGATGACTGACCGTGGCTTCTGGCTTGCTCTAAGGAACTCTACAAAGATAAAATTAAGCATGCTAATCAACTGTCCTTAGAAATAAATCTTAAACGTCAAAAAGTCAATAAATATATTCTTCAGTTTTATTTTTATGCAAATGTTAAAAAAAATTAAATTCAATGTGTTATACCGAAAATAAATAGAAATTTATTTATTCATTCCTCTATTTAATGTTTGTGTTACCTAACAAATCGAAAACACTTGGAAATAAGATAATTTCGTACAAAAGAGTGAATGTATTTGGGTAAGTAACCTTTATTTATAATATTATTGCTATCGGAAAAAGCAGAGAGCTTGCGAAATATAAATATCGTAATTTTATTTTTTGAAAGATTTATCTTTCACCCAAATCATAAAAACAATATTAAATTAACATCTTTTCAAATGCGGCATTTAATGAACCTATTTTATCACATAGTTATTTGTTTAAATAAAAAACTTCCAACATGACATTTCACTTTAATATAAATTCAATTATATACCTAAGTTAATTGACTCGTTTTTCTTAATTAATAGTGGATTAATCTCGCTAATATAACTGATGTTTTCATAAAAAGCAACGTAGCGTTAATATCCAAAAGTAGAACATATGCGACAAATGAAGCCTTATAAACTGCACTCATTGCCATGTTTGCCAACTTTTGATCAATTAACCCAAATGAATGAAAATATCACGTAATATTTCAAAGAGCTTATTAAAAATTTCAGATTTTCCATAGTGAAAATCAAGCACGACTTTCTAGAATCGTATAAATTTTCGACGGTAAATGTTAGTGCTGGCAATGCATCGTATCTTTCGCTTAGCATTTCGCCCGATTCCATTACGCCGTATATTTGCCGTTTATTAGCACACATGGCCTCGTTCGTCTTTCTCCCTCCGCGGAATGGGATAAGCAAGTCGGAAAGACGACTTAAGGCGGCGGGATGAAAGAATTGGAAATGAAGTGTCAGATGAGGAGGAGAAAAACAGCATGCAATCCATTCAGTATGAGAGAGAAAAAGAGATAAACAGTGCCGCATATACAGAACAATTCGACCTCCTTAGCGGAGGAGGGCGTGGCCATGTGATCGAAAAAACACTATTGCGGCTTCGCACATACCGCCATGTAACAAGCGAGGTCCGTAGACTCCGCAGATAAAAAGAGGATATGGTCCATAAAAATCAGCGAACGGTAAAAATGGACATTTATGAGCGAGAGAGAGATGGAGAGAGGGGGGGGACCCCGCTTGGGAAGTGATGGACGGAATGTTTTCGACAGAAGTCGGACGCTGCTTATCCGGAATCGCATGAAGAACGTTTGACGCAGGCGTAAATAAACGAAAAAAAACTATAAAAACAATTCCAAAATGCGCGTCAGAATGAAAATCACCTCTTCCCACCGCGGTAAACATAAACGATGCGTAGTATTGGTTAAATAGAGGATCTGTTGGCAAAAAAACGGCGGAGATGGGAGAGAAAAAATAAGGAAATTATTTTATTCACACAATCGGAGCTGTTTGCAAGCAACCAAATCCTCAAGTAAAATACAAAGTGAGCAAAAGTACGGGAGAGAGAGAGAGAGAAAAATGGAGATTTGCGGAACAATACGACAATCATACCGAGAAACAAAAGATGAAATAGAGATGTCCATGAAGAAGGAAAGGAGATTATACGCGATTCATTCGAACGAACCGGATTATCTCACAAGGATGCGAAGGAGACGTAAGCGGGGGAAAGAAAGAGAGACGCTGAGATAGGTAGGAAGAGGGAGGAAACAGCTGTTGGAGAAAAAGGACGGAAGGTAGAATAGGATAGGGTAGGTAAGGGATGAGATGATAGGAACGGAGAGAAGGGACTGCAAAAGAAGGGAGAGAGATAGCGGGCGGGGTTGAAAGATGAGAGGAGACGACGATGAAAAGGAATCAACGAAAGGGGAGAGCGGGTAAAGAGGAAGGGGAAGCAGAGTGAACCGGTAAAACGTGTGCGCGCGCGCGTGTGTGTGTGTGAGGGAAAGCGAGGAGGAGGGAGGAAATGGAAAAATATGGGCCGGTAATGGGGATGAAGACGGTGGCGAGCCGGTCGGCTGAAGGGTTTTTACCGTGACGAAGAAGTTGTGTTGGAGAAAGCGTAATGTCAGGGTGTTGCATTATCGCGGAAGTTAGGGGAGGGTTACGGTTTGATCAAGTTGTTTGGTTATTGAAGCCAGGAGAAGGGAGGGGGACGAGAGATGGGGGAAGGGAAAAGAGGGAGGAAAGAAGGGGGAGAGGTTGGGGACGTTTGGCGAAGCTTGGAATTTATAGAAATGAATTATACTGATTTTAGCAATGTGCGAGGGTTGATTCGGGTTGTTGAATAGTGGAGGAGGAGGAGGAGGGAAGGGGTAGTCGCGGAGGAGAAGCAGAAAGATGAGTGGGGAATGACGAAAAGGGAAGTGAGATGCAGAAAAGGGGTAAGATGAATATGGGGTTTAGAGGGGAGACTTTTTTTAGAGGGTAGTGATGCGGCGGTGGGGAAGAATGTTGGAGTCAGGAGGGAGTGAGAAGGGAAGTTTCAGAAAGAGAGAGGAGGAGGGAGTTCCCGCGGTTCGCCGCGTCGCATTGGATCAATGCGGCGCCGGGAGCCGAGGGTGCGCCGCGGTGAGGAGTGCGGGGTGCGGTGAAGGGAAGGCACGAGACGAGGAGAGGGGGAGACTGAGAACGCATGCAGAATGAGGCGGAGGGGGGAAGCAGGAGGAGGGAGGCAGGAGGGGGGAGGGCTACGGTACACGGTGGGGACAGAATGTTGCACGCGTATTGCAGTGGTAGCACGTCTGGAGGGAGGGAAGGGGAGAGGAAAGACATCTAGGTCCATGTTTCGAGGGAGATGAGCATTATAAAATTTAACACACAAGTTTTACGTGGGCAAGGAATTGCTAAAAAAAGAACACTCTGCTCATAAAAAAACGGAAGACAAAAATATGAATGTGTTTATTGTCTTCTATGTCGCTTGTTTGGAATGATTCGGGCTTTTTTCCGAGTCGCACAAAGTCCATCGGCGTAAAGTAAAAAATAAGTTTTGGGAAATAAATCATCGCGATTTAAAGGAGATGTCGACGACGAAATATCGTTTAACGAAAATTAACGGCAAAAGAAATGATGAAATGAGAAGGTTATATGTCGGTTTTCTTCGGAGACATACGTGAGACTTATCTTAAATTGTATTTCTTGATTTTATTTTTTAATGGTTATTTTAAGGCCTGAGGCAATTTAAAAGCCGAAAAAGTCGACATGGCATACTTTCGTGACGGGTTCAAGATTATTTCAAGGATTATTTCAAGGAATAATTCTATAAAATGTGTGGAGGTATCTCTTTCCTATCTGATATTCTCAATTTAAAAATATATAAATATCAGCGTTTTCTGATCTCATCTCACGTTATTGTCACAATGATATAACATAAAATAAATATATTATTTTTCAAAATTTTCGCTCAAAATGTATCATAAACATTAAATAATTTTGCTATAGTCATATAAATCACCTATTTCATGGTAAGAAAAATAAATTTAACTTCAAGTTTAAACATTCAAAAATTCTCCATAACATCTATTCAAAGATAGAACGAAATATTTTATTGTGATTTATCCTACATAATGCAGTCACTTCCTTCAAAATTGAAATTTTAAACGTATCTGACGAATGAAATTATTGGCATTGATTACTATTTCGCGAAAAAGATGTAACCGAATGGAATATTGAAAATTAGTAAAAACTGTACTTGAAGAACTTTCTTTTAACGGCCGTTAAAACACTTTATCATACTGCCCATAACAAACGAAAATCAATTGTAAAGTGAGAGGTCAACGAGCGTAAGAGTGTGAATCTAAACTAAATCCAAACGAACTCAATTACCACCAATCCCTTTTCCCTCTCCCTGCCTCTCTACCTTCGCTCTCTCCCTCCCACTGTCTTTCTCTCTCCCTCCCCTCTCCCCATCGATTTCGATACGAGACCGGAAATGCATTCTCTCTCCAACCAACCGAAACCTAAATTTTGACGATTTAAACGGTCAGGTGTGACAAAAGGGACACGCTTCCACACCTTCACTCCAGCTAAGTGCCATTTTCCAGTCTCTTACTCTAGATCCCAATTAATTCTCTCTCTCTCGCCTGTAATTCCACACTTGTATTTCGCTTCCACTCGGAAACAAAGTGGTTGAGATGGAGGGGGAAGACAAGGGAAAGGGGAGGAGGGAGGGATATAGGGATGGAAAACGCCATGCGATTTCGCCTGATTGCCAACGACGAGCAGTGGGAAGAAAGGGACGCGTTAGAGAGGCTGAGAAAAAATTAAGAGCAATCAATCATGCGAGAGAAGATGAAAGCATTTTAAGTGAGAGGAAGAGCGCCAAGTGAAGGTATAACGAAGAAACAGAACGAAATTCACCTGCGAGATAAATGACTAAAATAATCGACATTTTAATGCGCTACCATACGTAACTTATGAGTGATAATTAAAAAATGATTTGGTTAATTGGGAGTCACTATTTATTTGTAAAATTATAACTCCAGTCTCTCTGCGTCACAGTCACAACAGTTGACTAGTTAGGTAATATTCAAATAAACAGCAGTATTAAGGAAAAGCATTTTTCATTTTCCTCTAGAAGTGATCTTTACAAAGAAAAGGAAGAAAAATCTCTTAATGAACAAATCGCCAAGTTAAATAAATTTTATAATTATTTAGGGATGAGATTACTAAATTTCTGTTGAGATTCATTGTTGAAAACTCAATTCCTTATATTGAATTGTAACAACTAAGCACTCTTAAATTTATAAAAGTCATACGGAGCCAAAACAAAAGCAGTTCAACTCAGACTAACAGAGGAGAGAAAGGAGTGAATAAAGCTATAGAACGAAAGTAAATGAGACAAGATGATTGAATCTTATATGGGAGAAGAAACAAGGGGATGGAAGGCTAAATAATGGTTAGATAGGAAGGAAATCGCATTTGCTAAGGCGAGATTCGATACGAGAGGCCTTCTCCATCCATCTACATCAGAAAAGGGATAGAGAGAATGAGAGGAAGGAAGGAAGAAAAAGAGGGGACAAAAGGGCGAGTCGGAAGACGAAGAACAAGCGTTAGCGAGAGGGAGATAAACTAATCGAAGGAAGATGCGAGGAAAGGAACACAGTCGAAGACAGATCCGCAGAGGGAGGTGGTGGGGGAAGGTGGTTTGAGTGAAAAACATTCAGAGAGCTGGAGAGAGGGAGATGGAGGGAGGGAGAGAGGATTTTCCCCGCATTCCTATCGATGGCTTGCTTGCTCCTTGCTTGCGCATGACCCTTCCTCCCGGCATGTCTCCTTACACCTCCTCTCTCCTTCCTCTCGCCTCCTCTCCACACGTCACTCCCTCCAGCTTCCCTCCGCCTCCTTCTCTCCCTCCCTCCCATTAGGTCCGTTGGCTCCAAAGAGGATGAGCGGGGGTCTCCCTGCATAAAAGCTTTACGACGAGCTGGACGGGCGGCGTCGCAGAGCCGCCCACCCCCTACCATCCCCTACCACATCCTCCTGTTCCCCTCCTCTTATATTCAACATCTCATCTCCTTGTTGTGCAATTCTGGAGAGAAGTCTATTTTGCATTTTCCCGCGTGAATTCCAGTGCGGTCGGCTGCGTGTTATTATCCATTATTATCCTTCTCTACCAATAACGAAGGCACTGATTCACATTTCCACGGGAGGATATAGGCTAAATTTTCCTTCATTTTTAAACAGCATCATTGCTGTATATAAATTTTAATCTTTTCTTCCTCGCCGATATGTGACAATCTATTTATTGAAGTATAGCAGCAAATTGTAAGTGTACTAGATTCAAAATTGCTTCATAATTTACACTCTATAATAAAAAATTCAATTTTTGCAATGAATAAACTAAAATCTAAGCCAGGGCTCCCCAAACTACGGCCCGCGGGACACATCCGGCCCGCGCAGTGATTTGATCCAGCCCGCCTTATCAGTAAGAGTAATCTGTAGATATCATTTATGATAAATAAACGGCATTTTCCAAGTACTTGAGTGAAATCTACTTTTAATATAAGCGAATTAAATATTACATAATCGAAAATTTTCTCAAAACTTGCTCTTTGAAATTTTCACACGGCCCGAGCAGTTATATAAAAGGCCGTATTTTGCCCGCACAGTGGATCATGAAGCCTCATGTGGCCCTTTTAGTAAAAAGTTTGGTGCCCCTTGGTCTAAGCTATTCGTTAGTCAAAATCTGACTTCAATGGTTATGTTGCGATACTCCTAAGGATTAGAAACCTATTGCAACTTCTCAGTAATATATCAAAAAAAGAAAATAAATTGCTTTAACACTTTGAGATTCATTCGATTCTAAATAGAAGGATTCCTTCAGAAATAACAAAATTATAGAATGTAAATAAATATTATCCCTAATTTACTAGCAGGAAATGTTATGAAAGGATAAATATGAAGAATAAGAATTTGTTTTCCTTGATCTGTAATGTAATTAAATAGCAGTAAATAAGGAATTCATATCCTTTTGTGGATTCTAAAATTATTTAATGAACCTTAAGAATAGATTCCTCTTGCAGATGATTTGATTGCCCTCCCTGATTGTAAAAAGGAACAAGTAATACTACCTACACGCAAATTTCAAAGGACATACAAAACAGCAGAAAGTTTATCCATAATTTTAGGTTAAGAGAGATATAACAGTTCAAAAAGGCAACTTTCGTCAATTTTCGAGAGCTGTCTCGTATGATTGATATTATTTGAAAAAATTCGTCAACTGAGCTCAACTTATTTTGAATATTATCTATTATATGCTTGTATCACAAGATAATCTTCGTAATGTATAAGGCGAGATAATTTGTTTTATCAAAGTATCTATTTGGAAAAAAACAAACTAAAATTATGGTCACTAGTCTTGGTTTATTTATCGAAACATTTTATAAATAATCGTAAAACATAAGCGGCGAATAATTAGAGCGTGTGATTTAAATAAAGCTTCCAACGAAAATTTAACGAAATGTGATTGGAAGAGTCTAAGACGAAAAGGTGACGATTTTGTTCGCGTATAAGTTACATTTAAAAACTCGCCAAGTTAGTTATTTTTTACGTTAAATCAGTTCGGAAGGGTGCGAGTTTTAAAGGAATTTTCACCAAAATTACTAACGGAAAACTTTGACAGCGAATCCACCTCCGGCGCACACGTAGGCCACTGATGACCTCGTTCCCCTTTTTTAACGTGCGAGTCTTTTCGCGTGCGAGACAAATCAATGCGGGCACGACTAAGAATACGCGAGGGGGGAAGTGCGCGCGCCCGCGGGGCGTGGCACGCGGCGTCCGAGGATGCAAAATGAACTCCTGATCGGGAGAGACACGCGGAGAGACAAAAGAGAGGAAAAGAGGGAGAGAGAAAAAGCAATCGCCTAAGAGGATTCTTTCTTCCTTTTTCTCCTCGCATCTCTTTCTCTCCCTTTTTCTCCCGCCATTTACGTCCTAAGCGATAACAGGAGCGGGCCAAAGAGACTCCGACTGTCCTACCTTCCGTGCTCCGACTTCCAACGCACGATAGAAGTAGAATGTTAAAGGGCGTCTTTTCCGACGACATCCGACCGACCGGACGCCATTAAGGGAACCTTCCCTGGCAGCCCGTGAGGCGCCGAAGATACGCTCCGCCGAGGGCATCCTGAAAGCGGCACTCGAGCAAGCAGTCCGCGCCACAGCGTCGGAGGCAATGGTACTTACCTGGAAAGAGAAGTAAAAAATAGGCATCGTGAGAATTCAAGCATTGCTGAATCAAATGGGTCAGGAAATGAATAACATGTGCGTTCATTTGACAAACATCGCGAAATGTTAATATTCGACAATTGCGATTCTCTCCCTCCCGCTATTATATAAATGGAAATTATAGAAACAAACGCATATTGCCAGTCAAATAAAAAAGGTTCGGCTATCTCGTGGAAAAATCGAGATCAGGGGAGAAAAAAAAACCATCTTCTCTATAAAAATGTTTACTTTGGAACCATAGTCGCTCCATCGGTGGAATCGATTAACGCTTCGAACGCACGCTAATATCCTTCGAACGAGGCGGACGTGTAACTCCAAGGATGCATACCAAGGAGCGACCTTGAATCGCCGGAGGCGGGGTTCGAGTCGGCCTCTCTCGGGTGCCCTAATCCCCTTCCCATTTGGCACTTTTGGCAGGAGAAGGAGAAAGAGAGAGCGTCGGGAGGGAAGGGGTCACAGAGAGAGGCCCCAAAGGCCTCCTCCGGACCTGAGATGCCCCGATCGATGCAACGCGACGGGAGCCCTCGGAAAGGCCCTCGTGTCCTCGCGTGTTCCGCGTTCTCTCTCTCTCTTGAGGTCGCGTGACCAGAGGGGCACTTGGAGTAAGGCGCCGTGCAGGCAGTCCCCTGCACCGCTACTCCTCCTTCCCCTTTCCATCCCCCTCCGCACGGCAACGCGGGGACACGTTAAAGGGATCGACACTGACTCCATCTCGCCCCTCCCGTGTCGAGTGCAGCCCATACGACGCCACCGTCGTAGCGAGAGGGACGTGGGGTGGGGCGAAAACACTTTTTTCCGTGCCCCCCCAATTGCTCCGTCCCACCTTCTGCCCTCTCTCTCCCTTCTTACCCCCCTCACTTTCGACTTCCTTCTTTTTACTACCTCGTACTTGTGCCTTCTAGGCCACGGGCTTGCATAAATATTTTCCGGGAGAGTTGTAAAGGCCTTTCCTCCCTTTCCGACCGAGCTGATCGATTACCAATCGATCCATCGATCCGCCCTCGAAATCGCGGGCAAAAAATAATACAATCGGTCGAGCGTTTTGGAAGGGAATCTACGGTGAGGGGGGGGGGGGGGGGGGGAGAACGCCACAAACAAAAAAGAAACTCGACGAGAAAAGCGAAACGACGGAAAGGAATGAGAAGGTACGCCGGAGTGATCCGCTCCGGCGATACGGGAATCGGGGAGACCGGAAACAAAAGAATTCTTGGGCAATTAACAACTCTCGTTACGCGTTTCCTCGGATACGTCGATACAACCCGCGTCGCTGCGGGTTATCATTCCTTCACGCGCACTCCTAGTCATTTCCTATGGTCTGCTTTAAAACACGGCGGAGAATGTTTTTTTACTTCGGTAATCGGCGCTACCGGTTTCTCCCCTCCCCGCACCCTCCCCCCGCCTTATCCCGCCCATAATGTGCCTCCATATCTTAAAGGTGGGCCGGACGGCTCTATAGACCCACCCCCTTACCCCTTCCCTCTACTCTCCTACCCTTCAGCGACCTCCACCTCCCTCTTCCTGCCCACTTCTCTATTCCACTCTTCTTCCTCCTCTCCCTCACCGCGGCCCCTCCCCTTCTACCTCGCTCTCGCAAAAGCCGCTGTTCCGCTCGCGTGTTATTTGGCAGTTGGTGTCTCTTTGAGGGTGGCCCGGCGGCAGCGGAGGGCAATTGCTTGGGCCTTGAAGGCACATTTCAAGCGATCCGTGGAACATGGATCTAGTTTAGCGTCCTTGAAGAAAGTTCCCTCTCCCTTCAAAGATATGACGCCGGCCGATTAATTTTAATAATTTTATGGGATACTATAGTGTAAGCTGTCTAGCATCCCGATCTTAATTTTGTAAAGCGTATGCATAAAGATTTTTGTTGTTTTACATCTTGGATGAGCTATGCTAAGCACCCGCCTATGAAAAGTGGGATGACCGTTTTTGACCGTAATTTAAGGTTAGGTTGATGACGCGGACTCGTTAAAACTACGAAATCTTGTAAAAAAATATCATCCGATAGTTTTTCTATGCTTATATAAACGCAACTATAAAATAAACGTTAAAAATTTAAAAACAATTGTCTTTTTGGCATTGGAGAATTTAATGAAAGTGATTTATATGAATGAAAATTCAGATTTAGAGTAGTCTTATTTCGGAAAACTTAATAGAATTACAAATCAATGATAAAAATATAAATATACAAATGTATATTCATATCAAACTTTTCTTACTATCATGAAGTAAACATTATTTTCTACTCTGTGGTGTGGTCTTTAATGTTAATTCATCGATAAATATAAAAAGTGTCCTTAAACAAGATGCATAAAATTTCTCAATATGACGTTAGCAAAAATATTATCCAATTAAATGCTCGTGTGTCATAAATTTCTGATGCTTTTATAATATAAATGTATGTATATATACACATATATATTCTAAATATATAGAAATATATATTTAGTTATACTATAAAACAAATTTCTGCCTTTTTTGTTGATGTAATAATGATTAATTAAATCATACTGATAAAAGAAAACAAATATCTTTAAAAACCAACTTTTGTAAATGCCATTACGGTTTGTTATCTCAAAGTTTCTTAAAAATTTTATAAGTTTTTCATAAACAACCTCACCTGTGGCAGAATCATGAGCAGCCCCTCCTTAAATGGCGCCATCAAAACATTGACATTTTCATCCTCGAATTCCTCATACCCCAACCTTTACGTTAAGAGCTGACATCTACCAAACCAACAAATTTTACTATCTATAAATAGCAAAAAGGTCCCATCAAACTGTATTTCAATATAAAACTTTGTACTTAATGTTTTATTTATGATTATAATTTTTATTTGCCATATAAAATAGGAATTTTTAATGATTAGGTGATATTCTTGATAAATATCCCAATAGGCCGTGCAAACGAAAAAAATGTACAACAATATATGATTTCCTTTCTAAAGTAATTCATGAAAAGTATAGAAATTTCTACTACTGAAAATTACAGGAAATAAGCAATTAGATAATGATGCATATTAAATAAAGATGCTTCTCTCTAAAAATACATGAATTGCAAGGTTATGTATGTGCATGGTGCCCATGATTGAATATGTTTTATTTTCACCGGTGCAAATTGCCGCATCACAATTTTATGTCACTCCAAAATATTGATTCATTGTTTCACATTTGTAACAATCATGTCCTTTGATAGTATTAACATTTGACCTCTAGAAATGTGGACGCAGTAACGTTATAGAAACATCAAATTGAGAAATATGCTATATAAGTCAAACTAGGCGGCCTGTTTTAACGAAAATAGTGAAATAAAAGAAATTTGCATAAATTTCTCTCTATGTTTGGGATGTCCTAAATGTCAATGATAGATAAGTGCACAAACAATTAGGCGGAAAAGGAGCTAATAAATATTTTCACATGAATGTGATTTGTCATTTTTCTAATATAGTTATACATAAATTGAGTTATAACAATTTAAATAATTACAAAATATATTATGCATAATGATAAAAAGGATATATTCAAGTATAACATATCAAAGTTAGCGACTGGTATTCAAGAAAGTCACACGATCTACAACTCCTCTCCATAAGCACATATGATACGTGTGTCATTACATTTTTTTAATTCAAGGCACTTCATTAAAATTTCATGAGAAACACCTACCCTATGACAACATTTTCAGTAGTATACTACTTTTTAAGGAACCAAAAGTTTACGACAAAATATATATAGTCCTGATCCCTTATATTCATGTTTATCAAAAAGAAAGGTATAGTCTAAAGGCACATTTTTAACTAAGGGTTCTAACATGTGCTGTCTTTACGCCGGGGTAAAGAAATCATGACCCCATTAGTTGAACACACATATATATATATATATATATATATATATATATATATATATATATATATACACGCAGAACTTTCAGGCATATGGAAAGAGAATTCCATGGTGCTGGGAACAATTACAAATTATTTCATTAAAAATGAAATACCTTATATAGGAGACATCACTACGTTCCTTAAAAGGCTACAGATTATAATGTATCGACATTACATGGGATGAAAAAGATTCAATTTCTCGCTGATTAATCGTCGTTTCAAAACCGACGATCTCAGTGTTTCACAAAAGTCAGAACAATACTACCGATATTTTCAAATGAGTGGACATAATAAATTCAGATCATAATATACACTGCATACAAAATAACAATATGCTTCTAACTCATAAGCCAGGCGACTAAGAAACAAACATAATGCGCTTGAATCCTGTCTTCAATTCACACAAGGAACAATGACCGCGCACTTTTAATTTTGCAAACCGAACAAAACCATCGTCTAAATTCAATGCAGTCAATGCAACCAAACTAAAGAGTTTCATCTTCATGTGCGACCAAAGATGGATACACTAAGAAATTACACATCCAGTGAAGCACACATGTAGTTGATGAAGCAGAGAGGTCGAGGGTGAACAACATTGTCTTTTATTTTGAGTCAAAAAAGCTAGGATTGCATGCCAGGCATGTGCTCTTTTTTATTTTCCAGGATCGGCAATGGGAATCGTTCTCTTCCATCCGAAGTGAAAAACCGCTGGTAGGATCTACCGTCGCTCCTTTTTTTTCAACTCGGCAAATCCAATATCCAAACGGCACATCGAATGCAATGCGGGCTAACAGCAACTCGGCAATCTTCGTCTCAAATTGCACCCGAGCCGATGTTAGCGATTTGCTTGATCCCGTCATACAAAGCACACAGAAGATGATGAAATCTTCCGTTTTCTTTCAAGTCATCATGCAAATTAACGATATAAGCTTGGTAATGCGTGCTGGGATGGGTGGTTTATATATATTATTTATAGAATATATAATAGATAGGCATCCCGCTTTTCATTCGGAATCAAGAAGCAATGTGGTTTACGTCAGGGAGAAGCAGCAGTCCTTTCTCTCGTGTTAATGCGTCAAGCACCACATCTGCGTGCCTTGCAATTGCTCATTTAAAGCAGTGATCGAAGTGACAGAGAAGGTTTAAAGGTCCACTCCACTTATTTTTTGGGTATCCGGACAGACAGCCGCCACTCGGTAGCAAAGGCCGGGTCGGGGGCGGAAGGGAATCCCCCTCACGTGCCCGGAGCCAGAGACAGCAATCGGGGAAGAACCCATCGGGTCGCCAAAAGTACACACACTTATTGTTTTTTTTTAGTTTCGGACCCTTATTTTTCCTCGGCCACCATGCAGGCCCCTAAAGACCCCCGCGTGCGTGGTGCTCGAGTAACAGATTACATATGTATAGAGAGAGATAGACAGTGCTGCCGGTAAAGCCATTTTTGGGTGCCGTGCGTTGAGCCAGAAGTCTTCCTCACCTGCTCCTAAAGGCATCCGTAGTCTTCTGCTCCTTCTTCTTCTTGTTCCGGAGGCGGCGACGGGGCGGCGGACCACCGCCGCCCCCGCGACGCCCTCCACCCCCGTCGTCCAAGCCGTCGCCCCCTCCCCCGCGACCGCGACCCCCCTTCAGCCTCCGCCCGACGTCTCCCGAATACACCCCGAACTCCGCATCCTCCCACGGATCCTCCCCCTCCCCCCCTTCGTCGATCCAGCCGATCCAGTCTCCCCATCGGGCCCCGACAGGCCCTCCCCCGCCTCCGTAACCGGTGCCTCCGCCGCCTCCAAAGCCTCCGCTACCCGACCGTGCCATCCCCCGCACGCCTGCCATGCCGAGGTTACCGGGACGCCCCCTCTGCGGCGGAGGCGGCGACCTCGCACCCCGCCCTCCTTGGGCGGTCGTCTGCACAGCGTCCAGAGAGAAGAGCGAGGGAGAGGCTCCGTCTCTCAGGGAGCCTCCGAGGAGGGGCGAGTTGGGGCTGCCACCGGAGCGACCGGAGGAGTCGTCGTCTCCCCCCACGTCTCCCGCGGACCCCCGGTCCCTCTGGTAGCCTCCGCCCCTGCGGCCCCTGCGCCTCCCGGCCGGCCCTCCCATCGCCCCTACCCGCCGCCTCTCCTTCTTTTGCCGCCTCGCCGAGAGAGAGAGATGATCCGGAGGATTCAGTCACCCGCAGGGATGACAGAGAGCGAGAGAGAGCGAGAGGAGCGGCAGAAGGATGCAGGACCGCCACCGCAGCCGCCGCGCAACGGAGAGCCGCGTGGACGGTGTTGCGACGGGAGTCACCGCGCTCGGGGGTCGCCCTCGAAACGACCGCCCCAGACGGAGTGGGCGTCACGGAACGGGACGGCGTCCCTCTCTCTCTTCCTCTCTCTCTCTTCCTCTCTCTCTCTCTCTCTCCTCTCTCTCTCTCACCCTCCTTCGCCCTTTCTCACCCTCTCTGTCACTGTGCGATAGACGGCGCGCGCCTCGGGCGGAGACTCCGCGGGGAAAGACCCGGCCAATCACGTGGTCAAAGGGCGGAAGACCGCGACCGCGACTACCACCCACGCCCGCTCCCAGCGACTCCTACTGGCGGCCTCCGGCGGATCCCGCGTGGAAGGGCGGAGAGCGTGGAGAGGCCCTCGCCGCTTTAACCCCACGGCGGAGGGGTAAGAAAAGGCGTCGGAGGGGGGAGAGGGGTGTGATGGGGAGGGAGGGGGAGAGGTAGGGGAGGCGGTGCGGCGATTGGTCGAACGGCGAGCACGTGCGGCGGGAGCGGATCGATGCCGTCGGCTGCGGCGGGCATTCGAGATGAAGTGCGGGGCGAGCGAGTGCCGCGGGGCGCCGACTCGACCGGAGCCCTCTCCGAGATGGCCCCCGACCACGGGCACTGCGAAGGGGCCACGCCAGGGACGGAGAGAGAGACGGAGAGATATGGTCTCAGGTGAAGGCTACGGCGCGTCCAACGCGGAAGGAGGGGAAGGGAGAGGTACCGGGTTCGAGGCACGGAGGTGCCGAGGAGAAAGGTTGGGAGCGATCGACGGGAACGACCGGGGCCATGAGACGCAGGGAGCAAACTAAAAAACGGGATATATACCTCTCTCTCTCCCTCACTTCCTCCTCTTCGCCGCACCCGACCTCCCTCCCTCCCGCCTCACTCCTTCCCTCTTTAAACCTCTTCATCTCTCCCTGTTACATTGCCTCTCTCTCTCTTTCGCCCTCTCGCTCCCCTCCTCCCTCTCTTTCCTCTCCTATACTCCTCCTCTCTCCCCTCTCTTCCGGGAGGAAGTAGACCGCTGACCCTGATGTCGCTCCCTCCACGCCATTCCCCCTCTCACTCCCCGCCTAATTGGCTCCCCTCCTCTTTCCACCTCCCCTCCTAGGTCCCACCCCTTGAATCAATGTAGGAGGGATGGAACCTCCCTCCTCCCGGCTACACTCCGCACTCCCTCCTCTCCTGCACTATTAGGAGCATCGGGTAGAAGGGGAGGGATGAGGGGGAGGAAAGGGGGTTGAGGGGCTGCAGGCGAAAGGCGCGGAGAAGGAGACGGCGACTGTGGAATAGGAAAAGTGCGCGTGTCGTACAATCTGTCGTGTTCCCAGGTACGCCAGTGCCAAGAAATGGATTGGGGAGAGGGAAACGCAGGAAGGGAGGAAAATATGGGGAGGAGGAGGGCGAGAAAGAGAAAGAAACGAGGTCCCTATACCGCTTCTCGAGGAATCAAAGTTTGAACAAACCACGCTCAAAAAGAAGTGACGGTTTGATCCTATGCTTTGACGATAGTTTCCTGTTTAAGTGAGGTGCGCTTGCGGAAAAATTTTCACAAAATGAATAACCTTTAAAAATTATTACGTAAAAGAACGAAAGTATCCATCACACATACACACATTACATGCCACGTAATTTATAAAGAGAGGTTCTCCATTAATATATTTCTCTGTACATCTGTTGCACTTCTTTTTTCACATGCCACATTTCTCACCGTCATAACTTTGAAATTTGATAAAGAGAGCGAGGATAATGTCTGCGTTAATCAAGCATAAACTTAATGTATCTAGATCGGTCACTCAATAGGTTTTGTCATATTTTCTATTATTATAATGTTAGGGGCAACGGTCATTTCTTCATTTCAACCAAACTCCATTATCGACGAAAATGGTAATTTATGCCGGGGGATTGTTCCTTGTCAGGGAGAAAAAGGGAGCGGTGTTAATCTTCAGGAGTAGTGCGCCTCGTACTGCGGACCGTGATATAAGAGGGTAATTTGGTATGCGCATTTTCACTTCCCGACACGCAACAGTTTTGACGTTCCTCTCGTACATAAGTTCGTTGCCGTTCTGCCTATGTTCATATTTAATTTTCCCAGAGAAAATCCTTTCTGTTGCTGTTATTTAACCTTAATAATTTCCTGATAGAGAAATCAATATTCTCATGAACGCTATCATATATAGTATATCTTACGTCGGCGGACAAACCTCGGATAATTTGATTTTAAATGAGATCGATACAAATGCGACACTCTACACACTCAGCAGAGAATAAAGGTCATTCTACGTAGCATTTTTCTGTAGGTCCATATTTCTTTAATAACTTTTATATTACTAAGTCTATTATATTTCTATATACTGTATAAACTCGCGTAATTTTCTTACTTTTTTGCACGATATTCTTAAACTAAAACAAGTGTGGGGCAAATATGCGGATTTGAATTGAAATTTCAGTTTTCATTGGAAAGTGCGCATATTAAAAAAATAATCTTTAATTTCCTCCTCATAGTTCAGGAGGGACAATTACGCTATATACACACACACACACACACACATATATATATATATATATATATATGCATTTCATCCTTCCTATGACAGCAATAAAACTGCGATCATGATAAACTAAAAAAAAATTTGGCAACTATGGAATTTGATCTTAGGAACCATGTATTTTGAATCAGCCAACTTCCACCTATACCAAATCCCCTATTAACAATATGCAAAGATACATAGCTATTAAAATTTTAATTGCGAATTTTTAAAGTAGGATTTTGAAATATGGTAGAACGGAGCTGCCTAGATTTATACTGTTCAACGGGAAAAAGAGTAAATGTTTATGTAATATAAAAGTTATTCTTTAAAAAAATGTTTTATAACCATTATTTGTGAACACTATTAAAACATATACCACCACGAGTAGCATGTTTCTACAATCCCTAACACTCATTCACTGTGAAAGATCATTTAATTCGTGTAATAATCAGAAAAAAATTATTTCTTCCCATCAAAAAAGCCATTATTCAAGCCATGACGCATTTTGATAAATTTCTCACATATAAGAGTTTTTATCTGCTTGTATGACTTTCTGAATTACGAACATGTACTTCTTTTTTTGCGTCGTGACGCAATTAACCATTTTATCGCGTCCTCGGAATCTCCCGCACATACCACACGTACCCGCAAAAATGTTGTTATCTAGTCATTGCGGAGAGATGGGATGAAATAAAAAGAGGACGAATCGATGTCCTTAATAACCGCATCACGTCTCGGAAGGCAAGCGAGAACACTACCTCCGGAGAGCGTTTGAACTTGCTTGCCAGCAAACATTTCCACTGCCTTTATTCCTTGTGAGCCGAGGAAGGTGGGGGAGACGAAGGATGGGATTGGGGGAGGGAGGGGAAAGGGGGGGACAGATTTGAGGACAGTTCCATCACCTGGGCCAACTTATCCGAACCATTAGTCGCTGGAAATGCTCCAGCTCCTTAGCTCAAAGGACCATGCTCTCCTCTTCTTTATTACATAACGATGCGAAAAGAATGACGCTTTAGCTCTTCCGAATAATATTACGTAATTTTACGGTGAAAATGCATTCAAAATCTCACGTGATGCAGTTTACTGATGTTTACTTCGATTATTTCAGGAATTTATATATTTCTTGAAGGTTTAATAAACAGATTTTTTGTTTCGCTTCGTCTTGTACAGGGATGCAATACTAAAGACACGTCGAAAAGCTGTAATTAAAATATCTGATTCCGGATATATATTTACTTAAAGATAATACGTACTTTTAACCGAGTTCTTGTTTAGTTTTCTCACATTTATTTCCAAGTAATAAAATAAAATGCGAATGGGATGTTGTTTATTGAAAGCTAATTATGATCTAACGCAGCACATGCTCTCCAGTTGCGTAAAAATATATTTAAACGTCTTTTTCAATTTAAAATCATATCTTGCAGCATATTAATAGCATGCTGTTTAGGAATACACTTTGTATAAATGGCTTTTCTTTTCACTATAGCTCAGCTGAATACTAGAAGTTATAGTAAAGATTTTCCTAAAAACCTTGAACCGAAGAGTCCAAAAATTATGTAAGTTAGAGAAATTCCATGATTTACGAGCATAGAGGAAATAACTGTGTATTTCATTGATATATAATATAATCATTTTATCTATAAGTTTAGTTAACATAGTTAAATTTACAATATTGTAGATTTAATGCGAGAAGTTTTCCTTATATATCGTAAAAACACGGGATTACTCCCGAATGAGACACATTGCTTCTGATTTGTTCAGGAAACCTCTTGATCCTCATGCAATTGGCGTTAACGCCGTGACGCCTTCGATACGATCGGATTGCTAACCCATGCAAATGGAACATTAAGGACGATAACGCGGAGAAAGGGAGAGAGAGGGGAGGGAGGGAGAGGGGAGGGAGGTAGAGAGAGAGAGAGAGGAAAGGAGAGAGAGAGGGGGGAATACGAGAGAGGGAATGGGAGAAGGACACAGGCTGATGCCCTAAAGCACCTAAAGTAGAAGATAGATCGATCCGATTTTGTAAATAAGCCTAATAAAAACGATAACTTTATTTAACATTTTCCCGCTCAACTTTCTCTCGTAAAACTTAATAAGGCTTCTTTTACATCGAGTGAAACAAGGTCATGCTTGATACAGATGAAAACAACCAATGCATCTTTAACGAAAATTATTTATTAAAACACGACTGGTTTCGCTACCATCGCTGCGAATTCGGTCGCGTTTTGGTCAATAATTTCCGTGGAAGATACATTGATTATTTTCATCTGTATAATGAGTAAATTTCACAAAATGGAGCATGAATTAATTAATGAGAAGCATATTCTTCCTTCGACAGAATACGATCACACGTCACGATCACGCGTGCAATATTATACGCAAGCCACATTAAAAAATTCATTCGAATTATATCGACGTTTTCCTTTCAAAAGAACAAGAAAATAATAATATCTAAATCTCATCAAAATTATGATATGATACGCCGAAGTTATCCTTGCGCATAAAATGCTATCGTTTGAAATGTTCCAACTATTTTTGAACTGCGGTAGATGAGTGTATAACGTAAGATTGCCAGTCAATACTGTAAGAAGGAGTGGGATCTTTCTAGCAAGACAATCGAGAGAGAAGTGAAGAAACTTTCGCTACACGGCGTTAAAAATAACCCATGCTTTAAAGGGGTCGAAAACACGAAGAATAAGTATGCAGTAAATCGTCCAAAATCGGAATTCCATTAATATCCCTTCCTGAGGATACGGGTGAATCCTTGAAGCGATAATCTCCCGCACCTACCAGAGGCCTGGATTCTATTTCAACAGCGATATCTCTCTCATGCCTCATGTCTTTCGAGGAGGATACACTCGAAGCGTATCAATGCCTCTCCTCATCCACCCAAGAGAGACTCTCCTTGTCCTCTACGAGCGGTTTATCCCACTCAAGGACATACTCAACCGCTCGCCATTCACCTTAGCGCAAACCTTGTTTTTTTTGCGAATAAAAGACGATTCCTCGAGCACCGCCCAATCGTTAAATATATAGAAGAATCTTTGAGAAATCTATACACCTTGAAAAAACGCAACTCTTTTCCGCAAATATACAACAGCATTGAGAAGTGTTAAGGAACAAATGCGGAACCAGTCAGACGTTTTCTTATGCTTGAAAACTTTCGAATACAAACTATTTTGATGATTTTTACTAGAGGAATATTTATTTGCAACGTATGTCTTTGAATAGAATTAATATCCACATATAAATTTGCTAGCACTCTAAACGACCAAAATTATATGCGTAAATGAAGGTCTAACGTTATTTAAAAACATTTTGTCTGATATACTTTATCAATTTAAATAAATATAGACGTTAGCATTGTGCGTCTTTGGTAAATTAATATGTAATTATCGTATATTTTTGTTTTAATTGAATATTTAAGTCTTTAAAACCTCTTAAACTTGATCCATCTCTCCTTCCAATCAGCACAAATGGTAAATGGGTATTTAAAAAAATAACATTAATAAATATCTCAATTTGTTTTAAACAAACATTGGTACAGTAACATTAGAAGCGTAAGACAATTTATGATTGTATACAGACTTACTATTGTTATTTATTTCATGTAGTATTTCGAGTTAAGGTCGATTCGCAAGAAATTAAGGAAAGATTTTTAATTTAATCTGTATTTATTTCTAGATAATATAATTTTTGCTTACATTTTATACTTATTCAATGACAGCCATTCCAAATGAAAAGAAAGTACTGCTATGGACGCAAAGCGATGACAGAGGGCACTTTCAATTATCGGTAATCGTACGTACTTCGTCCAAGCAACGAGGGTTTAACATCATTCGCTGGGAATTTGCTTTTACTATTCTGCACTTCATTTTTGCTCACTCGTAGACGATGGTCTATAAAAATATCCGCCATTTATTTTTCAAGTAAATCCGGCTTCTCTGCGACTGAAGACATTTTCTTTTGTTAAGAAGAGTCTTTACACTACGATAAAGGATAAAATGCATTTATGTTTCTCATCGCTTAGAAGAGATCATGTAATTGCTGCTGATGGACAAAAAAGCGCGCGCACAGCTGTTTTGCTTAGTCAACTGTACTTTTCCTCGGCAATTGATTCATCCCCATAAGATGAGCTCCATAAAGCACTTTTCAATATTACATTACCGAATTAGCCACTTTTGGATGATGGTTCCCAAACAAGCATGGCGATTAAATTTAATTCAAAAATATCACATTCGTATTGGGTAACACGAGAGGTGAATCACCTTCCAAAGCCTTTCGTCATAACGGTCGTATCGAAGCGTGGAATTAGGATTGCGCTCATCTCGTTGCGCAGCATAACGATCGCTGACAAGATGTCTATCTAAAGACAACGCATTAGCCTTTTCCAAACCTGTTTAATTTTAAATAAACTACAAAACGTTTCTACCTCTGTTTTTCATTTTTCTAAAAGACAGTCTTTCAAAATGATCGTTTAAGGAAAACCATTCACAAAATTGGTATTGTAATTTTCAAGGCCTATTTCACGATTATATCACAAAATCTTTTTGAAATATTCGGATCGCGTCACTTTGTAGAAAAACATTTCAAAACACCTAAGGTTGTTTAAGAATTTTATAACGATAACACTACATTTTGATCTTATTAAAACGATTGGTAAGTAGTTCTGTATCGTTATTAGGAAAGTATAGTGAAAAACCTACTGTGTCCAGTACATGACGTTCTCGATAGAGGATAATGATTATGATCATGATTGCATTAGTACTTCAAATTTGCTCGACATCTGCGTCCTCAAGAATAATCGACAATTACACTTGCGAATATTATTAAAACTTCAAATTATTTTCACAGTAAAAAATACTTTGGCTGCGAGATTAAAATTACCATTGGCGGCGCTGGGATCGCTGGTAATATTTACAAGAAAATTTGACGCTAATATAGTATTAGAATGATTTTGATCGCAATGATAATTACCCTTGGCAGAGTAGGCCTCACTATCAACAACGAGAAAATTTTATCAACATAAATTCAGACAGATAATCTAAATATCTCTTAAATAATTCATTTCATGGAAAAAAAGGTCACAAACAAAACTTGTGGAAAATAATTTTTCTACAGCTTTAATAATGACCAATATTTATATAAATTAGTCCCAAAAATGAAAAAATGACAATCTATTTCCAGTTGACCAATCTTAGCCAATAATTATTTCGACCTTGATTATTTAATAAAAAATAGCTGAGACCCGTGCAATTATTGCGGGGAGTTTTTTCGATTAATTTATGAACAAGTATTATATAAAAATGAATTTTTATAACCACTTCTATATCGTTAATAACTTTATTTGCATGAACATAATGATACTTAAAATTTGCGATATGAACCACCCAACTTATACGACAAAAATGTTAATACCTAGTTCCTTATATAAAATCAAGTCTCAAAGTCTAAGCAAAGTCTCGAAAGATTAAGCTTTCACGTAAATTTTAAATCAATAATTGTTCTTCATGGGTGTTTTTGAGGGGAAGTTAAGTGCTAATGCACTGAAAACACCGAGGACAACAATGCCAGTAACCTTGGTAACCTCCTTTTGAAATGTGAAACAATAGAGGAAAGATGCACGGATAATGCTTCCATACATGCGATGCAGAGGCGTTCTTTACGATTTATGCAATGATTTCAAATAAGATAAATATTAAAGACTTAGTATAATGTCTAAGAACTGAAAAATTATATGCCAGTAGTTATGCCAAGGAATTATCGAATTGTTTATTCACCGATTTATTTCCTATTCGGTTTCAATTAATAAAACAATCTACAATTATTTAAAACATCTCACTCGAATAGTAGTAATATAATCTTTGTGTTAACGTTTATTCCTTCGTCGTAAATTATCCATTACTTTTCACTAAAGACGCTGTGTATATGTAAAGAAAATCGACGTATTTGCGTTAATTTCTTTGTCGTAGAGAAGCCATTCCCTTCATTTTCCAAATGTTGCGTGTGTACGAATGAAAATATAATTAATTAGGTATTTACAGCTGATATTTTTTACTTCATTTTTCACGAAGATTGTTTTCATTGACAACAATTAACACGGGGAATATTCTCCAAGTTCGAAATGAATTATGATATTTTCGTTTGATTTTCGTGATCGGCTACCCCTTGGATACAAATGTACTGAACAAAACATATTTTATTTTACTAGTTTTACAATGTTTGGTTGAAGACTTTTTTCTTATAAGTGATATATTATGAGATATTTAGAAAATTTCATTTTTTGTCACCAGTCAAGTGGCACTTCCTATTACGCTACGTAAAGTATTTATATAATTTTCTTAGTTTTTTTTCCTTAATGTCCTAAATACCAAATTTCATGAACATCGGTTCAGTTGTTTAGCAGATGAAACATGCGGACCGACGGACAGACGACCGAAAGTACACGAGCTGACCATAAGGCGTTCTTTTTTTACTTTTTGTAAAGAACGCCTAAAAATCTGGAAAGATTCTAATACAAACTTAAAATTTGAGCGAATTCGAACTATATAGATGTTAATAATAAGAATCTATATTTATTACTGAATAAAACAGTGCAAATTCTGAGATAATATCCCAATTCTGAGACACTTAAAATTGTTCAAAACTAAAGGCATTCACATCGGATTCTAGCAAATTATATGTTAGTAAAATTAAAAATTAAACCTTTCTGGAATCAAACTAGCGAACTTGAGGAAAAAATCTGATGTGGCCATCACATTACTTTATCCATATCTGTAATATATCTAAAAATTCCAAATAGGTTACATAAGAAAAAATATTTTAAGAAACGGCGAGAAAACTTTAGACTTGACAAAACTGAAATAAACTCAAACCATAGCCTTCTGATATTGGATATAGCCACAAAGCTCCAAAAATTAAGAAAATAAAAAGGAGCGTTACTAAGACGTAACTAAGCATCAATTGTAAACAATAGTCGTCGGTAGGTGACGTGGTGGTGGCTGCTAAAATATAGATATCTCTTTAACAATGCATTATATGGAAAAATATTTCAAACAAAGGATGCCGAAAATTAAATTTTCTACAACTTTTATCCTAATATATTTTTATATTTATCAAATATTAAAGCAAATATTTCAAAATAACGGATAAGTGACAAGAGTAAACACCCACTTCCGGTTGACTGATTGATTTATTGATCTGATTAATAGTTTTTGAGTCAGAGCACCCACAAAAAAGCTATCACATAGACGCGCACACACACACTCACACACAGACATCACCGAGAAAATGGTCAAAACCTGTTCAGTGGATTTAAAAACGTGTATATCCGTTGAAATCTCGAAAACTATTTTTTTTTATGAAAACAATACTTTCCCCTATACTACGTAAATGGAAAAAGTAAAAATGAACACCCATTGCAACCATACGGGGATCAGAGGTTTCCAACCAAACCACATTTAAAGGGGTTTTCACGGAAAACGAAACCACACATACAAACAAACAAACAAACAAACCCACATTCGGAAATAATATATAAGATTTTAAATATAAAGCTTCGTGTTGATTTGATTAGTATAAGTGTTTGAGTTAATGCGTCCACAAAATCTTATCTCACAGTCGTCATCGGGAAAATAGTTAAAACATGCACAGAAGACCTTTAAACGGTTATTTCCGTTGAAGTCTCGAATTCATTTTTTTTTTCACTAAAACGATACTGCCTATGGAGAAAGCAAAAAAGTAATAAAAACATTTGTTTTGGAAACATTCAATATCTCTCTCCAAAAATCACATTAATGGATTCATGCTCATATTTGTGGAATGTACTAATCAAAATGACAGAAAAATAACTCTAACTCCCAAGAATATTTTGAACTGCAGAATAAGTGCACCAGACGGAAAATAAGTTTTAAACTATTTATCAATTGCAGTTTTTTTTTAATTTCTCCAAAACAGAGTAGTGGATGGATAAGATATCGCAAAGCTGATCTAATCGCATGATGGTTTCATATAGTTCAAAAAGCGAATGATTTGGTTTAAATGCAACTCAGATATCGGTGCTTCAAAACACGCTTAAGTGTCGATTTCGATAGGTTTTCCACGTAAATTAAGTTAAACAGCCATATCAAAATGTAATTTGATCAATAAAGAAAATCGAATGTTTAAAATTAGATATATTAAAAGAAAAAACAAAAAAGTCAATGAAGAACAAAGTGTAAGATCTAGTAGTCATTCGAACGATAATGAATTCTTCAGAAGGGTTATCAAACGTTGCTCTGTTGAGAAACCTTTGTAAGACACACTTGACTGCTAACAAATTTTCCGGGGACGTAATAATTCACAAGAAATATTTGACTATGATCAAATAAACGCAACGATGAGATTCACTAGCGTAATTTATTTCACTTCTCAAAGGCGCTTATTTCATATTTATTAAATACTATTTTTATTTTTTATCAAAGCGAAGTTAATTTTAAAATTTATTTTCTTTATACAAATGATTAGTCACTTTTCCATCAAAACACTTTCTTCGTAAACCTATAGGAAATATTTTAAAATGGACGATTGAAAGAAATTTTTTCAATTGAAAAAGCGACTGAACTTACCAAAACTCAATGTATAATGCATTACTAGTTAAATGTGTCTATTTATATAATTAAAGTCACATAAAACAAAAATAATTTTATGATTGATTTACGATCACTGCAAGTGTACTAAGTTCACGTTTATTTAAATAAAAAATTTAATTTTAAAAAGGACAGTTACTTAATATCAATGTAATAAATTTAAGAAGAAATACGTTGATTGGAGAACGTCTTTTTCGTTAGCATTTATATTTCTTTAAGAATTTATTAATTCCTCATAAATTTATGCAATTTCATGAAGTATTTGCGCTTGTTAAATTCATTAATGAAACAACAATGCAAAACGTTGGGAAATAAATTTCAGGCCATTCATGATTATTCAACACCTCATTATTAAAGGTCAGCAGTAAGTGGCCTTTTTCGGAGTATAAAAAATCTAAATATCATTGTGAGCGGATTTAAATGGTATAAGCACGAAAAGAAATTTTCATTTTTAGCGATGCATAGCTTAAATATTTCACGCTTTCGACCTTTCAGAAATACAACATTACAATGCCCTACTTATACTGGATATTAGGGAACTTATACCTTACGGTAAAAGAAAATGAAACATTCCTTGCGAACACATTGTAATATTTCTAATAGCGCTAACCAATACCTTCAAGTGTATGCAGTAAATAGTAAACTCTAGGAAACTAAAGTTTTTTCTAACAAATCTTCCTTCCCGTTATAATGCCTAGCAGGGCGACCTCCATGCTTCTGCTCCTTACCTACCTACACCCTTACACCTTGTCCCCTTCGTCCTTTTCAGCAGCCCTTCTCCCTTTAAGAGCCAGACCAGACCAGACCTTTTGGCTCGTTTTTAAACGGCATACATTTCTTTAACCTGATAAATTAAACCGCTTTCAGTATTTCTTTTTCGGCACACATCTGTTATTCTCTGATCATTCTCATACCCAGGGATAGGATACATTCGATTTTTTTACCTTGGCCTACTGCAACAAATTAAAATTTCAATAAATCTTTACTGTGTTCGTTTTCATTAAGTCAACTATGCGAATACATTGTTTTTAAGGAGAATTTTTGGAGTAGCAGATAGGTAATATGTTAGCAATTTATTTAATTTATTTTTGAATGAATTTCTATGATTAAAGTATTAGATTTTTTCTATTAATAGATCTTCTCGTTTTATTCTGTTTTGTTAATGCGTTTTGCTATAATATTTATTGTTCTTCCGATATGGATTATCCAGAGGTTCTTATAAGAGGAACAAACTGAATTATATTATTATTTAATCGATGGCCTCGATATCGTTTACAATAGAGTCGAAATAAATAGAGTAAAGAATTAGACTCATAGCTACATCCAATTTCGTTTGGTATGAAGGTGAAAATTTCCGTTAGTCCCTTTATCATTTATGGCAAAATTAGTTTGAATTATGTATTTTTCTCTTTTTTTTCATTTCATCAATGCAGTGCTCAATGCGTAATTCACCAAAAATAGATTCTAAATTTGGTGAATTATCACTGAAGAAGGCTGCTTTGTAGCCGAAATGGACATCTGGTTTTGTATAACTATGTTATGGCTATTGGAGATACATGAGACTAATGTTTTTTAAGTGCTTGTTCTTGACATTTTTCAGCAATAAACCGAGCTGTATAATCAATGAAAATCAATGAATATGGTTGTCTTTTTCATCATATTAGTCAAGCATATAAGACCAAATCTGTGCTTTAACACATTATATTCTTTCGTGCTTCAAGTCAATGAGACAAAATGACACCATATGAAAATTTAAATAAAACATCTTAATGAAACAATTCATTAGTATAAAAATGCCTCCTATTCGTTCTATTATATTTCTATTCAAACATTTTTTTTTATTAAAAAAAAAATTAAAACGATTACCAAAGATTAGGAAGATATTTTAACACACCTCGTGCATAAGCGGTCTTTGCGTATCAAAGGAAGAATTTGTTATTAACCAGCCGCCGGCATTTGGATGCGATGATTTGTTAAAATATTTCATGGAAGAGAGAAATATTAACGTTGGACGCTGGAAATCTCTCGTATATCTGTCTTACTTATCTCTATAGCAATATCTTTGCAAAGGTTTCGTTTTCCAGAACGCTCACTCGCCACTTGAGGAACTAGGTCAGTTTCTGGACCAAGAACATCTTCAAATCTGACACTTTTCAGCCGAGAACAAAAATAAAGTTTTGCGCTAGAGCTGTTTATTGCATCGAGGCAATTAAGTCGAATCTTATCGATGCACTGAAGTCAATATAACCATATCATGATTTTGCGAACGATAAATACATGAAAGAATCTCATCCGAATCCTCGATTGAACTAAATATTGCTTTCTCGCATCAAGATGAGAAGGATTAAATATAAATCTTAAATTGTAGCAGGTATTATTTATCTAGCCTTATTTAATTTTACATTAATTGATTAAAACGAATCCGTAATTTTCTAAAATATTGCCCCTGTTTTCTTTATTCAAACGAAAATTATCGTTGCTCCTTTCTTCTACATTGAACATGACAGTTATATTTATTACCCATTCTACTGAAAATTGAATAAGAATTTATTGTTTGAAAATTTGTAGAATTCTTTTAAAATTACGCTTTAAGGAAAATAGTCTTAATTACCCGAGGCGACTCAAAAGTAAAATTTAAATGATTTCGCGTTGGAATAATATCTTATAGAAGTAGGAATAACAACCTCGTTACAGTACACCAGATACATTTTATTTGATTTAAAAACTCAAATTGTATTAGAAGCAAATGAAGCTGTTATTTATTAATTAAATTCTGTATCGGTGTCTTAAATATCCGGTCCTAGAAGACTTTTTTTAAAAATATATGCTTAACATTTTCTAAAAGCATTCCTGAAAATCATTGCTTTTTCTAGCTATAAAAATAAAAGTATCTGTGATAAATTAAAATAATGCGTTGTAATATTCACACACATCAAATATTGAATTTATGTTTCATCCCGCTGTGTCTATGGATGGTGCGATAGTATGTTTCTCACTGAGTTTGCGATGAAGTGGCAATGGGACGGAGTTTATTATAAATTGTAAAGCTATAAACTAAAATAATTGAATGATTGATAAGATGTTTATAAAAGTTTAGATTATTTTAGCAAAAGAACTATAGGATAAATTGCCTAAAAAGCATTATCAGTTGCGGTGCCTTTGTTTTTTCTTGCAATTTCGATCGATCGAATTAAGTGTGTGCTGTGTAATGGATACAAGTGAAGAACTGCAATAGGATATAATGTACATGCACAGTGCTGTAACTAGCCATTTTAGCACCCGGGGAAAACTACCAAATATGCGCCCCCTCCATAAAAAATTCTCCAATAACTATATTTTTTACTATATGGATTTAGAGTGAACAATTAATAAATATAAATAAACTATAAATGATATAATTTCTTACTGTAAATACACATAATTATAAATATAATTACACAAACACATAATTTAAATACAGAAAGTATAAATATTTTAATATTAAAAAGTTATTCTATGTGATTTTAATGCAGCAAACTCATCAATAGCATCATCGAAATTTATAGTTTCTGCTATGCGAAATGTCTGGAACAAGTATAGTAGTGAAATCTCCCCTGTCCTTGTGACATGCACAACTTGCCTTTAACAATTTTTGCGCTCCTTCTGTAGTTACGCCCGGGGCAGATGCCCCGCTTGCCCCCCTAGTTACGGCGCTGTACATGCATAAAATACAGTTCTTCACTTGTAGCAATAACAAAACATACGTTCGATTCGATTCATCGAAATTGTTAGACAGAACAAAACACCGAAACTGATAATACCCAATACTTTGTTAAACAATAAATTACCCTATAGTTCATTTACTAAAATAATTGAAATTTTTATAAATATTTTAACAATAAAATCCATCATTTTGCAATTCCAATTAAATGTTTAAAATTTCTTATATTTATGTTCGAAAGATTATTGCTAATCAATTGGTCCGACTCGTTTTCTAATTAAAAAGTATGTATTACTCCATCATACTCCATTACTCCATCATAGGCAACATAATAAAAAAACACTATTAATGGAAGAGAAACGACGACACTTTCAAGCAAATCGCCCATACTATTTCCAAAATCAAATGGAACAGAAAGACATGAAGAATTTTACACAAATACATAAATATCCTCTCCTCTCTCTCTCCTTCTATTCCCCTGCAACGTTTAACCGCCGTCAGCTGCCGCGTTTTTTTAAGGCCGCGTGTGCGGCCCAAACACACACACACACAAACACATACATTCTTTCTCTCTCTCACTCGGGGCGACTGCCCCGCCCTCTCTTGGAGCCGCAATGCGACCACTGCTAGTGTCCTCTGCAGCAGCAGCAGTGGAAGCGAGAGAGGGAGAGCGAAGGAAAGGGAGGGGAAGAGAGAGAGAGCGAGGGAAGGGAAGGGAAGGGAGAAAGGGGCCACGAGAGAGAAGAAGAATGAAACGGATGAGAAGAGAGAATGTGGTAGGGGAGAATGAGAGAGGGAAAAGGGATCGAGTGGAAGACGTGGTGTTTGAGGAAGTGACGTGAAAGGGAAGCGAAAGGGGATGAGAGGGGAAGGAAATGGTGGGGCGGGAAAAAGGGAGAGAGAGAGGAGGAAGAGCGGAAGAGGTATAATTAAGAGAGAAAGAGAGAGAGAGAGGGCGAAAAAGAGAGTAAGAGTGGATGTTCCAATAGGGTACAGGAAGTGCAGTGGCAGCTTCTGCCTGTGTTGAAAAGTGTTCGTCACAATAGTATCAGATGGAATATTTCCATCCAATCATCAACTCCATCCTCCTCATAGAAATCTTAGAGTTCATTGTTTGTATTTCCAGATTACTCTTCTTTTAATCTACAACCACTTAATGAAATTACTACAGAAAAATCAACGCAAAATTTGAAATAAAGTGTCTGGAACGTCACAATGATATGATAACAAAATGGAGAAATATAAATCCAACCATATATAACATCCGGAGATAAATCTCAACTTTTCTTTAATTTTCTATAACAACTCTATGCCTAAATATAAATAATATACACTTTCTATAATCATCAGTCTTTCTAGATCACCGCTAGATAAAGCCGTCAAAAGATATTTTCAGGATTCATCCTTAATTATTGTCCCGGGGAATTTCCTTATTAAATGCACCACCTCTATGTTCTAACGACTTCTAATGCCATCAGTCTCAATTAATCACGTGATTTTCATTTCAGTAAATGTACTCACGGAGAAAACTAGTTTCATATTTCTTTAACAACTTCATTTTTCATTACATCCACCATTTTATGAAAAAATTCTCAACTACCTTAGTTTTATCTACTACAAAATACATTCATTCGGGAAAAAATAACGTCAACATAAATCAATCCCAACCATCCAGTTGTCACGAAAAATATCTATTTCAAATGCCAGATCAATAAGCACGACACCAACCGAATGAATATCTTCGAGGACTCTCTACCAGAACGCCTTCAATAATACCCGTAAAAAAACGTCTCGCCTGCCAAAAATTTCAGACACCAACTTAAACGGAGAACATTCAAACAGACACCGTAGGACAAAAGGAGGACGATGATTATAGAAACAGAAATAGCGATATTGGTGCCAAGAGTGTTTGTGTCGCTCGTGCAGAAGACGGCGAGAACAAAGGGAAAGGAGTTTTGAGAGGAGGTAAAGGGGCAGAGAGAGAGAAAGCGAGGCGAGAGGTGGGTCAAGACACATCCACGCCCTCTTTGCGAGCGCCCAAGAACTAATCGAATTGCGAATCGAGTGGACGTCGATAGCGCCCCGCCGCCGGCCCCACTGCGCGCCGCCGCGGCGGGGACAGGGAATTCTACCGGTTTGAGACCCGGTGCGGGAATTTCTCCCCCGCGCACGCTCCCTCGACTGGGACGCAAGGAACTTTCTCCTGCCTCTGCGGCACATACGTTGCCTCCGCCCCCCGCCTCCCCCCTCGTCAAGTTCTCCCTTGATCGATCCCCCGCGCGAGCACAAGACTCTACACCACACTCCTCTCTCTCTCCCATACATCTCTCTTTTCTTTCTTTCTCTCTCCCTCTTCTCGCGCTTTCTATCCATCTCTCTCCCCCTTTCTCCTAATTCTCCTAATCTTTCGCTCTTTTTCGCTGCCGCTTTCCGATACTTTGCCGCTTTCTTGCCATCTTTCTTTCTATCCCCTGTGTACTTCTACCTTGCCCTATTCTTTCCATCTTCCACTTCTCCTTTCCCTCTCCCCTTTCTCTTTGGTTCGCAGCCGCAGTACCGCCGTTAGTAGTGCCAGCAGCTTCCGTGCGCTGCCGCCTTGGCGGCGCCACTTGCCAAAAGGCTGCAGAGGTGCCCTCCCCGTCGATGCGGATTCGAGGAGCAACCCAGGGAGCACGCGGCGCCAAAGCAGCAGAGGGGAAAGCGCACACAAACTCCGCTCCCCTGCCTCACCTCCCCCCGCCATTCTAACCCTCGAAACCAACCCTTATTATTCCGAAAGGGGGAGTTTTCCCCATGAGAAGATTGAGAGCCCTACCTGCCGCATCTCTTACTACCCCTCTCCTCTCTCTCTCTCTCTCTCTCTCTCTCTCTCTCTCTCTCTCTCTCTCTCTCTCTCGATCTCTCCCCCGCGTTTTATCCTTTCCCTCGCTCCCCCAACCCGCCACTCCCTTTCTTTCCGTGGCTTAAAAAATCCCGTCATCGCAGCCAATCCTCAAGAAATCCTCTCATTCTCAAATTCCTTCCTGCCACCAACTCGCTAATCCATAACGCACTTGTTTCCCTTCGCCCGCAAACATTTTCCCCTTCCCTCTCTTCTATTCCTCGCAAGCGTATCATACTACCATACCATCCTTTTAACTTTCCATCTTTAGAACTATGCGATTTCTGTTAGTTGCGTGTGGAGGATGGCCGCACCTTCGCTCCACTCCATGGTGCACGTTGAGCGAATTTCATTTCTTTGTTATTTATACTTCAGCTCCTGATAGCTGTTCCACTGTGGTCCTTCGGATGCATTGGCGAGTAGGGAAAACAAACGAAGACAGACGCCATCGCCTTTTGAAGCGAAACTTACGCTGAATAAATCACCGACGAGGCCGATATTTTGGTGGAACGCCGTAATGGGCAACTGGACGTAATTTGAGCAAAATCGAAACGAATTTCACTCTTTCTTTTCAAACTTTGCACTATTCTCGCATAAATACGATGCACGACAGGTTTCGACGAGCGGTCGTCATCATCATCGTCTCTCTTCTATAACGATCGCGCATCGCATTTGTGTGGAGACAGTGCAAAGTTTTAAAATACGTAGTGCGATTTGTTTCAATTTTGTTCAAATCACGCCCACCCCCTCTGATTTACCTACACCATATTTTGCATTTAGTTCCTAATCACGCGCACTTTTCCTATCCTCAACTCCTTTCTCCATCTCCAGACTTGGACTCCTCTCTCTCTTTCTCTTCCGATTCAATCTACCTCTCCCATCATCGTCTCATTTCACATTCCCAATCTAATGCCTCTCTAATTCATTCTTACACTCCACTACTCCAAGGCTCCACTTCAGACACATCCTCTCCTCCCTCCCCTCACCCCCTTTATCTCCATTTCCCTTTCCATTCTATGATACCCCTTTCCCTCTCTTTCTCCCTACACTTTATTTACCCCTCCTATTTCTCCATCCGTGTTCTCATTTGCACCATTCCCTTTTATCCCCTTTCCCTCCACTTTCCTCTGCATTTGCTCACCCCCGAATACTAATCTTCACCACCCCTTCCCCTCCAACCCTTTGACCAGAATTCTCTACACCACTTTCCCTCCCCATCCCAACCCCTATTCCTCCTCCTTCCCCCCACTCGACACGCACTCTCACTTCTTACATGGCGCAACCGCATCAATTCTCGGATGAACACCAAATTCGAGGCACAAAGCCAAATGATGCCCATCTTCCCTCCGCTCTCCCCTTTCCCCTCCCCTCTCCCCTTTCCCCTCCCCTCTCCCCTTTCCCCTCCCCTTACCCCTCCCCTTTCCCCTTCCCTCTCCCCTTTCCCTCCCCCTCTCCCCCTTCCCCTCCCCTCTCTCCACCCCTCTCTCCTCCCCTCTACCTCCCCTCGCCACCCTTTCCTTCCCTCTCAATCCCTTTTCTCTTCACGCTAACTTCTTCTCCGGAACGAAAACATGTGCTTAAAGCAGACAAGCAAAAAGATCGTGATGCCGTACTAAATTTTCAATTTCTTTTCTCTCTCTTTCTCCCCACACCCCATTTTCCTCCTCTCTTTCTCCTGTTTCTCTACCTCTCTCCCATTCTACGTTTACTTCTCTTTTTCCCTCCATGTCCATTTTCCCATCTTTCTCTCCCTGCTTCTCTTTTCCCTTCCTTTTTCTCTCTTCCGTCGAACAGAATTTCACTCCTCTGGGTAAACGCTTCGATGCGTTTGCTGTTGCTGCCATCTATATCAAGTGAGAGTGTGATATAACATTCGGGGCTCTATAAAATGTTTCGACTCTATTCCAGAAAAGGGCAGATGAGAGCAATGGAATTTCAAAATAGGTCAACTAAAAAGATTATTTATTACTCTAAATAGAATTATCCTAATTTTCCGAAGCAAATCAAAACGGTGTTATATAACGCTTATTATCCTGTATTATGTAACAAACATTGGTTCCGCATCCCGCCATGCATATGAAACTGTCCACTAACAACAGGAATTAGTAAATTATAAACAATTACGTTTTAATATGGGATAGATGGAGAAACTATCGTGATAATTAGACGTACGTACGAGCCCATTAATTGAATAATTTTTCTATTGAAAATTCTATGAATAATATTTGAAAATTACCTATTACTTTGAACAGAATCTAAAAAACGCTTTTGAAACCACTTAAAGATTAACATAAAGAAGCCATCACTAAGAATACGCCATCGTTATATGATGAGGGAATAAGTAGTTAAAATTGAAAAAGTAGAGCTTATTTTAGATAGCTCCTTCAGGCACAAATTAGAAATAAAAAAATCATTTGTGCATTTCAGCTGCCAGGCAGCCGTCTTCAGTGGTATTTTAACAGATATTAGACTCTAAAAAAACATTTTATAATCAATTCTCGATGTTTCGCATTTAAATTTTTAATTCAGACCTTGGCAGAGGGGTGGTTAGCGTGTCTGGATCCCAATACCAGGGTCGCGAGTTCGAATCCTGCCGAGGGCATGGTCGTATTTGTTCGCTCATTGTAAAAGGTCGTTAACGGCTGTTTATGAGATAATATAAAATAAATAAAGAATATATATATATATAAAAGACTCTATCGAAGTAATGCTGTATTTCTGTAAATGTTGATCACTTTCGGGCAATCTCTTGGAATTGTTCGTGGTAGGCTATCTCCGCATGCACACAAATGGAAGTGAATTATAAAAGAGTTGTTCATTGTGTAATTCCGTCTCTCGTTACTTACGTTTCGTCGCGAGCATGTCAGTCGTTCGACGCGATGGCATCTTTCGACGAAAAACGCTCTTCCGCTAACCATGGATACGGATGAATTATGACAGCGATACGCGCACTAAATACATCCGCAGGCTGTTTATAAAGGCAAGAAACTTCATCAATTGATGACACAGATAACTCTAGAATCAATATAAAGAATAAACGACGAGCTCTTTTATGCCACCGAGTATCCTTCCTCAAAGTTAATTCACCGATCTTTGGTATTATTACTCCAGAAGCTGCCTTATATCATCCATCGGATACAATCCACAAAGTGAACTCTATCAATCACATTTTTTTTCAATGGGATCGGCGATAGCTTGGAGAGCATTCTTCCCGGGTAAGACGCCGCCTACTTGAAGGAACTCGAAATAACAGGTATGGGAAGAAGAAAGGAGGCAAGGTAAAAGGGGCAGGCCATCCACATCACATCACTCAAACTCTTTGTTACACGATAGCGGCTATTTGGTGCCATAAAAGTGTATTTACGGTCTAAGGCCCTGTTGCGTCTAAAGACTCCAACGAACCTTCAATCAGGAACGCGATTTCCTACGGTAAGTAAGCGACTATTGTCCGGACGCCTAGAAAAAACTGTCAACTCATCCATCGACTCCTAATGATCGGCTTTCTTACTGTTTTTTATCTATCTGATCGCGCGACAGTGTTTATTTCCCACGCGAAGTGCAAAACAGTTGCAGCTAAGATAACTCGCCGAAGCCGGAGGTACACAGGTCAACTACAACTTCGGAGTTGCCGGGTCAAGTTTCCGCCGCCCACAATTGAATGTCGCGTTACTCTCACGAGTTAATTTTGACCTAGAATTTCTTCTATTTTTTGCAAATAAAAAGTTGTCTTCACATAACGTACGCTTTCTTAATCTCATCAACATCACTTGCTAGATAAAGCATTTCGAAACCCGTGGATATATTTCTTTCGACGTTTCTTTCTCTCTTCGTCAATAAAGACAGTGATATACAGTTCTGACTAAATCAACGACCCCATCTTGTTTTATTTTTTAGCCATTGTAAGTTTCCAAAAGGTTTTACAAAGGGCCCAATCGATACTCGGCCGCGTTTACGGGGACAGTTTCCTCGATTTAATATTTCCCGTGGCTTTAAGCTTGTGTTTCTCTGATATATCACAACTGGAAGGAATGCTTTCAAAAGGGATAGTATATTGTGTCACGAAATATCAATGCGTTTACGGTATTACGAAAACATTTCTGAAATCACCAATTCAAATTGAATTTCAGGTTTTTTACGAAATGGTGCGGAAGTTATTTTCGTATTCAATCGTTGCAGGGAACAAATTTATATTCAACATAATTTTGTGCCAACACACATAAAAAACGATAAATCGATACATTTCTTTTATCAGAAATTTTATGAATACTTGTAAACTGTTGCTGCTGGATTCGATAAAATAACGATCCCCTCTAAAGAACCGCGTAATCTGTATTGAGGAAATCCTTAAAAATATTAGTATACCTATATTTACCACTTTATGGAAACCAATCAATTTTATTCTTCAAATCTCATTAGTAAGATGAAATAATCTGATGTGGCCACCACATGACTTTCACCATATCTGTAATTTTTCTAAATATTCCAAATCGGTTATATAATAATAAATATTTTAAGAAACTACGAGAAAATTTTAGACTTTACAAAGAACATAAATAAACTCAAACCATAGCCTTCTGATATTGGATATATCCACAAAGCTCCAAAAATTAAGGAAAGAAAAAGGAGCGTTACTAAGACGTAACTAAGCGTCAATTGTTAACAATAGTCGTCGGTAGGTGGCGTGGTGGTGGCAGCTAAAAATATAGGATATCTCTTAAACAATGCATTATATGGGAAAATATTTCAAACAAAGGGTGTAGAAAATTAAATTTTCTACGTTTATTTCAATATATATTTACATTTATCGAATATTAAAGCAAATATCTCAAAGTAACGTATGTGAAAAGAGTAAACACCCACTTCCGGTTGACTGATGTTTACCAAAACTAATCAGTTCTAGTGACTTTTATAAAAATGTTAAATATAAAATTTCGCGTTGACCTGATTAATAGTTTTTGAGTTAGAGCAACCACATAAAAGCTATCACATACACACACACAGTCATCATCGATAAAATGGTCAAAACGTGTTCAGGGTACCTCAAAACGTGTATTTCCGTTGAAATCTCGAAGTCGATTTTTTTCATGAAAACAATTGTTTCCTCTATACTACATGGAAAAAGTAATAATGTGAAAATCATACTTTCCATAGCAGAGTTAACGTACGTTTTCTGTTCAAATAGTTTCAAATGTTACATATTGGAAATGCCGCGATGAGTATATTTAACCTATTTATTATGACAGTCCTGGCTGAATTTATCCTCAAACTACCTTACCTCATCAATCATATAATAATCCGAAAACACAAAAACTGAGTATTTACTGCACTTTTAAACTCGGGAAATTTATAACTGTAACGAAATAAAACTGCAATAAGATATTTTCTCCTACCCCTCACATACACTAACGAGTAAAATACATGGAGGTATTCCGTAGGAAAAAGTCCCAAGTGAGTTAACTTTATATATAATTGTAATGAAAAACCAATTACATGTATCAAAACACTGAAGTCCTGAGATTTGATCTTTCCACAGAACTTTGGATGTCTCTATTTGGAGAGATTGAAAATTTCCGTGTGCTGTCTTCAACAAAAAAGGGATCAGATCGAAAGGTTTATAGAAATGTATTTTCTTTTTCATTCTCTCTTCACTTGGATTTAATTCCGAGTAGAATCGATATTAAGATTGACAAGTGAGGAAAGCATTGCAGAGCTATTAGCGTTAGGTGCTTTTTCCGATAATTTAATAAAAGGCGTACTTTTGCTTTTTTAAATTAATTTACCAAAGATTTATTAATCATAATACTACAGCCATATGATAGCTAAACTGAGATCCAAAAACTAAATTTTTTATCATAGGAATCGTAGTAATGAATTTTTCCACGAATTGCATGAATTGTGGTATTGAGATAAGTAGTTGGTTCTTTTGGAGATGATATATACAATCCAAATCTGGTTTTTAGGAATTCTTCCAACTAGTGCCCTACAGTTTTAAAATGCTATTTCAGTCTGCGGCAAAAATGACATCATTTTTTGCATATGTAGTTCTAATGTAGGTCTATCCTGAAATTTTAGCTTTCGTAACTGGCGTTATTTTTTAAAATTATTTTGTACGCAAACAGACAAACGAACGGAGGGATTAGCCGAATGCATAATTCAACAGTTTATGCAAAAAAAATGCTCAAAATAATTCAGCTATTAAATTAACAATGCGCATCTTTCGCTGAATGTAGTTTTAAAGTTAAAATACACTAAAATTCATGCCAAAATCAATATAATTAAATATAATCATCTTTTGCATCTTTTTCAATTACTTTGCAAGTTTTAACCGAATTAACTGACCTCGCATACTATAGTGAATACTAATTTTATTTTCGAGGACATATTACTATGAATTCTGAGAATTGTCCCATCTCACTATTCCAAGAGGAAGTTCAAACTCTTAATGGCAATCGTTAATTTTAAACCACCAGAGGAAAGCAATTGTCCTATCAACAAAGCGAAAGGAAAGTATCCTAGTATTTGGTTCCATTAAAGCTTCTTCTCTTCTGCTTTCTGATAAACATTTATAAAGACTAGCGTCATTTCCCGTCAAATATGACAGGATAATGATAAAAGTATTCCAAATATATTTGATTTTGATATGAAAAATCAGTAAGGTATTCTAAATGATGAGCCCCTTGTTAAAAATGAAGTAATAGCAATAGATAAATGAAAATATTCCCTCCCACGCTCTTGCCGTCCTTCTCTCCGTCCCTTCCTCTCTCTTTCCTTCCCTCTCTCTCTCCCTCTCTTTTCTCCCATCTCCCCCTCTCTCATTCCCTCCTGTCACAATTCATAGCACTCCCTCTTTTTCCCCGTCTCCTTCTTTCTCTCTTTCCTCCCGTCCTTTTCTAATTCTGTACCTCCCTTACTCTCTATGTACCTTCCTTTCTATATCCCTTCCTTTCTATCTCCCTCCCCACATCCCCCTCTCTCTTACTATACATTTATATAGTCGTTTAGGCAAGCAAAAGAATCCAAACTAAATCCCAGTCCCATTAGGATTACGTATTTTTGCGAAACATCCTACGATAATTTAAGGAAATCTATACACTTATATATTACACGTATGCGGGTTGTCACAACAATTGATTCTGGAAGTTTAACAATGACGTGGTCGGCAAGGCAACATCACGTTTAAAAGCCGATATTTGCCCAAAATATGCGATTTAAATGTTTAATATGAGAAATTTCGAATGGTAGGCGAAAAAATATGAACAGAATAAGAAACTTAATTAATATCCCTAAAACTTAGTTCACATTCGAAGATCGTACGTCAATTATTTATAATTTTTTTTTCAAAAGAATAAAAGCCTACACTTTAAAAAGTTGCTTTTACGTGTTATCTTACGGGAAATAGAAATCGCCCCCTCGAGTCGAACCCGGGTCTTTTTTCCTATGTTATTTTCGTAATTTAATTTTCATATCTTAATTAAATATTCTTGTGAAATTTCAACCTTCCACCTAATAGGGAAGTATGTTAAAAGAGCGTTAAAAGTGCCATTAATGACGTCAGCGTCTCACACAGACAGGCAGAACAGACTGAAAAACTAAATGTAAGATAATTCATCGCCGAAATTTTCTGATTCAATTTATCAAATAATACATTTACGTTGTTTCAAAAGAGGTACCCAATTTTTTTGTTATTCATGACATGAACTAATTTTACTGAAAGCGTGAATACATTCAAGATTTGCCTATATGGTCGGTTTCACATGCAATTGCAAATCTTCCAATGACTCGACATTATTAGAAGTAAAAGTATACTTTTATTTTGCGCAGATAACAGCCGTATTCTTGGATCCGGAGTGGTTGCTACAACTTTACGTCCGTTTGTTTTTCAACCATGAATGATTTCTATATGACCTACTTTTCTTGTTTAAACCTTCCAGGAAAAATATAATTTAACAGGGCAAATAGGAAATTTTAGTGGTCTTCCGATCTACACAGCGTAATTGCGGTTGTATATAGCCACTCAGCAGGCATTACAAAAGCTTGTGTAGCAATTAATTAAACAATTAACAAAAGCCTTAATCTGTTGGTTGGTTTGTTGGTTGGAACGCTATATGGGATTTCCCATAAAAAGGATCTTAAATATATCTCTTTCACACTTGCAGACTTATTTTCTTTTGCAAAATTAAATTAGAAGTAATTAACACGTGATCTTCGAATAAGAGCCATTTTAAAGAAAATTAAATGAAAATTCTTATTCTTATCGTAGATTTTTGTTTTTGAATCAAATTTGCTCACATTAAGCTAAAATATTCGAGAATTTTGTCAAAATTTTGCATTTTTATTGAAACGTTCCCTTGGCGATCAACAGCATTGTTGTTCATACAGAAAATCAACATATCTGGTGAGTTCATATTAGCTAATTTTTTCGGAATAAAACGTTAAAGATGTTGTTAACTTAGTTTAAAAACTGTACACTCTTATTGTCTTACTATTAAATATCAAAAGATATATTAAAGTGAAAACCTGTTCATCTATCTTGTCTAATGTTCGTATAAGTGTCAGATATAGCTCACTTCCTTCCAACATAGTCGAATATATTAAGTTCCAATTTTCCCGTTGAATCTCAACGGGCATTTACACTAGTGCCACACAATAATACAACATAAAAAACGTTCACAGTTTCGCACGGCTATGGACACCACTAGTCTCCAAACGACTTCCAAGTCACCCTCGATCGTATACATTTATTTTAGCGTTTAATTTATTTAGTGACATCTTGTAATTATTTTTAAAAATTAGAAGGACCCAATTCCATAATCAGTTTTAGTTTCAATAACATTTTGAGATTGAGCTCATTGCAGGACACGCGAGTCCATCTAAGCGTTTAAAGGCAGTCCTAGTGTTTTTTTAATTCTTTAAGATCACGAACAAAGGGTGATGGCATCAACACTGCGGAGGATATTAAAAGCCAAGAGAGAGACGGAGAGGTCGACCCCTTTGCTACGCCTCTCCGCACTGTGAATCAGAAAAACCCAGTCGTTGGGAGATGGCCATTCGGGAGGATCTCACGTCTCAACGAAGCAGCATCGCTCGTTCTTTCGCATTCTCGAAAAATGAGTGACGAGAGTTTCAAACAGAAACATCCGAGTTCCCTTAAAGGAACGAACCGCATTCGGGTCGATTTTTTTCCCAATAGACGTGGTGACGCGTTATAACTACACCGCGGCAGGAGAATTCGCAGGAAACAGAACGAGAGGGAGGGAGATAGAGACAGAAAGAGATAATCCGAGACCTCGTTCCGTGGACCGCATAAATGTCCTGGAGAGCATCCAAAGGGAAGAAAGGGGCAAGGCGTCTCTTTTTTCTTCTTCTTTTTAAAAAGAGGACAGGCTGACGCAAAAAAAACGAGGAAGAGGGAATCTAGAGAGGAAGAAAGGGCGAAGGATTCCCGGGATTCCTCGAAAAGGAGCATTCGGTACTTTTCGCGCTTTCGGAAATAATAAACGATGAAAATGGCTAGTACCACCTCTCGGTGGATCTATATTTGGTACTGTCAACAGTCAGCCATTTCGCACTCTCGAGGTTTCCACAGATTCGCCTAGCTCGAAGGATATAGTAGTATCGTGGAAATCAAAACAACGAAACAGTTTTCGAAACCAAACATTTTTCGAAAATAAAATAATTAGTCGAGTAAACCATTTAAGAGACATTTGTTCTTTAATTAATCGTCTAAAATTAATAAAACGCATTTTACACACAGCGCAACGAAAGTTACCGCAGAAAACAGCACCCTTTATTCAAGTAATCGTCTTTATGAATAACAAGTCATGAAAATAAAGAGCGTATCACAATTAGGCGCGTTTCTTACGATGGAGTAATTGAAACTAAACGATAGAGTTTGAACAAACACACGCCATTAAAAACAAAGCACCACGACTTGTCTTTCTATCTATAAAAAATTCCTAACCTCTCCTAATTTGGTGCTTTAATAAACGTATTTACGTCATTTTAGTAGATCTTGTATATATCGATTGCTACGAATATATTTTCCTCGATAACGATTAACAACATATCATGCAGGAAATTTTCTATTAATAAGTAAATAACGAAAAAGGCTACTCCTTCGATAAAAATATATTTGACAGGACATATTTTATATAGCTAGTTTGACGAGTTTTATTTGAAGGCTTTTTGGTAAGACTAATGTTTTGCGAAATATGACGGAATGTTCATTTTTGCGTTCTTTGCGAGAAATTCACGAATAGAGGAGCTGTCGTTTCCGTCCGTCCGTCCGTCCATTCGTCCTTCCGCATGATAATACTCGGGTACCGCTGGACGTATTTTGATGAAATTTGGTATTGGGGAGTTTTGCTAGCATTTGACGACCGATTGCAATTTTGGTTAAAATCGGACAAAACTTACGACCACTTCACATGAAGACCTACATGAAGTTTACAATGTTCCTTCATTTCAACTCGGGAACCGCTGGACGTATTTGATGAAATTTGGTATTTAAGAGTTTTGCAAACATTTGTCGACTGATTCCAATTTAGGTTAAAATCGGAAAATAATTACGACTACCATATTTAAAGAGGTTTTGATTTCATAATCAAGAATATAAATGTAAATCTAATGCACTTGTTATGTTCACTATGAACAAATATTTGTTTAAATAGAGATTTTAAATTTATCGTAAAGGAACTTCTTGAACAATATGATACAAATATCATTCCATAAGAATAGATTTAAAAATCTCAAAATCTAAATTCCAACGATTGAAATTGAATGCCGATAATATTTTACACGAAGAAAATACATTTTTACAATTCCATTCTTCCACAAAAAAATTGTGGAAGTAACTAAGTTCTTTTTTCATGATGAGTAAATTCCACAGGGTTGAGCCTGGCCTCGTTATTGATATTAACAGATAATGTTTTATTGCATATCTTGCATATATAAATTATAGTATAAGTTGCAAGAGCAACTTTATAGAAATGAATTATTTTACTCATAATCCGACTTTACATTTTGGTCAGCTGCTCATGTGGCCACGCTCATCATATCATTGCAATCAGATCAATGAAAATTTCTACAAAAATAGGAATAATAACAAACGTGTATACATATATAAAATTTCAAATGAAAGGTAAGCTAAGCTAAGGTAACAGCCACCTTAGCGTGAGATGCGTCAAATTAAACGTTCTGACCTGCAGATTTGCAGGAAAATAATGGTTTTTCTTGACCGAGTAAGCTCCGCTCGACGTAGTTTTCATGGTTGATGTTAAGATGGCGCTGTAGGAAATAAAGTAGAGCCCCTATCAGACAATAGTAGAAGTCGCTGAGTTTATTGTTAATGTGTTTATTTTAAGTTTAAACAAGAAGGCTTACTACCTAGATTTGTGTCAAGATACAACTGGCATTAATGTGTTATAAACATTTTCAAATTGAAATAATCGGGACATAGTAAGTATGGTAATGAATTATAATTGTTTTTAATGCGCATGTCACATTAACATTTCCATTTTATTTTGTTTCAAGTGTAAACAATACAGGTATACCTCGCGATACGCTTTCTTCGGTTTTACGCTCATTACACTTTCTGAATCTATCTCTCGATACGCTCGTTTGGTTCAGACATACGCTCTTACAAAATCCGGAGAATGAAGAGCCTTTCTCTGCCCATTCCAAAAGTCTCAACACGAGCAATGATAAACAACTTTGTTTCATTATATACGAACTACTTTTAAGTTGCTTTAATATTCATTTCATTAAGATCAATTGAATACTCCTTCAGCCATAAAATTAACTTCAAGTCACAACAGCAGTTGACTTTGGTCACTGTCGTAAGCAACATACCCCCTGAAGATGCACTTTAAGTTAACTTTATGGCTGAAGGAGCAGTCAATTTATCTTAATTACACTAGCCATAAGTTTATATGAGCGTTCAACCAACATTCATTTCATCTGTACACAATATTGCACCGGAGAAATAACGTAATCGACGAGTTTCTTTTTATGTCCAAGGTATTGTTTCGGCGGACTACAGTCAGTTTATAGTCCGAGATCGTGGTGGTGACACATTGAATTTGTGCTCGACCTTTTACCCTTATAAGTTTGAAATGTCGCAAGCAAGAAAATTAAAGCGATCCTATCACTGACATGGTTTTCAATGGGATTTTTGCATTTATTTAGCACGATTTCGCGCAACAGGACCCTTTATAGGAGCATATCTGTGATACTTACCCGTGATTTTAATCCATTTAGGAACGTATCTCTTTTTTATAGCATTGTTCTAATGTAAAAATGTGTTTCGCAATACGCTCATTCGCGATACGCTCTGGTTTTTTGGAACGCAACCCGAGCGTATTGCGAGGTATACCTATATACTTCCTTTTTATTTTGTTTCCATACTGATATTTTTTCGTAATAAACATTTTCAAATTAAAATAGTAAGTATGATAATGAATTATATCGATATAATTAATTTCGTAACGAGTGTTGAGCGTTGAACGTTGAGTGCCGTTTGCTACCTGAAAAACGAAAGCTCTCTTATCTCAGAGGTTCCCGCACTTTTCTCATCCCCGCGGACCCTCTTTAGTCCGAGAACCTGAAGTTTCCACCCCTCTTTCGGGCCGTCTCAATGCGGGTAAATGCACAAATTACATTGGGACCTTTTGATATTTTGAACATAACTTACGGACTCGCAGTACTACCTAGGTCATGTCCGTTTCCCGAGTTGGACTTCCCAACCTTTTCGCTACTGCGGACCCTTTTTATTCCGAGGACCCCAAGTTGAGAACCGCTGCTTTATCTCGAGGTCTATCTCCACCCCTTATTCGCGTCGTCTTAATACAGGTAAATGCACGAATTACATTGAGACCTTTTGATATTTTGAACATGGTTTACGGACTCGCAGTGCAACCTCGGTCGTGTCCCTTTCCCGAGTTGGGCTCCCCAACATGTTTGCTACAGCGGACCGTTTTTAGTCCACTGCTCTATCTCAAGGGCTATCTCAGGCCCTCCTTCCGACGATCTTAATGTGGGTAAATGCACGAATTACATTGAAACCATTTGAAATTTTAAAAACAGCTTACGGCTTCCCAGTACTACCTCGGTCCGGTCACTTTCTCGAAGTTGGCTTCCCAACATTTTCCCCGCCACCGACCCCTCATAACCCGGGGGCCCCATATTGCTCTACCGCAAGATATATCTCCGCCCCTCTTCCCCCTCCCTCCTCTATCTCTCTCTCCCTCCCTCTCTCTCTCCCTCCCTCTCTCTCTCCCTCCCTCTCTAAAACTCGGTACATTCATTCACTGTCCCGTCCAAATTCTTCACAATCTGCTCTATGGAGTAACTTAAAATTATTTGGTATTGGAAAATCTAAGGATACACAACTTCCTCCTCATATTTGCCTTGATACACTTAACACTCTATTCACCACTCCCCCAACTCCTGATGACAACGAAATAAAACAGAATCACATACACCACCTACTTCAACACACTCCTCCCACCACAGCATCACCACCATTCCAATTTTCTCCTGTAACTCAGCTGGAAGTACTGAATTGTTTACGTAAAATCAAGTCCAGAGCACAAGGTGCTGACGAAATTCCAATAGTTTTCCTTCATAAGATTATTCATCTAGTGCTACCCGTCATCACTCATATATTCAATTGGTCGCTTATGCAAAACAAATTCCCATCGCAATGGAAACTCGCCATAGTCCGTCCCATACCTAAGAAAAGTCTTACTTCTGACATAACCGACTTTCGGCCCATCAGTTTACTTCCTGTATTATCAAAGGCATTTGAAAAGGTTTTACATGAACAAATCACATATTTTCTAATTAGTAATAATATCCTCGATTCTCTACAATCAGGATTCCGAAAATCACACAGCACTACCACAGCACTCCTCAAAATCACTGACGATATCAGATTAGCAATGGACAAAAGAGAAGTCACTATTATGACTCTTCTTGACTTTAGTAAAGCTTTTGACTCTGTAGATGTAAACATACTTCTAACCAAACTGCGCCTCATGAACTTCTCCTCAGATTCCCTAAACTTAATTAGTTCTTACCTGAATGATCGCTATCAAAAGGTCGTAACTGACAATCATTCCTCAAGATGGATTAAAGTGTCACGTGGCGTACCACAAGGTTCCACCCTCGGGCCACTGCTCTTCTCTCTGTACATTAATGATATATCTTCTCAGCTTGCTCACTGTAAATACCACCTTTATGCTGATGATCTCCAAATCTATATGCACTCTCGCTCTATTGATCTCCATCTTATCATTGATAAAATGAACCATGACCTCACTTCTTTATCCAAATGGAGCAATGTAAATTTCCTCAAAATTAATCCTTTAAAAAGTCAGTCTATTATTATTGGGTATCCCAAACTTCTCTCGTCACTAAACTTCTCAGAACTTCCCCCAATTCTGCTCAATAACTCTGTCATTCGTTTCCAAAAAACTGCAACCAATCTCGGGTTAGTATTCAATGACACATTGACCTGGACTGATCATATAACTAAAATATGTAATACTGTTAACAGTTCACTTCACTCACTTAAAAGAATTAAAAGCATTACCCATTTCTCCCTTCGCAAGCGACTTATCACCGCTCTTGTCCTTCCTCACCTTGATTACTGCGATACGGTCTATCAAGATCTATCTAACGAGCTATCTCTAAAATTGCAGCGTGCACAAAATTCCTGCGTAAGATTCATTTGTGATCTCCAAAAGAGAGACCATGTCACTCAACCTCTATATACGTTAGGCTGGCTTCGCACTGAAGCTCGTAGACGTCTTCACCTCCTCTCGTTATTTTACCGAATTATAACTCTTCAAAACCCGCAGTATCTGAACTCCTAATTTTCCCAAATGAACTCTGTACACAACGCCAACACTAGGGGCACCAATCTCTTCCAGATCCCACATCACAGGACGGAAATTTATAATAAATCCTTCCATGTTACAGCTTGTAGACTTTGGAACGCCCTACCTACTGACCTCCAAAACGCAACATCTCTCCACATATTCAAACATAAATACTTTAAATTGCTGTTCTCTGCCCAAAATTCAGGTCAGCTTTAACATTTTCTTCTTACCAATTGCAAGACGGCTTCCTTCACTCTTCCTTACTTATTTAACATTAATTATTTTTTTTTGCAGGTTATCGAGTTCGCAAAGTGTACGCCTCCTTCGACTGTTACCTTTTCATTGTCTAGTGTCTACTATGTTATAGTGTTTATGACGGTATACAACGATGCTGTATATACGAAGACTTACTGTACATACTCCTTTCTATTTAATGTTGTATTACTATATCATTATATGTACACTATCTAGGGTTTTCGCAGGTTTTTCACACCCCCCTTCTCAGTGGGTGTTTTCCTGCGTGGGTTTTACTAGGGAGGACATGCCTGTTTTACCTAGGTTTTCCCCACAATCTCTAATCTGTCTTCAATTTTATATATATATTTTTTTTTACTCTGTATGATTTAGGTATATACTGTTTATGTTATGCGTATTGTATATATATATATATATCTTACTTTACCATTTTTTTTATATTTTTTATATTGACGAAGGGTTAAATGTAAGAATGGACCTTATGGTCTAAATTTCGCCCGAATAAAGACGATTATCTATCTATCTATCTATCTCTCTCTCCCTCCCTCTCTCTCTCCCTCCCTCTCTCTCCCTCCCTCTCTATGGTCTAAATTTCGCCCAAATAAAGACATTTATCTATCTATCTATCTCCCTTCCTCTCTCTCCACCCTCTCTCTCTCCCCCTCCGTTCATACGCGGCCACATGAGAAGTGAAATAAATAAAACGTGAAATAACAGAATTGATTATTCTTTTAAAATACAAGTAGTAAATAATAAAAAAATAGCACATACAGTAGAACCTCGATTTTCCGTCAGGGTTTGGGACAAAGAGGATGACGGATTTGAGAAATAGACGGATAATATAGAGATAGAGATAGATAGATAGATGATAGAATATCGAATCTATTGGATCACCATTCAGTTTTGCATTCATAGAAAGGGCCTTCTGTGTTATAATTGGCCCTTTTAGAGGAATTCCTTTATTCCGTTGTTGAACGAAACACCGAAACATTGCGATATCAAGTTGGTTGTGAGTGTCACATTTCATCGCTATCCTTCGAGTTACGGTTCTATAGTTCACTTCCATTTTGCTTACCGAGTCCTCAATTTTGTCACCATCCCGCTACAAATCGTTAATGGTAGTTCTTGCAACACCGTAAATTTCTGTTCAACTGGAAGCACTTTCGCCTTTCTTTAAACATCGAAGGATTTCGAACTTTTTATTAAGGGAGAGAGGGAGGGAGAGAGGGAGGGTGAGAGAGAGAGGGAGAGAGAGAGGGAGGGGGAGAGAGAGGAAGGGAGAGAGAGGGAGAGCGAGAGGGAGGGAAAGAAAGAGGGAGGGAGAGAGAGAGGAAGGGAGAGAGAGAGAGGAAGGAAGAGAGAGAGGGAGGGAGAGAGAGGTAGAGAGGGAGGCAGGGATAGAGATAGGGAACCATAGGGATGAGAGAGGGAGGGAGAGAGTAAGGGGGGGAGAGAGGAAGGGAGGGAGAGAGGAAGGGAGAGAGAGAGGAAGGGAGGGAGAGAGGAAGGGAGAGAGAGGGAGGAAGAGAGAGAGGGAGGGAGAGAGAAAGAGGTAGAGAGGGATGCAGGGATAGAGAGTGGGAAACATAGGAAGGAGAGAGGAAGGGAGAGAGAGAGGAAGGGAAGGAGAGAGGAAGGGAGGGAGACAGAGGTAGAGAGGAGGCAGGGATAGAGAGAGGGAAACAGGGAGGAGAGAGGGAAGGAGAGAGGAAGGGAGGGAGAGAGGAAGGGAGGAAGTGAGGAAGGGAGGGAGAGAGGAAGGGAGGGAGAGAGGGATGGCGAGATCATTTGACTCCCTAACTATTGTACCAGCAAATCAAGAGATCGAAAATTATGTATAAAGAAATTTATGATACTGAGCAATCAAGTACTAGCGCGCAGATGCTCTGCGCGGGTAAAGCTAGTTTACATTATTTCTTATGAGAAATTTGTGTCGGACTAACACGATTTCACCTCATACGAATTTTTTAAAGAACGCATCTATCGTGTTAGTCGGGGACTGGGTGCACTGTCCTAATGGAATATCAGTGGAGCCCAACCTTTTTACATGGTGGGCCGCATTCGTAGTTGTGAATTTTTCGGAGGGCCACATTGAAAGTCACGAAAGCTTCGGCGAGCCGGATGAATGTTTACATTAGAAGTTACCAAGGGATTCTGTGGTCTCATATTAGCGAAAATAAAGTTTAAATAAATTACTAGTGTTAAAGCTCCACCAGAAAAGGTTTTAAGATGATAATTATACTGACAAAATTTGAAATTGTCTATATCAAATTTTACCGATCTTCTTTTCATCGTAGCTTCGCGGGCCGCCTCTCGCAGACCACATTTGGCCCGCGGGTTGGGGATCTCTGCTCTATGTAATACGCCTATTATATTAAGGTTTTTATACTGTAATATCTTATTAAACATAAATTAATAAACTAATCATAATATGTTTCGTCTGCACTTGTTACTTTCCTGTCTCTTTTTCATAAAACTTTAGTATCTCTCGAAGTATCCTATTACAAAATGATCTGCAGGTTAAAGAGCCTTTTTCAACTTTATGGTCTTCCGTGATAGATGATGATTCCGAACCATAACCTCAAATTCTAATATTGGCATTATACAGTAATGTGCTGACAAATGTATTTCTTTAAAAATTTTATTCGATTCTTCAACAGAAAGTATTATGCAAATTAACATATTTAATCAGCTTAATTCGAATAAAAAAATCAATAGTATCAGCCATTAACGTAGTAAATAATTATGGATTATTTGCAACCTATATCAGCCAATTACTGATAATATAAAAAAGAACAAGATGAAAGATATTAATAACAGATAAATAATTTTAATACTTCCTGATATATTTTGAATAACTCCAAACCAACTATATCCTTTGCATTAATCTTAAATCGAATTGGATATGCTATCTCATGCCACGACTTCGACCAAAAACATTTACTACTCCTATACACAGAAATTTTTGAGTGAACCATATTTCAACTCAATAGTGGCCATATTCAACATCAAATTCATTGGATTTTGGTTCTATGAAGAATATGGCGTGACATAAAACTTAATTTGAAAAAGATGTGCTTAATAAACTAAAAATGACTCATTATATTGGAGAATTTTTCGTATTTTTCTATGCTCTATATAAGATGAAAATTTTATTTGATGCATGTATTTTATTTACTAGGTAGAAAATTTTAAGTAATTATAATATATCACTTCACAAGAATGAAATAATAAAAATTTAGTCCCCAATCAGCTCGCCTTTATTTTGCATTCAAATATTTTCAGTCTTAAAAATCTGCTTTCCATTACCAACAAATATTTTTCATGTTGTAACTATAAAAAGATTGAACATGATAGAGAAACTTTACGGAGTAATGTTGATAAATTAACCAATTAAATGTAAATTATTCAGGTACCACAAAAAGAAACGTTTCAATCTGTTTTTACGATTCTTTTAATTACATATGGTATGATTTTATTCAAATATAAAGTCCACCATTTACAAAGTTGTAACGGTTAGAGTCTCTGGACTAAAGACAAGCACACTTGGCCATTTAATCGATTTTAACCACCGACTAAAATAAATAAAAATGTTCTAAAAGTGTATTAAGTAAATTTAACAGTTCCAAAATCAGCAAGGTGTATTTTTCACGACCTACACCCTTCACTTTGATGATGCGAAGCAGCGACAATTATTCATCCATCATCCCATTCGGTACTCCAACAGAGAGAAAGAGAAAGAGTGGGCGTGATCGATGGAATCCTTTGCCTGCCGCCTTCAACCGACGTCGAAAAATTACGCAGATGTATAATTTTCAATGCATCCGCGGCGCAGCCATCGAAAATTCATCACGCAACACCTCCGGCCATTAGCCGTCTCCCATCCGGATGCCTCCCCGTGAATCTATGCTATTCTGCGCGTCACCTCGGTGATATATACACCAGTACATGCGTCGTCGCATAGTCCCTCAAAGCTCGCCCTTTGATGTATTTCGTTACCTTCGCGTCGGCCCCACCTTTCCTTCGGTGCTATAATTCAATCGCCGCACCGCCGCACCTTTCTGCCGCACCCTATAGCAATCCAAGCCGCTAAACTCAACGGCGCCGAAACAGGACGGAATGCGATCAAAGGGCAGCAGGGGGTGGGGAAGAAATTAGTGGGATGAGGGGGAGAGGGAGTAAATGCAGGACACACGTAGGTAGAGGGGACGAAGCAAAGACATCGCCGTAAAAAAAATCTGTTGAACGCGAATTCACAACTATCGGACGAGGTATTTAATTTCGTGGTAATCGCTCCGAAGGTCGGCAAAGGGAATCCACCGCCGGACGAGAATCGAGCAATCGGATGCGGGGAAATTGGAATTGGAGAGGCGCGAGGTTTTCGCCCGCTAGAGGGAAAGGGAATTAAGGGAGGATAGCGGAGAGATTATGATAATTACGATAATCGGGAACGGATTTCCCATTATTGTCTTGTTCTCTATCTTTCTCTCTCTCTCTCTCTCACTTACTCCATCCCTCTCCTCCACTCTCACCCTCCCCTCCATTATCACCTTCCCCTCCATTCTCACCCTACCCTCCATTCTCACCCTCCCCTCCATTCTCGCCCTCCCTCCACTCTCTACCTCTCCCCCTCGTCCGATCGTCTCGGGACTAATTGATGACGAGCCACAAAAGGTAACGAGCCCCTTTGTCCGGCGTGGCACGGGTCCATCTGGCACGCGCGTGCAGCGCATAGATATGGTTCGATCGAGAAAGGGTCCTTCCTCTCCTCCTCCACCCCCCTCCTCCCTAACCCTTACCGTTACATTAACCCTCACTTCCCTCTCCAAACGCTTACTGCTTCGACAGAGATTGCTCCGTGTCGGAATGATCTCATCGGATAGAAACAGCAGAGCTTATATATCTTTCGCCAAATCTAAATCGATTCGGTAATAAGAAACAAGGATCGCTTTATCGGATGAAACGACCCAAAGGAAAGTTTTAAAATGGGTCGCTGTGATAAATCCCGGCTTATTTTAAACGCCAATTAATGGTTTTGATGGATTTACAATGCCTTGATTGAGATAGGCTATAATAATAGCAGTGATTGTTTTACAATGACTTAACTAAGTTGAACGGATACAAAAATTAAAAACCGATAATTCGAACAACTACAGCATATATTTTTATACCACTAGTTCTTTAGTCATTTGTTTAAGTCAATAAGTAAGCGAATAATATCAGGCAATAATACTAGTTGCATACTTATCTTTTTATCCTATATACCATTTATTGCGAGATTACTTAATTCCACCACAGTACTGATATTGATGAACAAATTTAAACATACTGAGATTAAATTCAGTTCACGCTCAAAAAAATCTGATGTGGTCACCACATGACTTTCTCCATATCTGTAATATTTCTAAAAATTTCAAATAGGTTACATAATAATAAATATTTAAGAAACTGCGAGAAAATTTTAGACTTTACAAAGAACAGAAATAAACTCAAACCATAGCCTTCTGATATTGGATATATCCGCAAAGCTCCAAAAATTAAGAAAAGAAAAAGGAGCGTTACTAAGATGTAACTAAGCGTCAATTGTTAACAATAGTCGTCGGTAGGTGGCATGGTGGTGGCAGCTAAAAATATAAGATATCTCTTAAACAATGCATTATATGGGAAAATATTTCAAACAAAGGGTGTAGAAAATTACATTTTCTACGTTTATTTCAATATACATTTACATTAAAGCAAATATCTCAAAATAACAGATAAGTGAAAAGAGTAAACACCCACTTTCGATTGACCGATTTTTACTGAACACTAATCAGTTCTTCTGAGTTTTAAAAAATTGTTAAATATAAAATTTCGCGTTGACCTGATTAATAGTTTGTGAGTTCCCACAAAAAAGCTATCACACAGACACTATGGAGAAAATGGTCAAAACGTGTATTTCAGTTGAATTTTTTCGATTTTTTTCATGAAAACAATACTTGCCCCTATACTACGTATGGAGAAAGTAAAAATTCAGTTCGTTGGAAATGGATGATATTTCACATTATGATATGCATGGTTTTTTTATAAACTTATGCTTGTATAGATTGATTTCATAATATATAAATAACTAACATGATAAAAAACCTGGGAAACTGTAATTTATGAAGTTTCTGAAGTTTTCTGAAAAAATTGCTGATGTTCAAATTATTGAAACGTATACATATCATTATCTGCTCGTAAACAAATGAAACTTCCATTTTCAATGTTGTATTTCTAAAAAAGACAAAATCATTTCATAACAAATAGTAATAATCATTTTCACGATAGGTTTGTTTTTTAATTAAGGTCATACTTGTCTTCAGATTGAAACATGCTGATATGGATTTTTTTCTTTTCTTACTTATGAATTGAAATAGCAGAGAAGACAGAAAGTATTGTATTCATGAAAAAAATCGATTTCGAGATTTCAACGGAAATACACTTTTTGAAGCCCACTGAACACGTTTTGACCATTTTCTCTATTATGTCTTTGTGATAGCTTTTTTGTGGGTACTCTAACTCAAAAACGCGAAATTTTATATTTAACAATTTTAAAAAACTCAGAAGAACTGATTAGTGTTTGATAAAAATCGGTCAAACGGAAGTGGGTGTTTACTCTTGCCACATCCGTTATTTTGAAATATTTGCTTTAGTAAGTAATAAATGTAAAAATGTATTGGAATAAACGTTGTAGGAAATTTAATTTTCTACAATTTTTGTTTGAAACATTTTTCCATATAATGCATTGTTTAAGAGATATCTTATATTTTTAGCTGCCACCACCACGCCACCTACCGACGACTATTGTTAACAATTGACGCTTAGTTACGTCTTAGTGACGCTCCTTTTTCTTTTCTTAATTTTTGGAGCTTTGTGGCTATATTCAGTATCAGAAGGCTATGGTTTGAGTTTATTTATGTTCTTTGTAAAGTCCTAAATTTTCTCGCAGTTTCTTAAAATATTTATTATTATGTAACCTATTTGGAATTTTAGAAATATTACAGATATGGAGAAATGGTGGCCACATCAGATTTTTTGTTTAGCCTTCAATTTAATTCTATCGTCATTTAAAACGAGTAGAACTTCATGTATTGATGATAGGTTAATGAATGAGTTTAAAATAATTTAAGATGCTCCTGTTTTGGCTGTTCCAAAACAAGCGCAAAATTGCGAATTTTCAACGGTATGAAATGCAACCGATGGCATTCTTGAAATCAGGTCAAAAGATGTAAAAGAATATCCTTCAAGTTTAAGATAATCCCGCTAACAGAAATACATGACAAAAATTACTCTAATTATAATTCGATTTTACGAAATTTATAAATTCCCGCGAAATCTACCATGCCTTTTAATTTACAATATAACTATTTGGCATGTTACTGTTTGGATTATGTGAAAATCCCTAATGACCGCTGTTATTTTAGTGAATTATAAAAAAGTTTATTTTTCATGAACTCTTGGCAAAATATCCATAAGCTGGCATTCAGATTTTTTCCCTATAATGCGGAAGTCTAACTACCCGTACAAATATTTATTTCTAAGCCAGGTTGGATAAATGTTAAAAACACAGAGTTTCATAAAGTATTTTAGTCTTAATTATAAGATATTTATAAATGTTAAAAAGCACAGTTTCGCACATCAGATTCCTGTCGATTACATAATAATCAAATGGAAAAAAGAAAAGCTCGTCGAATCGAACTCGGGCCTTTGTTTTTTTTACGGCGAATGATCAAAAACGCCATGTGGCGTCAATATAATGAAAACTGAAAGAATCCTAAAAATTGTTGCAGCCGTTCTCATGTTATTTGATGTTATTTGAAATATGAATGCGAGTGATGTCAACATGTGTGAAAAAAATTCAACATTGCGTCATTATTAATAGGACACATTTTAAGATAATCATAGAAACAATTTTCTCTGAATACAGTTTGAATTTAAAGATGTCTTTCATTTTACCTTGGTAAATATTCGATTTAAACCAATCAGTGAAGAGGGATTACAATACGAAAATTTCAGAAGCAAAAATTAATAAAGGTAAAATACTCCTATAGCCAAACAATTAGAGGGTTACAACACCCAATGCATTTCGCCCACAAGGTGGGCATCGTCAGGGGTAAAACCTGTTTCAACAGTGACTGGAAGCCAACTGCCAGGTTTGAAACGGAAAGTATTAAGAAGACGACCGAGAAACAAGTGAAACGCGGAAAGATTTTTCGGCGTGTGTGTCGTTTAAATCTGTCAATTTGTATAGGGTCTTGTTGAAATCTGTGTCCGTGTTCATAAGTGTATCGCGGTTTTTGTAAATGTGAAGGTTTTCTAACGAGTTGAGTGAGTTATTGGCTGAAGTTATCAATGTTAAATCGTTTACGTGTATACTATGACCTGTTTCAAAAATGTGGTTGGCAACGCTTGATTTTTCAAAACGATTATATTTATAGTGAGCCATGTGTTCCTTGAAGCGTGTTATTAGTTTCCTTCTTGTTTGTCCTATGTACTTTTTGTCGCAGTGTGAGCATTGTATTTTATAAATACCGGACTTGTTCAAAGATTCTGTTCTGTCTTTTGTACTGCCCAGTAAATTTTTCAAATTATAAGGATTTGTATATGTTATGGTATAATTCTTATATTTAAAAATTTTGTTCAAGCCTCTGTTTAATGGTGGAAAATAAGGCAATTTTACATATTTGCCCTCTTTTTTGTTGTTTAATTCAAGGGGAGTGGCATTGGACAAGGTTTTATTAAAGTTATGTTTTCTCACTAATTTATTAATTAAATTATTATCGTATCTAAGTTTAGCGGCAATTTGTTTTATGTGTTTAAGTTCCTTTGCATATATGATTTTATTGAGGGGGATGTTACATAATCTGTGTGTTAAAAATTGAAACACAGCTATTTTTTGGTTCATAGGGTGAAAGGAGTTGTTAAGAATAAAGTTATCAGTATGTGTAGGTTTTCTAAAAATGTCAAACTCAATGTGACGTCTATTATTTATGATAAGCAAGTCCAAAAATGCCAAGGTGTTGTTTTCTTGAAGTTCATAAGAGAACTTAATTGAAGGATATATGTTGTTTAACTGATTAACAAATTCATCTACATTTTGTTTCTTTAAATCAAAGATTGTGAATATGTCATCCACGTACCTTTATTAATCTTAGCCAAAGTTATTGAGCTACTATCAATTAAGCAAAAATTAGTTAAATTATAGTAAACTAATGTCTTAGGAATCTATAAACTGATAAATCTTAATATGTCAACAGATAGAAATTGACGGAATGAAATGATCATAAGATCCTAAGCAGACAGGCATTATCTGTAAAATTGGGAATGATTCTGAAACGAGCAAGTTAATCTGCTACAAGAGTTCAGTGGTAGAATATCCGCCCCACAAGTGGACTCGGGATCAAGAATTTTTTCTCGTTTCAAAATTATTCCCAACTTTACAGCTAATGCCTGTCTGCATAGGATCTTATGATCATTTCATCCCCTCAATTTCTAGCTTTGCAATCATTTGAGAGGCGGCTTCGATTTCCGATCATTGCAGAATTTTTTCTCGTTTCAAAATTATTCCCATGTCAACAGATGATTTAGTGTCTCATTAGTTTTTCTCAATATGTAGTATATAATTAACTTAGAAGATTTCCTAAACGGAAGAAGACAACATTCGACTTAAAATGAAAAGATTTCATTATAATACAATAAAAATTATTATTCCTTTCACTTAATTATTCTTTTTTGGTTCCATTACTTTTAGCAAAGCTTGGTAGAATTCGACATTTCCTTTTTTTAAATCGACGATTTAAATCGTTTATATTCCCGAAAGATTTTTGACGAATATCGACGCTAAAAATTACTTCTACTATAGGCTTGGTAGTTTTCGAAATTTATTTTTATTAAAAAGCGACCACTACCATTATTTATTTTTCCTAAAAATCAACGACGTACATCAATGTTTATTTTTATACATTTAATTGGGCATTTTAGTTTTTGAAGTTTATACTTTGCCTATAATAATCTAAGAGTTTGATTAGCTAAAAATACACACAAACATCGACGTTTATATATCTTAAAAAGCGATATCTAATATCGACGTTAATTTCAGTACATTACACCAATTTTTATCTAGAAAGGTGTTATAAATTGAATTCCTTCTAATTAAAGTGTATAAATAAAAAGAAGGTTTCTTTTATGATGCTTTGTTTGTTGTTATCTATATTTTGGCGAATCCTTTGTTGCGAACTTCGGCCACTAACATGGAAGTTAATTTTTCGCAATAAATCAGAAAGTATATTCTACTCGTTAATTTGCGCCCATTATTCATGAAATCACGATCATTAGTGAGAAATTTATGTGACGTGAGTATAATGCGCAACCTAATGTATGAATAAATATTTGGATGAAAAAATATCTCATCTTGTTGAGTAATAAACGACTACGAATGCGGAAAAAAGCCCCGAGTGCCTATGTGGAACGATGCTCCTTCGACACCAATGCAAAAGAAACTAAGAACGGGGGATACTTTCTCTCTCTCCCTCTCTCTCTCTCTCTCAGATGGATTACATAAATTTTATGACAGGATGCTTTTGGATCTGACGATCGGTACTCATTTTTCAGTCCGGGGAAACCTTTCATTTTGCTTCTTGGAAGAGGACGGCAGATAATGTCGCACAGAGGACGCAATAGACGTCCCCCGACTTTTCGGTAAATGTAGTCCAAAGTGAGTATGGATTATCGGATCTGGCCTAGGGTAAAGAAAAAGCGCAATAAATTGATCATAATATTTTGTCCTCTACCTTTGGATTCCACGGCTGCTCAGTATGTGCCGTTACAATAACATAAGCGGCATTAGAATGCAAATTCTGAATGTTGAGTGGCCGTTTGTTACGACAAATACAGACTCTCTCCACCGTTTGGGATGTTTGGTGGTAAAATATGTTAAGTTTTAAAGCGGATAACAAAATTTTAAAATCATGAAGCATAAATTCCGTAGAAAATGTAGTCATATTCGTCGAATAAATTTTTTTTAAACTTGATGTTTATCGACATTTATCGATTTAAATCGAATCCTACCAAGCCTAATTATAACTGGGCTTAGTAGGATTCGATGTTTATTTTTTTTAATCGACGATTAAAGGTTTTCTTTAAATCGATTAATAAAATCGACGTTTATTTTCCCGAGAGATTTTCGACGAATATCGACGTTTAAAATTACTGCTTAAATATAAAGCTGGCAGTTTTCGGCCTTTCAATTCGATGATTTAAATTTACTTTTTACATCGAAATTCTACTTAAAATTTACGTTTATTTTACAATACTCTGATTATTTGTTTAAGTTTTTTATATGAAGTTATTTACAAATTAATTGAACTAATATTCTTCATAACTTTTATTTTATTTATGCGCATTTACACTCTTCGTCATTTTTAAATGTTAATATTAGAGAAAACATCCAATAACGAATTGAAATTTACCTCTTTAAATTGTATAATGAAAACAAAAAAACGATTAATTTACGAAATCCGAACAATATGATGTTGCTTTTGCCGAGAAACATTCTTAAAAAAATAATTTGCGAGTTCGGCGAAAAGGCTTTTAGAGATTCGTTGATGCCATTTAAGGAAAAAACATTAACGATATAATTATCATAATAATGTTTTATGTCAATAAAGAACTATCTAATACTTTGTATCATTTCATATATTTCATCACTGCACTACATATTCTATTTTTTTAACATGAAATATATAGTGAGAAAGCGTTCCATCAACAGTCTTACCTCAAATCCTGATTAAAATGTGTTTTTCCAACTGGCAAAGTATTTTACAACAAATAGCAAATAAATATTAATATTGAATTCCTCTTCAATTTTTAGAAACGATTGCTAATTTATATGCACCTTTTTAAACAATTATAATCGTATATCAATTGAAATTCACTAAGCTGTAGCAAAATACGTAGGAGCCAAAAGCACGAGAGAGGAACGATTCTTCCTGAATAACTTTAAGATAAAGACAAAATATATTGCTATGGCAGTGAGTCCTTGGGATTTCATATGTACCAGTAGAGGTTCCCAGGTTGAGAAGTTTTAAAAACATTGTACTAGTGCACTTTCCCGTCAAAAATGCGTTAAGTATTAAATTTAAATTAAAACACTTTCTACTTTTCCTCACTCTCTACCTCCCATTTTCTCTCTCCCTCCTTTCCATTCTCTCTCCATCTTAGTCTCCTTTTCTCTCCTTCCACATCGGGATTTTATAGATGAGAGCAAATAGAATTCGAAAATTTTATTTCAGTACTGCAGTTATTCATCTAAAAATATCTCTAATTGGGGACGGTCAAAATGTTTAATTATTTTTTTTAATTCTTTGTAATGGACTTAATTACTCCCTGTGAATATTTTTTGTTAAATCGTCTTCATTAGGCAAAAAAAATGTTTAAAATAACTCTTTTAAATATCCCGCGAAAACGGCATCCTGGTTGGAGAGAGAGTATTAAGGGGTACGTGACGTGCCTTACGACGCTTACGACCGTACTGAAAGCACGCAGTTTTGATGCTTCGTCCTGTTGTTTTTCCTGATATCGTAGCTAAAATGGAGAATGTGGAACTAGAGAAGGATTATAAGTATTGTCTGGTACCTCAGTGCTTAAATACAACGATTAAAACCCCGAGAAAATTGTTCTTCACACTACCGAGCTCCTTGGGAAGAAATAAGAAGCGGAGAATATTGTGGTTGAAAGCCATAAGGAGATACGCATCTGATATATCGGAACGTACAACTGCATTTGTCTGCGAAGATCATTATAATGTAAGTACTAGTTATATGTAAGAATGTACGTAATTCGTATTTTAGTTTATGACTTATGTCGGCATTACATTGACATGATGCATATATTTCTGTAGAACGATGTTGAAAGAGTAAATTATATTGTTGTTTCAAAGATTAGCATATAAATTTTAACAAAACCTCCATAATGTAATACCTATTCTAAATACGTAAGATCAAACTTACGGAAACCGTTGGGCTATACTTATCTAACTATATTTTACTTACTAGATACTAGGACAGTATGGGAAATAATATATAAATAAATATTCTATAATATTAGTTAAAACTAGAGTTGTTTTATTCATTTAATATGGGTAAGCTGTTTTAAGACTTCAATCTCTCTTTTACATATCTTCTGCGTTTCAGTCGAAATAATAGTACCTACTATTGCAATAACTGAAAATAAAACTTGTTTTATCAATTAAATGCAATACAAACCTGTCCGCCTATACTCCACGCATATCAACATCTGAATAATGCTCCCTACGACTTCCAATGTACTGTAAAAGCATTTACGAATCTACGTTTGGCAAATTATCAGTTCTGGCTACACAAAACCCTTTAGATGCCGTTTTTCAAAACACAAAGAGAAATAAATGCAGGAAGGTGCAGTACTTCTACCAATATTTCTTCTAAGACGACGGATAAAGGAATACAACAGATTTATGTCTTTTAAGCTACTACTTCTATATCGGTACAATGGCTTCTAGCACGGCTAGGATGCTCGTGGGATGCGCTGACGTCACTAAACACTCGGCAAACTTCGGCTACCTATCGGATGTGATCGGGTTCGGCATAAACTCGTCCGTTTTAAATCACTTTTTTTATAAATATCTGTTAAAAATTTAACAAAAAACTTTATATTGGCCTATAACAGTAGCCATACAATAAAACTTTCGGTAATTCCCGATTTATGACAGTTCCCCATTGTACAATAATGCTCACCTACGTATAAATTAATCTGTGTAAATTTTAATAAGATAAGTGCGAATGTATAGAGAATTCCCATTTGTCGATAGCTATGGTAATGTTGACAAACTTCAATGGAGTTATAGCGTGCAAGCTATCCAAAGATGATTCATTAAAATTTCTAATTTTGATTAAATAATAGAATTGTCAGTTTTTTCAGATTAAAATTAATCGTTGAACTTAATTGGACAAGGATTTTTGATTCCTTAGCAATAAATTTATACTTCGTTGTTTGATCGTGTATATTTTTTATTGCAGTGAATTCGAATCTCAAAAAAACAACAAATTATAGTTCCTATAAACATTGCGCAATTATTTATACAATTTGGAATGTTTTTTAAATGTTGAAAAGTTACTTAAATATTACTCTTTCAATGAAGCAAAATATTTAATAAAAAAATTGCCATCCAAGAACAGTGAGTTGCGACGTCGTTCATAAAAACCGTCAATACCCCAAGAACGAATATATTATCTAAACAATTCTTCCTTTTATCTTTCAAGTCCTCTTTGTTTCATCAATCTCGGGCTACTATTTCTAAGCATTTTTGATGCACAAAGACTACTGTTAAATCCCGTCAATATGTCGGGAATAAATATATTATTTGTTATTTAAATTTTATTTTCGTTCTTATTATTCTTTGAGATAATTTATTAATATTTCATAAATTTCAAAATTATTGGTCTTAACCAAAATTTGTTTACAGACAGAAACAAAGCAACAAAATCCTTGACGCGTTGTCAAAGAAATATAGTTAATAGCGTCATATATTGAAAATGGTTATATGTTACGTAAGCAAAAAATGTACACAGCTCAAGAATAAAGACGCTTATCCGTCCATCTATCTCGCTCTCCCTCCCTCTCCATCCTACTCCCTCCCTTCTCCTTCCTCCACTCACCTTTTCTTCTTATCTAAATCCAATTTAACATACTAATTAATTTAATGAATCCGGCAACAATGAATTTGGCTGTTATTAGTATCGAAATATTTTATTCTGGATAAACCAAATATTTTCATGTTCAAAACAATTTTATTGGCCAAATAGAATCATACCTTGGTATGAAAACCGAAGCTAGAAAAATAAATCTTCATTATTTTAGGTGTTCTTTGTACGAAGTTATAATAAATTATTAAACGTTTCACCGATTCCCATGCTATTCAAATGGAGGAATGCATTAAAAGAAAGATCACGATTGATTGGGAAAGTCTCGATTTAATCACTAGTTGAGAGCATGTCAGAAGAAAAAAAACCCCTCATTATATAATGCTATGAACAGACAAAGGGCTACAGAAACTCTCATTATATATATATATATATATAATAAGTCTTTTGAACTCGAAGGGTAGACAAAATGATACAATTTTTACTTCTTTGATCATATACGAATAGACACATTGTGAAAGAAGAGGACATGGTTTGTCATGTGGCTATTCTGCTTTACTCTATAATTTTTGAAACTGACCGGCAAACATAAATATTCCAGAACGTAAAGAACGTAAAGAAAAGTGAATGAAATATATAGCGCTTAAATTATTTTGGGTGAATTTATTGAAAAGTTATTGCCGACTTTGGAATAGTCGTTATTCGCACCATTCGTTCAACTATCAAACGATAGGAAGAAAACATTGTTCCCCAGCATCAGCCGACCACAGCGACAATGCAGCATGCTGTGCAGGCACATAATAACGGTCTTATAACTAATTATCTGCTCTTCCATTCGCGGTCTCATCGTAGCACACAGACCGTTTTTAGGCTGTTGGCAAAAATCAAACGTAGATAGGAAAATCCGGAATGAATCCAAAACCGAGCCAGAGCCACAATAAAATATTATTTAACTTTAACTTTAATAAGGAAACATCCGTGTTCAGAAACGAGAGAAAGCGTTCTGCTACGATAGTCCAGAGGTAGAATATCCGCCCGGCAAGTGGAAGACCCGGGTTCGATTCCCGGTCATAGCAGACTTTTTTCTCGTTTCAAAATTATTCCCAACTTTAATATAACTAAAGTACTTCATAAGTTAGGATAGTCTAAGTTCTAGGAGTAGCTGTTGAATTTAACCCTTTCATTCAGGTCTTCATGGGGAGTGAACGATTAAATTCTTTGAAGGTAATTGGAAGATTCTTTATAAGATGATAACCTTATTTTTATTTATTTATTTGATTGTGGTACTAATTATTTTGTTGTGAATGGCAATTAAAAGAACTCCAGAGGTCATAAAGCGTTTTTCACTTTGTTCACTATTCGAAGCAAGCTGTCGAATAGTTTTTATTTGTTGTCATTTGTATTTCATCCATAGAGTCAAGCAGATCATTCTTTTAGTGTCTATTGTGAATTTAATTTCTTATCTTTAACTCTTAACAAAATGTATACATGCATGCGTTCATTTATGTTTACCTAAACATAAATTGGGATCGAAAATGAATCTAAACTTGTCTTTGTCAATTAAAGTAATTTGCGGTAATTTGTGGCGGAGTGGTTTAGAGCGTTGGCCTTCCACTCAGCGGTCTCAGGTTCGAATCCGGCGGAGGTCGAATTTTTCAAGCTGGAATAGTCCCGTCACCTGCTTGTGTGGTTTGAGAAGACCGCGCAAGTCAGCGATCCGTCCGTAGGAAGGGACGTTAAGCGGTTGGCCCTCTTGGTGCTCTTAGTCAAGAGTAGGCTAATGCCGGCACCGGATTTCCCTTCTCCTGTCTACGTGTGTCTGGTGTGTAAGGAGTTATGGCGATAATAATCCAAGAGGTTGATTAGCCAGAAATACACACAAACAAACAATAAAGTAATTTTCTATCATGCATTCTAGAATTCTTAAAATTTCATATATTAATCGTGTTATAAGTAGGCTTGGTAGGATTCGATTTAAATCAAAAAACGTCGATAAACGTCGATTTTTTTTAAATTTCAAAATCGATGAAAATGAATAGTCTTTGATAAGCGTCGATTTTCCAAAAAGATGGAAAAGTATACGACCAAAAACCTACTCTGAATTATAATATTTAAATCGTTTCTGTTTACTTTTTTCGCAGTATTATTTTCTACCTACGATTTCGTTCCTTTTCTGGGCTTGCATTAACAGTGGACTGAAAGGAGGGTATTTTCTAACACTCAAATATGCGTCCCATTGAAAAGCTCACGCTACTACTCTGGACAACCGCAAGGCCCTAGGGTAGTTTTGAGAACACGTGTTTCTTAGCCCTTTTGAGGTTTTTGAGATTATATTTGCCGACCTAATGGTGTGATATTCCACGAGCCTTTCTATACAGATAAAGTCATGGATATGCCCTCCTGAGAATGCCTCGACCCCTGTTAAAGAAGTTTCAGAAGAAAGGAATTTCGGTGGTCGCTAATCGTTTTCTACCCCTTCCACTCATGACCTTGTATGCACTTTCACCCGTACTCCCTATGCACAGCCCAATCTTTTGGCAGTCTTTTTCTTAAAGTTATCCAGGAAGGATCGTTCCTCTCTCGTGCTTTTGGCGCCGTCTCTTGCTACAGGTTAGTAAATTTCAATCCTCCTTTATATAGTAAGCTAATTTTGTTGGTAACGCAATCTGTAAAATCTGATTGGCTGCCGAAAAGCCAATTATATCTTGAGGAAGTTGGACCTTATTTACCTTGAAAAAATGCTATCAATGGATCTTTTGTGTTATCCGCCCCGTTCTTCAAAACAACAAATATAACAAATAAAATAACATTTTAAACAGAATTTATTGAATAAACTCAACCCTTGTGAACAACAGAAACAACAGTTTCAACTACTCCCAGGTTGGGATAGTGTTTGGGGATTGGATTCGTTCTATTTCCGCCCTCGGGGTTGGGTTAAGTGGTTGGAGGTTGGATTCGTTCTACTTCCCTCCTCGGGTTGGGTTAAATGGTTGGGGGTTGGATTCGATTTATTTCCTTCCCCCGGGTAGGGTTAATAGTTGTGGGTTGGATTCGTTCTAGTTCTTCCCCCAGGGTTGGGTTAAGTGGTTAGGGGTTGGATTCGTTTTATTTCCTTCCTTGGGTTTGGTTAAGTGGGACGCGGGGATTTAAGGGGGCGGTAGCCCCCTTTATTGACTGCAACAAAATCTTGGTGCGGGAGTTTAAGGGAATGGGGGTTTGTAAAAAAATTCCTCCACGTTCACATTTGCACTCTCCATAGGGTTGGGTTGGGGGTTGGATTGATTTTCCTTGCACGTTCACATTTGCACTCTCCATCGGGTTGGGTTGGTTTTCCTTCCACGTTCACATTTGCTCTCTCCATCGGGATGGTTTATTTGTTTTTATTTTGGGTGTTAGATTTGTAAGAAAGTGTATTCTGAATTCATTATATAAGGGTATAAATCATATTGATTTAAATAGAAACAACAACAACAATAGATTTATTAATTTAAATAGAAAAAACAACAATATAACTTTTTAAAACAAGTCAGATGATATAATAAAAACGGGGCGGATAACACACAAGATCCTTATGAATAAATAAGAAGTTAAATCTGTTAAATTTTAATCGCTAATTAATTTTACCAAATGATAAAATATATCACTTTATATGCCGCACCACAATTAGAATTTAGCATACATTCTTTCACATGGTAACTATGTACAACAAAAAATAAATAAGCATATAGGAATGGATGTAAATGGATTGCTGTTTAACTTTCTTCGTTATTACATTTTATCACATGGTAACTAATAGGAACACATAATTACGTGAATTTTATATTTATTGCTTTTTAAAGTTGGTTACATTAATCATTATTGCAATTTTAACTTAGCACTTAATTCACGCATACCCGTCATATTTGAAAAATTCATGCATAGCTACCTAATTATTGTCAACGTAAATAATCTTACTGGTTATTGAAGTAAATAATATCTGCTATAATTACAAAATACATTTCATTCCTTACGAGTGCATGGCAGATGGATTATCTACAGCGAAGAATAGAACATAAACGTGAATATTACAACTACTGAACTCAAGTGAGGCATGTTTTAAATAATTTTCGATTGTTTCGTTGATTAAAATTGATTAGAAAATAAAGCACTTAATAGAAATTGAATATTTCCCTGGAATCATTTCTGATATATCGTTTTGCAGTATTTAGTCATTAAAAGTAGATGATATGTTTATTGATGCACCAACTAAGGGAGGAGAAGAAATTTTTAACAATAATAATTCTTAGTGTGGTGTTATTTGGTTTATATAGGAGGATGCGTAATGAATGCGTGCATTGAATGGTTTAATACGAGAGAGAGATAATGAGAGAGACAGAGGGAGAGAGAGAGAAAATTAAATGTTACAATGATTAAAAATAATTATTGGCGTAAATGAATTGTCAAATAATTTCTATTCGCCCAAAACTATTTTAACTCTCTTGAACACACAATTTTGTGAATTTTATATTTATTGCATACTTTTTAATGCATATAAAAGTTGGTTTCATTAATTATTATTTCAATTTTACCTTAACATTTAATTCACGCATACCCGTCATATATGACGGGCAATTACGCTAGCTTATATATATTAGCTTAAAAAGGTGCACATAAATTAGCAATCGTTTCTAAAAATTGAAGAATTAAATATTAATATTTTTTTGCTATTTGTTGTAAAATACTTTGCCAGTTGGAAAAACACATTTTAATCAGGATTTGAGGTAAGACTGTTGATCGAACGCTTTCTCACTATATATTTCATGTTAAATAAATAGAATATGTAATGCAGTGATGAAATATATGTTACAAAGTATTAGAGAGTTCTTTATTGACATAAAATATTATTATGATAATTATATCGTTAATGTTTTTTCCTTAAATGGCATCAACGAATATCTAAAAGCCTTTTCGCTGAACTCGCAAATTATTTTTTTAAGAATGTTTCTCGGCAAAAGCAACATCATATTGTTCGGATTTCGTAAATTAATCGTTTTTTGGTTTTCATTATACAATTTAAAGAGGTAAATCTCAATTCGTTATTGGATGTTTTCTCTAATATTAACATTTAAAAATGACGAAGAGTGTAAATGCGCATAAATAAAATAAAAGTTATGAAGAATATTAGTTCGATTAATTTGTACATAAAGATTTAACTTCATATAAAAAACTTAAACAAATAATCAGAGTATTGTAAAATAAACGTAAATTTTACGTAGAATTTCGATGTAAAAAGTAAATTTAAATCATCGAATTGAAAGGCCGAAAACTGCCAGCCCTATATTTAAGTAGTAATTTTAAACCTCAATATTCATTGAAAATCTCTCGGGAAAATGTCGATTTCTACCGAGTAGCAATTTGATATTCGTCGAATATCTCTCGGGAAAATAAACCTCGATTTTAATCATCGATTTAAAAAAAATAAACGTCGAATCCTACCAAGCCTAAATATAACATATATGATAAATAAATAACTGCACGCTTTCTGTGATATGATACTCTTGATAATTTCTTGATTGAATATTTCTAATATTTCATAAAATTTCTTTAAGGCCGATTCGTTCTAGCGTTCAAGGTAATTCAGCCTCACAATTAACCGAAAGTGTAACGTTTTCAGTTTAGAGTATGATGGTGTTCCCGCTGCTCAAAAAATCCAATAAATAGTTATTTTCAACTGCAGTTACGATTATTTACATTTTGAATTTTTTAAAAATACGTTAAATGCGACTAATGTGAAGGTTCGTAACAAGTGGTCGAAATAAAGTTTGTCATATAAAAAGCAATCTTCGACACATCATATGTACCAAGATATTGAACACACAAGGCAAAAAAAAACTCCATTTTGTTTTGATCGCGATTATGTGCGAATGGCTACATTTGATCTGGCAACACTTCCTCGAACACGATGTGATTTCGACGCCGAGTGTATTTTCCGAACGATGTGGTTTTATTAGCCGCTACCAGATGTCGACCGGATAGCGAGTTCTCGTCCTAGGACAGAGAGTCCATCTCTTTCGGCAGATGACGTCAGACTCCTTCTAGGAATTACAATCCCATTCACCGATCATGATCGCGAGCCCTCCAGCGTCCCGAGCCTGTCAAGATCTAGAATAAAGTTGGCACGAAAGCTCTTTCCTTTGAATCAACAAATAAACACTCGCCTCCGGGGGCGTCCTTGGCTGCATTCAGGAAGTCCGCCTCCAAATCTGCATCATCTCCCCTCGAAACGTCACTCTCTCCAAAGCATTTACCGTCGAAATGGAGATAGTATCTCGATCGAACTACGCTCGCTCGTTCTAGCGGGTGATTTTCGCAACCTCTCTCCTTCGCTCCCCGCAATCCTGATTGTTCTCTTCCGCATCCGCTTCGATCCGCGGTATCGTAGGGTAAGTGTCCGAAACTAAACTCTGGAAAAGGCAGATTGTCGCAAAACAATTCTCACGGAGAGTGTGAGCGAGAGAGAGCGAGATGGATTGCGAGCACGGATGGCTTTACTAAGGGAAGAGGGCGCATGCATTTTTTACAACGCTTTGCCACCGCAAAGGCTTCATATAACTTTCATAATGGCTCTTTTCCATTCTTCCCTATATTTCTTTCTTTCTCTCTCCCTCCCTCCTTCGTCAGCTTTAGCGATTACAACTGCAACGCGACCCGATTCTAGGTGAGAAAAATTCTAAGTCATGTGACTGTGGCTGTGGTTTGTATTAGTGGGCGTGTCTTTCTCTGCTCCGCTATCCGTTTCCCTCGACACTGCGGATTTTAAAAAAAATTATATCTTTCTTTGCTCCGGAATAAGCTGAATAAAAAAGAAAGTGAAGTAGGGACATTTTAAACAGCGCAGAGACACCTTAAAACTTTGACAACTGTTTACTATAATATTCTTACCAAGTACTTCCCCTGTAATGAAAAAATTATGTCCATTAAATTTAAAAGAATTAGATGTCGGACATAAATATTTACACTACTTTTTGCAGTAAAATGTTTAAAATGCAATATTTACAATATAAAATAAAGAAATATATTGAGATTCTAGTCATTATCTTTTCTTCTAAATCTGGTTCCTAACTAATCACATAGGATATGTATTTAAAAAATTAAAAAGCTAACGCAATTTAATTTTTTACGCTAATTTTGCCGATATTAGTCATTTATATGATTCAATATAGCTTTCGTTATTTTGCAATGCATTACTAGAGGCCTGAGTAAAGCGTGAGTGTTCAGATGCGATTGGAATCTTATCCATGGTATAAATTAAGGGTAGGAATTTATTTATTTTAACTAGCTCATAAACAGCCGTTAACGGCCTTTGTTATCGTTATTAAGCTCATTGTAAAAGACGATACGACTATTCCCTCGGCAGGATTCAAACCTGCGACCCTAGCATTGGAAGCCAGACACGCTAACCACCCCTCTACCAAGGCCAGAATGTATTTATTCACATGCTACCGCAAGATTATGTAAATTTTTAATAGATTTAAGATAAACCAAATAAGGTAACATCTCATTTCTAAGACTGGAAAAGAACGCTTTACAAAGAATCTAATTACTGGTTGAACAGTTGTATAAAACTCCTTCAGCCAAAAATTATAGGGGAACAGAGTTCAACTGCAAAGGCAGATTCTCCCCTGAAGATGCCCACTTAGTGGGCGAAATGCATAGGGCTTACCCTATAATTTTTGGCTGAAGGAGTTTTATACAACTGTTCAACTTGGAGCCAAAGTGTTTACGAGCTACCATCTACTGTTAATTACTGGTTAAAAATAATAACTTTATTGCAATCCTATTAACAAAGGTTATTACGAATTTTGGCATAAACTTAAATTATTGAAAGAGGAGGAAGAGGGAGAAAAATAATAGGAATATTATAGAATTTAAAGCATGAATATAGTACTTATAGAGGTATAAAAGAGGCTTCCGGGGAGAGAGAGAGATGGAGGCCGCGATTCAGCTGAAATCTGTCTTCGGACAGCAGCATGACGATGATGATTACTTACTCAAAAATATATAATTGTGAACGGAATTTCAAATTCATATAAAACAATTCCTTAAAATTCGTCAAAATATCTCATGCTTTTATTCTAACTTTCAAAGTAGTGTTTTAAAGAAATAACAAGATAAAATAGAAGTGCAAAATCAGTTTCCAAAAGCGCATTTTTAGAATTTTCACCTAAGTTTTCGCATTCTTCGGCCTTTTCTACCTCCTATAAATAAATATAAATCAGTAACATCATAATTAACCTTTACAGAATACAAAACATTTCACGCATTTCAACAAACTTCAGATTTAGCTAAAAACACTGGGTGATTATAATGTAACACTCTTATTTTCATTAAAAACTTATCGTTAAAAATAAAACATAAAATCCAAAATCAATCAAACGTTATTTAAAACACACCTTACTGCAGTTAAATAGATTTAATAATTCCTTCTCAAAAGTAAATTGAACCTACTTACGCTTCGCTTTTATTGTTGTAGCATCTTAAACAAAACGAAATTTTACCATAGTAAAGGGCCCGTACAATTCATAAGGGGTTTTTTAAATCCTACTAAAAGACAAACGGACAGACGGATGAATCCCAAAATTAATAGAATTTATGTCGATCACCACTATCCTGAAAATCTTTGCTTCCCATCTTTTCTCGTTGCTTCAATACTTTGCGCACTGACATAAGCGATTAAAAAGCGCTAAAAACTATTTTGGGATTCAGAAGACTCGGAGTGGTTAGTTATAAATTACGTTTTCTCTAATATTATAAGCGAAAACGAATTCAGATAAGCTAGGAATTAAAAAAACCCACACAAATCGGGATAATGCCAGGCTTTTTCTACGTGTAGCATTGAATTTAAACAGAAACATAACTACAGCGTTTTGATGCATGCGGCTAATTGATTCCTGGTGGTAAGCCTTCTCTGATTGTAAAGAATTTATTTACCGACACTTGAGACAATGTACAATAAGCCCGATAAAAATAACAACGACGTCTTCAATTTCCTATGCAGAATCCAAACTAATGACCCTATTGGATTAAAACAAGCGTCTATCACGCTACAAAATTCGGTTAATGCCGACTGATAAAAAATTAACGATAAATAATTAACATGTGTTCCCTTTTAAAGCTCATGTCGATGATTCAACCGAATGCACTCAAAATTTAAGTATTCACTAAAGTAGAAAAATAAAATTTTGTAATACGAACGTACGCAAAATATTTTACTAATCTTTTTCATATTTGATTACCCATTCTTTCTTAAATACCACTCAAATAACTGATGAATTACTTGCCTTTAAATATAATATGTTTTGTCTACAAGGAAATACAAGACAAATTTAAATACCCAAAATGAGTAAATATATGAGTTGTGAATAAATAAGTATATCATATTCGACCAATTACTCTCGTGTTGGCATTGTGCTGGTAATTTCTTTTGCCGTAAATGAACTGAATTCTTCTTATACATAACAACAAATTTGAATTTTTTTTATGGACACCCTTCAGTTTGGTCTTAAAGGGTTATTAACCTTTCCCTTTTATTCGATGTATAACGTTTTTAAATCTACTAAATCTACTAAAAGATATTTGAAAACAATGCTTAATTCTACAGATGAACGATTGAAAAAATTTCCATTATATAAGAGTATTCAACCGTGAAAATTCATATATAATAACGTTATTTAAGGGCATAAGCTCAAACGATTTTTCTTTCAAATTCATTATAAAATATTTAAAATTATTAAATGAAATTTTACTGAATCAGGACAGATTCCAATTGATGTAGACCCCTTTCCTATGACAAATAACTGCTAAACACTTCACAAACATCGAATGAGCCATCACAGCAGTAACACCTCCAATCGTTTAGGGAGTGAATAACACGGCAATAAAAGGGAGGTTCCGTTTTTGCGTTTTGAGTTTTACGAACTTGTGTGTACTTAATATGCACGCAAGAGACCGTTAACGCATGTAGTGCCTGGAGAGTACACACGCAGCAATTCATTTATAAATAGAAAACGTGTAGGGAATGGTCTTAAGGACTAGGCCACTATTTTTAAACTATGGATGGGGTATAGCAAAAAGATATTCGCAGGCGAGGCCGGGTCAAAAGGCAAAACGGAGCATGGAGAGGATATATTGTCGCCTATTTCGGTCACAACAATGGTGTGGTGTCACGATTGAAGAGTGTCTAAGGGAATACAAAGGAGAGGAGGAGGGAGAAAGAGAGAACTCCTGTCCAGACAGTTGAAACTGAGGTGCGATCCCAAGATACCCGTTACATTGGGCATTGTGCCTCAATGAGTCAAACCTGGCTTTGCCCCTTCCAAACTCAACAAAAGCAATCCAACCGACCCGAGCCGCTTAATTTTACTAAATGGGACGACTCATCATAAGCTAATAAAACTTGAATAAAAGCGAAGGAAGAAGATGGGCGAGATTACTAACTTCACTGAGGTAAACACGTCTTAGAAGTTAACTGCCACTCATAAAATAAGACACAAAAGCATATCTATAAACGTAAAATTTATCGTTATATGCTCTGTTCCACACAACAAGAATTCGGAGGATTTTTCTCGATATCTCTAGAAAGAAATGAAGACAGATAATAAAAAACAGCCTGTGGCACGTACACAGTCCATTTCAAAATCCATTGTAAAATTAAAATTTTTATATTTAATATCGTTGATTGCCGACACAAACGTTAATCCCAGAACCTCAGAAAAATTCATTAATCCACTTAAATCATCTTCCGCATAATATATGTAGATTCCGAATGTTAATAGCAAATGGGCCTCGATATACCATCATAGCCCGTATATGATACTCATAGAAGTGTTTTTTTTCGCGTACCGGAAGAATTTTTCGTTTGGCGCCTTAAAATGAGAGACAGCGCGCCACGAAAATTGGCGTTACGAGTCCAGAGAAAGGCACAAGATATAATGATCTGTTAGTGGAACTGAAGCGTGCTGCATGACTTCATTTTTAGTGACTGGTTGAAGCTCGTAGATATTACAGTAAGGCTAGAGATAGGAAGGAGCGGGAAGTTGGTGGGGAAAACATTTATTTACAAATTGTTTGCCCGTCACAGAAACGAAAATAATTATCCGTAACTGTTAAAAAGCGGCCATTCTAGTGACTTTAGTTTCCGAATGTATCACTTTAAAAAGTAAGGAAGACCGTGGTGTTATGAACGGAACCGAGCTTCCTGGCGTAATTATGAAATATGGCACCTCGTAAAATAAAAAAGCATCTCCCTCAAGATTACTTAGTGTTCTAACAATGTTTTTACGTTACCTTATATTTGTCAACGATCATAAAGTCATTATATGTTTTGCCAACTATAATAATATTTTCCCCCGCCTTACTAATTAACCCTAAATTCACAGCTGCTAGAACAGCGGTTCCCAAAGCTTACATGGTCATTCAACCCCTAAACCTCCTTCGAAGAACCGTGAGCCCCCGCATTAAAAAATGTGAAGAACCCCGCCAAAATAAATGGAAGATAAGCTGTAATTATTACAATGTAATATTTACAAAAAAATGCCAATTTATTAATACAACTTATTTTAAAAAAGAAACTAAGTAGGATATATTAAGTAATATTATAAGAAAAAATGATATATTTAACATTATACTTTGGGAACCACTGCGCTAGAAGGAACGTTAGACAATCAAGGTCTCCCCCTTTATGGCTGCAGAGCCCTGGTGCAACTTCGCCAATGCACTCGAATTAAAACGGTCCTCTGAAAGCTCCTATTGTATTGCATCTGGGTAAGTAAATAATCGAGAATCTTAATTTATATTGGCTCATTTTAACTGAGAAAAGGGACATTATATCTGAGAAATTTTACAACATACTGCTGCTTTTTCAAACCGTTGGCATTAAATCTATCGTTATAACCGTTATCTTTCTATATCTCTGAATACTCTTACCCCGTTATTCATGGAAATTTCCATAAAAATTTTAAATTTCATCAGGCACTACACATCTGAAACAATTAATAACTTTCGTGCTTGTTAAAACCATGCTCCAATACATTGTATATACGCATATTTATTTATTTGTATGAATACGAGCGCGTTTGATCAATTGCGTAAGAAATATAATGCATTAAGTCCTTCAACCCAAATATTTTTTCTCCATTACAAAGGAATTATTTTGCGAACCAAATTGTTTCTTTCGATTCACCCGGTTAACAAGAAACAAAATGAATGGATCTCACGAAATGTTTAATATAAGATTTAAACGACGAATATATTCGAATCTTTCCTAATTTAGATTAAAAGCAGAAGCTTTCAATTAAATGAGTTATGATCCAACGCGGCGCTCTATACATCCAAATTTACTGTTTCGTATCTTCTCTTCCTTTGCTGTTTTCAAAAATTTCAGTAAATCTTAATTTAATAAATTAATTAATAAAAAATAGGTAGGTTTCTTTAAATAGAGGCACATAATCCAAAGTATATGTAATGCATTGTTTTAACTAAATACCTGCACATTTAGCATTAATTCTCCAATCTTGCGAACTGTGAGTCATAGTGTAAATGTGCCACTAAAAATTTTACGGAAGCTTCAATGGAAGAATTAAGTTAAACATCACTTTATATATCCTCGCTGGCAAAACTGAAATTTCATGAAATGCGGGCCTATAATTTGCGCCTCTCGAGATCACCCTCGAGCACTCGTTTCTCAAAGCACGAGCAAGGGAGCCAGAGCTTCGCAGCGCTGGATCGCAAAGGGACGGGAAAAAGAGAGGTTTTCATCGGCCGGCGGAAGCAAACTCGGCATGCTTAAGGACGACAGTCGGGGTCGATTCTTTTCCCCCGCGCGCCCAGCCGCGCGCACTAATTCGGTGCGACCTCGCGCGCTAGGTGGGCGTCGAGAGCGCATCACAGTCTGGCAGAAGCACCGGAAGAGAATGAGCCGAATGACTATCGCTCTCAGCTAACCACTCTTCCCCCCGACTCCCCCTCCTCTGAGAGATCCTTAAAACTCTGAGGCGTTCCTCCACTTCTGCCCACGCAACGCGGAGGGCACCACTCTACGCCTCGCCCTTCCTTCCTCGCCACTTCGTGAGGGAATCCGTGTCAAAGGTTAGGGTACGGGTCGCCCCGGCGACCGAGGAGTAGGAATAGATGGGACACCAAAATAAAATGGCTAATGAGGCGATGTTCAGGTGCCAAAGAGGGGCGACCTACCACCCCTCCCCCCCTTTTCCTCGCTCCCTCCCATCTCACTCTCTCGTTCCTAGGTTTCCATCGTCTCTCCTCTCCCTCATTCCTTCTTTATCGCCCCCTCTCTCTCTCTCTCTATCTCCCCTTCTCTCTAACCCTCTTTCCGCCCTCGCCTCCCGCACGAGAAATATCCCTAAGTTACGTGCCATTATCTCCTCGTCTCTCTCTCTCTCTCCTCTCTCTCTCTCCTCTCTCTCTCTCCCTTCCTCCTCCCTCTCTCTCTTTCTTTCCACTTTCCACGCCCACGCCGCACGCCCTCCACCTCAATCCATATAATGTCTGCTCGCCAGGTAGAGTGAGCGCAGGCATATTGGAGAAGGAGAGAGAAGAGGCAGAAGGATAAGCGGAGTGGCAGAAGCCGCATAGTCACCTTGGTGTCAGCAATGAAGGCTAGACCCATAGTGCATGCACACGCCGTGATGCAAACGAACGCAATGAATATTTTTCCAAATTGAAGAAGGAAGGATGTTAGCAGCGGTGACGGAGTCTTGCCTTTGGTCGGTATTGCACACCGAATGTCTGGTTAAAAACTTATCCGAATAATAGCTGAAGAGAACTCTTCTTCGCTGGTGCTAATGTTAATAATGCGTACGCGGGTCCAAGAAGGCATTCGGATAATGCACTTTGTGCTCGATGCAGATCAGGGAAACGCGCACTTCAATTTGAAATTTCGAGTAATGATAGCTGTGTGTTTTTAGTGTCGAAAAGCTAAACATACAAGTGGAGAGTGAGCATTTTACCTCTTCTTTTTATTTATACGGCCTATGGAATGAACTATCAACGTCAACATCGCAAATATTTACTTCTATGATGGAAAATTTCAACCCGAACAGCGCCTAAGTCTGATGTTAATCGCGTGTGCTTTGTCTTAGATGCCGACGCTGGGAACCATACTTTGCGGTGCTGCTGAACCGATAAATTCATTATTTATCTAAAACTACAAAAAATAATATCTCCAAGATTCAAAGATACTACCAAACTTCTAGGCATGACTTTTATGAAATGTTTACATACAGTAGTGTACGCCAATAACAAAGATTCTTTTGATTCAAAAGATTACTACTTTCACATTAATACTGCAATCTGATAGTTCAAAGAATCGTTTCGTTGGTGCGAGTGCCCATTTCTCTGTTTAAATATTTTAAACCATTCTTTTCAAACATATCATGATTACTCGTCAGTTGTACATAGCGAATGGTTCTAGTTTCACAAGTCCTCAATAGTGCTAGAGAATTTCATAGGATTGAGAAAAGGATTTCATTAAAAACAAAGGCGACTAGAAGGTAAGAAAAGATGACAAATGAACAGACTTGTTATTAATAATTCTAGTAAAGGTCAGATATAAAAAGTATAGGACGAATAGGTTTTAAAATTATCATAATAGCAATTATTTGGGTAATTTGCTTTGCTGTGTGACCGAAGACTTACATGTACTTAGTACATTCGAGTAAATTTCTTTGTCATATTTAGTAGTGCATTTCGGTAAAACATAACAAACTACCAGTAAAAGATGTTCTGATTATTATCCCGAAAACTTGCCTATCCAATTAATACAGTCATAGGACTTAAAACGTATAATATGGAATAAAATCAGCCTTCTCACGACATTTTGACAGTTTTATATAGGTATAATTAAAAGAAATAAAGTAATTATGATTAGAAATAATATAACTCTAAGAAAATTAGTTGATTCAAGTTTACAATGACTGATGTGATGACTTTAAAGCAAAAACGCCATTTTCATAATTCACTGTGATTAAAACTTGAGCAATTTAGCGACGGAAAATTTCTTCAAGGCTCTTATGAATGCATACAAATCATAGGTATCCACTTCAATCAAAAATGTCCATAGTTCTGTTAGGTACACCAAGATGATACACAGATGAAGGGTGAAACAAACATGAACGTAAATGAGCAGTGCACTCGTCAAAATCAAAATCCTGCTGCAGTAAATTTCTTCTTCTAAAAAAGAAGATATTATAAGCACCATTTTTCAGCCACTTTAAAATTGATGAAGATACCCTCAATTATTATTTTGAGTGTAAGTTTAGAATTTTATTGCTTGTGTTCACTAGTATTTTCTTCATTGGAACATAAACACGCCATTAATCGAGACAGTTTTGTCCATGGTCTCCAACTTTTCTAACAAGGCATTCAGAAGATGAGAACGCCTGCAGCCTCTTTAAAGATCGCCCTATTTCGCGGTCTCTCAAAATAAATGAGCTCTATCACATTGTACATTATCATGGAGTCAGAGAAGAAAGCCCTTGCTGGATAATTAATTACGGACGATTTCAAACAACAACTCGAAATATTTCCTAGACTCGACTACAAGCGATTTTTGACTTCCGTCGCCATTTTTAACAAGGAAAAAACGCGGTGCCACAGACGAAGAGCTGGTCATTGGAGGAAGGGGAGAGTGAGAGATGAGGAATGATGGGAGGGGGAAGGGGATGGACGGCGTTGAGAGAGAGGAGAGGGAAGGAAAAACAATAAGGCAGAGAAGGCCCCGTCGGTTTACCTGGGAATTCCAGCGGTGGTCGGGGACGAAGAGGAGAGGAAGGACATCCTGGAAGAGGGACATGGTCATCGCGCGTTATCCTTCGCCGGGACGGTCCCCTTCTCCGTCCCCCCTCCCCTCTCCCCCTCCTCTTCCTCCTCCTCCTCCTCCTCACCGCGCTCGGAGAAGACCGAGAGAAATACCGGCGGCGGACTTCCTTAAGCAGAGCGACACCAACGACACACCCACCACCACCACCACCGACAACACCACCACCGACAACACCACCACCACCACGGGCACCACTGCCAAAACACCCTCCTCCCCCTCCCTCACGCGTAGTTACCTCCCCCGTATGCAGCCACCCTGTTTTCTCTTCCCCCGACCACCACCAATGCACTCCCGCGTTCCATTCTCCAAGAGAAGGGGGGCACGCAGTCGGCTATTCTCTCTCCTTTCCCCTTCTCTCTCTCACTTCTTCCCTACCCTCCCCCTTCCTCTCTCCTTTCCACTCCTTTTCCTCTGGCCAATCTAGCAAGAGAGCCTCCTTCGTCACTCGTGAGAAAACGCAACACTCTGGGGCCGAATTCTCCCCTTTTTACTCCACTGAAGAAAACACTCCCGTTGCAACGCGATGGTTAAATAAGCACGCCGCTCCTTGGAAGCGATGCCGGCGGCGGGCTGAGGCAGCACGTCCACAGACTATAGTTTTAGCGGCCCGCGGTGACGGCGGTTCGGAGATCTGAAAGTCGCGGCGGGGGCAAAGGTGTCGGAGAGGAAGAAAAGAAGTAGGGAGGGGAAGAGAGAGAGAGAGGGGAAGAGAGAGAGGGGAAGAGGAGGAGAGGAGAGGAGGGAGTCGACGTCCACCCCGGCGCCCACATTGTGAGGGGGAGGGAAGGGGGGTCCGGGTGCACGTTTTAATTTTAGACTGGAGCAAGGGGGCCCCGGTTTGGTGCGGGAGGGGAGGGCGAGAGGATGGGGCGGGGAGTGCGGGGGAGGTGGAAAATGAGGAGAGAGAGAGAAAGAGCCGAGGTGGGAAAGTAAAGGAGAAAGGGGGGAGATGGTGGGGAGAGGCGGTGGTGGGGAGAGAAGGTGGTGGGGAGAGAAGGTGATGGGGAGAGAAGGTGGTGGGGAGAGAAGGCGGTGGGGGGAGAAGGTGGGGGGCGAGATGATGGGGGGAGATGGTGGGGAGAGAGGACGGGACCACCTCGTGCATTCGATACTTCCTCGGTGGGATGCCAAACGTCTCGCCTTGAGTTGGAACCTGGTAATCTCCGATATAAAAAAAATGTTTTGACAACTCTCAAGAATCGATTATTTATAGTTAGTTCCATTTTATAAATCTCCCCAAAATCATTAATTATTGGTCGTTTAGGATAGACAAATGAACGTCAGAAATTTGTTCTGTTGTAATACCCGATGTCTCTCGAATCCTGTCACGCGTTCGGCCGCTTCGACGACACTTTTTTCTGTTACGAAATTAAGTCTTAAGAGTTGGCCGTGCATTAATATTTCGCCAAGTTCAACAAAACTTTAAGCGATAAATACTTAAGGTAAATTGAATTAATTAATGTTAAGAATATTGATGAAGCAGGCATCGAATTTCCGGCATTCTGATAAATTCATTCGTGCGAATTTTAACATATAATATTTGTCTGTAATTGACCAAAAATGATATATTGATAACTTTAATTGTCATTTAATTTTATCCTCTCATTCTAAAAAGTTAGCTTTCTTTTTATTCATCGTATTTCCGATAAATTTCTATGCCCGTAAATAGATCGTTAAGTACGGAAGAAAACATATAGCCAGATTCCACCAGCATTCATCGTGAAAAATGCGGAATCACCAAAAATATTTGGTTGAATTGCTATTTTTAAAGGATAAATGAAAGAGAAAATGCAATCAATTATTATTTGATATTGGCCATTGCTTAGACAACCAATTCTATCGCATTAAATTACACCCTAAATCTAGAAAAAATACAGCGGCGAGCAGCTAGATTCGTGAAAAAGAATTACGATAAAAAACAGAGCGTTACGTTACTCATTGATGAGTTGAGTTGGCCATCGTTGAAAGATCGTAGATTACAGGCGAGACTTAAACTTCTAGATAAATATAGGTCGGAGATATTCGTAAATGAAATGAAGGATATTATTCGACAACCAACGTATATCGGACGGAGGGATAATGACGACAAGATTCGCGAAATAGATAGTAGGACGGAGAGGTATAAGGAGTCCTTTTTCCCTAGGACAATACGTGACCACAATAGATAACAGTGAATAATAATTAGTTAGGAACTTGGTGCGCGGCACCCCCTGCCATCCACCGTCAAGGTGACTTGCAGGGTAATATGTAGATGTAGATGTAGATGTATCTCGAATATTTGTTACTCTCCAATAAAATGTTTGGTGTCAAAATACTCTAGAGCTAATACCTTTGAGAGAGAAAAAATATTTTGCCTGCTATCAGCTAGAAACCGATTTAAATAGTTAATTCATGTGAAATATTCACATCTCATAGTATCCTCCGATGCTTTTTCATTTATCAGTAAAACCTGGCATAATATTTGGTACAAGTCACTTTCACTAGTAGCATGATCACATCCGTCCAGCACGTGAATTCGTTTCAGCGCTGTCTATCCTGAAAGCTCGTGCGGAAAAAAGTGAAACAAATGAAACCACTTTACAGCTTGTCGAAAAATTTGCTCACTCTTTGATTGTTAAGAAGTCGAATGCATCTGAACTCGCAAAAAAATTGCACCGAGCCACCCGATTTTAATTCAGCCAAAACAAAAGAGCGTCCAAAGTATTTAGAACAGACAAGAAAGAGAGACTTTTCTCGCAGTCATAGTACAAAAGGCGATCCTCATGACTTTCAGGGAAGGTTCAGGACGCTCAGCACGAGTACTATTTGAAGTGATCTCGCAATCATTTCGCATTCGCTCGGTATTCAGACGCGTGCGCGAATCACCCGTACACGCGAGCCTCTGCCACAGGACAGCACAGACTGAAGAGAAAACGAGAGCAATATGTCATATTAAACCCAATGACACACACCACAACAGTTTCTGAAGTCTTAACTTAGTCGATTGACTCTTGGCCTTTTTCGTCCAAGTGCTTGTTTCCATGCTCAATCTGACCTAAAAAATCTAACATCCGAATTAATCCCGAAACCATGAACAGACCGCACCTGAGCCCTAACGGACTACCCCAAGAGGTCTACCGAATATGAACCGTTAGAAAACATTCGCAAATTGCGACAATTGCTTCGATAACGGTAATTACTCACTTCACGTAAATGACGCAACGCCTCACTATTGCACTATTGAAAACGCAAGTCATTTGCTGCGACGAGAGGAAACAAGTTTACTTAAAACTAGAAAAAAATATCCCTGACGAGCAAAGGATCTAATAAGAGGGCGATGTTTCTCTTCGAAATAATTATTCTTCTCGTTAAAAAACATTCCATCCCACGGTCGCTGCTTGAAATTATAAACCGAGTAAATTCAGAGGCACAAAAAGCTCAGTACTCCTTAATTGTATGGAATGATAGAGAGAGAGAGAGGTCTCAAAAGAAACACTCCTCTCTTTCACTGGATGAAGAATGAGGGGGAGTGGATGGGGAGGGGAGTGGAGGGGAGGGGAAAAGCAGTCCTGACAATGAAGTGAATGACGAGAGAGAGAAACGCCCTCGTCCCTCTCTCCCCCTTTATCTCCCTTCCCTCCCTCCCACTGCTTAACTCTCTCCGTTGGGAGATTTATGCACGCCAGAAATCCGCTGACTTAGCTCGTTATTTTTAAATTTAGGGATTATTCTTCGCGTGGTTAGAATATTGAAGCTCTGCCAAGCGAAGAACTGGTATCATTAGGAATTCTTACCCCGTGCCCTTACGTCTGTTAAGGTTACTACTGCCAATAACAAAATGTCCTCAACTACCATCCCTTTAATTCCACTCAATTGGCTCGTCTCCCAAACGAGGGAGTTTTTCGACAATTAGATGTAACATCAAATTCATCCGTCATTAAATGGATGGCGCTAGTTATTACTTAAGAGTGGGCGGAGTAGGAGACGATGCCTTGAATAAGGTGGACCAGAATGAGAACGGGCAGCTTTTAGAGCAAACACTTTTCACTTCGTGATGTTTTCTTTGGATTGTCCCGGTCGAAGTAGTTTGTGACGTCCTAAACGCCCTTGGAATGCAAGAGGAAACAATGTTGCACAGAAAAAGCGTCTCTTACAGAGCAAGGAGTGGGAGTAGAAGAATGAAACATGAGCTTTAATAGTTAAATATTTTTCGGGCATAGATTAATTAAGTAATATGTATTTTGAACACATCTGCACAACCATCTATCTCCATATATATGTGAGAATATATCGTTATCTTCCATAATGATTCGATCTTACGAGTCGATAAATATGTTTCACGCATTGCTAATAATGTTTGAGAAAGACAGATGCTTATAAGAACGAAATATGACCCAATAATCAGTGACTTCTATCACTCGCATTCGGATGACCCATATTTGGCAAATCATTTCCTGGAAATTAAAATTTCCTGTTGATTAAAAAATTCCAATAGTTTGATCGTGCTGTTGAATCAGAACAACGATCAATGAAAAAACCAAGACAGCAACAAACTCTATGGATATTCGATTTGTCGATATGAGGCACACGGTCGATGTGTGGAGATAACACCACGTGGAGAATGGAGAGAGAAAGAGGGGAGCGATAAATACGCGACGGATAGGCTAAGGGTTAGGAAAGAGGTCAAAAGAAGAGTGAAACGGCGAGTGAGGGAGGGAGTGAAGAGGTGGAGGTGGGGAGATGGACGGGACTGAGGGAGGAAAAGTAGTGAGAAGAGGGGGCGGAGAGGGGGCGGAGAGGGGCGGAGAGGGGCGGAGAGGGGGCGGAGAGGGGGCGGAGAGGGGGCGGAGAGGGGCGGAGAGGGGCGGAGAGGAGCGGAGAGGGGCGGAGAGGGAAAGCGGAAGACGGTGCGGGTATTTAGGAAACGTATGTTAGCGGCTGCCCTCCTCTCAACCTACGACGGCACTTTGCATGCGAGTGAGATGGATAATTGAGCCATAAGCTCACCCCAGCCTCTCCTCCTACACACGTACTCCATAAGCCTCACCCTCTCCTCGCACCACCGCCCTACTCTCTCCAACCTCACTCCCTTACCTCCCCCATCTTCTCCCGTGTCCAAAAATGCCACGATCGCGCTGATAAGGCCACAGCCATCATAACTCCTCTCCTCTAAAACTCTGCTCTAATGGGATATGAAATGCTTCGCCTCGGGTCGAATTCCATCCTCGCTAACCGTCCGTCATCCACCCATCTCTGTCCCTGATCCTGCTCTCCAACCTCTCCCCAAGAGTGAGTATAACAAGAGGCAAAAAGAATATTGCGAGGGTTAAGGTTGAAGGGGGAGCTATACGCTGAAGAGGGAGAGCAGTGAGACGAGAGTTTTTTCTCTCGCCGGAACAACGTGAGGAAGGAGGAAGTGAAAGAAAACGGTAGGCCCTCGGGGACAGGTGAGTTTAGGGAGGGAAAAGGGAGGGGAGGTTTAAAGCGACAGACTGGCAGACTATCACGCACCAGAAGAACGAGAAGAAGAAAGCGATTTCGCAGGGCCAGGAGAGAACGGGAAGGGAATGGGTTAGGCGGGAATGTGTGAGTGCGGAGATCGGCTGAAATCTGGGGAAGGGAGATGAGGAAGAGAAAAGAGTATTCGAGGGAAAGGGAGAAAAGAGGAGTTGAAGGAGATATGGTGAAGGAGGTAGGGGAGGGAGAGAGGTGAGAGAATCGTCCCGGAGAGGAATGGAGAGAGGGAGAGAAAAGGGATGCGGTCTAAATAGAAGCTCCCGCCGTCCACCTGGGCCCCTGGGAAGGGGAGAGAGAGAGAGAGAGAGAACAACGATGAGGAGAGAGAGAATGAAGGGAGAGAGGGGAAGATGCGCGCGTGTCGAAGGAGAGACCCAAAGGACTCGTGCGCCGAAGCACAATGTCTCTTTTCCTCCTTTCTATACCTCCAAGATTTCTTTCCTTCCTATTCGGACCAATAGGTGATGATAGATGGCGAGTTGAAAGGGAATGTGGGAAGGAAACGATGGAACAAAAAGAAGGGAAAGAGAGAAAGCTATGTAGAGAATGTAGCTAAAGGAGGAAAAGGAGATAGGTAAAAATTAAGATGCATTGCAAAAGACGAAGAAAGTAAAACAGAGAAGAGAGGAAGGAAAAATAACAGGAGAAGGATGCAAGGAATGGAATAGTAAATGAGAGAGACAGAAGAGTTTAGAATAAAATAAAAGACAAGATGAAAGTAAATGGTGGAATAAAGAATGGAAAAGAAAAGTATGTATTTGACATAGTAAGGGGAGAGCATAGAGAGAGAGAGAACAGGAGTAAGGAGAGGATGGGAAGGAAGAGAGGTAAGGAGAAACGAAGAAAGACTCCCTGGAGAGGTAGCTGGCCAGAGTGAGATTGAGGCCTCCAGCTAGCTCTTATTCCGTCTAAATATACACTTGCGGCCTCTGAGTGATTCTAATCGGAAGTAAAACCCTATCCACCTCAAAAAGCATTTGGTGGCGTAGGGCAGCAACTTCACCAGGGGCTTAATATGGTTCCATACGATCCCTCGCCACCTCTCTGTCTGTCTCTGCTCCTCCTTTCTCTGTCTCCCCCTCCCCCTTTCTTCTTCATCACGTTGCTCTTCTCTCCTTCCCACCTTTACCCATCACTCCTTGGGAAAGATCAGAGAACAGGGATAGAATGATTTCTAAGGGGTGTAAGGGGTTTGCGCGTAGGCGGGAGTCATGAAAAAAGGTTACGGAGAGCGTGGAAGAGCCGTCTGAGAAGTTAGGGGCAAGGAGACAACTGGGATTGGGGAGGAGAGAGAGAGAAAAGGAGACGGTGGAAGAAGAGAGAGCTCCTTGCTTGGCCGTTCCGTGAGGAAAATGGGAGTGAGATAAAGGAAGAGGAACAAAGGAAGGGCAGACGGACGAGCAAAAGTTGTGCAAACAATTACATAGCACGACGGGCGCATCTAAGCATTCCGAGAAGAGGATTTGGGTAAGTTCAAGACAACGGGGAAGAATTAGGTCGCGAGGCGCGAATGTAATTCGCGACGATTTACGACGGAATATGGAGAAAGTGACGTTTGCGAGCACGCAAGCAAGGACGCGCGCGCACGCACGCGCTTACGCACGCACCCGCACGTGCGTACGCAACACATACTGCAGCGATCATAAATTCGCGTCGTGGGATGCCTTTTCTCATTCCCAACATTAATTTTTCCCTCTCAAAGGCCAATTCCATCAGTTTAAGAGCCGGCTTTATCCAGTCCCACAAAATACTCTGGCGTGTTTTTACGACCGTTCTTCGGCTCACACCCACCGAGGGTAGACCGCCACGCATACACACACACGAGCGCGCAGGCAAGCATATAAGGGAGGTCGTTGCGCCCGCATCGCCCTAATCTCCCATCCCATAATATCCCCTCCCATAATATCCCATCCGAAGGACAAGAGTGTCGTTAATGTGGAGCCCACCATCACCAAGCAAAATCTCGTATTGGAAATTTTGGAAACGTTTCCGAAAGGATTCAAAACTTGGCGCGCTGCACGAAAAAAAAACTTGCCCTTGCGACATGAATCCCAATTCCCTGGTATTCTTGGAATTTGTGCTATTCAATGCATTAAAATTATTCGGTCATTCTTTGGAGAACTGACTCAGTCGAAACTTTGTAAATTTTTGAATTAACATTAAGAGTGATAATTTTTAACAGTGAATTTTCAATAAAATAAAAATAAAATAGAACTATGAGCTGAACTGTTGAAGTCGTCATTACTTGACGACGAAGTTGAAAGCTTACTTATTCTAAAAATTTATCGTTCTTACAGTTACCATGCCGACTATCTTGTTCCGCTGTTATAAAAATGAAAAGGGGCTTCTTTATTTTACTTTTGCCTTAAATCTATGAGGCAACATAGGCAAACTATTCCAATATTCGATATCCTATTTTAACAGCAAAGCAAGAGTTCTTATTATATCAAATTTTAGCATCATTTTACCGTTATATTCATTTCAATGTTTATATTATTTTATCATTTAACGAACAACATTCCGGTTGGATAACAGATTTCTTAGTTTAAGCTATATAAAGTATGAACATTGGTTTATGAATGAGAAAAAAGGATTCTCACCTATCCCTTTAAAAACAATACGGAAAATGTACTCTATACATGGCCGGCCCAAAGTACGGTCGAGCCGGGCGACTGCCCGGGGCGCCAAAGTATTGGGTACGCTAATCCTATCATCTATCTATACATTACTTGCAAGTGAATAAATGTCGGGTACGAGTTTATATTGTGAAACAGGCGGATATTAAGATAAAATTCCTTTTACTTTTCATTATCAATTATTTCACGGAGTAAGGGATAAATGAACAAGATCTTTTAAAAGTATCTTAACAAAAATTTACGGAAGGGGGCGCTGTAGCGGTTTCTCGCCCGGGGCACCAAAATACCTCTGGCAGCCCCTGACTCTAGAATACACAGAGTTTTCAAAGGTGTTTCATTTGTTGTATTTTAGGCGCTATTTTTTCTTGGTCATAAATCATATTTGGACCATATATGTTAATGAGGATATCTCATACTAAATTTAATCGAAATCCGTCAAGGTGTTCCAGAGATGAAAGACGCGATATATGAGGCGTATCCATAAGGAGTTCCGCTAATACCACTTCACTGATAAAGGACCCCTAAAAATTGTCAGTCGTCACGACACATCCTTTATATGATTATAGACTAATTTGTAGAACTACAGAACTTTATTTTTTGATATATTCATTCGCGAGTATAAAAGGACTCCCTTTTAAGTTTTGAAAGTTGATTAAATTGCAAGAAAACTGTAGAAAATTTCATAATATTACAAACATGGCATCATAAAACTACTTTAGATATGCAATCAGTGATATAATAAGCCTACACATGAAGAAACGAATTTTTAATGTTTCTGGCACAATGCCATAGAATTAGGATGATTTTCAAATAAAATCTATTATCTATAAATAATTCTTGCAGAATTTTTCTCCGGCTGTTTCTGAAATCTTCATGTCCAGCATATAAACTTCACCAGCACTTTCATTTGTGAATTCTTGCAGTAGCAACTATCTGACAAATGGCTTAAATTTCAGTCAGAACATTGTGAGGTAATAACAGATATGCAAGGTAGGATTAACTAATAATCCTCCGTAAATAGGCAACTGAAACCACAAGTAAGAAGAAATGCTGAATAATTTTCCTTTTACTCTCAAGACACTGGTCCATTTCAAAATTCCTTTCCTGTACCATGCCGTATATTTCCAAGGGTAAAAATACAAATATCTGACTTGACATTTCGACTTTTCGTCATAATGCTTTTAAAGAGTTTATAACAAGTATTTTAAATTTTAAAAAATAATGCATAGTAAAATTTTTCATAACGAGTGCGGCTTATCATGAGTAGTTCAGTATTATAAGCATTTTTAATGTATCATCAATTTTGTTGAGTGAAATATAGTATTCGGATAATTTCAACCCTCGCCATAACTTGACTTTGAAATATTTGACATTTATTTTATTTAAGCCTACGAATAAAATCAACGTTTATTCTTTGTGTTTTTGCATTTTATCGACGAATATTAAATATTTTTTGTGTGAAATATCTTATAAATGATCTGTCGACTATTCAAATTTATGAGAATCAAATTAAAATAAGTGGAAATATCAAGTGTTTTGTTTTTTATGAATATATTTATCTGCGTTTACGAGTGTGAACTCTAAGTTTCCGAACTGATGATATAAAAAATCAGAGGTATGAAATAAAAATATCTTAACATAGTCCGCATGAAAACAATCTTCTTGCCGAGTCATACACTCCTCCTAACAATGTTGCCACGTCTGGAAAATGTTTTAGAAGTTGCTTCGTAATATTCCTCAGAGTCGCCTTTCCACTGACTCATAGTGTGGTCCTTTCAAAGAATTTTTTTATTTGCGGAAAAAGAAGTCACTCGGGTGAAGTCTGATGAATACATCGCATGATCTAGCTGACTGATTTTAATATTTCCAAATATTCCTTTACCAAGAATGCACTGCGCAACGCCGCGCTGTAAAGAATCCAGCGCTCCGGCCAAAGATTTTGCCTCTTCCTACAACCCGCATCCTTCAGACATCGAAGGACCTGCAAGTAGAGCGGCTACCTCATTCTTTGATCCTTCAGGACAAATTCGGAATGAATAATTACTTCAATATAAACAAGTAAGATACCCTTGCAAAAACAAGAGGCAAAAGCGCGTTTTCTTAAAAATTATCAGTGTTCTGGTGGATTTTGGGATTTTGGATTGGGGATCGAAACGTATGAAACGTCCTGTTTGGATTTTGATTTTCGTTTATCTTTCGCATACTTTAACAGAAGAAAGATTTTTTTGAAATTTCATTACATTTTTGAATGTACTAAAAATTATAGAATTTTCCAAAAATTATTTTCAGCGTTTTAAGAAGAATTTTTACTTATATTTTTTATATTTTGACTGGCAATAATGTTTTTTAAATCCCAAACTATCTATTTTGAAAAGTTCCAGCTATTCAGGAGTTTTCTACTGAAGATTTTGAAATTTGGTCTCTGAAAGACCCACACGTCATCCTCATAGATGACACCTTTCAGGACTTTCATCTTATTGAATTCCTTGGTAGATATCAGAACAAAATTTCTATTCCATTTTACTTCATCACAAATTATAACTCAAGTCATTTTACGTCCTTCAAAAGCTGGTGATAACTTATCGGATTATGCATACAAAAAATCGTGAACAGTGGTAGATCATAGCGTATAACCAGATTAATTATTGCCTTTTTTGTATTACCTGTTAATATATATATATATATATATATATATATATATATATATATATAGAACAACTTACGGAAAAGGAAAGGTAAAATGAATATATGGATGTCAACAAGGTGTTGGGATGAGGAAACCCAGTGAGCACTCACCAATCAGACGACTTCAGGTTGGCGAGGCCCCGGGGATGTCGAAGCGACACACGTAAAATAACACAAAAACACAGAAACATCACAAACAAACAAACAACCTGAAGTCGTCTGATTGGTGAGTGCTCACTGGGTTTCCTCATCCCAACACCTTGTTGACATCCATATATATATATATATATATATATATATATATATATATATATATATATATATATCAAAGCGACACACGTAAAAGAACACTAAAACACAGAAACATCACAAACGTTCTCTATCTGTAGCTGATGAAGGAATAACTCCGAAAGCTTCTACGTTTGTGATGTTTCTGTGTTTTAGTGTTCTTTTACGTGTGTCGCTTTGACAACCCCGGGGCCTCGCCAACCTGAAGTCGTCTGATTGGTGAGTGTTCACTGGGTTTCCTCATCCCAACACCTTGTTGCCATCCATATATCCATTTTACCTTTTCTTTTTCGTAAGCTGTTATATATATATATATATATATATATATATATATATATATATATATATATATATATCCTACATTATATATTTACTTTAGGTATGGTTATTTTTTCGGTTTGATAATGTGACCGCTACTTAAAAAACAAACAAATAAACCAATATGTCACAAGGTTTTTATTTGCCTTATTTACTCGGCTATAAGACGATCTCTGATATAAGACGAATCACATTTACAGGAGAAAATTTTGGCAAAAATATTTTTGTACGAAATTCTGAAGCAAATAAATGAAAAATACGGTAATTTATCGTTAATGTTTATCGTTTGGCTACTTTCGACGCGATTGGTACCGACAGTCATTTTATATCTCTTGCAATCTGTGCATTGTTCTTTATATGTCTGTCGAATATGAGGAAATATCTCGTGATTTGTCTTAGATACCATTTTTCAAATTGTTGTAATATTTAGTTTTTACGCATAGAGCATATTTCTTATAAAGACTATGCCAAAATGATATAATAAAAATGTACTTAGGTTCAGTTAAATGATTAACTTACCCTGGCATGTGGTTCTGATTGGTTTATTGTTCCATTTTTTATCTCAACGATACTGTTATTTATTTAGGTTGCCATAGACCCGGGGTCTCAAACTCAAATTACATGGAGGTCAAATAGATAATTTCGAAATATATGGCGGGCTATATGAGAAAATTTTAAAATATACGGTGGGCCACGTGTCATAATAAAGAACCTAAGAATTCCGTTGTAACTTATAAGAACACGACTTAAATTACATGCATTTATATTAAGAACCAACTAACTTACTAATACTAATTATAAGACACTTGGTATTGTTTCCTGAAGAACTTGTAATTCCGCATTCGGCTGAATGTATCATTTTATTGGGATTCTTCCATTTCAGCTAGGTATATGCTGACAAGTTGCTATCGCTCGAGACATAATTGAAACGCAGGTGTAAATTATTCGATACTACAAGCAAAAAGCATTCCTGAAGTAGAGAATTAAATGAAATCCGTTCGAAGTGTGGACAATCAACCGCACACCATTTAAGTAATAATCTCATCTAATGTATTTTCTTCCTACGATCGCATAACTTGGCGGAATACTTTGATGCAACAGAATCTAATCCTAAGATTTTCATCCTTTCAACAAAATCATTTTACGTACTTTTAAATATTTATATTTTACAGAATATTCTTCGAACATTTTTCTTTCCCTATCTAATGTGTTAAACGGATAATAATTTATTTCTGATAATATTTCAAAGCAATAATATATAAAATAAAATACAGTCCTTGTGCCTAATTGAACATAAAATTAAGCCAACTTTGTTAAGCTTATAATGATAGAAGAAGGAAAAAGACTAACCGGCTTCATAAAGTTTTACTGTCATTAATTTTTACAATTATTTTTTAATTTTCACTATTGTCATATTTCTTATTTTCATCATAAACGAATTATTTAGATGGAGTTGTGTTTTAATGTTATTATTTACATTATACGTTATATGCTTAAAAATTTCGTCTAGTGCCAGAATTGCGCAATTTGACATCGGCAGAAGTTCGACTGAGTTTAGCAGTTGGCTAAATAAAAATTTGTAACATATACGAAGTGAAATTTTACTATGAATTACAGCAAATGATCATAGTGTACATAAACCATCTGGAATGAACATAACAACTTGTTAAATTGATTGTAAACATTTCATATCACGTATTTCGCCATCAAGCGGTAATTTTGAGAACACCTGTAAAATATATTGTACAATATTTCTTAAATTTTCCAAAGAGTCGTAGCATAGGATACAAGTATTGGTTAGAGATTGATTGCTCCTTATGAGAATAGGTGATAAATTTTCAAACAAAACATTGCTTTCGACATTTCATTTTGTTAATGTGGTTAAAGAAAGCGTATCTTTAAATAGCTATAATAAAATGTTAATATTGAGTCCTGAAATGTAGGAAATACGATATTTTGTTAAAATGTATTGAATTAAAAATGCCTTGAGACTAATTCTTATAATGAAAAAAATATTTTAAAATTAGCCTGTTTATGAAATAATTCAAAAGGACCGCTTAAATTCAAGATCGTAATGATCCGGCAGATCAACCTTTGGTTGAGAAAACATAAAAACAGTCCAGTAAGCAACCGTTTCTGTGGCCGCTAGATATCATCTTTAACTTTTTAGTGACGTGTAGAGAGCATTTTTTATGTATCATAACCGAAACTAGAAAAACTCAAAGGCAAAATGATTTCTTTAATATCGCTCAATGTCTTCTTGAGGCTTTCTGCAGCAAATTTCATTTCGCTTGGGTTAATATGGTGGATATATTGAAGTTCAAACATTCAGAAAAATATCTTAAATATTTTAAATTTTACAAACAGTTAAATTTGTAAAGGAAGCCTACTTGAGAGTACATGAACTATACTCACAAAACATAAATATAGTGATATTTTCATTATTTTAACCGTGTAAATCCAATAATTCAAAACTTTATATTATGGAAATTAAATTTAGCTGACCAATTATTTGTGCCTAACTTGGAGCTTCCACTCTTTTCTGCTTATTTTTACAGAAGCTAAATTATATATTTTAAAAAATTTCTTCGATTTTTAACCTTATAGATCGATGACATAACAATAAAATTATAGCTTCGTGGCAAAATTTTAAATCTAATTCGATGAGATAAACAATGTTTTAAAGCTACAAATTTTTGTTAACTTTAGATTCCCATAATGATAAAGTTCTATTGTAAAACTTTATTGTCCGATTATCAACTAAATTATTTGTAATTTTATTGAGCTTGAAGCTAAGTAATTTTTAAAAACGTTAAACAGGATGATTTATTGAACGTGCTTCGACTTCCACGAGAATCTTGAGCTATCTCCTTTGCGATAATATTCCCTTTTAGTTGTTCAAATACCACTCTCCTTCTCGTCTGCCCTATCTCTCATCCAATCAGGTCTTTCATTCAAGCCTCCTCTACTATCTTCAGCTATTCTCCCTCTACTTCAACTTTTGGAGTAGCACGATCCTTTTTCCCTTTTTTTTCATTATAGTCCGTATACAATGGAAGAAAAATCGATTCGTTTTTTCGGCGTCTTTTTCAAAATGCAAGAATAATACTTCCAATCACCGAAGCAGTTGTATATATTTTTCGTCACATAATAAATCTCTCGTTTTTCCAGTTACGTAAGGTTTTCACGTAATGTAAGCTAGGGATAGGATTCTATTGAAATAGCAAATGCTCAACTTGGAACGAGAATCATTTTTCGTGTGACATATATATTCGCTTCTCTTTTAAATAATATTAATATAAACAATTTAGTAATCTACTATATATAATTTATACTGAAAGAATTATGAAAATTGTTACCTTCAGAGGAATGATAACAAAATATCAGAAACGCTACACTATATTCTTAACGCTACGTCGTATTATCAGAGTAAGTAATCATTTTCCAGGACAAAAATGGAATCAATTAGCGCCAAGCCAAATTCCCAAAATAATTATAATATTTAATGATTTTTTACGCTCATCATAAGTTTCTTCAATAAACTGCTAAACGAATACCTTACCATTCAACTTTTATATGTGCAGAATAAGAAAATTTTTCAAGCCATCGACAAATAAGTCAGGCCATGTAAATCCCGGAGAGGATTCAGTGCATTGAAAGAGGATGATAATATGAATGTATATGTATTCGTGAAAATTTTTATTAAAAATATACAAAATTTATAAATCCTAATGCAGTATATAATATAAACATTCAAACCGGTTCCCTAGTTCAAAAAATAATGCTAATATACAGCTATGAAGCTATAATTCTTGAAGTGGAAATTTATTAAACACACAACTGCTGGGCATTCGTCAAAAACGATTTCAGCAACTTATTGTAAATATTATGTTTTCCTGCATATAAAAGCAACTAATTTGTATCTACTTTAATAATTTCAACTTCTCAACTGGACTATTTATGATCTTTTTATTTTATTGCATCGTTCAATAGCAATTTATGTCGAATATTTTTGCAATATTCACCTTAAGGAGCTTAAATTTTCAGAGTTAATTGAAATGTATTGGATTACATGGCTAAAATGCATCCATTTCAATTGCATTTTACGTGTGCTCACACACCCTCGTAAGATAAATATTAATTTATCCGAATTTCGACAACTGCTAACGCGAATGAGACTGAATCGATGCGCCAAACTTTCATTTGAAATTTTCGGTCTCGTGGTGACCCACTTAAGCGCAGACAGGCGCACCAGGCAACTGCATAAAATCTTTTGATAACAGAGAGGGGAACACATCCAAAATCTCCAGACGCTGCGACTCTTTTTATCGCATTCACATTCCAAACACGGGCATTTTCCAACCCTCCAAGAATTTCTGTTTGATTTTAGTTGACTGTGAATTCCACATTTTTATGTTTTTAACTTGGCATGAAAAATTAAACCTTCTGAATAAAACACCAAGATTTAGCAACAAAAAATTTTCTGGCAATTATATGAACATATCAAAACTTTACAGGCAATTAGCCCAAGGAATCAAATTACCAGTCAACCGTGGAGTAAAAACCACGTTCTTTATTCTCGAAATGGGTCGATAATTAACTTATAATATGAAAATCTTTTACATAGAGGCAGATGAACAATTTTCAGATTATTGCAATACCTTAGTTCAGCAGCCAACAATATCTGAAGGCCAGTTGCTGAGGTGACGAGTTTGTAATACATTTCCTATACCTACTATTAATGTTGCATGTGATGTGATTAGGATACAGGACAAAAATAATGTGGATTTGGTCGTAGTAGGCCTAACTCATCGTCGATCAAATTCATAGACTCGATGAATCGGCACCGGTTTTCCGTCGATCAGGCAAATATAGCGTTGAATGCTTTGATGGGAAGAACGGATTGAGAACTGGCGTTTAGTCTGTACGCCCACATATTGGACCCGAGAAAGTAAAACATGTAATCTTGATAGCTAACAAAAACTTCACAACTCCCGGAATCTTAAATAATTGACTGATAACGCAAAATACATATAAACGCATTTTACGAGTAAGATATTCAAACAAACATTCAGTAAATTTATTGTGATTAAAATTCAACGGGATAAAGCGCTAGGAACAGGGATAAGATGAAAAACATTAAAGTCGTCTACAGACCAAAATTAAAAAAGAATCAAATAAAATAAAGGTATAGATATGTTCTGTATATTTAACTAAAGTTGTAAAAGTTCTAACAGTTCTAACGCCGGCCACGTTAAATTGCAGTAACTGTCAGAATAGCTTATTAATTAATTTATATATATATATCTTTAACATATTATTTTCGATGCCTTTCCTTGAGGCATAATAGAATTAGCTTGAAAAAAATCTCATTAAGTTCCTTGATATTTTATAACGCGATTCAACCTTTCATAGTCCTGGTTCTCCTTACGCTTTCTAATATTGTAAACACAAATACTGTGTCAAAATAGAACTCAAAAGATATTTTTTGTCATAAAATTATTGGAAGTATTTAAGAGCAAATGGCTTAGGTCATAATTAACATCACATATCATCAGAAAATCCTAAAATCCTCATCAGAGCATATGGAACACTTTCTCTTTGGAGAAGCTGTATAGTGCAATTGTTTTAGGTATCGCTATGTGGTTGGACCAATAGAGGGTAGGAGAAAGAGAGGGAGGAGGGGAGCACTTATACGAGAGATGGAGGACAGAAGTTAGGGGAACGAGTTGAGGAAGAGAGGAGGCGAATGAAAAAAATATGACGTCACTGGAAAAGGATTCTGGGAAGATACCCCGCCTGAATCACAGATGAATTCTCATTCCAGTCATATACGTTAAATGTCAATTTAAAATACGGAATTCATTGTCATCAAATCATGAATGCCCCTTTTTAGCGCTTTTAAAAAAGTCGCTTATGTATTCGATTCATCCGTACATTTGTCCGTGTACAAAATAACTCAAAAAATGACCCAAGTTGCGTACGCTAAAATTTTAAGATAGATATTTCTACATTATAGCTATATATGGTATAAATTTGGTGACCCTAGGATTTATTGGGAGTAATAGGAAAAAATCTAAATAGTACAAGTTTCTACAAATGTCGGCAACCAACAATGCATCGCATCTGCTATTCTTTACTCCGATGGAAAGATGACAGTCGGTGAAAAAAGCGCCTTCTGAAATTAGCTCTGCAATTCTTCCCTCACTTGTTTTTAGTTATTTCAGGTATACAATTCATGTGCATAATTAAAGTGGGCCTGCTGCTGAGAAAGGAATTCAATTGGGAAATAATTGCAAAAAATAACTTTCAAAATGAAATTTTACGATTAGTGCGATGTAAAGCACTTACTCGCATTAGCTTTGTTCATGTTGTAAACCAGTAATACATTTGTGTGTTTATTGAAAAAATTAGATAAATTCACATAACATAATGATGGAAATTGTGTCTAAGATTAATTCTCACAGAATCGTCTTCCTAGAGAATTTCAAATCAATTAACAGGGAATATTTTATATGCCATCCCTAATTGGTCTTTAGCTAATGTGTCAATTTATTCTCAACAATAGCTAAAACAAGGAAACGTTAAATAAAAGTTAACTCGGGCAAAACAGTTCACAAAAATGCCTTATTTCGAGTTGTCACCATAAAAATATGTCTCTATCACAGTTTTTTGGACTTAGTGCTTCATATAAAGGCAGAATGTACAGAACGTTTCAATGTTTTCTAATATGTGGCCCAGCGGATTTAAAATACGATGGATAATGATCTAAGATTTTCAACATTAAAATCGATTTTAAATAAGCATCTATGAGTAAATCAACAAAACAAATCTTTCAGACCCTAAAACAATTGGTAAATAAAAATAAACAAATAATTGAAACAACTACATCATTCTTAGCATCAAATGCTATGCAACAATAAATTTATCACGAAAGAAAACCAAAACGGTGTCTTAATAAAAGCTTTTATTAAAAATTACATACAACTGTTGTAAAACAATAACAATCAATATAAAAGTTTATAAATAGCATAATATTATTAAACATTGAAGGTTAAAAATAATATAATTAGAATTGATTACTTAAAATCGAATTCCAGATCAAACAGTCCTAAACATATATTTTAAAATCAATGAGGTATGAAATGTTATTTTTAATATACCCTCTGATGTCTAGTTGTTTCAGTTTTCAAAATACACTGAAGTTGTTAGCGTAATTCTGCTAGCATTCTATGTGGTCAGCTAAAATTTAGCCATTAGTATTAAATACCTTATTAATTAATATGCTGGGAGTCTCTTGGATCGTCAATCTAATTTCAACTGCGTTTTAAACTATTCTGGCAAATACTTATACTATAGTTTAACATCACATTTCATCTAATGAAACTAATATTATCGATACTTTGAACAATGCATTACCTAAAACACACTATTAAAGCTCCACAGAATAGTCTAAGCTTAGGTCGATATATTTGTAAATTTCCTTGAAATTGGACGTTTATGCCGAAGCCTTCTAATAGACTGATTTTGCAATGCATGGATAATTCTCACCCAAATATGCGACCGCCACCCGTATGAATTCGATGGCCATTGGCGTGCACCAAACACGTGTTGCTTAAAGAGGACATTATCGGGGTTTAAGTCAGAAGATGAAATCTCCCATGAATTTCCACAAATTAAAGTTTTTCCACACTTTTGCAAAGCTCCTTCACCTCGACCCGAACAAAGCCGTGACAACGTGTTTCACCGATCCGTCAACGTCAGAGCGGAATCATGATGATTTTAACCCGCATTTCGCGATGATCAAGTGGAAGTAAAAAAGGCACATTTTCCATTAAATGAATCCTTAAAATATTTCTCTTATTTTTTACCTCGTAGTGCTTGAGAAAGTTATAACTTAAGTTTTAAACTGTACTCCCAGTCCTCAGTGAGATAAATCAATCGTCCGACAGGAGGTACGGAGACCGAACTGAATTAAGTCTCAGAACTTCTCCCTCTGTCTGTCTCTCTCATTCACATTCCCTCTCACTCCCTTCCCCTTGCCCTTTGTCTTTCTTTCGCTGTCTATCGATATTAATGGATAACCCTCCACTCAAGGAAGAGACATAGATAGGTTTGTAGCGTGGATTCTTATGGCATCGCTCCAACTCGTCTCGAGACTCCTTCGGATACCTTACGAATGTGACATTGGTCTCTCAGCCCTTTTAAACATCAGATCACGAGCGACATGGGACACACCTACCACGCGATGGTAACATAGTCGTCAAAGACTGCTTGTGGGAAGGACTTTTTGTGGAATTTTGCTCCAAATCTTCGCATTTTCTCGACTACTATTCAAATACAGATTTATATTAACAAACAACACAGGAATTTTGCAAGCGTGCTAACTACAGCGCAAGCTGAGTGATATCACTAGCCACGAAAAGCGTTTAAGCCGATCATTTATTTTGACAAACGAAATAAATATCAAGGTATTCGTGCTCGGGAAAATATATATGCCTTAAAAATCTACTCGTTGCGTTTACATACATAATCGTACGTATTCATTTTGAGACGATCGTCTCAAAGGTCGCCCACTTCTGCCGTGTATGTCGACGGCTCGTGGACTCATTTTCCAGCGAGGTAATTGGTTTAACCCCTTAAAAATGTACACAGGTAAAAAAAAGACAGAAAACTAAAAGGTGACGCAGATACCAACAAAAAAGCGCAGCGCCAAGCTATATGCTCTACTACGATAGGCGCATATTGAACGCGGTTGCCATATTTACATGTGTTGGTTGTGGTGTGGCGACTCTAAGGGAGGCGGACAGTCATCCCGGGGCGTCCTGGAACCAACAAAAGGGGGCAGATCTTGCGTCGTGTCACGTGGTCACTACACTGTTCCGCGACCGCATCCTCCGCCTCCTGTGGCGGCCCACGGCCCCCGCCCGCCCACCGGATCCTCCTCTGGGGGCCTTTCGGAGAGCACCCAGGGGCCACCCCCCCTTCCTCCTCGGGGGCGTTGCCCCCATGCACCACCGCCACGAGGGCCTCGGACTAAGGCGGACAGCGGCGGGGAGAGGCGATCGGGGGCCGGGGGCGCATGCGTGCGTGCCGCGGGGGCGGCGGCGGAGGTCCCGTCGCTGCGTCGTGCGATTGCCGCCCCCGCCGTTCGGGGGGCGGAAAGAAGGACGGCGGCGGCGGACGGCGAAACGGGCGGCGGCGGCGGCAGAGAGCGGGGGCCGCCCTGCTCGGAGCGAGGCGAGTCGGGAAGTGGCTCGGCCCCGGGAGAGAGGAGGGCGCGGGGCGTGGAGGCGGAGGGGCGGACGACCCCTCTCCCTTCGCGTCGCCTCCACCGCCGCCACCCCCTCCCCTCCACCAACCCACCCGACCTCCACCGACGGACAAGGGAAGGGAGCGGAGAGAGGAAGAAGGGAGTGAGAGGGAGAGTGAGGGGGCGGGCGTATGGGCACCTCCTCACCCCTCCCGCCCCATGGGCACGACCCACGTGCGCTCGGGGGGTGTATGGCCACGCTAACCAGCGCGGGGAGGCGGCGGGGGCGGACTAGGGGGAGGGGCCTGGAGGGAGAACGTAAAGCACTGCGATACGGCGTGTGGACCACTCTTGTGTTTGGGACGGCCGCTATGGCAGCGTGGAACCGAGACGAAGCCTCCGAGACGCACACGTTTTCCCACCTAAGGACAAAACCGTCGAACGGAACGAGTTCGGCGGGAGGGTAGGGAGAGCGGAGGGGAGCGGAAGGCGGAGCGGAAAAGGGAGGGCGCGGCGTAGGGAGCCACTTCCCATAAAAGACGCGAAAAAGACGCCTCGACAATACCAAGAGACTCGACTGCAAATCCCTTCTCCTTGGTTGCCTAGTTACCTCCGTGCTCTTCCATTGTGTGTGCATCGAGTTTTGCATAACCATCGGGGGAAACGTGGATCCGAGAGCGTTAAAAATATCGTGGAGAGGAAGAAGTGGAAGAAAAAAGGAGCGATAAAAGGAGGAAAAATAAGACTAAAGGAATAGAGTGGGCAACGGGGAAAAGGAAGGGAAAGCGAGGAGACAAGGAAGAGGATCGGAAGAGGATGAAGTCGCTGGATAACAGAGCTTTGGAGGATGAAGAAAACGGCAGATAAGAAGAGAACGAATGGAGAGGAAATCGAGACGAAGAGGAAGAAGCTATGAAGAATTGGGCGTGTGTGCGGAGGCACACTGCCTGCTTATCCACGAGTAGGAAGGAGGCGCGAGAGGGCGGAGAAGGAGACGGAAGGGAAGCGGCGAGGTAGACGGGCGGAGGCGTGGGGTGGCGAAAAGAGGTTCGGCGTGGAGTGGAGGGGATGCAAGGGGCTGCGGAGGAAGCGGCAAAGATAGGGTCATCACTATGGCAACGCCCGACCTTGGTAGAGGCCAAAGAAGCGCCGGCGAAGAGGGATAGGAGGAAGACTAGTGACGCAGGCGGCCAGTGGGTTGGGTTGGTTTTAGGAATGGTGTTGGGGGTGGAGAGATCGGATGAGGGGGTGAATGAGGGGGGAGGAGGGAGATTGGTGTGGCGCTGAGAAAAAGGAAGGGGAAGTGAGCGGGAGGGCGCGGAACGGAACAGAGAGTGGGTAATGGAACGTACGGGGCTAGACGGGGGTGGAGGAGCGGAGGGGGATGGGATGGGACGGGATAGGGGGTTACAGACTCGGTGATCCTTTCGTAGGGGAGAAGGTAGGTCGAGAATCTTTATTTTACATTTGTTTTTCCGGACCAGATGCAATCGTCGAAATGGCGTTAAAATATATTAAACGGCATCGGCATGGGAGAAACTGGGGTTCTAATGGTTAGAGAGGGGAAACTTCCGCTGCAATGAAACGTTTGTGTAAACCCAGAATTTTCGAAGTAAATCCGAACATGTTGCTTTGAGATGAATCTTTAGTTGGTTTCATTCTATTTACATCCAATGGATATCGTAGCAGATCATTAAATTTAGAACAGCGCTACAGTTGCTGCATCTTACTAGCGCGGCAAAATTAAATTAAGCATCGCCTATCTAACATCGTGTTATCTAAGATAAAAATAGTGTGAAGCGTTTCTCCTTTATTTTCCTTTATATTATATTTCAAAACTAGAAATTAAAGTTAGTCATTTTCGCGAATCCAATAAAAAGGACTCATTTATATCAATAACATTTTCTTTCGTTTAATTCCTTCTCCCTAGACTATCAAAATATTCATCGTTATGCCAAATTTAGGACATAAACATTTTTATGTAGAAAGAAAAGCTCTGTTTGTTTCCGATTATTCATAATAAACAAAGCATTGCGGAATCTCCATAACAGAATCACCTTTCCGATACAACAGTGAACAGTTTAACAATCGTAAAAATTAGCTCTCAATTTTTCTCCACTTCAGACTATATTATTCTGGATTATATATAACGTGTATAGTTGTAATTAACGAGAGCAGAATACCACACGCTGCGAAACGAACTCTTTTGTTAAACGTATTATTAGATGGTAACTTCTTCATGGACCGAAATAAACAGATTCACACGAGTTACGTTTAATAGGAAGGGCCGTATTATGCAATCTTTCGCTTATCTAGTTAGCTGGGAAAAAATCAAAACTTGTTAAAAAAAAAAGCCAACCAAGCCAATCCGTTCAGTTGCAACACTCTTAAGATTTCATTTTTCTGGCAAATTGAATTACGTTGAAAGTTGAAGACAAAATATTCAATAAATACTGCACTCCGTGTTGTGCAATGGTATAATGAAACCATACTATTCAAATATGTTTCAAATGTACGAAAATGTGGTAGAGAGAATCTTTAACTTTATGTATTTGCGTTTAGGATGATTTCTATAAAATGGACACATTGAGATATCGGTTGACTTTTGAAGGTCGAATCTCTCATAAAAAAAAGAGAAATACCTATTAGGAAGTTTTTCGACTGCATAGAAATGAAAAACAGAAATATTTATGAAACAATATCTCTGCTAAGGATAAAGTGAGAACAAATCTCGATTGTTAAATTGGCTCGCCCATGTGCTCGGACGGCCACAATTAAAAAGCATTAATTGCGTCGCCTGACCTCATTGACGCAGAGCCTCCTCCAGTATTCCTAGCTTCCTACAAGCCGTCGTGTGCCCTATTTCCTTCTGGTCGATCGTTAACTATTATATAATCTCTATTGCTGTAATAACTACCTGCATTGAATGAGAAAATTCTTATCCGACCGCAATAGGTAATTCAACAATACTATGAGCGATTAATTTAAAAAAAATAGCTACTAAAAATCAAAAGCAGAAAAAGTATCCGAATTGTGGTAAAATTTATTTTCAGAAATATTTTTCACAGCAGCAAAGAAGAAAAAGAAAAAATTAATTCTTAGCAGGATCAAACACGCATGCATATATTATATATATATATATATATATATATATATATATATATATATATATATATATATATATATATATATACACACACACACACACACACACAGGCATAGAGGCATGCCTCGCTTAGCGTATGAGAGGCGTTCCGAGACATTTGTGCGCTAAAAGAACAGTTTTTAACAAAACAGTTGATTTTTACTCTTCAGAAATTTTACTATTTTTATCTTGCAACTTATATAATGAGAGGACATTCTTATATATTAATTTAAAGTCAATAAAACGAAGTACCGTATTTGCACTTTTTCCCCACAAGTTCCCATCAAAAAAGGGGGTGCGAACATTACACGATATTTGCCCCTTCATATTTTGAGGTAAGGCCACCCGCGAAACGCCTACTAACACTGCGTCTGGCGTGAGATGAGTATGCATTTTCTTCGGTAGGCGCAATATGCCGTGCATTTTATTTCCTCGATTTATAACCAAGATATTTGTTTTAATACGTAGAATAATATAATAAGCACGATATTTATCAGGTATTTTTTAAATTCCTTTCCAGAAGTCAGTTGTAAACCTAATCACGTAAATTTCTATGTAAATAGAAGAGTGTCATTCATTCTCATAGAAAAGATGAAGTAAGAGAAATAAACAACTGGAGTGCATATATTTTCATTAAAAACAAACGAATTCTGTTAGATTGCCTTTTAATTCGTGACATGTTCAAATCACATTTTACCTAGGTGCATTTTTTTGGGTTCATTTTACGTTACACAATACTAAAAGAATATATGCACATACTTTTATTACTCTGTATAAAAGCAAAGAACACAATCTTGCGATGGAAATGTGTCACTAAATAGCTGTTGTAATTGTTCGTTTGTGCTTACTGAAAGCTGTAAGTGATACATTTTATCCATAGAAACGTGAGAAACGCTTCTATGTAACCGGTCGTAGTGCGTATTGTGACCGGTTTAATTTTTGACAGGGGGATGTATTTTGAGCATGAACCGTTTACGTTAATTTATGTAAAATTCGCTCTTTTTCTAGGTGAATAATGGCTGACTTAGCGTAATTTCGCAAAATTAGCGAAAATTACTCATTTTAAATTAAATAACTTGAGAATGTGCCGCAGCTCAAAATTGAAATTTTCTGTAAGATCAAGGAGCTAAACTCCAAAATACGTTTTTGAGTTGTCTCCGTGTAATATACTGGAAATGGAAGTAAATTTTTCATGTTTACTACGTTAAAAAGGTATTTTTTTAAACCATTTTTTGAAGTCATTTCTTAAACATTTACTTGTTGTCATAATTATATCATCAAATTCGTCTTCAGATACATTATTCAACCGATATTGCTGTAAAATATCACAATTTTGGATGTGCGGACATGACACGAATTTCAGTTTTTTTTCAGATTTTCAGCTCTAAAAACGGAGGTGCGGGCATTACACGTGTGCGGGTATTAAACGAGTAAATACGGTATTATTTCTAAATAATTATTAATTATGAACTTATTGGTGTACAACAGCTTCAAAACACCAATTCTTTATGATGAAAAATCACAATTTTTTAATAAAATTTGCGATGAAAAAAACGTATTATAAAATAAATGAGATATACAGAATATCATAAGAATTTCTGGTATATACTTGGTAAAACACTTGACATGTTCCTAAAATTTTTCATGATTACGAAGGCTTTGATGATGATTGGCCAACGCAAAATTTAGTACCGTAAGCAAAATAACATCAGAATAACAAATGATTAACGATAGCTAAAGTTAAAGTTGTCGTAAACCTAATCTAACCCAATCTTAAGCAAAATTCCATCCAATGCGAACCCAACCCTGTACATCTCAACAGTAACCTTAAGAACTTTAAAACTTCCGAAGTTAGCGACATTGCAAAAGACTGTGGAATTGCGGCAAACCAATGTAAAAAACAAAATAAAAGTAAATGAGTGAAATAAAAATAAAGTTAATAAACGTATAAATAACAACAACTTGTCTTTAATTAGAGAAGAGTGACCATCTCTGAACAGAGAGTGAAGTACAAATGAAGGTAAGTGAAAAAAATGCTGGGACCATAATAAAGGACCGTAGCATTATTTTAAAAATTTTCAAAATTAAAATTTTAGTCCCGAGATGCCAACAGCTCTATATAAAAAATGCGCTAAACGAGGCATACCTATATATATATATATATATATATATATATATATATATATATATACTAAATTACACATTTTTTATTATGTAATTATATATATTTTTAGCCTACATTCTAGAATGAAAATAGTCGTATAGTGTCTTCGTTGTTTCTGTCTCTCCGCCTGTCTATCCGTCTTTCTGTCCCTCCTATTAACTTTTGAACCAATACATCGATCTTCATGACACTTGGTGGAAATCTCTTGCAACTGGAACCTAGCTCCCGAAGATAGTTTTTGTTGCGAAGATTGAAAGTTCGATTCCTTGAACTATCCTTCCTGTTTGATTCGCATGGAAAATATAAAATCCATCATACAGGGTAATTTTCTCTTGCGCATTAAAATTGTAATATCGGAGCGGAATTTGTACTATTCTCTGAAGAAAGGAATTTAGATTCTAACATGTATCGTAGAATGTTACTTATCGATCATATTTATTCAAATTTTGCGTAAATACTGAGGTGTTTGCAGTATTTAGGCGTTCTTTACAAAAAATCAAAAATCTGATGTGGTCACCATGGTGATCTCCATGCCTATAATATTTCTAAAATTTCAGATAGATTAAATAATAATTTTTTTAAGGGACAGCGAGAAAATTTTAGACTTTACAAATAACAGAAATAAACTCAAACCGTGGCCTTCTAATATTAGATATAGCCACGAAGCTCCAACAATTAAGAAAATAAAAAGCAGCGTTACTAATTATAAGACGAAACTAAGCGTCAAGTTGAACAGTTGTATAAAACTCCTTAAGCCAAAAAAATTGTAGGGTAAGCCCTATGCATTTCGCCCACTAAGTGGGCATCTTCAGGGGAGAACCTGCCTTGGCAGTGAACAAGGTTCAACTGCTGCAGTTGAACCTTGTTCACTGCCAAGGCAGGTTCTCCCCTGAAGATGCCCACTTAGTGGGCGAAATGCATAGGGCTTACCCTACAATTTTTTTTGGCTTAAGGAGTTTTATACAACTGTTCAACTTGGAGCCAAAGTGATTACGAGCTACCATCTACTAAGCGTCAAGTGTTCACAATAGTCGCCGATAGATGGTGTTGTGTTAGCAGCTAAAAATTAGTTTTTGAAATACCTCCTAATACATTATATCATAAACGTTGTAGAAAATTAAATTCCCTATAACTTTAATTCCATCACTTTTTTACATTAATCAAATATTAAAGCAGATATTTAAAAAATATCTGATGTGGCCACCACATGACTTTCTCCATATCTGTACTATTTCGAAAAATTCCAAATAGGTTACATAATAATAAATATTTTAAGAAAAACCGAGAAAATTTTAGACTACAAAGAACAGAAATAATCTCAAACCATATATTGGATATAGCCACAAAACTCCAACAATTAAGAAAAGAAAAAGGAGCGTTACTAACATAAGACGTAATTAAGCGTCAATTGTTAACAACAGTCGTCGGTAGGTGGCGTGGTGGTGGCAGCTAAAAATATAAGATATCTCTTAAACAATCCATTATATGGAAAATATATTTCAAACAAAGATTGTAGAAAATTAAATTTCCTACAACTTTTATTCCAATCCCTTTTTACATTTATCAAATATTAAAGCCAATATTTCAAAATAACGGATAAGTTACAAGAGTAAACACCCACTTCTGGTTGACCGATTTTTACCAAACACCAATTAGTTCTTTTGAATTTTATAAAATTGTTAAATATAAAATTTCGCGATGAGCTGATTAATACTTTTTGAGTTAGAGCACCCACAAAAAAGCTATCACAGACATCAACAAGAAAATTGTCAAATGTGTTCAGGGGACCTCAAAACGTATTTCCGTTGAAATCTCGAAGTCGATTTTGTTCATGAATACAATACTTTCCCCTATACTACGTATATGGAGAAAGTAAAAGGATGTACAAGAATAAACATCTTTTTCCGTTCGACCGATTTTTACTAAAATTAAATCAGTTTTTTACTTTCTAATAAAACTGCTAAATATGAAATTTTATGCTGAGCGGATTAAGGTTTTGAGTTAGAGCGCCGACAAAATTCCTGTTACAGACCCACAGACATCGAGAAAATAGTCAAAACGTGTTTAGAGGACCGTAAAACATTTATTTCGGTTGAAATTCGATTTTTTTCATGACAATACTTTGTATATGGTGAAAGTAACAAGATGGAAAAGTTTACTCCATAAATTGAGTACACAGAGATTTCAAAGGCATTCTTAATGGGAAAAACCTATGAAATTGTATCGAAAGATTCTCGAATTGTTATCCCCGCAACCATAAATCGTAATTATATGCTCTCGGGGACTATCTTGTAATAAATGTTGTTCTCTATACAAATAAATATTTTAATTTATACCTCACAGATCATATAGGATAATAGGAGAGAAATATGTGGATTTGTAATTGTTGTTTGCTGAGAGAACCGTCTTCGTGATCGATGTAAACAAAATATGCTATGTTTTGCTAGGGATTTTCTCGAATTTTTATCTCCGAATCCATAAGTCGTAATTATACCGTCTCACAGACTATCTTGCAGTAAATGTTCTCCTTTATTCGAATAAATTTTTTCAACTATACCTCTCATATCATATAAGGGCGTAGGATAGAAAAACATGGATTTTAGTTGTTTTCCGAGAGAACCGCCTTAGAGATCGATGTAAACAAATTATGCAATGTTTTTCGCGGGATTTTCTACGATTTCTATCTCCAAAACTATAACTCGTAAGTATGTGGTATCTTGGACTTTCTTGTAGTAAGTGTTGTTCTCTATCCGATATCCGAATACATTTTAAATCTATACCTTACAGATCATATAAGAGCTAAGGAGAGAAAATTTTGGCATTTCATTGTTGCTTGACGGATGCCATTTAACGCGATACGAGTATAAGTTTATTAAAGTAATTATGTAAAGTAGAAGTTCTAATTGACGGAAACAGTTCAAAATCACAATTAGGCGATAAATTTTAATAACAATCACTCCTACTTAATTTTATTAAAATCCGTCCTGCGGTTTAGGAGATGAAAGTTAAGACGGACGGACGGATCAGACGTGTCCATAAGGCTTTCCGTTATTACCGCTTCGCTTGTAAAGAACGCCTAAAAAGAACGGCTTACGGTCAGGTCCTGTCCGTCCGTCCGCATATTCCAACTCCAAAAAACTACTGGGAGGATGTTCATGAAATTTGATATTTAGGACAGAAGGGCAGAGAAAATAAGAAAATTATATAAATGGTCCACATAGGTTAAATCGGGAGTGCCACTTTACTGGTGACAAAAAATGAAGTTTTCTTTATATCTCGTAAAGTATCACTTATAACAAAGAGTCTTTAAACGAATTTATAGAGCTAGTAAAATTGCGTATGTTTTGTTCAGTACATTTTTGTGGAAGGAGCAGCCGATTTCAAGAAAATCAAATGAGAAAGTCGTAATTCACTTTGAACGTCCCGTATAATTGATGTCAATGAAAACAATCTTCGTGACAAATGAAGTAAAAAAATATCAGCTGTACATACCTAATTAATTTAATTTTCTTTCGTGCGCACGCAACATTTGGAAAATGAAGGGAATGTATTATCTACGACGAAGAAATGAACGTAAATAACTCTATTTTCGTTACGTATACACAGCGTTTGTAAGTGAAAAGAAATGGGTAATTTACGACGAAGGAGTGAGTGTAAACATAAAGGTTATATTAATACTATTTGAGTGAGGTTTTTTAAATAATTGTCGATTGTTTTATTAATTACAGACGATTAAGAAATAAGTTGATTAATCAAAAACTCGATATTTCCTTGGCATCACTACTGGCATATCATTTTTCAGTTCTTAGACATTATACTAAGCCATTAATATTTATCTTTTTGACATGATTGCATAAATCGTAAAGAACGCCTCTGCCGCGCATTTATGCATGCATGATGAGTGCATCTTTCCCCTCTAGTTATCACTCATTACGAAAGTGTTGCCATTGCAACGACTATTGTTGAACTCGAATTCGGTATAGTCTAGTACGTACACGCGTAATTTTTGCCACAAAAATACGTGGAATCAATTTAGTCTTCCGTTCGAATGTATTTCTAATATTTTATAACGCTAAATTATGAAATTTGGGAACTCATCCGCGGTAATTTTAAAGCTATTAAAGCCAATATATGAAATTGATGCACCACTCGGTTATGTGAAAATTCTCTATTAGTTTAAGTAATCAATATATATGATGATTCAGTTTTACCGTTTAAAGCTGTATTAATTTTCATATATTATTTAATTATTATTTATTATGAATAATACATTGATAGCTAACGAGTGAGAGACTTTTAATACAGGCACTGATCAATTTTGTGCTTATCAACCTGTAAAAATCTATTGTAATCTTTAAATGATTGGAGCACACAAACATCTGAACATCTGATTCTAAAAAGTAACGAATTTACATTAATTTCATTTAAATTGATTATGAGTAAAGTAGGCATCATTAGTTCCGTTTGGATCATCTTGTTTTATTTTAACTTCAACTGGATTCTTATTCCTACATTTCGTGTCACAATTCCAATTTAATACGCAACTTCCTGATTCCTTACACTGAAATCTTTGTGACTATAACATATTTAATCAAATATAAACTAAAACCTTTTAATCAAATTTAATACTTCCCTTCAAAATTGTATATTATCTTTATCGTCTTATGAAAATAAATGTACATACTCAAATTACATACGTACCGGTACGGCTCCTATAAGTCAAATTAAGACATTCTTTGGTTTTAAAATTAATTTTCAATAAGACGTTTTGTAAGGTTTATAAGTTTGACGAATTTTGTAATTATTATTTTATATTTCTATAATTATATGAATTAATATCGTCTCTATGATTCCTTAATCTAGAAAATATATTTAACTAATAACATATACATAAACCGAGGCGTACGAATTATTCGATAATTTTTCTCATTCTTCTCGTAAATTTAAAAGATAGAAGTGGTTCCTAATGCAGTAATACTAAATTTTACAGCAGTAATTGAGGTAAGATGAAATTCCATGCTTGATTGGTATTATAATCCATGATCTCATCATTAGTTAATCCTATACACAGAAACGAATTAACTTTCATTCATAAAACTTTTATCTTTCAATCTCATTTATTCATCATCCTAATGTAACAACAAAATGACTCCCCAGAAAGTAATGCTTTTGATTTTTTCTATGCTGGAATCGCAAAAACCTTTATTTCACTTTTTTTCTTCTTAAACATCTCCTTTAAAAGTTTAAAAAATGTGATTGGATGTAGCACTCATACGTTATTTCTGGTTTCCGCAAAAAATGTTGTTTAATAATGAGATATGAATTATTTTACAATGAAAATAATCCTTAGATACAAAGCTAAAGATGTTTCAAAAACTCTTCAAAAGACGTGTGTAGATGCAAACACGATTTGACGGAGGGTTAGGATTTAAGCGAGGGTATGTCGGCTTAAATGATATGCTTTGAACCGGTCGAAGGGCTTTTGCTGTTTCCAATGGCAATGAGGCAGAAATTGATATTGCCAAATTATGGTTAGCTAAACTACCGCACGTACGCTACAAACCTTCGGCCATCAGACTTTCACTTAAGAGGCCTTGAAAAGATACACTTTATGAGGAATAGAAGTTGTTCAAGTGGTTGTAAATAAATGACTTCGTGAGGACAAGCATTTTATATCCAGCATGAATGTAAGCGCAACTACTTCACCGGAGAAATGTATTCTAATGAAACTATATAAAATATAAACATAAATATAAATTGCGCAAAATGGTTCAATCCCTAAAATGTTTATGTTAATAAACATTTAAGGGCATTAGTTTTAGGACTACACTTTTATGGTTAATAGGAATTCATGAACTCATTAAAGATCGATAGAGACATTAAATTTCTTCAGTCTGATTTTTGCTATGCATACGAATACGATATTATATTGGCTAAGATCTAGCCTAAGAATAGAAACTTTTGCTTAATTCTTTGGGTTTCTTACAGAGAATGCTAAGTTTTTAAAATTTCGAAACGAGCCTACACAACTGGAAATCAAGTACATTAAACAATATTTTAAAACAGGTATGAAGCAAATGTTATATTTTTCGTAAAATAACTGCGAACCCAATCAAAATTTACATTTCTCTAATTCGTTTTATATATTACATTACGGAGATATACATATGATAGTATATGATTCATATAAATGTAGAAAATGCAAGTAAAAATATCAGGAAAATGATTACAGTATGAATGTGGACGCCAAAAAAAGCGACGATGATATTAAGTATAAAAGCAACAAATTTATTACAGTACACTCAATATCTCAGACCATTAAAATTAGATATTTGCAAATGGAGATATCCTCTTGTTGGTTTAATTATTTGATATAAAATCGGACAAATAAATTGAAAATTTTGGTTTTCAATAATGTAGGAAGGTAAATTTTAGATTTTCATTTTAGAATCTGAGTTTGATACAGAAATGAATGTATGCATGTTTTCTGTTAGGAGAAAAATTGCTAAATCAAAGTAACGAAGAGTGGTTAGAATACGTTTGAAGACTATGAAAAGATGAGGTAACGACTCAAACAAAATTTAATAGGAAGTACAAATTTTACGTATTAATTTTTTACGTACATCTACAGTTTCGCGTTCCGGAACTAGTGCGTTATTTATTCCATTTTATGCTAAGAAATAATTAATAAGGGTTCATAATTAATTGCATTTGTAGTGGATCTTTCTGGATACTTCTCTCCACGATTTGATTCCCATACACTTGTATATTCGTGCTCTGTGAGGAGGCTAAGAATACTAGCTAAGCTAGTTGTGAGACCGAGTTTGTGAATGCTTGTGACTCCTAGCATATTTTCAAAGTGGATGACTGAGTTTTCCTCATGTCTCCTAAAAATTGTATGCACAAAGCAAATAATCACTCGGAACGTACTAGTCAAAAGTCGACATTAAGTATTGAAAAAATTCAGCCCGAACTTCTGGTAATGTAAAATAGCTAAATATCTAATATTTATTTTACGTTTATTTCCTCTTCTTTCACTTTAGAAAATTTGGAGACATTGATGTACAAGGTGGTGCAAAAGTTACGCAACATCTCCGGTTTATAAACTTTATTTTTAATGCGTACTAGTGGGGATTGTTCGACCACATATTGTTCTTCTGTTATTGCTTGCTTATTAGCTTATTAGTTATAACTTCAGAATAAACGATCGCAAATATATTTTTACAAATCAATTTTTATCATTAATTTTTCACTTCAAATGCCCAAACGAGTTACAAAAGAAAAGTTTTTTTATCGATGTCACTTTATTTTTGATGAAGTAATAAAAAGAATTGGTTTGGAATTTCTTAAAAAATAGTCAAAAAGACTTATAATGAAACGCAATCAGGGCAGCCGTCATTTGTTAAAAGCAGAAAGTTTCAAAATGTGATTGATAGAACAATGAGTCGATAAGCGTAATTTTGAATAATTTAGGTGCTGATGATTAAACCGGACATAAAGTAAGTCATTAAACTGTATTTAAAATTTAATTAAAATGGTTGCGTAACTTTTGGAATATCCTATATATATACATATAAACTTTTCCAAATTAAGGAAATAAAATCCTTTTTCTGAAAGGATATTTTAATGACAGCTATTAATCAATACCTTTGTTAAAAAATAATTCAATTTTTAATATTGTCATCGAATTATTTGAAAACAACAATCATATTCACCGTTTTTTGGAATGTTCAGATTGTCTCTAAGTAGTGATACATCACTGGTTAGACATATGCCGTTGCACTATTTTTATGTTAACTTAATGGTATTGCAAATCGAAGTTCCTAGTATATTCTTAAAGTATTTTATCTGGAATATGTTTCTACGTCACATTTCACGCTTTATCTAACAAAAATTATTATATTCATTGTAAAAGAAGCTATTTAACAATAAAAATATTTTAGAAATTTATAATATAAACATAAGTAATTTAATTAACCTTTAAACGGGCAAGCGTAGTCATATTTCACCCCACTCAGTTGTTTTGCTTATTATTGTGAAAAGTTTCACTTTATGCAACTTCTCGATTTTTGTATGTGTTTATTTACAACTAAGTTCCTTCTATGTAAATACAAATTATTATAATTTGTTTCATATAACAAGATAAATAATAAATGTAGGATTGGGATCATTACTGACCCCACTTACCTGGTAATATTACCGAAAACCCACATGAGTTCTTTGTAATTTAGTATGTATTTTTCATGCAAGAGCATGTAAATAATAGGATAATAGGATAAATAATAATATTGAGGTATTTTATTTTTTTAGCGATTCCGTGAATAAAATTGTGTATTCGAAATTTTATCTGCGAAAGCCCCGTCATTTTTCTGGTATTTTTGTAATTGATGCTAGAGTTTGTTATTCTTTGATTGTTCATGATCAGAAAGAAATAGAAATAATAATTATTGTCTCTATAGAACGAAGAAATTTATTACTACTTATTGCTTGCAATAAATTGCTACTTTTTATAAATGAAATACTAAGTAATTTACTTTCTTTATGTTGTTGTCTCTTTTCTTGTACTTATCTTACATGAACAATGTCTTCAAACATCATGCCCGAAAAAATAAAATTTGTATATACCTCTGAAAGTTTCTTCAGCAGTCACTACCATTTCAGAAGGGCAGAAATGGACTTCACTTATTGGCGTGACAATGTGATCTTTGAACGTTCACTAATGTAGAAAATCTTCACATTTCTTCACATAGTAATATGTATGGTTAGGTCCTTCTTCATTTTAACCACGCTTTTCACATTTCACTTCTCATATTGACGGTCGTGCAGGTATGCCTTACTTTACCCGTATCTTTAATTCTTATAGTTTTTGACAACCTACTAATTGTTCTCTACGACTATTTATGAACTGGCTTGACATCGCTGCTTATAACCGCTTGGTCATTCTTGAACACAATATCGAGCAAAATGACGTTGTTTTGCATTGGGCAGGTAAGCGTAGAAAGGTTTTACAAATACTTGGAAAAGAACTTGTTATTCCTTACATGAAACAACGAGCATATGCAATACCAAATCTTCGTCTATCCATTAGAAGATCAATGGAAATTTGTGGTGTTAAAATAGCATCAAATGAGATAGTATGAGAGCAACCAAGAGGGAAAGATGCAAGATGTGTGACAGGAAAAGAGATAGGAAAATGCAGATACGGTGTACAGCATGCAACCAATTTATATGCGAGCAGCGCAGTGAGAAATTAACTATATGTAATGAGTGTAAGAATTTTAAATAGCTACAGTATGCATGTATAATTGTGGATATTATATATATTATTGTAAGTATAAAAAATGTAACCTAAAAATTGTAATTGTATTTTGTAGTTATTTTCATACCATTATAGTCAAATTTGCCTCATTGTAAGGAAATAAATGAATTATCAAAATCAAAAATAAACAAATATAATGTTTAAAATTGTATGCAACAGTAATACTTCTTAACCAGTTCATTATTAATAAATTTTTAAAAAATAATCCATACTACTTTAGTTAAGTTGCTAACTATTTAAATATATGGGGTCAAATCTGACCCCACTTGCCGGGTTACGGTACAAGTTAAGCTTTCCCGTTTAAAGGCTAACTCAGTAACATCCATTATATAAAATAATATCGCATTTATTTCGTACTCTTCGTCAACATCTGTCGTATCTTCAAGAAATACTCGAATTCCCGTATCTGATCCACTCAAAATGCTAAACACGGGCTGATTTATTATTTTCTTTCAACTCGAGTGAATTTTTCATTAATGATTATAAAAAAGATTCTAATGGCTGTGTATACGTCGATACTAAAATAGAAATCATATTTCGCATGCAGTGGGATTCCGAAGGATCTCGCACGCATTCTTCGATCAATCTCCCGATCACACACGCAATGCACCCCATGCCCTCCACTAAATGACTGCGGCAGATATTTTCCTCAAACGATTATTTACAAAAATAATACTAAATGAAAACACTGTAATTTTCCATCGGTATTTATAATTTGTTGTCATTTCATATTATGGAATTATTCCACAAGATTACGCCATCAGCAGTTGAGATATTTACAAAAACATTCACCAATTTATAAAAATAAAAAATCCGATCGTTTATACGAGTGCACCGTCGCCGTTCGTCAGACAGAAGTAATAGACAAGAGAGTATAAAGGAGAGACCTCCCAACCACAGAGGCCCCCCACTCGGATTCACACCTCGCACTTATTTCTCGCTCCAAAACTGTCTAAAAGTAGAGAAAAAGCCGAGAGTAGTAGTAGCGTAGGCGTGGGAAAGTGGGAAGAGGAGTAAATGGGATTTCGGGGGTGGGACGAAGATCGAAGAGATGCTCTCGACATCGTGTCTTTAAAATGCCACCCGTGACACCATTAAATAATGATGTTGATACTGGCTTAAACACCTCCAAACGAGTGCATAATCCGAAAATAGCCACACCGCCGCCCCTCCTTTCCTCCCTCGCCCCTCCTCTCGCCCTTTCCACTCCCTTCCTATCCGCCACTCCACCTATCGCCCGAATCGATATCTCTGGCGGAGTGAGACCACACCACGAGAGAGAGAGAGAGAGAGAGAGAGTGGCGGGAGTGGAGTGGGTGTGTATATGAAAGAGAGAGAGAGAAAGGGTAGGAGGGAAGGGGGGGGAAGGGATCTTTTGATAAGATGAGGAGGCTCACGTCAGGCGACTCTAAAGCTCCACTCGAATAGATCGCTGCCAAATGCAGGTGGGACTGTGAGACTCCCTCGCGAGAAAAAAGAAAAGGGGGGTGGTGAAGGGGTGAGGGAGAGAGAGAGAGAGTGAGGCCTAATACGGAAGAAGGCAGTCTTACTGCGACGACATTTGACTGCAGACTTGCGTGAGGAGTACTCCAAGAAGGGCACTTCCCACGGTATGCTCCAGCTGCGCGGATGTCATTCTTGGCGTCAGCTTCTTTTCGGCAACGGGAAAGGAATGTCCTTTAACAGCGGAGAGTGATGAGGAGGGGAGGAAGGAAAATGGGTATATAGGTCCCTCCGAATGGGACTCAGGGTCAGCGGTGTTTCTTAGCGCACATATAACTCTCGAATTAGGTTGTATTTTTAAAACTCGACCGTCGAGGAATCGATTATGTGTCGTCTTAGTTTACAATGTGTTACCACGCGCGTCACGAGAATCTGTTTTGGAGAATGTTTGGGTCATCTGATTTTTTTTTCAAGTTCCGTCCTCCCGCGAGGATCTCAGAGCCGCATGCGGACATTTACAATGGAACTAGCGGCGTTCCAGTTCAAATGGTTCCAGAATCGCGACGGGAAAATTCATCCCGGAGATAACGAGGATAAAAAATTGGTAATAGCGCTGTAGAAGGATGCATTCTTAATCAAGTATGACGTGCGGTTGCTAACTACACTTAACAATGAAATAAATTTATTCTTTTAAATTATTAAATAAATGAATCCCCACCATTTGCGAGTGTTGCCAACGCAGAAAAAATATTACAGAAACTTCCATGTCGAATGTATTTATGTTTGCATTGGTTTTAGTCGAAGACAAAGATTACAACAGAAAGGTCTGCTTTCTCTAATTTAGCCTTTATGTAGTTGTTAGGCAAGTAAATTACAAACTCAATTGCACAAAAGTATTTTGACAATTTTTAGAAAATATATCCAAAAAGTTGGGTCACGCCAGGTATCTGGTCACGTGAATTTTTCAGCATCTGTTAAGTTAATCTTATAACGCAGTTTTCGGCTATAGGACGAGATCGATAGTTCTTTAGCGAATACCATATCTTAACCCTAATGAACTTGCACGCAAAATTTATTTAAACGAAAATGCTCTACCGGAGGATTCACACTTGGAAATTACGCGTGAGGAATTCTTTCCACATTCCCCTAAATTTTATCAATTGTATGTTTTTATACATTTAATATAAAACGTGTAAATGATCATCAAAATTACCAATAAAGCCATAAAGTGGTCGAAAAACACATGCACAATTCGTCTATAAAGCAACCATCATCGGTGGTAATTTCACCGATCCGCACAAAGGCGAACAATTTTATATTTTGTTGGTGATTCTCCAATATTTTAACGGTAAACGTGTCCATCTCTATTTTTATAAATTCAATTAAAACCAATCTAGGGAGCAGTAATGCAGAAATTGGCCTCAGAAATTAAGTTTTTTATTGATAAAAGTCAGAAAAATGGGCGTTATTCGCATTTTAAATACCTGTTAAGGCCGGTAAAGAGGTAGTTGTTTGGCTCCCAAAGCTTGGATCACAGTTTTGAATTCTGTCGAGAATATGAACGTATTAAACTCTCTTCTTTTCCAACGCAGTCATTCAAGGTCATAATCCGATTTCTATAATATAAAAAAACTAAAACGTCCCTGGAATGTGATTCGAGTCACTTTTCCGAAAAAATTCTCATAATTAGCTGTTTCAGCTTCTAATACCATCCGAAAACAAAAAATTGAGATGGAAATACTATGTGATACATATTAACACTAACGTTAAACGTTTATTTCCGATAGTGGGATGTTATCTACCATTAATTGAAATCAGATCCAATGTCTTGGCCTCCACGGCGTGTCACCTATCTGTGATGCTACATCATTCTACTATGAAAGAATAAATATCAAAAAAGTAACTTCATATAAGTTGTCTTACTCTTTTATACATCAGCATTACAAATACTTTATCGGCACAATACAAAACAGTCGAAAGAATAATTCAGTTTAATGGTTAGGAAAATAAAACATTCCAAATGCACCTTTTATGCTGCTTTCACGTGATCCCCAAGTTACTCCTTGTGACTTCGTTTCCCGCCTGACACGCTCAGAGATATTCGAGAAATTCAATTTTCCCCTTCGTGTTTAACGCCGAGTGTTTTTCCCCGTCACCCTATCCTGTGCTCGATATTTACCTGAAGTAAAAACGCATGTGATTTCAACCGTCAAGATACAGAAATAAATATGAATCTTTCTCGCACCTTTTTTTCCGTTACCTTTCTTTAATCCTTTAGCTTAACATCTCTTCGCTATTCATACTTCTCTAGTTATCACAAAACTTCCCAAAAAACATCGCCCAAACAAATATAAATTTTCTTTTTTCTACTAATATGTGTCCAGCTAATTCACGAGTAGTTGCTGGGAAAAAGCTTCCTCATTTCGCCGCCTCCACCTTGGACGGGGAAGCGGGAAACTACTACATCGCCTTGGTCATTAGTGAATAAGGGGGGCATTCAGGGGATTTTGGTATGGAGAGTCTGAACACCTAAATTATGGTATTAACATGGTCCTCGATGAAAAATACACAAATCTCCAATGTCTCATTAAACTACTTTTTTATGCCTCTTTTATAGACGTGAAAAAGATAAGAGAAGATAGAAATTAATGATAAATAAAAGGTCTTATTTATTTTAAAGAACTATAAGAAATTAGTACGACAGAATGGAGATAATACACAAAGATAAACTCAAGTTTATAGCATGAAAGAAAGATATTGTCTAGCGAAAACGCTGACAACTAAGTAAGAATTTCCTCTGAAATAAAAAACATTACATCTTTTATTTTGCGTGAAATGGTTAAATGCTCAAAATCATAAGAAACATAATTGGGAGATTTTCGTTACTCATTGTGTAAATTATCTATAGTAAAATTAGTTTCAAAATTCGTAAAAATGCCCAACATATATAATGATTTCGCAAAACATTCTGGTAGTGTTGCGCTAACTTTTGCAAACCCGAAGTTCATTTTCCTTAGTTAAGGTATGTTATAGTAATAAACAATAATTGAAGAGAACTTATCCTACCATTCTTTTTTACCTTCTTACCGATAAGATCTCAGCGATACTTGGAAACTTTATATTGTAGTAATGCTGTGAGTCATTATTATTTTTAACGATTGCTCTTCTTTTCCTTCGTGCTTAATAAACCTTACTGAAATTGCTCCCACTTATCGTATATATTATATGAAAACTGCCATTAACATCAAGTTTACAAAGTTATTCAGTTAAAAGTTTTAGATTGATTCCTTTTAAGTAATATTTTTAGCGTGTTTTAATGCGCTTATAGTTTCACTTTGGCGTCTGTCTGTCTGTGCACTTGCTTAGATTAAAATTGTGACGAAACCGTAAACGATAGAGAACTCAAACTTAAAGGGTAGATTGCTGTACTGCTCACATGTGTTTTTCTTTAGATTTGAGTTTTTAAAAATATACAGATTCGGATTGGGATCTGTTTGAATTTTTTTAAATGTCCTAGAAGGTGTAAAAGATGGAAAGCTGAATGTGAGCGTAGATATCCACATTGTCACTTATTCTTGAAATGTTTGAGAAAAATTCGACAAGAAAGTCGTTATTTATTTCGAACACAGAAAATTTCTTACGCTGTTTTATTAGTTGTCATCGAGGAAAACAATCTTTGTAACAACTAAAGTAAACAATATCTATTACAATACGTATACTTTTGTTTTGTGTGCACACAGGACATAGCAAACGAAAGGAAATGGATTATCTACCACAAACAGATGAACTTAATACGTTAATTTACGTTTCGTGCGCACAAAGCGTTATGTAAGTGAAAAATAATGTATAATTTACTACGAATGAATAAATTTGAACGCAAATATTACGTTACATTTACTCAAATGAGGTAATAATTTTCCATTGTTTTACTTATATCTTAGGAGAAATAAAATGGAAAGCTGAAGTTTGGTGCACATTTTCATTGGTTGCCATTATTCTTGAAAAGTTTAAGTTTTGAAAACTTAAGAGAGGCGGATAGGAAACATTCAAATTTTTAATACAAACTGGATTGCGTTCTAATATCAAATGTCTTTTTGAAAGTATCAATTACCCATAAAAATATTTTTTATGTAAAATAAATGTTTATCTAGAATGATGATGCGCAATACAACGCAAACTTAGCATTAAGCCTCCCTCATTTAAACGCTGACCTCACTTTCACGTGATACCCCCATTATAAAACAAAAGAGCCTCTATTGACAATATATGGCGGTAAAACCATATGAAAAATAAAAACTTGTTAATTGTATCTATGTTCATGGATAACACACTACTTGTTTATCTTACGTTAGTAGTGAGCAACCTACAACCCGTGAGCCGCATGCGGCCCCCGAGAGTGTTTTATACGGCCCGCAAAGCTATGATTAATAAGAGGTCTGTAAAATTTAACACGCAAATTCATATAATATGCATTCAATTTTTGACAGTAAAAGAGGAGATTGAAATGTTAACCCTAAAAACCTCATTTATACTTGATTTTCACTGATATGATACCTCAGAATCTCTAATTAAAGTCCGATTTAAAGTCTAATCTGACCCTCTGAAGAATTGACAACTTGCAACGAGGCCCGCCAAAGAAATCGCAACCACCAATGTGGCTCGTCACGTAGAAAAGTTTACCCACCACTGTCTTACATGACACTAATAGACACAAATTTTTAGCTACTCGAAACACTTTATGTCATCGTTTTATCATAAAATCCTACCTCAACAATAATAATAATAATTAATATTTTAACAAAATAATTGTTCAACTTTGTTTTTGGTACATTCATATCGGAACACTATAAAAATTTTAAGACAATGTTCTTCAAAGCCTCTGAAATTGGATAACCATAAACGAAAGTAATATTTGAAAAACTCAACGTTTTATTTTCAGGTAAGGATCTATTGCTAAGACGAAAATAATATTCTTCGTATTATAATAGGTTGCAATTAGCTTGCCTTGTCATTTAATAAATCACTAATATCAACTCTTCTTCAAGTTTTTATATTTACGGCTTGCGAAATTTTAGTATAGTGTTCATTGTTTCGCATTTGATAAACCTTAAGATTTCATTTTTCCGTAAGATAAAATAATTGCAGAGCTCCTTGCATACATCGTCGCTATATCTTCCCCTGGGCATTGTTTCTATGACATCAATTTATAATATTAAATAGCAGCCCGTGACACAGCTACGCTTGGGTACGTTAAAAAAATATAGTTGTCTGTTTAAGTTTTAAAAAAATATAGTTGATATTTCACGTTGTTATTTTAATTTATGGAAAATATTTTTTAAATCAAGGCATCATGATGGACAACATTTTTGGTTAATGTTATTGGATAATCAGGTAAAGCAAACCTGGTATTTGCAGGGTTATTGACTCTAGAGGCAGCTAGATCAAGTTGCCCATGTGTAAACACAGGATCCTTCAGGTAGACACCACCCCTCTCCAATGTCTGACCTTGTATCTTTTTTCAGGAATTCCATATAATCCAGTTTAATATACGTAATTTCGATAATTCTGCAACAACGCGGTACTCGATAACAACCAAAAATTTTAACGTCTAAAAACGTAACATTTTCAAGTTAAAACGACATTTGTGGACCAATTCGACCCGTACAGGATAACGATAAGAATAAGAAACTTATTAATTTTCCTTTAAAACATTTTGAGTCCGAAGATCGAAAGTCAATTTTTTCTAATTTTGATTTGCAAAAGAAAAGAAGTCTGCAGGTCGACAAATGGGTTTTTACGGATTATCTTGTGGGAAATAGAAATTATCCCCCGGAGTCGAACCCGGATCTTTTTTCGAGAATTTTTGTCATTGACTTGGAATTCATGATTGAAACATTCCTACTAAATCTCAAACTTCTACCTAGTCGGGAAGTTTGTTAAAACACGCTATAATGTTTCGTAGACTGCCCTGTGACACACGGCCAAACACACATCCCCGCTTAATATATATGATTAATACCTGATTTTCTTTGTGGTCTATCGATGCTGTCATAGATGAGGGGCAGCACGAAATTGGGCCCATTTAATCATCTCCCAGAATGTTGTTGACGATTGTCGCCTAATCCTCTATAGAAATTGGGCCCCAACCTTGGTCGGTCAAAGTACGAAACTGGGCTCACACAACATGTTTACACAAGACACATAACAATCCGTTCAGTGTCTCAACGTCAGTCTCGTCTTGATCGTGGAAGAAGTATCAATTATTAAAAGTGAGTAGTACAGCTCGATTCGTCACGTCTCTTCCAGTCAGTACAGCTCAAACCGTCGCTTGTCACTAACGTCATGTCAATTAAGGTCGTTTCGTCCAACCGTGGTTCAAGTGTTATAGTAGGGAAGTGCAAGTATGTAAAACATTCTACAAGAAAAAACGGTGAAATAGTTTGATATATTAAGATGAACGCTACCCAACCCGAGGGAGAGAACACAGTGAACGTGAGAAGGAACCAAAAACGTTTCACCTAACTTACCCAACCCGGTGGGGCCGAGTAGAATGTTCCTTCATGTTCAAATTTCCCTTCCCTGGCCCAACCGATTTCCATTTCTTTCTACAAGTTGAGGGTCCAGTTTCTCCCAAGAATTTTTCCGACTAGGGCCCAATATCGCCCAACCCCCCTTTTTACCTGCATCTTTAGGGCCCAATTTATGACTGTAGCCTTGGTAAAGGATAAAACATTCAAGACAGGAAAGTATATTTGTTCTTGATATTGAAAGTAAATATAAGAAAGGGAACAACTAAAGGACACTTCCATCCATAAGTGTTAAAATGCTGATTGGTTCGACTTTATACTATGGTAATACTGATAATATTGTTGCGCAGTAATGAAACAATTTCTCACGATCTAATTATGGATGATTTTTTATGAGGTAGCTTTAATTCACATGTCTGAACGCCAACTACATTGTAGTTAGAACTCATAAAAATGCAAGCGTTGAAGTTTAGTGAAAGAATAAGGGAAAGTTGTTTTCCCATTTTTCTGTTGCTGAAAGATTGGCTTGGAATTCTGTGGAAGCATTCATCTCGAGTAAATGCCATGTTTCGTTCTCTATAATCGCAAATGTCAAGCATTGTTCTTCAGTTCTATTTTCATAAGGAGAAAGACTCGAATCATAAGACAATGAAAGAATAAATATATGTAAAAATATATGTATAGAGAGATAGAGAGGAAATTATTTTCAAAGACTGTACTTGTTATACTAATTTTATTTTAACAATAGATCGTAAAATTCGTAAATACATTTATTTATACTTATAAACTAGTAAAAATAACATACATAGGCTACTGCTTTCAATTAGCCACACACAATAGGAAAAAAACAGACTATTAACTTCCAGTGTATACGTTTTGCAACAAAGAAAATAAATTTAATAACCATTGTAAACCCCAGTACGCAAACAAACAGGAAAATGGACCAAATGCCAAAAATCTAAAACTGCCAAAAACTAAGGAAAGTTTTTTAATGTGTTTTCTTGGCGGATACTATAACAATGTGCTAAACTCCGCGAGTCCGTTCATTTTTGTATTTATGACCAAGCTTTGTTCTCTCAAGAGCAGCAGACGGTAGTATAGACTAATGGTTTCGGTATGGTTCCAAAGTTATTTAAAGATTTCGGGTGGAATTTTAGCAATGATCTCTATCAATTCTTAAAACTAACAATTTTGAAAATGTTACCCTATTTTATGCAAGAGCCGCAAGAAAACGGCATCTAAGAAAAAAAATGAACGCTATCCCAGGTAATTTCACGAAGAGCTTGAATTATTCGTTTGTCAGGATAGCCCAGACGAGCGAATTTCTTCGTTTTTTTCTTCTCGCGAGCGCTTGCTCCGGGGATCCAGGAAAGAGAGGCAATATCGCCCGAAGAGCCAGATGTTCCAGAATAAAGCCTAAGATACAGTTAAAAGTGCCAAGGCAAATTCTTCTAGAAAAATTTGGAACCGAGCCTCGCTAAAAATAAAATAGTTGTAGAGATAGATACCTTTCCCTCGGAATGGGAAGGGGTGAGAGGGTGAGGGACAACGGCAGAGGAGAGCAAAGTCTCGATAATTTCTGCTGCAATGTTTTGCGAAAGGAAACAAAGCAGAAGGGGAGACCTTTAAAAAACGCTACTAAACAGCATCCACTAGGGGTTCATTTTTCATCGGTAATATTTAACGAAATGTTTTCTACCCACCTTCACAAAAACTTGTGCGTGGGTAAAATATTTTTTTTTCGCGTATATAATATATTTTTTGGTCATTAAAATTTTCATCCCTTTTCATTGAAAATTTAGCGATTTCTTTGCTCTGACGGAAAACTCGGATAATGAAGTAAACCCGACTTGGATATATACTTTGATTCGCTTCCCTACTAGCATATCATTTTTAGCCTACTTTCCAGAATGGAAATAGGCTTGTAGTTTCTTCGTTGCGTCTGTTTGTCTGTCTGTATGACCCCTTTATAAACTTTTGAACCTATAGTTCAATTTTCATCAAATTTGGTGAAAATCTCTTACTACTAGGGCCAAGCTCCCGAAGATAGTATTTGTTACGAAAATTGAAAGTCTCGGGTTCGATTCCAGCAACTATTTGATTTACATGGGAAATCTAAAATCCATCGTGGAGTGTAATTTTCTCGTGCACATTAAAATATCTTACAACTGTAATATCGGAGCAAGATTTGTACTATTCTCTAAGAAAAGAAATGAAAATTTTAATTTATATCGTAGATTTTTGCTTATCAATCGCATTTGATCAAATTTTGCGTAACTACTGGCGTTTTTGAGTTGTTGTCACTCATTATGAGAGTGCTGTCATTGCAACGACTATTGTTGAACTCGAATTCGGTATAGTCGAGTACGTACACGCGTAATTTTTGCCACACAAATACGTGAAATCAATTTAGTCTTCTGTTCGAATATATTTGTAATTTTTTATAAAGCTGATTTATGAAATTTGGGAACACAAAGAACAACTCATCCGCGGTAATTTAAAAGCTAGTAAAGCCAATAAGTAATTACTGCATCACATCTAATTCAAAATAATTATGTAGAGAGTACGCATCATATGTTCCTTTTCGATCATCTTGGTTTTTTATTACTAAATTAATGTAAGCATTACGATCGCAGTCAGTGCAGCAGAGATACCTAGCAAAATAATGCGAGTTTATTAATCAGGCAATTATGAAGTTAAATAATATTATGTGATGAAAATTAGACCTAACGATTCAATGTGTGCCCATAATTCATTCTACTACAGAATAAATGGTTTATATTTGTTACAGTATTCTTAAATGCTGCACCATCTGCTTAGTCGATGACAAACACCAGAGTGTTTTAGATGTTCCCGAGTGACAAATTTGTAATAAAATATTCATTCGTTCTTCCAAAAATAATTAATTCATAATCACATCCTTCCTTCATCGAGGAAAGAATTGAAACTGTTAGAATCTGATAATAAAACCCTCATGCGCATATTTTTTAATGAAGACGGCCCCTTATTAAATTGAAATATGTTGGGTAAATTTCTTATGGGTCTCTATAATATTTTAAAACATTATTCCACAACCGGTGCGCAGAGGCACTCTTTTATGCCGTATCACATTTAAATTTACCGTGAAGTGACGACTATTGCTGTTATTTTGTCAACCTACGGCCACAGAAAAGAAATTTTAATGCTGTATCATTTACTGTAAATGGCAAAATAGCCATTTCAAAAACTGAAATATTTAAAAGATCTGAGAGTGAATACATTTGAGAACTATCGAGCCCATCTTACGATTAAAAGTGGAATTGATACGATATGTATCTCCAATAGTCATAAGTTATGAAAACCAGATTCACATTTCGGCTACAAAGAAGCCGTCATCAATATTATTCACCGATAGTAACTTTTAAAAGCTCTGTCTTTCATGACATATTTATGGCAATTGGAAATACTTATTATGCCAATATGATTTGTAATTGCATTATCTTGACTATAGTTTGTTCTTCTACGTAGAAAAAGCGATTATTTTCTCTTGGTGCTCTTTACTAATGAGAAATACAATTTCGTCGTGAAATTTGGTGTGTTGTGTCAAGAGGAAGTTAAAAGAATAAAGTTATTCGACATTTACTTAAGTAGTTATATCAAAATCTTAAAATTTTCCTTTGATACAATAACTCCTTTCAGTTTTTCTAGCATTTGTCATCTAAACAGTTTGTTCTACACTTCCATCTCCTTTTGTCTCGGTTCCCCGTTATCTTCTGGAAAAGGTAAGTCCAAATAAGAAAATTCTGAATGCAACACTTTCAAAAATTTACGATATATTTTCAAGTTCCTATTTCATTTACTTACGCGTTTGAAAAAAAATTCAATATTTGTTTGCTTACTTCAACGTTTTTCTAATTAACTTTTAATTACATTTATCGATTTAAGCAAATCCGCTTCACTAAAACTCGATTTAAATGACTGCAGTCATTCATTTAAGGCATCTTCCCCTAAATAATATTTTTATAAATGATAATAGCAGTTTTTTTATTCTTGCAGGTTACCGATACTCCAGCCGATGAAAGCTTGTATTATTTTTACAATAATGTGTTTTGGCCCCACTCAATTTTGCAGATAATTTGCACAAAGAGAGAATTTTTCGTTTAATAATCTTAAAATTACACACGCTTGCTACCATATTGGAGCAGTCATGAGTAAGGCAAGGAGAAGAGTGAGTGAAGTAAATACACTAGTCCCTAAACCCCCGGGGAGATTACGTCCCTGACAACCCGTGGTCGGCGAGATCCAGGACCTACGGGAAACTGGAGGTTTGGTGAGAGATCTCTGATAGATATACTTAAAGTCCTAAAATGGTTACCTCAAAGTTAAAAATAATTATATATATATATATATATATATATATATATATATATATATATATATATATATATATAGTTCAAAAAACATGTTTCTTAAATAAAAATAATTCAATTCCTGAGAAAGGGGGCAATAACCTCTTGTCTCCCAACCTAGACTAAATACAACACCTTAGTGCTTAATGACCATAGCTAAGCTATGAGAATCCGACCCCTAAATTCAAAGAATGCTGCTAAGACCAACGCTTCCATGAAATTCCTCGAACCTCCACCTCCCTACTCACACGTGGTCTTATCAGGAGCTGCGAATATCCTCTTTTATACGTCTCTCCTTCAGTTAAAGAATAGTTAGTCGGTAGTTTCTTCGCTGGCATAAATTTTCATGTTAGTAAAACCAGTCAACTAACCACGGCCGCTGAGGGAACCACGGATACTCAAGACTGGATACCGCGGGTGGTAAAACGTTGTAAAATTTATCAACTTATGATACTCAAAACCGCTGTTGGCTACTATTTTTATGGCCCTACAAAAGGAATTCGTTCACTAGAGAATTATCTAGTTCGTCTCATGGCTGAAAATAAATCCCAAAAGAAGCACTTATGTAGGGCTATTGGCTATTGGCTAAGACAAGTAATTCAATTTTTAATTTTTTTATTCTGAAGTGTTTATTTTGGAAGGAATTTGTATTTCAAGGAAACGATAATCTCTAATTGCCATACAGCGCCTCAGTATATTGCCTTCAGTTTCAAAATGTAGCGCTTGAGGAGAAAACGAAAACCTTATTTTAAGATTCTACTTAATTACTTGGTTATTTTGTAATTGTGAAATTTTATATGAAGTTGAGTTGAGCCACTCCTAAATAGCCTTATAGCCATTGCTTTGCTATATCCATGATCGTTGTAACCAAATTCCACTCTTATGTTTAACGATTGGTGTTTTCTTACCTCGCAATATTTTTTCATAATAGTATCTGGCTTATCATAGTCCAATCAAGAAATAATTAATTCCTAGGGTCAAGTACCTTTTAAATGGACCTTAGTCAATTGGAATAGAGCCTTGTTTCCCTTTGTGCACTCCAATGAGTGGCCAAGATTATTTTTCTTTATTTTGTCAATATTGTAGATAATTGTCTTACGAATACTACTCAATAATTTTAAAAGTAATAGTGATATAAATTAACTATAAATATTGATGAAAATCTTTATTAAACATACCAAAAGGTATGAAATTTCATTCATTAGGGTTTTAATAATATAACGTGTGCTAAATATTACATAGCATATGGGGGCTTCTTTTTTTCTTAATATTGTAGACTTCTCTTCGGGTATTTATAATTTACGTTTAATATATAAGCTAGTGTTGAATAATCGACCACAGCTTACGGATTGTATCAAAACACCATGCATGCAAGTAGCTATCTGAATATCAAAATCCATTGTCGATAGATGATCTATCATGACGCTTTGTAATTAAGCTGCATATATGTTTCACTAATCTATTTTAATCTATTTTCAACGATTAAATTAGAATTGTCTAAACAAAATTATGAGTTTAGGGAAACAATGACTTTTATTTTTTAACAAATTAATGACATCAGAAAGATTGGGAAATTTCTGTTGAGCCGATTTTTAGCAAACCGTCAATGCGGTACGTTTTGTTCAGTCTTCCTCCACATCTCCTACTTCGATAAATCTTTCCTTCTTTCTCTCATTCTCCTTAGGTACGCATCGTAAATGCCGCATAATCTCATTTGCTTTCCCAATTGTAATGTCCCTTTAGTTATAGGGTAGCAAAGACGACTTTTATAATGTGAAAGATACATTGCCGACTTAGAATTTTTTGCGAACGCCTTATGAATAATAGTCATTGTAGACTGAATAAGATGAGTTATAGCTGAGAAAAGATAGTGAGATATGGATGTCGTTTGAACACAAGGTCGACAGTGCTTGAAACTTAGACCTCGTATTCGCGTGATACGATCGCGTACTTTCCAGAAATTTATGACGAAGGAACAAAATGCATTGTTATAAAAGGAAAGAATAGACGATAAATATAAAAAAGACCGGGACTTATCGTCTTTGAGTTTTGATTGTTCATTATTCCCTCACCCATGCCAGAAGTTATTTAAGCATTCGTAATGACAATAAAAAACGTCGGCATATAAACGTGGATTCATTGGAATTCATTTGAAATCAAACTGGCAGGAGTTCGCGGAAATGAAAGTTGAGAGATCACTTGCGTATTGCGATGCGGATCGACCGTTTCCTCAGCCTCATGCGCAATTGAAGTAGCTGGTGGGAATTTCGGGCAAATATTCGATGGAAGCGAAGGCCTGGAAAAATGCTTCGGTTTCATAAAATTGCTTGTAGCAAAAGTTCTTGAGTTAAATCGAACGTTGACGGTCTATATTCTTTGAATCTTACCGTGAAAAATATAACGTGAAGCACATCGAAATATTTAGCGATTTGGTTTGGCTCAAAAATAAAGTTTCCGGAGTCCCACCCGCTAGCGTTTCTTTCCTTTCGGCGACTTATAGGAACACGTAACACGCTAACCGTACGAAACGACCATCACGTTAAGGTAGGCATAAAATAAGGACGCGTCACACGTAAACAACGTTTTAACGTCCGCACGCACATTGTACAGCATGGAATACAAAACTTCCGCAACCCAGCAGCAAGGTACTCGGCTAACGAATAAGCAGGGGAGGGAAGAATAAAAATGAAAGCAGTATGGAATAATTTAAGAGAGAGAGAGGAAGCGGAAAGGGAGAGACGGGAGGGAGGATAGAGGATAAAGCAGAGATATGGAGGGAGAGTGAAAAGAGGTAGTCAGAGGGGAAGAGAGAAAGGGAGAGAGAAAAGGTGAGTGAGAGAGAGAGGAAAGAAGTTTTAGTAAGAAAAATGGTCGGAGGCAAAAACGATTACGATAAGTGATAGAAGAGAGAAATAAAGATGGAGAGAGAAGACAGGGTGGAGGAAGACGTGAGAAAGAGAGACGGAGGAAGAAATGGTAGAGTAAAAAGAGCGCGGTGTAATAGGAAAAGGCAATTCCCATTTGTATCGCAAGAGAGGGAAAGAGGGATCGGAAGAGGATTGAGAGAATAAAGCGGTGGGTTTTAAAAAGGGGAAGGGAGGGAATCGCATCGAATATCTGTCTTAACGTAAAAAGTGAAAGGGAAGCGCGAAAGCCCATGGGCAGTTGCTGGAAGGACGGGATGTGTCGTTGTTTCTGGTTGCGCGGAGAGAGGAAGAGGAGTGGGGGTTAGAAGCGACAAGGAGAGGAAAGTTGGGAGGGGGAGCGCGAGCAGGGGGAATGGGTAGAGAGACGCGAGATTGCGTGTCTTACGGGGCACGTCCCCCTTTCGGCGGGAGGGAGAGAAGCTCTAAGGAGGATCGGAGAGCATCTGCAGCGGCGTCCCCCTTCCCTTCCCCTCCCTCCCTCAGCACCCGGAGTGATGCCGCACCTCTGCCCTCACGAAGGTGCGGCGAGAACATCAGAGCGGGAGTGGAAGCCCTTGCCCTCTGCAAAGCGGGAAAGAAAACAAGACCGCCTCTATGGTGCGAAGCAAAAGGGGCCGCTTACGCCCACCCCCTCTCTCGCTCTCTCTCGCCTTACTCCTCACTTTTCTGACCACTCTGCAGTCACTCCTTTCCCCCACTCCCTCCAATATCTCCTCTCTCTCTCTCTCACCAATGATAGAATAAAAATGGAAGTTATTAATTCGATCACTGCTGCAGCCGAAAAATCAAACAAGGATTTCAACCCGTTCAAGTTCATCCCGGTCACTCAATTCCAAGTGATCCATACATTTCGAAAAATTAAATCTAAAGCACAAGGGTCAGATGGCATTCCTACTATCTTCATCAAGAAATTGATACATATTATTCTACCAATAATAACTAATATATTTAACTGCTCCCAATCACAAGAAAACTTTCCAAAGAAATCGAAATCGACTGAAATCAACGATTTTCGCCCAATTAGATTTTTGCCTAACTTATCAAAAGCCTTAGAAAAATTAGCACATGAACAAATCACGCTCTTTCTTAACGAAAATCAATTGTTAGATCCCTTTCAATCTGGCTTTCGTAAATCTCACAGCACTACCACTACCTTTGTAAAACTAACCGATGACATTCGCCGCGCAATGGACAAAAGGGAAGTTACAATCTTAGTGCTACTGGATTTCAGTAAAGCTTTCGACTCGATAGAAAAAGATGTTCTGCTGTCAAAAATGCTCGCAATGAATTTCTCGCCGTCAGCCATAAATTGGATATTTTCTTATTTAGGCAATCGTTCCCAACAAGTGATTTCCATTAATTCTTCCTCTGATTGGCTAATTAATGGGAGAGGCGTCCCACAGGGCTCAATTTTGGATCCCCTTATATTTTCTTTGTACATAAATGACTGCTCCTTGTTCCTTAAATACTGCAATCATCACCTTTACGCAGATGACTTGCAAATATATTCAAGTTCTACCGCAAACGATCTCGCGAGAACCCTAAAGAATATCAGTAAGGACTTAGAAATGTTAGAGAACTGGAGCAATACAAATTTTCTTAGTACCAATCCAGAAAAATCACAGGCTATCTTAATTGGTTGCCCTAAGATATTAGCCGCAATTAATCAATCCCAAAGAATACCGATCAACATAGCAAATTCAACTATACCCTATTTTAAAGTAGTAAAGAATCTTGGATTGCTCATAGATGAAACCCTCTCTTGGGACCCACATGTTATAAATGTGTGTAGAACAGTAAACTCATCTCTTCACTCACTTAGGAAGTTAAGTAGCAGTACTCCGGTTTCTCTAAAGAAGCATCTGGTAACTTCACTCATTATTTCGCATTTTGACTATGTTAATATAGCGTACCAAGATTTATCTCAAGAGTTGTTCAAGATTCATAGAACACTTAACACCTGCATTAGATATATTTTTAATCTGAAGAAATCAGACCACATTTCTAAATTACTCCTGAAACTAAACTGGTTAAATTTGGAGTCCCAAAGACGCCTCCACTTGCTTTCCTTACTATACCAATTACTTACTTCTAACAATCCACATTATCTTTCCACGGAATTCAGGAGTATAGACACTGTACATAACCGTAATACCAGAGGGAGCCATAAACTCCTTATTCCTCATCACAGAACTGTAATTTTCAACAAGTCCTTCATTGTAACCGCTTGCAGACTATGGAACGAACTACCCCAAACAATAAAAAATTTGCACTCGCTCTCATCATTCAAACGACACTGCTATCAAGCTCTCTTATCCTTTCAAAGGAACAGTAAAACACACTTAATGCTTCAATGTTTCTTAATCTTGATTTTGACAAAACAATACTTATTGTGCATGATGTATACTTTGTTAGTTTATTTTATTCATTTGTTTGTTATTTTATTTTATTCATTTGTTTTTTCTCCTCTATCTAGTCATAACAATGTTAATATATATTCATTTTGACATTTTTATATGTTCATTCTATCAATGACCTATTCGTATTGTGCCAAATTTTCCCCTATATATAGCTTTATGCTTTTCATGTATTTATCTTTTGTTCTAAATTTCATTTATTGATGTCTTTAGTTAATCTAAGTAGGTTTCGCAGGTTTTTCACACCCCCCTCCTTCTTGTGTGGGTGTTTTCCTGAAGTGGGTTTTTTACATGGATTTCATTATGCAGCAGTCCTATTTTTCCCCACAAAATTTCATCTTTTTTTTCAATACATGTATTTTTATTGTTACTTGCATTTACATAATGTTCTATGTATTATTGTATATGTTTCATGAAGAGGGGTTAGGTGGAAGATGGGACTTCTTAGTTTCAATCTCGCCCCAAATAAAGACCAAATTAATCAATCAATCAATCTCTCTCTCTCTCTTCCTCCCTCCACTCCCTTTTTTCCCTCTCCAGAAGGTGTGGGAGTGTGTTCAGGAAATGGGATACCCCAGACTCTTTAGACGATTTCTGTTCGATGGAGATAGCATAGAAAAAGTCACCAGGATATTCGTAGTTCATATAATTTTTCTTATGACGCTACATCCTTTTTGTGTGTGGCATTTGCTGTATTCGAAGTGTTGCGATGATATTTCTATGCCCTACTTATTGAGCTATAGAAAGATTTGCAGTGCACTCTTAATATACGTGTTTCTGTTTTATGGTCACATATTTTGAAGCCACAAAAGCTTTTTTATAAACTACTCCGTTATTAAGAATGAATTCCAAGAGACTGGCAATGTTTAACTAATTTGTGCTATTAACAGTGGCATTTCGTATATGATTATATACAACTCACGAAAACAGTACATTTTTAATTCAAAAACATTTAATATTATAGTAAATAAAGTTTTCTCAGGATTTATAAAACAAAAATACGAAATAAAACGTGTCTAATAAATGCGCACAATAGATGAAATCTCACATCTAAATACTGTGATTTAAATCGTCATTTTTACCTATTTAAAAAATTTATTATATAGAACTATTTTTATTTGTTAAACTTTTCGCATGAATTTAATTGGAAACTGCATTACTTTATTTATCACTAAAATTTCATATTATTTTAAAACTTCATTCCTCAATATATGCTTCAAATTCAGAAACTATGCGAGAAACAAGGAAGAGTTCAAAATCCAAATCTAATGTTTTTAAAAGTTAATTATGTACAAAAAACCTTCTTAACCTTTTTCGTCTGTCAAGAATTTTATTGACATAAAATTTCAACATATTTTCAAGTAGGTCTTCGGGGTTTAAGTAGGAATCTCAGACACGCGGCTTCTGTGGAAATTTTACGTGGCCCACGAGGTGAAATATTTTATACTGTGATGAGGCCCTAACAAATCTATTTCTTTAAAAAATACTTGAAAACGTATGAAAATAATTCTAAAATACCTGCCGTTCATTCTTCATTCTTCTGTGCCCAGGCACAGTTGAAGTACAAAGTAATGTTCTTAAAATGGAATGAGGCCCGAGGATTTGGTGCGGTGCCTTAATGCGGCTCTCGGATTTGGCGCGTTTCCATTATGAGGCCCAAGCATGGTTTTAGTTTGAGACCCCTTTGTCAAAGTTAATTTAGATGTCTAAAATAAAACAATGGCTATTAATGGGGAACTTCACTATGAAATCGCTGCATTATAAGTTAAATTGCCCAATTAAAATGTTGAGGGTGCAATAAAATTTTTATCGTGGACAATAAGGATATAATATAATGAACATACGTAAAGCGATAGATGATTTTGCCCATAATACTCTCTTCGTACGAGACATCCACCGAAAAAGAAACAACAGCAACGGAATCATAATCAAAAATAAATGGAGTGGTTTGAAAAAAACAGTTAAGGCAATCGTAAGCGACAGGAAAACTGGAGGGAGAAAACTTAAAAAAAAAACAAGAAATTCCCACAAAATATTACGGAAGGCAAGAGTGAATCGAGATAAAATATTTTTTGTAAAAAACGCAGGTAAAGGGCATAAAAATAAATAAAAAAGACCAATCCCGCTGAAATTTCTTGAGAACCGATGGAAGAAAGATGTAGAAAAATAAGAAAAGGAGCGAGCGAAGGAGGAAGGAGAGGTTTGAGATGGGAGAGGAGAGGGAGAGGAAGGCGGGGAAAGAGAGCGGGAACGGAAAAGAGGGTGACAGGGAAGGTAGGTAGAGGTAACGCTGGAGAAGGTTGATGGGAGTTTGAGACCAAATGGAAGGAAGGTCACGCAAGTACAAGTTTATGGTCGCTAGAAAGTTTGGTTGGTTGAAAGAGAAAGAGGAGGGGGAAAGAGAGAGAGAGAGAAAATACGTGTGTGGGTATGTATGTGTATGTGTAATAATATATATATATAATATATACATAATATATATATAATATATATATATATATATATTATATATATATATATATATATATATATATATATATGCGCTCGCAGAGGGGCTTCATTCCTTCAAGGAGGCCCGATAATGGCCGGTGATTGGCCTCATCGTGTGCTTTGGGCAGACGAAAATTCGGAGAACCGCTTCGGAAGGCCCCACAGCGTGCCCTAAAGAAGGAAAGAGGGGAGAGGGAGCGAGGGTGATCGGGAGAGATGGAGCGTACATCTCCCGGGCGACTGGAGCGATCCTCGCGAAGCCAAAGCGCAACTGCGGACTACGGAGGCAGAGAGAAAGAGGGTCGGCTGCTCATCGATCGCTGCGCAACGCACGCCCCACCTTCCCCACCCTTCCTTCGAACGCCAGCGACCCACGCCTCCACCCACCTCCCCTTGCTTCCTACACTCTCTCCCATCCTCCTTCGGGCCACCTCTCTCTCTTTCTCTTCTACCCCTCTCTCACTCTCTCTTCCTCCCTCGCTCCTACACTGGAGAGGGAGATAGGAGAGGAGACGAGAAAGAGGGGCAACACTCCCGCCATCTATGAGCTAAATAAGGTAACCACCTCCTACATCGCTGCAGAAATTTTCGTGACGAATATTATACCGGCGTTTATAAATGCGTTTCCCCCCTCTCTTTTTCCACCGTTCTCGCCGTCGCTCAAAGCGGGCATAAAGTGATGAAACAGCGTTCCGTTGTGGACTTCCTCCCGCTTCAATTTTTTTTTCTAATAAATTGACGAGTTTCTCGAGTATTTTTGCATGTGCTTTGCATATGGGTTGACCTAATGGGGGCGGAAGACGAAAGGATGAAGGGGCTGGTGGGCAAAAAGGGGTAAGGCCGAGCGAGGGAGGATGGGGGCATCGGAGGAGAGTTTATTTTTTTGGGGCAGTCGCTGTATCCCGTTTTCGGTCGGGGGCACAGTAGGGGGGTCAGGCGGGAAGAAGGAGGACGCGGAAAAGGGGAGGAGAAATAGGGAGGGGGCGGGAGGAGGGGAGGGTAGTAGTGAGGGGGGAAGGGGTACGCCAGGCCCGCACTGCGGCCGCCATCGATCCCTCTCACCCCTGCGAGGCAAAGGCCGACTCCGCCGGTGCGACGCCGAACTCAGGGGCCACGTTGGCCCCCCACGGAAGTAGTCGAAAAAGGGAGTGAATGGGGGGGTTGGGGGCGGGGGAGGAGGAAGGAGAGAGTGAGGGGAAAGGGAGGGAGAGGGGGACAAAGAAAGGCATAAGGAAAAGGAGTCACGGTTCTCGCGTGATGGCCATCGGGTAAAAGGGAGGAGAGGGAAAGGACGACAAACCCGGAACTACACGATTTCGGAGAGCAAGGAGAAAGAAAGTGAGAGAGAGGATTAGGAGAGAGGGAAAAAAGAGGAAAGGTAGACAGGGAGATGAAAGGAAAGTTGGGGAAAGTCACAGGGTGAATGAGAGACTGGGAGAGAGAAGGAAAGTAGGTAGATGGAGAGGTATGGGGAAGGATCAGGGTGAACGAGTATGAACTGAATTAAGGCGGGAGAAATAGAATGGAGACAAAAGAAATAATGAGAAAGTAGAGGGAGAGAGCAGAAGAGGAAGGCATGGAGAGGTCGCTAAGAAGTGGGGAGGGACCTTTCTCCTAAGTAGTACCCCACATCTCTTTCTATCTCTCTTTAGGGGTTAGGTGGAAGATGGGATTTCTCAGTCTCAATCTCGCCCCGAATAAAGACCAATTCAATCAATCAATCAATCTCTCTCACACTCACTCATTGCAATTTTCTCATGCTGTCGATGAGGGGGCGTGTGAACTAAACAAAGCTACGATGGGCAAACATGTACCACCTCCTGAGCCTCCCTTTTCTATCTCTCTCCCCGCTCATATATCTCTCTCCCTCTATCATGCTGGATCGCTGCGGAAAACTATCGCATCAAAACGTACGACCAATCAAAATCTGCCTCTTCTCCTCTTCCTCATCCTCCCTCGTTAAATTGTCCCTATATGGACGTCATTATTTACATTTGCGAAAGTTTTTCAAAAAAATATATTCCACTAAAACAGAATCTATCTCTCATTACCCCGCTTGTTTTTATTACTATGAAATAGCGATCAAAAAGATTTTGTCGTGCTCGATATTTAGATTGTATGAACCTTTCTGTGAAGTCAACTCTGGACACAATAATCCCATCGCAGATAAGGAATTTTCTTTACGATACCTTAGCATCTATGTGTGATATAATTGAGTGTGATTTACGCTTGATACATTTTTCTACGTTTAATAATTATGCACTTCATAATTTATGACTTGAATATTCATTAAAGTTTTTGAATCACTAATAACCTCGTAAAAATATTTTAACCTGAATAAAAAACATTGTACTGGTAAAATTAAACCCGATTCCTTTTAAATTATAACGTGAACACTAAGTCACCATCGAAATATTTAAAACCTAACTGTGTGAACACACAGTGCTAAATCAATTTTTTCAAATCACAAATAAGTTCTGTATTTCCATGAAGATCAGAACATTTAAAAATTAATTTGGTAATAAAACATATATGCACTTGATTAAGTATAAATATCAAATAAAAACTGTAACTTTCCACTGTTTTTGGTTATATTAATATAAAATTACAATGGTTTTATTTCATGTTATGGAATTATTCCACAAAATTATGACATCAATAGTTGAGATGATTAAGTATTAATAAACTATGAGATTTTTAGCGTAATTCTATGAAAAGGAGTGAATTATTGCTCGAAAAATAACGATGTAAGCAAAAACATTGATTTTTTACCTTAATTTCTGCCTTCGTTAGCAAAAAAATCGATGCGGATTGTAGCATTCATTACAGGAACTTCTCCATTTAAGAGTAAGTTTCACTTTTCGGAAGCCGTAGAGAGACATGGCGGCGATAAGCGAAATCCAATTACGATTTCCCCGTCGCACTGCACTGAAATGTATTTTCTCATCTTTGATTCCATCAGCAAGTAGCTGCTTAAGAGAACATTGGTTAAGATCCGATGGTTCCATTAAATATCCGGAAAAAATGTTTACATGTAGACCGCATCTCAAATGCAATTTGCTTCTAAAAAAAATGGTAGAAACGCCTAAAATCTTCTTCTTTAAATAACATCGTCTTTATATGATGATGAAGAAATGTCAATTACCTAAACGATTTTCCTTAACTAAGAGAATATAATTTGCAAGCTCTTCTTATTGCTGGAAAAATCAAGAATAACGGCTTAGATGCCAAAAATTGACATAATTTCTAAGACTCTACTTTCATTGAATCGCCACCGAAGACGGTTGCATTACAGCCGAAATGTGCATCTGGTTTTTCATAACCTGTTAAGGCCATTAGAGATACCAAAGATAAGCATTAATAACTTCTATATTGACTTCTATTTGGTAATTTGTAAATTTTTGCACTTGGATTCAAGTCTCAAAGAATGTGGAATAACTCAAAAACGGCTGAATCTATTTTGACCATTCTTTCAGTTTTAAATATATTGACATTTAAAGAGGGGTAATCACCGTGTAATATAACGGTTTGAGTTCGATTTAAAGAGTGATTATAATTTTTATATTAAATTCATCCTAAACAAGTCTATGTCACGCTTTCTCGAATAAGATTTGTTGATGGGATGGAGATTTTGGTGCTAGAAAGGCACTAAAGTCATGTAGAATGACGTCTGTAATCAATTTGCTTTGGCAGAACTAGAAATACTTCGAGCTTCACCAAAGTTCAATGTAAATATTGTAAATAATGTAGACTAGGCTAATGTAAACAAAATTAAGTTAAAGGATATGAAGGTAATATATATATATATATATATATATATATATATATATATATATATATAATTTATAGACATTCATTTTTATATTATCACTCGTTTTAAGTTTTGGATACTTAATCATTTATTCCTGAATTACGAGAATGTAATTCCATTTATGCGACAGCATGAACATAACATTAAACTCAATTTTTCCATTTCTAAATAATTAAAAGCATCAGTGATCGCTTGAAATGTGGCATAATGTATCACAAAAATGCTATAAAGTGATATTTAAAAATTTCGACTTATGTTTATAGCAATTTCCCCATATCGAGATTCATTGATAGAGTCAAATAGGCCACCGTTCTCTATACAATAAAGCACAATTCAAGACATTATAACGGCTGGGTTTCGAGAAGCCTCGAAGATGGACAGACAGGCCGCTGCTCTATGCGTATGGTATTAAATAACTAAAGGTGCTCTCTTTGAGCGATTTCACTCCTCCTTGGAAGGAGACGGAGGAGAAATGGAGGGAAAGAGGGAGAGAGACAGAAGTAGAATATCGGATCTCTCTTAGGTACTACTCGCAACAAGGAGCAACCCAGGAGACTCATGATGAGGGTAGTGAAGAAGATGTTAAGAACGTCCGGCCGCGTCGAGAGCTTCCGAGGAGTGAGATACGGAGACAGCGGCAAAAGGGTAAGCGGGCCGAATGTTAGCCCCACCTCCCGCCCCTCCCCCGCCCCATCCGCTCCCTCGCCATACCCCCGCGTCCCGCGGCATCCCCTTTCCCACGCATCCCCGCTTCCGATCCCCGCAGAGGGCATCCGAGAGGCAAATTCCTCAAAACCTCTCTCCCTCCCCTTTTGCTCCCTCCAATTCAAACAACCATCTGGTTAGCCCAACTTCTGGTATGCCAAAGTCATACACGACGTTAATAACGTTTGGGATGAGTAGGAGATGAGGCTTTGGGGGCGGGAGGAGGGGGCCGAAAGGTCGGTGGTGTATAGAGGGGGGTTTTTTAGCGTGTGAAGTTGACGCCGCAACGGAGGCCTTTTGCGTGGAAATTTTCATCTAATAGCTCATCGGCCGTGGGAATTCGAGCGAATTTCGTCTCGCGCCGGATTTATGACACGCTCGGAGACCGCTAAAGTTTTGATATCCTTGGAAAAGAGGAGCAATTTTACAGAATTTCCGGCGAGTGAAAGCAAAAGAAAGTTTCAAATGCTCGAGTTTTGTGCGGATCGCGGAAAAGTTCGCCTCACCCCCGAAATAAATTAAATGGAACATCGCAGGAGATATTTCTCGTGTTGGTGACCGATACTGAGGAAGTAGGAGCCATATCGGGGTGCAGGGTATGGTTGGGTGTTGGGCATGAGTTGGGGAGGACTTTGTTCCGATTTCTAAGTCCCATAAAATAAAATGAAGGTAAGTGGCTTAGCTGAGAAGTTTGGCTTCGGACAGATCGAAAAACAACCTCGAAATTTCGTGATGATAAAAATAATAATTTTCACTGTGCACCAAATAAAAAATACTTATTCGCACATGCACTTATTTCCATATGCATAATTTTAATTCAACAAAAATATTTTTTAAATTTTTATGACAAAATTTAGACCCGCAACTCGCCATTTGGAGCCCTTTTACTCCGCTCGCCCCTTCCTCGCTACGATCCTGATTGCGCGCAACTAATATTTAGGTTACTTAATTTTAAAAAATTAAGTGTCCCCAGTATATTATTAAGATATTTAAATGATATGCGATTGCATATAATGTATCATAGAGAATAAATTCAATTTTATGAACAGTGATTAATATATATTTAAGAAGTTTTATGCTAAAAGCGTTATTTCCTAAATACGTTTTGTAAATATATCAGAATGGATATTCCGTATTTACCAACATGGCGTTATCTTTAGTGAAGCTCATTCAATGTGATTTCATTTTGTGAGTATTTTGCAACAAAGGAAACATGTTTCTCTTTCTAATTTAAATTTATTATGTTTTGCCCCTCCTCTTAGTTCTGTTTCTGCCTTCCCATAATTCTCTCTCACGAATCATCTCCATGCACTAACTTTCAAGTTATAGGGTTATTCAGTTATTATTTCTCTTCTAATTTCTATTATCAGTTTCAATCGATCTTAAGAAGCGAATATAGGAAACATGAGGATAAGCGGCAAGTGTGGAAAGCACTCCAGGAAATATTCACTTTCCATTTTTTCATTGTGCCACGGTGATATATGGCAGTATGTAGATCACACAATGAACTTTTCAAGCCTGAATGATACTTTGCGTTGCCATTTACGTGATGCTAGTTGTATATCTTTATGACGGAAAATTTATCAAATAATTCAACTATTTGATCCAGCACACTTTGGCTTGTTTCATTATCACAGTTACACTTCTATAGCACGGCCTTCCTGGAATTTATTACCCGTTTCTTTGTATTTTATCAAATATATTTTTGTTTCTACAAAACTTACTTTCCTTTTCCAGCGATTGCTGTCATTCAGCCGTCATGCTCAGTCATTAGCCTTGGACCTCGTCTCTTATCTCTCGTTTGAGCGCAATTTGGGCAATCTTAAAAATCTCCTTTTGCGCTTTTCATATTGTTTCAGTAGATCACACTGCCTTCCTTGTTCTTAAATAAACAAATTTTGATTGTACTTAAAGGATTAGAAAGATTAAATTTTCGGAATATATGGACATAGTTTCGCCCTTTTTAAATATTCGTATTTGCCTTGAATAATAACTGAATATAACATGCTTAATCCATTCATTTTATTTTTGGAGGCACTCTTTTTCTTGAGAAATTTTAGTCACAGTGATATTACTGTAAATCTTTAAGTAAACTTTGGAAAAATTCAGAATCACTGTAAAAGTTACCATAAATACAACGCTCACCATTAAGAATATTCAGTCAGGGTTCTACTTCCGCCCGTTATGGATCATTTTCCCATATTATTTCACACTCCGACTGCAAACCACTAAAACCTAAAATGTTTCATGATATCACATGGCTAAGACATTTTGTTTCCTAATCACCCTTGCCTTCAATATTATATGCTTTACCTGAGAAAACCTCCCATTCCTTACCAATAAAAACAACACAACTAACCCAGCCAGAGATCAATGCTTCTAGTAATCAACTGACTAGGAAAAATATTATAAACTAGCGACGACCCGTCAAAAATGACGGGGTGATAATAGAAATCTAAAAATAGAAATTCGAGTTTGTGAAAATTTTCTTCTGAAAAACAAAGCAAATGAAAAAACTTCTTTTTTAATTTCTCAAACTAAAACTTCTTTAATTGTTTTGTATTGTTTATTTTTGGCAAAACCTGTTTGAAGATTTAATGATTAGTTTGACAGCTGTTTTAAAACAACGTTTTTTGTGAATGTGCGACCCTCGCCTGGAATTAATTTTCCATGATATGGTGTGTTGTGAACATGGACTCTTAAATTTTCATGATTTCTGCATCGTGTCAATTTTATGCATATACTAGCAGAAACGCCCAGCTACGCTCGGGAAAGAGTTTTCTTTTAAGTTGCAAACTATTTTTATTATTTATTAATTGTGGTAGCTCTGCTCTTAAGCTCGGCTTTTAAAATCTTGATTTCATTATGGTATTTTGTAAAAACCATATATATAAAATTTATTTGACATCCATTGAGCCAATTCCTTCCAAACCCATAGTTATATAAAGAGTTTAATTTGTAATTGTGGCATCCCTGTTTAGTTAATCCGGTCCAAATATGCTATTATGGATTTTATATAAGTATGTGTACATAGTAAATATTATAATATGGTTAAAATCGATGCAGACAGTTCAACACAAACACTTATAAAAAGAAAATGTTTATTACTTTTATTTTGGCATCCTTTCTTTGTATATCTATCCTAAAAATCTTATTTTTGTTTTTTTTATCTTGCACAACTACTTCTTACAAAATTTCGTTGAAATAGTTTCTGCCAATTCCTTCCAAAAGCATAATTACCGAAAAGTTTAACTTTGCAATTGTGGCATCCCTACTTAATTAATCGGGTCAAAGTATGGCATTGTGGCCATGAATTTTTGTGAAAATTCTATGTACTAAATTTGGTTGAATTCGGTTTGACTATTTCCTTCCAAAAGCATAACTACAGAAAATTTTATTTTGCAATTGTGGTACCCCTTCTTGGTATATCCTGTCCAAATATGTCATTTTGGTCATGTATTTATGTGAAGATTCTATGTATCTACCTAATTTGGCTGAAATCGGTTCAGTCAGATCTTCCCTGATATATACGTACAGGCAGACGGACATTGCCGAAATTTGGAAATGGGGACCCCTCGAAATTGTGTAATTTGGATCGACCCTACATTACGATCCTTGACCCCGTAGACCGATTTTATCCATTTAAGGTTCGAAAATGTATCTCATAAAAACCTTGATATTATAGGAGAATTCATCAAAATCGGTCAATTGGTTGCTGAGATATCTTTTTAAAAAACCGGCATTTGCACCAACAATGAATGGGGACCCTCGGGCCCCCGTCAGCTGATTTAAATTATTTTTGACAGGAGAGCTCTTAGGATCAACCTAAAGCTGCTTCCAAATTTTCAAGCTCCTATGCTTATTTTCTGAAGAGTTGTGGCTGCCACAGACAGACAAACATTCTCTTTTATTTATAGGATAAGAAAGCATACGATACGATAATGAGGATCTCGAGTTCAACAATCTGTTCTGTCGTCATGGGAACCTTTCACAAAAAACGCAATATTTCATGAAATTTTGAATTTTTATGCCAAGTTCGAGCGATTTCGAACCGAAAGCAAAAATCGACGATAAGAATAAGAATCTTTGTTTATTTTCCTTTCAAATGGCTTTTATCCGAAGATCGTATGTCAATTACTTCTAATTTAATTTTGCAAAAGAAAAAAAAGCCTGCAGGTCGAAAAATCGATTTCTACGGGTTATGTTATGGGGAATGTATCACCAGCCGTGGACTCGAACTCTGGACGTTTTTCGTAAATTTTTCTTCCTCAGAGCATTTTTACTTATGAACAGGCTATTTCCGCCAAATTTCATTGTTATATACACGTATTTGATCAAGTTATTCGTCTCTTAATGTATTTTTACCATCAGTTACGCACGAAAGGACGAACCTGGGATTTTATTGTATTTGGATTATTTTGCATATTTCTTTATTCTCTGATGTAGAAACTTAACTAGGATTACATGCAAAGCGTAAAAACTTTGACGATCCGGAAGATCGTTAATTAGATCGGGAATAATGTAATTACAATTATATTTTATGTTAAAATATGTGTAAACATTCGTTTCCGAAACGATTATCATTAGGGTGTGTGAGAAGAAAAGTGTTCTTAGTTCACCTCCATCATTTTGATCCTATCCTTGAATTCTAGAATTTTATGCAACGAAAGATTACTCTTCCTTAACTTCGTTATAAATTTCTCGGCAGAGAAGTAAGTTTTAAATACATGATACATGACTATTTGTTGTAATATCGTTCAAAAAATAATTCGGAATAATTTAAAGGGCTATATTTATCTTTTATATCTGATTATCTGCAGTGATGATGGACAGTAAGGTTTTCAATGTTTGCATCTCCTTTGTTTCTATGACGATTTTTTTAAAATGAGTGTTGAGGCTTTTCTTCGTCATCGTCTTTTGAACCTTGGTCTACAGATAATTTCTCTTCGATCGATCGCATTTATACTCACTACCCAAAAGGTCCCCTATATCATCTCTGAAACACGATTGATCCACACTCCCGCCATTTTGCATTCACGTGTTTAGCACTCGCTGCATCCAAATATTTACTATCTCTATATCAGAAAATTAGGAAAACGTCGTTTTCTGACATCTAGCGGTCTTTAGTTATACTATTACAACAAACTCGGGACTACTTTACGTTACAAATGACGTAGACCGCCAATGAAGGCGTGCGTGCAGCAGAATTCTTTCTTAATAGACGAGTAAATATGATATAAATACCTTAATACTTTAAAAATTCATCTTGTAACAATTTTTTTTATTTCAATAAAATTACACTGATGGAATATATGCATATGTAATATTTTTCAACTAAAATTTACTTCAACCTAAAACCATTTTATAATTTTCATATTAACGAATGCATAAAAAAATATTACAAAAGAAGCTGACTTCCACCTGCAATGGGCAATGTTTCTCATTAGAATTCGTTGTTTGAATAAGCATATTTCAATTTAAAAAATATAAAATTTAGATTTGTGATATTAAAGCATTATGAAAACAAACTCGTTTAACTTTTTTTTTCCTGAAAATGTTTGTCCTGAAAAATATTACACTGGTGTTACAAATTAAAAAGTGAAAACCACATTTTTAAAATCGTTTTATTAACACCAGAGGTAGCTCACTAGGTGGAAATCCTCGGATTAGAGTCCGAGTTAGCCTGATGTCATAATAACGTTATCAGCGCGTCATATGCGCGTTGGTAAACAAAAGAATGAACGCCTCTTTGCCGCCAGTGGATCTCTTTCCCTCTCCTCTCTCTCTCGTTAAAAATGTTAAAAAGGCGAAGGGATGCCGAGAGAGCGCGGTACAACGGTTATGTCCCCGAGATTGGACTGCGAGGAAATGAGAAAGGGAAAGAGAAAAATACGCACGCGTGCCATATGGAGAAGACTAATTGAAACAGCAACTCGCCTGCTTTCATTATGCCTTAGAAGGGAAATAATATCACTCGACCTGCGAATTGATCTCTGGATAAACGTAATCAAAAATGAAAAAGTAACCGAGTAGACGGTAACTAATATTCATATGAGGATTTAAAAAATGTAGTTCTTAATGTTTTAAAGGCATTTTTAATGCAATGAGTTTGAATAAGAGAGTTGCAGTGTGTAATTCTGGGGTTTCAATAGGCATAGTTAGGGAGAGCCATTTAATCGTCGGGTTAGAAACGGTTTAAAAATTAATCATCTTCGGACAACTAATTTAATTAAACGATTTCGATTTTAATGTAATTTTTTGGGCCAGTGAACCTCAATTCCATATTCATTCATTGGATCAGCGACAATATGAGAACGTTAAATTTCTTCTTATGACAAAAAGAAACAAAATTTTGGAACACAGTAAGAAATGCAAATAGTAATCCTGAATCAGCCATACTTTGCATGCGTAACATTGCACCAATCAAGACGTGACGCGGAGATAGATGGCATTTAAAATAAAATTCTATTATAGGATTCGTAAGAGTTTTTCCCATAGTATGTATACAAATTAAATTGGAAAACTAAATAAAAGATGTACGTATATGAAAGCCATAAAGATTATCTATAAAATTTTCGTTTATAAATGGATCCTATCGTATAGATTTAAATACGTGTCCGTCACCTAATGGATAAAAAATAAGGATTAGGGGATAATTTTATCAGCAATTTACGCTTAATTCCACATAATGAAGAATTCTATTCCGTTAAATAGTCGCACAAAACCTTTTCGTAAAATTACATAAAAAATAAATACATCGTTCATAATACCAAATCATTCTTAAATAATCCGTTCAGTGCTCCAAATTTAAATACTCGGATTTATCTGGAATACGTGCTACTGCTGGGAAAAAAATCTGCCGTGACCGGGAATCAAACCCACTTTCCGGTCGGATATTCTACAACTAATCCAGCGATAAAGAGCGATTTGTCGAGTCATGCTAATTCTTCTGCTACCATTACAGCTCAGATGTAGAATACCGGTCCCGCCGTTGGAGACCCGGGTTCCATTCCCGGTCATGACAGAATTTATCTCCTGCTTTCCAGCAACTCTTAGGATGCACGCTTTTGAGAATAAAATCGGTGATGTTAGCACAGCGTAATTCTTAAATTCTCGGGAAGAACTCGCAACTCAAACAAGGGGACAAAATGCAGAAAAAACGAGTTCCAGATCTTAATAAATCTGTAAAATTTGTAATCGTTGATTAATTTTTCCACTCCTTCATAATTCCACGCAGAAGTTTTAAAGATTCAGAGGTGCATGTGTTCTTTAAAATGATATACAACAACATAAAAATTGTTCTTTTGATCGATAGCAGAGATAATAGTTTTAAATAGTTTTGAACGTGTCATATAAAATTCCACCGCTCGAATTTTATTTAATTAGTTCACAATGAAGTAAAATTTTGAAAGTTTTCAGCCTAAAAATAACGTTACGTCGGCTCTATTTGTTCGTTTATTCGATTCCGTAAGGATAATGTACAAGTAGAGGCGAAAATATGTTAATTATTTCGCCGGGAACTAATGTAAGCGGCAATATCATGCTAGGAAGTGGTGTTTATTACATTTTCCATCGTTGAAGGCGTGAAAAGTGTTTCATTTTCGGGCTCTTCATGAATTTTTGGACGCGATGAGAAGCGTATCGTGGTCGTACCTCTCTCATTTTAAATTTTTCTGCAACGAATTTGAGTGTTGCAAATAAATGCATAAGACGCTATCTACCTTTGAATTCAGATCTATTCAATAAGGAAGGCGACTTGGTAGGAAGAGTTATCATATGCACAATCTTATAATGTTGTAAAACATCGTGCTTTTTAAATGGCTGCCGTTCGTGGACTTTAGAATTGCATTTACTTTCAATTAATTGCATTTTTTGCATCCACATAGATTTTCTCGCCATTAATTTCGAAAATAAGATTTTTCTATATAATTACTTCATAAAAACAAAAAATTCTATTATACTTTACCTGAAAAAGCAGTAGCTGTAGCTGGCTTATTAACTGCTGACGATGTAAATCATTTTTTAAAATCCTCGAACAATAATTTTTTGCGCAAAACCAAAAACATTTTCCAATAAATTGAAGTCCATTTTCATGCCGACGTGTATCGGCATGTAGCAACTTGAACACGCAATAAAAAAACTTTTAATGGAATGGGTAATGGAGATATTGGTGATAGGAGATATTGAGCGCGGATGCGGCGAGAGAGAGTCTCGTTACACGCATAGCGTGGAATGGACATCGATTGGAAGCAGAGGCGGATTCATTCAATTTAATCGCCCAAACTTTAGGATTCGAGGGAGAATCTTTCTGAATCATTTTTAAGTGAGCAATTTCCGCGGCTTGAAATTCGCGAGCAATAAGTGGAGACTAAAAGGAAAAGCGGAGATTCTGGCGTGACGGCGTCAATATATTCAGGAAGGATGAATAATTTTCCGCGTGATATATATAAGTATGTAGGTGTGTGTGTGTGTTAAGAGCTGGGAGGGTTTTCGGAGGATGGGGAGGAGGCGGGAGAAAAGGGGCGCGATCTCACTTCCCGGAAAATGGGGTGGGAACCGTTCCGTCCCCCCCTCACCCTTTTTTTCCGGAACGCATAAAATTCTCGAGCGTGGATGGCGAGGTCCTCCCCCTTCCCTTTCCAACTCCTCCCAAACCATCGCGACGCGGATGTAATGAGAATCAGAACTCCCCGTTTTCCCCTCTTTCACGCCTGCTCGCTGACGCTTTTCCGCGAAATGTTTTCGAATACTGCTCAGCCGATTTCTTGGCTACCAAAAGTTTTAACAAAACTAGATCGCACACTATAATCGCAATGTTTCCAAAAAACCGTCGATGGTCGATGCGACCTTAAAAACGTGAAAAATTACTTTTTCGGAACTTTCGCACTGGTATTTTTGTGTCTCCTCTCATTTGCAACACGTTTTTTTACTAACATTATTTCGTCTTAAAAATATGTAAGAGACTCGGTAACATCCATGGTTCAAAGAGAAACTACGGAACGAATAATATACTTCATCGAGCGTCAGAAAATAATTATTAGACGTGGTAGGCGGAAATCGCATAAATAACAAAGCGGAGCAGGAAATCGACAATAAGGTAGTAAGTGTAGAGATTAAAAAAGGGAAAAAGAAAAATAAATTCAGAAAAGGTGACGCCAGAGAATAAGATGTTATTTTAGGCTAAGAGAGAATGAGGTCAAGCACATGTGAAATATAACGACGGTCATCTTCAATAGCTTTAATAGGTGTTCGGGTTTGTGGCGTTTTAACTAGTTTCAAGTACGGAGTGGCGTAAGACGCCAAAATTCTTGTTCTAAATTTAATAAAATGATTCCTTAAGTTAGTGATTACGTGAATAAAACGACGCTGACAACCGAATTTGGATTACGGAGAAAATTTAAGCCTGAAAATCTCGTTTAAAAATTCTTTGCAGTCACATACGCGCCCAAGTGAAATTGCGCTGTACAACTTGCATACTAAAGGTGTCATCAAGACAATGTGCGACAAAGACAAAAGATCGAATTTTTGTAGATCAAAAGCAATCATAAAATCGCTATAACCTGATAAAAAATACCGCTCGCTTCATAGAAACTGATAGTTTTTCAAGAGTGAAATGTTGTTGAATTTGTGTTTTATGCACATATATGTACTATATTTGTAGGCGTCTCTTTTTGAATGCCATACGTCTCCAATCAATGCATATGAAAGGCGCAAACAAAATGTTTGCGTCGAATGTCAAAAAAGTAAAAATGATGAGCGAAATATGAAGATGATGTAATGGCAAAATGCAAGCGCCAGGCAGCTGCTTGTGAACTTCAGGACTCGCCTCGGGGGCAGGTATGAATAGTTCCAATTTGTCATCGTCGTCGAAAAATAATATTTTGAAAATCGTTTGAATTCCCGGCGCGGACTCGAAAAAAGGGTGCTCTCTTTACACGATTCGCGATTCAATTCAAAACTACCTCGAATCCCGAAAAAGTTTTTCTTTTTAAATGCTACGTTGGGAGATTCTAAAATGCGCGAGTGAGTTTGAAGGATGGATGCAGTTCGATCAGAACGTGTTCCACTTCTCATCTAGTTTTAAAACTAACTCTCAGTAACGGATTTGCAGTGTCGTTTAATGTCCATAAAGCTAACAACGCATAATATGTAATCCGTTGCCGTCAAAGCCGCAAGTGAGATAATTAATCCTTTTTCAACCTAATTTTCAAACAATAAAAGATTCTATAGAATAAGCAAAAGATTTTTACCCCTTTTTCGATCTTTATAAGATTACAATTTTAATGTTTAAATAACCCAAATGTATACCATAACCTAAAATTTTTCCAATGTTTGTCCACAGCTCTAATTCTACGGGGACTGCCTGATGAAAATTAATTTACCCACATACACTTATCACTGACGATACAACATCAACTTAAGCTAATCCTGACTCCATTAAAATGATCTATGCACAAGAGATAGCTCTCTCGATCGAATGCTCCAACAAAGATAAGCGCATCGTTTTCTTTCGCCCAATTTTTGCACATTATTATGTATAGATCAATATATATAATGTTTCCTATTCAAAGATTAGAAGCATTTGACGAATAAATAGACTTCTTAAAATTACTAATTTTCCACGTAATATAAAAACTCCCATAGTTGAGAAAATCAAGAATTGCGCCAAATGACGCGAATTTGAGCGGGAAGAATTTTCAAAAAGCAAGCAAGGAAAGCCAAGATGCGGGAGCGCGGGGAAAACTTTTTCCGAAAATTATAAGTAATCCTGTTATGTCGTCCCGGTAAATGCACGCGCGCGCACAACAAAACTGAAGGATGTTACCGATTTACGGAACTCCCATTTCAGTTTTCCCGGGTTGAGGCGACGGCGACGAGGATGAGCTTGCCGAAACCACGGTTAGGCGCCACCAGAACCCTTACGCCAGCGACACCACGTGAGAGATACCGCCACGCCGCGTCTTCCCATCGCTCCCCTCCCTGTCTCTCCCCTTCTCGTCGCTCTATCCCCACCTCATTCCTTCAAAACCCCTTCTGCTCAGACCGTCGAAAGAGCGAGAGAGAGAGAGGGACAGTCACACAAACACATACATATATCTCTCCTCTCTTTTTTCTTTCACTCTTCGGCGCAAGGTAGTCGGGTATCTCGTCTTTTCTGCCGGGGAAGAGGGAAAGGAGGTAGATGTTGGGATGGAGGGGGCGGAGAGGGCAGCGCTGCGGCGCTGGCGGGGAATATATGGCGGGAGAGAGAGAGAAAGAGAGAGGGATGGGACGGGGAGCAGGGATGGAGGGATGAAGGGCGTCGCGATGAAGGGGGAAGAGTGTCGCAATGCGCAGGTGTTCGTTTCCGGCTGTTAGTGTGACGTCAGGGGGAGGAATTCCAGCAGCTTTAAAATAGCGGAAAATGATGAGGCGTCACGGGGGAGGAGGGGTTTGGAGGAGGAGGGGTGGGGAGCGAAGGGGAAGGGCGTAAAAAAGGGAGTGAGAGATGGTTCCGGTGATGGGCCGATAGATGGCACACGGACGCACTATTTAACGCCGCGGGACACGCTCTTTTTCCCTCTTTCTCTCTATATCCCTCATGTGCACACTCTCTCTCTCTATCTTGTCTTTCATCTCCGCGTTCCTCTCTCTCCGCAAATAGGACCGCCACCTATCTCCCTCTCCTCTTACTACTCGCTACGCGCCTTCTGTTGGCGGGAGTTACAGAGAGGGACGAGACGGAGTTGGGACACCTTTTCGCGGACACCCACGCGTGCATGGATGCCTGACCCCTTTCGAGTGAAAGCATCCCTTCCGTGGTTCCCGCCTGCCACCCTCGGACCAATTTTCGTTACTATTACTATTTCCTCTGTGGCTTCTCCCTCGTCCGCTCTCTTTCCTCTTTTGTTTTTCCTTTTTTCCGTTTCTTTCACTCTCTCGCTCTGTCTTTCCGCTAAACCGGTTCCGTGTGTCCGCTATTCTTGGCTCCCGTGTAAGGACGCTCCCTCCGGAGGCAGTAAGGCGCTCCAAAGCCCCCCTACGAGTTCGCGCGCACACACGCACACAAACACGCCGCCTCGTCTCCCTTCGCCGCCCGAAAAGTGTCCTGAGATTTTGGGAGAGAGGGAGGATTGATGTGGGAGGCTGCGAGGATGAGAGAAGGAAACGAGATAACCATCGCTCGGAAAAAAGTACCCTCCACCCACAGGCCAACACAAGCACGCGTAACACGTGCTCACGCGCCTCTCCTTGATCCAATTTTATTTCCCTACCTCGTCTGAAAAACCACCGACTGAGCAAGGAGGAGAGAGAAGCGGATGGGAACAGAGCGTAGAGATGGATGGAGAGGGAGAAGAGCCTAAGAGAATAAGAGGGATGATAGATAAACAGAGAGGAGGGAGAAACAGAGGAAAAATGAGAGAGAACCAGAGAGGAGCCTAAGAGTGCGAGGGAGGAGAGGAAAAAGCTGAGAGGAGAGAAAAAGAGGATAGAGTAAAGAGAGAAAGGAAGAAGAAAGAGAAAGAGAGTAGAGGACCAAAGAGAGGAAAGAGAGGGGAGAGAGAGGTGGGAGAGATAGAGAAAGGTAGGAGAGAGAAAGGTGGGAGAGAGAAAGATGGGAGAGAGAAAACGGGGGGAGAGAAAGTTGGGGGAGAGAGAAAGGTGGGAGAGAGAGAAAGGTGGGAGAGAGAGGGGGTAGAGAGGAGAGAGTAGAGAGGCAGAGAGAAAAGAGCGTGAGAGGACAGATAAGGGAGAGAAACAGAGAAAAGAGGAGAGAAAGGAGCAGAGAGAAAAGATAAGTTGAGAGGAGCATCAGAGAGCGAAAGATTGGCAGCGTAGAGAAGAGTGAGAGGGAGAATTGGGGAAGAGCCTAAGAGAATAAGAGGAAAGAGAAAGCGGAGAGGAGGGAGAAATAGAGAGAAGAGAGAAACTGAGAGGAGAAAGGAGAGAGAGGGAGAGAGAGAATCAGAAAGGAGAGAAAGACAAAGGAAAGAGGAGAGAGAAATAGGGGGAAAGGACCAGAGAGAAACATGGAGGAGGACAGAGGAAAGGAAGGACAGCGAGAAAGGGAGAGAGAGAAGCAGATAGAACAGAGAGAAAGGAGGGAGGGAGAGGGTAAAGAGGAGAGAGAGAAAAGAGGCAGAGAGTAAAGAGAGCATGAGAGGGGACAGAGAAATAGAGAGAAGAGATAAATAGAGAGAGAGAAGAAAGGAGTAGAGAGAAGCAAGCAGAGAGGAGATTAAGAGAGAGCGAGAGGGATGATGGAAGGGAGAGTGAGGCAGCGAAGGAAAGGACGGCCTCAGTCTGATGCGTGATTCAGCCTGTTCCCCTCCTCTGGAAAGAGGGCTGGAAGGTGACGCGGGGGCGGCTCGTCGCGTAGTTTTCGTAAAAGTGGTGGGGGCGTTGGCTGAATTTACTCCGCCGACGATGAGTCCAGCCTCCTTTCCTCTCTCTCTCTCTCTGCCTCCTTTTCGATGAGACCGCGACACCCGACCACAGCACGGAGGACACCAACCGAAGGTTAACGACGACTACACGCCCCAAATTGAGGAACACACGCCGCAAATGTCTTTCCCCACCCCCTCATTTCGCGGCTGAATCTCTGCCCAGATTTGCGCACAACTCTCTTGATGTTGATTCCAAGCCTCTCTTTTTGATCTTCCTCTCTGTCTCTGCATCCATCTTTCATTCTCTCTCCAGCTCTTTCCCAATATTTCTTTATCCCCGCCACTGCTCGTAAATCTACGCTTTTTTCTGCAAACTTATCGAATGTTTCAGCGCTTAGATTGTTTTCAAATCCAACTTTATCCTTTACCTCTCTGCGTTTGTCAGCTGCGTATTACTCCTCGTTTTTATCCGTTATCACCCTTAAATTTCATATAAAATCGTACCGTATATGCAATCAATGAATTTCTTGAATAAACAAACATAAGGTATATTTACAACTAGATACTGAGCTCCAAAACAAGAACTTGGAAATAAAGTTTGCATTTTTAAACTATGGCATGCAATAAAAATAATTAAAACTACTAGGAGAAAATCTTCCAGAGATGAAATTATGCGATAGGTATAAAGATAAATTTAGGATTAAATTCAAAGGCGTAATACGATGGCTTCTATTATAGAATTTATGATCTCCACATTCTAAGAATGATAGTATCCTACAATAGCAATGATTTTTAAAACTGCATGAATTTCAAGGATTAACATATTATTATCACAAAACAAAACTACGCAAAGAATTTTAATGCCGGTAATTCCAGTTAAACTATTGCAATTTTATGAAAATTGGTCTGGAAAGACGAGGTTTGATAAACACTTATTAAAACTTGTCAAAATGGCAACAATTCAAGCAGCAAAATGAATATAAGTATTGTATTTCAACTTTGAGTCAAATCAAGATATAAATACGTCAATAAAAACTCAATAAACAGTTATTATGGAGCAGTAAGGGGAGATTTTTTGGGGAAAATTGGATTGATATAGTAAAATCCGGATACCAAGAGGTCGTAAGAGACCAAGATGAAACTCATAAACGCTATCTCCCCATTACCGACTTTGGCCATTAAACACACTAGCGATTTAAAAATTAATTTTAAACTTTAAGTGGTCCAATTTAACCTGTATAGAATTACGTATTCATATTTTAATCAGTTATACTTGTTTATTCTATTTATTTGTATCTGATACTCCCAATTTGCTCGCCACTATCGAACTTACCACATGAATGTGACGAATTAATTCTCTTCGGTAGTAATATTTTTTCTTCTAATTTAAAACGCTTCGAAATTTACGTATATTTTGTTGTTTTGGAGAGCGTTATCCATAGTAAACGATTTGGAGTCTAATATTAATCATACTTTGAATTTATCCCCTATGCTGATTTGGAATCTATAAGGGCGATGATAGGCTCTGCTAGACTTTTCTAACATCAAACCTCTGATGTTTATTGATACAGAACTCGTACAAATGTTTAAAAAGACAATATGTACAGAACAAATGGGGTCATAAAAAAATAATACAAAAATGCAAAAATGTCGGAGGTATGATGATTGAATGAAAACATACTTCTTACATGCAAATATTTTAAAACTCGTAAGTTACTTTGGTTTGCGATCTACAGTTTGTTCTGATTGATGTTTTTTACAACCTAAAACCAACTTTAAAAATATTGAGCATCGCATTTATTAACATTGTATATACTTTGTATCATATGGCGACTTTAATGAACCAGGTCGTCATAAGTTTAGTAAGTATCGAAATCCCATAGAACACTCAAGACTTATATTATCTTAATTAACGCTAATAATAACCGAATTTGGTATAGCGGTCACTGGCGCATCTACATCCAAGTGCTATGTTTGCGAGATCCAGCCCTGTCGTAGACATGGACGAATGCGTTCATCTCTGTTAGTTTTATTAAACTTGTTATAAACACAGCGTGAAGTGCTGTTTATGAGCTAAATATACCCAAAAATAAACATTACTGCGACCCTTAGCACGATTCACCGCATCTTATCTGACTTTAAAGCGAAATTATTTAGAACGAAACGAAGTCTGACAATGAGGAATTTATGGAAAACAAAAGAACGTCACTGTTGACATTTAACGTTGAAGGCACTTCAAGGAAACCACATACAATACAAACCATTTCTACGAGACTGTCATTCAAGGAGAGTTAGATTAAGGTATTTATAAGAGGATAGCGTAGAAAAATTGCGAAACGGAAATAATTCGTTTGAAAAAATTGGGCGAAGGAGAGAAAAAATAACGTGAAAATAGAAAAAGAAAAAGCAAATTTTGGAACAGTATCTCTACAGTTTGGAGAAAATTCTAGAATCTGAAAATGAAAAATCCCTTAGGTATAGATTTAACCAAAATCGCTCGGGTTAGTAGGAGAGAGAAAAGGTTAACCTACACCCTTGAAAGGCAGGAGAGAAAGACCTGAATCTGGACGCAGAATGGAATCCAGCGGCGAAATCTAGGAAGAGGCGTGCAGTGAATGATCACTGCGTAAAGAACCGGAGATCAAAGGAAGATCGAATAGGACAGGATAAATGACGGAATTGGCTTAGATATATAGCTGAGGTCTTGGAATTCCAACAGAGTAACATAGTGAACTCGATATAAAACGCTTGTTAGGAAATCGAAACGATACAAATTTCCACAAAAATATGTTTCCATGAATGAAGGTTTGAATTTTAGTTTGGATGTAATTATTTGTAACTCTCTGGAGCCATCCTTTTTTATTTACAGAACCTATGAAGCCACCCGTTGCAAAACACCAAGTCTAATTTTAAAACTCCATCAATTATCTCTTAACAACCGTTTGGATCTAAATAAAGCTATGAAAGTCACAAAAACCGATTAATCAACTGAATATCTTGTCAACACTTGAGCATCATAGGTGGGTGTTAAATATTTCTCTTAAGTATCTTCGCTCCACATCCATTTAACTAGTTTTAATAAGTAAATTGTGCTGTTAATTATAATCATATGTTCCGGAATTCTTCGTTTTTTATTAGTAGAAATATTGTATCCAGTTTTTTTTACATTATTATTTTCACAATAAGCTATAAAATTGAGAAATTGGTATAACATTTTAACCTTTAAACTTTTTGTTGTATTCCGGAGAAATTAAAAAGAATGGAGAGCCAATTGATTTCTTCGGAACTAGGAGTACCAAAGCATTGAAAAAGATTATCTGAGAAATAAAGTATAATTAGATTTGTGACAAACGCCACTTATAAACATTTTTACGAACACACATAACTACCTTAATAAACAGGACGCATTTAAATGTGCAGTAAAAATTTACAGAATGTGCAGCTGCATAAAAGACCTCATACTACGTCTTTTAAATGTAAAAAATATATTATGCATTTACTTACGGATTTTCTGCTTCTATCTCTCAAAGCGACAAATTTATGAGTCTTGATCATATTCTGAGGATAGCTGTATCAGACAGACCAAAACATTACACCTAATGAATTTAAGCTCGTAGCTTTTCACAAATTCTATAAGCGACCAAGAATTTATCGCCTCAATAACATCAAATATCGCATAAGTCTATTGTAAAAAGATGATAATGTACTAATATATATGATTTGTAAGCCAGTGCAAAAGATTCATTAAATTTTCCACTATCACCATATTTGCACGAACATAATGCGCACTTTTTTCCTAAAATTATTTTCGCAAGAATTCACTGCGCGTTATATTTGCACACTTTCTATTAATGTTTTTTTTAAGTCCACCTTTGAAAATGGTGTGCACATTATATTCGGGTGCGCATTATATTCGGTAATACGGGGTTTACAGCATTTAAATAACTGAGGTTGAAACCCTCTTTGAGATTAATGTTTCAAGCATCTAAGCGAACTAATTACGCAACGAATCATTTGTTACGGAACTATTTGCAATATTCGACTCGGGCGAGAGTGATCTGGACACGCTAACCTTTCGGTACTTTGTAAATGTCCCCATTTTGGCCATCTTCCTAATCGCTTTTTGTGGGCCTCGAGCGCCCAGTTTGTACCATGACTCCCTTCTTCCCGGCGCGATCATGGAACCGAAAATCCGACCGGCAGTACTTACACGTCCCTCTTTGTCCACAGACTTCCTTCTTTTCCTCAGTTTTTTAAACTAAACCAATTACCGCGAGTAACGAGGTCGTTTCGCTTCACTACAGTTGTCGCGGCGATGTCGAAGCGAATCGATCGAGTGCTGCAGATAGTCGAACTAGACAGCGTCTCACTACAGATAGAGGGAGATCGGCTAACGATTTGCCCGCGATCTCTTCGAGTAGACTCCCCTCCCCTCGCATTAGCGTCTCGGCTATCGTCTCCATCAAGCAAAAATGCGCACCCGAATAGGTTTTTATGCCTAAATTGACAACGGTAGACCTTTATTTGTCGCTCCGAGGGAATCCGCCGTCGGGAAGATCCCGCGCTCGAATTCGATCGAGAAATTCGACATCCATTGTTCGCAAGACCGTCTGGAAAAACACTCGTCTCGGGTGATCCGCAGAGAGAAAAGGTATTTTTGGCAAATGCGGCGCCCCGTCCTTGGAGATAAGCGCAACATTCGTGCGATCCTTCTTGAATATTTCGCAAGAGAACGTCAATGCCAAATTGAAAGAGCGACCGGCGGCGAAATTGCAGCCCCTTAAAAAAAAACGCACTTTGGGAGACGGCCGTGGTTCGCCTTCTCTGATCGAAATTACCACTTCGAGCATTTTTATATAATCGAAACGTATAAAGGCGTTGTCTTTCTTAAGTGAACTCCTTTGGTTATCATTTTGGAGACACATAATCTTTTGTAAAACAAGTTTTAAAATAAGAACTGCGAAGGCAGAATCCAAAAGCGCTTCTTTGAAATGCATGATTCAACAAACTTTGGATTTACCAATCAAACTGCGTTATTATAATGCCTCGCTGTATTTTCGTTAGAATTGTAGCATGAAGAACAAAAAATAAAGCCTGAAATCAATCAAAAGGTATTTAAAACGTACGTCACCGCAATTAATTAAATATGACCTTCGTCTCTTTTCGAAAGTAAAATGAACGTATTTATTCTTGCCTTTTATTGTTGTAGCAACGTGAACAAAACTAAACATTTCCATAGCAACGGACTCGTATAGATAGTTCATAAGGGGTTTTTTTAAGTCCTGCTAAAAAGCAAACGAATAGTTGAACGGAGCCCAATATCAATAGGGTTCGTGTCTGTCACCAGCCAAAACTATCCTGAAAATCGTAGCTTCGCAGCGTAGCTTCAAAATTTTGCGTACGGACGGATGGAGTGAAAACATAAACAATTTTTTTAAGTGCTAATAGAAAAAACATGATTTATAGAAAATTCCCGTGAATAAATAAAAATTATCTTCAAGAATTGTGACGTAACTAAAAATAATAACGCCAACCAATGGATAATATAATAAATAACCCAGATAACTGAGTTATAAAACGCAAAAAGGATTGCCTAGTTCCAAATTAAACTGCGACCGTAACTCTCAATTCTGACCTCCTCAGTTTACATTATGTAATTTACAGGGTTGTATTTATGCAGAGGGGAATATGAAAAAATTATTTAGTATTAATTATTAAGTTCAATAAATTTCTCCGAGTTAAAAATTTGAATAATGTGTGCTTTTGGAATATAAGAAAATTTTTGAGGAATTTCAGAATAATAAAATGTTCCAATTAACCCTTCAAATCAGTTATTTGAAATAAAATGCCTGCATGTAGTGAGTCCGTATTTAAACTCTGACCGTTTTAAAAATAAAATTTAACTTATCTGGCGCCCATTTCCGATGTAGTGTCGTTTTGATTGTATATGTAGACTAGTTTTGCTTCATCAACTTTCAACAGTTTAAAATAGTTGAATAGTTTTTATTTAAAACTCCGTTTCTTTAAACGTCAATACGATGAAATCTAGATTCGTAAAATGTATAAAGACGCATAATTTCCGATCTATAAATATGATAAAACATAAAGATAAATTATTATCTTTAGCGTGCAGCTTCTGGTAAAATATTTCCCATGACCGCCAGATTAACATTTCATTTTATTTCATTCCTTTATAAAAATTGACATCACTATGATTGTTTCTAGTATTCTTCCATAATTTAATTAATGTTTATAAATTTCCGTCTAGTTATCAGATCATTCGTATTATCTATCTCCTTCATTTTCTAAAATATGTTTACATCCCGTACAGGAAAATAACCGCATTTCTATAACAGAAACCTTTCCAAATTAAATTATTTAAAATGAAATACTTCCAATATTCTGCCAATATAAAAACTGATGAAACGTCCTACCTCTTTAGAGGATTTAGTAGGATAAAAGTACAAATAAAGGATTAATTAAAAATCTTTGTAAAGAAGATCTTAACATATGCGTATCGGTTACATTTTCCTGAGTTGAGCATATAAAATCGGAAGGCTGCAATGAAACTGGTATGAATTAATTAAGCAAAATATTCATTGCAATATAATCTGTAAATAAAATAAAATCTTTATAAAATCGTGATTCAAACTATTTTGCAACCAATTGATTCAAATATAAATCAACGTTTTAGAAGATTTCAATGAAAAGGAAAACATAAAAATATAAATAGCAGTTTCTGTTATTCTGTTGAGACGAACTTTTCGCCGTATTTATGAAATGAGTGGAATGTGAAAGTAGAGTAACTAACTTTTATCTATCCATTTTAGTAGCTGACAAATCATATATTAATACGTGGTGTACTTAAAAAACCGATTATGAATATGAAACCATTAAATAATCATACTACGCTAAATTGTCGACAGCAAAAAAAATATTAACGCATAAGATCCGACCGATAAAAGTGCCTGTTTTTCTATCAACTGACACTGCCTCAAGTAAATATCAATTGTCATATTAATTGAAAGCAACGGCTTTCTGTGCAATCTATAAATGAAAGGAAAATCTCTTAAGGAAGCAGGATTATTTTTACCACAGTTCACGAATGAGTTTCTCTTCGAACTTCCGATTCCCAATTCTGAACTCTGGCATCGCTTTTGGCAGCACAAGATGTGTCAGCGGGCCGTATGCTTCTCAACGTGGGTTTATAAGAAAAGGGGAGAAGCGAACGTAAATGGGATCTGAAATTTATCTCTGATATGTAATTATAGTCGATGGCAAACATGGAACAGTTTGATGAGGAGGAGAAAATAGACCTCCAAATCGCAGAGCAGCAGCGTTGCCACCTTAACCCATTGATCGCGCGTCCATTATCCTCATCTAGTCTAGACCAGCAGACTCAGAAGTAAATTTTCTTAATAGAAGAGTTTTTTTTCCCTACACGTATAAATTTCCGTCGATTTATTACAAGCAGTTTAATCGCTTCTGGCATATAATCAACATTTTAATTCCTTTCATTAATAAATTGAGATTTACGTTGGTAAACTAATGCGTAATCAGAATTTGCTATTGTCGTAAAATAAAAGAATATTGCCATTTTTTCAGCAGATACAAATATGATTATCTTCCAGAGAGGTAAAAATGGTATACTTGCTCAATTTTCCGATAATATGTACTCTTTAAATATCTCTTTTCTCTCGAATCCTCGGCTTTGGTACAAACTTCATCGCAAAGCGTAACTGCATGGAGGGAAACGGGTTGATAACTTCAGAGCAAGATCGGCAATTTTGTATTCAAAATAATGTACGGAAGGTAGCATTCGATGCCGCTCAATCTGCGAGCAACTGATGCGGTTCCTTGGGCGCGCCATTTCTTCGGCGAAATGGAATTACGCGCATGACCCTGCATTCGGACGTCCCTTCGGGAAACAAGTAGACCGTTGAGGGGTAAAAAGAGAGCGATAGCAGATGGGAGGGAGATAAGAAGGAAGACGAAGCAATCGACGTGGTCAGCCACCTGTCGCCCTTTAGCCCAGGCAGCAAGCAGCGTGAAAGAGGAAGAGAGAGAAAGAGAGAGAGAGAGCAACCGGGGGTCTAACGGTAGACGGGGTGGAAAGAGACGTGGAGAGAAGAGAGAGTAGCTGAAACCGTCAAATGCCACCGAGGGACGCAACCGTCAAATGTCTCCGACGCGAGAAAATTTTTTTGTTTTTACGGCTGAGGGAATGACTTCTCTAGACGCCGCAATTCTCCGATGCCGCGTGACAGTTAGTTTATTCCCCTGCGAAACTTCCACGAAACCCTTACAACCCTCAACCTTCCCCACCTATCCCTCCATAACACTCTTTCCCCCTTTAACTCCCCTCCCGTCCTCTTCAACTCACCCTTCCCTTCGTCCTCCTCCCTTCTCTATTTCTACCCCACTCCTCCTCTTTCTCCCTCCTCCATAGCCTCTTGAAATTGGCTCGCGTGTGACCACTCTCCTTCCTCTACCCCTCTCCACGATTCCCTTCCTGCCCTCTGACCACTCTTACTTTTACCTTCTCCCGACCGATGATAAGTCAGGGAAAGAAAAATTCGAGAAGGTCAAACTGACAGCGTATTCCGCCTGGAATGAGTGGCGTTCTATTCGCCGTCTCGAATCTAAATCTAAAGGCGTTGGTCGGGTTAATCTTTTTCTTCCGATGCGCAGTGGGGAAAGGAACGGGGGATGAGATTATGCAGGTGGTCCGCCTGCAGGGGCACACTCGGTTTGCGGGTTGCGTTTTTCAGGCGAACTACTCGCAATGGCTTTTGGGGTTGGAGATCGCCACAAAGACTCTCGCTCTCTGTGCTCATTCAAGCCTCGACGACAGAGTTCTTCTCGATGCTGGGAAACGGGAACATTACCGCAGCAGACCACAAAGGGAAACCATTCGCCAAAACGAAGGCGGACGTTTGGTAGAGTAACGTCGAGTAAGTCATGCGAGGGCAAGAGATAGCACAGTTCTCTCCCAGGCAAATATGTAAAAAAAGAGTGGTGAGTTGGGCTAGACAGACTGGACCATGTTGAAGATAGTTTTATATTGATTTTCTTTAAGATGACAAACAGTCCTCAAAATCAATTATTAGAACAGTAAATATATGAAGTAAATATGGATAAAATGTCTTTTATCGCGCTAAAATTGTATCCCAAAAACTTCTAAAATACTATGATTTCTCGATTGTTTATTTAAGGAGTTATCTCTTAAGAGATATATGGATAAAAGCTTTAGTTAAGCAGACCTCAAACTTTAGATGTTAATTTCATAATTGTTTAAATAAAGAGTAAGATTGATTGAAATGATAAAATTTTTAATCATATTATCTCTATTGTACAATCAAAATCTCATAAAATGTGCTTACAGGACAAAATGGATGTAATTATTTATGAACCATAAAATAATTCAAGAAAAAAACGCTAATGATAGGATTTTCACTTTCAAATTCTTCATTTTTTGTTATAAAAAATCATTTAGTGCAATTTTCGAAATTTATCTTTTAATTTGAGTATTATTTTGGTCCAATATCTAGGCATAACTTTTTGCTTGAATCTCTATCTCCAGGTTTTAAACAAAAAGCATTGCGTGGCCAGAAAATATGTATCTCTTTCAGTCAAAATGAGTCATGGCAATATGCCTTCAACATATCAAAAAATTAGAAACAATGAATAAAATAAGTTTTAGAGCAAAAAACTTGTTTGTAAGTTTTAATAAAAGAGAATATTTTTATCTTCAAATATTATACAAGCGGTATGATTAATTCATCGACTTGATGAAGCACGATAATTAACATATCAACTAACAAAGAGAAAGCGTCTTGGTTCCTAAAATGCAGCGCTGCCAAAAGCTCCGAACAAATAAATATTCATGCAATATAAATAATCAATCGGTCTGAAATGTCCATCTGCAATGTATAAGAAAATTACGTCTCCCACCAACATGAACCAGTGCGAAATCTAAACTTAAATCCCAAGTAGGGGATGAGAAGTTTTCTTTCTAGGAATATTTCGATGCGACGATGACAATCTCACAGTGTATATCAATCTGAATAAAAGCTCATTTTATAACATTTTAGAGATATCAATTACAGTTAATACTTTAATATTGAGTAGCGTGATTAACTAATTGCATTTTTTGTTGAATTATCTACACATCAAAACTGAAGAAAGTCTTTTTTGGCTAGTTTTGGAATCCTCTGCGCTGTTGTTTTTTTCTCGGCATACTACAAGAAGCTGCAGATGAAGAGCGAAGGCCATGGCGTATAAATCCGCACTAACGGTATAAATGGGTTGGTTTGCGAATGCATTTCTGCAGAAATGAAAAGAGAGGGAGATAGGAGGGAAATATAAAAAATAGCGAATTCGTCACATCAGAAGATTTGATTTTGACTGCAATTACCACGATCCCACAAAAACACGCCCTCTGAAGAGAGCGGGGCTTATGATGACGCGTATCAGAGAGAGAGAGAGAGAGATGCAGATACAGAGATCTGCGAGGCGAGACACGCGGAGGGGATGGGCGTGTCGGGAGGAGGGGCCCGCGTGAAGCGTGTTGAGGGGAGGAGGTGGGGTGGGAGATGAGGAGGAAACGTAGAAACGAGGAAAGGGATGGCAAAAGAAGAGAAGGGGAGAAGAGTGAGGGGTCAGGCAGGCAAGGAGGGTTACGAGAAGGGATAGAGAGAGAGATAGAGGGAGAGAACCACACACGTTCTAGTCCCACGGGCGACCACTGCGCATATTACCGCAATGCTGCAGCGTCTAAATAGGGAGACGGAAAACGAGGACCGTCAAAATCAAAATGTACCTCCGACCAAATGAGAGCGAGGTGGCTCAAGTAAGCCGCTGAAAAGTTGGGGAAGACGTCCCGTGCGGATCCGAAAGGTCAAGTAGGTGAGGATTATGGATGGGGGAGGAGGGTGAAAGAAAGAGAGAGAGAATATTGGGGTTGGTTCTGGCCGAGGAAAGGAAGGGAATTGGAGGAGGGGGGAAAAGGGGAAAGAAGAGTTGCGGAGGGAAGTTAAGGGATGACAGGATGGTCGGAAGGGGAAAGGGAGGGGTAAAATGGAGTTAAAAAGGGTAACTCGGTCGTGAGAGTGGTAGGCAGTCCCTAAGCGGTATAAAATGCGGAGGAAACATTCGGACGGAAACGGGAGATTGCACGATTCGCGTGATTGAGAAATCTCTCTCTCTCCCTTTCCAGGAAGGAGGAGGGGACGACTGATGTGTTTGCAATGGTATCAGACACTTGAGAAAAGGGATCTATACATTATTTTTATTCCAATGTTAGCTATGAAGAATGCAATTAACCTTCCAGAGAAAGAGAGGGAGAGATAGGTGAAGAACAAAAGGCAATTCATAAGGCCTGTCCGATTTTTTTAACGAGCAAACTCTTTTTCGACTTGACTCCGGAGTTGTGTGTCAGCGAGGAAAAATAAATTACCTTTAGAAAACGCTTGTGAGTCCACTATAGTTCAAATGAAGGTCACGGAACAATTAATGTTCCTGTTTCCGTTCACGCTGCGATCTTTTTCATTTTTCGGTCGATATACAATATCCGCATCCCTAATTTTAGAACTCCGCCAAGTTTAATTAATTTTTTTTCAAACGATATAAGTGTTTAATTACCGAGCGATAAATAATGTCGGTCAAAAGCCCTGATTGTCTGCATTTTTATGTTTTTTTATCTGGTAAAAGTTACACCAATAGCTGTAATTCCGCAGAAGAATTTAAAAAAAAACAAATATTTCAACGTTATCTCTCCCTTGAGTGTGAGATATATGTGTTCGGCAAGCCTTAATAAACGCCGCAGAATTTTTTTAGTTAGGTTTTTAATCAAAGATGCTTGTCTCAAATACTACCATTTTAGGAAGTGTGCACCTATTATTGCCATATAATTTATTCGTTCAAAAATCCCGCAGACTTCTTTACCCTTTTCCTCTTTCAATGAGAAAGCTTTAAGAAGTATGATTATAAAACCACAAAGTAGTTTATCAGTATCCCATCAGGAAGATTATTTTTATCAAATGAATGTCAAATAATGACTCTCGCTAGTCACACACAAACTGAAGCCTTTACGTCCGTCGTCAAACATCACAAACGAAAAGTGACGTTACATTGTGGAGACGATGGCCTCGCCATTAAACGCGAATAGAAAGACTCTACGACCAATTCCACATCCCGCTCCGAAATGGGCTCTACGCACTTTCGTCTTCTGTTTCGTTTGGATGGTAAAATAAAGCTCAAAAACTAGTGAACTGGTCATTTTATAAGCTAAATCAACATTTTTCAGACAACAGTGTAGCCATGGATGGTGACAGTCATTTTCAGCAAATTTTCGATTGTAAATAAGTCGTTTTGGTTTATATTAACTTTAATTTTTTTCTGTTTACCGACGTCTCCTCTCAGGGAAGTGCAGCAATGCAATAGTGCAGGTCCAAACAACCTGGCATTCTCCAACGAAATGACCTTAGGAGGGATTCTCATTAAAATTAACGAAAATGTTTAAAATTAGGAAAGCCACTTCAAAGAAAATTCACGGCCGATAAAAGTGTGAGAATAGTATCGTCCTTTGGGATCTTTGCAACATACCATAAATTATAAATTAACCGGTGGTTGGAAAAATTAGCCAAAAATAAAAGCAAATTCCCGTGAAACATAGTTTAAATATTTTCTTGTTTATAGCAAATAATAAAATTCTAATAATAAATTTTCAGACATTTGTAATAGATAAGTTTAATAAAAACATCGGTGATCTATAAGTCAATAATATTTTTTATGTATTCAGTATGTGAATAGAAAATCATCTACGTTAAAAAGGCAAATAATGACGATAAATGCAAATTTCTACTTTTAGGTCTAAATCAACAAACATATCAATCTATTTTTTTTTTATCTTATGCCTGTCTGCATAGGATCTTCGGATCATATCATTCCATCATATCAATCTATGTTTAATAAAATATTAACGAATCTCCTAAAAATGTAATATAAACCATATTAACAACATACCAAAATTGTATATGTTGAATTTCATTTGTAGTTAGATTCTTATTCCCTAATATTTGTTTGCTTGAAAACTACTCTTCACGACAACCTTTAAAATCTGTAGACGATTCAAGAATAGGCATTTATAAATATAAAAAGTAACAATACCTTCATTAAAGCTAGGCACTTAAAAAGTATCTCACATTCATATTTTCCCAAACACTCATAATGTATGACATTCTTCTGAAAGTTACCTAATAGTTACCTGAGCTCGTGACATGTCTACTCGAAATACAATGAAGTAAAAAAGTGGAACTGTGTCAACAAAACGAAGTGCTGAGTGGCTTCCTAGCATTGTCAACCGTTCGCCATTGCGCCTGAGACGAAGAGGAAAGAGAAACTCAGCCTCTTCTATTAATGGAGCACACAAGGCGGTCGCGAGGCTCAGCATCCATCCCGACAGACGTGATGCTGTATACTTACGTATTCTTCCCGAACTTCGCGAGTATGTAGCGCAGGTTGCAAAAACCTCTCCCTTTAAAAATGGATTTTTCCTGACGCGTTTATTTTCACTCTCCTTGACTGTTTATTTATACAAGGGCAAGAAAAACTTACGTTTGCGCAGTAAGAACAGATTTCTGATATTCGGCTAAGACTCGGGTACGATGTTCGTACTAAAGTCTGACAAAACTGTTTCAAATTAAAAGTAAACAAGCGCATTGACGACATCCCTGTGGGTTCTTTTCGCGCAATTTAATCATATGTCCGCGAATAACACGACGCGTACAATAATTTTGAAATTTCTTAAGTATCAGAAGACATAACGAATATAAACTTGTCTCACGTGAATGAAAGTTTTTAAATGTCAAAAATTCGCTGGTGGTTTTCGTCGTTGTAATATATTGGGATCCAGACGAATTAATACGTATTTTTTCCTAAAGTGTGGAGTAATGGTGATCTCGTTATTGCTACCAAAACCTTTACATCTAAGATATCTGTGTATTTAACATTTTGAAAGATATAGCGGGAAATCAGCTTCCTATTAGACGTACTCAAAAGTATTTCCGGAAACTAAATTATACAATTTCAGTGAATAGTTCTCACGTAAATATTTAGCTCTGCAATCAAACTTTGAAGAACTTAAACGACATTAACAATCGACTATAAAAGTAAATGAGATCAGTGTTTGCTTTTTCGTAAATATTCAAGATGGATTTTTGCTTAGTGTTTGCGTGGGATTAACGTTCTCTTCAGAGTCTATAGCCACGATCGGCGCCTGATCGCCTTATTATTTTAAGAATCAATTCAAAAGGAAACTATCATTGTGAAAGGGATATTTTGCTTCACATTACTAAGCACACGAATACTATTGCAGTAAATCGAGATTAAAAAGATAAAAAATCAGATGTCAATATTTTTAGTTTTTCTTTGGTTGAATAATTTTTTTCATTCTTTGGGTGAAATCCTGCTCAGTTTGGTATAAAAAAAACTGCGACACGGTTTTGAAAATAGACAGCATCCAAATTTGACATCATTAACTCCAATCTATTTCAAACTAATCTCATTTGCGTTCCGTTTTTCTCACTTAACACGGATATCCTATGTCCCGGAAATTTTTCCGCTAACCATATTGACTGTTTCTTTTCCTCAAAACCTCAAATTTAGCTCATTTAGATGTGTCCTTCCCATCTTTCCTTTCCCAGTGCAGTTCCTAATGCAGGGTATATTTAGCCTAGCCGTTGACGCAGGTTCCTCGGAAATTTTGGCCAACAACTAGGAACGTGGTGTCCTTCGCCTGTCAAAATGGCGTAAGGAGAAAGGCAGCGTGGGGCAAAGAATGCGCCCGGGATAAGAGAGGAAAACAAAACGCGGCGATTAGATTTCTGCGAAAGATGACGACGGCGTGCTGAGGATGAGGGAAAGCGCGTCCCGATTCCCGTAACGCGAGCCCCGTTAAGTAAAGGAGGATGTCTATAAATAGGGATTGTTTTGAGCGCCGGACTCATTTCGGAAGGGAAGAGCTCGTAAAAACACGTTACGATAAGGTTTTTACAAGGGATAAATAAAACGAGCCGCGTCGATTGGAACCGACTGTGGATCTTCTTTTGCAGCAGTTGAGAAAACGATCTGCAAAGATATCGTGAATCTTTGGAAAAGCTAACAAAAATTAATTTCTGAAAGGTCCAACTTCACAACAAACTTTCTGCTTAGAAAACATACACCTTAAGAGATTAGAATACACATATTATGTGGTCGAAGTTTTGGATAGTATCGCCAACTTTCAAACTTAAGAAGCCTGAATTATAATGAAACATATTTAAGCCGTGAGATATTGGAAAGGACAGTGCGAGTATTCTTTAAATAACCTTAGCAACAAAGAAATGCAAAAATATGATATACGAAGGGAAAGGTTAATAGGGTTTCATGCCTTTTTTGAATTTGTACATTGAAATATCTTTCAAATACAAATGCTTCGACATTTTTTCGAGCTTTTTTCTTCCGGGTATAGATGGATCTATAAATAAAACCAGGCATTTCATAATGGTTGATTCTTAAACCGGATCTACAAAAGTATTTTTTCGATTGATTTAATCTGCTGCAATGAAGAATCGAAAAAAATAATGAATATTATTGTATTCATTGCGTTTCATAAATAAAGAACGGGCAGTTTGATTAAGCACACATAAAAATACCACCAAAAAATACAGTCATTGACTTTCTGTTCAAACTGACTTGGTATCCCACATAACAGATGCTTTCATTCGCTCCCTTATTGACTGGTGGTATCAATACAACCTCAACTTAATGAACAATACTTACAACAAATTTTGTTCAGTAACTCTCTCAAATTGCGCCTCTGGTTGGTAATTTAGGAAAGCAGAGCAATAAGGATGCCCGGTATAAAAGCAGAAACGTATTTTCTAATTCGATTCATCACTGTGATATTGCAAACAATTTAAGAGCGGCTGCTTTGTCTTCAATCAATCTTTTAGCGTTCATCTACAGCGATTATTTATTTGTTATGGTAATAAAAGTTTGTGTTTACACTTAGGTGTTATTCTGAAATTTTTTTCCGTAGTATTAAAATAAATGAACTACCCCATTGAACTCAAAAGAAGGTTGTTCTTGGCGTACTTCTTGACTTAGGCTTAGTTTTACTTGGAGACTTTCGGTGACCCATTCAATTAAACTACAACTTTTAGTTAGAAAAGGGATCTTCTTGTTAACAAGTTTAAATTCGGTGCAATTTTAATTCAATTAACTTCAATACGTCGTCATGTAAGCATCTACACCGTTCTTTTCGTCCCCAGTCCTTATTATGCAGCCATTTAACCCTACTTTACTTTTATCCTTATTTATATAGCTACATAACAAATATGTGACGAAGAATGAGTTTTGCAGATAAAATATAAGTCGTAATGAGTGTATTGCTTAACAGTACAGTCATTAGCGCAAGTTGTAACGAAAGAATGATAGATGTATTTGCACTGAAATTAAATAACATTTTCGAATTGTTGCATTGAAATTATTTATTTTATTGTATAACACATTTAATATTTTGTTAATATTGGAAATAATTATCATAATTCCGTTTTACATTTTCTGTATATAATTTCGATTTTGTTTTGTTTATACTGCGACAAATAATTTCTTGAATTTATTTTCAACCGCATTTTACTGTGACGTTGTTGTTCATTAAAACGGCCTGGAAAAGTATGTAACTTTAATCAAAATTTATGTTCACCAACGAATAATAATAATAACTAGATGATTAACATTTATTTTGTGAGATTCGTTTAATGTTGGCAATGACTCTGTATTTATTTTGAATTACCCCTGAGCTCTTTTAATTTGAATTTAATCCTTTATTCATGCCCACGTCTCATTTTTGAGGGGAATTATTTTAGTACATAAATGCCAAACGATTGCCATGATAGTAGATATTAGCCATTGCAATCTAGGTTCTGATTGATGCTTTTCGTCAGCTAAAATTCACCAGACCAAGGACCGGAAACCGAATTGACAAGAAAAGACACTTTTTTATGCCCAGAGTAAAGCTAATATAGCCGCAATACAGGACAATAAGACAGCATTAATTTTTAAAATATTCTCCTATTTAAGACCGCTCTTGTAAATAAACTTCGCGTAGCGAGGGAATGTCTAATTTTACTATATCAGGTAGAAAGAATCGGTATAATCAGCCGCAATGAGGTCCTTAAAGAGTCATACGCGTCTCAGGAGCCGGAAGTTGCCGACGGCTGTGTTAGCCCTGGATATAACTCGAACGAGCTATCGGCTCTTTAGTTCTAGAATCACGTTTTACTGTATTTGCTGTTAATGAATCGAAATATAAATTAAAATATGCATAGTTTTTGGTTGATTTGATCTCTCTGGGAATATGTACATCTTTTTAGATTTTTGTTTCTGTCGTTTATTTGCTCTCTGTTATGCATGATTTATTAATACCAACTTGAGACTCAACTTCTATTTTATTTTCGACCTCAGAAAATGTATTGTTATATTATCTTGAGTCGACGGTCAAGTCACTTGGATAAATGCTGAGTGAGATTTATTTTGAGATGCCCCAAAATGCAAAGAGGTAATAAATTTCATCGATTATATACTGCATTTGGAGGAATTTACCGACTCCTATTTGGTATATACATTGTCATAAATCATTAGTGGCATTTGTATGCTATCTTTCCAAATAAAAAATAATATAATGATATTTTACAGAAATGAAGAAAGTCAAACTTTTTTCGCGAATTAATCTAAGAGTTTTTTGCGACTTTCTTGAAAAACTGCCCCTCCATATGCATGTATTTATAAATCAATTAATGACTGAAAGTACCGTTATGGAATTTTAAATTTTAGGAAAATTTCATATTTAGAAAAATTACAAAATTTGGGTCGCATCACACGATCAGAAGTCAACATATTGCTTACTTTAATTTATAGCTAGTCATTTGATAAAAACTCCAACCAAAAGATACATAGCAAAACAAAAGATATTAATTTTTGATGCAATGGATCGTTTTGGAGAAATATAAATTTCAAAATATGAATGGTTTTTGGTTGAGTTGAACTCTGGGAATATGTACATTTTTTTAAATTTTACATGATAAATTTATAAGATAATTTACAAGATAATCTAATTCCATAATATGGACGCTTTGCTACCTTGTATACTCAACTAATCGGAAGTCATAGTAAATAAATATTAATGTGAGCTTTGCTAAAAAATATAGAAAAACATCTCCGGATTCTATTTACCTTAATTCTATTATTTTATTTAGATATAACTCAGCCTAATTATATCTCTATTAGGGTTCTCTTAGGTTTTCATACAATTTCAATGTTAGAAGTTGAATCTTGGTGTTTTAATGTCGTTCTTTGCCCCGTTAAAGTTAAAATAAATCAAAATGAAGACGATAATATCACCATAAAAGTAAATTTAGTGCAGCTTTTTGCAAACGCTCATCACAGCTGGGAAAAAACAATTAGACGGAGAAAACAGATAAGAACGTATTTCATAAAAAGGCCTTATATTATATTATTAAATCTAATATGTAATGAATCTGTTCATGGTGTACACCAATCCACGGTTGTTACCATTCTGCGCCTTCCAAGTATACTTATTGTGCATCTACCGAAGGAACTGGGAATTGAAAATTGTACACAAAGACACAAAAGGACCGGCTTATAGTTATGAAAAGATAGCATTTCCTTATCGTAACAGAAACATCATTTCGGAGGGATAAAGTGCTAGTGATTATTGCAAAAGACACTTGAATAATTCCAAAAGACTTCAAATGAATGTAGAAAAAAGAACCAAAGGGAGTAGGATTCTTTTTTTTCGTCTATTTGAAAGCCATTACTAAAATTAATTCAACTGGAACTTAAACCAACATTGGATCAAGAAATGTCGATCTTTATATATGCGTATGCTTATTAAAGTGTAAGACTATGGAAATTTTTAATTCTGATTATTACTCATATAATACATGAATTATATACAAAGTTTTATCTTCTATAAAAAACTTTTCCAGCTAAATGATTGCGGTAACCAAAAACATTATCGTATATATTTATAAAATCTCAAATAAAATATTTTTTTAAAAATCGAGCAAGATTTTGAAATAAATCATAAAATCTCAGCAAAAATAAACGATTGTTGCAAAAATTGCTAATTTTCCACAACTTGTTTAACGAAAGTTGAAAATCTCTCTGGCGTTAATATCCTTTAAATATAAAAAATATCAGTAGAATCAGAAGCGTTTCTTCCCTTTATTTTATACAGATACAATACTCATCTATGAAATACTTGTGATACAAAAAGTTTCTTGGAGGGAGGGAGGGCGGTGAGAGAAAAGAGGGGGGAAATGGAGGCGGAGGAAGAAATCTCCAAAAAAAACCTCTCAGACACTCCGACACGGTTCTCTTCTTGACCCCAATTCAAGAACTTACCGAAATCAATTCCCTTTAAAAGTAAAGTGTTAAGATCTCTAACTGTGGTACAGGTGAAGTTAAAAAAAAAGGAATCGGGAAGGAAGGGAAATGAGACGACGTTATGTGTCCTCGAGGGCTCGCTGATTGCACTTTTCTGCGTGAGCCTAATAAGTTGAGAGGATTCATACCTCAGAGCCACGAGCGCTCTCCGCGATTCCTTTTTCCCTCCCTCCCCCCTCCATACCTCTCTCTCTCTCTTTTGATTTCGAACGCTACGGGCAACGACGAGAGGAAAAAATATTTCAAACTCTCCACTCCGCTGAATTGGTGTGTTCGCGTGTTGGATTGTGCCTCTGTGTGTGTGTGTGAGAGAGAGAGAGAGAGAGGTGGTATGTGCGTGTGTACGGGCACGAGGAATATAGAGAGTGCGCGATGGAAGCGAAAAATTGTAGAAATGCTACCCCGAACGAAAAAGAGAAGGGATGTGGAAAAGTCACCTCCTCACTCCAACCCTTCTAGCTGGATAGGCGTTTTGGGGGAGACTCTTTGGGACAAAGGGCGGGAAGAGATGTTGCAGGATTGTGGATGGATTAAGCAAGCGTTCGCCACTAAGAGTTGAGCGAAAGTCGTATCACTTGCCACGTCCTTCAAACAAAAATGTAGTGGATTCACTCGCAACGTTCCGCGCGAATCCGGAATAAATGTTTCGCTAGAGATTTAGCCTGCGGAAATAATGAAACGGGTTTTTCTGTTTGAGCCAGTTTAGAATTTTAATATTTTAAAAGCGCTTTAGTTTTTCGATCAAAAATTCGAGTCGATCCTTTTTTTGTCTTACGATAATTCTGGTCACTCTTGGAGTTAATAAAATCTGTAAATATCGATATACCGATAAATTAGCGATAATTGACAAAATACGTTACCGTGCTTTACTTTTTAATGTAAATTTCAAATATAATCACTGTTAACTAATTATAATCTAGCCTTCACTCCTATTTACACAAAACTATTGAGCATAAATACATATTCCTTTTGAAGTAATTGATCGCGATATTTGGAAATATGTATTAATGAAATCATTGAACAACTTATCAATCATAAATTATGAAAAACTCCTTTCAAAATGTCTTTGATCGATTGTGAGGTTATGTTACAGTTAGTTTGAGCTATTTAGATCAGATATGTCATATTTAACCCTCCAGTACGGTCGTCTACTTTACAAACAAGATTCAGGTCGCTGGGAGTCGGACACCCAGCATATTTTTCTTTGTTTTTAATGAGCATAACTCTTATTTTTAACTAAATTTTACTTAATTTATAATTTTAATATTTATATTAAACACATGACATTTTTTTATATTTTATTAAACTGTGTAAAAAATATGTGATACGTCAATCATCTGAACACTCCAAAATCTCCATTCGGGCAGATATTTTGTTCTGGCAATTATCACAATAAATATATGAATGTTCCTGACATACGTGAATATCACAGAATGAACACATAGACTTAGACTCTCGCAGAGGACTCTGAGAGCACGGCTAATGGGGAGACAAAGTTTGTCACACCAGTACGGTCGGTGGGTCTCCGACACCCAGAGCTCCAAAAAATGTATTTTTTCCCTACAGAAAAACTTAAATCATGCTAATATTACTTTCAATATACTCTAAATGCCTAAAAGCGCAGCTACTATAGATTTGGATATAACAATTTGGACGAGTTGAAAAATATTGCATTTCTAAAACACTCCGGGTGTTAAACACCCAGGCGACCGTACTCGAGGGTTAACTATTCATCAGAAGACTATTAAAGAGATTGTCATTCCAACAGTGTCTCATTATCATCAAAGATGTTTAAGGAAAGCCGAAATGAAAGGCATTAAACTTTCCCTTTATAAGTGAGCTCTTAGTCATTTATTAAGTGCAATTCTTAAGAAAATGTGATACATTATGGGTAAATAAATACGAAAAAGGCTCCTCTCGGTTTCAGGATGACAAATTGGTCAATAAATCGTAAAAAAAAACTAACACGCAAGGCGAAGGAAAGTATGGAATGACCCATTTGTGATTCGAGGGAAGCCAGTTTGACAGCCTGATTGTGATTTTAACAAAGATCGCCAGTGAGCTTTATCAGTTTCCTCGACTAATGTCATAGATCGATATAATTAACGCCCAATTGTTCTACTAAATCTTACCGTGATGTAGTTGGCTAAGATTTTATCACTTTAAATTCCATTCTCATGGATGCTTAAATTATATTTGTAATGTCATGATCTGATTCACTCTAATTTTACTTTCTTTAGATTAAATAAATTTAAAAGTGCTTAAGTTCAAGCAAAATAGCTACGTTTGCGAAAAATACATTTTCCTTGATTTTGACAATTTTCCAATGCATTTTTAGGAGAACAAAATCGAGTCATCAAAAATTAATTATGAAAATCGCAAAAGGAAAATATTTTAAGTATTGATGGATATTCCTATGGCAAAAGCAATACTTGTAGCATGTCAATGAATCGTCGCGTCAGCAATTCCCAAGTTTTATTATCATACTTGACTACCCTTCCGATGACTCCTCTCAGGGCGGGAAAGAGAAAAAGCCTTCGTCAGGCGAATTCACTTTCAGGCACAAGAAGTGCAACTGTTGGTTTATGGGCATGCCGGAGCCGGAAATGGGTGAAAGGAGTAGAAGATGGCGAGAGGAAGGGAGGAAAGAGAGAGAAACAAAGAGGAATTGAAATGCTGGTTGGGGTGGGCGGTTTTAAAACCTAATGGATGGTGGAATGGCAGACATCACACGTTGGGTCTGGCGCCTTGCCACACTCTATGTCCCCCACCTATCGTGTGATTTGGGAGGAGGATAAGTGCCTCTGGAAGAGATGGCGACGGCCAGATTGGCCTCGGGTCTCCATCGATCGGCCAGGTGGAGCCGGCGAAGTTTAGTCGGTGTAAAAGGATGTAGTAGCCGCCTTCTATGTGGACGGCGTATCCTTTCCCGCGGAGTAAGCGCCGAGAAACGATAGGAGGCGGATAGGAGGAGGAGGCGAATAGGAGGAGGCAGATAGGATAAGGATGCGGTTAGGAGATGGAGGCGGATAGGAGGAGGAGGCGGATAGAAGGAGGAGGCGGATAGGAGGAGGCGGACAGGAGGAGGAGGCGGATAAGAGGAGGAGGCCCATAGGAGGAGGAGGAGGCCCATAGGAGGAGGAGGAGGCGCATAGGAGGAGGAGGCGGATAGGAGGAGGAGGCGGATAGGAGGAGGAGGCGGATAGGAGGAGGAGGCGGATAGGAGGAGGAGGCGCATAGGAGGAGGAGGCGGATAGAAGAAGGATGCGGATAGGAGGAGGAGGCGGATAGGAGGCGGACAGGAGGAGGAGGCGGATAGGAAAAGAAGATGGATAGGAAAAGAAGGCGGATAGTAGGAGGAGGCGGATAGGAGGAGGAGGCGGATAGGAGGAGGAGGCGGATAGGAGGAGGAGGCGGACAGGAGGAGGCGGCCCATAGGAGGAGGCCCATAGGAGGAGGCCCATAGGAGGAAGAGGAGGCGCATAGGAGAAGGAGGCGCATAGGAGAAGGAGGCGCATTGGAGAAGGAGGCGCATAGGAGGAGGAGGCGGACAGAAGAAGGATGCAGGTAGGAGATGGAGGCGGATAGGAGGAGAAGGCGGATAAGAGGAGGAGGCGAATAGGATGATGAAGATAGTGATGTGGAGAGGGAAAAGAAGTTTTTTGAAAAGTGTACATGAGATATACTCATTAGACTAGGAGTGGAAAAGAGGTCAGAATTTCAAGGATAGTAGATAATTGAAAGGGATATCATTGTAGAAGTTGGGTCGGCTATAGTTCCACTAAGTAAGTAAGGGTTTGACTGAAATTACTTTTAAATGACAGAGTGGAAATATGGCGGAAATGATTGAAAATGCTATGCGTAGAGTTTAAAAAAGTATGGAATGCGAATTAGCAAGTTGTGGCCACAATTGAAACAGAAATGGGACCGTAGAATAGGAGAGAAAAGGGGAATAGTGATCTCAAACCAATGTGACAAAAGTTTCGAATATAATCCGAGCATCCTTTTTTTCTTCCATTATCGCCTTTCCCAGTTTAAAAAAGAAGCGTTATCGAAGACCATCAACGATTCGAAAATCTAGCAACCTTTCTTATGAAAGAGAATATAAGATATTTTGCCATTTAATTTCCTTTTCTCATTCTATATAAAGGATTTTTCTGAAAGAACCGCTGATATTATCTCAACTTATTATGAAATAGGAGTATGGCAAATAAGAACTTATTTCAAAGTTGATTGTAAACTTCTCCTGTTTCAGTTTCCTGGTTGAGAGCTGAGAGTTTCATCTGACAGCCAAAGTTCCATTCAAAAAATGTAAAAAAAAACCTGGAACACACTCATCAAATTCCAATAAAAGTTATCACGCGTATGTGAGAACAACATGGCAAAATATTTGCTACGCATTCTAGTATAGTTGGCATTGATCGATAAATTGATATATTCTCTAACATTTATGTGATTCACACCTATTCAGATTTTTGTACAATTAAATTTTCTGCTCTAAGAACTATCTTAATAATTTAAATTTTTTTAAACAAGAATGAAATGGAAGACGCCAAACAAAAAATCTCTTCGGGGTTTTAAACATAAATGGATTATAAAAGGGGAAAGAGCTTTCAAAGTAGAACTTTCCAAATTCGTTCACGCGAAACCGACCAAGGCAGCTGAACCGGATGACGTGACTGCCATGTGCCTCTTGCTTAATGCTTTCTGAATTCAAATGATAGAACTGGTGGTTACGTTTTGTTGTTCCTTTCAGGTCTAAATCATATTTACGACAAAATGTAGTATGGAATCCAAACCTAATCGATTAAAGGTATTACAAATACGAATATCAAAATCTGAGTTTATTGTATAAAACGAACATTTCTGCATGCAATTCTGCAGGCAAATGAATAATACAGCCGATCAAAACAGCTGTGATGCCGATTTTAAGATTAAGAGAAGGTTATAAGCTTTAAGAAAGGAACACAAACCCAAATTCCATCGGTTAACTGGAACGCTTACGTCATCACGGTGACAGTGAGAGAGATAGATAGAGAGAGAAAAAGGCAGAAGAGCCTACTCGGAATCAATCTTAAACCATATTATTAAATTATTATGTTACATAAGATATAATAATCATTATCTAGCCCTATTAACCCATAATTTAATGTGCTAAGGCCTTTCAGGTTGAAAATTCTACTAGTGAAAGGTTAAAGTATGTGTCAAGAAATGATGCATGATTCTGCACAATAATCCAGCAAATTTCGCATCGCCTTTATAAAATACAATATAACACCAAAAATTCTAAGAAGGAATACCATTTTCTGAACATACATTTGTCCATTATAAAAAATTCTATTTTATGTTTTAAACTATACATGAGAGAATTAATATTTTCAGTCACATTGAACCAAAATTCGTTGAATTAAAAAAAGTGCATTAGATTTCTAAAGATAACATGGATTTCTAAGCGCCGTGTGTTATGAACAAATAAAGGTCCCGTAAATTAAAAAAGAGCAAAAATAAAATCGACCCTTTTCTTCACCAAAAATTCTCCAATTATTGCTTCAATATCTTATGAATTTTCATTTTTAAGATTGTCGGAGTACTATTTCAATGGTTTATTTTTCGATGATGCAAGTAACTTATGTACGTTCTGATACTAATATTACGGGCACAGAAAAAAAGTTGTTATGTATGAATGAAGCATATGTTCAGCAGGAAAGATTAAAAAGTAAAATAATTACCCCAAACATACCAGAATTATTATTATTATTCCGATGCGCCTTTTTGAAAATTTACCATTTTCAGTTATTAATGTCATCTATTTTTACAATTTACAATTACAATTTACATCTATTTTCACAATCAATAAATTTCTGTCGTTTTTTCGAAACTGGGTACGAAAGTTGAATCATATCGAACTTGAAACTAATACAATTGTCTTGTTTGCCGTAAACGCATTTTAAAAGTAATTTGGTTAGGTCTTACACAAATTTTCGTGCAACTTTTTACACAAATTAACAATTATAAACCATTATAATGAAAAAGGATCATAAAAAATTCTGTTAGGTTATTAAAAATTTATTTTTCTAATGTCAAAACCACATTACCTCGCAATCCTCAAATATTTAATTGCTATTAAATGACTATTTTTCTTTAGCTTCTGCCTAGCATAGAACTCTGCTATGTTTATTAGCATCACAATAGTCTTGTCTAGCAATAAGAACACGACTATCAGAAATTAATGTTACACGAAACATTTCTCTTGTCATGAATCTAACCTGATTTCTGTTTAGTTATTCCTGTATTTTAAAGTTAATAAAAACTGGAGAATCTATATCTACATCTTATCGTAATTTTAAGGAGTCCTTTTTGAAATGATAATCCTAATGATAGCTAATATACTATCACTGACAAAGTTAATTCTACATTAAACGATCATCCATAAAAGTCATCGGGACTGAATTTCTTGACGAGTCGTATCCTATATCAAAGCCCTCAAGAAAATTAACAGATATGGCATTCACAGAAACTCTGGAAAAGGACAGCAACAAGGTGTAAAAGAAACACTTTCTACTTAGCGAGCCATAGGCAACCCATAAAGCTTTTATGCATTGGCAGGTTGCCACTCTTCGAATATCTGCCGGGCAGCCTCTAACAAATATGGCACCCACTCCTCCCCTCTAAACGTCTTTCCTCCGTCCGCCCCCTCCCTCCCACTCCCCCGAAGGGATGCGGGAGGAGAGGGAGACATCCTCTACGCCGAGCCTCCAAATGAGAGAGGGGGAAGGGGAGGGGAGAAAAGGAGAAGGTGAAGAGAATAAAAAAAGAAGTCTCCTTAGAGACAGCCACGCGGCAGTGGATGAGGGTACCGCGAGAGGAACCCTCCCCCTCGACACCCTCCCTCTCTCTTGGTATCCCCACCCAATCTCCCTCTGCCGTCGCCACTCCTAACAAAACTCCAACAACCACTCCCCCCCCTCCTTCACCCCTCCCCCTCTCCTCCCCACCGGCCGTGCAATTAGACGCCCTCTTCTATATCGATCAACGGCTCTCTCACGCACGCCCCCTCACGCACACGGGAGTGCTCGACTCTCTTTCACCCGCTCACTCTCTCTCTCTCTCCCTTTCTCCTTCCTTCGACCCCTCTCCACCTTCTCTCTCCCTCTCACTGGCTCTCTCTCTCTCTCACTGGCTCTCTCTTTCTCTCCCTCCCTCTCTCTCTCTCGCCGTTCCTCCGGAAGAGTTGTGGGAAAGAGGGAGGGGAGAAAGAGAGTGGGAGGGGAGAAAGAGAGAGGGATAGGAGGGGAAATGAGGTATCGGTATGAAGGAGTAACAAGCACCAGGTGGGGAAAGGCTAAGAGAGAAGGAAAGAGATGGCACTGGAAAAAAGGCCAAATAGAGAGAGGGAGAGTGGTATGGCGACGTTGGAGAGAGAGAAAGAGAGAGATAAAGGAGATAAAGAGAAAGAGTGAGAGAGAGGAGTGGGTTTGAGGTTCTGGAATGAAGAGAGCCATGAAGTGGGCGAAGAAAGGAAGAGAGGGGGGAGGAGAAATTTCCTGGGAGTGCGAGACAGAGGAATGGGTCAGGTGGTCTAGTGGTCGAGGCGCGTGGCTTGAAGGGTTTAAGGCGAGAAAGGTTGAAGGTTGAGAGAAGCGTAACTCCCGCGCGCATTAGCCGAGGGGGATAAATTGCTCCCTTTTAGTACAACATTCGCGAGGCGATGAATGGGGATTACTTCAGGTGGGTGAGGAAGAGAAAGAGTAAATGGAAGCCCGCCGGTGTCCAGGAGAGAGATTTTTTTCGTTATGCGGAGAAAATTCGTGGATGCTTAGGCTGCTTGCTGCTGCTGCTTCCTCGATAGATCGCAAAGATATCGCTTGGTAAGCGCATTGGAGAGAAATTCAATATGGTCTCCTTTTCGGGTGTGCTATAGAGAGTGCGATGGGAAAGGAGAGAGGAAGGTGAGAGAGAAGGGATAAAGAGGGAGGGTAGAGGAGAGAGTGAGGAATAGGAGAGGTAGGAGAAAGGAGAGACGTAGGAGAAAGGAGAGAGGTAGGAGAAAGGAGAGAGGTAGGAGAAAGGAGAGAGATAGGAGAAAGGAGAGGGGAGGATAGAGCAGATGAGAGAGTGAGGAACGGGAGGGAGAGTAGAGAGAGAGTTTAGAGAGGGAGGGAAAGAAAGAGAGAGAGGAGGGAAGAGGAGATGAGGAGAGAGGGAGAAAAGAAGAGGAAGGAAGAGGGAAGGAGAGGGAGATGAGTGAAGGAAGAGAGGAGAGAGGGGAACGTGAAAGGGAGGAGAGGATAGAAGGGTAGATGAGAGAGTTAAGAATGGGAGAGAGGAGAGGTAGAGGAGAAAAGGAGAGAGAAGCAGCTGATAGAGGTAGAGGAGGAAGGGATAGAAGAGAGAACTGGGAGGTAGATTAGAGAGTGGAGAATGGGAGGGAGAGTGGAGAGAGGGAAGGAGAGAAAGAGAGAGAGAAAGACGGAGAGAAAGAGAGAGAGAAAGACGGAGAGAAAGATGGAGAGAAAGACGGAGAGAAAGATGGAGAGAAAGAGGGAGAGAAAGAGGGAGAGAAAGAGGGAGAGAAAGAGTGAGAGAAATAGGGAGAGGAAAGAGAAGATAGGAAGAGAAGAGAGGAGAGGAGAGAAGATGAGTGGAGGATGGGAGGAATAGGTGAGATAGGATAGAGGGGTAGATGAGAGAGGAATGGAAGGGAGAGGAAATAAATAGGGAGAGGGTGAAAAAGAGGGGGAGGGAGAGGGAGAGAGAAAGAGAAAGAGGAGGGAGACGAGAGAGGGGAGGGAGAGGAGAGAGGGAAGGGAGAGGAGAGAGGGGAGAGAGAGGGAGAGGAAGAGGAGAGATGGAGAGGAGAGAGGGAGTGGAGAGAGGGAGAGGAGAGAGGGAGAGAAGAGAGGGAGAGGAGAGATGGAGAGGAGAGATGGAGAGGAGAGAGGGAGATGAGAGAGGGAGAGGAGAGGAGAGAGGGAGAGGAGAGAGGGGAGGGAGAGGAGAGAGGGAGAGGAGAGAGGGAGAGGAGAGAGGGAGAGAAGAGAGGGAGAGGAGAGAGGAGAGGATAATGAGAAATGTAGATAAGAATACACAAGCGCGAGAGAGGAGATAGAAAGAGGAGAAAGAGAGATAGGAAGAGTGGAAAGTGGTGAGATAGAGGGGAAGAAATCAGGAGGCGTTTCCGAGTGAATTTCGAGTATTTTGAGAGGGATTCCGCGCTCAGCGGGAGGAGGGGAATTATGAAGGGAAAATGAGTTCTGCGGAGGGCTAAAGGGGAGGATAAAGTGGGAATGGGATTTTTGGGTAAAGGGAAGGGTTAAGTTAAGAAGGAGGAGGTGGGTTGCGGCTGTCGGAGAGAAGAATTGCGGAGGATGGGATTCCGCCGAGCGGAAAAATGTTGCTAAAGCGCAGGGAGCATTGTTTATTCCGGCTGCTCGACATAGAAAAAAAATGACGATCCCGAGGTGGATGAGGAAGAGGCGTGGAGATAAGAATCTGAATTCAGATGACAAGCGACTCTTCAAATGGCGGAACAATGGCTCCCTCAGAAAAATATCCTCTGTGCGGATCCGCTGGCAACGCGGTTTGAAACACGAGTCACAACGTATGCATTTATAAATATGTTGTCTGTTCGAAGAATGTGCCATTTCTGCCTCGTCCCGTTTGTCTCTCTCGAAAATGCGCAAAGTGAGGATTGAGAGAGAATGCGGGAATAAAATATTTTAAGGCTAGAAAAGATCAAACGGTTTACATTTTTAAAAGAGACTTTCTTTAGCTCTTGAATGATAGTATTCGTATAAAATATCAACCACTAGAGACTTTACCTTGGTTTTACGATAAATTTGTTTAATAATGCAATTTTTTCCTTTTTTTAACTATTTAATTTTAATTAATTAAATTTTAATTTAATTTAATACTATACGCAGTAAATTTGATGCACGATATACAAATTGCGACTATTTTTCTAAAGATATCCCTCTACGATGATTCACGAATCCTACTTTTACGTAACGAAATTGACCAGAAGCCACTTTGCTGGGCTAAGGAAACAGATAAATAAGGAGAAATTGTATGTTTTACAGGTCAATGGAGTCATTCTTTCAAAATATTGTTGCATGCCGGGCATTTAGTTATCCAATTCAAATAATAAACAGCACATTTGGTTGCGAGCGTATAATACGTATTAACACATCTGAACGTTGAGAAATGTTTGACGTCATGTCAATGAGCCAAAGAACCTTTTTCCGTGGAATACCAAATCACTTTTTTGCAATACGGATCTGACTAAAAATAAAGCCATAAATTCTTTCTTTAAAACTTACTTCCCTTGCACGCAATGGCCTTTATTTGGAGTTTTGTCATCCTATATTCCTTCACGTCAGTGCTCTTGCCATTGAAAATATGTCGCATATAAAACGAAATTCCTTGTCTTAGTTTACATAAACTGTCCTTACAGCGTCTAAATAAACATTTTCGTAAATTTTATTGCATAAACATTAAATTTTACTTTTCTTTATTACTTGGAACAATATTATTTTTTAAGTAAATTCTGATTTATAAATTCTTTACTTACGATAAAAAGTCACATATAATTATCAAACTGAATTTCTAAGGAACTCACTGGCAAGTTTTTAAGTATAAGTTCGACACTTAATGTTGAAAGGTAAATACAGAAACAAAGATTAAATTAATAAAACTGAGTAGTTAAAACGCAATTAGTCATCAATAATAACTGGATTAAAATATTAAATTCCATTAATTAATTCTACATACCATAAAAATATATATCTCGAAAACTATACTTAACTTCTCTAAAAAAAATAATCCAATTGTACATAAATTTGTAATTGTAATAACAGCATTAAACAACCATAATAACTCATAAATTTTCGGCATGGTATTTAACATCTAAAGCATGCTACGACTCCACATTAAACATGTTCCCGGATCAGTAAAAACATCCCAGGATCGAATTAGGTTTTTCACGTTTAATAATTTCGCGTACGTGCATCAGGAGATCAAGTTTAATTTCAGAAAAAAAACCTTAAATCCGCATTTTAAAGAAATTTCGTGAGGAAAACGGTTAGTTGCAACTGTATTCCAACTTTTTCAATTAATACCCTTGAAACGTTTTGTCTCAGTTTGGTTGGAAACTCGACTTCTAAATGAAAAGGTATTTTTTTCTCTCTCTGAGAGAATCGTAGAAATCATGTGGAGTAAAAATTTCAAATTGTTTTCTTGTACACATTTCAAAATTGTATTCCATCAAATATTGTTTCGTGCGTGTTACAACTAAACTTGTTCGTATGCATAGCCAATATTTAAACTGAGTTTGAAAAACATGAATTAACCCTGACAGACTTATTTTTCTCTTAGCTTCATCGGAACTCAATCTTTTGGCTCTTTACGAAGCTTATTGATCACTTTCCATCATCTCACACATTAATTACATTAATCTTATTTACGGAATCAAACGATTATATAAATAATTCACATGATAAAAATCGTTAGAGCAATGACTTCCATATTTGCTAAGAGGTCATAATAGAAAGATTCCAGGAAGCATGCGTTTCTTGACTTATAATGTAATCTTCTGATATTTCGGAGCTATTTAATATTATCTCAGTATTGCAAATTGAACTATTTTATTTTCACTTTACGCCCTTTTAAATAGTGCGCACCTCAGTCTTAAACTATTTAAAATGCAACTTTAATATGTCCTCCAATTACAACACGTGACGGGTAAAGTATCCAATAGATCAAATAGGTGCTCTTTTGAGGTAATTTATAAGCGCTTCACGGAATTTTGAAAATACTTTTGAAAAAGCAGGACTTCTAGAGTAAGTCGTTGCTTGAGATATAGCATCTCTGAGGAACGAAATTATTGCAGAAAGAAACCTTTAAAAGACCTGAGATATTTCAAAACAAACGACATGTAGGTGAAAGTATTCTATCTCAATAGTATTTTTCTAACGTGCATTTATGTGATTTTTGTAATTATAATAATTCTTCAAAACTTTAAAATTTCCGTCATTATTTCATAAGATTATTAAAAATGAAGTATTTTTCTAGAGCATCACTAGCTCCTCTGTAAAAGGACTTGTGTCTATTCAATATAAGCGACAACAGTTTCATTGAGATTTTTATACAGTTACTTTTGACCAATGACGGTAATAAATCTTTGCTAAAACATATAACTATAGCTCATATCCAGTTTTTAATCATGGGATACTTGAAGTTGGTTTAGCCACTGTAACAAACTTTGTTTTAACAAAACTTTCTGTGGAAAAAACACTTTATCCTGCGTATGGCGAAGATTTACCACAATAAAAAATAGCATGTTTTGTGTTAACTTGTTTTTACCGTCGCTGTGTCTGCCGCGGTTAAATTTAAACTCTCACTAAACTACGTTCTTTCCAACCCCTCAAGAGTTTGCAACCGTGACGACCCCCTTCGCCCAGACTTGTTTTGAGCTGAAAACTCTCTTGGACGCGGCCGATCTTATATAGCTCTTGTGTGTTCATCTTCACTCATCCAATTTTACCTTTTGTTCAACTTCCCCTCTTTGCTTTCCTCCCTGCCGCCACCCTCACTCCTCCCCGGCCTCTGCACCCCCCTCCCTTTCCTTCCGCGCTCCCTCCTTTTCCCTCCCGCGCTTTCGCATGGCAGGGACGTTGGAAACCCAGCTTAAGTGTTGGGGTATCATTTTAGATGTTACACAGGAGAGGAAGGAAACTAACATAAGATCAAGTAGTTCTATAGGCCACTGTGTCTCCGCCAAGGTTTTTGCTCGGTGGAGAGATTGGAGAGGGAGGGCGAGAGAAAGGTCGGCTTGGAAGTGTGAAGAGACATTGCAGGAGGAGTCGCTTTGGTATTCCGTCCCATTCTCTTTGGGTTGCGGCCGCCGACATCCCGAAATAGGACACTCGAGATGTTCCCAGATGGTGGCGGAAAAGACTTGCAAGTCCAATTTCCTGCCTTTCGTTTTTCTCTTCGCGATGTACTGAAAGATAGTCGATTGGTAACACGACGATTTGATTAAAGCCGCCATTCGTAAAATCCTTTGTTTTTTTAATCAATTGTTATACGATATCAGAATTTCCTTTCGCAAAACGCATTTTATTTTGTTTAGAAATTTTCTGACTCCTCGGTTCCAATAGGATACCTCTTCCAACGTACAAAAGCACGTTTTTATTTCAAGCATTGCATTAATGTTTGAGTATTTAGTAGGTAAATTGCCTAATATTAACAGAATTTCAATCCATTGCCTTCCTGAATTCCTTTCCATGACTTTGTATTATTAGTCTGATATCCTCAATCCGTGAACAAAGGCGAAAGCTTTGGAAATCTTATTTATAAACAAATTTTCATGACTCATCACTCCCTGATATAAGTCCAGTGCTTCACATCTATTCTTGCGAGATTTGTATACAGTTGGATATAATTCATTAATTTCAGAAAAAACTACGTAAAGCTTGATTTCCGCGATAAATCATCACATACTCCTTAAGCTTTAACATTTCAGCCATTATGCCATGAACGAATACCAGAGTTAAAATAAATATTTCGTAATAAGCGAGTTTTATCATTAATCAAAGATCGTCCTTAAAGGGGTATGCTGCTTACAAATCCCGTAATTTTTATTTCAGATACGACTAATATTGTCACATTCATGTAAGTTAATGAACTAATGAGATAAATTAACGATGAACAATCAATTCTCTCAGTAAATTTGCCGCGAACAGCCCATTTGTTGACTAGATAATTGATTTTTTTGTAAAGACAATAGTGTAAAATATTTCGGTAACTATAGATTGCCCTTTTTATGGACAACTCTGCAACTTACAATATAAATTTGAATTATTTTCCTCAATCATTAGTGCACCCCTCAAATTCCTGTAAATAAAATTGGTGTATGTATAGATATCAAAACTATAAGGCTTTCATGCAGAACAGATTTATGCTGGAGTGAAATTGTTATATATTTAATATAACAGTAATAATTATTCAAAATAAAGGAAAGGTGCTACAATTTTCTGTATTTGAACAATATTATTCTTCCAGAAGAATAAGGACAGTTTGCACTTTGTAAAAGTTCCACTTTATTGAGAATCCAGGAGACCGGTTTTAACTATAACACAGTCATCATCAACTATGTTATAGCTAAAACCGGTCGCCTTCATTCTCAATAAAGTGGAACTTTTATAAAGTGCAAACTGTCCTTATTCTCCTCGAATATGGAGTTCCACCACTTTAAGGCTTCTTCAGATAGATTTTCATATTTGGCATTTTTAAGACATTAAATTCTATAGTCAATTATCTCGAAGGATATTTTTGAAACTCGTTCCATTTCTGTCGAAATGTATCTTTTTTATACATATGATCACTAGATTATTTTCTCCCTGACTCACCCTCCGAAAACTCTAGAATGAGATAAACAGTACGAAAAAAATACATGACCGTTGAAGATAAAGTAATTCTGAAAGAGCTCATTAACTGGCGACTCCCTTACGAGACGCACACGCGACGAGCAATTCATAATTACAGGAAGGGAGGACTCTTGAGAAACGGAATCGCCATTTTAAGAGAACCTCCTCGCTCGAACAAAAGACATTTGTTGCGCAGCAAGTTTTTCATGTGGTCAAGTAATGAAAGGCACTCGTACGAGAGCCACGTCATGAACATATTGACTTTAAGCCAATTGGCACATATTCTCCATTTACGAAGCCGCGTAAGTTACCTGTTGATGTACAAGTACATAATTTAGTCCACGAAAATGGTGGCAAGACTTCCATGGAATAGTAGTTTTCGGAAAAACAAAGGGGAACGTTTTTTTACCCTTCGCTTCGGATTCAAAACCGCACTTTTGGCAAGACTGAGTGGGTGGGAGAGAGAGGAATGGTTTCGGTTGTGGGAGAGGCAATGCATTCGAGGGAAGGGTTTTTTGAACTCCCACGTGGAAGCACCCGCGTCGGAGTGGCTGGAATAAATGTTTTACAAATGCTACTCTCCGCATCGGAACCAAAATCGCCTCTTCCTGAGCAAAGTTTTTAAAACACGAGTTTCGGCAATACGTCATATAAATAATTATAGTAGACATATTTCATAAAAAGGCTAGAATTATTTAATAAATGTAGTGTTGCATGTTTTTAATGAAAAGTTGTGACCGCTAACCATGATTGCTCTAAACCCTTTAAAGAAAATTTATAATAACAACATACCTATTACGGAATTTAATGAAAGAGTGTAAAATTAAGGTTAAAACTACACGAACCCAATTTCTTTTTAATACCGCACACCTGTAAAGCATAAAAACCATAATTATTTGAATCTCATGGATAAATTTGTTGATTTTCAAAGGATAGGATAGGATCTATAAGTAAAATAACATCTATTAGAGTCATTAAATTCGCATTTTCACCAAAAAATACGCCATTTTCTGTATTGATGGTTATTATAATATTTAAGTACAAAAATACCCTTCCATTATTTTTTCATAATTTTTAACTAAGCAAAAATTTTATTTTAATAATTCGTGCGATAATAAATGCAAAATACTCTATAATCGCAGGCGATTTCGATCGAAAAAGGAATATCATAACAGTCTCGCGTCACTTTTAAGTGGAAACGGAGTTAAGAACGTCGAAACAAAAACGGACCGACTCCACTTCGCTCCAGCAAACAAAATCGCTACATCAAAACCCTTCGGACACTTGCACTAAATCCACATCTCCCTTTCAAGCGATTTTCCGCCTTGGCCTCCGCGTTCCCCGACACGCCTCTCGCCAACCAAGCTCTCTCCCCCTACCCTCCCATCCCTTCCTCCCTAAAAGCACACACACACGTCGAGCGGGCGCCACGACCTCTTCCCCACCCCACGCACCCTCTACCCTATCCTCTCCTCTTTAGCTTTGCGCTCGAAAAAAAAATCTTTTCCCGAGTGTATATCCCACTCGTTCTCGTCATTTTCGCTTCCGCATCGAGCAAGCATAACCTTACCATTCAACCCTCGACCCCTAGTTACCTGCCGTCTGAGCGTGGAAGTGGGTGAAAGGGGTTAGGCTGCCCCTTTTTCCTCCACACCCTCCCTCCCTTTCCTTCCTTCCTTTCACGTAGCCCAGTCTTACACGCTCCCACCCTCCCTTTCTTTCCCACCTCCCTTCTCCCACGCCACTCATCTGGGGATCCGCTTTAACTTTTTATCAGCCCTCGTCCAGCAGCTTTCCCATCTCTCTGTTCCCATTACATCAGCCACTCACCGCATTCTACCTCACTCTCTCACTATGCACACAGCCAACGTCAACCCCTCTCAACCTCTTACAAGGCAATCCTGAACTCTCTCTCTCTCAATCTCTCTCTCTCTTTCTCTATCCCTCTCTCTCTCTTTCTCTATCTCTCGCACTCTGCCTTCTTTTCTTGCGGATTTTCCCTCGCCCCTTTAAGCGACTCTTATTTCCACCACACATTCTAAAAATCCTTTCCCCGCACCACCAAGAAACATCTGCACTGCTTACCCACGCCCCCTCCTGCGCCATTTATCCTCCTCCCCCACGCCCCAATCCGCTCTTGTATTTCATCAAACTCCTCTCTCTCTCTCTCTCTCTCCTTTCTCCCTTATTTCACCTCATTTTCCCATTTGACTACGACTCCATGTTTTTTCTCTCTTTATCCGTCAGCCTCTCTCTCTCTCTCTCTCGCTAACCTCCTTTTTTCTGCCTCTCTCGCCCTCCCTTTCATCCATCCAAATACAGCAGATTTGCATCGCATGCGCTTCCGCACTCTCTCTTCCATCTCCACGATCTATATTCACGAAATCTGACATACGGCGTAGCTTTTCCTCCGTTTCTTTCTCTCACTCACGCAGACTTCACAATTTTTTTTAAATGAAACAAAACGGCGAAGTAGATACTCGTCCTCTTTTTGCCCTCGCTACTCCCTCTCACATTTTCTTATTTCCCTCTCTCTCTCTTTCCTTCCTATCTCCCTCGCCAGCATACTCTTTTCACTCCATTACGTAATTTCTCGAAACTCTTATCTGCACCTCTCCGTTGTCATCCACTTCTGCTTCCTTCATCCAGAAATCTTCTCCTGCATCATTCTCCCCTCTCCCTCGGCTTTGTTCTTCTCGGTGGCAATTTTACGCATCTTTACCACTGCTAATTAAAACCATACTCACAAGGCTCTATTTTTAAAAGTAATGTCGCTTTTACAAGATAAAATAAATGGCTAATTGTAAAAGAGGCGATTGTTTTCAATAAAATCTGTCGTTACGTTAGCTCAGCGGATACGTGCAGTTGAGGAGTCGTTTTAGTAGAGATAATTGGGTTAGATTTTTAAATATCGTAGTGGAAGGAAAAATTGGAGGGCTATGCTGCGTAGAATTTATTTTGTGTACCTTCGCCCGTACATTTCGTTACTCTAAGTATCTATGGGACGTTTTATTTAATATTTTGGCGACCGCCACGCGTTTCTTTGAAATTGTTTTTGTTACACAACCTAGACTTTCACTCAACAACGATATTTCAATAAATACCGTACACAAATTTATAATCGTACTAGCTAATTACTCGGGCTTTACCTCGGGTTCACAGTTTCGAGTTTTTCATGCTCATATCACTCGCGAATGTATATTCATTACTCGCAAGATAAGTGACCGTAAGCTTTCAAATAAGCGGTTACACACCTCTGTAGGTTCGTTCGTTCACTCTCACTTTTAGGTATCAAAAAGTCATGTGCCAGTCACGTGAAAATACAAAATATATATGTTTTTCGACGCCAGAGCGACTTAAATTTTCAAATGAGCCGTGATATACCTCGGTAGGTTCTTCTGTTCATTCTCAATTTTAGCTATCGGAAAGCCATGTGCTGGCTACAGGAAATGCCGATATTGTTTCAATGCTCCACAGTTAATCCATTCAGTATATCATTGTATGTCTAAATCCAAAATTTGGTTGGATATGAAACTAAAATGGCAGAGTTATAGCCGTTCAAAGAGCATTATATATGTACAGTCAGGTTAAAATTTCGTCCTCAAAACCCGACTACGCTCTTTCTTTTGATCATATTAGATAGCACCAAGTTTGGTGGCTCTAGGATCAAGAGTGTGGATTTGTATAGTATAACAAAAATAAAGTCAAACACTTTAAATTATAGTATAGATTAATCTTAAATACTTTTAGATATTTGAAGGAACACAACCTCCTCCACTTTAACCCTATTCCTAAAATATCAATCAAAATTGTAAGTGCTCTGCTGATATTACTTGTTCTAATTCTATAATTATATCTATAAACACGCTTTAAAAATTAATAATAAACTCAAAAATGTAGTAATATAGCACAAATAAACTCCATGTCGGTACAGTAAAAGGTATCTAAAATGACCATATCTTATGCAGAGAAATTATAGAGATACTATCACCTCCGTTGGCCATCTTTAAAGGCATCCACACGACTCGCAATCTGGCACTAAAACCTATCTTGGTGAATTAATTTTCAACTTTCTTTAAATTTTAAACGAATCTAACACATTAGCTAGCTCATCAACTACTTTTCTTCAAACAATCTGCTTTCCTGTATAAAAACGCTACGATTAGGGAAAGAACTAAAAATACTTGTGGAAATATACAATAATAGTGTCTTAGATTTTTGAAGTATTGAAAGTTACTAAATATCGACAAAAACTCGCACAGATATTCGGCATTCAAATGCGTGTTCGTGCGCGTTTTCAATAGCTCTATCAACTTTTAACTCCCCCAAAATTCAGGATAAAATTTTTATTCTATTGCCTGGTCAATTCGAATGTAGCTGAAGCGTAATCAATGGGAGAGAGAGCAATGGAGGAATCGAGAGGATCAATCCGTAGCGGTTTCCCTATACCGACCGACGAATCCTTCACCTTTTTCCCAGCCGACCGGCCAAAGAGAGAGTTGCCTTTCCCTCTCTTTAACCCCGCTTCTCCATAATTGACTATTAACCCAGCGATAAAAAAAAGAACCTAAAGTCTGCGGGCGACGTCCCTTTTGTTCTCCGGACCATTTCCCGGAGAAGGGAGGAAGGATAATTCCCCTCCAATCAATCGAAGGGATAGCCGCCGTTACGTTATCTCTTCAAAGACTTCGAAAGACTACGCACTCGTTGCCACACGGAGCCGTTAATTCGGTCGCCCGGAGAGAAAGAGGATGAAGATGGGAGATTGATCTCCGGCGAGACTGATCGGCGGCACCGCACTCCAGCTCAAAAGCAACTATAGAGAATCCCTTTTTCTCCCATCGTAAAGCGCCCAAGTAACCCGACCGAAATGTCCTCCTTCTTCTCTTTTATGTACGTCCCACTCATTCCTAACATCGCTCGCTTTCATCCAGAATCCGACCTCGCAGTTCTCACCGTCCTCGTTTCTCCATCGACTACCGTTTAGATGAGACTTCTCGTCTAAATCCCCTTCAGGAAAGTGGGGGAGGGGGAGGTTGGGAGGAGGAGGCAGGAAGGTGGGACGGAGGGAAGAGACGGCCGAATTCTGCGCCACGCTTATCTCAGGTCCTTTGGGAGCGCTTACAGAACGCCGTCGGCGCGAGGAAAATCGAGCGAGCTTTATTCTCCGGAGGGTTCGCCCGTTATGCGTTTCGAGTCCGATTAGAACGCAGTGCGGGTTACAGCTTGATGACCAATCGTCCGAAACAATGCGCGCTTTTTCTGCGATCCGCCACTCGAGGTGCTTTCCTACCCGAAAGATGCTTCGCGCGACTTCGAGTCGTCGGAACCGAAACGAAAACATCGGACGACGTCCATCAGGAAGCAGACGTTTCTCCGAAGCGACCTTTGCGCTCCTCCTTTTCGTCCCGAGAGCATCACTCCGGATCGCTGTTCTTAGAAAAAAAAACGGATTTTTTTTCCCCCCTGCCTTCGGGAGTAACTAAGATCTCCGAGGGTGCGAGAAATTCTTTTCCAATTCCGCGCACGAGGGCGTCCACTTATCTCGACTGCTACGTTTCTATCTCGTCATGAACATCCCGCGGGTCTCGTTTTTCTCCTTTTTTCCCTCGCTCGCGTGCACGAACCGCTAATAGCGCCGTTAAAAAGTCCGCTCGAAACGCCGTGGGACGTGCGGGAAAAACATTAGATTTATGCACGGTCCGAGCGTTGAAAGTTTCCGAGGCGATCCGCGGTAACCGCAATTGGAAGCAAAGGCTGTGAGGAAAAGGGACCAATAAACGGCCTAGCCTAGAAAATTGCGATTGACTTCGGCGTCGGTGAAGATGGCCGTTGAGAGAAAATTCCCTTTTTGACCGAACGCCTTGCAAAGGAGGAAGCAACAAATGTGTTTGCGGAAGTGAAATGTATCGACTCCTTTAGGACACCCCGTTCTCCACATGGTCTAAAAGGTGATAAAAAGAGTTTTATCGCCCGCTCAAAAAGCTTTAAACGCCATTGATTCTCCGGTGAGAAGTTTTAAAACGGGTTTTATTTCACATTCTCTAGGAACTCTTCATCTTGAACTCGGAATATCGAGTCGCGGGATCGTAAAAGAGGGACAAGAGCTTCGTCTACGGACCTCAGCCGTCGTCTCTTTCATGGAGAGAGCGATGAATGCGCGGTCGATTCACAATTTTCTCTTCCAATTTGGCCAAAAGGAACTGTGAATCACTTACTACGATGGAATCTTTTAATGCTTCTCCTCGTTTTTTTTAGACCAACCCTTCCCCGCTTATATCTCGTGGGGCACTGTGATTGATATCGTACGTGGTGTGATTTCAGGCTCGTATCCAAGTGAAAAAATGAGTACTTTCGCTCGATTTTTTATTATAATTAACTTACCGAAAAAATATTTTTGCCAACTGTGCCGAATTATATAATTTTACTTGGCATAACATTTATTTATGCAATCAAGTGAACTTTAAGAGCTAATTATTATTCATTTTTTTCTGCATTTGAATGCATAATTTGCACTCGCGAATGAAAGCTTTAACTTTGACTCATTATGCATAGATATTCTTTTTATTCGGAAAATTTTTTTAGACTTATATTACAATGCAGTAGTATGATAACGAGGAAAATACGAGTTGAAAGTAGGTTTAACAAATAGAAAAAAGAATCTTTTTACTATGATCCCTAATATTACACGATAACCGTGAATAAAGTTGTCAAATATAAATGAGGTTAACAAGGATTTCTAAATATTTTATACTGCAGGAAGTCTTGTCACCATAAAAATCCACGAATTTTTTTCACTAATATATTAGAACAAATGAAATTGCTTACCCTCGTGTTCAAGATTTTTAGTTAAACGAAATATTATGACATACATACGGGTATGTATTTATATGTGCTTATATGCGCTAAATAATGCAAGAAGAATTTCACGCATTCGTAATAAAATACTCGTCATCACGTTCGCGTATCTTTTACGAGTGGTAACGTAGTGGACTACGAGTATAACCCCTAATAAACTACTGTTAACACTAATCCTCCACTCTCAGGAAGACTTTCCCACAGTAACCGCACATTATCGGCATCTGGAGCAAGGAGAGAACCATATAAGAAGAGGAGACCTTCCCATCTGAATCAATGCCGAGCACGTATCGTGCGAAGGAGTGTGCCAAAAAATGAACCCTAAAGGGAAAGGGCAAAAAAGAGACGTTTCTCGAAGCGGAGTGTTAGTAGTAGCAATATAAATCTCCCTCTTCCAACCTCCTCTCTCTCTCTCTATCTCTTCGAAAACCAAAGAGGTGGCGAGAGATAGAGAGTGAGGAACAGGGAGAAAGTGCGAGACCGGTCGTTAATAGCTCGTATCGGAGGGTATATAAAACCGTCCGCAGATGATTTTTTAAATCAAAGAACGTATGATAACGGAGAAAACCATAAAAACGAAAGGGGATCATTAGGTGGGCGGAGGAGATAATTTCTCTGTACTCACTGGTTGAGGTTGCGGTCGTTGGACGTGGTGGTAGACGTTGCGGTGGTAGCACTTGCGTCGTGGTGTCTCCTCTCCTTGTGCACTATGCCCATCAGCTTCATCCAGGGGTTGTTTTGAGCGTGACCGCCCATGCCGCCGCTCTGCCACATGGCCAGGCCGACGGCTTAGGAGCGCCGCACCCCGAAGGCGCGGCGCTCACTATCTAAAAAAGAGGGGATACCCCTCTTTATAAAAAAGAAAGACTCGTTCACACGATGCCCTCCGAAGAGGGACACTCAATGACGGCGGCTGCCGCTTCTCCGGCCGCTGCCGCCGACGACGAAGACGTGCGGTCGCGACCTATGCTCTCGCCTCTTGCTCCTCTTCGTCCGAGACGGAGAAAGAGAGACGACTCTTTAAACAAGTGGAAGACTTATCCTCGGGAATAAATTTCTCGAACGGCGTCCCGTGTGGCCGAACGCGGACCGATCGAAGGCGTGACGTGAAAAACGACGTCGGACGTGCGGGTGCGAGCGTGCGTGCGTGCGGGGCGTGGCGGGGGAAGAAGAACGAGAGGGAGAGAGCGACTCCGAGAGAACGAATTATCCTGGTCGCCCCGCGGACCTCTCGTAGGCCGCCACCGCCGGAGACTACCCCAGTTATCGTGGAGTGGCGTGCACGTGGCCTGGCGGCGCCGCCGGAGGGGGGCGGTGAGGGCGCCCGGGCCGGCTCGCCCCGGCGCCGCCGCCCTCCTCCTCTGCCATAGCGCCTCCACACGCACCGTCCTCGTCCCGCACGGGCCGGCCGCCTCCTCCTCCTCTTCCTCCTCCTCCGCCTCCTCCTCCTCCTCTGCCCCGAGGCTACGGACGACGCACCGAGGCGCACTGACCTGCCGCTCGAGTCGCGGCGACCGCACCCCTCCTCGCCCCCGCCCCTCAGCCCTTCTCCTCGGCCGCCCTACCCCTCCCGCGGCCCCGAACTTCCCCTTCCCTCCTTCCCGCCCCCTCGTCGCCCCTCGTCGTCCCTCCGTACCTCACGGGGTCCCCCTCGCGATTCATGTTCTTTAAGGGCCCGCCACCCCTGCACTCGCCCCCCGGACGCTGCTGCCGAAACCACCGCCTCCGCCACCTTTCCCACAGTCTCGAGGCCAGCGCAGCGAACCCCTTCGGGGGGATCTTCGCGGGAAAGCGTGAAGCCGTCGAACGGTCAGACGCACCCTCGGCGGAAGGCGGGACGCTTCCTCGGCCCCACGCCACTCCGTCTCCGCCTCCTCCACCGCCACCCTCTCCTCCTCCTCGATTTCCACGGTTCTGCGGACGCCGTCTTCGTCGAGTGGTCGTCAAGGCATCGCGAGAGAGATTCCGAGTGGCGGACGGTCGGCGATCGGTCCGGAGGGGACCGTCAAACGGTTCCCTCGATCCGGAAGGTTCGCCGGCACGAGATAGACGGGGGGCAGGCGGCCCGACGCCGGCCGCGCTCGCCCCCGACGCCTGCGCCCCCCGCGGCCGCGGAGAGGGCGCCGGGGGACGGCGACGCGGACGGAAAAGGTGCGGGCAGGAGAGCCGTCGAGTCCCCCGCGCGGCGCTCGAAAACGCAGAAGAGGAGGCGGCGCGAGGAGGCAGGCGGAAAACGGCGGCTTCGTCGTCGGGGGCGGGAGGGAAAGGGGGCAGTGCACCACTCGGACGGTTTCCAGCGCGAGGAAAGGGTACAGTTAAGAAGAGGATGAAGATCGCCGAGGTCGTCCTTTACCCCCTTCCGGACGACTCTCTCTCTCTCTCTCCCTTCCCCCGCGAGAGGGCGACGTCGGCGAGGAGCGAGAGGCGCGCGTGCTCCCTTCACCCGGTTCGGAAGACCACTCTCCGTGCGGCGGGTCCCCTTCGGCGGCGGCGGCGGGAAAGAGAGAGAGAGAGAGAGGGCCCACGCTCCCCCACCCCACACGCCGCAACTACGAATGCGCGAGAAGAAGCGGGAGCTACGAGCGCGAGAGCCCTGCGCCGACTGCCTTAGGCCTACCCGCCCCTCCGCGCGCGCACGGCTCGGCCCCCCTTTCCTTTACCTCCCCTCCTCGCTCTCTCTCTCTCTCTCTCCCCCTATTACTCACTCTCCCTGTCTCTCTCTCTCTGCCCCCTTTCGCCCTTCTATACGCCTCCCCCTCTCGCCCTGGACCCCTTCCGCCTCCTCCCTCTCCGTCACCCGGCGAAAGAGAGGAGCGGCAGGGTGCGCGCCTTTACCCTCCCTCCGCACCACTCGCAGCTGCCCCGCATCCCCGTGGGCAGCCGCTCCGCAGTGAGAGATGGTGCGGGGCGAGAGATAGTGAAAGAGAGAGAGAGAGAAGCGGCCTTCGGGAGGCGACGTCGTGAGGAGGAGAGGAGGCGGACGCAGAGGCGATCTGCTGCGGCTGAGGGCCTTAAAGGGATACCGCGGAGGTTTCTTTTCATTATTTCTTTTGTTATTCTTTGCTTCGCGTGAGAAGCGCGGGTATTTGGGGAAGGGAAGGGGTAGGCAATGCGTGTGTGTGGTGGGGGCAAGAGGAAGTGCGTCCTAGAAAGGGCGGCACGCGCCGCATCTCTTTCCCTCTTTCTCTCTCTCTCTCTGTCACTCTCTCTCTTTCTCTCTCTCTCTCTATCTTCCTCTCTCTCTATCTTCCGTGTTTCCTGCGGAGAGAGAGAGATAGGGTCTGCCACTGCGATGCGGCCTCCTCCTACTCCGGATGAGGGGCCCAGGCGACGCCCACGAGCATCGATCTGTTGCCCTGCCCGACGGCCCCGGGACCGAGGCTCGGAGGAGAAGATGTGGCCCCAAAAAAGGGGCCCCCCACACACACACACGTTTTAGGGCGAAGGATAGGAGAGAGACACAGGGAGACATAAGGGGATCTTTTCTTAAAGGGAGCCAAAAAGTCTCGGATAGCTAGAAGGTGGCGCGTATTGGCGCCGGTGGTGCGTGACGGCGGCATGAAAGGAGGAGCATCGCGGCAGGGCTGCCGGATGGCCGTAAAGACCTTTGGCTGCGCGCCGGCGGGGGGGCATCAGGGTGGCAAGAGGCGGAGCCAAAAGGGGGGGAAGGGGGAGGGGCTTACATGAAAGATGTAACGCACTCTGCCCTGCGGCCTCTCCTGTTGCTACCTGATCCTTGCTCATTCACGGCCGTAACCTTCGCGACGGTCCATTCGAACGACCTTAACAACCCTCCAAAACCATCCAATCCTTTTTTCCCTTCCTTCCAAATTCTGCTCCTCGTGCATAGGCTATCTCTACAACTCCGCCTTTCCTTCCGTGGAAAGCCCCATCTCCCCACACCTCCGTCTCCTCACCCCCTTCCTCCTCACCCCCTTCCTCCTCGCCCCCTTCCTCCTTACCCCCTTCCTCCGCATCCATTCTCTCCCTACTCCCCTCCTCACTCCTCCTTCTACCCCATCGCCCTCCCCTCCCTCCGAATTCCCTGCCTCCCTATTCCTTCCACACTCTCTCCGTTTTCCGCATCACCCCCACCTCTCCTCCCCTTCTCTCTACCCTATACCCTGACCCTTCCTTCCACCTCCGGCCGTCCCTTCTGTACCCCTTTTCACTAACGCGGCACCCCCTTATTTCTCAATTCCTCCATTCTCCCGCTCTATTTTTCCCCCTCTTTCCCTCCTCTTTAATCCCCACTCCTATCCCCTTTTCTCTCCATCCTCTCTCTCTTTTATGTCTCCGACTTCCCCTTTCTTGGGACGTCATTCCGCATTCAACCTCCCTCCACACCCCATTCCAATCCACGTTCTCTACCTCTTTTTCTCTCATTCTCTCTCTCTCCCTCTCTCTCTCTCTTCGACTCCCTGCTAGATTGCCGCTCCCCTCCCATGCAACTATCCTTTCCTTTATCACTCTTTCTATCCCTCTCTCTCTCTCTCTCTCCCAGCATATCCTATCTCTCTGTTTTCGAGGATTTGTTTTCCCTTCTCCCTTAAAACCCTCCTTTTTTCTTGTTATTTCTCTCCCACGTCTTCTCCCTCATCTCTCGCTTCTCTTATTCTTACGGATCGCATATCCTTATCTTCGCCGTGGACGCCGTAAAAATGAGTTCTCCGTTGCGAAGGAAACGTCAACACGTTGTCCTGGTTATTGCCTCGATGATTTTAGACTTTTAAAGTATGTCAAAGTGATGCGGAGTCACCATAAAACTGGAAACCAAATTTCGGAGTCGTCAAAGTTTTTTATTTAACTAAGAAGATCGATGCGTGTGGGAATACCATTTACTAAAATGATTTCCACATTAAAAATTGTGAGTATAACATCTACTTTTGCTCTAAAAGGGGCAAATTCACTTCCTCCAAAATGACTGCACTTACACCGAGAGAATAAAATTGTCTCGGATTTTTATGTAAACAATCTCGCGTTTGATTGGGTAGACTTTCAATTATATTCTCCCATTATTCGGAGTAATGAGAGTTTTATCGTCATCACTCTCCTTGCTAGAAGTTGCTATCCATCTGGCAAGTAGTAAATAACAAACGTGACAATTCCAAGAAAAAAACAGCCAGAGCGAGATAATTGCGAGCCGTTTTTCTCTGTTGAACGAAAATTGAAATCCTTTTATCGCAGGTGGCCATACACACACACACACACAGAATACACGGCTCTGAATTCTCTGCCAAATGGGTTTTATGGAGCCGAGGATTATACGCCAAGCGAAATGGTTTCGGAGTTTGAGTTGCCAGGAATCAACTCACGGAGGTCCACGTGGGCAGAGAAAGAAAAAGTGATTTTAGTGAATGACAGAAAAGGAAGAGAGAGAGACATAGGGTGAAGGAAAGAGCAATAAAGGGAAAGAAACGGATGAGGAAAATGGACAGGATGAAAAATAGAACAGAAAATATTGTGACAGATAAATAGGGAGGTAGGAAGATGTGTAAATATAAAGAAGACAGGAGTGAAAGTAGAGAGGAAGAATAAGCAAACAGGGTTAGACAAAAGAGAGAATTTAGATAAAAAGTAGGAAAAGAGGAAGGAAAAATGAGGGGAGAAAAACAACGGAGATACGAATATGGATGAAAAAAGTGGGGGAGAAAAGTGTAAAAAGATGGATGAGGGAGAGAGAAGAACCTTACCTTTCCCTTTTTCCTTCACGATCATTTTATTTCGTGAAGAGAGGAATAAATCCCGATATGGCAAAATAACGGAATGGGAAATGGAGAGGGAGGGAGGGAGAAATATTCATGCTGCAGTATAGGAGTGAACGAATGACAAGTACTTAGCCTCTTCCATGACAATTCCAAAAACAAGAATACGCAAAGGAATGCCGTTGGGGAGATAAAATTTTAATACATGAGATATTCTTATCAGTTCTGACGTGTATTATCTCGTCTTATGGGACTAACAGGAACTCGTAAAACGCACCACTAATACTACGACTACTACAGGGCGACCATTACCTGGCTTTTTATGACTCGGACCAAATCCCATTCATTGCATCTTGAAATGGCTAGAGTCACGACCCACAAAGGACTCAAAGCTTGACTTGTTCTCGCCAATTAGTGTTTTCCAGCTTTTTGAAAATAATTCTGGCTTATATTATGTTGCAAATTGCTTTTGAAGCATTCCTCATCAGTACTGCATAATGAAAATATTCATAAATGGTGGCATTAGTGTAATATCCTCTCAAAAATATTAGGAGAAAAGTTAAATCAATTAAAACGAGATTTTTTTAAATTTCGTCTTATATTAAAAGCTTTCCTCAAATTCAGTTTCATATTTATCTACTTTTGTATTTGGAGAAACAGGGATAAACTGCTGTTTTGATATAATCGGAGAAACATTCCAGAAAATTGGCACAACTATATTTCATTGCACCAACAATTCCAAATTCTTAATACGAGGGTTATTCCAAAAGCAATGCACAATTTCATCATATTCCAATTAAAAATTTTATTCCACAAAACGACTATATAGCCCTTCAATATAATCACCACGACCGCCTCTTGACGCCCGTCGGTAGGATCTCGGTTTTGATGCAGCGGATAGCTCGGGTCACTTCAATAGCGGAAGCCTCATCTCCGGAACATTTGCCACGAAGTGGTTCCTTCAAATTTGAGAAAAGATCAAAGTCTGACGGACTCATATGAGGACTTCAGGGGAGGAGGGGCTGACGAAGCTCTTCCCACCCACTTTTTCCTAAATTGCGTTGTGCAGAAGCAGCTATTCCGCGATCATCATCCGGTTTGGTATCTGGTCTTCCATCAGTTGATTTGAAACCCACTTTGCGGCAACCTTGCTCTTCTCATGAAATACGGCCAAAATTCTAAAAACTGGTGCCGTTGAGATGCTTTCTTCAATGAGCAATTTTTTCACATGTCAAGCGAGATTTTCTCCCAAAATGGTGTTTACGAAAGCCACCAAAGTGTCGTCAGAAGCCTTGGCAGCCTCCCCCGCTTCTTTGATCGTCTGCCGCCACGAAAGCGCAATGCCCAATGACAAGCCGTATTTCGATCCACTGTATCATCTCCACAAACTTCCTGCAATGCTCTATGGGTTTTTATTGGGTTATTACCAAGTAAAGATCCGATTTTGATGAACGAGCGATGATCATCACGCAATATCTGACCAGATTTGCTTTCGTCCTCCGATTTCCAATTATGCGCAGACAAAATAACAAAAGGAAAAATCTGATGTACCCAACACATGACTTTCTCCATATCTGTAATATTTCCAAATAGATAACATAGTGATAAATGTTTTAAGAAACTGCGAGAAAATTTTAGACTTTACAACCAACAAAAATAAACTCAAACCATAGCCATCTGATATTGAATATAGCCGCAAAGCTCCAACAATTAAGAAAAGAAAAAGGACTAAGTCGTAACTAAACATCAATTGTTAACAATAGTCGGTAGGTGGCGTGGTTGTGGCAGCTAAAAATGTAAGATATCTCTTAAACAATGCATTATACGGAAAAATATTTCATACAAATGTTGTGGAAAATTAACTTTTGTACAACGTTTATTCCAGTATATGTTTACATTTATCCAATATTAAAGCAAATATTTCAAAATAACTGATAAGTGACAAGAGTAAACACCCACTTCCGGTTGACCAATATTTACCAAAAACTAATAAATTCTTCTAAATTTTATAAAAATGTTAAATATAAAATTTCGTGTTGACCTGAGCAATAATTTTTGAGTTAGGGCACCCACAAAAAAGCTATCACATACACACAGACATCATCGAGAAAATGGTCAAAACGTGTTCAGGGTGCCTCAAAACGTGTATTTCCGTTGAAATCTCGAAGTCGATTTTTTTCGTGAAAACAATACTTCCCTATACTACGTATGAAGAAAGTAAAAAGAGACATAAGACGCTGTTTACTGGAAGTTCCGCTTTCAACTGAGGTAATAATCAAAAGATTGCACCAACCAACCGCTCGTGCATGCGCACTTTACATTACTTTTGAAATGATCCTCGCATTATTAAAACAATTAGCATTAATATCCCGTGCAAACGTTCATTTTTTAAACTCGTTTGCTATGGATACGGTTTCAGTGAACGAATTTCGAACTAGCTGCATCAATTTACAAAAGTTTCTATCTAGAAAATTCAAATAACGCTTGATTCTTTCTTCTCTTAAATTCCCTGAGCATTGGCTGTGCATTCTACTTTCTCCCAATTTGTTTTCCCCTTTAAGATTTCACTCTGTTGACGTAGCCGTGAATAGGTTCCGCATTGCAGGCAATATACATAACAAGCATGCCTACATAAACTGCATTTTATCATTAATAGCAACACTTGATCTACTACTGAAAAAATTATTTTTTCTTGATTAGTACGATTTTTCATTCATCGTTTTATCGAGCCAAAGCAATTAAAACCTTATTTCGAAAATTTTGGTGAGAACAATAAATTGAATTGCTTTATAACATCCCATTGGCACAATCCAAAAATAGGACTTGATTTAATTGCGACAGCTCGTAATTAGCACACATCGGAAAATCACCGCATAATTTTTTTACTTCATTTGTGGAGCGTTTTTTTCCGGGACCTTATGCAATTTACACCGAGCTTAAAATAACACCATGCCTCAGCATTTATCCGATTTGGCATCGATCAAAAACAAATCAGAGGAAAAATGAAAAAGCATCAGTGTAAAAAAGTCTCAATTCTGGAAGTTCTGAAATTTATATTTTCCCAGTTTGCAACGAGATGAATAAAAGCACGTCACTGCGGTCGAGAGGAGGAAGAGGATTCGTTTTTCACCTTAAAGAATAAACACGGGCATCGTTATACAGGATAAATTGACGTAAATTTTAACATTTTTATTTGCCGGGATTACGTCACGCCATATTTAGTGAAGGAGTTTAAATCGGAAGTGATCTACACATTCTGAGGTGCCATATAAGTTAAAATCAAGTCTAAATAACATTTTTGTTTGTTTTGTTACATTTTTCGATTCGCTTTTTCATCATAGCCTCGCGAGCATCCGGCCCGCGAGAGTCAACATACCAAATGAAAAACTATAAGTTTTTCTTATCGCTTTAATTAAACTACGAAAGATATGTTTGTGTACTTGGAATAGAGCTCAATTATACTGTATTGATTTTTGAATCTACTTTCGGTGAATCGCCAATAAAGACGGCTGAAATGTAACCAACATGCGCATCTGGTCATTTATGACCTTTCCATGACTATTGGAAATACCAGGGTATTTTTGAAATTGAAGTGCTTATTCTGGAATTGAGTACAAGATGAGTTTTCCACAAACACGGGATCGGTTTCTTAGAGTATCAGAATTTGCTTTCTTAATCTTACATTTTCTTCTGCTACGATGTCTGTTTACGACAAAAAGAGTGGTAAATGTAAAGCTGAAACTCGGAAAGAAATAGAGTGAAATAATCGGTGTGCGGTATTAAAAGAAGACATACGTATGTAGGGCGAAGGGGGCGATAAATTAGTTGGGGAATTTCTTTGAGTTGTTAAAGAAGAGGACATAGGAATGACCTGGACGCTGAGAGAAAAGTTTTCCAAAACTTGAAATAGAGAGAGAATGGATGGCTGTGATGCGAAGCAGTCTCACAGATAAGGATATTTGCGGAAATGATGATTTTTTTAAAGGACGTTGGTGTGATAGACGAGATCGATGATCTTTAACATGACATAGAAATACTTGAATATTTTTCGGTGAAACTTCCCTATCGTCAATCCGATCAACTTACCTTTCCAACCAAGAGCTCAGAGAAGTGTTGAAGATGGATGCTATACACAAGATAACCAAGCCCTTCCCATTGCTAAACTTCACTTTTTCATCGTTTACTTAAACAGCGATAATAACTTGTCTGATATTCTGTGTCGCCCTTTTGATAGTCTCAACAGTACTAAGGTTTTTTTGTGCGGCGGGCGGGATGGTGTCCCCGGATTACCGGCGGCGCCCGCGCACGATATGTTCTGTGGCCGTGACCTTGACAAGACGACCGAGAGGTTCCGTGCAATCAGATTAAGAGGCTACGCGCCTCTCCTCTCTTTTTCCGCATTGTGATTAAAAAGAGCTTTTTTTGAATCATTGGTCAAGTTCTAAATTTCCCTGCAATTATGCCATTTTAGGGATTGCAATAATAAGCTTACTGTTTACTTGTTTATCACATGGAATAAGCACCGATCGCGCAATAAAAAAAAACCTTTCCAAATATCATAATTCTACAATTTCAAGTAAAATTCGTGATTTAAAAAAGCGTTTTCATCATAAAAATTTCGTTCTGTATATATTTTCGTTTACTCCAGGTTCATTATATTTAAACCACATAATAATCCCCTCGGTTGGTTTTTAACGCGATTAATTAAAGTAGTATAGTAGGCAGAGAACAGGGCCTTAAAATTATTTTATAACATATTTTTAGTTTAAATACTTTTTACTTTATGGAAATTCTTTTAAAATCTTTAAAAATTAACATTACAGCGTGAAACGCTCCCGCCAATTGAAATTATTTCATATTATTCTTCCAAAGTTCAAACTTTCAACCGATTATTTGGATCTCACGCTATATATCCTCCTAAAAGCAAACGATTGGTGAATATTTGAATCTTGACAAGCAGTTTAGAAGGGACATTACTGTACTCGAAGACATGGCTCAAGGTATGGGGCTTCCTTAAACGTCTTTTACGTCACAAATAAAAAACGAGTCCATGTAAAAAGCAGCTTACAAAAATGTGTCGGTTAGTCTTTCACGTGAGCGTCGATAAACCGCAGTAGCATAGGCAAATGACAAATGCGAAGGTTAAATAAAATTACGGCTTTTTTAAAATAGACTAATAAATGCTCTTATATTTGTTTCTCGTTCGTGTTATTATTATCCAAGTGCTATCGTTCCACTAGTTCACACGAATGCCACCATCAACTCGATGAATATGTGGGCAAACTAGTTAATGTCTTTTCCAATTGTCCTCTGGATTTTGAAATTAGTAACATTGAAAGAGTTCGCGTAACAAATCGGGAAGGTTTAGACAAGGGTATGCTAGCGCTAGGGTTGGAAGAAAATATGCAATGAAAACAAAACTAAATGCATCGCTGCGAAACGACTCCTAGATATAACTAACATTTCTTTCTGTAGCCACTGCATAGTTCTTCTCATTTTCCTGCATTCACTCTTGTGCGTTTTAATTAGAATGCAGAAGCCGCCTTCTTGTTAATTTACGATTCCACATGCCACTCGTGCAGCGTCCTGCTCGCTCAAGGGGGTCGCCTCCTCTTCATCAAATTTCGTAGCAGCCCTGCAGTGTAAAAATGCGGGGTGACTTGGTTCTATTGGAAGACGTTCCGCCGCCTCCCTCCCTATCCCTCCTCCATGCAGCCACGCGAAGCTCCGCCTCCCCACTCCTCCTACCCCCTTCTCCTACCGAGACTACCCCGCTTTGCCGCCGAACACCGAGACCGGCTCAAAAATTCAATGAAAGGGGCAGTAACTTCCTAAGAATTGGAACAGCTGAGGTCGGGGATTCTTTGTTTTTTTCCCTTTTTCAACTTTTAACTGCTGCGTAATAAATAACTCCGACGCTACGCCTCTAAACAACAGTGTGTATTCTACCGAGGATTCGCGGTAGTTATGGAGTTGGAGCGAAACGAAAGATATTACCTAATACAATCATCCACGGCGGAAGCTGAAAGAAAAAAACGAAGTTAGGATGGTCTCGCATCATCGTCGGTCCGTGTTATTGCGATATCTCGCCGCTTCGGCTCGGTCCGGCGTGGCGAATAGCTTAACGTGCCGAAAAGGGGAGGAATCGATCGACAAACCAATCCGGCCAATAGAATTAAATGCGATAGGAGCTGTGCGAAGGGGATTTATGAGCGGTAACTGGTGTTGTGACTCTAATCAATGCTGGAATCAGGAATGACGGATGTTACGCGGAACAATGCCTCGTGTAGTTTCTAGGGACTCGTTCGGAAAAATTCCAAAAGGATTTCGCTTGCCGAATTTCCCGAAAGATGACAAATACGAGTTAAAAAGTATGTGGTGCAAACGGTGGTTATGGATGACTTCGGGTAACTGGTGGTGAAGGGGACAAAGTATATAATAATAAAGTGACAAATTTCAAACGAAAAATGCTCTCAGCTGTGTATGATCTGGATTTTACTTTAAAATACCATGATTATCAAGAGATAAAACCTTTTCTCTAAAAATGTATTGTTTTTCTTAGTGCATACAGTATGACATTACAATGCTTGTGTTATTTTGATTGTACTTAATGCAATATTGATAATTAAAAGTTTGCTACATTTAATAAAACAACGTGATTTTTTATTAGTTTTATTCGAGACATTTTTAATATAACCAAGTAATTTATACCATGCGCATTTATAATGATGATTTCAATACAACAAAACATAAAAATAACACCAAGCGATGGCCCACGCATTTCATTACTGGCGCATGATAAAATTCTCTTTATAATAATTCATAATATTAAAAAGTGACTGTGAGTGATTTCCACTCTGATATCTACGCCTGCGCTTCTCAAGAGAAAGACTAATAACTGGTGCTCTCTGGCAAATTGATATGTTTCCGGGTTCCTTGTTTCGCTCGGTGCGAACGAATACCGAAGACAGTCTCGTGAGACCACCCTTTAGGAACAGAAAGCGTCTCGTAAAACAATTACAGCCGACCAGCCTGCCTTTAAGAGAAGGCTCCTACTACGGGTTAGGTTGAATTGAAGCGGCTGCGAGGACACGATCTGTTATCAACGACCGAAATTTCGTCGATGCAGTCTGAAATGGCTCTCAGAAGGACCTTTATCCGTAAAACTCGTCAGACACACCAGTCTGACGTAATGTCCCGGGATTCTTTTCTGCATTCCATCACGCCTGTTCGTACTTAACGCTCGTTTTACAGTCCCAAGCGAAAATATAAATAATAATAAGTTTATTTGTCCTTAGGATGTTACAAACTAGCACAAAGGATACGCCAAAGTACAATAAAATTATATTAGCATTAAAATATTCATTATCGCTCTAAAAACATCTAAACAAAAGAAACTCGTTAACAGATTTCTTTAAGACATGCGTGCTCCTTAATTCCTTAATAGAGTTTGACAATTTTTTTAATTCAGCGGTGCCCAAACTTTTCTAATGGCGGGCCACATCAGTGGTTGCGAATCCCTTGGCGGGCCGCATTGGAAGTTGCCAATTCTTCGGCGGGCCGGATTAGAGTTTAAATAGGAAATTTTCTATATATTTTGTGGTGCCATATAAGAGAAAATCGTGTCAAAATAAGGTTTTCATGGCTGACATTTCAATATTTAAAGTTTTATTATGAAAATTTTCAAAAAATGTATGAATTTGTGTGTTAAATTTTTCGAATTGATTTTTCGCCTTAAAGTGTTGCGCGGGCCGCACAAAAATCCTTCGCGGGCCGCATTTGGTCCGCGGGCCGTAGTTTGGGCACCGCTGGTCTAATTCACATAGCTTTGGGTCCTTCACTACAGATTTTTAACATCTGCTGTAGAACATGCAGGTCATGATCCCTTCGCGTACTATATGAAAATGACAATTTTTACCAAAGATAAACATGTTATTCCTTACAAACAATTCAGCGTGAATAATATATAATGATGGAATTGTTAATAGATCCAGCTTTTTAAATATTGGGCGGCAGTGGGCTCGGTATAGTTCATTGCACACAGGTCTGATTATCTTCTTTTGGATCTTAAAAACCTCACTAATCTGGGAGGAGGAGCCCCAGAGAACAATACCATAAGTGGCACCGGAATGCAAGTGAGCATGATACATTAATCTTAATATTTCAATGCTTATTTAGCCATATATAACGTCCTCGCCATTACAAAACGCTATAACATATTTTAGTTCCTTGAAGTTTGCACTTAAAGAGGATATGCTGTTTTTAAAAAATCTGATGCGGCCACCATATGACTTTCTCCAGATCTGTAATTTTTCTAAAAATTTCAAATAGGTTACATAATAATAAATATTTTAAGAAAATGCGAGAAAATTTTAGACTTGACAAAGAACAGAAATAAACTTAAACCATAGCCTTCCAATATTGGATATAGCCACAAAGCTCCAACAATTAAGAAAAGAAAAAGGAGCGTTACTAACATAAGACGTAACTAAGCGTCAATTGTTAACAATAATCGTCAGTAGGTGGCGTAGTGGTGGCAGCTAAAAATATAAGATATCTCTTAAACAATGAATTATATGGGAAAATATTTCAAACAAAGATTGTAGAAAATTAAATTTCCTAAAACTTTTATTCCAGTCCATTTTTGTATTTATCAAATATTAAAGCAAATATTTCAAAATAACGGATAAGTGACTAGAGGAAACACCCACTTCCGGTTGACTGATGTTTACCAAAAACTAATCAATTCTTGTGACTTTTATAAAAATGTTAAATATAAAATTTCGCGTTGACCTGATTAATAGTTTTTGAGAGCACCCACAAAAAAGCTATCACATACACACAGAGACATCATCGAGACAATGGCCAAAACGTGTTCAGGGGACCTCAAAACGTTTATTTCTGTTGAAATCTCGAAGTCGATTTTTTTCATGAAAACAATACTTTCCCCTATACTGCGTATGGAGAAAGTAAAAAGGGTTGAGGCCTACGGCAATATGATAATGTTTAAAAAGAAGGAGATTATTTTCGTATTTAATTCCTTTTCCTCTTAGTTGCTTCAATTTCTCACGTATAGATCGATTTTGTTGCCTTTGCGAATAACATGCATGCACTCGCAATCATTCTTACTCCTCTATTTTCTCTCTTCATTCGCTCTCCTACTATTCACCCCTACTCCGTCCGTCGCCATTAACTTGTTTCCATTACATTCTTTTGAATCACTTCATTTGGTGCCCTTGGCTTTTTTTAACTCGCTCTCGTTTTATCTGATAGTCTTTTCTGCGATTCTCGATAGCCCTTTTAATTAATTCTCAATTTTCCCTCCGCGTTTTTTTTTCTTTTCCAGAGATATTCGCTGCGTCTCATTACTTTTCAATATTACTTTCTCTTGACGTCCCTTATCTTCGTATATTTTAATTCGGGCAAGAGCTTCGCTTTAAAAACTATTATGAGCTTTAATCTCGATTTTATGGTAGAAGTCTCGATTTTTCCGCGGCAGTACCTGATTACGTCCCGTCGTTCCAACCAGTTGAAAAAATCGTAGTTTGTGAAATTGTGAAATTTTCTGTAAATTATTCAACTACATACATAATATTCAGAGACCACAAAATTTATTTATTTTAATCAGAGGGAAATTAAAAATTATGAATTAAAAACACGTCATTTTCAGGTTTTTCCTGCTCCATACATGTCATATCTTGATTTTTCTTCTCATCAGAATACCGTCAGTTTTTTAAACCATCATAATATCACCGTCAACAAAAAGCCTGGAAAACTTTTTAAATTTCTTTCTCACATACGTATAGAGAAAGTATTGCAATCGCGGAAAAAATCAACTTCAGAATTTTGACGGAAATACACGTTTTAGGTGTCCCTGAGTCCAATAAAGTCGTTTTCACCATGCAGTCCCTGCAGAGGCGGACTTAGACGGTGCGAGGACCCTAGGCAATTGGAGTTTGCGAGGCCCACGACTTGCGATTTATGAATACGAGTTTATATTTTAATGAAAAAAACATGCAAACAAATTTTGAATTATTTATTTATATATATACTTACAGCTTCTTATGTCGATCGTGAGCCAGTCTTCAAATGGATTAGAGGCAGTTGGTTCACTATAGTAACAACATTGAGCCATGGTTCATAATTGTACAACTAGCAATTTCACATCGAATCCGTCTAGAAAATCTTCACTTGTTTTAAAACAGCGGTTTTCTACTCTTTATGTGTTGGGAGTTGCTTTTCACCGTTGCACGATTATAGTCAAATGAACTAAAATATCGGTTTTTATCATATAACGGAAAGTAATCATTTTCTCTTAAGATGCGAATCGGACCTTTCCGAACAATGTTGCTCAATTGCTTATGGGTAAAAGGGAAAATCTACTCACACCAAGATCGCTAAAATTGGTTAATGCACTAGGCTATTCCCCAACAGCAACAAGTTGACGAAGCACTACTATCATAGACATCACACCATTTTGGGCTATTTTGAATAATTACACCTGTTTCAGCTCCAGTTTGCACAGTTATGCTGGCGTCTTCAAGATTTTCACTTCTGCTTTCACAGGTAAAATAAATGAGATTTTTATTTTTCTCACTAACGCTGCAACTAGAACCATTTTTGTCGCTGCACTACTTGAACAATTTCTTCAAAGATCCGTTACACTTATGTTGCGATTCTTCCAAAAGAGCACGCTTTTTCCCTTTAAATGCTCTTGATTCAAACTTTCTATCTTTATCCCGATCTCTCCCTGATATTTGAATGCTTAAATGGGGTTAATTATTCTTCTTAATGTAATAACGCTAAACTAAATATTTTAGTCAGATTAAAATAACGATGTTAATTATGGTTATGATTCACGAATACATAAAAACGCCCTGCGATAACGCCACTCAGCTATTGGCGATTCACGGGAACTGCGAACCAACTATGAGGACCAGCGAAGTCCGACTGATCGAGTCCTCGAACACGCCAGTTAGTTCTCTTTTACAAGATCGTCTTCAACATCTAAAATACATGACTAGTTCTTTGTGCTGGGACTTTTCAAACTCTGTAAACATTTCTTTCACTTCTAATATTAAGATACTGACTTATTGACTCAACGCCGTCCAAAGTAGATTGTACGATACATCTGCCGAGAACTTCACATCCCGCCGTCCGACGTAAAATTTACGTCCAGAAAAGAGCGGTGGAATTAAATTTGTTTTGATTTTGGATTTCCAAGTGAGAGATGGGGCTAGTTGAGGTTTATTTCTTTTCATCGTTCGACTTGATCTCTAACACATCCGCAGAACCTTTTAACCTTGGCACAAGAGGCTTTCAATTTTTCTTTACTCTCTTCACGGCGGCATTCCGTGCGTGACTGCACACGCTCAGTGTTTCTTTCTTCCTCTCTCCATATCTGTTTCTTTTAATCGCTCGTCGCTATTCTCCAAATATCCGCGAAAGATCTCTAGACGATGTTTCGAGCGCGATTAAACGCGTTTCTTTCCTAGTTTGCCTTTAGAAGCCAGGCGCGAGGCCCTAGGCCTCGCAATTACTCAAAATAGAAATTTTGCGGAGATGACCGATGCAGCTCAATAATGAAGAGAGTAGTTTATTCACAAAATGTCGATTTATTCAAAATGACTGCAACGATTTCGATTAAAATTCACTCAGTTGTAGAGATTGGTGTCGTCAACAATAAATAAGCCATATTTCTCAAAAATAACTACATAGAGTCCAACACATTAAAATATATCGTTTTTACGCCCAGCTCTCCCCAATTATCCCGACAATATTTCTTCAGCAATAGTGCTTCAGCGCCTATCTGCTTTCGCCAATCCGCATAATACTTAATATTGATGTGTAGTATAATTTATCAAGTTGGATTTATACATACGTGAGGTAACGAATACATTAATACCCAGCACCGTAACTAGGGCGGGGTAAGCGGGGAATCTGCCCAGGGCGTAACTAAAGAAGATACTTGTTAAAGGCAAGTTGTGCATGTCACAAGGACAGGGGAGATTTCACTACTGTACTTGTTCCAGACATTACTCAAAACAGAAACTATAAATTTCGATGATGTTATTGATGGGTTTGCTGCATTAAAATCATATAGAATAACTCTTTAATGTTAAAATATTTATACTTTCTGTATTTAAATTATGTATGTGTGTAATTTTGTATGTAATTATATTTATGTACATTACGTACATTTATAGTAAGAAATTATATCATTTATAGTTTATTTTTATTTATTAATTGTTCACCCTAAATCCATATAGGTATTACAGAATTTTTTATGGAAGGGGCGCATATTTGGTAGTTAGCCCCGGGTACTCAAATATCTAGTTACAGCGCTGTTAATACCATTTACGTGCAGAAGACATTTTCGGCGAATTTGTTGTTTTTGTAGCAATAGGAGTTTTTTCCAATCAAGAAAGAGTGTAGTGAGACCAGATGCATACGTATATGCGAGTTTGTGCAATTTATATTGTACCGATATTTTACCGTAGCTAACTATAGACTAACAGGCATAATTGACCACAGGGACGATTGCCGCAAAATCAATGCCACACCCTCTCGGAAAATGGTGTTTTCGCCCCATTAATCCATCAGGTCTGCTGACGGGTATATCATTATCATCATACTAGAAACAAGTTAGGAAAGTGTACTGTGTACCATAAATAGGCGCGCTTCGAGCAATGGACTATTTGAAACTAAACGATATACGGTAATTCTTCTATATGCGCGTGTTTCATATGCGCCGTTTCGCGAAATCGCGCATAAATTATTGTAGCAAGTTTCAATGTTCGGGGAGGTAAGTTAAACTTACTTGCGCTCTCCTGTCGTAACACACATTGCAGGGATCACTAAATGTATTCATGAGTCCATACAGAGACCAGATTGACTGTTTTTGTTTCCTAGCACTAGGAAATTTCTGAGAGAAATCATTTAATGCGTTGTTCAGAGCAGTAAATCGAGACATTTTTATTAAAGCATTAAATTATGAATGAATTTCCGTATTTACTCGATCAACTCTCACACTTATCCTTAAAATATTGTGAATAGAACATTTGGGGTGTAATTACGCCTACCGCGTATCATTTATTTTTTCTTAATTCCACTTCGAGAAGTAAGTGAGTCTGAATTTCAGAATTTGAAATGTTTTATCTTAAAAAAACTCTTCGCGGCAATTTTCAGGAACGTAACCCTCACGAATGTGGAGGAATTACTATAGTTTGTTGGAACGCACACCATAAAACAGCGAAACACCACGGACCAATTTTATCTCTGTCCATTAAAAATGTCTTCCCTCCCGTAAGTTGGTGCATTAATAAACGTATTTACTTAATTTTAGTATAACGACTAAATACTGCAAAACGATATATCAGAAACGATGCCAAGGAAATATTAAAACTTTAATTACCGATTTATGTTCTAATCTGTTGTAATTAATATATCGAAAACTAAATTAAAGGCTACCTCACTTGAGTTAAGTGGTTGTAATATTTACGTTGACGTTATTTTCTTCGTCGTAGATAATACATTTTCTTCCGCTTAGAAAATCGCGCATGTGCATGTAAGGAAATTAAACGTATTTTCGTAATTATAGCTGATCTTATTTACTACTAATATTGTTTTTATTCTACTTGATAAGTTATAGAGTTTCAAGAGGCATGTAAAGGTTGGGAAAACTAGTTGCGTATTTGGGCTACAAAACAGCCTTCCTCTGTGATGAGTCACCGATATAATATTCTATGAAAGAGCGGCGAATCACCTTTGAGAACAGTAGCTTTGCAACCCAAATGCGTATCTGGTTTTCCAAACCTTCTAATGAATGTTGGAACTATCAAAACAGTCTAATAAATTTCAGTCATTGGGGGAGCTTGCTAATTTTTTTTTTAAGTATTAGTTTTATAATTGAATTATTATGCGTTCTTTTCACAAAGTGAACGCATATATGAGAGGTCGTTTCCGCCCGTCCGTCCGCATGTTAAAACTCGGGAACCGCCGAACATATTTTGATGAAATTTGGTATTGGGGAGTTTTGCTAAAATTGGTCGACCGATTCCAATTTTGGTTAAAATCGGCCAATAATTACGACTCCTTTACATTAAGACCTACGTGTAGTTTAAATGTCCCTTTGTTCCAACTCGGGGGGCGCTTGACGCATTGTGATGAAATGTGGTATTAAGGAGTTATGCTAAAATTGCTCGACCGATTCCAGTTTTTGTTAAAATCGGCCAATAATTACGACTCCTTTACATGAAGACCTACATGTATTTCACAACGTACCTCGCTTGCTTCTCGTTAAGTTCTCATCTGAACGAAAAATATTGAGAACATCATGAAATCTCAAAGATCGCATTTGGAAACTGTGTACTCCGACATGGAGTAAACCTTTTCAATCTTGTTTGGTTGCGTTACGCATAACGTTATCGAACACTGCTCTACTGATATATCTAGTAAATTATGGCAAAAATATTACAGGCTTGAGGGCTACATGTGGCCCACGGGCCATAGTTTGGAGAGCCCCGTTTACTCCGACATGGAGTACACCTTTCCAATCTTGTCTACATCTATAATTGCTTCAACGTTTTTCTTGTCATCCAGCATTAGTTTGGTCTTTCAATTAATCCTATTCAGTGGTTACGAAAAATAAACATTTTCTTGTGGTGGAATGATTGATTAAAAACATTGAACACCAAGAAGCTTCAAAACAAATGGACTTAGTTGCTCTGAAACCTGGTTTATAAACCTGGCCAGCGGTTAGGTTCAGTTTTTTTCCGGTAATTAAAGTAATTTATAGTGGGTATCTCAATGAAGTTACTGATACCACGGGCTCGAATCATAACTTGCATTTTTGCATTCTGAAAATTTCATTAAATTGAAAGAATATTAAGTCTTTCAGGAAAAGATCCATCGTATTCCACCTGGAGATCATAGACAGGGTGGGATAGATTTCTTTCGTAAACAACTAGAAACTCGAATTACTATTCAGTCATTCAATGGTTTTTAAAAATATGAAAAATGTGTTGCTGAATTTGATCTTGGAAGAAAAATCAAAAGCAAAAAACGGTAGAGTTTTGTGAGAGGAAAATATTAATATAATAAAAGCCAAGGTTATGTTGGTACGTACGTTGGATCGTTTGTCCGGAACGCTCTATATAAATCCCCATAAGAGAACAATTAAAAATTCCTTTTTTTCACTCGCAAGCTTCTTTTTTTGCAAAAATTAAATGAAAAGTAATTGACCTACTATCTTCGGGCAGGGACCATTAAAAAAATAACATTCTTATTCTTATCGTCGATTTTTGCCTTCGGTTCGAAATCGCTGAAATTTTGCTTAAGAATTTAATATTTTGTCAAAATATCGCGTTTTTAGTGAAAGGTTCCCTTGACGATTAAGTAGATTGTTGTATTCGAGATCCTTATTGACAATAAAAAACAAAAACAAAACAAATTGTTTATCCTAGAAACCGCTACATTTGTGTTAACAAACTTTTTATATTACAATATATGTACTTTGACACTATAAGTATAACAAAACACCCATTTTTTGGCATGAGGAGAACAAAATAAAAACACGGATGTGACCAACACGACTTCCTCCATACCTGTAATATTTCTGCATTCCATATAGGTTAAATGGTAATAAATATTTTAAGGAACTGAGAGAAAAATTTGAAGACTTTACAAAGAACAAAAATAAACTAAAACCGTAGTCTTCTGATATTGGATATAGCCCCGAAGCTCCAATAATTAATAAAATAAAAAATAAAAAGGAGTGTAAAGTGTTTACAACGGTCGCCAGCAGATGGTGTAGTTGTGGCAATTAAAAATTTAGTTTTTAAAATATCTCTTCAATGGGAAGATGTTTTGAACATTAAATTTCCTACGAATTTTACTCCAGTACTGTTTTACATCAAATATTAAAGTAAATGTTAAATAGACAGAATATTTCCTTAAAAATGCGTTCTGCAAAAAAATGTTTCAAACAAAAGGTATAGAAAATAACATTATCTATGACGTTTATAATAAACAAAATTTACATTTATAAAGATTTAAAAGAGTTATTGGCCAAAAACCAAAATATGACTTGAGTAAACATCAACTTTCGTTTGAGCGATTGCTGCGAAAACCTAATCAGATTTTCATTATATAGTATATAGTAGTATATCTTTATAAATATAAATTTTGGTCTTGATACGAGTGTAAGTTTTTGAGTTAGAGCTCCCACAAAATCGTATCACATACAGAGAGACACATACCTCATCGAGAAAATAGTCAAAAAGTGTTTAGGGGACCTTAAAACATATATTTCCGTTGAAATATCGAATTCGATTTTTTTAATGAAAACAATAATTCTCTATACATACTTCGTATATAGAGAAAGCAAAAATTAAGGTATTTACTAGATTATTGATAGTGAGAGAGTTTTGTAGATATCTCTTTATGTAGCGCTCACGCTAAGAGGTGTTGAATCGTTTCGAAGCGAAGAGGGCCAAACATAAACATTCTTTTAGATTTTCAATGCCACCCAAAAAAACCACGTTTAACTGGCATCAAATCAGATGCGCAAAGAAAGACTGCTTCGAGAGCATCAGAAACATCAGAACTCACAAAGAGACGCATAGAAAAACAGAGATTACGACAAGAAGCAGTTCGAAACTCTTTCCAAACGAGAACAGATAGAAGCTTAGCGTGTTTTAGCTAGACTATTGATGGAAATTTAAATAAATATTTATAACTCTCTAATGCATACACCCCCCCCCCCCCACGCAACGCCGGGTAATTCTGCTAGTATCCTATATATTTAAGAAGCAGCTATTTATAATGATTACTGATATTTTACGAGATATAAAGAAAGGTTCATATTTTGTCACCATTAAAGTGCCACTCCCGATTATGCCACATAAACCATTTATATCATTTCCTTATTTTCTTTGGCCTTATGTCATAAATATAAAATTTCACAACATCCCTCCCAGTAGTTTTGCAGATAAAACATCTGGACGGACGGACAGACGGACACGACCTGACTATAAGGCGTTTATTTTACTTTTTGTAAAGAACGCCTAAAAATCTATATTTTTCTCTCCAGTGCTCTTATACAACCTGTAAGATATACTAGATTAAAAATTTTCATGGCCAATATTTGATGAGTAATAAAAAATTAAACGATTAAGTATTGAGCTACATTCGCAGATTTTTCAAAGCTAAAACGAATCTTTAGTTATATTTGCCGAAAAAGTCTGTATTTGTAGGTAAATTGTTGCAAAACAGATATATGAAGTTAAATTTCAAAATTCTTGAAGTAAGAGACTGGCATATTGCTGCATACTGGTGGATTCCAAGACCTCTTAAAAGTTTAAGTTGAGTGAAAGAAAGTAGTTTGGTTAGCAAATTTAAAAATGTAAGCCCAGGTACTTGATTAAAATTTTTACGAGACGATAAAATTTGAAAGGACTATTTACGGACTGCTTACTGTAGTCGTTTAAAAAAGGGAGTGGTAAAATAAATTTAGACTTGAAATACCAAAGGAAAACCAAGGTCTAAGGTAAAATGTATGCTGTGAATTTTTGCGATGCCAATTTCAATTCCTATATGAGAGTTACTGTCAATATTCTTTCGATATGGGTTTCTAAGTACCTTACGAATCAGGTAACATCAACAAAACTATCAAGTTTGTAGGAAATGACCCAAAGTCATGTGTATCAAACTATACAATAATCATCTATCTTCTTCAATCAAGAAAATAAGGAGCATCATGTATTTTAAAATCCGTGCATGAATTTATTATGTCTAAATGTGTACATATTATTACTGAATTTATGTGATAGTTTTTTTTCTCTCTGAGATATCCATTGTAACATCACATGGACAAATAAACTTTTAGCCTACTTTCCAGAATAGAAATAGGTTTATAGTTTATTCATTGTGTCTGTCTGTCTGTCCGTCCTTCTGCCCCCCCCCCCCTCCGTATTAACTTTTGAAACACTATAACAATTTTCATGAAACTTGGCGGAAATCTCGTGCTACTGGAGCCGAGTTCCCGAGGATGGATTTTGTTGCAAAGATTGAAAGTCCCGGGTTCTATTCCAGGAACTATCCTTCCCATTTTATTTACAGGGGAAATCTGAAATCCATCGTCCATGATGATTTTCTCTTGCACATAAAAATATCTTATTATTGTAATATCGGAGCGTAATCTGTACTATTCTCCGGGGAAAGGAATGGGGATTTTATTTTTTATCGTAGAATGTTGCTTACGGATCGTATTTCTTCGAATTTCGCCTAAATACTGATGTGTCCGCAGTTTTATCACTCATTACGAGAGTGTTGCCATTGCAAAGGCTACTGTTGGATTCGGCTTCGATATATATATAACACGCGTTATTTCTTCCACACAAATATGCATGATGAATTTAGTTTTCCGCTCAAATATATTTTTAATGTTTTATAATATTAAATTATGAAATTTGGGAAAACAAAAGAGCAACTCATCCTCCGCAGTTATTTTAAAGCTATTAAAGCCAATATAAGTAATTGCTGCATCTCATGTAATTTAAGTAGGAAATTAGGCATCATAAGTTCCGTTTGAATCATTTTGTTTATTATTAGACGTTCTTTACCAGCAAAGCAGTAGTAGCGGAACGCCTTATGGGCACGTCCCGTCCGCCCGTCGTTACTTTCATCTCCTAAACCGCTTGACGGATTTTAATTAAATTAAGTAGAAGTGGTCCTGATTAAAATTTATCGCCGGATTGTGATTTTTAATTAGAACTTCCACTTTACATAATTATTTTAATAAAATAATAGTTGTATCTCGTTCAATGACATCCGTCGAGCAATAATAAAATACCATAAGTTTCTCTCCCTATCTCTCTTATGATCTGTAAGGCAGAGATTACAAATTTATTGGGATAGAGGACTCCATTTACCACAAATACGTCCGCGAAACCACATAATTATGAGTATATATGTTACGGTAAAGGTAGGTAATCGGGAAATGTATGCATTTATCGGTAAATGTGCACATTTACCACCAAGCTCGGTAAATGTGGAAATAAGTAAGAGTGAGAAAAGCTACACTTTAATAATTACGTTAATTAATAACAAAAACCATCGAGGGTTCGGCTCCGCTGGTACATATTAAGATGAACGCTTCCCAACCCGAGGAAGGAACACAGTCAACGTGAGGAGGAACCAAAAACACTTCGACTAACTTACCCAACCCGGTGGGGCCGAGTAAAATTTTCCTTCATGCTCAAATTTAGTTTATTTAGTTGTGCACATTTACCAGGAAATTTACACTTTTATCGGACAACGCACATTTACCGTACTTCTAAACTGCAACAGATGTTCGCAACGCCGCCATGTTGCGACGTTTATCCACATTTACCTGTGACTCTAGGTAAATGTGTACATTTTCTCAATCCAATCCGTAAAAGTATGTTATACTTGCATTTACCGAACTTGGTGGTAAATGTGCACATTAACCGGAAAATGTACACATTTACCAGGCTACGCACATTTACCGTGACATATATTATCAGAGATAAAATTCGAGAAAATCTCGAGCAAAACATCGCATATTTTGTTTAAATCGATCGCTAAGACGGTTTTCTCAGCAAACAACAATTAAAAATTCATAAATATCTCTCCCTAACTCTTAAATGATCTTTAATGTATAGATTAAAAAATGTATTCCGATAGAGGACTTCATTTGCCACAAAGATGTCTGCCAGACCACTAATTACGAGGTATAGTTTCAAAGATAAACATTCGAGATAATCCCGAGCAAAATATCGCATATTTTTTACATCGATCGCTAAGACGGTTCTCTCGGCAAGCAACGATTAAACATTATATTATTTTTCTCTACCTAGCTCTTATATAATCTGAAAGCTATATATCATTCGGATAAAGAACAATATTTGCCACAAAACAATCCGCGAGATCACATAGAGTCTACTGCGGGAAATTCTGAAAAACGTCAAAAAAATATCACAATAAACGAAGAATGTACAGAAAGAAGAAGCAAACGTCGGGAGAGAATAGCAAAATGAGGAACAAACAAATAAGAGGAAAGATAAAGCCGTGAATACGAACAAAAATGGTAAAAGCAGTAACAAACGAAGAGCAAAGAGAAAAAGAATAGTCATAGGTCGAAAGTGTGACAAACCATTTAGTTACAATGTCTTACAACAAACAAATACCTTTTTCACCTCTCCTTGTTTTCTCCCTCTCTCTCTCTCTCTCCATTCTCATTCTCTCTCCCTATCTCTCTCTTCCTTCCGTCCATTCTCTATCCCTCTCTTCCTTTCTTCCATTCTCCATCCTTCTCTCTCTTCCTCCCATTCTCTCTCCCAAAGCTCCTTTCCCACATCAACTTCGATATCGACTGTCTGCAAGTTGATAATGCACCCATCCAATTCTTTAAAACCGTAAAAAATCTTGGTCTTATTATAAATGACACGCTCACGTGGACAGACCATATCACGAGTGTTTGTAAAAAAGTAAACTGCTCCCTCTATTCATTGAACAGACTAAAAAACTTCCTACCCCAGAATTTAAAGCAAAAACTCGTATCCTCTTCTTCTGCCTCACATAGATTACTGCGACGTGGTCTACAGTGATCTATCAGTAGAGCTGTCCAATAAAATTCAAAAAACTTTAAATTCCTGCGTAAGATTTATTTTTAACCTTAAAAAATCAGATCATATATCTGACTATTACAAAAAGATGTCATGGCTTAATCTCGATTCCCGCAGGAAACTCCATATCCTTAATACACTATTTCGGCTACTGTCTTCAAACTCTCCCTCTTATCTTTCGTCGAACTATTCCTTTCTCTCTTCCCTACACGAAAAAAAACACCCGTAACTCAAGAACGCTAAATATTCCAACTCATAGAACAAAGATTTTCAGTAATTCATTTCATGTAGCGTCCTGCAGACTTTGGAATGAGTTACCCGTAAAGACAACAAAGCTAAAGTCACTGGAAGGCTTCCGCAACTCCTGCTTTCTTCATTTGATGAACAATTGCTAAACTGAATGATGTAATCCTACACACACTTCACTTTCTGCCAGATTTATCAACTCCAACATGGAAACATTGTATTGTACGCAGCCTCTGGTATTTTACATACTCCGACACTCAAGTCTATCTAGTGTGGTTTTAAAAATATATTTTTAATTGTAATTTTTTAATTTTATTTGTGTTTTATTTTAGTTTTTTAAATTTCTGTTAAATTTTCTCCTAACTTTCTTTTTCATCTTTTATTTGTAATGCAAGCATTTATATTCGAAAGTATAAAATGAAAATTCTCCATATTTATAATTATTCAAAATTGTCTCTGTTGTACTTATCTACATATGTATAAGAGAATGTATATGTATATTTCTCTCGTGGTAACCATTTTTTGTGAATTAAGATTGTAAATTTTTTTAAAAATTGTTAATATGTAAATTCTGATGTAACCAAATTGTAATGGTTAGGTGGAAGAGGGGGCTACTTAGCCTCAACCTCGCCAATAAAGACATTTTTCTTTCTTCTTTCTTTCCCTCTCTCTCCTTTCCTCTCATTCCCTCTCTCTCCCTTCCTCCCATTCTCTCTCTCTCTTCCTTCCTCCCATACTCTCCCCCTCTCGCTATCCCTTCCTCTCATTCTCTCTCCCTTCCCTTCCTAGTTTTTTAATATTTGAAACTGAATAAATACTAGCTTGTTATGCCATCTCTTATTTACATAGATAATTAACTGACCTTGAATTCATTTCAATGTCATAGGCTTACGAGTTTGGCAACAATATCGGTCGCCACAGAACGAAAACCGTTTTATTACAAAATCTGATATGGACACCATATGACTTTCTCCATACCTGAAATTTTTCTTAAAATTCCAAATAGGTTAAATGATAATAAATATTTTAAAGATCTGCGAGAAAAATTTTAAGATTTTACAAAGAACAGAAATAAACTCAAACCGTAGCATTCTGATTATGGATATAGTCACGAAGGTCCAACAATTAAAAAAAGGACCCTTACTAATTGTAAGATGTAATTAAGCGTAAAGTGTTTACAAAATTCGCCGGTTGGTGGTGTGGTGGTGGCAGCTAAAAAATAAAATTTTTAAATTATCTCTTAAACAATACATTTTATAGGAAAATGTTTCAAACAAAGGTTGTAGAAAATTAAATTTTCTACAAAATTTATTCCAGTAATTGTTACATTCATCAAATATTAAAGGAAATATTTCAAAAAACGGATAAGTGCAAGAGTAAACACCAACTTTTACAGTTTTTAAGTTAAAGGACCCACAAAATTTCTATCACACATTTTTTTTATGAAAACATTTCGTATATGGAGCAAGTAAATACTCGAGATTTTGTAGTTGAAAGCTCAATTTTGGATAAAATCAATCCGTATTTGAAATTTCACCGTAAGAAAATGAAACTTCATTATTTTCTTCGTCCTCGAGTTTAATTCCTGACTTTGTACGATGATTTTTAGTAATTTTAATGCACAAATAAAAAATAGTCTACATTCATCTCCATGATTTTAAATGAGGAAAATGAAAATAGAAAATATTAAGAATAAACAAATTGGTCAAATGAATAGGTTTAAAAACAAATCTACCACCCTATACTCTTTATTGCGGTTAAAATGGCACATTTCACTTTTCTCTAAGCTATGTAGTTTTTGCGTTATAGATACATAATTATACTTGACCGGACACTGCCTCAGACACTAAATTATTTTTATATATTTATTATGATTATCTAGAAGTGAATATGACACAAAAATTTATGTAAATTTTTTTATCGACATACATGAAAAACAAAGCAGTATATTGTAAAATATCAGCCAATGTGGAATGCGGTTAACTTTTGAGAGCGAGCAACAGTGAAATAGCAACTTGAGAGGTTGGCTTGCCGAACTTAAACATTTAATATAAATTAATGGTTGCAAAAATTATATAGGAAAAATTCGAGTAACATAATATGCATACCACGACTGCAAAACATTTTACTAGGAATGACAAAAATTTAGACAGCACTACAAGATATACAGTTAAACTAGTTGGTATGCATAATATCTAAACCAGAGAAAATTACAGTTGCCGTTTAAGTTTAAATGCACGGTTTCATTATGCAAAGTATGTAAACCTTCAGACACACTCAGCACTTCAGTCTTATAACCTAAAAATATAGTTATTATTAAGTTCACGAGTTCCCTAGCAGCTCAACGGCATACAGTAATTTTCCATCTATAATTGAAAATTTCAGTAATTTTTCCTCACATACTGATTTCAGAGAAATATGCGCAACTATTTATGTGGTAATTGATAATAAAATTGGCCTCCTTTTAGAAATTTTGACCAATAGATCGATCGATTTATTTCTAGTAACGCGAGGATATTAATTACCAATTGGCTTCTATATAAATTTTATAAAACTGTTTAATCTATTTTTAGCTAAAGGCCTGCGTTAACTTTAATCTCCATCGATCCATCTAATTATGACATAACCAGATCGATAACTTTAGGAACAGCAACATAAGTTTTGATAGATTGCCTTTGGTTGTGAACCGAAGCTGTAAATAAAAGGGGGAATCGGTGGGCTCTGATCAGAAAAAACAACGTTTCCCTACCTTTGGTGCGGTGTCTCAATTTTCCAACGGCGGGAGAAGATATTCTCACGCGATAAAATAAATTCCTCTTGGCACACTCAAACGCGCACACTGGGCATTTCATCACAGAATGACCACGTCATATCACAGGGGCGTGCAAGCTTTGAAAGGGGGAGAAATAAAATAGCGCTTTGGGGCTCACGAAAGAAATGAAAAGCGAAGATTTGACATTGGAAGTGGAAGAAAAAGCAGGGATTCACAGCACCTGGAATAGGAAAAGAAACGAAACTCACTGTTAGTGCTTTAACGAAATAAAATAAGTGAAAATTTAAATAAACTTAGCGCATGTAAAATTATTCAAAAAGCTTACAATGCGATTCTTTCTCGTTCCCAACAAGTTAATGATTTGATTCAAACGACGATTTTTGACTAAAACTTTTGCTTACAATTTGACGTTTCAATCTCTTTCAAAATTTTAAGGAAAAGTTAACAAACTTAAACATTCATACGCTTAAATCTCTTAACTAGTCTACATCTATGAATAATTTGCTAATTATTACTGCTGCTGTGGAAAATATTCACTATCTTGAGTGACTGCATTGCCTATTCTTCGAAACGGAGATCGGTTACCGGCAACTTCCTCCGGCATTTCCGAACACAATCACGTCTCAAATAAAACTGAGCTGAGATAGGCCAAATATACCGCCAAAAAATTCCCGCCAAATCATAATACGTCACGTCCTTGTCGTTTGGGAGGAAAATAATCAATAACTACGTCCTAGGAGGAAGGGGGAGAATGCTCGTTCCTTAGTCCTTTTCTTTTACACCAGGGGTCTCCAAACTTTTTACAAGTGGGCCACTCGGTTATCAATTTTATGCTCGCGGGCCAGTGTATCGACATGAAAAACTTTTTGAAAATTTAGGTGCACAATAAAAAAATTTAGACTATTTTCGTATTATAAGGCGGTTTAGTGAATTGGGTAAATTACGATTTTTCCGGGATATTTTTCGACGTCCTATCTAACTTATTTTCTCATGACCGAATATGAATCGAAATCAGACATAAATGAAGCACAACTTCGGTGGATCTCTGTCACACTTTGGGACCAGAAAGACCCCCAATCATCCCATCCTCGGTGCATTAAATGATGGTATGACTGCATGTGGGGGCTAATAAGACCGCTGAGGAAGAGAGAGAAAAGAAATGGGATGGGAAAAAAGGGACGAAATGTCACACAGTAGAAGCGTAAACATAACGATTTTTTCGTTTTCGTTAGTTATTTTGAACATTTTGTTAACGTTTTTTGATAGGTAATTCAAAAATCATTTCGATATTATGCGTTCTTTGCACGAAGTGAGCGCATATAGGGGAGGTCGTTTCCGTCCGTCCGCCCGCATGTTAAAACTCGGAAGCCGATGGATGTATTATGATAAAATTAGGTATAGGGGAGTTTTGCTAAAATTGTTCTACCGATTCCAATTTTGGTTAAAATCGGACAACAATTACGACCACTTTACATGACTTACAAATAGTTGAAAATTTTCGTTTCAACTCGGGAACCGCTTCATGTATTTTGATGAAATTTGGTATTGGGGAGTTTTGCTCAAATTCGTCGACCGATTTTAATTTTGGTTAAAATCGGACAACAATTACGACCACTTTACATGACCTACAATGTTCCTTTGAGGTCAAATAAGCGACCGATTCGGCGACTTATTCATCAAGCAATGACTATCCATCAAGGGGCCATTCTCAAGAAAAAATATTTTGAGGTAAGGTTAATAAGCGATAGGAGGAAGACGTATTGATTAGAGGTAAGAGATATGTACATTAAAATCCTTTAGTGATTTAGACGTAAGTAATTCTGAAAATTTCATTCTGAATGTGAACTGCACCCATCAATTAGAACTTCCGGTTTATATAAGCACTTAAATAAACTTATACTCGTGTCTCGTTAAATAGCATCCGTCAATCTACATCTAATTACCATATTATTCTCTCCCTAGCTCTTATATGATCTGTCAGGTATCGATTAAAAATTTATTCGAATAAAGGACAGAATTTAATACGAAAAATTCCTCAAGAGCACATAATTACGACTTATAGTTTCGGAGATGAAAATTCGTGAACTTTCCCATCTTTTCATCCCGCTTCGTACGTGAACCCTTTAAAGAACGCCTTTGAAATTCCATTTATGGAGTATACTTTTGTAGCCCTGCTTTTAAGATCCGTTCTAAACATGTTCATTTCGTTTTCCCATTCTACAGGATGTTTCAAAATTGTGTATACACAATTTAAAAATTTATATTTCGTGAACCAAATATACAATTTGCATAATTTTTCTTTTATTTTAAAGCAAAATAAATTAATTATTTTAACAATGTTTGATTATTTACAAATATCCATGGAAACGATGGAGAACATGCAGATGGGATTCAATGAGAGAAAGTTAATTCTAAAATGGTATTGAAAATTTGAAAACGCCACAGACATTCAGCGTGCATGGGAAAAAAAATATGGAACAAAAGCACCAACTCGTCCAACGATTACCCGTCTGCGTGATAAATTTGAGGAACATGGAACTGTGAACAATATCAACAAGACATGCTGTGGGCGGAAAAGAACGTCAAGAAGTATCGAAAATGTTGAAGCTGTCAGAGATGCAATTACCCGCTCCCCAAGGAAGTCTAAAAGACAGTGTTCACGTGAGCTACAATTGAGCCATTCAAGTGTTTTTAGAATCCTAAAGGACATAAAATTGAAGACATTTATGCCTCGATTACTGCATTCAATCCAAGAAGATTATCCAGATTGTTGAACCCCCTTTTGTGGGTGGTACATTCGAAAAAATGGTGGAATCGATGCTTTTAAAGATTCAATTGTATGGTCAGACGAAGCCACGTTCAAGCTGAATGGCCATGTGAATCGTCATAACTGCGTTTACTGGCCAGGTAAAAATCCTCACTTCACATTGGAGAAAGATGTCAATCTACCAGGTTTTACTGTGTGGATGGGACTCTCCTCTCGTGGAATAATCGGACCTTACAGATTCAATGGCACTGTTAATGGATAAAGTTACCTTGATATGTTAAAAAATTATGCAGTACCTAATATCAGAAACATGTTTCCGGATACATTGGTGTATTTTCAACAGGATGGTGCACCCCCATATTTTCATACAACTGTGCGGGAGTACCTGAGCAATAAATTTCCTGAGCAATGGATAGGTCGCAGGGGGAGTGCTTTTGAATACCCTCCAAGGTCTCCAGACCTCACTCCTTTAGATTTTTTTGCATGGGGATACTTAAAAAATAAAGTTTACGATCAGAAACCGCAAACATTGGAGGATCTGTGGATGGCAATACAGCAAGAAGCAAACAGAATTTCTACTGACTTGTGCACTGTAGTATGTAATTCTGTTAAAGAGAGATGTCACTTATGTATCAGTGCTGATGGTGGACATTCTGAACATCTTACTTTAGTTTTGTTCATTGCAAACATTATTATGCATTTAAGCTTTAAAATAAAAGAAAATTTGTGCAAATTGTACATTTGGTTCACGAAATATAAATTTTTAAATTGTGTATTGCGCCGCTGGTTGCGAGGCCATGAGGGCTCGAATCACGGAGCTGGAGAGGGTGGTTGCGGACCTCCTTCAGAGGGTGGAAAGGTCCGAGGCAGCCTTGGTTCGTGTGGGGGGTGCGGGGTCATCCCTGAAAGCTCGCCGCGCCAAATTGGCGGCCTGGGTGCGGCAGCCGGTAGAGTGATCGGGGTTGACTCTGACTCCTTACCGCGGGCTGAGGGTCCTCGGGCTGGGAAATCCGATGAGTGGAGAGTGGTGTCCACCGGGGAGATCGTGGGGTGGTGCTGCGGAGGCAGGGAGTTGGGAATGCTTCGGCGGACTCTCTTCCTGTCAGTAATAGGTTCGAGGTGTTGTCGGAGGACGACTCCACGGCCATTGCGCCCGTACCCACTCCCGTCTCTGCGATGGAGGCCGGGCCCAAGGGGAGTCGGGTTGGGAAGGGAGGGTTGTTAGTGTTAGGTAGCTCTAACGTTCGGCGTGTAATGGCACCCCTGTTATCCAGTGCCCGCCGGGAGGGAGTTGAAGAGCGGGTCTTCTCCAGATGTATATCAGGAGGCACGGTGCCGCAAGTGACCAACACGGTGAGAGAAGCGGTAGTGGCGACAGGTTGCTCTCGGCTGCGGGTGGTGGCCCATGTTGGGACTAACGACGCCTCGAAGCGCGGGTCCGAGGAGATTTTAAGTTCTTTTAAGGACTTGGCCTCTGAGGTTGCTCGTGTCCGAGAGGAGTCGGGTTCCGATGTGCGGCTTACTGTCTGCAGTATAGTCCCTAGGATTGACCGCGGTTCTGAAGTTTGGAGTAGAGTTGAAGGTCTGAACCGAAGGCTGTGGAATTTCTGTCGGGACTTGGGAGTGGACTTCGTCGAACTACGACCGAATATCGAATCGTGCAGGGCACCACTGGATCACTCTGGTGTTCACTGCACGCCCGAATCGGCTCAGAGAGTAGCGAGTAGGATTCTCGAGCACAGTAGGGATTTTTTAAGCTAGAGAGTAGGGCAGGGTGTAGGTCAGTTTAGGGTCAGGGGATAATCGATGCATTTGTAGAAAATAAGAATCCCGAAAGATTATCTAATGATAGAATATACACCGAGCGTAACATGCAGCACCAATTTCGCGATAGGTCATTGATAGAATGTTCAGTAAAGGGCGCGACGGGTCGCAATTCCAATTTTGATGCGACACCATACAGTCGTGGGAGTGATTGTGGTGGGAGCGCATGTAGTTTTAGAGTGGAAGAGAAAGTCAAGGGTGAGATTAGTATGCGAAGTGATAGTGAGAAATTAAACGTCGTCGTACTGAACTGTCGCAGCATCCGTAGGAAAATTGCTGAGTTCGAGCATTTTATTCGCAGTCTGCATGCCGACGTCGTGATAGGCGCAGAAAGTTGGCTAACGGATGAGATTCAGAGTCAGGAGATATTTCCTAGAGACTATCGTGTCTATAGAAAAGATCGCGCTAATAGATCGGGCGGGGGAGTTTTCATAGCGGTTAGCGGTAAGTACGATAGCAGTGAGATTCCGATAAGTGACGAGGATATCGAGAGTGTTTGGTGCCGCATAGGTAAAGATGGCTCCAAAAAGGTGTTCATATGCTCGTTTTATAGGACACCTAACGCTGGTGTAGATTGTATTTTAAGTCTCGAGAAACAATTATCAAAGCTTAGACTGATAAATCAAGATGGTATCGTTATAGTCGGTGGTGACTTTAACTTACACTCAATTGATTGGGAAAATCTATGTTTCGAATCTAGAGGTAAAGAACGCGAATCCTGTGAGGCATTAATCGAAACATTCTGCGAGCACTCTCTCCTTCAATTAGTCAGAAAGCCAATGCGATTGGGAAACATATTAGATTTATTAGCAACTAACGTCCCAGAAAGAATAAACAAAGTCACCGTTGAAGATGGGATAAGTGATCATCAGGCCGTATATGCAGAGTGTAAGTTGAAAATCGATAGGCACCCTAAGCCTCAAAGAAAGTTTTATATATTTGCTAGGGCAAACTTTTCAAGCTTCAGGTCGCGCCTACGAGAAATACTACCTGGCTTCCGTGATATGACCGAACGATCAGGTGCTGAGTCGTCATGGAAACTATTCAAGGATATAATGCTAGACAGTATCGATAAGTACATTCCAATTAAATTGATGGTCGACAATAAAGAGCCACGTTGGTACAATAAGCAAGTTAGGAGTGCGCTTAGGCGTCAGAGAATAAGCCACGCGAAAATAAAAAATATACCGTCTACATCATCCGATGAATATAGAGCTACTAAAGTTAAGACGTATAAGGAACCCCGCGCTAAAGCGAGAACTACTATGCGCGAGGCTTTTACTAACTTCCGGAATAAGGTATTAAATAATTATTTGAAGGAGGACCCTAAAGCGTTTTGGTCCTATGTGAGAGAGGTCCAAGGTAGAGGCCCTACAATACCTTCCCTGCGTAATGACTCGGGTGACGTTATTCATGATAGCGTAGAGAAAGCCAACCTGTTAAACGGTCATTTTGTAAAAGCATTCACAGCCGTCAGCGACCATTGCGTACATTATGCACCCGCAATAAGGGGGGACCTGATGGACGATATAGTATTTTCTGAGGTGGGAATAGCAAAGCAATTAAGTTCCATCAGACATAACAAAGCCACTGGCCCCGAAGAAATTCCTGCTCGCGTTTTAAAAGAATTAGCTGAAGAAATAGCACCTTTTCTTCTGATAATCTTCGAGAAATCCATTTCTCGCGCAGAGGTCCCTAGCGACTGGAGGTTAGCGGACGTTACCCCCAATTCATAAGGGCGGCGACAAGGAGGACCCAGAAAATTACAGGCCGATTTCCTTAACTTCGATATCGTGTAAGATTCTCGAGCATATACTCGTTAGCAACATAATGCGATTTCTTGATAGTAATTTATTGTTAGATGATTGTCAACACGGCTTCAGGAAAGGTAGGTCATGTGATACTCAGCTCGGTCTTTTTGTGAATTGTATACTGAGAAGCGGAGAAAAGAATACGCAGGTCGATGCCATCTTCTTAGATTTTAGGAAAGCCTTTGATAAGGTACCTCACAGGAAGTTAATAACGAAATTAGAAACCTTAGGCGTTAATTCTAAAATCGTTAGTTGGATCCGTGAATTTTTAAATCATTGGAAGCAGATGGTTGTTATAGATGGGAAATCTTCGAACTTAGTGGAGGTTGTCTCTGGCGTTCCACAGGGTAGTGTAATTGGTCCGTTATTATTTCTAATTTATATAAACGATATCAGCTCAGTAGTCAGAAGTAAAATTAGGCTTTTCGCGGACGACACCGTCATCTATAGAGAAATAAGCAATCTGGAAGACCACCAGTATCTCCAAAATGACCTAGAAGCTATTTCTGCATGGTGTAAGGAATGGCAGTTAGAGATAAACCAAAAGAAAAGCTGCGTCATCAACTTCTGGAGAACCAAGAGTATCTCGTTCAATAATAATTATTCGTTGGACGGAGTAGAGATTCCAGTTTCAGACTCGATTAAATATCTCGGAGTCACGATCCACCGTGATCTCTCGTGGGACACCCACATTCGCCGATTGATAGGTGCCGCTAACAAAAGGCTGGCCTTTATAGGGAGAATAGTTCGAAATAGCTTCAAAAAAGTGAAAGAATTATGTTATTTATCCTTGGTTCGACCGCAGGTCGAATATGCTTCAGCTGTGTGGGATCCCTTTGAAAAGGGACTCACTAACGAGATAGAAAAGGTTCAGCGCAGGGCAGCTAGATTTGTAAAGAGGAATTACGATAGTAAACAAAGCGTAACATCATTAATAGAAAATCTGAAATGGACATCGTTAGAGGAACGTAGGCTGCAGGCTAGAATTAAACTACTGGAAAAATTTATGTCGGAGGGACTAGCGAATGAGGTAGTAGGACTTATCAGAAGCCCGACGTATCTCGGAAGGCAGGACAGTGAGGATAAGATTCGCGAGATCGACTGTAGAACGGAGCGATATAGAGGATCGTTTTTCCCTAGGACGATAAGAGAGCATAATAGAAAAAGATAAGGTAGGAAAACTATGGACCCTTGGTGCACTGCACCCCCTGCCATCCACCAAAAAGGTGACTTGCAGGGTATAATGTAGATGTATACATAATTCTGAAACACCCTCTACTCGCCATACAAACGAAATTTCTTTGAAATCCGTTCAGCCAATACCTTCCAAATTCATAGTTACAGAAAAATTCTGACCTTGATATTGTGGTAGCCCTGTCTAGTTGACACGGTTGAAATGTGCTGTTTTGGATTTTCATTTATATGATGATTATGTATAACATATTTGGTTAAAATCCATTGTGTCAGTTCTCTAGAAATATGAGTAAAAAAATTATTATTTTACTTTTTACTTTGGTTGCCCTGCTGACTAGCTCCGATTTATATATCTTGAGTTTATTGTGGTATGTTGTACAAATCTAATATACAAAATTTTATTGAAATCCGTTCAGCCAATTCCTTCCATATCCTTAATTACTGAAAGAGTTCCAATTTGTAATCGTGCCACCCCTGTTTGGCTGATTCGGTCTAAATATGCTAATATGGTTTTGCATGTATATGTATTATAAATATTAATTTGGCTAAAATTGATGTGGAGAATTCAACACAAATACTTGTGAAAATGAAATTTTTTTATTACTTGTATTGTGGCAGTCATGCATTCTATATCTATACTAAATATCTAGATTTTGTTTTTATATGTTTATATGTTGTAAAATTTCGTTGAAATCGGTTCAGCCAATTCCTTCCAAATTTATAATTACCGGAAAGTTAAATTTTGCAATGTGGCATTCCTGCTAAGTAGATTTGGTCGAAATATGTCATTTTGGTCATGTATTTATGTAAAAATTCAATGTACCAAATTTGGTTGAAATCGGTTAGGCCATTTCTTTCCTGATATATGCATACGGACTGACGGGCATCACGAAGATAATAGTGCTTTTCGTCAATGACGAAAAGCACTAAAAATGTACACCAATGTTGGGCTGAATTTACAATTTTAACATCTATTGATATTACGGGAGAGGAATGTGAATGACTTTCCCAGCATTCAGGGGGAGGTTGAAGATAATTAGTGATAAAAAAGGGGAGGAGTTAGAAGATCTCGTACAGCCTCACCAGGAGGAATTAAATAATGAGTTGGAAAATTTAATGACCATTGACGGGAATGCTGGTGAAGAAGCATAATTATAATCATCATCAAGCAAATAGTCTATATGTTACACTAAAATGTATGTAAAAATTAGTATACTTTGTGGGTTAGAATTATGGTGTCATCAACCGTGCCCTTTAGTACGTATCCGGATAAAAACTCTTCATTAAAAATTATCACGTCATCATATGTATACATCGTTGGCTGAAATCGACGCATTATAGTGCAGTCTAAGCATTAAATCAACGCTCTTGGAGTAGAGAAGATCAATTCCCACTGCAAGGCGTTGGAGTCGTTACTATGGTGGTTAATATTTTTACTTTCTCCATATACGTAGTATAAGGGAAAGTTTTGTATTTATGAAAAAAATCGACTTCGAGATTTCAACAGAAATACACGTTTTGAGCGGGATGGGACAACTCGCCGCCGCCGATTCGCCGCGACCGATTCGCCGCGAGGACAATTCGCCACCGGATGATTCGCCGCAGGATGATTCGCCGCTAATCCAAACTTGAATATACAGTTATTTTTTAAATTGTCGAATAAAAACTAAAACTGCAGGTAGCTTGACAAAATAAAAATATGGGGACTTATGCAGTAAAATAAAAATCAAAAATATTTCTAATATGTATGTATTTATACAGAATGTTTAGAAATACCTAGTGCTTTTTTTCAGCTGGTACGCGTACCGGTTAATACAACAGGCGTACTGGTTAATATCTTATATTTAACACTACAATATACATTAGGTATGTCATTATTAGAAATTATATTATGGTATAAATTTCACTCTTTTATTTGGAGGACTCTATTTTACTCACTCAAACCTCAAATGTGGCTAAACATGTGCCAAAAATAGTCTGCAGTCCTCATTTGATAAGGGTACCGTTTAACTTTTTTTAGAAAAAAATTACTGAAAATACCTTTCCTTTCACGAATCCTTTCTCTATACAATGATTGAGCTTCCGTACGCTCGCTCAACGTACTTTCACCATGACGTACTTAAAAAAATTGCTATCTAGACCCCCGTGCAACGTTGGTCACTCATCGATTTTCCTCCCTCCTCTGCCTCCCCCTCCCATATATCATAACTATACATATAATACCGCGCCCTAAGTTTTGTTTTCAACTTGTCTCAGATGCTTACCATTTTGTTTGTGCCTAAAACCATAACAACAACAAACCTACCCAACCCGGATGAGGGGAGTGTATAATTTCGAAATGACATCACCACCCCCGGAGTGTGGGTAGACCCAACCGCTTAATGACCGGGGCGCAGTTGACAAGTGACCCTTTCACTCTAATCTCCCCTAATCACCATCCGCTGGGCGCAATTGAGTAGTCCCTTATCGGCAGAGCTGACTACATCTACATCTACAAGACTACCAGCACTAATCCTCAGAAAAATGCATTTTAGCACATTAGTCGCAATTCAATTCAATTATACGCATTTTTATTTATGTATATATGGGAATAACATCCGCGTTCAAAAACGAGAAAAATGATCTGCTACGATAGTTAATGGTATCCGCCCGAGAAGTGGAAGACCCGGGTTCGATTCCCGGTCATAGCAGACTTTTTTTCTCGTTTCAAAATTATTCCCAACTTTACAGCTTATGCCTGTTTGCATAGGATCTTCGGATCACTTTATTCCACCAATTTCTTATGCATATATGTTTATAAACGAGCAAATATATTTTGTAATTTGATTTAATAATATTCTCATATTCTATTGAATACAGTAACACGTTTGTATTTTTAAATATATTCTGTATAAATACATCCATATTTAAAGTTATGTTGATTTTTATTTTACTGCATTTCACCATATTTCTATTTTTTCAAGCTACCTGCAATTTTAGTTTTTATTCGACAATTTTAAAAAATAACTGCATATTCAATTTTGGATTAGCGGCGAATCATCCTGCGGTGAATCATCCGGTGGCAAATTGTCCTCGCGGCGAATCGGCGGCAGCGAATCGGCGGCGGCGAATCGGCGGAGGCGAGTTGTCGCGGACCCCGTTTTGAGGTCTCCTGAACTCGTTTTGACCATTTTATCGATGATGTCTCTGTGTGTGTGTGATAGCTTTTTGTGCATGAACTAACTCAAAAACTATTAACAGGTCAACGCGAAATTTTATATTTAACATTTTTATAAAAGTCACAAGAACTGATTAGTTTTTGGTAAACATAAGTAAACCGGAAGTGGGTGTTTCCTCTAGTCACTTATCCGTTATTTTTAAATATTTGCTTTAATATTTGATAAATACAAAAATGGACCGGAATAAAAGTTTTAGGAAATTTAATTTTCTACAACCTTTGTTTGAAATATTTTCCCATATAATTCATTGTTTAAGAGATATCTTATATTTTTAGCTGCCACCATTACGCCACCTACTGACGATTATTGTTAACAATTGACGCTTAGTTACGTTTTATGTTAGTAACGCTCCTTTTTCTTTTCCTAATTGTTGGAGCTTTGTGGCTATATCCAATATTGGAAGGCTATGGTTTAAGTTTATTTCTCTTTGTCAAGTCTAAAATTTTCTCGGTTTCTTAATATTTATTATTATGTAACCTATTTGGAATTTTTAGAAATATTACAGATATGGAGAAAGTCATGTGGTGGCCACATCAGATTTTTCATTCTCGAAAGCCGGAAAACCTTTCATAATTTTATGATTAAAACCAAATATTTACGTAAATTCAGCATGAATTTGAATTTTACCTTAAAAAAAACAAACATCAATCTTTCATCCAGACAACTTCGTATCTTACTTTTAATTATTTTAAAAAGGAATTTTATAAAGCTCTGCGCGTTTTCAATGCTTTTCTTATGGGTGTTTAAAATTGGACATTGGGATTAAATATAACGTTCTGGAATTTCGGATTTTTTTCAGAAATTGTACTCAATGACCTATCTCCATGCCAAACTTCACCTCTGTAGCGTTTCTAGAAGTAACATAGATTTTACACACACACACACACACACACACATATATATATATATATATATATATATATATATATAATATACGATATGTGTAAAAAGCAGCTACAGTAGAGCCTCGCTAATCCGAACTAATTGGGACTCGGGTATGTTCGGATTAGTGAATTTTCGGATTAACCGGGTTTTACAAAATATACGGCGGGGGCGGGGCGTCGGAGATTCCTGCGCTCTCGAGTGAAGGTCACAGCAAACCACTGTATTCATTGCTCAGTGCTGTTCCTACCGCCTTAGCGAACAGCTGTATAATGTAGTGAAGGCCTTTTCCCAGTGTTTTAAATTACTGTCACCATTTTGTCCACCTTTTAGAAATGTCCAAAAAGCGTAAGCACAGTTCGTGTTTGTTAAATGACATGTTGGAATTGGTCAAACTCATTGACAAAGGCGAAAGTGCGACCAAACTAATCATACGAAGCTACAACGGAAGTAATCTCACACACTGAGGGATTGGAAGCTTTGGAACAAGCTGTGCTGTACGTAGAGCAGCACAGTAAAACCATACCTACAGATGTAATTTTTATGAAGCGCTGGCGGGACATTGCAGCCTCTTGCCGTCGTTTAACACATTATCAGAAGAAAATAAGAGATTTTGTAAAAAATTACTAATTTTTAAGTAAGTGTAATTGTAAGTTATAGTATTTTGTCAATTTTCCTCGGAATAAATAAAACTTTTTCTTATGACTATTTTTTTTACAACCTGTTCGGATTAACTGAAATTCGAATTGTCGAGGTTCAGATTAACGGGGTCTTACGTTCATTATACGTTTTTACACCGTTGAAGCTATCGAATTCAAAAGTTTCATGGGCCATCCTATGGATCAAAGGAATAACTTGGTCTAGGTTTTGCAGACCGTGGGGTCTCTTATACCCCATGGGGTCAACGAAATACTATTTCCATAAGAATGCATTGGAAATGGTTCGGAGAAACCCCAAAATGCCATGCATCCCTTCACTGATGTGGATATAACTATACCTAAATATTAACTAATTAACTAATATTAATGACTTATTTTACGAAAGAAAGACTGCATATTTTAATTCTGTTCATTTTTTGTCGTATTACATGCTAAATCGCTCGAAATGTTTCTTTAAGCGCGAAATATATCGGTTTAGATGATCATTTTCCAGGCGGCAACAAAGCTAAATTTCTTAATTATTGTCCTCTTCAAAGGGAGACAGCCACGTAAAGACAAATGCAAGGAAAACCACGCCGTGGCGCGCCGTAGAGGTAAAATAGCCAAAGCCAAGATAAAGGATACAAATGGATTCATGCCTAAATATAGTCTATGAATACTTTTAAAGTGAGTCAAATGATTTTTAAGAAATATTAGAACATTACTATCTTTTACCATTAACATTGAAAGATTTATCGCAACATAAATCGATACATCTACTTGCATTTGTTCGGTAACCAAGGTGTTGTTTATTGTTTACGTTTTGGCTAATAGTATTGACATAATCCACATAATTTTATTGCTGCTTTAAAGGCTTCGGTGCATCTATCCATGTGAATAATTATTAAGACGTTAATGCGTAATTATATTAATGGTAAAACTTCACAATACAATAGACAAAATAGTAAATGTTAATGTAAACATCACCAGCGTAATTAAGGAATGGGGAACGTTTGGTAAAGTTTGGTTTTTTGTGAGGGCTCCGCCCCCAAACGCCCGAACCAGCAATTCAAAACTTGGGGTACCCAACAGCAAAAGTAAGTAAATTTTAAAATTTATTGTATTATTTTTATTGTAATATCACATCAAAAGTGAAGTATCAATAAAAATAATCAATAATAAAATCGTTTGCTACTTAAATGAAAACTCTTTCCCGAGCGAAGCCGGGTTTTTCAGCTGGTAACATACAGTTGAACCTAGAAAATAAATTATGAAGGAGCCCAAAATTTATTTTCGCAGGGGGCGTGAAAGTTTGTAGCTCCGCCAATGTCCCTAGATCAGTTTAGCTGGAATGTTTTTTGGTAAAAATTAAGCAAGTTGTACACTATCACATGTATTGAATATTTTCATAATGGCGTTTTTACTTGAACATTTTCCCACCCCTTCATATATCCCGATTCCACCTCTTTGCCATCCGTAACTTACACTTTACTGATCTTATTACCTCATATGCTGAGAGTGTTCGTGCCGTTTGGAATTCGCCTGCGTGGATACTTGAAAATGGTCAAATAAACTACGTAACCAAGTACCCCCTTTTCTTAATCGTAGATACAGTAAGTATGTTAATGTAAGTAATGAGGTGGTCTGCAGGGCCTGAAAGGGTTTCTGAAGTGGTCCGTGGAGTTCAAAAGGTTGGGAAACACTGCCCTACACAGATCGGTGATTATTCTTTCTTAAACCTCCACATACTCCTGCTTTCCGTAATCTTCTTCACTTCTTGATAGCTCCCTTTCCCTATTAAGGCGTCTATCAGCTGAAATCTTTTCCTTTCTCTTTCCAGTTTTCCTTCTAACACGTCTGTAATCATGCTTTCTCTCCTCAGGTAATGTCCTATCTAGTTCGCCTTCTTCTGTCTTATTGTCTGAATAATTCTTCGCTTTTCTCCTATTATAATTAGTATTTCCTTGATTATTATGTTGTGTCAATTTTGTCTTCAGCATTCTTCTCCATGTCCATATTTCGAAGCTTTCCAAATATGTTGTCATTATTTCTGAGTGTCCATATTTTTGCTCCATACAAAGCGATACGAAGCATTTATCGATTTCTTGCGTATTCATTACTTTATATTTTCCATTAGTAGAAGTTTCTTCATTCTGAAAGCGGCCTTTGCTTTCAGTATTCTAGCCCTTATATCATCGGCACTTGTAATGATGTTTCCAAAGTATTTACCCTCTGATATCTGTACTAATGGCTTTCCACAAACTTTTATTTTCTACTATTCTTCTTTTCGCATGACCTTGAATTTTTCTGTATTTATTTCATCCCGTATTTTCTACCTGTTATTACCAGTCCATTAATCATTTTCTGCAGTTCCCTTTCATACCATAAGCACTTGAGCATCGGCATATTTTACTGTTCTTACAATCCTTCCTCCATTCTTGAAATGTGTGCCTTCTAACGCTTATTGCATTAACCTATCCATATATATTGAATAGTAATGGCGATTGGCAAGAACTTTGTCTTACTCCTTCCCCGATATTTGCTCCGCCGGTATCATCTTTCTCCAATCTTAATTTCACAACTTGAATCACGTCAGATTCCGGATCAGTCTCATGCATTTCCAATCTACACCAATATCCTTTACTATCTTCATCAGCGTAACCCAATTTACTCTATCAAAGGTCTTCTGCCAGTCGACGAAACATACGCAGCAATATTGACTACACTTTATTGCCCTTTCTGATATGATTCTCATTATTCCGATAGCATCTCTGGTTCCTCGTCCTTTCCTGAACCCGTATCAATCTTCCCCTAGCATTTCTTCAGCCGATTACTGGGTTTACCGACTTTTCGTACCTGCGACTTTTCGTCACACAATAATATTATTGGTCCCTGCAACTTTTCATAGCAAAAAATAATTGGTCCCTGCGTCTTTTCGCCACAAAAATTAATCGGCACCTGTGAAATTTTGTTGCATAATACTATTGGCCCCTGCGACATTTGGTCACGAAAAATAATTCGTATTCGACTTTTAGACACACAATAACTATTGGTACTTACACACTTTGATCACAAAAAATAATCAGAGACAATTCTCAAAATGAAAAATAATATTCAACGTGAGAATTTTTATAAGTTTTATCGAAAATTTTTAAATACAGCTTATTTGTTATTAGTAATTGTCAAATATTAATATTTTGTCAATTGCTAGTTGATATTACAACGTTAAAGAGAAGTTGTTACCTAAGAAAATAATAAACAGGTCGATGCAGTGTTCCTTGATTTTAGAAAAGCTTTTGACAAGGTTCCCCACCGTAAGTTGTTATTAAAATTGGGAAATCTTGGCGTTAATGTTAAAGTCATTAACTGGGTTCGCGCTTTCCTTTGGAATATAAAACAAAAAGTAGTCATCGATGGTAAGTCCTCGAGTGTGGCAGATGTAGTCTCTGGAGTGCCGCAGGGTAGTGTGGTCGGACCTATGCTTTTCTTGTTTTATAAAAACGACATCAGCTCAGTTGTAAAAAGTAATATCAGGCTTTTTGCGGATGACACCGTAGTCTATAGAGAAATTAGTGGTCCTAGCGACCATCGTCAGCTTTAGGATGATCTGGATGCGTTATTTGTTTGGTGCAAGGAATGGCAGCTAGAAATCAATCAGAAAAAGAGTAACGTTCTAAACTTTTGGAAATCTAGAAGCCCATCGTCCGTGTTTACCTACTCGATAGATGGTGAGAGCATTCCTGTTTCGGAATCCGTGAAATACCTCGGGGTAACCTTGAATCGTGACCTGTCTTGGGACACCCACATAAGACGAGTGATAGGTGCGGCAAATAAGAAGTTGGCTTTTGTGCGTAGAATAGTCAGGAAAAGCACGGAAAAGGTGAGAGAATTCTGTTATTTATCCTTGGTTAGACCTCAAATGAAATACGCAGCAGCGGTTTGGGATCCATATCAGAGGGGGACTCATAAAGGATTTAGAAAAAATACAGCGGCGAGCAGCTAGATTCGTGAAAAAGAATTACGATAAAAAAAAGCGTTACGTTACCCATTGAAGAGTTGAGTTGGCCATCGTTGAAAGATCGTAGATTACAGGCGAGACTTAAACTTCTAGATAAATATAGGTTGGAGATATTCGTAAATGAAATGAAGGATATTATTCGACAACCAACGTATATCGGACGGAGGGATAATGAGGACAAGATTCGCGAAATAGATAGTAGGACGGAGAGGTATAAGGAGTCATTTTTCCCTAGGACAATACGTGACCACAATAGATAACTGTGAATAATAATTAGTTAGGAACTTGGTGCGCGGCACCCCCTGCCATCCACCGTCAAGGTGACTTGCAGGGTAATATGTAGATGTAGATGTAGAAGATAGGTAAATAATGAAATGCCCTTTTTCCTTCTATGTATGCAAGATGCTATCCAGCAGTTATTTTGATTCTTTGATCTAACAATAAGTTAATGTATGTACTTCCTTTTTTATTGGTAGGACTTTTTAAATTTGATATTTCTCTTTATTTATCCAAATTCCTTCTGGAGCCCATTCAAAATAAACGAAATAATGTTAGTGTTTTCCAAGCAGTGCATTCAGTTACGTATGCCATGTTTCACACGTATTGATAGCTCTCGGTAAATCAGTTATTACACGGCGGTCCAAATTGGAACTGCTATTTAACGTCTAAATCATCCAGGATTGGAAATAGATCATTTACTACGCTATTGTGAATCAGGGTAAATTAATCCGTTACGTCGTCCATTTACCGCGTACTACTGATCTTTTGTGACGATAAGTCGCAAATGCTAATGGTATTATGTGACAAAAAGTCGTAGTTGAATCAAAACTTCACAGTATTTATTCTTGTCCGTGTTTCACGTACTAATCATTTTTGTGACGAAAAGTCTCAGGTACATATGGTTTTCTGCGACAAAGAGTCGCAGTTACCAATTTCTTTGCGTGACTAAATTTCTGTGACGAGAAGTCGCAGGTACGAATTTTCTGTGACGAAAAGTCGGGACACCGTTTATTGATGATCTTCGATCCGTGCGATAATAATAGGCTTATCGTTCTGTGGTCTTTACAACGCATTGCTTTGGGCCATTTCTTCAAAGGGGTCTGTTACTTTTAGGAAATCCTGAGGTCGCTCTGATAAAAAAATTATATATTTATTTAATTATTTATGACTGATGAAGGGAATTAATTCGCCACGTGTGGGGAGTGGCCAAAAGGTCGGTCAACACCGATTTCAATGATACGCCTTTTCATGCTTTTCTTCAATTTTCTTTGGTTTTCAAATATATATATATATAAACATAAATTGAGCAGCGATTTTTTATTAAATGAAATTGAGTCATACGAGGTAAAATAAATATATGCTTCATATTCGTCAGTAGTTGACAGGAAAAAGAACCAGTTTAGGAGCTGATGTAGAGCAACCATATGCGAGGCAGTCATCGTGTGACACAGATGAACGTTGAATGTTGCGATCTTTGCCGCGGTTGGCGCGATAACTATTTTTATGATCATTTCCGCCACCCGCCACTTCACGTTTCGTTTTTTCGCGGTTAACCTTTCAAACGTGACATTTGCGGCATTTAAATCCCACATCCACTTTACCTCAACCACGATGATCATGGCGAACATCCATTCAAAATATATATATATATATATATATATATATATATATATATATATATACATATACATATATGCTTATTTCCCCTAGGTACAAAAATGGAGAAATTTTTTATAAAAAAAGTAAAATATTGACAGTGAAAATGAAGAATTACCAAATCCTGGAAATTTTCAAGAGTCTGGTATGGATTGTTCATCTTCATCAAGTAGTAACAGTCGTGGTAAAGAAGTAAAAATCTCATTGTACAGTGAAAAATATTTGGAAATTGGATTTACATGGTGTGGTAATGCCAGAGTGTTTGATTTGTGAAGAAAAGTTGGCATGGCAAGGTTCCCAATAAGTTATTACGTCACTTTTCAACGATACAGTCATTTGTTAGAAAAATCTATTAATTATTTCAAAGACATCTTATAAAATAAGAAAAACTGTTTGCAGTATTCGTCAAAAAATTTAAAACAACTGACAAAGCTCAAATATGCAACCACATTCGATTGCTGAACGAACCATAATTCCAGCTTTTTGTGCTATTGTACGGACAATGTTTTGCCATGAATATGAGGCTGAAGTGAAGAAAGTTCTCTTAGCAGACAATACGATCGCTAGACGCATCCAAAATGTCTGAACGAACACCAAATAAAAAATCTGATGTGGCCACCACATGACTATCTCCATATCTGTGTAATATTTCTAAAAATTCCAAATAGGTTACATAATAATAAATATTTTAAGAAAATGCGAGAAAATTTTAGACTTCACAAAGAACAGAAATAAACTCAAACCATAGCCTTCTGATATTGGATATAGCCACAAAGCTCCAACAATTAAGAAAAGAAAAAAGAAGCGTTACTAACATAAGACGTAACTAATCGTCAATTGTTAACAATAATCGTCGGTAGGTGGCGTAGTGGTGACAGCTAAAAATATAAGATATCTCTTAAAAAATGCATTATATGGAAAAATGTTTCAAACAAAGGTTGCAGAAAATTAAATTTTCCACAGCTTTTATTCGAGTACATTTTTACATTAATCAAATATTAAAGCAAATATTTTAAAATAACCGATACGAAACTCGAGTAAACACCCACTTCCGGTTGACCGATTTTTACCAAAACCTAATTAGTTCTTCTGAGGTTTATAAAAATGTTAAATATAAAATTTCGCGTTGACCTGTTAATAGTTTTTGAGTTAGAGCACCCACAAAAAGCTATCACATACACACACACAGACATCACCGATAAAATGGTCAAAACGTTACCAGGAGTCCTCAAAACGTGTATTTCCGTTGAAATCTCTAAGTCGATTTTTTTCATGAATGCAATACTTTCCCCTATATGGAGAAAGTAAAAATGTAGTAAGAAACAACAATGCCATGTTTACTATACAAATCGATGAATCGACAGATGTGAGCGGTTTTGCACAACTATTAGCATGTATACTATTCATACGTCAAAGTAAAATTTGGAATAATTTTTATGCTGCCGAGAATTTCTAACGACCACAAAAGGGGAAGATATTTTTCAAAACTTAAATGATTACATGATATCGATGAATTTATCATGGATGAAATGTGTCGGCATTTGTACAGATGGTGCGTCGGCTATGACGAGAGTCGTAAAAGATTTTGTTTCATTAGCGAAAAAACAAAATGTGAAAATAATAACAACACATTGTTTTTTGCACCGCGAGGCTCTGGTTGTAAAAACCATTGGGAAGGATTTAAAATCAGTTTTGAACAAGACTTCTAATGGTTAATTTTATTAAAAGGAGGCCTCTTAAGTCGCGTGTATTTGCACAAATTTGTAAAGAGATGGGGTCTAAATACAAAAACCTTATTTTAACACACAGAAGTACGATGGCTTTCGCAAGGCCGAGTGCTAAGCCGTATGTATGAACTGAAAAATGCAATGTTGGATTTATTTCAGCGCGAAAATAAAAGAGAGTTTTGTGATTTATTGGAAAATGAGATTTGGTGCGCGAAATTGGCATGCCTGTCAGATATATTTGAACATTTAATAATCTTCCGAGTTCCCGAGTGATTGTGCAGGTGTGTGTGTATGTGTGTCTGTTCCTTTTCCTCTCCTCACCTTTAACCAGTTTTAGACAAACAGGTCCCTGCAGACGTTCATCCTTCAAACTTGGAAGTAATTTTAAATTTTTTTTTATTCTAACAAAATTTTTAAATTTTCTTCTTAATGACGAGTGATTGTTTCTCGGGATAATTTTACGGTTCAGGAATTTATTTTTTAATTCCATTTAAATAAATTAAATACTAACATTCAAAGAAGAAGCGAAAATATTTTAACATCGACGGATAAAATTGCAGCATTAAAAGACATTAAAAATTTGGATTAGAAAATCGAGCGAAGGAAAATTCGACGTTTCAAAAAACATCGGAATTTAGCCAAAATTGGAAATTAAAGATTTGATTTTTGACCATTTGACTTCTTTGGAAGATAAATTAAATGAATATTTACCAAGTTTGAAAACTGTTGAATATGACTGGATACGTAATCCATTTGTTTCAACCAAAAATTCAAAAGAATTTTGACTTTCTGAAGAAGAAGAGTTTGCGGAGTTGAAAAATAATCGCTGTTTGAAGCTGAAATATCAGGAAAACGACTTATTGCTAGACTACTTTTGCATTACAATTCAAGAGGATTATCCTAACTTAGCTAAAATAGCTTTGAAAATCTTGCTGCTATTTTCTACAACTTACAATTACGAAGTAGGATTCTCTGCCGTGGCAAACATTAAAACAACGAAACGGGGAAGCTTGAAAATGTTAAATGATGAAATTCGCGTGAGCTTGTCTCAAATCCGTCCTAACATAAAGGAAATTTGTAACTCCCACCAAGTCGGGTTTGGTGGGCTTAATATTTTAGTGGTTTGTTTCAAGCATATTGCAGAGGGTTCTTAACTGCTTGCCTGACCTCAGAAAAATTACCGCGTTAATCCCCTGACCTAACCAGACATTAATGGGTGTTCCCGTGACACAGGGCTGATTCAGAGGGTGGCAACTGCTCCCCCCCTTGTGGACACCTATACCTGTGACTCAGCTAAAAAATTAGTTTTATTTTTATAGAGTTCCAGAGAAACATAATTTGACAAATGTTTAAAGGAAGTCTAATAAGTATGTACAGAACTAAATATACTACACGAATTCAAATCAATAAGAAAAAACTTTTCTTAAGAGGGTTCAGATGATTCTAATGCTCGAGAAAATTTCTGGGTCGATTATTTAATAGAATTATCGATCATTCTTTAACATCGATGAAGAAAGGTTTGAACTCTATCAATATATTAAAATATAATATAAAATTATTAAAAACTACAGATAAGAGTACTCTTCTAAAAAGCTGCAAAGCTTTACATATTGACGTAGAATAAAACGAATTCAGCGATAAAGATGGCATAGAGTTGTACGAGGAATTGCAGTATTTTTTTAAAGTCAATTCCGACGATATTTCAACAGCTTCGAAATGTTTAAAATACATATGCCGCAAAACATTGGAAGATGATATCCGAATGTCTACATCATTCTCAGAATCCGCCAGTATCTGCTGTATCAGCAGAACGTAGCTTTTCCAAATTGAAAATAAAAATTATCTCCGGTCGACGTTGTTCCCTTAGGATTGGAAACAGTGGAAATCACTTCTATTAATACAAGCAGATATGTTAAACGACATCGACTTTGCAGACGTTGAGGAGGATTTTGCTTTTAAATGGTGTACCCAGGTCCAGTGTTGCCAGCTGCTAAAAAATAAAGCCGATAAATGGTTGTGAATAACTCCTAGATTTAGACTATAATAAGCTAGGGATTGGGATTTTATCCACATCACTTTCCTATCTACCCTACAAATTAAGCGCGCATCATTTCACAGAATTTATGGAAACACTATGTACTACATACATAAAATATAAAATTTTTACAGAAGATTTAAACTTTTTTAATTTTGTAAATACGTGAGCAAAAACCTCCAAACTCATTTATTAAATAGCCCACAAAATCCGCTTAGTGGATTTTTTAGATTTTTGTACCCCAGATGAACAACGAAATAAGCTAGATCTAGCGGAAAATACCCCAGATTGGCAACACTGCCCAGGTCACGTCAGCTGTCACAATGCGTTCAAAGAAAGGCGATCTTTGGACCGAATACCGCTGAAGAAACGAAAGACTACAGGCCATTCCCCGAGTCTTGTGGTTATCCATTAAAATTTTGGAAACCCAACGCGCACAATTTTTTTTTAATTAAAGCTTGTCATGAACAATGGTGAATACGGTTCCCAGTGAGAGATCAAATTTTGCTCGAAGTTCATGATTGTAACTCTTCCGTCTTGTTTAATAGCGTTGTTGATTCGTTCAATGTTTTCATCAGTTGATGCATTTTCAGGCATTCCACTTCGCGCAGAATAACTGTGCTCTTCTTTCCTACCCAAAATTTTGCACACCACACCTTGTGGACCTAAAACATTATCTTTATAATATATAACTTCAAAAAATTGACGATGAATTTCTGCAGAGAAAACAAAACGTTTTCGCGTTTAAAAAATCAAATCACAGCACACTACGTCTGGGGACCATGTGTCTAGGACACCACCCATTTTTAACTAGGAATACACCAAGTCAGCAACAGTTACAACTGATCCACTTTACAGCGATGCACGCATGCCTAACAAAATATTGTACCACCAACGAAATTATTGCATTATGCGTAATGCACCGGTAATTAACTTTCTAAACTTACTTTTTGAATAACCCTCGTATATGGGTATATCGTACATACATTGTTGAATAATACTGAATAAATATTTAAATTAATATTATTTTTTGGTTTCGCGTATTTCCTTGCCCCTGGTACACGTCGGTGCTAACTGGAGTCGCCTTATAAAGATGGGAAACTCGGGGAAAACCTACTTATGCGAGGACTTGATAACATTAACCACCACATAATATTGGACATTCCTTGAGCGCGGGGCACCCCAGGCGGTCGCCCGACATCAGGGGCGGATACAGATAACTTCGCAAAGTTGGGGTGGAGGCGATCGTCCCCATCGCCCCTTGGATTCGCCACTGCCCTACATCCTACTATTCACCAAATCAGTTTAGGGAAGAAAACACAATGCAAATACTTATTGTTAATAATAACGCCAGATTTGTTATTCCTGTTGTGATCCATATCAGATCTTAGGGAAAACGAATCTTTGTATTACTCATGTGGGGATTTTCAGTAACTCAAGGACTTTGCATCATGTGGATTCTATATCATTATAAATAGCTGCTTCTTACATATATAGTATATGTGATATAAATAAGGTACTTTTAGAAGTGCTACAGAGCTGAAGATTGGCATGAAGATAGGTCACTGAGTATAAGTTTTGGAAAAACTTTTCATTTTTAGTACGATTCTTTTTCCCGTCACTGATGGTTGCTTTTCCGAAACCAAATTCTAAGGCTTGCTTGGACGCATTTTCGCCTTTGTCAATACGTTTGACGGTTTTTGGACATTTCTACAAGATGGACAAAATGGTGACAGTGATTTAAAACACTGAGAAAAGGAATGCACTACATTACACAGCTGTACGCTAAGATAGTAGAAACAGCACTGAGCAATGAATACAGTGGTTTGCTGTGACCTTCACTCGAGAGCGCAGGAATCTCCAACGCCCCGCCCCCGCCGTATATTTTGTAAAACCCGGTTAATCCGAAAATTCACTAATCCGAACATACCCGAGTCCCAATTAGTTCGGATTAGCGAGGCTCTACTGTAGCTGCGTTTTACACATATCGTGTGTGTGTGTATATATATATATATATATATATATATATATATATATATATATATATATATATATATATATATATATATATATATATATATGTGTGTAAAACCTATGGTACTTCTAGAAATGCTACAGAGGTGAAATTTGGCATGGAGATAGGTCATTGGGTACAATTTCTGGAAAAATCCGAAATTACAGAACGTTATATACATATAAGGGGCATTTTTGATCCCAATGTCCAATTTTAAACACTCATAAGAAAAGGATTGAAAACGCGCAGAGCTTTATAAAATTCCTTTTTAAAATAAATAAAAGTAAGATACGAAGTCGGGACATAAACCGTTTTCTGGCTGAAAGATTGATGTATATTTTTCTTGAAGTTAAAATTCAAATTCATGCTGAATTTACGTAAAAATTTGGTTCTAATCATAAAATTATGAAAAGTTATAGGTAATAGTATAGGTTGCATAATAATAAATATTTTTAAAAACAGCGAGAAAATTTTAGACTTTACAAAGAACAGATATTAACTCAAACTATAGCCTTCTGATATTGGATATAGCCACAAAGCTCCAACAATTAGGAAAACAAAAAGGAGCGTTACTAAGCGTCAATTGTTAACAATAGTCGGCGGTAGGTGGCGTGGTGGTGGCAGCTAAAAATATAAGATATCTCTTAAACAATGCATTATACGGAAAAATATTTCAAACAAGGGTTGTGGAAAATTAAATTTTCCACAGCTTTTATTCTAGTACATTTTTACATTTATCAAATATTAAAGCAAATATTTCAAAATAACCGATACGTGACTAAACACCCACTTCCGGTTGAGCGATTTTTACCAAAACCTAATCAGTTCTTCTGACGTTTATAAAAAGGTTAAATATAAAATTCCGCGTTGACCTGTTAATTGTTTTTGAGTTAGAGCACCCACAAAAAGCTATCACATACACACACACAGACATCATCGAGAAAATGGTCAGAACGTGTTCTGTTTGTCTGTCTGTTCCCTATACATTCCCACACCCTTCGACCTATCAGGACCAAACTTTGCAAAGTTCCCCTACGGGTAACATAGGGTACCTGGGAACCCCGACAACCACCCCGCACAGACAGATATACAGCAGGTCCTCATATATCAATTTGTCTTCTTTATGATGGTGTAGCCCCGCACAGAGACGGATATACAGCAGGTCCTCATATATCAATTTGTTTTCTTTAACTTATATGAATTAAAAGAATAAACAATATGAATTTATCATAATATTGTGGTTTCATTTTTAAATATTCAGAAATTCTATAAACTGTTATTAGAAGCTCGAGCTACGCCGGGTACTTAAAGCTAATATTTGATAAATGTAAAAATGTATTGGAATAAAAGTTGTAGGAAATTTGATTTTCTACAATCTTTGTTTGAAACATTTTCCCATATAATGCATCGTTTAAGAGATATCTTATATTTTTAGCTGCCACTACCACGCCACCTACCGATGACTATTGTTAACAATAGACACTTAGCTACGTCTATGTAACGCTCCTTTTTCTTTTCTTAATTATTTGAGCTTTGTGGCTATATCTAACATCAGAAGGCTATGGTTTGAGTTTATTTCTGTTGGTTGTAAAGTCGAAAATTTTCTCGCAGTTTCTTAAAATATTTATTATTATGTAACCTATTTGGAATTTTTAGAAATATAACAGATATGGAAAAAGTCATGTGGTGGCCACATCAGATTTTACATATTAGATTAAAGCAAATATTTCAAAATAACGGATGTGACAAAAGTAAACAGCCACTTCCGGTTGACCAATTTCTACCAAAAACTAATCAGTTCTTGTGACTTTTATAAAAATGTTAAATATAAAATTTCATGTTGACCTGATTAAAAGTTTTTGAGTTGAAGCACCCACAAAAAAGCTATCACATACACTCACACAGACATCAAGAAAATGGTCAAAACATGTTCAGGGGATCACAAAACATATTTCCGCTGAAATCTCCTAGTCGATTTTTTTCATGAAAACAATACTTTCCCCTATACTATGTATGGAGAAAGTAAACAGTAAAAACAGTCATTGCCATTCAGATTGCAACTGACTGTGCGTCAAAACCCACGCATTGGATTTGAACTCACTAGACTGACTCACTCTGCCCAACTTGACGCTTGCACACAACTCAGCAGACTTTCACAAACTGGTTGCATTGACTTACTATTGTTTAGATTCCAACGCATGAGTCGAGTTCGACTCACTGTCAGTCATGCACCATGCAGTGTTCTTAAAAACCAAAGCTTTAGGCAGTGTCTAGTGAGTTATAATCCAACGCGTGGGTTTCGACGCAATCTGAACAGCACCAACGACAGTGTGCTTTCTTTAAATGTTGGTGTAATTCATTACAAGTTAATATATTTTTTGTTATAATGAGCAAGATCTCTTTGCCCGAGGATGAAAGATTGACTTAGTAAGATTTTTATCAAGGATTAAGAACCTATGTTAAGTTCAGCACATGCCCCATAATATGAAATTCTGTAGATATTAGGGGTCTTCTTATGTTATAAATACCAGAGTATAGGATGCAGCAAGTTTTCCGGTCTCTTAATTCCACGAAAATTCAATGTACTTGTGAATAGGACACTTACGTCTCTCAATCACTCCTTTCTTCACAGGTCACAATTTTACTGCTTTAATCCCAATTTCTTGTACCAGATTTTAAATATGCTACCTATTTCTATGATCATTTGAGCGAGTGCTAATTTAGAACTAATTTCATTCAAGTTCTCTATGGTCACTTTTTGTATAAAATTTCAAAAATCTAGTAATTTACACATCAAACTTTTTCTATTTTAATGCTTAGAGATATATGGCTGAAAAATATTTCAAGAAGCCTGTATGGGCATAATATGCAGATTTCCAGACCCAAAAATTTTGGAAAAACCATGATCTAAACACAGGTATATTTACTGCAATTTAATTGGCTGACTGAATCAAGAATTCATTTTCCAATGTGATTTCTTTCCTTTTCACATAATCCTCAACCAGTATATATGGTGTAATGGTATTTAAATGTATTTTATTTTATACATTAAGTACACACCATAGGTTTGTTCAAGATTTTTCACATTTACCAAGACTATGAACAAACACAACTCATCAACTTCACTCTCCCTACACTGCTATCTTCTGAAGCTATTATAGAAGGGGTGGTAAAAAAGTTTCTCAGTTTAAGTAGGAAGGGAATCAGAGATGGAAATATCATTTCTATACATTGATGCTTGACATATTGCAACAGCATACACAGTTTCATAATAGTAGAATGACATCAGGGGAGACTATCAGGAAAAAGCCTAAAATATCAGTGTTCAAAACCAACTCCTTCCTATTTGGGCCGAGAACTTTTCTGCCTCCCTTGTATATTCAGCCTCTTAAGTTCTCCAATTGAAGCTTGACGAAATTCCATCATTTACTCATCATCAACACTACCATGAACTGTCCTGTTACAAGTCAACTAAAAACTAATGAAAATTGTGTGAAAACTTCAAAATATTCCTTGAAAAAAAGGGTACAATATATTTTATGCAGTCTGAGAATCCTTTTTTTTCCTGTTCATTCCACCCTTCCATTTTATATACCAGGGGTCCACAAACTATGGACCACACAACGATTGAATCAACCCTGCCATACCTCATCAATTTCTTTACAGCATGCACATTTGTATATTTGCCAGCAAGAAGTGTCGCTAGATATAATTTATTACATTTAAACAATATTTTTCAAGTGGATCAAATGTGCTTTTAATATAGTCGCATGGCACATCACACAATCTAAAAAAATTCTCAAAAATAGCTCTGAAACTTGCATACCTCATCAGTCATTTGTGGCCTGCATAGTGGTACGTAAAGCCACATGTGGCCCTTTTTTTTAAGTTTGGTGACCCCTGTTATATACCATTGGAGTAATACATCATTACGCTACAAACCAGCCAAAATCTAAAAACTGCAGTAGAATTGCATAGACACCTGAGAAACCACTGCAATGACAAAATGGTTGTGAAAATATGCTAAAAATATATGCTGACATAAAGATGATTTTTTTTTAGCTATCTCACAACACAGCACAATGTCAGCTTGGTGGTAATTGACTTTTTCAGTGCCATAGCTATTACCTATGATCCTGTCGCTGTACTATTGCAACGTGAGGAACTCGTTCTCAATTTTCTTCACTTTTTCTTTTACTGGTTCTATAATTATCTATCAAATACTTGTAGCAATGAACATGTTTAACAGGCAGAAACAAAAGACATAGGTAATGTTAAAGGTTGTTACAGCTTTAATTCCTTAAAGAAGGGCGTCTTGAAAATACCACTACTGATTTTATATGCCAACGGGTGGACAAGATGTTGTAACTTGAGCACAGTGAGTAGACTATGCTTTGGTATCAAGTTTGCAATGAGAAAACCTGTAAATGAGAACGGTGGACTAGGACTTCACATGCTAACCACATTTTCAGGCTGACATTACGCAAATTCACAGCATTTTGCTGCTTAACAACTATTATATTTGCACAAATTCACAAATCTAAGACTTCACTGTCCTGTAAAAATATTTCCAGATTTAATAGCAGTTAAAATACTTTTTCGAAATGGTGAACGAAATCTAGTCACTACAGATAATGAAGATTTAATTTTCATAAAATCGAACCATGATTTAAAATGAGGAAACTATAAATGTTATTTACTTTAAAACTAAAGTAAAACAAAAATTTAAAGGAAACAACTCCTGATTTACAGTCTTATCTTCAACCAACAGGACATTTTCACATGCTGACCACAAAAACCATATACAAGTTCAAAATGAAGTTTACAGCATGAAAGTTCATTTATGTAAATATGAGAAGCATTTCACATTCACACCATCAATAGTCAGGTTGAAGCAAAAGGTGCACAAAATCTATGAAATCATGTGCTGACGATAACTTTTGCCAACATTACCCAACTATGTGGACACCTAATAAGATTTTATTGTCTCCTTATGTCCATCTTAAGGCATAACAAAAATGAGACACCTTTACAAATTACTGGTGCAAAGTCTTTGCAGTATTAAAAATTTGGAGCTAGTACTGGTCATCGTCATATTCATTGAATTGCCGTCCATTAACACCACGTCCACTTTCACCAATGCCAGCTCGATCTTCTCTTCTCACACCCTCTTCAACACCAAAGTTGTCAGGAGCATCTCTCTCATATTTGATGGGTGCATCACCATAATTGCCATCGTCACCATAGTTGGGGCCAGGATAATCCGGGTAATCTACATTTGAAGAATAACATTAATTTTATCAAAAGGGAGGTTGGATGTAACAAAAGTCCATTATCATAGGGAAATAAAATATTACAGGATCAAATGCAGCGAGTAGCTTACAGTTGCATGTGGAGATGTGTCAACAGCTGCAATTTGAGCATTTCATCACATTGTTCGCAATGTACAATTAAAACCATTTTCTCATTTAATTCCATTATATCTTGTCTCTCTATGAGAACAGACTTTTGTTACATGCTGTATAAATATCATTATTAAAATATTACTTCCCCAGATTCTAATAAGTATCTGAGTGCAGTCGATATAAAATAAAATTTAAATTACCGTATATGCTGGCATATACGTCGACCTTTGAATCTAAAAAAAAAATTCCGAAAAGTTAAGGTCGACTTATACGCTGAATATAAAATGTGACCCTTAAATAAAAGATTAAAAACATTGGTATATATGAAAACATTTGATCTTACGGCATAGGTGATTGCCACTTTGAATCAGCTGCTCCATTGTTTACATATTGTCATTTATTTTAGAAGATTCAAGATAATTATTTTTAATAGTTAATAAAAATAAAAATTTTAACTTTTGTTTTTATTACTGAATCTTAAAAATATAAATTATCTATTTGCAATTACAGGAAGAAAGGATAAGAAGAAATACATCCTGCCAATAGATGGCAATATGGTATATGACTGATCTTTCTTAAATTAAACAAATGATTTAATAACTCAAAAATCGACACTTCATTTTTCGTAAAAGGTTACATTTAGGTTTTAAAAACTATAAAATTCCTCGCATTCATCATTCGAAGTTTTTTAGCGAAAAAGTGGGGAGTCGACTTATATGGCGAATATGTCTAGTCGTGTATTTACCATCCGAAATATCGAGGTTGACTTATATGCTGGGTCGACTTATATGCCGGAACATACAGTATATAAAAACAATTTCCATTCTGTCATTCTACATGTAAGGTTTTAGGAATTTTTGTAACTCAAGAACAGACAAATTTTCACGAATCTTTGACTAGACATACATTGTGACATCTGAAAGGTTTTAAATGAGAGAGTTTATCATCTGAGCATGGGTTCAAATTCAGGAGCCTTTCATTTCTCCATTTGTATAACATACTTATTTGCATTTGAACATTGGTTAAACATGAGACCCAAACTTGGGATTAATAAAAAAGAAGTTCATTTTACAGCTAAGAAAATTTAAATAAGTTCCAATTAAGGAACAAATTGATTTAAATCCAAAACAGAAAGTTTCTGAACTTGAGCAATGAAAAATGTTTAGTTAACATGAGTACTTCGTATTATTTTTGTATAATTTGTATTATTTTTAAAAATATAAATAGTAAAATAATTTACCCTAGAGAATTATAATATAACTAGCATAATTGCCCGTCAAATATGACAGGTATGTGTGGATTCAAGTATTAAATTTAAGGCACTTCCCATTCTTCCTCCTTTTCTCTCTTCCTCTCTCCAATACTCCTACCTCCCTCTCCTCTGGAAAAATAAACTTCCTAGTCTCAATCTCACCCTAATAAAGACCATTATCTATCTATCTCTCCCTCTGTCTCCCTCCCTCTCTTTCCTCTTGAGCGTCTCTTTCCTTCATTCTTTCTTCCTCTATCCTTCTCTCTCACGTATTAAAACATTCAAAGCACGTTTCCCTTACACATATAGTATAAGGGTTGAGATGGCATTATAATTTCAAGGTTTAACGATGACACAGTCGGCAAGCCAACATATCGTTGAAAAGCTTAAACCTTACCAATAAATATGATTTAAACGTATAACTTGCATGATTTTCTATTGTAGGGAAAATGTGATGATAAGAATAAGAAATGCTATTTATTTTTCTTTAAAATGGTTCAAGTCCAAAGACCATAGGTCAATTATTTCTAACTTTAATTTGCAAAAGAGTAAAAGCCTGTAAGTCAAAAAATCGATTTTTACCAGTCATCTTATGGGAAATAGAAATTATCTACTGGAGCAGAACCCAGCTCTTTCTTTAGGATTTTTTTCAAAAATGGCTATTACTATAAGAATCAAACATTCCTACCAAATTTCATTTTTCTACCTACTCAGAAAGTTTGCTAAAAATAGCATTACAGTCAATCGTAAATAGTCCTCAATTCTCCCGCTCTTTTATAAAGCCTTTTTAACAGCGGCACCACAGCTGAGCATGAGGGACAAACATAGCTTATTATTTAATAAGATTACACTTACAAAATTAACAAACATTTCTAAAGTATAATAAAATACAGGCAGTCCCTTACTAAAGGGGCAGGGTTAAATTTGTTGGAAACATGATCAACTATAATAATGGAAAATATCTCATTGGTATAGGTTACAAACTCTCTCACTTTGCATATATGCAAAAAATATGGTTTGTGCTTGATGCAAGACCAATGGTTCTCAGAGAAAAATTCATCATAGCCACCGCACCTCTGGACACCTGCCATGTTGTGGTGGCTGCATTGTTAAATTTAGGGTCTAAATGATATTTAGTATTCTACGTAAGGCACCTAAGAAGTTGAATGAGATAAAATAGCAATAACAAATATGAATTATAAAAAAGTTGAAATCACAGTATCCATCAAAGAGTGCATATTAATTATTCAAAAGTTTAAAATATAATTTTTCTGGTGGCCACACTTGAGAATCAGTTCAAGACCATGTAAAATCATGTTGAGTAAATAAGTGCCTCATATATTCACCAAAATGGCAATTTTTTTGGATAAGCTTGGTATCCAAGACTAACAGGCTTCTTTCCAGGAAAAATCAAAACTTCCATCAATAATATTCATTTTACTTTTTAAATAATTTTCTTTTAAATAATATGAAAATATTGCTGTATTAACTTCACACTTGTTATAGTAATGTTTAAAACTTTATTATGAATAAACATTTCAAAACAATTTTCTGAACGATGAGAAATATATCAGATTTGTATTCCCACCTTCCCTCTTTTTGCCAAGAACAAACAATACGGCTGGGAAATCTATATGAATCATGTTAAATAAACTAAAATATCCTCATTCTGTAACTTCTTAACTCTTTTAGAAGTAATTTTGGTCAGTTGAAATGCAATGGTCAAGGAGGCTATTATAAAAATTTGAAGTTATCAGTTACTGAGTTAAAAACTTTCCATAGCAATGCCACATGTTCGTGATACCTAACTATTTCCCTATTATCTATGCGGAGAAGTGATTTTTCAAGTCGGAAAAATTTCATATACTTTAGGGGTATAAAGGGGAAATAAAATACAGACATGATAAATCCTCATGGGACAAGTGTTCAGGATACATACTATCCTGATAATTTAGCAAATTTAAATTACTGATGTCTTTGTTCATACCTTGATGGGCTATAACATCAGTAAATATATATTCATTTTCTATGACTAGGGGTTCTGCCCCTGGTGCCTTCTGTGCTCAACCCCATGCCTCACTTCGCACTGACTAATTCGACATGCAGTCTCACCTTGTGGTTTCAGCCCCAGGACCCCCTCCCTTTAATAATTATGAAATCAATTATAATAACTATCACTATTAAGTAATTAGCATAAATGTCCATTCATCATCCCTCCTAACTGATATAATTATCATCCCTCCATCCCCTTCCCTCTATATCTACCAGGTTGCAAACACATTTACCTCTCCTCAATGCCAAGGAATCTTGTTAGGAAAGGAAAAAAAGTTTTTAGAAGATACACTAATGCACAAGAAATAAATGAAACATTACAATGCAATGCTTAAACAATTTTTTTAAATCTCATTAATTTCAGCTCTCAATAATTTCTTTATTGTTATGATTAACAGAATTTTAAAATGTTGACTCAAGCTTGCTGGCAAAATAATATAATTTATGATTATAATAAAAATGTATTAACAAAATGTAATAAATTTAACAAGTTCCTTGCAGCAGTGATAAAAGTAGTAATTTAAAAATACTAATGGAGCTTACCATCAACTCTTTTATTAATATATCATAACACTGGCCAATTTTATAAATTTATAATATAAATACTTCTACAAATAAATAAGCAAACTTCAACAAAATGAACTAATTAAAACTGCTCAGTAAGACTAATTTTTATACAAACATACCATCGGGAGGCTCCTGCTTAATTCGGATTTCTGGCTCCTCAGGTCTCTCATAGTCTCGGTCCCTGCGGTCCTTGTCCCTTTTGAAATTAATAAAATTTATATTAGTTCTTTAACAATAACAAACTGCCTTTTTAGAATTGTAAATACATCCCATACAACATATACTACATGAAAAATGTCATAAAAATCCACGATATTGAAAGACAATAATTTAGTTATTACAAATTTTATTAATCGATTTCAAAGAAAATGGATAACATTTTGATTTTTATGTTATGCTTAAACAACAAAGGAATGTCTCACCTTTCACGATCACGGTCCTTGTCACGGCGTTCCTTTTTCCGGTCACCTCGGTCCCGATCACCCCCACCACTTCTAGATTCCCCAGTTCGCCGCGAACGATCACGTTTCCTGTCCCTGTCCCTATCACGATCACGATCTCTATCACGGTCACCTCTCGATGAACGATGAGGCACTGCAGCAGGTTCATCCAAGCCTGAGGCCATACTGTCATCCAAACCACCATCACCAACCAATGAAGGATCCCTTCGGTCTCTTGATCGCCTTGAACGTTTCCGATCTCGGCTACGGCTAAAATGCATTTAAAAAGTATCATGGCATATGCTGAAATTTCAAACTAAAACCATGCAACAACAAAAGAACACATTCCTACTTCACTTACCCTGTGGATCTTAATAATGAACTAGAAAAATTCCACTGTAGTGACTAAAAATTGTTGTTAGTATTATCTTTATATTTTGTTGTTTGTAGCAATTAGAAATAACAAAATTAAAGTTTTATGTATATACTGTATCAATAAGATCATGCCCTTGGTTATACTGTGAAACGTATAATAAGACAAGTTTCCACCCCTTCCCTGAAGTCCATGGAACAACCTGAGAGCACAACAATTTAAAAAGCTTGAAATAAATGAGCAACAAGGCATTAAAAAATATAGCGTACCCCAAATTATTACCCATTTTGCAGATTATTCATTGAAACAAAATGAATATTTCATTTTAGCTATTTTCTTGAAAAAGATTTTTTAATGGTACTACTTACCAGCAGCAAATCAACTACATGGATAATCCAAGTCATTGCAGAAATGATGCCTTCCAATTACAACGAAATTAAACATGTTGAAATCAAGTTTTTTGCAGAAGAAAGATAAAGAATTTGGAAGTTCCACTCACAAGTACCTGATATACACATCGCCAGTAGTGTACCACTGATGTAGCCCATCTTTAGAAAAGGCTAAGTCAAGCGTTCAACAAAATTGGTTTCAATTTATTTTTCTATTCTATCCTGATCAACTTGCCAATTAACAGCAACCGCATTCCGTATTTGTCAAAGAATTGAATCAGTGAGAGTAGAGGAAATTGCTTCTTTTCTTTTGCTAGCATTGTCTTTTTAATTTTGTAAAGGCAATGTTATGGACTGTTAAGAGTAATATATTTGACAGTTTACAGTATGCAAGATGGAAGAAGACTCCAAAAAATTAGGACATTAAAAATTCTGGGCAGGATAACAAAGATCCATGATGAGATATTAGAAACTATATAAATAATTCAGGTGAAAAAACCATGTAACTAAAATGCTCTTAGCATCAAATGGGAACAGAATTTGAAATTATATGTAGTTATCATTATAAAGCTGAGTTTAAATTTGAAAGTTGCTTTTCCAGCCTAATAGGGTAAGTCAGACAGAATGATACAGCAAACCAGAGCTTATTTTTCAAAGAAACTGGCAAATGTCAAAAGAGATCTCAGGAAACAATTTAATATAGGAAAAGTGCTGTGACTAGTAGATTTATATCAAATTCAGTTAATACACTTAGGAGTGTTTTTCAATTATATCTGCCTATTATTACATAGTATGGTCAATCATACGAGGTGCTACCAAAAAGTTCCCGGACTGGCCGCATGGCGCACCACTCGTTTGTGCCACATAGCTGCGCAACTTAGGATGCATAGTATACTTTATTGTGAAGTTGTCTCCCAAGTTTGAAGGTGTTAACAAGCTGCATTTTATTTTTACATGTTTTTATTTGAATTAGTGTCAGTGTTTTGGCGATTTTCTCAGCACATAAAAAGGACTTATTTAAAAGAACATGTTTGTGTGAAATTTTGTTACAAATCAGCATCTGAGACCCTTGCAATACTTAATCAAGCATTTGGTGAAGAAGCCATATGTAGAACCCAAACATACAAGTGGTATTCACGTTTCAAAAATGGACAAACATCAGTTGAGCATTCTGGTCATCCTTCAACAAGCAAAAATGATGAAAACATCGAAAAAGTGCATGAAGCCATCCACGAGGATCGCCGGCAAAGCATTCTCGACATTTCTAATAGTCTTGGCATCTCCTACGGGTCTGTTCAAAGCATTCTCACTGACGTTTTGCACATGAGGTGCATTGCGGCAAAATTTGTCCCTCAGCTGTTGACACAAGACCAAAAAACCATTGCATGAAAGTTTGTCGGGACCTTCAAGAAAGCCTTGAAAACGACCCAAATTTTCTTTCTAAGATCATTACAGGTGACGAAAGTTGGGTTTATGACTATGATCCCGAAACGAAATAACAATCATCACAGTGGAAAAGTGCAAACTCCCCAAGACCCAAGAAAGCATGACAGGTCAAGAGCAATGTGAAGACCATGCTCACAAGTGTTTTTTGACATGGAATGTATTGTGCACAGGAAATTCGTTCCACAAGGCCAAACAGTCAACCAACATTATAGCACTAAAGTTCTGAGATGACTGAGGGAGAACATCAGGCAGAAACATCCAGACTAGTGGGTATCGCAGGACTGGTTGCTCTACCACAACAATGCACCAGCACACACCGCATTGTCTGTTCGACAGTTCCTGGCTAAAAACAACATGACAGCTGTTCCCCATCCTCCGTACTCTCCTGACCTTGCTCCGTGCGATTTTTTTCCCTTCCCAAAGTTGAAAAAGTTCTCAAAGGATGCTGATTTAATGATGTGGAGGAGATTTAGGCAGAGTCACACGACATGCTCGACAACATCCCCAAAAAGGAGTTCCAGGAATGTTTTGCAAAGTTGAAAAGGCACTGGAATCACTCGATCGTTGCCCAGGGGGACTATTTTGAAGCGAACAACATTCAATAGGACCTGCGGTAAGCCAATTTTTTTATTACAACCATCCAAAAACTTTTTGATTGCACCTCGTATGCATTCTGTGCATAGTCAAGAGAGAGATACTAACAGCTTGATTCATCTTTCAAAAATAAACCTAATTTTTTTATTGTTTCATTCACAATGACCTATGCTGTGACTACAAAAAATATTCTAGTCATTATCCAATTTCTAAATTCCACCAGTTTTTAGTTTAAAAGAAAGTTTACACTTAAATTATACATACAGAAACAACTACAGTTTACTGTAGTTCTTTTTTCACATTTAAAAACTCCTTTTAAGCCTCAGTAACATTATACAATAGAGAACAATTTTAAGAAGGAATTTTAACTAATCAGAAGTAAAAATTATTTCAATTGGAAAATGTTTCTAATATCATAAAATTAAGCAAGCAGGGAAAATAACTCGAGGAATATATAATTAAAAACATCAATATTTTACCTAATTATATAGAGGTCTCATTTTTTAACAAAAAATTAAGTAAAACAACTGAAAAGAAAAATAAAACAAATGGCTTCACCACATAAGTAATATTAAATACTACTGTATATTTCTGTGTAATTGTCAACTTCATGCAATAGTCAACCTAGAGCTATCTGGTTAAAAGTTCGTAATTTTTCATGTATCTTGAGTAAAAGTTGACCTTGTATTTTCAAGAATAATAGCCAATGACTTTGCAATGTCACAGCAAAATTGTTTGAGATGAGCACAATTTCCTGTTAGATGGCATCACCTTCAAATTTTATGAAGTTTAAGTTGCAACTCAGGAATACATCCGACAGTATAAGACAAATAATTATTCTAAGTTCAATTACCCCAAATTTTACATGGGTCAAAACAACAAGTATATAGTTTGGTTTAAACTAAGAGAATATGCATAAAAGACAAATTATTATGTTGCCGAAAGTGTTTAATGTGTCAGGGAAAAGTGCTAGAGACAGGATTAAAACTTCTATAAAGTTACAAAAGTTTCAAGGAACAAAGGTGCCAACAGAGGAAAACCGATAAAATGGTTTAAATTAAGACAAGCCTCGACTCTCAAGACTAATAAAAAATATAAGAAAATGGGATAAGCGTGTCAGATAGCTTATGATCAGACATGATCATGTAATTCATCAGAGGACTAAAATATCCTAACATCTAATGGCTCAAATTGAGGAGAAGATTACAGAATTTCAGCAATTTGTAATTACAAATTGCCAAAAAAAATTATTACAGATTAGCCTGCAATGGAAATGAGAAATCAACCAATAGTGAGCAATAAGTTCAAGACAGCACTTTTATTGAAAACTCGCATGCAAAAGTTCACCTATGCATTTGAAAATATACAGTAGTTTTTTAAGCATAGAGCTGCAATGATCAAAACAGAGAATGCCAAAGGATATCTCTTCAAATTTGATTGATTAATGAGACAATAAATTGTTGTAGCTTTATTTAGATGAAAATTCATAGAAAAATTAATTCTTACAAAAATTAACCAATAACATACCCAAGGTTTAATATTATGGAAGGTATGCAGCTACTATGGCATTTACATGTAAATTAACCATCTCCCCATTAGTGATTCTAAACTATCAGTGAATCACCACTGATGAAAGCAGTTTTGCAGCAAAAATTCGCATCTGGTTCTTTAACTCTTTACAGCTACTTGAGACACATAGCAGGTCCACTTGATTTTTAGCTATAAGGTGAACTCTTTTGAATATTCATTTTCTCGATTCTGGATTAAACAACATATAACATGGACAAAATTAAAAATAAATTAAAAACTAAGAATTAGTAAATAGTTTCGGTAAAAATGAATGATGGCAATAAATAACAAATATTTATCTACCATATTTTGGGCTGTCAATTAAGGATGCTTTTTCCACTTTTTTAGAGAAATACTGAAATGTATGAAAAATATTTTGAAATGCATTATGTACCATCTCTGGATTTGGTCAATGCTTTAAATTCCCAGAAAACTTCAACTTTTTGGAATTCCTCCCGGACAGTTGAATCCCAATAATGAGGACAGGTCTAGAAAAATGAGGATACATGGTAGCCCTAGTCTAGGTAAAAACATGAAATAATATGCCAAACAATACATAAAATTTAAACATGTTACTCAAATTTAAATTCATTAAATCTCTTTGAGCTGTAACATTAAATCTAAAAAAACATGTGCCACATATCGAGCACCAATTGCTCAAATGCTGACTCAGGCCAATCAAGAGCACATAAAAATCAAATATTGTATGCTGGCACTTCATCATTATATGCATTATATCTAAAGATTGACAAATAGCACGCGGCATGTTTTTCCTTTACACAGGATAAATAGCAAGTTTTAAACAGAAGGAAAATAAAAATAAGAGGCAGAGATAACAGAAACACAGATGAGTAACTTACCTCCGACTGCCTCTCCTTTTCTTGTCACGTTCTCGACTCCTGGAACGTCTCCTCTCCCTCTCCCCACGCTCTATTCCCGGCCCACGACCTTCGCGAGTTTCTCTTTCTCTCTCGGCACGATACCGTTCTCTCTCTCTTTCATTGTCTTCACGACCAGAATGTTTGATGTTAACATCAGGACCACCACGTCTAGTACCACCAAGACCACCACCTTTACAAATACATGAAACCCTTTAGACTTTTTCCTAGTAGGATAAAATTTTAATTACAGTCAGATACATCTATTTTGATCCCAATAAATTAATCACATAATTTAAGACTAACTATAATATTCACAAATGGAAAATGCTTACCACGGAAATCTAAGATGTCTTAATGAAATATGCATTTCCTGCTTTGTGATGGACAAATACATTTTATGATACTTATTTTGTAGTGCACATTTAGATCTCGAACGCAACTTATAAACAGTTTTATTATTACAGAATTGATCATTCCCTGAAGAAAATATAAACCACAATTTTCTAGTAAAAGATAGAAAATAACTCAATGCTGTATAAAAATCTTTAAGAAAATGTATCAATCTTTTTGGAAAGAAAATGTAAGCAGAATACAAATTAATAAGACTATGCATTGACTACAACGTTCCACATCAAAAGTTTTAAATGAGTTTTAAAAACAAAACTAACAATATAAGATTAATACGAAAGCCAAACTATTATAGAATTTCAATATTAATTTCACTTCATTAACAAATGACACATTTTATTTTTTATAGCGCATTTTATATTTACCTAATCTTCTGGGCAGCCACCCTTTTACTGTTCTTCCCCGTTCTACATCCACCAGCACACGTCTACCATCTATCTTCTTTCCATCTGCATGCTTATAGGCCGCTAAGAGGCATGGCCCATGACAGGAAGTGGACCGTAGGTAAACAAGGGAGGGCAAAGGAAGAGGGTAATAGCAAGGCAAGATCATGGACAAGGGGGAAGGTTTTGTGGGAAGAGGACATACAGGAAGGGGAGGAGAAAAGTGGCTTCATCAATTACCATTTCTTACACATTTTCCCAGAATGACAGTTATGCTGTTGAAATTATTATCTTGTGACATGAACCAAGGTGTCAGGACTATGGGAGGTAAAAAGAATTATTAGGCATTATTTGACAACCAATCAACTGCACCAAAGTTCCTAGAGATATACTTTCATTACATAATTGTTTTCCTGTGAACAGTTTAAAAGGGTACACAAATAAGAAAAGACAGCAAAAATAATTACCTACCAAGTTTGGATGAAACGACCTACGATTCTTAAAAATAGCCATCCCTAAAAAACCTATCTAGCATCCTACATGGTCTCATACAACCTTCCTCCACTACATTTCAAAACTTGAGTTAATGAGGAAGGACAAAAAATTGGTATTTCAGGCTGGATAGAAATGAGCATTTTTGGGGAAAGAATAATACAAGTAAATTCAGATGATAAAAAATAATTAATCGGTAAATGGTAGTTCTGAGACAAAATTACTAATCTAGATGAAAATAGTTAGAATCTTTCACTGGTTGCTTTAATCACTGCAGTTTCACTTTATTTTATAGTTAAGAGTATATCCTAACGCTAATAAAAAGACCTTTCCAATGTGATGTGTTGATTGAAAAAATGAAGAATATCTGTGGAGAAGACTGACTCCTTGATCCAGAATACTCATACATCAAATACAAAACATTTAAATAAGATAGGGAGAACCTAACATTATATATGCTTTCTGAAAGCCTTGCGAACGCCACACAAGCCTCATCCTTTTCAGGCCAAATGATCTTCATTAAAATACAACCAAACCTTCCAACATAGTGTGCCTAGGTAAGCCTTTTTCCCATGAACAATAATAATGTGAAACCCACCTGATATCAAATGATAGCTACATTTTGAAGTTGGAAAACTTTCCAGAAGCATATGAAACTATCATTGAAGAAGGAGAATAGGCAAGAGCAATTACTGCACTGCACCATCCTCTGAAGACTTGCAAATCTGACCTCGAAGCACAAGAAAGAAGAAACTTTATTGGGAAAAGGGATCATTCCCTTAAATTGTCCTTCAAAACAGAAAAAATGACATGCACGTAAAGTCAAAATGGCATGTTTGAAAGTTTTAGGATTATTTTAATGAGGCATTTTCAATTGAGGAAATATACCTACCACTGAAAAAGCATACTTACTGAAGCTAGCCTCTTTAAGGCTGGCCAAAATTGAGGCCAAGTACGTTAGCTCCCTCCCGTTTTAATATCTTGTTTGAGGTGTGAGCAGTGGTAGTCAGACTGCATTTGGCACTCCCCTTCTTTCCTTGTCCATCACATGAACCATTATTTCCCAAAATCGCTAACACCCCACAGGATTTATGAACCAGGAGTCACCAGGGCGATTAGTTTTACGTCTTCCTCCACCCCTCCATAATGCTTGAGCCACACATTTACCTGGTGCGCCACTGAATTCTTTTTTATCTTACTTACGTCAACTCTGATTTTAGCGCATGTAAAAGCTATTTAAAGTTTGCAACCACACCAATCTCATCTTACCCTGTGCCTTACAAAGGCATATTTGTCACCTCATACCCTAACTAGACTCAAATTAAAAAGAGGGAGGCCTACTATGAAAGAAACGTGGTGTTATTGTTGCAGAAATATATTTATCAAATTAATGCCATTAACAGGTATTTAGAGAAAAGAAATTATAAGGGTAGGAAGATTTTTTTACAAATTTATTGACTAATTATACTGAATTTTATTTCTACTGTTGTTTTCAATCATTTAGGATGATCTAAAATTAAACTGCCATTGAAAATTATAGCTGCAAAGTAAGTAAAAGTAACAAGACTAATCCTAAAAAAGGCGTAGAGTAAGAATTGCTTTGAATACTGCCTCCTGAGGTTAAATCAAAATTCATGAAATACAGCAAATCATAAATAACTACTAAGCCTCCAACACCACGTTTCAAAATGATTTTAGTTTATTTTTTTGCCCAAAGAAATGTTACCAAATCATGGCAACAAAATAAATGCATATCCAAATGATTACGCTACAATACATGTAAACCCAGAGAAAAACTTTTGAAAATTTACGGGAAGCTAGAAATATAAGGGGCATCACATCAAGTGTATGTGTATTCACTTTTTGTATGCAGGGTCTTACCACACATACAAACCTATATAGCCAGCTATGTTTGGTATTTCACACATAAGAGGGCACTAGTTGCCAGCAGCTCGCCATATGCTGTCACCGGGAATAAGACAAAACTGTATTAACATCTTTTTAAAATGAAGGCGAACAGCAAAGGGGCTAAAAGGGATACAATATAAGAATTGATACAATGATTATCATATACATTGAGGTCAGCTGGCTTTAAATTTCAAATGGTGAAAAGATGAATTGAGTTTAACTGTTACGGCCCTATCCCTATTTTCAAGAACTTATGAAGAATGGGAGTTGGAGTGTTAATTGTTGAAAGGGACATTCAATGTATATGAAAATGAGATGTAAATGCTGGATGACACAAACCAGATGGTTTGGGAAATTGAGTAAATGAGTGTGCAATTGTATTTCCACAGACTTACCGGCCCAATAACAACACCGATGACAGGTAAAGGGTAGGAGTGGTGCAGGAGGGCAGATGGAAACATCAATGCCTAACCATTGAATCAAAAATAAAATGCCTCATGTATTTGTCTTCCATATACATACTTAACAGTTGATTAGATCCTAATTTGAACAGTTCTAAGCGTTCTAACATCATCATCCATATCGTTGCTGCTTTGAGATGGACCTAACATTGCAAACAGGAACAATTACACAAAGACTACTCATAACTGATATTTCACCTATAACAGACAGATCTAGTCACATCGATGCATAGGAAATTGCAATGTTTATTAAGAAATTTGAATAGAAGAAAATGAAACTTAACCATTAACCAAAAAAATCCCACTGAAGGTACAGAATCTCTTTTTAGTATGACAAATACACAACAAAAGATGATATTTGTACTACCAAAAATAAACTCCTGCAAGATAATTTCCTAATAATCAACCCAAGTACAGGACACAGTAAATTTCAAAGTACCTTTCCCTAGTTCAAGAGAAATATTTCACTTCTTTGGAAGATTACAAATATCATCAAATACCAAAAACAAATATTGTCAACATTAATATTAACAAAGATCAATAAAAACACCTTACTCACCTGTAACAATATTTACCATTAAAGCTTCACAGATAGTGAATAAACTTGGTAGGCTTCTTCTGAATAAATACATTTAGAAGATAAAACAAAAAAAAGAGAAATATGGTAAATTTACTTTTCCTGTCAAATATTTTAATTAAAGGAACACCTTGTTCTATAAAATATTTAAATAAAAGAAATTAAATGAACTCTTTAATGCCAAATTTCTTCAAATTCTGATTCCATAACTTAATTTTTTATAACTAATGCTCCTAGCTGAATAATAATAAAACCAGAAAATAAATTAATTCCTGGGCATGCATAGCAGAGTGAATTTTACAAAAACTTAAAAAATGAATGAGCATGAAAAAACAAAGCAATTAAGTTTTTACATGCTGTATTTGAAATGGAAATAGATAAGGTCCCTTTAATCTGTAATCTTAATGCCTGACCTATGAAAATGCATCAGCCTTAAACTAACACATCTTTCAAAAGACTATTAAATATATGTTTCAATTGACTGACATTTTTTCCAGCTCAGTACTTAATTTGGTCTACTACAGAGTGGTTTTGAATTCCCTAAGTAATTAAAAATTCTTTTAACTTTGCATACTTTAATGTGCCAAGTTTGTAGTGTAATGACACTCTTTCAAAATGTAAGGACTAATGACCTACTATAGTTCCTGATTACTGCTGTTCCCATTACTATTGCTATGACCTACATCTTTTCATGGGGATTGTGATCCACATCACCTTACACTTGCAAATAATAGTTAAATAGAATAACCCTCAGCAGCTTTTATTGAAAATTATTTAAGATAAGTTCATCTTTTAATGAACCTCTACTTCTCACAACAAAGCCTTTTCTCACAGCTCCATCATAATAATTTTATGAACTAAATAAAACAGTACCTATATTCTCCGTAGATCTCCAAAGAATTGTTCTCATTTGAGGAACAAAACAGTCATAAATGAATCCAAGCTATAAACTTCATGTGAGAGTTTTATGAATGAGCAATTTATTACCTTATAATACTGAAAGACGTTATTAACCAATAAGGTAATGACAGCAAGCTTCAATTTTAAAATTTAATGGCATCCTAACATTAATAATGCCATTAGGGATACTTTGCAAAATAAAAAAGAGTATTTTTAAAATCCCTGCTCTAAAAATCTTAAGTTTCGGTGTTCTAAAAACATATAAAAACAGGTAGGGGATGCAAGGAAAGAAAGCCAGTTCATATTCATGTTTCTAAAAATAAACAAAGAAAAGGGAGAAGAATCATCATTCTTGTAAATAATTATACCACAAAAATTACAAAAACAATGTTTCCAACTACTTCAATACATCTCAATAAACTTTACACATATAATATGTATACTTACCTTTTGAACAAGTCCCAATAATACTTCAACAATTGTAAAGATGCTATATATACCCACAAAAACTAATCCCACTTTTTCAACTAAATCAAAATTACTACGCTTTTATACATTCTTATATAAATCTTTCGACAAAATTTACAAAGCAAATTTCTAATAAATGGCACAATTTCTAATTTCCTCAATAATAGCAGCAGTAAAAAATCAATCATGCTATAATTCTTGCAGAAAAATGCTTAATAATAAGTCACCTTACTCTTTCAATGCTAAATAAACACCTATAGTTCAAAAAACATCAAAATATTTAATCAACCAAATCTTGAAACCCCTTCAACAATAAGAATTAATAAATCATAAAGTACCGTAGCTCTGTATGCTATTGAGCTGATTATCTATAAATTAATAAACAACTAAAATCTCACATATATGCATCGACTCAAAACTGAAATTTGTTATTGTGTGATAGATTTGAAATTCTATGTTATAAGATGTACATGGATAGACATTATTTAATTTCAATTTTCAACAGACATGATGGTCTACATTAAGGCCAAATAAAATAATTTACTTTTCCCAGCTGCCCTCCTCACACCTCAGGGAGGAGGAGCAAAGAGGGGGATAATTGGTGGGTAATCAATAGTTTTGTTCAATAAAAATCACTAAAAATTAGAAGTAACTGAATTCCTTTCAGTAGAAAATCATTCAAAATGGAATAGCAATTAAATCCAGGAGAAACAATGTTGCCAGTTAGCCAAATGCTTTGATAGTTAAAGAACAACTCAACAGACACAAGTACTTACAGTGCATATCTCTCTCATGCTCATATTCTATGAAGGCATAACCTCTGGGCTTCCCAGTCTTGGTGTCGTGGATGAGCACAATCTGAAACAAACAAATTGGGTACTCTACGATAACATACTTTTAACTCGCAAGAGAGCTTGAAAACCTCTCATTTTTCAAGTTCAACATTACTGTGATATATAAAGTATTTAAAATCTTGAAAGATAAAAGGAAAATTAACAATTAATATATTAATTTCTTTCTCAAGAAAAAGAAACAAAAATCTCATTTGTATATGTACACTCCCATACAGAGGTATTTCTTGCAGTTACACTTCAAGTAGAGCTCATTTACCATAGCCCTCTTATATAATTAATACTATACAGTAAAACCTCCAGAAGTGACCACTTGTTGTTGGTTTGTATTTATGGCTAATCAACCTCTTGCATTATTATAGCCAAAACTCTTTTCACACCAAACTCACACGTAGGAGAAGGGAAACCCAGTACAGGCATTAGCCAACTCTTTACAAAGAGCACCAAGGAGGCCAACTGCAACGTCCCTCCCATAGGATGGAGCACTGGCTTGCACGGTCTTCTCAAACCACACAAGTAGGGGATGGGACAATCCCAAGTTGAAAATTCTGACCTCTGCCAGATTCAACCTGGGACCACAGCATGGAAGGCCAATGCTCTAACCACTCCATCACCGCCACCCCCCAGATGTGACCACTTCCCTCAGGTGACCACCTCCTTAGGTGACCAAAATTTCTAGGAATGGTTCCATAAGAATTCTTTTCTAGATAAATTAATTTTCTAAGATGACCACCCCCTCACCAGAACACCTCATAAGGTGACCAAGAGCAAATGGAGCAATTTCAGAAGATTCATATCTTTTCTAGTAAAATTATCTTCTATGAGACCATTCCCTGGCCCGACTGGGACCATTAACACCTTAATTTGACAAGCAATGGTTTTCCCAGTTTTTCATATTATCTTTCACATCATATTACCCCTTCAAAGAGTACGGCAAAATGGTAGAAAATAGCAGCAAAATGAAAGTTTAAAATTTATCAGCAGAAATGAAAGTTATACAGTATAGAACCTTTTATCCAGATTCCAGTTATCCGGAAATCCAATTAATTGGCTATTTTTTTAAAAGTTGACAAAAAATGGCATTTTCCAAAATTTGTTAGGAGAAATAAATTCAAATTTAATGCCTCGCTAGTAATAACCCAGCTCACCACTAAAGGTGCAACCTTTCCGGGTTTGACCCGGTGTCTCAAAGTTTTGGGTCTTTTCTCCTGCTCAATAGTAAAACGAATATTTTCAAAATTTCCAACATACCTTTACGATTAATTTTATTTTTAGTGAATTTTATACTATCCAGAAACTAGCCATCCCATGCAATTAAAGCAGGAATAGGTGTGCAACAATATTAGTAAGCAAATGCAACATCATGCTTGTATTAAAAACCTACTCAACTACCCCTCAGCAGTGGACAGTTGATCCATACATAGTGTATAAACAGGAACATTTATTAAATTGGTTTATTTTTAAAAATACATCCAAAATATCAGAAAAAGATTTTGACATTTCTTTTAGTATTTTTAACCTGATAATGTATTATTTTGTTTTCAAATTTTTCTCTATCATTGATAAACTACGAATTACAAATGGTATTTATGGTATGAGAATTCCTTGGAATGACTAACACATACTGAAACATTTCCTGTCAATATAAGTAATGAATTCAGGACGTCAACTTTGGGAAACCAATCTGCATTAGTCCTGATTTGAACTTCTTGTTCTTAAACTGTGACATGAAATAAATGATAGAACATTTATGATCAAGCTAAAATTGGATTTATTTCTTATTTGCTATGATGAAGAAAGGTAAAACAATTTTTTCTAATATATTTAGTAAATGAAGTTAACACCCCGATATTACTAAATGTTTGACCGACGGAATAATTTTACTGATGCATGTGACGAACCGGAACGTAGTTCCTGTGCATTCCAGCCTGTTCTAGCTCATTCCGAGCACTGTTCATGAGTATATTCCAGATAACCGGCTATCCCTATATCCCAAGCTTGCCAGATAAAAGTTTCTATACTGTAGAAGATTTTGAGAAAGGTATCTCAAAGAAGACTAGCGGAAAAATACGACTGTGGAAAATTTCAAATTCAAAAGATATTAAAAGACAAAGACATTATAAAACAAACTGTTTCAGTAATGCAAACGAATGTGTTCAATGTGAATCTCATCAACCTTATAAGGAAATCAACGAGTTAACCCATTATTGGTTCGATAGCACTCATGCAAGAGGATTACTTATTAGTGGTCCTATATACCTAAGATTAAAAAGGAGGACATTGAAAGCAAAAGAATTGACCTTCAAAAATTTATTTCTATTTTAGTTTAATATATATCATAGTATTTCACGAAAATTGTAAACAGACGATTAAGGAGGGAGTAACACAAGAGATAACTGTAAGATATTTTTGTTACGATGATTTTGCTTTACACTGCCTCTTATTAACCGTAAATTAGTATTAAGTAAAACAAAACATTAAGAACATTGAGTAATCAATAATTAATTAATTTTCAGGAAAAACAAAGGGGAGGGTAAAAAGTGCTGTATTTACCCAAAAGGAAAATGCCATTAAAAATATTAGGTATCGTCTTTGAAAGGAGTATGAGGATTTAGGGTGAGAATACACCCCCTATTTTAAACGCACCATGAAACACCCAGATGTCAAGTATATGTCCGTTAAAAAACTGCGCATTACTGTAATGCTGCCTGTATAAGCGGACGGAACAAAGTAGCTGCCATATGTTATTTTAAAATGCAAAATAGTGCCTAAGGAAGTATTACTAAATGGAATAATTGTTAAATGTCAAGGCCAAGGATGGATGTCAGCTGATTTAATGAAGGACTGGCTAAGCATAATGTGGCTTAGACGACCTGAGGCACTTTTAAGGCAGAGAGCAATGCTCTTCTTATTGTTAGATGCATTCAAAGGCCACCTTACAGAGGAAGTTCAAAATACCCTTCATGGTATAAATACTGACCTTGTAGTTATACCAGGAGGTATGAAATAACAAATTCAAGTGCTAGATGTTGTAAAGCCCTTGAAGGATTACATCAAGTCATTTTATTCAGAATGGCTTTTGGCAGGGGACCATGCATTAACTCCTACAGGGAAAATTAAGAAGCCCAGTATACCAATTCTCTGTAATTGGATCATTGCAGCATGGAAAAAAATAGATCCCAATAGTATCTCAAGAGGGTTCGAGAAATTCTGCATATCAAATTCCATGGATGGTATGAAAGACGACTTGTTCGAATTTGAATAAGTTGTGATGAATGAACAGGACAGCAAGAATAAGGGAAGGAAACAGAGGAGAGGGAGATGTAAGTAGTAAATTTACTTTTTTTATTCTTCCTCTTAATGTTAGCTTGTTATACATATATGTAAAAGCTTTTTTAAGTGAACCTAATTATTTTTGGGGTCATCTTCCTTTCGGATAAATACAGTATGTAATACAAAGAATAAAACGGAAAATGCAGGTATTTTATTGTACAGTTTAAAAAACAATTCTTTTTCAATTTCTGGTTATTAATTTCAAACATTATCGTCTTTTTGATATCGTTGGCACTATTTTTCCTGAGTAGGGAAAATAAATGATTAAACGTACCAGTAAACTAATCTAGATATTTTTCTTTTCAGAAGTTCTCCATTTTTAAGAAGATAATCATTAAATTCTTTGCAAGGAATCTCTTTCATATTGTACTGGGTCAGAATTATACCCTTCATTGATTCCACAGACATTTGGTTTCTGTCTTTTGTCCACTGAGTGAGAATATCCTTTCAATGCTAGCATTGTGCCCTTGGATGCTAAAGAAAAATTCGCAAATTCTTAGGAGCTCAAAAAAACAACCTGTGTCCTCACAGATCCTAAAGAAATAACACCATTGTATGTGCAAAGGTTCATCAAAAAAACTTTCTTCTAGCTTTTCAATGAACAACTTAAGTTTACAGTACTGGTCTATTAGGGAATAGGATAACAATCTATCTCGAAAGTTCTGAGTAAAAGGAAGTAATCATTGATTAATTAATTAATTAATCCCAGACACGTCTGGCTTTTGCCGGATGTCTGGCCACCCTAGTCCTATATAACAAGAAAAAGTGCGGTGCTCTGCAAAAACGTTAAATATCAAAAAGTTTATAAGCAAAAACACAGCTTGAAAAATTTTGCAGTTGCAACATCATTTTTAAATATATAAGTAGCAAAAGTGCAACAGTGGATGGTACTGATGTAGTGGAGTAGAATTCACGTGCCTGCCAACACATCCATTGTATTCAAGTTGTTGAACCAAGGGATTATTCAAACATTCAAATTATTGTATAGATGATGTATTTTAACTATGTAAGCGGTAAAAATGAACAAAGACCAAAATGTTGAAGAACATGAAAAAATTGAACTTTCAGAATCTAAGCATGGGATACAGTTTTAAAAAACACTATTAAAATGTGGAATTGAATGTGATTGATCAGAAGAAAATAATAATGATTTGTTATTGGTGCAGAATGAAATTTTGCTTCTTGAACAACAAGCAACTTAGAAATTGATATCAATTTCAATGAAAACATAGAGACATGTGGAGGAGATTGTGAAAACTGGGAAAAAGAACTCCACGAACATTCATAAAATCGTGATAGTAATTATATTATATGTGAAGAAAATAAAGATGAAAGAAATGAAGGCAATGAAGAAATTTTATTTCCTATGCATGAGAGACTGAGGACAGTATACAGGCTAAAAAAAAATGTATCCTGCGAATTGGGAAATAAAAAATGTTAGATTTGTTACTTGAATTTGAAAAAGTCCTAGATAAGAAAATTATGCAGTGAAAATCAATGATAAGTAGAAAAACTGCCTTGCAGAATTATTTTAAGATGCACAAAGTCCATGCTATATGCCAGAGATGCGTTCCAGAAAACTGCGACTTCAAACGAAACAATGTACACCCACTCCCCGATTAATGCTCTTAATTGGTGCCAGGAAAATCGAGCGCTAACTGAAACAGCACTATTCGGAACACGTACTTCCATAGGAAATGATATTATAAGATTTAATTTGTTCCCAAGATTCTATTAATGGAAATAAAAATAGGTAGTATAATAATAATACACCAAAGTATTCTTTGTTAACCATATTACATAGCGTAGTGCCAGTTATCACTCATGGTTTTTATTTAAAGGGAAAATATAATTTAAACTAAGTTCACTCAATATTTTGACCTATAAAAACATTGACAAGTGTACACAGAACCATCAAACAACTGAAAATACTGACGTCTTGTGTGTTGTAAATGCACAGAGGCGCTGCACAGTGGACTTGGTAAATTACACCATAAATTTTGAAGAGCATTAATGTGAAACACGCGAGCGCAATTCAGAAAAGGGTATTAAATTATTTTTAGCGCTAATGCAGAATAGCGTTAATCAGGAAAGTGTTAAGCGGGGAGTGAGTGTATTTTCCCATAAAAACAATGATAAAAGTAGCGGTTACATTACTGGCGGATATTTTGTGACACATTTGCATCCCAAATAATATATATCAGTACAGAACATAAGACCTACTATGTTAACCCAGTGGTATTCGCGTTAATTTTTCAAATGCCAGTACTCGCGTGGGGTGCTACTGACAACTCACAGATTTTTTTATAAAAAAATATCACTATTATTCAACTAATTCTTTATTTTGTTCTATTAATAATCATTTATAAGTGCATTTTGAGAAGTACCAAATGATTATTTCATTGTATCTATTTCGAAAAGAAAGTCTTAAGGTACACTTCCATGAACTTTTTCGGATGTCAGTCTATGAGTCAGTTGACAGTTTTTAGGAATATACATACTTATAATATCATCAGTTCATTTAAAGAAACCACAACAGAACACAAATAGGTAATTATTGTACACGAGAGGAAAAAGTTTTTTGCATAATGACCTTGAAATCTACATTGGCCTTACTTTTTCAATTTGAATATTCATACAATTCACTATAATATTCATAATAGTTGTCAGCAACAGTCAAAAACAGTCTACTGGGAGCTTCAAAACAAAAACCTAACACTGAAATAATAAAAATCTACAAACCTTGTAGGATCAGAGTCAGTGAAGAAACTGTTGAGATGAGATCTTCAATTACGGGAAATGACACATTATATGATGATGATCATTTTTCTACTTCAAAATCACCATATCAAATATTTATCAGATTGTAAACAGACACAAAAATCATTCCGTTACGAAATTATAATATTGGAATTTTTATTTTGGCTTCTACATTTTTTAACATAAAAACTGACTTGTCTTCAACATCACTTGGATTTAAGCAATAAAGTGACCTGATATTTCATATTTTGAATTTCAGTATCTCAATCAAAAAAGCATGTTTTTATGGTGTACCTTGCATTATATTGTGGTTTCTATGACTTAATGTATCAGATAAAATATCTTTTTACTCTATACAGCAAAAATAAGTCTTTCATAACACTTAAGCACAGTAATTCTTGAGAACAGACTACGTTGTTTTTATGGGGAAATTCAACTCTAACAGTACTAGTTCGATTAGTGCTATTTTCTTGGAACCAATTAAGTGTGATTACAATGGGATTTCTGCATACATTTTACATCTGATAATAATTTGTAAAAGTCTCTGCCAACAAATATTGTGGTACCATAATTACAGTTGGCAAAATGCGAACTACCTGTAAGAATTACTATTTGTAGCAATACTGCAGTCAGGCTGCTTGAAATGTATATTAAGATAACATATACAGAATGTTAAAATGAAAAGGACAACCCAGAAATAAAGCATGAAAAATTTATTTCACAACACAAATTCTTCATACCTGTTCAAACACTTGTCCCAATGTGTCACCAGCAAACCAATACCCTTCTCATTGAAGGGGGTGGCAGCTGCTTAAAGAAATTGGTGACTTTGTCATCCAACTAAAACCACTTTCCCTTCATGGCCTTCTTAACCCAGAAGGATGCATGCTTCTAGGTAAAAAATAACCAAGCAGGAAAGATAAGTGTTTACCTTTTGACTCACCAGCATTATTTGAGCCTAACCCCCAATACCTTCCACTTAGACCTTCTCTGTTACTTCTCGAGTGTTTTGTTACCGTAAATACCAGCGTATAATGCGCACCCTCGTATAACGCGCAGGGGTTTTCAGCCTCGTAATCTATGATTTTTCTATATACCCGCGTATAGTGCGCACAGATTTTTTAACGTTACCATTCCAGAATAAAGTGGATGGTGTAACGTGTTCTAAAGCAATGATCGAATTATTGGTATTATGTATTTGTAACATAATGAAAGTGTGAAATGAAATTTTCGAATAACGTTCCAAAAGATCGTCAGCTAACTCAATCATTACATACTTTATGTTTGCTTACAAGGTGATATTAGGACATACGCAATAAATCGAATTATAATAATTTAATAGTATGGCATATGACATTCTTTGAGCTAATAAAATGGAATGACGATAATCCAATGTTTTTTACATATGTTTTTGTCACGCCTGAGGTGGACGGGTTCGCCCAACCTTCAGTTTTACCCTTATTAGAACACTCGGGAGCACGTAAACACGATAGCAAATAACCATAATTAACTACAGACTCGAAGAATCAAGAATAAATCATGTATGAATGCTGAGAGAAAGGTAGGGAACGATAACTTTATTTAGTTCTACAAGAAGCATCAACTCCCAGCGTACTCAAAGGCAACAGCTGCCATTGTTTTTAATTGTAAGTAGTACCTCACCAAAAGGCTGGGCGCCGGTGTAGGGTGACGTCATGCGTAAGATGACGATTCCGATAGCAACATTGAAGAAGTATGGTCCAGTGACGAAGAATTTCTTGGCTTTTAAAATGAATAAATACTGAATTCATTCTTTTCCTATCTAATTAATGTATGTTTATAGAATTAGTTAATTAATTTTTACTATTATCTATCTTACTTTTCGTAAAAATCACCAATAAAAATATGAGGATACCCGGACAGTAATTAATGTGCCGAAATTGTGGAAATATGGGGTCAAATGAAAATAGGAGGATTATGTACCCTCGCATAACACGCATCCTAATTTTTAACACAAATATTTCGAAAAAAAGTGCGCATTATACGCAGGTATTTACGGTATTCTTACGACCAGTTGCTTATGAGTATTGAGGCTGAAAGAAGAGAGTAGGCATTTTTCACATGCACATTCACACGAAACAAAATTAACACAGGAGAGACTTGGTAAAAACTAATTATTTTTTGCAACATTATTGTACAAATGTGCTTGTTTAGTTTAATAATTTTCATAACAGAACTAAAGAGGGAGTGGATACTATAGATCAGTTGTGTGAAACATATTTAGTGTCCAGAAAATCATTGCGTAGGCCGCTGAGGGTGTTTTATGGATTTCTAAACATTACAGGAATTAATGCATTAGTGATTTATAAGGCTAACAACAAAAGTGCTAAACCTGTTTATAGATGAGAATTTCCTGAAAGTATTTCCCTTAAGCTCACTAAAGAACTAAAGAACATTCGGCTTCTCAGGCAAGAATAGTTACATTAACAATTGATCGAACTAAATGACTAATCTGAGTTGAGAAGGGAAGCTGTGAAGAAACATGGGAAAAAAGACAGGCTGGCAGATTTGAAGATTGCCCAAAAAAGAAAAACAGGAACTTCTTGCCTGAAATGTAACAAACTGATATGCAAACAACATGTTTCGTCAGTTTGTAACAGCGACTTCAAAAAAATGTCCAAATACTAGTTTATGTTGAAGCAAAAGTAAATGATAATGTTATTAATAAATGGTTAGAAAAATTAACTTAACTAAAATTTATTCGATGCAATGTTCCACGTTTGGGTAGAAAATACCCAACAATACCCTTATATCACAAAGTATACCTCGCATACTCCAGGGTTAAAGAGGTCCGAAGAAGTGTGTCACATGGGGAGATTTTTGGATTGTAAGGAGGGAGACAGGGAAACATTTACAGCAGGTAATTAATCCAAAACATTCATGCCTTTTCACAATGAATGATATTCTGCTGCATAGCAACCCCTCTACCCATACTCCCAAATCTATGGTGGAAACTTTATACAAGTTTCATTAGAAAGTTTTTAAATACCCTCCCTACAGTCCAGACCTCCCTCCAGATGGCATACACATCTTCAGACTTCTTTCAAAAGGCCATGAAAGGAAAGTGGTTTCAGTCAGACGACAAAGTGAAGCGGATGGTCACCGATTTCTTTAAGCAGCAGCCATCTTCCTCATATATGAGAAAGGTATTGGTTTGCTGGTGACACATTGGGAAACAAGTTTGAACAATTGAAGAATTCGTGTTGTGACATGAAGAATTCGTGTTGTGAAATAAATTTTTCATCCTTAATTTCCGAGTTGTCCACTTTTCAGTTGAACATCCCTTATAGTAAAAGTAACAAAGTTGATAGCTAACTAAACCTAATAATAATAAATATTTACACAGAAGATCAATTTTTTAAACCATCTATCATTGTTGACATTTCTCCATCAACAATGAAATGACAACATAAAAACAAACTTCATAAATGTAAGTTTATAACTTATGATGATTCATTTTTATTTCTATATATTAAAACCCAGACAAACAAACACTCCAAAACAGCAGTGAAAAACATAATTCCCTTGACTTCCCGCAACAGTTCATAGAACAGGTATTTCCCTAGTTTTTGCAACTATATATAAAACCTTACTTTCTTAATTGCTCCATAAACCTCAAATTCTCGGCGAAGTTTAGATTCAGAAGTGTCATAGTTCTGAAACAAAGAAAAAAATTAATTTTAGATTGCACAGTATTAGACAAATCACAAAAATTAAAATAAATATTTCTTTGCATCCATAACCTAATAATTGAATATCATTTATCAACAATTCAATTGAACCAAATTGTTAGCTGCAATACATTTTTACTGGACACAATTTTATAGATAAACTGAGAAATTTGAAATCGGGACAAAAAATCTACCATGACCTTGAATCAAACCCAGGTCTACCACTCAACTAATGTGGCAGACTTATTCTCCTGCTTCAGAATGCAAATGTTTTCTTTTCCCATATTCCAGTGTATGCCTGTCTGCATAATGATCTTCAATCATTTCATTAATTTATAGATAAACTGATGAAACTTTTTTTTCCAAAACATTCCAAAAATTTCAAATTATATATTCTTGATAAATATTTTCTTACACCTCCAATGCAAAGTTATATCTTTTTTATTTACATACTCGTGAGAATTTAGCAATATTCCAGTCTTAAGGATGAAATGCCCCCACAAAATTGGTTGGTAAGCCCTGCAAATATGAGCTCTATGATGAAGAAATGGATACTGTTTGCAACAAGATAAATATTGAGAGAAATAAAGTAGGCCCACAGAAAGTGCCCAGCATCATAACCAACACAATCATTAAACTAGTCAAAAGTTCTTTAAATTATAAAGTAATGATACTCTTACCTCGCCGAGGGACACAGACTTAATTAACTGAACTGGGGATTTTAGTCTTACAACTTATTGACACTTGGAGAACTGCAAAGAAACCTATAAATCTTAACCAAGGGTATAATGTTTTTGCCACCTTAATGCCATATAAAAAACATCAGCATGAAGCAATTAAAGGATGGAGAGGGGATGTAGAGAAAAGAGGTTAAGGAGGAAAGAAACAGACCATGTACTTCCGGGTAATTAAACCGCACTAGGGGCCAAACAAACACATTATATACGTAGGTATAGGGGAAAGTACTCCACACCAGAGAGCTAGTTACACACATTAGATTTAAGATGAAACACAATAAGAGAAATATGCTCCACTACACCAGGAACCTGTAAAGTACATATTGTTTCTTTCCCACTCTATTCTTCAATTGCTTCACACCTGTGTTGTTTTCATGGTGTTAGGCGGCAAAAACCTTTATTTCATTAATTAACCTACACCATATGTACTTGCCTTCCCCTCTTTTTACCACTTTTTAAAAAATCGCTTGTTTCCACATTGTCCATCCGTGCACAAAATTTTGAAGCAACAGAACGAGCTGGAAAGCTAAGATTTTCAGGATAATTTCGGCTGGTGACAGACATGAACCCTTGATTTTGGAGTCCATCCATCAGTTCTTTTGCCTTTTAGTAGGATTTGAAAAAACCCCTTATGAACAAGCTATACGGACCTGTTACTATGATAAAGTTTCCTTAGGGTTACGCTGCTACAACAATAAAAGTTAAGTGTAAATATGTATCAAAAAGGGATAAAGATCATATATACAATTGCTTAATTACAGTGAGGTATGTTTTAAATAACTTTTGATTGATTTTGGGTTTTACATTTAGTTTCTAATACTAAGTTTATAATGAAAATAGTTTCATTGCGAAATCTGAAGGTTTTTTAATCATGCATATACATTAAATTTTTTGTATTGTGAAAATGTTAATAATAATTTTTTTATTTATAGTGCTTTATGTATGTGTTTATTAAATGCAGCGGAAATTTGTTATTGAATTGGACTTTTTGTTGTGACTGCCTACTAGGACTCTAAAAAAAAGCTCTTTTTTAATCTGCTTTTGCAGTTTTTTTAACTTGTTTTCTTAACTAAGGCTATTCACTCATAACAAGATCTCCATTCTTATTTTAATTTCCCATATAAAAATAAGATTTGAGTTGAATTAGTGATATGATTACGGTTTCATTCAGATGATATTCATTTTTATTATTTAGTTAATTCTATCTTTGAATAGGTGCTAATAACTCAGCTGATGATGCATCTCTAAAACACACATCTACTAACCAAACTCTTGCAATTCTTGAGCACAGAGAAAGCCTTGTATTGATTTTAATTAACAATGGAAAAAATAGCATGAAATTTCTTACTTATTTATGGATACAAGATCAGAAAAGGTAAACAGTGAATCTATGTACAGTAAAAGTCCATTCTAATGGCACCCATGGGACCAAAGTTGTGTCGCTCAAGTGAATATGCTGTTATAACGAATGGTGCCACGAAATCACATTCCAATTACATTGAGAACATATTTACTATCTTTCAAGGATCTTCTTCCCTAGGAGATATTGTATATATTGTTCCTCATTATAAATTCACTACTTTTGTCAGAATTATCACGGTGTAACTTATAATTTATTTAATGCTCATTCTGGGAGTCATAAAAGGGTCCATCAAGAATAACATAACTACTTCAAACATAATTTATTATTCACAATTAACATTACTAGTGGTACCTGAAAAAACTTATGAAAGATCAGTCAGAAATCTACATGTTTAAAAGTAATAATAGCCAATTTCTCCTTCTAAAATTAGAAACATATTTTGAATGTCATGTTTGTTTTTATAATTTATATGGGCAATTTTGTCTCTCTCATATGAAAAAAGTCACATTCCAGTATTGAAATTTTTTTCTTTTGGTCATCGTTAAAAATGCCCACAGCCCACACACAGTTTACTGAATAATAATAATCTTTAATTATTAATGTTGCAATCTATTAAGTTTGACATTACTACAGCTATAATTTCGATGATTCATAAACAGCACGAAGTGGATAACGCAATTATTTTGGCTATTTGAAGACTTAATAGATGCTAATTCAATCAGAGGCAACAATGTGGGTTGCCTTGGCAACACCCAGAAAGAGTACGAAAAAGCCATAAAATTTCGAAAAGAAATGCGTGTTTCTGAGAAATTATTCCATGCAACATCAAAACATCATAACAATAAGATATTTTATAGTTTTAGCCATCGAATAGAGCAAAAACGGAGAAATACGGTCCATATTTAGGTTTTTAATGAATGAAAGAAATAAACCTTGGACCTTGAAAAATCAAAACTCCTGTGTGAACATATGGAAATAATAATCGTCTCCCGGAGTTGAATCCGGGACACTTCCATAAACGAAAATAGTTTTCCCACGATCTCCTAGTTGGCAGAAACAAAATGGCATTTCTCTATGACAAACTGTTCAAGAGATAAAAGGGGGACAGATGGACAGACAGACATTGAGTAATTATATATGAGGATTTTGCTTTTTATTGAAAGTAAATCGTAAATCATGAATTTCTGAGTTCATTTGTTTTCCAATTGAAATCTCGAGGTAGATTATGAGAACAGTAATAGATTTTGGTGGTTATATTTCTCAATAACAAGTAATGTAAACTTGTGTGTTCCTGCAGCATTTGCACAAGTAAGAACAGTGATTGTCTTTATTTTTTTTTAAATCCAGAGGCACCAGTTTCATCAGAGCCTACTAAATTGGAATAAGGTAAACAATACCAAAAAATGCTGTCTCATCAACGTTATAAATTTCTTCCTCAGTTAAACCATATTCATGAATGAGCGATGCAAAAGACTGACAATATTCATGTGCAGCCTCACTATCAGCTGATTGAAGTTCACCTGAGACAAGGTTTTTGTATCCCATGACGATGTTTAAAACGAAATAGTCACCCATAAAAAATCAATCATTCACTCAATTGCATTTGCTGATAAAAGTATTTTGCCTTTTCAATTAGTGGACAGGTGACTGGGAAACTATCACTTTAAACCACACATATAATACTGCATCCAACTGTTCTAGCTTTGGCTTCCTTAAATTTTTATGTTTTTGGATATTTTTATTTGTCTCCGAGCCAGAAAAAACTTTCCGAGTTGCAGTTTTCTTGCTTGAATTTCATATATCGTAGATGAGCTTATATTGTAGCTGTTCATTAATACAAGTCTATTTATCCAGATGTTGGCGAATATCAAGTTTCTGTTGTAAAATCAGCACCACTTGCTTCCCTTGTTTTGTACTACTGCTGCTACTATTCTTGTTCTTTTGGGTACCTTAAAATGTTTAATAATAAAATTATTACGCAGTACATCACGACTGTTGACACCTTGAAACATAAGAGTAACTACTTGCAATATATGGTTAAGCTTACGGACAATCAGTCATGACTGGTGACATCGATTCGATGACTGGTAACTATAATTTCACCGAAGAAGCCATTAGAATGAGTTTGCCCGGTAGAATGGGTGACGTTAAAATGAGTTTTTACTGTAGTTTTATTCATGGGAATGAGAAAAATTTATTAACAGTAATTAAAGTTGGAATAGACATGACGAAGTGCATTATTTGGAGGTAACCTATGATTAAATTTCCTAAAATGGAGATTGTAGTTCTAAATAGATAAAATATTTGTATTCAATGTAACATTAACTGGGAACCATATCAGTTAAGGGACTTGCTAGGTAACTGCGATATTTTCCCCTAAAAAGCAAATCCCTGACTTCTTTTAACTCCATTTTCTCTTTTTAGCCCATATTCCAGTTGCCAGATAAAAACACTTTACAATTATTTTTTAATTCTTTCACATCTTATGCCAAGGGCCTAATAGCACTCCAGGTAACTTGTTTCATTCTATAATGCTCTAATTTAAAAAATAGGTATGTCGTGATGTTTGTTCCTTGAAGAGTCAATTTGATTTTAAATTCATGATTTTATTTCCCAACAAAGCTAGGTTTGAGAATTCTAACCCATAAATCTTCCCATGCCTCGTTGATTCAAACCTGATACATGTTACTCATTCTTTTATTCACTTCGTATTTTCTTATTTTCCACCATAGATTTCTTACAATCTCTGTGATGCTTTCTTCCTTATTGTACCTTCCTAAAAGATATCTCCCTGCTTTCCTTTGGACCTTTTCTATTTTCTTCATCTTACCTATCTCATATGGAAAAATAAATGTCTATGCTAAAAGTTTTAAGGAACGTAATTCTAAAAACATAACCATTATAACCAGTACACAACCAATAAAAGTTAAAACAAAAAATATATGGAGTGTGATTCATCTTATCGTACAGAATAATTCAGTAAAATTTGTTCCAAGATCTACATCGACTTCAATTCATTTAACCACAATTACTATAAGTTATATTGACAAAATATGCTTATTACTTATAAGCGTTTTAAAAATTGCTTCCATAAATATTATAGTTTTCCAAGAAAGAGTAAATAGTAATTTTGTTGCTACATGATCCAATAAGTCTCAATGGATAGCTCATATAAGTGAGAGGCTTTAATGAAGCTATTGCTGATAAAAAAATTGATTTACTGATTATTAAAAAGTAGATATATGACACTGACATGATCTGAATGGTTTGTAAGCAATATATTTCCAACAATTCTACAAAAATGCAATGCTCACTTGCAAATTTACGAATATGTATAAGAAAAGGTTGACAACAGAGAGAAATGTCTGAAATAAGCATAAAATCATAGTTTATTTTCTCACAATGGTTTTCTGAGAATTTCTAAACAGATCGCTTAATTGATCACATTACAAGCGTCTGACAGTGACAGTAATGTTAGGTTAACATGGTATGTAATTAATAAGTCATTATTATTATTATATAGCAAGCTAGTGTCTGGTAAAATCGATCTATCCATGTAGCTTTTGATAGAACATGACTCATATTTTTAAAGGATCTAACAAGAATAGGAAATTAGTCACCAATAGGAATAAAAAGGAATTAAATTAATAGCATAAAAGAAATTATAGCAACGTTAAGTATTGCATTAACAAATATAGAACGATGAAAATCAACTAGTTATTTAATGGTTTAAGTCACTACCACTACATTCTGAATTAAATGAATGACCCATTTTAATGAAATTAAAGAGAACACGAAGGCTCCAATGTTTTACTTACAATTCGAGCAACGAATAGAGTTTTAAAGGGATCACCAGTTGCAGTTGCGATTCCGTGAGGATCCCCTGAAATGTCAGAAATATTGATTAAAAACTAAAAATCATTATGAAAATTGCTGTTTTACATGTCCAAACCAGCGTGTAAAAACAAAAATTGATGTAAACCAACGTGATACATACAGACGGCTATTTCTTGTTCCAATTTGTAGGCGACTTGCTCGGCTCTTTCACGCCTTCTACGTTCCAATCTTTCATCCCTTGTTTCAACTCTTGTAGGTGGAGGAGTATCTTTTGGGTCCTAGAACAAAAATAACAAACAATAGTCACCAAAAAAATCATAATTGTAATGGTTATGATAATAAGGAAATGTCATACAAGTCGCCAATATTTTTTTAAGGATTGGTGGTAAAATACAACACATTTCCTTTAAACAAAAATGAATACGTCACCTCAAAAAGAGACAGAAATTCGCCGACGCCAGTGTAACCGCGATTTTTCTTCTCATGGGGAAGCTTGTCTACTGGAGGTAAAAAAGGTATAGGATCTCGAGGAGCAAACAAAGCGAGTAAGTTGGGAGGCAAAAACTGCGTCATCTTGATTAATCTTGTAAACTACTATTGAAGATTGAGTAACTTCAATTCTTGAAATATCCTAAAAATGCATCATCAAACTTAGAACACCACGTCCGCCATTACCAGTAGTAGCAACGAACCATACCAGAGTATCCTTTCCGCTATAGAATATAGTCCAACGAATAGATTATATTTCTGTAAAAAAGATAAATTTCATCACAGGAACTGGTACGTTTTTTAATATATTTTTACTTTTCTAAAATAATTTATTAAAAATTAAAATTTAATTTCTTTTAGTTTTTACATCATATGGAAACATTCGAAAAATATTTCTTAGATTTTATCGGATTGTTTTCCAGATATGTTTACCAATATCCTATAAATAAATGAAATATCATATATAATTAATTCAATGGGTAAATTAAAGACAAACTTTTCACTAAAATACCTGTTGTATCAATACGCGTCCGACACGACTAAACATAATTAAGTCGATAATAAATTTACTCTAGATATTTCTAGGTTTAATTTATTTTTCAAATCAACATCCTTTGTATATATTTTAATAATAATTCAATGTATATCAATATTTATATATTTGCCTCTATTGCTACAAGGCTTCACTTTTTCCGTTCAAGCGGGAAGATTAAAATCCTAGGTAATATTAAAGGTTGAAATCTTCTTATATGAGAAGATAATATTTAATAACTCACGTTTTAAAAGATGATTTCAATTTAAAAAGTACGAATAATTAGATTTCCATTGCTCTATATGTTGTTCAAGTTGATCAATAACAGCCAAAATTGACGGTGTGAGAGTACTCCAGAATGATGATGAGATAAATAAATAGAAATATTGTTGCAGACCGATTAACTAGAAATCCTCAATTTCCATTATACAAAATATGTAAACATTTTTCTTTTGAACAAGTATATATAACTACTTACAGGAAGGTATAATGAGAGAGTGTTGCAGATGTTCTTGAATATTTTGGACCAGTAAATTTCAATAGTAACTCGTGTATTGTCCGTATAAGCTTGGTGCTTTATTACTCTTTATTTTAAATTAAAAACTCTACATACTTTTATATGTGTTAATCTATTGAAATGAATATCTATTGTTCGTGGAAAAATGAAATGTAAGCCGTTAATTATAATACCATACTAATAGAACTTTTCAAGTCAAATGAATTTATACAAAGCGAAGGTCAAGTTTTTTGCTTATAAAAATATTTTTGATCACTGACACGCCTAAGTTTTCACCTTTCCTGCTTCCATGCTTTTGAACTTAATTGATAAAAATATATTATGGGCTCCAAATGTCATTTACATTTAAACCCGTAATATGTACTAAATTTACCCATGAAGCGTCATCTTTCTTGTTTTAATTTTTTGCCGTATTAATAATATATTGCTCTCAATGTTGGCTTACCGAAAGTACGTCTTGTTTTCAGAATTAGTTAACTGAAAAGTTCCAAGCATTCTTTCAAATTTTATGGTTCAACATGCATTTTATTACCAGCTATGCTCCTTTCTTATTTCATACACAATCTACACTTACTTGATTTCCTTGGAGTGTTTCGCACGAATTTCTCTCATTAGATTATCCAAAGTCGTCTTAAGGGGGAGGTCTCAAAATTTGGAGAGGAGAAATAAAACACTCAAAAGTCAGAAATACTTATGAACTATTAGACATGAGGAAAGAAAGTTGACTATTTCAGTTCCGAGAAAGATCGTGTTCCATTGATATAGTGAGATTACTTTATACTTAGTATTTTAATTTTTCCAGTATTTCTTTATACCCCCCAGCCACCCACCCCTAAATATCGTTGTACTGTATATTGTTATCCTCTATGAAATCACATAGGTAGTAACCGTCGCAACATTTTACGATCAATGCAAAAATTTGGTAAATAAGTCCTCCAACTGCCTTAAGACGGCTCTGACATTATCCATGTCGAGAAATGAACTATGCATGATATTTTGACAACTATCTGTAACAAGGCTAAGATAATGATGCAGACGCTATAAGCAGATACTATGCACATAATGTTGATATAGTACAAAATATACAACTATTTATGTTAGCCAATCATAACTATTAACTGATTAAGATTTTTTTCATTCACTGTAGGGTTTATATAGGTACATATTAACAGAAGATGCTCAATCTAATTAGTATTTTATCGATTATTCTGCAACTGTTTTCGTACTCTTCTCATGTACACCAAAATCAAGGTCCACCTTTCATCCAATGCTTAACGTACACAAATTAAGGCTTTGCAAGAGAAATTTGGAGAATGGAGATCATCTTCTCAATTTAATATTTTCTTTTACCCTCCTCCAGATGTCTTATAATCTAATCATACATAATAAACCTCTATGTCAAATAAGAACAAGGAAATTATTTTAGATTAATGACTGAGTTCAACGATTATTAATACCAACATATGATGAATAAGCAAGCGCACACAACCTAATTCTTCATTCGTCACTAATGTTTACCAACAAGTACTTCGGCACGTGTTACGCAATCGATAATCCACACATGAGTATAAAGTTAAATTATCAGTTGTGATACTTAAGAACTAACACATTGCTTTTACTCGCTCACAAAATTTAAGATTGCTTCATAACTGTAACACTAGAGGGTATACCGTATCTTTAATCAGTCTGCCACATCAGCATGGCAGGCCACATGGCCTAAAAGTTAAACATCGCTAAGCTATTTTCACGAATTTCTAAAATTATGCAGATGCTAATAATCCGAGCAAATTTATGTCAGGATTTAAATAATTTTGAGAGCAGTATATTTCATGAATAAACAAAGACAAACGTATTTATTACGCGTACCACTGCGCATACTAGAAGGCAGGAAGACGCGTATGAGGTCACGTGATACAGGTCTTCTCTTCTACATATCTGCATGGGCCCAACATGACTACTCAACAGCAAATAACACAAATTACGGTCGTGAAACAGGTTGGTTAAAAAATTGTTCCTATTGAAAATCAAAGTTTTAATAGTGAAGTAAATATTCTGTGTGCATGAAAATATCTACCGTACCAGGACTTTACGTTCAACCATCGAAATATTGGTCGTACCGTGTGCTCGTGGAAACGAGCAGACATCATTGGATACGTTGAGGGTGCCGGGTTGGCAAGTAGTTATTACTTGGTATTTAATTTTGAGCCTGTGAATTGACATTAAACATTGCTGCAGGGGATTGTTTTTATGTAAAGATTTTGTGTATTCGATTTGATATTAGGAATTTCTCTAATTATATTTTAGATTTTGTACAGTCTGGCACGTCGAAATTGACGCGTGTAAAAGATACTATGTGCTATCGTATGGATTTTGAAGCCATTTATTGACTTAGTAGTGCAGTTTATCATGTAAATAGACAACATTTTAATTTTTCATTGACGCAGAGTTGTTCTCTCGCAAAAACGAGAATTTGACGTACATTTCTAAAATTAGCAGCACATGCCTTGCGAACTCGACGAATAGCCCTTTTGTACTTTAATAATGTCAAACATTTCTAATTGTTCTAGTGTTTAGCTTTTCAATTTGACACGTAAACCGTACATTTATCTAACTTTTAACCCTTCTCTAGGAAATGGTAACGCAATTTGGTCATTATTTAACACTTTTACTTTAGTTACGTAAACTTTCCTTTAACTTATTAAATCATTGGAATTTCCTGGAAATTTAACGGTGAAGTTTATTGTGACTATCAGAAGTACCTGCCGATATAATGATTAAAAGGAAAAATAGATATTTGTGTGTGTAATGCAGATCGCTGATATATTGCCAATAAAATTCAGAATTCTCCTAACCGCAGTTTTAATATAATGTCTAATTTGGTTGCGGTATTCATACCATCTATTAAAAACTTAATGTAGTCATTTATATATCAGGAATTTTAGTGAGACCATAGTTATCCGAAAGATTGAATATCATTATTTATTTATTTTCATTGGATTAGAACAGCACATCCATGGCCTTTTAACAAAAATATCTTTTAAACTGTAACATTGACAATCAATTACAGACATCCACGACAGCATTTTAATTCACGACCTTAGAATTGGGAGGTAGTCATGCCAGCCATCCCTCTAGCAAGACCGACATTAATTAACGAAAAAAAATATTTAGTTATGTTTAAAGGCTTCTATGAATTATCCGCTTCATTTTAATCTACATCTCTATTATTTAAGAAATTTCTTTGTCTTAAGAATGTTTTTAGATTTTTTTATTTTCTATCTAGGTCCTTTCTGGGGATTCTGTAATCGTTTGGGGACAGCCGAAAAATGGTCCACCCGCTGAGAAGACCATTTCTCTCTCCAACATTGTTGCTCCAAAGCTTGGAAGACGACCTTCCCCAAAGTAAGTTTTTAGAGTACATCAAATAACTTGAACATTCATTTTAAATGTAACACACTTAAGTATGATTGTTACATATTTGTTAATATTAATTGGGTTTAAAATTTTTGAAGGTACATTTCTCCAAATACTTTTCATTTAGTATTTTTCAATTTTGCTACTATTGTATGCCTTTAAATAATTAATTGTAATGTTAGTTAGAGAATAACTGCATAACAATATCTGCAATACTTTTGGAGTTACATAATTCTATTTTAAATGCTTTTAAATCAATAAGAAAATCCTTAAAGATATTCTTGTAAAAGTTTTCCATCACACTTTTTCTTCATTCTGAAGTTTTCTACCAGTTTATTTGTGTGAATGCTATGTTACAGTGTCTCTCCATTGCTATTTATTTTGTTTAGTAATTTTTTCTAGACAATATTTATAATTTTTTATTCAAAATTACATTCCTATGTAATCATTTTTTATCATTAACATTGGTTCTTTATCTTTTGCCAGAGGGGAGGAAACTAAGGATGAGCCATTTGCATGGGAGGCTAGGGAGTTTTTGAGGAAAAAGGTGGTTGGTCAAGAAGTTATGGTCAAATATGATAAGGGAAATGAAAGGAATAATAGAGTGTATGGTTGCATCTATCTTGGAAAAGGTTAGATTTTTCTTTTTGTATGATTTTTAAATTATTGATATTCTAGTTACCCATTTCATAGTCTAGCATCAACTATTTGCTCCTTGCATATGCTTATAGTGTAGCTATTATGTTTTTGTACATGAAATAAATCATTGGCTTCCTGATGGATGCATCTTTCTAGCATAAAATCCTTGCCATTAGATTCAGTTGGACTAAATTTTCCAGTGTACTTACAAATAAGGTACATTCATAGAATTACTTCGATTGATGGTTACTTATATATAAAAAGTACTTGGAACTTCCCTGAGATTATTGGTATTTGAAATAAAGTTTGTACCTAATTTGTTTTGTGAACACCACTCAATTATTTGCTTAGATGTTAAATGCATTATTAATAACTTGTAAAACTTATTGTATAGTTATGATCAATAAAAAATATATATCCAAATGTTGTAGTTGGTATTAACTGAATTTCCAAATATCCAAGTAAAATTTGATAAATAGAACGTTTATTTATGTGAATGCTGTAATAGAAGGTAATACATAAAAATATCTAATAGGACAGTTGACTAAATTGACACTTTAATAGTGCAATGAAAAATATTATGAATGGTGGCTCAATGTAGAAGTTTTCAAATGCTTGAATGCTGTAATGGTTAGATAGCCCTGAATATTTAGTTTGAAAAGATTGTGAAATTTAGTTGCAATAAATCCTTAAGGCATCTATCAACCATCTATTCTCTTGTTAATGTAAATTATGTATTTTGCATATTAAAATACATTATATGCATGTATTTTTGTTAATTTCTGTATTTATATTTAAAATTTAACATTGGATTATTTTATCAGAACAAAAATTGATTTAAATTTTCCTGGTTATCTGAACTACTGTAATTAATAGAGATTATATGGAATTATCACTTCTGTATGTTATAATTTGATCATAAAGTAAAAGAGCTAAGATAAACTTTTAGTTCATTTAAGAATGTTTCTATTGGTTGCAATTTTGTCTTAATTCACTGTATTTACATTTTAATGCAATGAATAACTTAATTATTCTTGATTTTATCAAAATAATCAGAATTTTTGTTATATTATTCAAGTTAATTGATTATTTTTGTTGTATTTCTAGTTTGAATATGTCATTTTGGTGTTTATAATTATTAAATTAAATCTGTCATGCTTCATAATTAGAACTACTTCTAACATATTACTTGCATTTTTTTGTCAAAATCAGAGCAGTGTATTTTCATTGTTAAATATAATTCAATAAAAAGATAGTTTTAATTAGTTGTGTAACAAATGAGTTTTTCAAAAGACTGCTCTGCCATTCACATTTTCAAATCCTATGCTATCATATCTGGTTAGAACTTGGTAAATGGAACTAATGGATGTCAACCAGCAATAATATAAAATTTAAAAATATTTTTGTGCAATTCCCTTCCTGTAAATATAGGTATTATAAATTTTAGTTTGCGTGATATTTCAGTCCTTTGATGAAAGTAAATTTTTTTGCCTTCCTTCACAAGATCCCAACACAGCAGAAAACCTGATGAACTCTCTTGTGGCAGAGGGACTGGCATCTGTTAGACGAGAGAGTGCTCGCCAGGCTCCGGAGCTGGCACAATTGATAGAGCTTGAAGAAGCTGCTAAAGCAGCGAAGAAAGGGAAATGGTCTCCAAATGCACATGTAAGTTTAATGATGTGCATTTTAAAATGTTTCTTTTTCCTATTAACAGAATTACTATTAATTCTTTTGCTGGTGTTGGTTGTTTGAGTCATAACATGTTGCAGATGTTTCCCATTTATTTGTTTTTGGCTCAAGGTGCTTTTTTGGACTATATGTTTTATTGACATTTTTATTACCTGCAAAAGTTACCTACAAGCAAGAGATCATTTTTGTTACAAATGCCTATCTATAACTTGTTAGTAATGATGAAACTGTTGCCATCAGGTCTCTTAGAACTTTGATATTTTACACTGCCCCTTTGTCCCTGTTATAGCTTTAGTTGTGCATAAGATTTGAAATCTAAATTTCTGCTAAGCCATGTACTTTCAGGGTAGGTACAAAACATTTTGTGCAGAATTGTTATTCACCGAGGACAAATAACCACAATTTTCTCAGGCTGCCATTAACTAAAAGATTATTCAATTTTAGTTAATGTTGAAGTGGAAATTTTTGTCTACTTATGAAAGTAGAGTAATTAAGTCGTGAAAATGCTTGGGTTATTCATCCTAAAATGTAAAGAAAGCAAAAACTTGACTCTGCAGTATGGAATGTAAAATTGTGTGCCAAGGGTCACATTTTATTAAATGAGCCACATGAGGCTTTATATGCTACCATGAAGGCCACATACAACCTTGGGCCTTGTGTAAATTTTATAAAGGATATCTAATGACACCTTGTGCTAGCAAGTATAAGAATATGCATGTTTTAAAGAAATTGATGACATAAAGCGGGCACAGGGGTTACGTACCAGAAAATTGTCACGAATACCAAAACACTGAATACCGGGGAAATTTTTCCCTGTAAAAATTCATTATATGATGGGGATGGGGTTACATTCCGATTCGCCACTAAAACCACTTGTGACGAAAAAAGAGAAATTTTCTTTCAAAAGATTTCTTGTAATAAGGGAGATTAGGTTTAAGTCATGCCACTGTACCTTGTCACATCTAAACTAAGAAAACAAGTCCGTTTACCTGTGTGTTGGTCGTGAAAGGGCTAACATATGGGACATTACATACTCTGAACATTGCCCAATCTTAATATAAATGAAAACAACTTAAAATTATATAAATACAAATGGGAAACATGATGACATGGATAAACACAGATATGGTGGGATAAACTTGCGAGAATCTCGAATGCGATGTCATGTCACAATTCCAAAACAAAGAATGTGATGCTGGTGCGTAATAACACAGAAGATGGTGTGTTAGTTCACTTCCTTATGCTAGTTACAATGAATAAAAAATATAAAAAGTAATTACCAACATAGTATATTCATTATCAATAGCAAAAAATAAACAAAATAGGCCAGAAAATAAAATAAAACAAGTTTAATGAGGCAGTCACTGTTGAACAAGTAGTGTGTGTTGACTTCTTACTCCGCCGTGGCAAGTAGTCGGAGTGAGGAATAAGTGCAACAAAAAACCATGGGTACTGAAACATTGTTCCATAATACATGACTGACGAATAAGTGTACCAGGTACAGTCAACTTCGGTTATAACGGATCTTCGGATATAACGGATTTTTTTTCATTCCCCGACCATTTTACTATGCTATACCACTGTAACTACCTCGGTTATACCGGTCTTCTGTATAATGGATCTTTAGTTATAACGGATTTCTGCTGCATTTCCTTGCATTAATTTTCCTCGGCTATAACGTTTTTGACACAGTAATTTTCCCGCAGCCCTCTTCTCTGGCCTGGCTCACTGACCACCTCTCTCCCCCCACTTTCGTGCCACCTCACGCTCCGCCACTTCGGCGCCTGTGGAGGGCCAAAATGAACATGATGATGTGGGCCATAACAACCATGGTGACATCCATCGAGAAGTTCTTGGGCATCGCCGAGATGATGAATGGCCTCCAGAACACCTTGGAGGCGCAGGCCCTCGCTTCCCGAGCGCCTCCCGCCTCCACATCAGTCCCCACGACTCCCGCACGTGCTACATGCGATGCGGGAGTAAATACGGAAAATATCACGCGAAATAGAGAGTAAGTTAGCGGAATGGACCAGCTGCTTCTCCAGAATGAGCGTGAGTTGTTTCTCCCGGAGAGGAGAAGCTGTCGGAGTGCATCACACACGTCGCACATATAGATACTGTTTACCGATAGTACTTACTTAAACTTAAGTGCAAGATGAGATTTTAATTTAATGGAATAAATGATAAATGGAATGCATATGTAATAACGATACATACGCTCAACTACTTTTCTTCTGCAACTCATTTTTTCTCGTACATAATGATTGTGATCAATACAGCAATAACAAACTTCTTCTGTTCTACCATCATTTCCTTCTCTAATTGTGGCCATCTAACGATAAGACCAAGCTTACAAAGGCTATGTTTCTCTCTTCTCGTCCGCTTCAGTTTTTCCTCGTTTTCTTCATTCACGGATTATGTTTTCTGTGGAAGGTGGACCCATATGACATGCTGATGCTCGGTTTCCCTGCGTTTTGGCATATTGAATCACCTGAAGCTTATAGGTAATGGTGTAGGCATATCTTTTCATTCTTGTAGTCATTGCAATCTCAATATACGTAACGTTATTTATCCTAGATATGTATAAAATATTTATGGCATTGACATGAATTCTACTGTTCCATGGCATTATTGTGCTATTCAACCAGCTCATAAGGAATTAAAACATCGCAAATGCGCCGACATGCTAATCATTGTGAGCGGATATGTATCAAAGCGCAATAATGAAAATGCGTCCTCGGAATTCACGTTGCATAAGGTATTGTTGCATATATTAACAAAATTTTCACTATTAATTATAAATAATGTATATTTTAATATTTTTGCAACATATGACTGCCAATTATTCCATTTTGTGGATGTGTTCGTTAGTGTTAGTATTGAGAAAAGTAATAATCTTACCTTAGGCATATAAGACGGAAGCTGATTTTGGAGGTCATTTTTCTGGAAAGAAAGTTTGTCTTATATGCTGGAAAATACGGTAATTCCATCAAACCTCAGATATTGCGGACTTTGGTTATAATGGATTTTTGCCGCCCCCCCCCTCCCCCTGGCGATCCGTTATAACCGAAGTTGACTGTACCAAGTTATGAGAGTTATGACATTTTTCATCCTGTTGGTTTTGTGTGTTTAAAAGGTTCAAGAAACTTATGATGATTATCATATAAAATCATTATCATTAAAATCCATCCAGTGGTTCAGGAAATGAAGGTATGACGGACAGATGAGATGTGCCCATGAGGCATTCCACTACTACTGCTTTGCTGGTAAAAAACACCTAAAAATCAGCATTTTCATTTTGTATGCACCTTGAAGTATTTTCAACTTTATGCTTCATTTAATGATTTTCACCCCTAGGAGCATGTGCGCGACCGAAAAAAAATTGATAATCCTCGTCAATTCTTTGAAAAGTTTGAAAGAAAACCAATCAAGGCTGTGGTAGAGCATGTTAGGGATGGTTCAACTGTTCGGGCTACTCTTCTTCCAGATTTCTACAACATTTCAATGATGATATCAGGGATACGGGTAAGTGATTCCACATAAGTTTTCAAAGATTTAAGTTTTTTACATTTAGCATTCCAAATAATAGTTATACCTTAAATGATTCACAAAATTTCATTACATGATTAAGATTCAGTAAAGAATCCAGGAAGGAAAACAAAACTGTTATGGTTATTCTTTCGTGGACAAGCGGATGGGAAGAAAATATTTTGTTTGGGGCTAGTCTCCATTGTTTCCTTCAAAGTAATCTGTCAGTTGTTTGGGAGGGGTGACCATTTTAATTGCTTTGGATTTTATCATTTCAAGTTGTAATGAAATACTTACCAGTGATAGGGGGATGTTTAGTAAACTGTAGATCAAAAAATGGAAAACTTTTTTCAGGAGGGGTGGTGGTTGGAAAATGTATGGATGACATGGTTTTTTTATATGTTGGTTTTCTTGATTTGGAGAACTCTATTTTGTTAGAACTATGAATAGAACTATCAAGGAAACTTAAACTAGTTATTTTGTTTTATCTCCAATATAATGTAATTCCACACAGTCAAGTGTAGCATAGTAGATTAAACAATAGAGAATCATTACTGTTGTCTTACGGCTAAGGACAAATTCACCAAATAGTACTTGTGCATATTTTTTAGAATAATTAGTCTTTCACATTAAAATAAAATTCAATTCTTAAATTTTATTTTATAAAAGAATAAACTCCAATCACTTGTTTCTGGGAATATGTTCAGCTATATTCACAAAAAATACAGTATGTATTGTCATGATATTTTTTAAGGAAAATTAAAGTTAATGAAAACCTTCACTTGTATTAATTTTTTCTCGTAAGGTTTTTTGTTGTTACAAGAGTATTAGTAGGCTTGGATTTTGAATTATCTATGTATATATCATAGTGTTCAATGTGCATTTCATGCTATCTTCCTATGAAGGAGTAATGAGTTGAAAAAGGTGTTATACCAAAACTATATTCTGGGAAATTTTAATGAGCAACTTCTCTTTCCTTTAAGTCATGACTGAAGCTGTATTATTCTCTTTATTTTTTCACGTTTTCTTTTGCTTAAATAAATGTTCTTGACATATCACCATTTAAAATTAATTTTCTGATAATGAGAATGTTTTTAAAGAAATCTTTCATGCTTAAAATTCAGTTGCTTTCAGATAGAAATGTTTGAGAAATTACTGTATTTACCCAAAACCAAGACGAACTCAAGAAGATTCCTCCCTTTTTAGCAGACTCAATACAGAAAAAAGATTTTATGACCTAATTTCTCACTGAGTGTATTTGGTCTATATTTCGAACATGTATTCTGTATAGGTGTACTAGTTCATTCATTAATTGAAATGGTTTGTTATAAATTTTTGTTTGAATAAAATAAATTTTTTAATGTATTTCTAAAATTGTGTTTTATTAATAGAATTCCGGATCGTAAGTTTCAAATAAAAAATTTCAGTAAATACCATTATTTTCTTGTTTCTTTTGTTTAAAAAACATTGACTAAGCACGTAATCCTATTTCCTATGGTTCTATGACAACTGGTCACGGTCACTTCGTTGCACGCCAATACATCGCACGACAAAGTCATGACTCGTCAGTTCATCTCTTGACGATTTCGTCAGGAGACAAATTGAAAAGTGAGACACCATGACTGGTGAACGGCAGGGGGAGACACTTGTCCACAAAAATGTTTTCTTTACATTTCGATATTACCAGAATAAACTGTTCTTCTCTTTGCGAATTACGCAAGACACATTGGATGGTGTATGGCAGGGGGTGACTTGACCCAACAAGTGTATCTCCCTGCCGTACACCAGTCATGGTGTCTTTCCTTCCAATTTCTCTCTTGACAAATATGTCTCACGAATTTATCTTGAGATGAAATTGTCAAACAATGTATTTGTCTAGCAATGAACTGATGCGAAATGAGTTTGTGATTTGATGTATCGACGTGTGATGAGTTTGCCATGTGGTGCATTGATGAACCACGAAATGAAGCACAATGAATTGACGTGCAATCAGTTGACCACGATGTATTGACAGTATATGACTTTGTACTCGAATTTAAGATGACCTCCCATTTTTGCAAGCTGAAATTTGGAAAAATATCTCATCTTGGATTCGGGTAAATATGGTATTAAATTGGGATTTCAATTTAGCATTTTTGTAACTTCAAGTAGTTAAGATCAGTGAAGAAATAAATAAAAAAGGTTTATTTAGCAAACAGTCTCATGCTGGCGCTGTATCAAAATTTAAATCTTGCTTCCTTTCCCCTACAATAATGCTGGCTTGATCAGGCGAAGAAGCCAGTAACATTACTTTGCTATGCAAACCAACCACTGTGAGCACTTCTGCTTGAAATGTTTGACACATTTACAACATAATTGGTTTTATATTGACTTGCTGCTGGACCATAAAGTCAGTGAAATGCTTTATAATTATTTTTATTTCTAGGAATGTTTTGAAGATATATTGAATGTATTAATGTAAAAAACATATTTCAGCAAAACCCTTCATTATTGCTTCACTTATAGTTATATTTCATTCAATTCCTAATAGTGTCCAGCAATCAAAGTTGATCCTGAGGGTAACCTAAATCCTTCTGATGATCCACCATATGCAAAAGAGGCAAGATACTTTGTTGAAAGTCGACTATTGCAACGAGATGTGGAAGTAATTCTTGAGTCTGTGGCCAACAACAATTTTGTGGGGAGCATCATCCATCCAGTAAGTACCAAACTCGTTTCAAAATGAAAAATGAGCTAATGTTGATAGATTTAAAAATTATAATTTACTAGTGTATTGCCCGTCATATGATAGATAAATAATATTATATCCTCCCTCCCTCTCTCTTTGCCTTCCTCTCTCTGCCTCCCTCTCTCTGCCTCCCTCTCTCTGCCTCCCTCTCTCTGCCTCCCTCTCTCTGCCTCCCTCTCTCTGCCTCCCTCTCTCTGCCTCCCTCTCTCTGCCTCCCTCTCTCTGCCTCCCTCTCTCTGCCTCCCTCTCTCTGCCTCCCTCTCTCTGCCTCCCTCTCTCTGCCTCCCTCTCTCTGCCTCCCTCTCTCTGCCTCCCTCTCTCTGCCTCCCTCTCTCTGCCTCCCTCTCTCTGCCTCCCTCTCTCTGCCTCCCTCTCTCTGCCTCCCTCTCTCTGCCTCCCTCTCTCTGCCTCCCTCTCTCTTACTCCCTCTCTCTTACTCCCTCTCTCTTACTCCCTCTCTCTTCCTCCCTCTCCCTGCCTTCCTCCCTCTCCCTGCCTGCCTGCCTCTCCCTGCCTGCCTCCCTCTCCCTGCCTGCCTCCCTCTCCCTGCCTGCCTCCCTCTCCCTGCCTGCCTCCCTCTCCCTGCCTGCCTCCCTCTCCCTCCCTCCCTCTCTCTCCGTCCCTCCCTCTCCCTGCCTTCCTCTCCCTGCCTCTCTTTTCTCTCGCCTCCACCCTCTCATTCCCTCCTGTCCAGATCTCTTCCTCTTTATCTCTTTTCTCCCATCCTTTTCTAATTCTATGCCTCCCTTACTCTCTATGTACCTTTCATTCTCTTTCCCTTCCTTCCTATCTCCCTCCCCACATTCCCCACTCTTACTCTACATCTATATAATCGTTTAGTTAAGCAAAAGAATCGAAACTAAATCCCACTCCCATTAGGATAACGTAATTTCGCAAAAAATCCTGCAATAATTTAAGGCAATCTATGCACTCGTATATATTACACGTATGCTGGTTGAGATGACAATTGATTCTCAAAGTTTAACAACGATGTGGTTTTTTCTTCTAGCAGGATTTATATCAACAAAAATTATAAATTTGGTATAAAATTATCTTGTAAAATTTTTAGAAATATCTTTTCTTCAGAGGCTAGTAAAAAATTAATGTGTGTGAATTAATTCAGGAGACACAAAGGAACAAATACATAAAAAAATATAGAAAGCTTATTTAGAGAAAGTCATGCTTAAAAACTGTTCCAGGGTAACTTTGCCCCTCTTGTTTGGAGAAGGGCTTTAGTTGGGCTATCTTTGCTTAAGCCAAGGAAAAACTCAAAGAATGGAGTAGCTATCAGTAAGGGCTTCAGCCAATCGCATAGCAGCATTTCTACATTGTGCACAACTGCTGTCCATATTTTCCTTGGTCTCTTGTGTGTGATTTGGCAATGTCATCCTTCTCCCTTTTAACTGTGAGAACTCAAGTTAGACTGCCTTCTACAATTGCTAAAAATGTAAGTATCATTTAGGTTTTTTCGCAAGTTGTAAAATGAAGACATTAAGTAATATTATTTACCATAGTCTTATTTTAACCCTCATTCTCCATAGTTTCATATTATTCCACCAATTTCTGGCTTTGGCAATCTCACCATTTGAGAGGGAGGGGTTTTCTTCGACGTTCTCTTGGAGGATGTCCGTTGGGGCAGTTTGATACTAGCTTGGCTAGTTCTGTCCCAACCAAGAAGACATCCGCGTTCAGAAACGAGAAAATTGATCTGCTAGTAACTAGTCATCACTTCACATTAAAACTTACTTAGCCGAGTTGTACCAATTGTGTGCTTTTATACTCTTCAAACTGCAGGTGCACTTGTCTGCTGCTGGCGTAACAATCAAAAAGTAGTGAATATGTTTCAAGACCCGCATAAAATGCCAGTAAACTTAGTGTAGCCATTTTCAATGCCATATGTTTCAAAATTTCCTTCCCAGCCAATTACAAGTTCTGACATAGGTTTGTGAACACTCCCCTTCCACTTGTACCTGTGAGGTAGAAAGCCACTTCTTTGCAGATTGTGAACTTCAAGAATATGAACAAATGTGTTGTTTTAGTAAATTAAATGTAATGTATAGAGAAATGTTTTCGTGAATATAGAATCAGCATCGGGATGTTCTGTTGTAGAAAATTAAATTTCTTACAACTTTTATTCCAGTATGTTTTTAAATATATCAAATATTGAAGCAACTATATCAAAATAACATAAGTGACAAGAGTAAACACCCACTTCCAGTTGACTGAATTTTACCAAAAACTAATCAGTTCTTGTGACTTGCATAAAAATATTAAATATAAAATTTTGCATTGACCTGATTAATAGTTTTATGTTAGAGGACCCACAAAAAAGCTGTCACATACACACAGACATCATCGAGAAAATGGTCAGATTATGTTCAGGGACCTCAAAATGTGTATTTCCATTGAAATCGATTGTTTTCATGAAAATAGTACTTTCCCCTATACTACGTTTGGAGAAAGTAAAAACCTTGTCTTCCTTTCAGGTTAATGCGGTACTTTGTTCTTAAAAATAACAGCAATATTTATGTATTGTCAGTAGTATTTAGTTTGCCAGAATGTTTTCGGCTGAAATGTGGTGTTTCTTCTTTTATTTTGATACTCTAATTCACTCGATTTTTAGCTAGCCTTTTAAAAACCTGAAGTGCAGCTTATATTCAGCTACATTTTTTTCCTAGTTTGTCTCGAAAAGCAAGTGTGGAAATTGTATGCAAATAAATACAGTATATTTCAAGGAATTAAAGTCATGTTATAATCAACTACCACCATAAATAATTTTTATTGTAATTAATTCATAAAACTACCCCCGCGTGATTTCTATGTAGATGTGGCATTGCAATATATACATTTGAAAGATGAAGTTGAGGCATCAATTGAGCTAAAATATTTATTTAGGTATATTTATTTTTAACTAGTGAGTGTAGACAACGTGAGCAAATTTGGTTATACTTTTTTATCATTTCTTATTACTTTAATTGCATAACTTTCTTTAAAGTGTATTTTTTATGATGTCAGGTCCAAGTAGTCTTTATTTTGACATTTTTGTGAATTGAAACTAATGTTGTGCCATTCAAGTAACTTTTTCATCATAAAATTTTAAAATTTGTTGCAGCTATGTCCTCATTATTGAATACATCTTCAGTGATTTAATTTAGTTCAATGTGTTCAGTAAATATTGTTGTAATTTATTGAGTGGTTTGAAGGTATCAAAGATGATTTATTTTCTGATTAGATGATAATTATTCCATAACAATATTGATGTCAAATCTTGTCATAATGCCATTTTAGTTAGGATAAAATCAGAGTTTTCATTTTTAACTTCTATGTGCCAAGTGATTTCAGGTAGTTTGACTATGTCAAAATTTTTTTCACTTTCATGCATTTTAATATTTTTCCTTTATGTTGTGCATAGAAATGAAATCTTACCCGAGAATTTGTCTGTAATAAAAATTGTGACAGAATACATAATGAATTGCTTGGGATCAGGGTCGGCCCGAGGCACAGGTGAGCCAGGCAGCTGCCCAGGGCACTGTAATGATCATCTATCTATCCATTACTTGCAAGTAAATAAATATCAGATACCATTTTATAATGTAGAAAGGCCTAGAATCTTGATGGCATTACTTTTATTTTTTTTTATCAATTATTTTTTGCAGAGCGATGAATAAATTAACATGCACTTCGAAAATATCTCAACAAACATTTACGGAGTAGGACGCTGGTATGCTATCTCGCCCGAGGCACCATAATTCCTCGGGCCACCCCTGCTTGGGATTTCAATAAGCATTTTATTATACTAAATATGCATTCTAAAGAATATTGCATGATCCAATACAGTGGTTCCCAACCCAGTGCTAGCAGATGCTATGGTACCCACCAAGGTTTTTCATGGCGCCCTCATGCATTTTCACAGATCAATAAATAACAATTATTCTAACAAAAATAATGTTATGCACAATTGCACTCAGAATTTTCTTACGGATGGTACACAAAAGCTCTCAAGGAGATACGAATTGTTTTCCACTGACCCTCTGGACCTGCCCCTAGGGATCCATGGGTCCCAGCTTAAGAGCTCCTGCTTTAGATGTTCAAACAGAGAAAGGGCTTGATTGCAAATGACTGCTTGACTAAGGGGCATGCACTCATCAGAATGTTGAGAATCAATCTACAGCACTAGCATTTCTCCAAATTACTATGTATTTAATCGTGCAAGTTTCTTCACAGTTATTGCAGTGGCTGATTTTATAGAACTATTTAACAGAATTGTAGAAGTTGTGGAGTTAAACTTACGTGCAATATCACACTGGTGTTTGCCTTGCACAAAGCACAGAATCACTCCAAGCTTTTCCTCAAGATTTATGCTTTTGTTTGCTAATTTAGGATTATTTCCGGGACTTGCATTGTCTTGACTCAATTTTCTCTTTTCAGTCATGACTTGTTAAAATTATTTTTCCTCTATTTACTGTTAAATATTTATTTTGCCTTAGAAATGAAGCAAAATAACTTTGGCGCATGACAATTGAACTGATGATGTTGAAACTGAAGACCTCAGATGGTGATTGACCTGAGCAAAAACAAACAAAACCTGCAAAAATGCATGCAGTGCACAGTATTTTAACTTAACAGTACAGTATTTATTTTTATTTTATTTTGTAATGATTTCGAAAAATATAAATATATTTCTCAAGATGACAATTGAGCTTAACAAGGTATGACTATCAGATTTACCCAAGCAACTTCAGGCACTTCAGCTAGTATTATTTTATAAAAGAGACCAAGTATTTACTTATATAAAGCTCTGTAATATTTTTATAATAAAATAGCTCTAATTCCAATCTCACTGATTCATTTTTAAACAAGAGGGAAAAGATGCACACATCATGTGTTCATTCATGTGAGGCAGAGGCGTTCTTTTGTGATTTATGCAATCATGTCAAAAAATAAATATTAATGGCTTAGTATAATATCTACAAACTGAAATGTTAGTAGTGATGCCAAAGAAATATCAAATTTTTGATTCACCGACTAATTTCCTAATCAGTTGTAATTAATAAAAAATTGACAGTTACTTAAAACTTAACCTCACTCGAATAGTAGTAATGCAATCTTTATGTTCACGTTCATTCCTTCATCGTAAATTACCCACATCTTTTCACTTAAAACCGCTATGTATAAATAACAGAAATACATCTATTTACATTAATTTCATCATCATAGATTATCCATTTCCTTTCATTTTCCGAATGTTGCATGCACACAAAAGAAAAGTTTCTGAGATGAAACATGTGGACAGATGGATGGGCATGACCTGACCATAAGGCATCCTTTTTTACTTTTGTAAAGAACGCCTAATAACTAAATATCCCACACTTTTCCATCCAGCATTCATCTTCTGAAATTTTTGTCGGAATTATCAAACTCATGGCAGAAAAAAATCAAGAATTAGCACAATTTTTTATTTTATATCTAAGTGCTTATTCTTGAAGTTTTGTTGTAGTAGTAACAGAGGAGTGCCTTTGACCTTGACCACAGTCTCTAAAAATTGGCCTGGCCATGAGATAAGCAGATTGAACCCATAAAAATCAAACTTTAAAAGTTGAATCCACAATCCTGAGTTGAATTTTGAAGCTTAATAGGACTCTTTAAAGTTGAGGTTTGTCCAAAATAATTCTTTTACCCTAAAGCTGTAGTCATTATTTATTAATTACAAAACTGTTGGTATAGGGTCGAAAAAGTGGAACTGAAGCTGTGATAGTTTTTCTAGTAAGGGTTCGAACAATGTACTTGAATCTTTTAAACTGGTTTCTCCTTAATCATTTTGCTGTGTTCAGGTATTTTTATAGTTTAATCTAGGGACTTGAAAAACATTCGTAATAATAAATGAACTCATTTAAAAATGCATATAAGTTGTGGTGTAAATCATTATCTTTGTGTACATCTCTGAATTATAATTCCCTCTCAAATAGAAAGGAAACATCGCAGAGATCCTTTTGAAGGAGGGCCTTGCAAGGTGTGTCGACTGGTCAATGGCATCTGTCCATGGAGGTCCAGAAAAGCTTCGTGGTGCCGAACGTCTTGCTAAAGATCATAAACTACGACTTTGGAAGGACTGGAGTCCAAGTACACCAAACTCTCTGGTGAGTTTGGATGTTGGCTATAATGTGTTTTGCTGATGGTTTTGTGTGTATGCATAGCATTTAAGTGTGAAGATGTTAAAAAATGGATTGATGGTGGATTTATAGAAAAATACATTTTTGGTAAGTACCCAAATTATTTAATTTGTCATAAATATTAGATAGTTTTGTTTTTCCTTTGATCAAAGTAATTTGACTTGAGCTTTAATTATTCTGAATTGGCTTTTTATGTGTAATATAGTGTGATGTTTCATTTTACATCACTGAGAATGCCTTATCAATGATTTTCAAGGCTCAATATAGTTATAAATTTATTCATATAATTTTTGTTATACCATAATGTGAACATTATGCTTCACTTTTTGTGTATGAATTCTACCTGAAGGGATATTCTTGAACTTATCCCTGCATTGGAATGTTTATAATTGGCTTATATTAAAATCTGTAGATATTAGTTCTTTGATTCGGAATGTTTTGTTTTTTTAATTACCAAATTGGAAACATGTTGATAATGACCAGTTGAATGTTTTGCATTGATTTGTGCGTGTGTGTGCAAATCGTTCATTCTTAGCATGGAGAGATTATTTATTTGAATACCATTATAGATGGTACAAGGCTTAATTCTCAGAAGATAGAATTAAGTGAAAGTGTTACCTCGACTTTTCAGTTTTGTGTGTGGAAGATGTTTTTTCCAGTAACTATTTGTATTTTTATGTGGGTAGATAAAAATTTGCTGGCTTCAGCTGGAATGGGATAAGAGAGGAGTATTACTGTATTTACTCGAAAGGAAGACGAGGTTTTTTTCACAAAAATGCCATTAAAAATATTAGGTATTGTCTTAGAATGGAGTAAGAGGATATAAGTTGAGAATACACCCCTATTTTAAATGCACCACCCAGATGTCAAGTATATGTCCATTAAAATATTTATTATTGCATAAAGTAATACATCATATTTAATTAATTACTACAATACTTTAAAAATTTAAGGTCAAATTTCTTAAAATTGCTCCCACAGACCAATGGTTCCACTTCAGCGGTAGGGAAGTGATTAGAGCTGGGTAGGTAATCGCGTGACAAGTTGAAAAAAATAACACCAATTAAGGTGTCGAGTAATACAATGTAAACAAGACTGATACAATTTAAACATATCTACTACAATTCAAACATGATGCTTCGTTTAGTATGCCAACGGCAGACGTGAAGTGGTCATGAGTTTCAGAGTGGAGAAAATTTACAAGAGCACTTGAGTAGTACACACTTTGCTGAGTTTTAAAGTGAAATAGTGACAAGTTATTATTTATAACTTTTAAATAAGATACCCCAAACAAATGGCAGATCGCATAGAGAAAAAAAGAACTGCGGTAAGAGGCAATGTATCGAAAGGATTTAGAATAAGTTACGACAGAAATTTTAAGTTAATGGTGGTGCGCTATGCTGAAGAAAAAGAAAAAGAGAAACTTGAAGGTGCTAACTCAACACGGAGATCATTTAGTGGACCATAACGAGGCCGATTTCATGCATTAGAAGAGGAAATTGCAAACTTTGTGCATATTCAAAGAATGGACGGTAAACTGGTGATGCGGGATATCATTAAATTGAAAGCCCAAGAATTAGCATGATTGCAAAACATTCCACACCAAGAATTTGACTAATAATGGATGGTGTTTGCATATGATGCGTCGTAATGCTTTTAGCCTGCGACAAAGAACTTTACTTTGCCAGCGTCTACCTTCCAACTTCATGAACAAACTAATAACTTTCCAGAGGCATGTAATTCAGTTGTGGAAAAGTCAAAATTACCTTCTGAGCCAAATGGGTAATGCAGATAAGACACCCATTTACTTCAACATGCCATCCAATTACACAGTCAACAAAAAGGTCCAAAAAACGTCATCATTAAAATTTCCGAGAATGAAAAACTGCACATTACTGTAATGCTGGCTGTATTAGTGGATGGAACAAAGTTGCCGCCATATGTTATTTTAAAATGCAAAATAGTGCCTAAGGAAGTACTACCAAATGGAATAGTTGTTAAATGTCAAGGCCAAGGAGGGATGTCAGCTGATTTAATGGACTGGCTAAGCATAGTGAGGATTAGACGACCTGGGGCACTTCTAAGGCATTCAAAAACCACCTTACAGAGGAAGTTCAAAATACCCTTTATGGTATGAATACTGACCTTGTAGTTATACCAGGAGGTATGACATAACAAATTCAAGTGCTAGATGTTGTAAAGCCCTTGAAGGATTACATAAAGTCATTTTATTCAGAATGGCTTTAGGCAGGGGACCATGCATTAACTCCTACAGGGAAAATTAAGAAGCCCAGTTTACCACTTCTCTGTAATTGGATCATTGCAGCATGGTAAAAAATATATCCCAATAGTATCTCAAGAGGGTTCGAGAAATGCTGCATATCAAATTCCATGGATGGTATGGAAGATGACTTGTTCGAATTTGAATAAGTTGTGATGAATGAACAGGACAGCAAGAATAAGGGAAGGAAACAGAGGAGAGGGAGATGTAAGTAGTAAATTTACTTTTTTTATTCTTCCTCTTAATGTTAGCTTGTTATACATATATGTAAAAGCTTTTTTAAGTGAACCTGATTTTTTTAGGGGTCGTCCTAAATTCAAGGTCATCTTCCTTTCGGATAAATACGATATATACATTGGTATTTGCTCTGTGGCTCTTTGTACACATGCTGCTGTACCCTTAGTGGTTCATTATTGCGGGTAAAATTTGAATGCTAAGCCAATTCATTTCTTTTGCTGAAGAACTTAAGTTTGATGGTGAGGTTGCTCGCAGGTGTTTTTGGTCTTCATTAAGTTTTCAGAGTTTAACTCAGGCTTTCCTCATTTTCAGTGTACCATGAATCTCCACATTCTTTTTGGCATTTCAAAATGTTAGGCAGTGTTAATTTTCATGATCCAATTATTATTCATCATGATATTGTGTACTGTTTTGTCTTCTTCTGTCTCATATGATTGCCACTGCTGAGCTGGTCTTTGAAGCCTCCCTTTACCTTTAGATACTCACCATTCATATAATTAAGCATTTTATACTTGGTTTTCTTTTTTTTGCTGATTGAGATACATATTTTATATACTTCTGATCTTCTTTAACTGCTGATATTGTTCAAAAGTTGAGCAATCATACTGAAGAAGTGTTTAGCTCCTTTGTCAAAAAATGCTCATTTATTGTTTGTTGAAGTATTCTTGTCCTTAGTTCATTAATCTTATAGGTGATTTTGAAGTGTTGTGTATTCTTCTTCCCTCTGTAAATTTCCCCCTATTTTTGTATCTTTTACAACTTTTTGGTTTTCATTGACTGTACAGTTGGGAATATTTTTTAAACAAGAAAAAACTCTGCTGTGACCAGGAATTGAACTCAGGTCTTCCACTTCCCGGGTGGGTATTCTACCACTGAACTATTGTAGGTTTTTGTCATTTCAAAAATATTCCCAACCTTACAGCTTAAGTCTCTCTGCATAGGATCTTAAGATCGCTTTATTCCGTCAATTTCTAGTTGGCAATTCACCATTTAAAAGGGCGGAGTTTTATTTGATGTAGCTCTTGGAGTACACCGTTGGGGCTGGTTGATACTAGCTTGGCTAGCTCTGCCCCAATTAAGAAAACATCCGTGTTCAGTAACAGGAGAATTAATCTGCTATGATAGTTCAGTGATGGAGTATCTGCCTGCCAATTGGAAGACCCAGGTTCGATTCCCTGTCATAAAAGAATTTTTTCTCGTTTCAAAAATATTCTTAACCTTGCAGCTTATACCTACCTGCATAGGATATTAAGATAGCTTTATTTCACCAATTGACTGTACAGACAATTTTTTTTGTCCCACCCATAGTTATGTGTGTTCATTTATCATGTATATAAGTACAAATTAGTAATCTACCACATTCAATGATTGTGATATTTAAGTATGGAAAAATGATAGGAAATGCAGATGAAAAGTAACATTTAGGTTACCATGAGATGTAGAAATTGGGTCTGATTGCACTATCAGTTCTGTAATTGCATCTCTTAGCTACCAGCAAAGATGATATCCATATGTAAACGTGCAGCATGTTTTCAATTTTTTGAAAAAAGGCTCATGGCAAGTGCATAAATATTTAATATCTTCTCTGATACTTTTACTTTATAATGATGAGCTATTTGTAACCTACCATTGAGGTGGTGTTTCCCCAATTATCATTCTTTTTGTCCCTGATTAAATTGAGAAACGCAAGTTGTTATAAGTTGTATCATATCAATATATGGCAAGCGTTAACTTATTTTTGAGTTACACATTGTTATAATTTATGCATCTATAGTACAGGTTTTATTTTAAAAGTTAATTGAACTAGGAAAAACTGATGATCTCCTAACATAATTATTTGGCTATGCTAAAAGTTGAACCAATGTCAGCTAAGATCACCAGTCAAACAGAAATACATGATGATGTTGCAGTGCAATGAAACCTAGATTGTATTCAAGTGATTTTTTAAAGTGAAATTTTTACTTAATATTTTATTTTCTTCTTTCCTCATCCAAAATGGCAAAATTTAACAAAGTTGAGCAGAATCTTACTAGCTTCAACAGAAATATTAATTGTCCCATTACATATTCACTGGGGATTTAATAGAAAACTAGGAAAGCATGGGGCAGCAAAAGTAAAATTCTTCAATTTCTAAAATAGCAAATGGCTGGTGGAACATATAACAGAAAATGTATGAAGAGACTCAATATTTTTCCTTTTGCTGGCTTAAATTTCACACTCATCACAGACTCATGCAGACAAGCATATTTGTGCAACCCTGGCTATTCTGTAATTAGGTATGTGTTTTAGTAAATCTGTCAAAAATATTAATAGAAAATATTTGAATGTTTGATTTCAGTCAAGGTTGTTTGTTTTATTTTTTTGCAAGTTTTTGTTGGTAGTGATTGTCTTGCTTGCACGAAGTAGCATTTTTCTTATTGTAAAGAGCATTGTATTTATATATCTGTGAGACATATTCTTCATTGGATGTTTGTTGTTGATTAAATCTCTCAGATGACAGTGAAAGAAAAGGAATTTACTGGAACAGTAACTGAAATTGTGAATGCCGATGCTCTTATGGTAGAGCTTCCAGATGGGACCTCCAAAAAGATATTCCTTGCCAGCATTAGGCCTCCAAGGTAAATGAAAATTTATATCTTGCATGATGTATTAATTATATGGTTGTGAAATTTAAGGAAACAAAAAATTGCCTATGAGTACTTAGTGATGATTTTCAATGTAATATGAAAAAATGGAAAATGAAGAGAATTCATAAACTTCACAAGTTTTGGCCAAAGATCAATGCTGGTGGTATCGTAATTGTTAAAGTATTTATTGTAACTTCTGTTTACTTTTTAAATATTTTTTCTTATTTACACAGTCACACTAATTTCAGTTTATTGCATGTGGAAATAGTATTAGGCAAAATGTTACTTTAAAATTGGGTTATTTTTCTTTGTTGCTATACTGTAATGTTCATGAAACTCTTAATATTCCTAAGATCTATATAAAAATATGTGAGGCTTTGGGCCTTTTCGATTAATACAGCCTTGATCTCCGTATCACCTCTCATCCCATTTCTCTCTCTACTTAACTACCATTGGCTTATACCTCTCCATTTCCCTCCATCTTTCATCCACCACACAGTAACCTGGTTACAGTGCTTTGTTCACCAGTAAAGCTCCTAAACTTTGGTTGCTATTGTCAATCTTTTTTATTATGGAACTAAACCAAGTTTGTCTCTTTGGAAATAACTTTTTCTTTTTGTAATGGAAGTTCGCCAAAGCTAGCCATATGAATTATATGGACTTACATAGTTTTACAGACCATTTACTTTGGAAAGTTTAAGATGGTACAAATATACAATCAAATGTCTTTCAGCCTGCTTTTCCAGAATCAACCACATACTACTGTGTTGCAATGTATGAAAAGTGCTATCTATCAAGAAGTTCTGTAACTAACCAGGAATTGACAAACATAGTAATATCTATATCGCTTCCATTATTAAGTATCAGTACAATATACATTGCACAAGCCTTCTCATATATATGTGTGGCTGTTTTTAATAGGCTCTTTCCTGACTGGAAGGAACTTCTACTGCTACAAAAATAACAAAACAACAGAAAATGTTTTCTGCATGTAAATGGTTTTAATATATTAATAACCTCATATATGTTAAAATTAAACTTGATAAATAGTATTGCCATACATAAATAGTAAGTATTATATGGATTGTCAAAGCTGCATAATGCTGAAGCATTATTGCTGGATGAAGTTTGTCAAGTTTACGTCCGAGGACTAGAGAGGGCTGGGTGGTAGCTGGGCGTAAAATTCGATATACAAGAAAATTGCATTATTTTGTCCTTAAAGATATTTTTGTGACATTACAGTATGAATTCAAGGTAAAAGGTATTTAAGCAGCCAGTATGCAGATGAGTTGCAGTTATATAAAATGTACAAAAGTGTCAAGTGTACTCCTAGTGTGATTTAAACAAAAACAGACTTTAAATGTATCCATTAGTGGTCCTCTTATAAAACAGAAAGCAGAAGGAATTGCTCTAAAATTGAACAAGAAGTATAAATCAGCAGTTGAGGTGATTGGTAGCTTAAGAAAAAGTAGCGAGTGCTGTCTCAAATTATGACTATAGCAGAAGTCAAAGCCAAGAAGACAACATTACTTCCAAGTCTTGCCTGAATATCAAGCAAAGGGCATTTTTAATGCAAGCAAATTTTACTTGTTTCTCCACTTGTTCCCTGATAAAACTTCTGCTTTTTCTCTAGTGCTCAGTATGATAAAAAAATTGTAGGATGCCTAAAGAATGTTCAGTGTTTCCCAGTCATACATTTTTGCAGATCAAGGACATAAAAATAAGTATTCTAAACCAGAGGTTTTGTAAAAATGTTGTGTGAAATTTGCTGAAAATGAGCTGTAGCTCAAAAAATTATATATTCTCTTTATTGGGTTAAGTATCATCTCTTGTTGTATTGGGAACCTGTTTCTCCACAGTTTCTGTAGGTATTTGCTTCAGAAATGCTGGATTTAATGAAATGGTGATGGTAGATGGAGAAAAAGTCGAAGGTGATGGTGGAGTGCTGACACTTAAACAGGCTTACAAGAAAAATTGAAAATCAGTACAACTTGTGAAGACTGCTGATGTTGATTAAAAACTTGTGTTATGTGAATCGCTCAGTGTGAGAGACCTTTGTGGGCAGTATAATGAGAATGTAGCTGACTAACCTTTAAATGCCGAACGGCACGCCAGTGTGCCGGCAAATTTCTGGGTAAGCCTGCCAAACGGCATACCCATGGCCCGCTTAGTTACGAGGCCACTCGCATATGTCGTTTTTGCCATAGAATCGAAATAGTAAGAGGAGACAAAAGACCAGACATCTTTCTTTTCCTCCTCTCCAAAGGCCGAAGTTCTTATGGATTGGGGGAGGGGTGGGTAAACAAACACTCAAGAGTGCGTCTCAAAATATAGGCCTCCACCGTGAGACCCTCTTTCGCAACCCAAAGAGATGCAATAAACTGAACCCCATGACTAAGAACTACCCAAAGGTCCCTTTATTATTTTCTTCTTCATTCATTCGTTTGCAGCCCATGAAGTCAAGCGAGAGTAGACTCATGCATGCAAAATTTCAGTAGCTGTTCATCTGTTTATTTTTTAGTGATTACTTTATTTTTATATAATTATTTCGTAGTTATCACATTTTTGTAATTATTTTTGAAAATGGGCCCTAAGCATAAAACCCCGCATGAGAATATCGAGGAAGCCTTCGTTGATTAGGGTTCTGACACATACGAGGAAGAAGGTGCAGAAAGGAGTAGCGACGGCAAGGAGGACCTTGAGGAAAATGTCTTGGCAAAGGAGTGGTGATTCATCTAAATGAGATCTTCAAATGAAGGCAGAAGACGAAACATCACTGCTCACCCTTTTACTGCCGGTCCGAGTGGAGTGAACGCTAGTACTATTATTCTATTGCATTTCATTAATCCAAATTTGAATTCCAATACTACATTTCGACATGTTTATTTCCTCAAATAGACAGCACAATGTAATTCTGCAATATGTTAACTATAGAATACTTTTTATTTGAACATTTTATCGCGAATAGTTTATTAGACACGATTTTTTCAGAATGTATACAAATATTTTTTAAATACCCCAAAATAAATCCGGCAGATAGAATCTACTAGCGGGCATTTAAATCCGGCAGATAAAGGTTAATGCTTACTGGTTGGAATGAAATTACAATTGTGCCCCCTGATTTAATTTTGGGCATTCAATTTCCCTATAAAAGTATTTGCTAAAACCCATATCGCTTGAACTAATAATGCAATTTTGTTTAAGTTAACATGTTGATGGCTTAATTGTATGCAAAAGATTTAAACTGTTACATTTAGTAACATTTGTATGGATTCCTTATTTGGAAAATTTCATATAGACAAATTTTTTTATTTGTGAAATTTCATTCGGTGTCTATTAATAAAAGTACCAAATTTTCATTTGTATATTTTTACTGAAATAATCTGAGTATTTCTACATTAATATTAAACTGAAAATAATGGAAACTTTTTACTTGAAATTCTAAAACTGTGTGCTTATACTTCCCTCTTACGAGCTTGATATTTTATTTGTACATAGGTTGTCCGAAGAAAAGCAAGCAGAAGATAGGCAGAAGAAGACCTTCCGTCCTCTGTATGACATCCCTTGGATGTTTGAGGCTCGTGAGTTTCTGCGGAAGCACCTGATTGGAAAGCGGGTAAATGTTAAGGTGGATTATGTTTTGCCAGCATCGAACAACTTCCCTCAGAAAATTTGCTGCTCAGTGGAAACAAATACTGGAACGTAAGTAATACAATCACATTTAGCACATTTAATGATAATAATGTTATTTAACAAACAGGTTTCCCCAATTATATGTGTTATAATAGATTTATGACAAACGCATAAGATGATGTCCTCGGCAGGATAAGAACCCACAACCCTTGCATTATGAGCTAGACACGCTAACCTACTCTACACCAAGGCTGACATATTTAACCGTTTTTACCCAGACATGAATTTTGTGATGTAACAAGCTGATTATTTGCTCTGTCTACAAAGCTGGGAAAGCATCCATTGGTAATCATTATTGAAAGAAAGGGTTATTTTGGCAATTTTAAAATTGAACATCACTAAATAAGTGTATAAAAATTAGTTCACTAATTGCTTCAGCTGTTGGTAGTAATGATTGTTAAATAACTAACCAAAGTTATTGTATGAAGATGATAGCAATTGCTTTGACGTTCTCTTCTTGTAGAGCTTAATGAAATTCGTAGAGACAACTTTTTACTACCAGGTTTATTGAATTTGTGTGTTTACTGAACAGATGTCTTTTAACACTTCAATTTTTTGACTCCATATATTCCCTACTTGTTTTATTTTAGTAGACATTGCTTCTCAAAACAAAAGCTAGTGCATACACAGACTTCAAAGGCGTTCTTTATCTTAATACATATATAAATCTGAATTTGTTTGTTTGTCCGCTGTACAAATCCACACCTTGGAAGTTATCGTCACGAAACTTCGCATAGGTATATGATTTTATCCTGCAAGTAACATAGGCTGTATGACGATAAGGTGCTATATTATAAGCGCACTGTGCATTTTGCTACAATAGACGTTAGTGCCATCATATGGTAGCCGTGTGAACTACATTTGCGTCATCAGATGCAAGCCATGTGAACTACACTTTGCGGTGGCTTTAGGTGGTCCCAGGCAATGATGGGTACTCCAAATGGAAGATGCGTAAACTACGTTAGCGCCATCAGATGGAAGCCACATGAACTAAATTACTACCTTTGGACGGAAGCCACGTGAACTATATCAGTGCCTTCAGATGGAAGCCATGTGAACTACACTTCTGCTGGCTTTAAATATTCCCAGCCAACGTCGGATAGTCCAGTTAGTGGGATCTATGTATAAAAGGGTATAAAAAGATTAGGCGGTTCTTGAATTTTTACCTCCGAAATTATAAGTTGTAATTACCATATTTACTCTTGTATTACCCGCACACATGTAATGCCTGCACCTCTGTTTTTAGAGCGAAAAACCTAAATTCCTGTAATGTCCACACTTCTGAAATTTCGATGTTAATATTTTACAGCAACATCAGTTGAATAATCTATCTGAAACAGAGTTTGATGATACAATTACCGCAAAAAGCAAATATTTAAAAAGTGACGTACGTAATCATGAAAAATTGACATCCATTGTCATTACATTACATGGAGACAACTCGAGACCTATTATGGAGTCTAGCTACTTAATATTGCAGAAAGATTCAATTTTGAGCCATTGCACATTCTCAAGTTATTTAATTTAAAATGAGTAATTTTCGTTAATTTTGCAAAATCACGCTAACTCAGCCATTTTTCACCAAGAAAAGAGCAAATTTTACAGAAATAAACAAATCATTCATGCTCAAAATTAATCTCCAAGACATCACACAGTACAAAAAATCAACCTGTCACTAGATGCAATACGACTCAGTTACATCCAAGTATTTTTCACGTTTCTGCAGATAAAATATATCACTTACAGCTTTCAAAAAGCATAAACAAACAACTCCAACAGCTATTTAGAGGCAATTTGCATTGCAAGATTGTGTTATTTGCTTTTAACAGAGTAATAAAAGTATATTTTTTAGGATTGTGTAACATAAAAGGAACCAAAAAAATGTAGTTACAGTAAAATGTGATTTCAGCATGCAATGAATTACAAGACAATCTAACATAATGCATTTGTATTTAATGAAAAATATATGCAGTTCAGTTGTTTATTTCTCTTACATTACCTTTTCTATGAGAATGAAATGAATATATATATGCAGCGGCGAACTTCTGCCTAGGCAAACTAGGCAGCTGCCTAGGGCCCCAACCTCGGTGGGGGCCCCGACCAGGGGCCGAAATGGTACACATTGAGGACACAGGACACGGAAAATATGTCAAGTTAAGTAAAAAGTTTGACTTTCTCACGAAGCTACATAGTGTGGAATCTCAAGACGTCCGTGACGGAGCATGGAACCTGGAAGCCTTCTATCAGGGGGATTTGGACGGTACTTTGGAAAACGAGTGTCTGCACCTGCGAGCTCATTTGTTGTCCGCTGAGGCTACAGGGGGAAAAGGGTTATCGTCACTGGAGCTATACAAGTACATCCCGGAAAAAGGCTTTTTGGTCATTTATCCAAACGTGAGAATAGCGCTCCGGATGCTGTTGTGTACACCAGGGTCAAACTGTTTGGCAGAACGGTCGTTTTCAGCGCTAAAGAGAGTAAAGAATTAGTACGAAGGCTTCCACGGCATTTTGTTGACATGGTGGTGATTTCCGGGATTCTGCCATGTTGATCCATTTCCTGGACAATATTTCGCCGACGTTCCAGTCGGCTTCTTCAGGTCCGAAGTGACCTGAAGAAGCCGACTGGAACGTCGGCGAAATATTGTCCAGGAAATGGATCAACACGGCAGAATCCCGGAAATCACCACCATGTCAGAGTAAAGAATTATTTAAGATCTTCCACAGAAGAGAACAGGCTTAAATCACTCTCTGTGCTGTACATAGAATCAGAAATAACGCAGTTTGTGGACTATAGTGAGGTCATCCGTTCCTTTGCAGAGAGGAAAGTTCGTCACGTGGCAATGTAATCTTGTAATTATATGTAAATGTAAAAATTATAATGTGTAAAAAAAGTATAGTTGGTACTTGTCTATTTCTTTTCTAAGTTTGTTTGTCTATTTTCTAAAGTCAAAGTACGTTAAAAAATAAAAGTAAAGTTTGTTTTTTGCTAAATTACCAAAAAGGGGGCCCTCTGTTAACTGCCTAGGGGCCCTATGTCTGGGCCTGTATATATGCTTACTACTGACAGCTGGCAAAGAATTTTTAAAATACCTGATAAATATTGTGCTTATTACTATATTATTCCATGCATTTTTGAAAAATATCTTCCTTAAAAATCGAGGAAATAAAATGCACGGCATATTCCGTCTATTGAAAAAAAAAATGCTGTCTTATGTCAGGCACACAATATCAAGTAGGTGTTTCACAGGTGGCCCACCCTCAACAAATGAATGGGCAAATCTCGTGTAATGTCTGCAACCCCCTTTTTTGATGGGAACTTTTGGGGAAAAAAGTGTAGGTATTACATGAGTAGATACTGTATATGGTCTCATGAACTTTTTTGTGGTAAATACGTGCGTGCTTGTGGTTCGCAACAAAAATTTTTATGGCCATTACTTGTTTCGCTACTTATTATTATATTATATTTATAATGCTCATTATTAGCAGTTTTCGAAGTAAACAAAGGTGATAACTCTCGACTTAATTATTTTGTTCCATTCCATTCCATTTCAGTAGTTCATCAATTTAAATTAAAAAATTTCCTTGGAATGAACAAAAGAAGATCAAAAATCACATGCGAAAATGCGCTGGAGATAAATTGCACAATTGCCAAAAGAAGTGTAATCGCTTTGTTCTACTGGGGTTTTCATTTGCTATTACGCGTTTTGAAGATAATTAAAAGAATTTTTTCACTTTGTGGTGCTAGGTTTTCATTTGCTGTTACATTTCTGGAATGTTTTCTTTTATTTTCTGTTAAACTGCATTATTTATGATAAAAAAGTCAGTTTTTTAGGTTGACTGGGAACAGTACTCCCATAATAACATTGCGTCTTATGGGATAATTGGACTTGCACTTGGTGAATTAGCCTTTTGCATCAGTTTTCCAGAACCAATTATTTGTGAAGTTCAAAAAGGTGGTGTAAATTTATTAATCGATACCTTACAGATCATATAAGAGTTAGAGAGAGAGAAATATGGTATTTCATTGTTGCTTGATGAATGCCATTTACTGAGATACGAGTATAAGTTGATTTAGCTGCTTATATAAAGTGGAAGTTCTAATTGACAGGTACAGTTCCAAGTTATAGTTCAGCAGTAAATTTTAGTAAGGATCTCTTATAATTTTATCTAAACTCCAGCAGTCCAGGAGATGAAAGTCACAACGGATGGATGGCCTAGACTTGCCCATAAGGCATTCCACTACTACCCCTTCTCTGTTAAAGAACACCTAGAAATTGTGCATTCTCCCAACTTGTTATGACCAGTAAAAATTGATTTCCATCTATGTTGATAGTTTTCTGTTTAATTTTAGATTATCATCTTACTTCATTCAAGTTCCATTTTCCTCATCTTTAATCAGGCAACCTAAAATACTCATTTAATTAATCCTTTTTGTTTTCTCGTTTCATAATGATAAATAATCCATTTATTTTATTATTTGGATGGGTTAACAGGAATGTGGCAGAGACAATGGTGTCGAAAGGATTTGCTACAGTTGTGAGGTATCGACAGGATGATGATCAGCGTTCTTCACACTATGATGAGCTATTAGCTGCAGAAGTAAAAGCTGTGAAAACTATGCGAGGGGTACATGCAAAAAAAGACATACCAACTCATAGGGTACAGGAAGTGATTGGGGTATGATTATTATTTTTTCATCATTAAATAGATATTATTGCCATGTGATAATAACTTGAAACAAATTAGAATGTGGCTTTTTAATGGTGCTTTACAGGATGTTGCAAAGGCGAAGCAATTTTTGCCGTATCTCACTAGAGCCAGAAGAACGGAGGCTTTGGTGGAATTTGTAGCCAGTGGATCGAGGTTGAGGCTTTATGTTCCCAAGGAAACTTGCATCATTACTTTCTTGTTGGCTGGTAGGTTGCCATAAGCTCTTTCCTGATGAAGATCTTGTAAAATAAATTTCATAGTCTGCTCCTCAAAGTCAGACTAATTTTCCATATTGGTGAAGCTGATTCACTTTTTCTTTCTTTTTATAAAAATAAATGACAGTAAGAGCAACTTCATTAAATGAATTTTTTGTGTCAACTATGGCACATTTTTTGCTAATATTTAAGTACATTCAAAGTAAGCTTTAAATTGTCTAAATAAAATTCAAACTCAGCTCAAATGGAATACAAAAAGTACTGTAGCTCTTCACACAATGTTGCTACTTTTAAACTTGATTATTTTTTTAAATAGCTTGAATTTACTAAGCAACTTCATTGAGTAGTAGGATGTATTTTATGTGATTGTAAAACTTTTGATGTTTATGTTCATCCTATGTTATGCATTAGGAGCGGTTTTGATAGCTACAGGCTTGGTGAAAAGCCTCGAGGATTCCATTGTTTATCTCAGTGCTCTGCTGTATGCCAAGTCTAGTTTTTTAGGCTGTTACATTAATGGAGATTGTAGCAAAATCACTCCTGAAACAAATATTGAAATGATTTTAAATTACACTATTTTAGCTATAGTTTTGTTACGCTTTGTGGGAAAATGTGATTTTCTTCTTCTGCTGTTGACTACAGAATGATGATATTTTAACCCGGGGTTGGCAACCTAAGGCTTGCAGGCAGCCTCCAAGAGTGCTTTATGGGGTATACAAGGCTAAGATGAAAAAGTGATTGATAAAATTTAAGATCGACAATTTCATATTTTTTCAGCAAAATTATTGTCTCAAAATCTTTTCAGATTAATTTTTAATTCTAGTAAATTATCTAGACTTGATTTTAACTAATATAAGACAGCAGAATATCTAGGTAAACATTCGTCTGGGCTGCCAACGCTCTTGTGACTTTCAATGCAGCCCTTTGAAGCATTCATAACTATGAATATGGCTCGCTATGCAGAAAGGTTGCTGACCCCTCTTCTGCACAATGTGAATATGAATTTGATTTGATGCACCACAAGGGTACAGCAAACTGGGAAGTATTTAGTAAAATAATAAAAACTTTGTGGAGCAATGATTTATCTCACAGCTGTCATATTTACTAGATCTTTAAAATGTCCTACATTAGGTCTATAATGATAGAGTTCCAACTTATTTAGAGCTCTGATGACTGATTTACATGAGTAGTCAAATGTTTTCAAATTCATTGCTCATGCCATATATGTACACTGCAATCCCAATTTAACTCACTAATGGATGTAGAAAGGATCTTGGATACTTTTTAATAGGGATAACTTTTACTGATTTTTATTTTCCAATAGAGAGTTTTGATCACATGATGCAAAATGTTTTTAATACTGGAATCCATTGTGTAATGATGTTTTATGTAGTGTCACTTTGCCATTATAACATTATGATTCCTCTTCGTACTTACGACATGACTCCTTCACAATTATGATGCTGACACCAGGGTTTTTGCCTGTTAGTGCAATACTCAGCTTGGCTATGATCTTTCCATTTTGAATTCATCAACAAACAAATTAAAGTGAGACTAGGTGCGCATCTTGTGTGTAGGTTAGTACAAATTGCTCGTTTCAAAAACCAGACAATTTTTAGAATACAGGAAAGTACATATTCAATTTAATAATTCTCCAGTCAAAAATTCACTAAATCCTCTGATTTGACTATTATTTCTCAATCATCATGCTCTTAGAGCATTTATATTATATGTAATAAACTGAATAATACTTTATAGGTAATTCAAAATTTTATTCTTTTTTTCTTTGTAATATTTCCTCCAAATAAACTAATAGTTCATTTTGTCAAATAAAACAGGAAAACATTTGTATAATTTATATTATAATCAATTAATTGAATCATAAATTTCATTAATATAATGTTATAAGGATCAATTGGTTTGTTGTTTTAAATTGCATTCAGCCTTAATATGTATCTTCGATCGTTTTACAATATGAGGTTAACATTTTTTATTATGTGCATTGTTTTAGATGGCATTGCACATAAACTATCCATTTAAATTTTTTAACAACTTGGAATGCTGCTAAGCTGCTGGACTAGAGAAAGAAGCCCACATCTGGGTTCACAACCCATTTACACAAAGAATTCTTGAAAACCTGTAACCGAAGACTTGAACACACAATTTAAACAAGTACGTGTAAAAATACAATTTATACCTTCACAGGCGTGGTAATAATAATTATGGGGCATTAATTTCTTTAAAATATAGTAAAAGTAACTTAAATAATTATCGTTCTATCAAAAATTTTGTTTTAATTAACATGATTTTTTATTATAATGGTAGACCTCAAAACATAAGTGGGCATAAAGGTAACAGGTTAGAAATATACTACTTTGCAGGTGTGATCTGCCACTATTTTATTTTAGGGTGCATATAAGTTGTGCATAAAAATTTATTAATTTATCTCCTCCATATTAGGTATCAGCTGCCCAAGGGGCTCTCGTCCAAATCCAGGAGGTGGTGGAATGGTTGAAGCAGAGCCGTTTGCTGAAGAGGCCCTAAACTTCACCAAAAAAAAAGTCTTGCAGAGAGAGGTTGAAATTATAGTAGAAACAATGGACAAAGCAGGAAACTATATAGGGTAATCTTGAAGAAATTTTTATTTTTTGTGGAAACTATAATACAGTGAACCTGGTTTTAGATATCAAAATTATACCGTATCTGTCCGAATACAAGCCGATGTTTTTTGTCAAAATCCATCATGAAATAATCACCCCTCGGCAAGTCCAAGAAAAAATTTGGAGTTAGCGTTAAGTCTCGTAGTCACCCATAAATGGCAACATGTCTCTCATTGCCGTCGCATTCAAATGATAGTACTATATTTTTCGTAAAGTAAATATTTGACCTACAATGAATATTAATGAAAAAATAAATAAAGCTAGACTATTGAATTTAGCAGTACCCATGTTTTGTTGCCGTTGTTACCTGTTCTTTTGTTTCTAAATGTTATTGGATATTTTCTTTCGTTTCTCAGGGCTATGCATATGTATCATTAAGAATAATTTGCAATTTTTATTATTTTTCATTAGTTATTAAAATAAGTTCCTATTAGTTTTACTTGGCTATTGTAGTTATTGCTATAGCTATGTTTGTATGGATGTTAAAACCTCATTCATGGAATCTATTAAAATTGCATACATTAACTATGCAGACGATTACACAAAGTGTGATGACGGCTTTTGATGCTCTTCTATTTGAATTTTGGCAAAACTTTGCATGAACATGTATAATTATAAAAATGCAATTTCTTAAGGCAATGTAAATGCTAATTTCATTGGAAATAGACTTGGATTACAAGTTATCTTGGCCAGGTCGTTATTACTTGGACCTTTTTTGAAAATGAAGATGAATGACATTATCGTCACTGAACGTGGAACATTATTCAAGAATGCGAAATTATTAATTGCAGTAATATTTCAAAATGTCAACTACTAAACCATTTCCCACTCTTCGATCTCGAATAAGGTATTCTAGGCCGTGAATGCATGCCTGGCACACTTCAGCATAAAATCTATGAAATTTACTTTTTTGTCAACAAATGGTGGAAATTTTTGCGGGGTCGGCTTAAATCTGGGATCAGCTTCTATAGAAGATACGGTATTTTTCAGAAGGCACATACAAGTTATAATATGATAATTCCATAGGATACCAATTTGTAAAAATGATTTCTTATGTAGCTTCAAAAGTGGGGAAATTGATGGAATAATGTGATCTGAAGATTGTATACAGATAGGCATAAGCAATAATTTTTAAACAGGAAAAATTCTGCTTGACCGGGAATCAAACCCATAGAAAAATAATCTGCTATGGTAGTTCAGTGGTAGAATATCCGCCTGGCAAGTGGAAGACCAGGGCTCGATTCCTGGTCATAGCAGAATTTTTCAGTACATATTACAGTAGAACCTCATAAATCTGACATCCTTGGGACATAACCCATGCCAGATTTGAGAAAATTCCAGATTTCTGAAAGTGATGCACATGGCCTAAGTATCCAGGGGCAAATCGTAATATGCAATATATTATCTTAACCAAATTATGAATAATATTGTCCAAGGCTAAACAATGTGAGGTACAATTTTGCCTTAAATAATTAAATAGCTATCTCACATTGTTTTAATTTATTTCTATTAGGCATTAACAGTACAATTCAAATCCACAAAATATTTCCACTTTCATTCAGATAAAAATTATTCTTCAGCAGTGGTCAAAATCAAAACATAAGCAAACAAATTTAGGTAATATCGTCAAAGGCTCAATTTTCACGTAATATTACCTCAAGCTCAAATGCAGGGGCTATGGTAATTCACAATTCTCATTGAAAATTTGCATTTTTCGTAATAAAAACATTTTCCGGGTAATCAGCAACCACTTGTATGCAACAGTCTATTGAAGATTTGTCTGTTGCTGCCTTGTGATCATAGTCACCTTCACGTTCTCACGTTTGGGTTTCAAAACCATTTCAGCTATTTTGCCGTCAGTTAACTGATGTATGACAGGCACTTCATTGTCGATTTCCATCCAATTTTCAACATCATCATCTTCCAGATTCTTCATAACAGCATTATATGTCAATGTCTTAACTAACTCCATAATTTCAGAAACCAGCCTCTTTTTGTCACTAACATTAAAACCTAGAAAATCTGATGACGACTCATCATCACCTTCAAACATCCTTGCAAGCCACAAATTACTCCAGGAATTTTTCAGTGTTGTGGGTGTTACATAATTCCACACATTAGCTAGAGTCCAAATCACAAATGTTGATTTCCTTTTTGAATCCGTCAACACCTTTGCCTCCATTGCAAGCAATTTCTACATGATGTTTTTCTAGGATAGCATTTTAGAGACCTTAATATTCCCCGGTGCATAGGTCGAATTATAGAAGTACAATTTGGAGGTAAATAAACTGCACGCACATTACCCAATACCAAAAGTAATGCATCAGGATGGGCAGGACAGTTATCTATTATCAAAATTATTTTACAATCTAGTCTCTTAGACTTGCAATGTGCACATGCCTCTGGCAGAAAGTGATCCAAAAACCAATTGAGCGTTATTTGTGAAGTTATCCATGCGTGTTTATTAGCGTGGTAGTGAACAGGAACATTCTTTATGCCCTTTAAAGCACGAGGATGTGCACTTTTGCTTATTACAGTTAACTTTAGTTTGTGTACCTGATGCATTTGTGCATGCAAGAACGGTCAGCCTCTCCTTTGACTCCTTCATTCCACATGCCATGTCCTCATTACCAGCTGCAAGTATGCTACAAGGAAGACATCACCAAAATAAACCTGTTTTGTCCGCATTATAGAATTGCTCCGCAGTAAGATTTTCATCCAAAATTAACTTAGTAAACTCTATGAATTTTTGGCAACATCTGAATCGGCACCAAGTTTTTCGCCAGACACTGCTAATTTTCGTATTGCATGATGTAGCTTGAAGCAGTGAAGCCAACCTTGTGAATGATCGCAAGATTTATTCATTTTCAAGTCTTTGTGAAATTTCTGTTTGCTGTATCAGCATTAAGCCTGATACCAGTACACCTTCACTTTGTTGCCGAGACCACTCTAACAATATATCAGGTGTGTAATGTTTTTCAGCTATTTGTAGCTTTAGGGGTGTCATTGTCTGCATAAAATTTCAGCAACTCACTTTTATGTTTCTTCAAGCCAGACACAGTAGAACTGCCTACACTATATTCTTCACCAAGTCTCGTCACTGAAGCTCCCTTTTTAAGTTTTCTTAATAAGTCTACTTTTTGTTCAATGAAAAGAGTTTTGTATCTATGCTTCATAAGGCTACTGTAGGGGGTTGCTGCATTTTTTAAGCCATTCTAATATTAAATTTAGCACTAATCACACTACTGACATAAGTCACATTTATTCTATTCGTTAGATACGCGTTGAAGATAATCATATTATTGCTTAGGGCATGATAATTCGTAGCCGAAGAAGATTTTAGGGAACTACAGGAGCTTTCAGACAAAGAAGCTGGCATTGTCGAAACTGATGAGGAAGAAAATATTTCCCACAGCGATCATTACAATTACTCGGCCAAACAGTGTCAGATGACAATATTGATGAATCTACTACAGATAGGGTTGGTTGCAAACTTTTAAATAGGAAAATATGGGACAACTCAGTTTTGGTGGTAAGAATTTTTTTCAGTTATTTCAATTTTTTATTTAACTAAATAGTGACGATGTGGTTTTTTCTAGCAGATATGAGAAATTTGGGATAAATTGATGATTTGAAGATTATTTTCAGGACATAATGTAAAAATCCGACATTTGCACAATTTTTGGTCTGGTCACCTTATTTCCCAGTTCAGCAACTGTCCAACTTATAAATTTTTAAGATATATCTTTATGAGAGTGAAAACATATAGAAGGCTCTCAGATAGCTTTTATTTGCAGTCTAATATCAGTCCTTTCGAAATGCACCTGAGATTATAAGCAACCCGTGGCAAACCCTTTCGAAAAGTGCCAGATTTTTTATAATTCTGGATTTTTTAATGCCGGATTTATGAGGTTCTACTGTATTTTCAAAAGTAGGGCATATATTACTAGACTACTTGTGTCAAGGTATTATAGACTTGTTAGATTCTATTAAAGAAATGCTTAACCCCTCAAGCCTGGAAGATATTTATTAAATCCCACCCGTACGGCCAGATGAGGTTTTTAAATTTTCATGATTGCATAACGAAAACATCGAAAATATTTTAAAAATTCATAACAGAAGTTTTCTCTCGATTTCTCAGTTTTTTTTGTAGATTTACGTAAAACATGGAATTTGTAAATACCTATTTTGCATATATTTTACACACAAACATTGTTGCATTAGAAGAGAATATAAACCAATCTCTAATTTTACGTGTGTGATCACGCTTTTCATATAACATTCATCACCAGAAAATCTATCAAAAATATTGATGAACAATCTTAATCAAAAAATTATTTAAATAGGTAACTATTTCACTTTATGGCTGTGTCCTTTTCCAATATTTTTAGAAAATGTACACATTCGTCATTAGATTCAGAAAGAAATTTGCCTTATGGCTTGTAAGAGCTTCTCTGTTCGTGATTTATGCGGACGTGTCCTCTTCTTGCCCACTTGCTTCATCGCTGATTATGACCTCACTAGATAACACAACAAAGAAAGCCCTTATGTGGAGAGGAAAAGAGACCCCCATGACAGAAAAGGAACCCATTTTTTATGGGTTCCCTTTCCGCAGGTATTTATGGGTCAACTTTAGAAACCGAAAGTCCATGGGTCCTTGGTAAAAACAAAAGTTCTATCACAAAACTAAACATATTATATGTAAACAAATATGTACATAGAAATAGATATACACAATTCCTCTCCGAAAAGACTAAAAGCTCCTTCCCAACTAACTTGCTTTAGTGATGCAATAAACCTTAGTAATCCCAACCACCTCGAAGAGGGCCAAGTGACAGATGTTGTTTGGAATTGATGCTCTCCTATGCAGCGAGGAACGAAGAGTCATGCGGTCATGAAAGCTAATGTTTACCGAAATGTTTTTACTCTAATTCCATTTATCATGAATTGCATCATAAACATTTCTAATAAGTTTTCCATAGACAGGCATGAGACGTTTTCCTTTCTTTTTATAAATGCCGACGAAGACCTTTGTCGCATAATATAAGCCATATGGCTCCACCTGGAAAAAAAGAGGAAAAAAATCGTGCTCTCCTTCAAAAAGATACAGAGATCCTACATTGCTTTTCAAACACCAAGGAAAGGTTCCATGCTGCATTGAAAAGCTATTTTTAGATGGCGAGAAAGTCATATCATAACTAAATTGAAAATTCTCTCACAAAATTCAACATATATTTTTTTTAAACAGTAAAAAATACAAGACAAGCATAGATCTTTCAAAATATATAAAGGTTATTTAGATTTAAAGAAGTCTCTCGCATCAAAAGATTAAGGAAATTATGGCCGACGCAGGATGTGATAGTATTCCTGACGGCATTTACGGGTTAAAATACAGTAAATCATCGATTATCCGGTGCCCTAGGGGGAAGGGGGTCACCAGATTCTCAAAAATGCCAGATAATCACATCCAAGTTTTTTTATACAGCTTATTTTTGAAAATTCTTTTACAACATTGTTTTTGTGTGTCGTGTGTATGTTGATAATGTTTTGAATTTGTTTACTGTACAAAAATGTTATAAATAAAGCACAGAATATTTAAAAACGTAAACACAGTACTATAAGAGAGTATTGCAAGAATTACGTACCATTCAATTATGTACAGGTCAGTATGTGTAGGTAAGATTTTGCATAGTGTTTTGCCAGGGGTAACAAAAGAATACGAATAAACGAGTACATATTATGTAAAACTGGGTTACGTCCAACCCAGTTACTACTGTACTACTCACGATCATCCTGAAACGTTTTGGCATCACGCGGTGCGCTATCACCGGACTAATACTGCCTTTGATGCGATTTTCCGACGGATGCCGAAATACTCTCAACTTTTGCCGAATCAGCCCGGACCGCCGGATAATGTTGGAAGTCAGATAATCGATCGCTGAATAATCAATGATCTACTGTATATTGTCATTAAAAGAAATTGCAACCTTATGATGATTTAAGTATTTATGTTACTGTTATATTAACATATTTTCTTATAATGAAGTTTTGTATTTTCCAAGTTCTCTTAATAGATTAAGAGATGGTCGGAGAAATAGATTGCATTTTGTATCAAGCATTTGCACTCACAAATTAAATTGTCTTTGTTGAAAAAATTGTTCCTTTTATTAATATTTATGCTAAATGGCTTGATAGTTATTCTTCCATTTTTCATAGAAAGGAAAGTTGTTAAAATGTTTAGTCTATTTGAAAACTAAGAGTATGATTTAAGTATTTTATCATTTAATACATAATGTTTTATTTGAATTTCAGTTGGTTGTGGATTGAAGGAGCTAATTTGTCTGTGTTACTAGTAGAAGCAGGTCTGGCAAAAGTATACTTGGCTTCTGATCATTCGGACTATTATCGTGCTCTTACTGATGCAGAAGAAGGAGCCTGTAAAGCAAGACTTAAGGTATTTTTTCTTCAGTTTTGATAAGGCAACTGTTGACTCAATATTTGACTGAAAGTAATGGCTTAAGAATTTGTTGGTTATAACAGTATTGTATTGTATTAAAAGGTTATTGATTGTTCATTTAAGACGACTCTCTTAAGCTTTAATTAAATAGGAAGTAAATGCTTTGGAGGGCCAAGCGAGTTAATTTCAAAAGTTATAGATGTAATAACAAAAGGGAAAGTTGGGTTTAACAGTTCTTTGTTAAATTAAACATGAGAAAATGCTTTGAAATACTTTCAATATTTCTGTACTATAATTATAGGCAAGAGAAAGTAGCAAATTATATTTCGTATAACTGAGATTTGTCTCTTTGTTTCATATTTTCATGGTTGCATAGTTAAACAATACAAGTATCGTTTTTTTACATTCATCTATTTGCGTAAATTGCATTGGTTGAGAAGTTAGAGGAATAACAAAAGCACTAGTTTGTATCACTGCAATGATTGCAAAGATGATGATCTTGGAATGTTTCATTTATGTCTGTCTAACAAATGGTATCTCAAAATTTTATAATTCTCTTATATTTAAATGCAGTTAAATTTCATATGGCATAAACTAAAAAATTGTTTGTTTTTGTTCATGTTCGTAGCTTTGGAAAGACTATACAGAGGATAAAACAGAAGATGACAAAGCAGCCGAAGAAGATAAGGTGAAAGAGAGGAAGGAGAACCTCCTTGATATCGTAGTTGTGGAGGTGACTCCCGAATTACACTTTTATGCTCAGCGTGTGGACCAAGGGGACACCCTAACAGATCTCACGAATAAAATGAGAGCAGAAATTGCTGCCAGTCCCCCACTTGCAGGATCATACACTCCCAAAAAAGGTGAGTTTGAATGTTATTTGCATTGGAGAAAGTTTTAACGCAGCTGTGACTGATCAATCTATAAGTGAGTTATACAGCATAGTTTGGTTGGTCATGGGTGTCTATATGAAAATCATGCAAGGCAGAGCAATCCCACCCACAACTATGAACTTCCTCAGAAGAAATTTCTTTAGATATGATAGGAAAACCCACCATTGAGCTGCTATCCTTTTTCCAATAAGAGTGAGGGAGGGGAGAGGAAGGGAGAAAGTGAGGGGAGGAGAAAAAAGAGGGGGAGGGGGAAAGAGGGAGGAGCAAAAAGAGGGGAGGGGGAAAAAGAGGGAAAGAGAGGAGGGTAGGGAAGGCTTCATTATTTTATTGTTGTATTACTATATTGATGTATATTGTCAAAAAATTAGTGCTTCTCATTTCTGACGACTTATAGTTTTCTGAGCTTAGCAAGGCTAAATGCGTGGCATGTACTGCCGAGGTCCCTCGAATGAGCAGAAAGAGGGGTTGACACACATAGCGCTTGTGGACAGAGCTCATAGTTATAATGAATAGCTGAAGTACCTGGCATAGCTTGGGGAAATTCAATATTTCATGCCTGACAAATAAGGGAATTAAATGCCAAAAATAGTAATATTAATATCATCGTGACTCTGTGCCCTTTCATATTTATTAATGGAGCCCATTTGTTGATGGATGCCAAACATTCTTTTGCAACTTGTTTTGCATTGTTTGCTACTTTTTCTTTTCATTTTGCACTACTAAGCTTTTATATGATCAGTGAGGTACTGATTAAAAATTACTTTTGGATAGAGGTCAACATTTGCCACAAAAAAGTCTGTGAGAGCACACATACATTGGAATCCCCATTTAACGTTTGCCTGGGGGGCAAGTTTTTTGTATCTTAAATCGAGTAATACCTTAAATGGGAAGTCTAAAACTGAAAGTAAACAGCAGTTTATTAATATCAAATTATTATTAATTAAAACACCAATATTAAGAGTACAGATTAATTGAAAGGTAAGCTTCCTGTCAAGTTACAGGCTTTTTATATGGAATAAAAAAATGGAAATTTCAGATACACGTTGTAGATTCCAGTTGGAAAATCTGAAAAAGAAGAATGAGCCATTTATTAAAATCTATGCTCTACATTAAACGGTGAATACTTGCAGGAGATGGCAAATGCATAAAGAGGCAGATGATATTGGAGCCGGCAGGGATTGTAAACACGCTCATCCTAGTGGATGAGTAACCACGAGAGAAGAAATGCGAAGTTATCAAAAAAATGTGAAGGCACCTAATTTGTATTATGACCTTGGGTGCTCCGACTAGGCTGCTCAGAAACTTTTCCGCTTTTAGTATTGATTGATTTCTGAAGCATTTATGGACAATTTTTTCATTCGTAAGATTTCACGGAATGAGGATGGCTGATAATCATACTGCAATTGCTCCAGCGAAGATGATTCGTCAAGCTTTCTATTTGAAGATGAAATTAGTTGTCACTTCATGGTTGTGACTCTCATTACACCTAGCAGCGCATTTACAATCTTTAATTTTTCCGCGACAAACTTTCCTAAACCTTTTATGTAAATAAACACATTAGAAACATACTTACCTATAGCAAGAATCAACCAAGCATGCAGATCATTTTAATTTTTGAAGTTCATATACAATGATGAATGCATGACATAACTGAGCTCGTTTGGATTATCAGAGATACAGTAATCCCACATATTCACACAGAAATTATTGTAGCAAATTAGTAGTAGTATTACCATATCTGCCCGAATATAAGCCGATACTTTTTGTCAAAATCTATCGTGAAAAAAATCACCCTCGGCTTAAATGCGAGCCTGAGGAATAATTTGGTATCCTCGTACGACGCCATCACTGAAAAATGTCTTGTTTCCATAGCATATCTCCTATATTCCACTGATAAGGCACTCGATGTCTGAAAAACGCTCCCTTCTTACAGCGATTGCCCGGAGCTGTAATTTAAATTGCTATTGAAGGTTATTTATATATTTTAACACGTAGTTAAAAGTAAATGGGTTCTTATCCAAAGGAAACAGTGGTATATAAAACAATCGAGCTTTAACAACCCACCAGGTTCATAGCATGATTGCACGCTACAGCAAATTCGTTTTGATCATAATTTGCAACTAGTTCTTAAGATACCAACACCGGTCTTATTAGAGGTTTTTACAAATTCTGACTACACTAAACTTCTTCAACTCTTTGTTTTAATTGCACTTCTTGGTGCTGCAATCGATTTAAAGTTCAGATGTAGCAGACGTCGTAGCTTTTACGGATCATTTAAATGGCAGGTACGTTAAAGTTAGGAGCCGACAGTATAAAAGAAGTTCATATTAATTTTTCTTGTTTATTTTATATTTTGCTATAGCCATTGTCATTTTTGTATGCATGTTAAAACCCTCTTTCATAGAATGTATTAAAAGTGCGTATACTGACTAGGCAGACGATATCGTCTGCTTAGTCAATTCGCAAAATTCGATGACGACTTTCGATGCGCAACTGTTTGAATTCCGCTAACATAACATACGTCTGATTCGAAGGTGTGAGCAATGGCATTAACGTAATTCATCTGATAATTAACAGCAATAATAATAAAACTTGGAAACCTCTTTCATAGAATCTATTAAAATTGCGTATAATGACTAAGTAGACGATCACGCCAAATTCGATGACAGCTTTCGATGCGCAACAGTTTGAATTCCAGTAAGATAAATAAATATACTTACATTTAATTGTAAGGTGTGAGCAATGGCGTTGATTATATTTATAATTAACAGTAATAATACCTAATAAAACTTTACGTGGAACGTATATAATTATATAGATGTAATGTATAATGTATTCTAGGTTGTGAGTGCATGTCTGGTACACTTAAGCATAAAATTTATGAAAATACTTTTTTTGCCAAAAAATGTTGGAAAATTTCGTGGGGTCGGCTTCTATTCGGGCAGATACGGTAGTTATAGTAGTAGTGCGGTGAGCATTGACAGATGTCAGCACGTTTAATCGGCTGAGTGTGCACAACACTGCACACAAAATGACAACACTAACAGAAGCTGGAATTTCCCATGTCCTTGTAGTCATTAGATTTTAAGGACATTTGTTACATTTCGGCACTTTATGCGAAATACAGAAAGATAATTTCTTATCTTGTGCAGTGTAGGGAAATGCTCCAGCGATGGACAAGTAGGTACACCCGAAGTTTGAATAACTAACCTCGATGTAACAAAAGCATTGATCTGAATAAACCTTCCCTTTTTTTGGGGAATTGATTGTCTTCCTTTTGGGTTAACATGGTAAATATGGCCGCTGTACACACAAGTGGCACAACTAGCTAACACGTCACATTAGCGAGCGAATGCTTTGGAACCAAAGCGTAAAAAAAATCCATTTTCACATAATTACATCACTGCAACTTTTGTAACGTACGTAACAGATGACTTAAGGACTAATGGTGGATTGACAAAACACAGCATGACAAAATATTAACTATTTGAGTTTATTTAATGTAAAAATGCCAGTATGTGTTTTGTTGTTGAGCTAGTGTGATTTACATACGAGGTTTTGAAGTTTTCCCCCCAAAGTGTTCATAAGTATTTCCATCTCAAAGTATGCTGTTCCTGAGTAGCGAGTGCCGCAAGTGCTGTTTTGAAAAGAAAGAGTTCATATTTCTGCCTCTAGGGGTGCTGTTCCTACTCTGCTGCCGTTTTTTGAAATCTGAGACACAACTGTCTCATTTTACATTAATCTTGTAATCCTCAAAGTACTTGAAAATAGATAAACGATACGATACCCCTTTGGTGACACTGCTGCTGCCAACAGGAAATCAAATATAATACACTGGCAAAATGACAAAAAATATACTTACAACTATGTTGGAGTGACATAATACAAAGCAGAAATATAGTTAGATACTTAATAGGGATAATCAAACGATACGAAAAGTATTCGACTCGCAGGGTAATCTTCCGCAGGCCCAGTTCAGGTGTGCCTCTCTCCAAGTCCTTCCTCGTTCTCTCTCCTCCCTCCGTCTCTCTCTCTCTGCTCGTGGCAACGTTGTTGGATCGGAAGTCCCTTAGTATGCACTGTCTTGCAAATAGAGCGCACTGCACTCGCGAAAGATTATTGATTCTTGGCGTTGATGGTGGCGTTCTCTTCTGGGCTAATGTCTGTTGCTACAAAAAGAGGAACTCTGTACGTATGCGCAAGCTGAAGTACTCACGTTTGCCGAAGTGCGTGCGTATGCAGGGGTGCGTGCTTATGCAGGGGTGTGTCGTTTGCTGGAACACGAAAAACTGATGGGAAACTCAATAAATTGTAAAAAGGGAAAAATGCTGCAAATATTCGCCCAAAAGAGTTCAGATTTTTTTGCAAAGCTACGTCGAAAAACATTAAAAACTGTTTGGAATCGCATGCTAAATTGTAAAAAAAAATTGGAAATTCTAATGTAAAATGACGCGAATAGTGGGAAAACTTAAAATGAAATATCGTAAATACAGGGTTTTACTTACATTGGAATTATAGAAAAATTGATGGGACCCATATAAAATGTTGTAATAGTGGGAAAACGTACATTCCGATAATGTAAATACAGGGTTTTACTGTATATTAAAAAATTGTATATTTATAGGTTAGAGAATTTTAATTATCTTTTGAACACAACTTGTCGATTCTGGGACACAGCTTACTTAACACAATGCAATTTGCTATCAACATCTATCAACTTGTTTCTCGCTTTACATTTAATTGACACTAACCTAGAAAATCCAAGTTCATACAGATAAGTTGTGGGTAAGACCACTAGGACCTGTGCTGTTAAGTTGAAAATAATTTTATATTTTCCCTTCCTCTCTAACGAAAAAACTCGATTTTTTGCTACGGTAAGTGTTATTTAAAAGAAATTAGAAAAAATAATTGTTAAAAAGAAATTAGTTCATCAAAAATCCATATATCGTAATGAATTACAACAAAGATGAGAAAGGTGAGACTGATAAAATGAGGGAAGCTAATATATGTCGCCGTATTATTTTTTATTTTAAAATAATATTTCTAATATTAAATTTAAATATAGTAAAATTAACAAATGTTTTATTCTGAAGAGTCAACTCTCAAACATAAAACATAGACTTATTAACTATAAATTAAAATTGAAGGATTGAGAGATTGGAGAAAAAATCAGTTGGCATAGCGAAGACTGCTAGCAAACCCCACAAAATTGTCTCCCAACCCCCCTCATGGATTGCGACCTTACATTTGAGAACCACTGTACTAGACTATACCAAATCCAAGTCCAACAAAGTCATTGCATTGGCAGCATTCTAGTAATAATTGATAGCAACTGCAAAAACCAGTATTTATGCAAAATTCTAAGAAATACAATCGATAAGCAAAATTCTACGATAAAAATTTGATCCCACTGCAATTAATGTGAAAGAGAAAATTACCCTGCATGATGGATTTCAGATTTTCCATGTAAATCAAATGGGAAGGGTAGTTCCTGAAATCGAACGCGGGACTTTTAATCTTTACAACAAAAACTATCCTCGAGAGCTCAGCCCCCATAGCAAGAGATTTTCACCATGTTTCATGAGAATCAGTCTATTGGTTCAAAAGTTAATAGGGGAGACGGACAGAAACAAAGAAGAAACTATAAGCCTATTTCCATTCTGGAGAGTAGGTTAAAAAAAGTTGAGAAATGCTGCTGCTATAATGTACCACATTAACCCAAAAGGAAGAAGAGGTTTTCTCCAAAAATTTCTGCAAAAAAATTAGGGATCATCTTAAAATTAAGTACAAAGTTTTAAAATGCTGCATGGAACACATACCGAATCTATGTCCACAAAAATGCATTTATTTATACATACACAATATATTACATCTAATTTATTAATGCAATACATTTATTCATATTCTTGAAGTTCACAATCTGGAAATTTCGTAGATACTGATGGAAAGTGCTGACAAACCTACATCAGAACTTGTAATAAGCTGGATAGGAAATTTGATATGGTGTTGACACTAAGATTGCTGACGTTTTACGAGTGTCTTGTTACAATTGAAATATTTTTGTTACTTTTTTATTTTTGCGCCAGTGGAAAATGACAAGTACACCTGCAGTTTGAAGCATACAACCTCTATGAGAGCACACAATTGGTACTAACTTTGCTAAGTTTTAATGTAAAGTTAGGACTAGTTATTATTTTTAGCAGTCTTAAGTAAGTTACCCCAAATCTTAGGACTGAAATGACATCATGTAGATAATAAAGGCTTTGCTGTAAAAGAGATTGTATCACAATGAATAAGTTGAAGTTTTGATAGATATTTTAAGCTGATGGTAATATGTTATGCTGAAGAAACTAACAATTGTGAGGTCAGGAGGAAATACAGTGTGATGGAGGCAAATGTGCAAAGGTGGAAGCAAGCAAGTGCTACCTCAACACAAAAATCATTTAGTGGATCCAAATGAGATTGATTACGTGAATTATTAAAAGAAACTAAAATTTGTGCATACTCAAAGAACAAATGGAAAACCAGTGCTGCGGGAAATCATTAAACTGGAAGCTCGTGAATTATCACGATCCCTAAACATTCCATGGCAAGAATTCAAGGCTATAATGGTTGGTGCATGCATATAATGCTTCATAATGGTTTTTGCCTGCGACAAAGAACTTCTCTTTACCTTCGGGCTACATGGACATACTTATTGCTTTCCAGAAGCATGTAATTGCATCTGGGAAAATTCATGATTACCTTCTGAGCCAAATTGGTTATGTAAATGAGAGACCTATTTATTTCGATATGCCATCCAATTACACAGTTAATAAATACTGCAGAAAACATCGTCATAAAATCTTGGGGGAATGAAAAAATGCGCATTACTGTAATTCTGGCAGTGTTAGCGGATGGAATAAAGTTACCACTATTTGATTTTTTGAAATTGGTATTAAAAAGTTTTTTCCTAAATAGACCTTGTTTTTTATTGTGGTCGTCTTACATTCAAAATAGTCTTCCTTTCCAGTTAATATGGTCTTCAAAGTTAAAAATAAGTATGCTATACTTAAAAGAAACAAAACTCTGCTATAACGAGCGCCACGGGACTGTTTAGTTTTGCTCGTTATAGCCGTTAAACTTAATATCCATGAAGGCAAAAGCATGCATGCGTATGGTGAAATAAGACATAAGAAGTAAAAGTGAATATATAAACAGAAAGTTTATTTAGTAAATTTATGAAAAAACGTAAAAATGAGAATAAACTAGAAAATTTAAAGTAAACTTACGTACATATAAAATTTACTCACAGCTGCATCCTTAATCACTCCCCATTTTACAAAAATAACTTTGAATAGTAGCCTGTTTCATAGATTTCACTTTGAAGTCTCTTAAGTTTCCTCTTATTACACTTAGTGCACTAAAAACACCATCGGAAATGTAAATGTTTTCAAAAAATCATTTAATGTTTCCACGGCATCCTGAGCTTGCGAGTAAGGTTCGTCGGGATTGTGTCTTCGACACATTCAACATTGTCTTCATCACTGTCTGCTGTGTTTTGTACTGTCTCTATTATTTCACTCTCCGTAGGAATTCCACTGGTAATCAAATCATCATCAACATGAACAAAATTTTCAATGTCATTTACATGGTCAAAATTCGCAATTCCATTTTCTTTAAGCCATTCTGATAGAGGTAGATCATCTTCATCAACGTTATGGTTATCAATCGAAAATTCTCCCGATATTAAACCAGACTTTCGAAAACAGTTTATGATCGTTGTAGGTGAAACATTGTCCCATGCATCTGTCATCAAATGAATTGCATCCAATACAGAGATGTTGCCATCTAAACCTCTTTCCCTCCTTTCAATCAACTGTAGAACAAAAAATAGCTTGAAATGGCCTTTAAAACTTTTAATTATCCCCATGTCCATTGGCTGCAAAATAGAAGTCGCATTTGGAGGCAAAAACACCAGTTTTACATGGGATAACTCCTGCATATGTGGGTGCGCAGGACAGTTATCGACAAGGAGTAAAATGTTTCTATTTTTCCTCCGTAACTTGTTGTTCCACTGACTTACATATTGCTGAAAAATGTTGGAAGTCATCCATGCCTTTTTATTAGCTGCATATTCAACGGGAAGCTTCTTTACATTTTTGAAACAACGTGGCTTTTGTGACTTACCAATAACAAATGTTTTTTTTGTCAATTCCATTCATGTTTGCGCACATTAAAATTGTTAAATGATTCTTAGGTTTTTTGCCACTAACACATTTGTCACCTTTGAATTTAAATGTTGCATCAGGCATCATGTTGTAAAACAGTCCAGTTTCGTCGCATTGTAGATGTCTTCTTCTCTGTAGCCTTTTCGGCACTCCTCCCAAACACTTTTCACCCATTCACTTGCCGTTTTTGAATCTGCTGACAGGGCCTCTCCACTGACTTTTGCATAAACAATGTTATGCCGATTTTTAAAACGATCAAGCCACCCATTATTGCATGTGAAGTTCTTATGTTCTAACTGCAAATTTATCTGCCTGTACCTTTATAATGGGGCCGTTGATGGGGAAACCAGCATTTCTCTGCATCTTAAACCACTCCAGCAGTGCTTGATCAACATTACCCAAGTCACACTTCCTCATTTTCTTGTTTGTTGTTAGGTTGTTTTCTAGTGCAGATAAAATCGCTTCTTTGTTTTCCCATCAGGTTGAAACCGTAGACGACGATAACTTAAATTTTTTACACACTTGAACATTTTTTTCACCACGTTCTAACTCTCGAATAATATCAACCTTTTCGCGAATAGACAGACACTTCCTTTTATGTACGGACATGTTACTCGTTCAAGGGCAAAATCTCAACTGATTTTTGTGATCAACGTTACAAACTTTCTTTGCAAACTGTGAGCATACCAATTCCAGGAAGAGTTAATGAGGAGACGGATTAAACCTGAGATTTCCCATCTTTACGTGCATTCGGCTGAGCAACGGGGGCGGGCGCCATTGTACATGCCCTCAGCCCTGTACCCCCCTTCCAAACACAACCTCCTGGCTGTAAAAGAGCTGGGGCAAGGGAGGAGAGGACAAAGGACCTCCGCGGGTGCCACTGTGGCTGCAAGTTGGGAATTCTCGGTTTGGACGAAGGGATTATTTTTTAACAACAACGCCGCGGTCATTAACCTCCCCTAGGGATAGGGTGTAGAGGCTGGACTCGAGAACCCAAGGTGGGTCACTATGAGGATTGAAGGGGCTGACCGCCGCCGCGTTTGAGACAGTGAGAAGTGGTCCAAGTTTGCTTGATATATCCGTGAAGCGTGCTCGTTATATACGTGAAATATTAGTATGTAAATGCTCGTAAACGTATCTTGGAGGTAGCATTTGCTCACTATAGCTGTGGCGTCGTTAAAACCATGCTCGTTATGAACGAGTTTGACTGTATATATATATATTTCCAATTTATTAAAATTAATTTCATTATTTTGAACCTACAACTATGAGGGTGAGTACTGCATTATCCTCAAGTTTTACAAGATATATTATCAACTACTAGAGGAAAGTTCACAAATATTTATGAATGTGTGGTAAAAATAAATTTTCTTTTTTATTTTAGGTGAATTGTGTGCTGCTAAATTTGTAGATGATCAGTGGTATAGAGCCAAGGTTGAAAAAGTTACTGGTAAAGATGTGATGGTGATGTATATTGATTATGGCAATAGGGCAACAGTGCCTGTTGCTAACACTGCTCCACTTCCTTCTTGTTTTGCCTCGGAGAAGGCCTTTGCTCAAGAATATGCTCTGGCATTTGTCCGTCTTCACACAGATGTAAGTTTTTGTCCCCAAACTCATTTTTTAGGTAACATAAAATAATGTTGGCTTTTGTGAAAAGTTGATTTAATTTTTCATCAGTTAGCTTTTATGCTATATTGGAAATCATTCATTCATTTTTAATCGACCAGAACTGAAATTTGTTGTTGATGCATAAATAAACTGTATTTAAAATATTATTTGATGGTTTTATGGAAAATTTCAACTTTGGATCAGCCTTGAAATGTTCATTAGGTCTTGTGCTACATTTAATGTTTCAGAAATTTTCAATGTCTTAAATGTTTATTTTTATCACAAAAGGAGGACTACCGAGAAGATGCTGTTACAGAACTGAGGTATCTCTCTGGCAATGGTGAAGTGACTCTTCGTCTCAATGAGGAATATCGGGTAAACAATTTGCCTTATGTCACACTTCGAACTCTCGATGGGGAGGATGTAGGTCGAACAATGGTGGCAGAAGGTCGTGTCTTCTTCAGCCAACGACGAGAAGTGCGGTTTAGGGAATTGGTATGGCTTTAATTTTTTCTTGATTTCTTGTCTAAAATTTTTCTCTTCAAAATTCGGCTGTTTATTAATTAACATTGTCACTTCATTTAAAAGTTTAATTCAAACAAGTAAATGTGCAAACCCAAAATAAAAAGGTGAAAATTTCAACTATTAACAAGATGGAGATTTAAAAATTATAATTTCCTATCTTAGTAATATTTTTTACAATGTTCTTTAAAGATTTAAATTAGTTGATTACTAGATAAGAAGTATTCATCAAGAGCTTTACCATATATGCTTACATTGTGAATCATTAAATGATTTAGAATATTTTAAAAAAGGTTTTACGTAAGATAGTTTGCAATTTAAAATTCCTTTGTTATACGAATTTTAATTGTCTATATAACAGACTGAAGACTACAAGGCAGCAGAAGCCGATGCAAGGCGTGGACATAAGAACATGTGGGAGTATGGAGATGTGACCGAGGATGATGCAAAAGAATTTGGTCTCAGTCGCTGAGTCTCATTCTCACGATCAACCCCTTTGACCCAACCAGTCCCTGGACCACTGCCCTGCATACGAAGCCCACTTTGTCAGCCAGTGGGCACATCCATCCCCGATATGTACAGTGATTCATCCCCCTCCCTGCCCTATGCCATGGGCGAGCATATGCCATCCTTACCCACCTCACCTTCATCCCACTGCTCCTTTATTTTCCTGTCCTTCACTCATTTTATCATCTCTAATACTCTGATCATATGTGCTACTGAGTGATGGCTAAGGAGTTAAGATATGCTGGAAGGCATGACTTACTTGGGCAGCATTCTCCTTGACGATATGGATTTTTTTTATTTTGTTACTTTCTCTTATTGACCAAAGGTGATAATTTTTGTTGACTTGCTTGTTGAATTTTTTTAAAAGAAATTTATTGTACCTTTGGACTGTCATCCGTAGTTCTCGGAACTTGTCATAATTTCTTGTGGATTTTCTGTATTCATGTGTGGTTGTGTTTATTTCGAGTGCCTATGGCACCTAATGGTTCCCTTGTTGACTATTTAAACTGCTGTAATTGGGAGAGGTTGTTATTGGGAATTCTTAGGTGCTTGTAATTTTCCAGCATTTTAGCTCTTGTTTTAAATCTGTTTTATTGTATTATCCCCAAGGAGATAAACTGTCGGAAATAAGACTGTCATGTGAATGTGATGTGGGGAAAAGTAAGCATAAGTAGTAGATTGCAAGTGTTGAGTGGCTCTAGTTATGGATTTCCCCAAACACTACCCTGCAAGACTGGAGCTGTCATTACTTCATCATTTGTGGCATGTTGAAGATTGTTTTGGATGCATGTCGTTTGTAAAAGCAATTTTGTATGCCTCATGAAATGTGCTAAGCCTTTTTCTGTGATGGATATCCCCTCCCCGTGATTTAACAACGTTGGGGTTGCTCTAGGTATGTGCTAATTAATTCTGCTGTGAGAGGGGAAAACTTCCCACAATCTTGCCACAGAGGTGCTTTGGTGGTTGTTGGTAATGATGGAAAGGGAGAGGAGAGAAACTTGGAGTGAATGTTGGAGTGCATCTGCTATGAAGTAGTCTTTTTGTGTTTATTCCAAGTGAGCTTTCTGTTAATTTGCAACCAGTGAGAGATAATGGGTAAGGGACTTATGAATGTTTTATATACCATTAGGCTAGTAAGAGACCGAGCCTTTGAATAAATTCAAAATCGATTTCTGGTGGGAATGGGGTTGTGTTGAAAAAACAGAATACTATGAATAAAACTGTTGAAGGGTAAAGGTTTTTTTAATATTATTTACCATCAAACGTACACTGGAAGGATAACACATTTTTCAATATTTTGCAAGTAAACTAGTTTAAATTGGAGTCCAGTCAATCACAAGGACATCAAAAATCTAGTCTTATCACTGAACCTTACTGGAATCCACATAACAGCAAAGTTGGCGAGAGAGGAACAGTTGTCTGTTATTCATCTATTGGCACACTTGGTGGTGAAGGAAGTGTTGAAGATGGAGGACTGTGAGCTAACACCGCATGGTCCCACCCACAGGAGATGAGGCGTGCATTAGCATTGGGCTCCCAACAAATTCCACGAACAAAATCTGAATGTCGATCATCAGAATACCTGAAAAATTAAAGAAATTTATGGCAAAAAATTACTTTATACTAACTGCTAACAATGTTGAACATGAATGTCTACATTATGTTAAAAAGGCATGAAAGTTAAACTATTAGGTACAAAGGATAGGCATCAATCAGCTAGCTTTATTGAAATGCTAAATTATGTTATACCAGCAGTACTGATGATTTGCAACTAAAAACTAATTTTATTTCCCATCCAACACAAGCTTACTTCATAACATTAGAAACTACGGCAGGAGTGCATTATATGTAAAATTTAAAAGTTATCATTTGAATTATTAATTTTGCTGAGAGAAATTCATATGATACATACATAACATTTTGCAAATCTCAATGACATTGTCATAATTATTCTTTTATACCTAAACCGTAGGTTCCCAGTTGTTAGGCTTGTCTCTATCTTGTCAACTTAAATATTGAGTAAAATCTGTCTAATTCAAAATTAAGCACTTAAAAATTGATAGAAGTACTTATCTCAGGTATCTCCAAAAGCCATAACAAGGTTACCAAACCAGATGTGAATTACCATTGATGACAACTGCATGGTAGCCAAAATGCAAAATCTGGTTTATTATAACCTTTGTCATGGCTATTGGTACTTGACTCAGTTTTTAATTTTTAAATGCCCATTTTTCAGTCATAAGATGAGCTTGATAATTCTCTGGTGAATTAAAATTATCCAGATAGTATCAATTATTAATCTTGCAGAAGCTATAAGAATGAAATAATTCGGATTATTTTGCTTAAAAGTTCATCTGCTTGGAGGCTTCAATGAAAATACTTGTTAGTTGCAATTGCTTTCAATCAAAATCAGTGTTTTCCCTAACTACAACTCGAGCAGGATAAAGGAGTCGGTCTCATGAATGGATTTAGCAAAATATTTAATTGCATAACAATAACAAGATGGAAAAGTATACTCCATAAATGGAATACACAGAGATTTCAAAGGTGTTCTTTATGGGAAATATGTATGAAAGTTTCAAAAGATTAGGTGATTCTTGAATTTTTATCTCCTAAACTATATCTCTTAATTATGTGGTCTCAAGGATGTTTTTGCGGTAAATGAAATCCTCGATCCAAATAAATTTTTTACTATGAATTTTTAATAGTTGTTTGCAGATAGAACCATATTAGCAATCGATGTAAACAAAATGTTATTTAAAGCTTGGGATTTTCTCAAATTTTTATCTCCAAATCTACGACTCATAATTATGTGCTCCCACAGACTTCTATGTGGTAAATGATGTCCTCTATTCGAATAAAATTTTAAATCTATACCTCACATCATATAAGAGCATGGGAGAGAAATATATGTTATGTAATTGTGTACTGATAGTCATCATATAAGAGCTAGGGAGAGAAATATGTGGTATTTAATTGTTGCTTGACAAATGCCATTTAAGAGATACTAGTATAAGTTTATTAAAGTAATAATGTCAAGTGGAAGTTCTAATTGATGGATAAGGCTCAAATTCACAATTGGACAATAAATTTTAATAAGGATCACTCCTACTTGGTTAAAATCTGTCCAGCAGTTTAGGAGATGAGAATTAAAACAGATGAGACGTGCCCATAAGGCATTCTGCTTCACTGGTAATGAACGCCTAACAAGCAAAAATCCAAAAGCATATATGTATAAATAAAATATTTAAAAAAATTTTTTTCAGTACACACACTTATGTGCACTCAAAAGTAGAAAATAAATTTTTCTGCCCTCAACTTGAATTAAATTTGGTGTGCAGAATTAAAGTGGATAAAAATTGCCACCCACTTTTATTCAGCACACCAAATTTAATTCAAGTTGAGGGCAGAAAATTTTATTCTCTACTTACACGTGTATACTGAAAAACATTTTTTTAATATTTTATTTTCTTCTTTTTAGTCTTATTATATTTTAAAGTTGAGTTTTTGGATTATGGAAAATTGCAATGATTATTAAATTTAATTTTCAAAGTTTATTTCAATATAGGAAAATTCTTAAAATATTTGGAAGTTCCACTATAATTCATTATGACGACATTAATTTCCCTTAAAAGCATTAAAACATTTTAAATTTCCATTCAGAGCATTAAAGGTCCCTTTAACCCTTTGTTTGTCACGTGAAAAAAATTCCTTAATGTAGCGTGGGGTCTTTTAAGACTCCAAAATGATTTTTGAAATTTAATAATAAAATGTTATTTTCATCATACTGTCAAGTACATCATTTTAAGTTAAAATGAAATAGTTTATGAAGAATGATGACAAGGTAAAACAAGTTTTGTAAATAAACAAAATTTTACTTTCTTTTTTAGTTACCAGTGTTATCCTAAGATTCGTAATATTTCAAAATCATTTGCACTTTTATGTCCTTGTTTTTAGGGCAAAATCTACAAAGAGTGAACACATGCGTTTGTTTGTGAGGGTACCGAATACTGGGGATAGACAGCAGTACGCTTCGTGTGACCGAAGGGATGGCATGCGCAGTTGCTTAGGGGTCGGTTTATTACTGCGACGAGAAGGTTGTGGGGGCACATGTGAAAAGGGAAAGTGGAGTAAAGACCTCCCTAGGTTCTGATGATTCACATTACTTTCTTGGCATGCGACACAAAAATAATTTGCCATCCCTGGCATAGGGAGTTTAGGTTCCTTTAGCATGCCTTAGTATTCAATGTTCTCCTCTTATTCTTTAACTCAATTTCATTCAACGTGGTTTTGAAAAGCTCACCCATTAGAGGGACAAATACTTAAACATTACTGATGATTGCATAGCAAAGTGGGGCATGCAAATTTGATATGTAAACAAATTGAAATGTTTTTCGGGACACTGAATTATTTCCGAGCATAATGACAAGGACTAGATTCATGATTTTGTGGCTTAGCATTATAAAATAACTGCATACAGGCATATTTTGTCAATATCAACAAAGAGAGGGTATTGATTAACTTCTAGAAAATGTTTTAACTTACTCTATGTTCATACAGTTTCCATCCAAACCAATCACTTTCACAACACTATCGTCAGCACATGCTGCCAGGAGTTGGGGCCTACAAAGACAAAAAGATGTTGATCATACTAATCTCTTAACTTAATATATTTAATGACTAAAAAAATCAAATGATTCTTGGTTTGTATAAATACCTGCTAGGACAAAAACAGAGTTGATGTAAAGATCTCTGAAAGGCAGGCAACTTAGCTGTGATCGATTCTTTTTTTCCTTTCCGAGAATCAACCAAATGTACCATCCCATCTGCAAATCCCAGAGCAAGCATTCCAGCTCCACCTTGTGGCTGCCAAGCTATCGCATGAATTCCACATTTGTCAGGAGATTCAAATGCCACTGTTTAGATGTAAAAAGTTAAAGAGACCATGTTTGAATAACCAACTGTTGATTTCTGTGACAAAAAGCTAGATTTACCAATATTAACTTATTTTACACCTATTTAATTTATTAACAATAAAACTAATTAAATTTTGACATTTGAGAAGGAGAAAAAAATCCTGTACTTGACCGGGAATCGAACCCGGGTCTCCCCGTTTGCCAGATAGGTGCTTTAACCAACTAAGCTAGCAAGAATGGCTTAATAGCTTAGTTGGTTAAAGCACCTATCCGGCAAATGGAGAGACCTGGGTTCGATTCCCGGTCAAGTACAGGATTTTTTCTCCTTCTCAAATGTCAAAATTTAATTTCAGATTTATACATTTTTTCAATATTATCTTGATCGATAGTCAGGCAAAATTTTTCTCTTACAGCATCTCCGCTCCAAGTTTTTCTCTATGGCAGGGATGGCAAATGATTTTTGTGTTGCATGCCAAGAAAGTAATCAGAATACTTTTTCGTATTCCACTAGTTTACTCCTTCTCAAAGAAACTATATTTTATACAGAAAATAAAAGCTTATGCATGCCAAGTAAAATTGCATGTGTGCCACATATTTGCCATACCTGCTCAATGGTATCTCTTACACCAGGGGTCCGCAACCTGGTGCTTGCAAGCACCGCCGTGATCTTTGGTAGCCTTACCGTGCTCTTTTAAGATGCTAGAAATCGTCTTTTCAAGCACCAATAATTTAATTTTTTTGCATTTACTTTCTAAACATAAGAAAGGACATTTTTAATCATGATGACGTTTTATTTATGATCATTCCGATTTTATATAAGTCTAGTGGTGCATGCTGGGTGTAACTTGGTGCTTGCCACATTGAAAAGGTTGCAAACCTGGCTTACACTATAGTCCATTTCACCTTTAGAAGACAGTATTATGCTTATGGTGTGAACAGCTGCCAAATTTCCAGTGTATGTCTTCATCCCATATTAAATGTCTCAAAAAAATAACACTAATAATTTAATGTAGATAACTGAAAGCTAATAAATGTATGAGTTTAACTGTAAGTATTCTGAACTGCTAGTCTATTACTCAGCAGTCACCTACCACACTTTTGTTTATGCATCCATATCATGAGATTTACAAATGTTATTGGATTCAAGTCTTTTCCAAAACTAAATTTCAACATTTCCGCACATTTTGTTCACTTGATGTATCCCTCTAACTCAAATAGAGAAAATATTTCCCGCAGACCAACTTTTTCATGTCCCAAGACAAAAGTTGATGTTATCCCCCCACAATCTCACCACATTGTGGAGGATAACAGACCAGTACCACATATATATCTCTCTATATAATAAAAGAAATCGTGTTTCCATCGGATGCTTTTCTTAAATCTGCCGCACAGCTCTTCCCCACTCCACATGACGTCCGTGGTTTGATGAAAAAAATTGCTTCGTATGAGAGTTTAATGTTGCGAAAAGAAGGGTGAAACATTGTCTCGAATTGATATTTAACTGCTACATTTTTGGAAATTGACTTCCTTGGTTAAAAAAATCGCGAGCGAAATGCATTTGCCCACAAAGGGGCCGACAAAGCGAAGCACCTCGTGAGGTGATAGGCTGGGGGATTGGGCCACGAAGCAGGCAGGATAGCGGAGCCCCCCTAGTATATAATAAAGGTAGCCCAATAATTTCAAGCAAAGGTATTTTTTCAAATGATGATGCAAGTACATATTTAGTACTCGTATCTCAACTGTAGTAGAATAGCGCATTCAAGATGCTAAATCAGTTCATCCTAAGTTAAAGGAATTGAGAAAATGATTATTCTCACGTTTTCTTCGAAAAAACCATGGCAATAAAGAGAGAAGTTCAACAGAAAAACATTAAATCTGTCAAAATAACACTCACAATGTGCCGGTCTCGACTGTCTTGGATCCCAAACAAGTGCTGTCCCATCCAACGAACAAGATGCAAAGAGACCTTCCGAACCGCTTCCCTTGGGAGCTTCGCACAAGTTTTCTATTTGGTGGGAGTGAGCAGGACGGTAGGTGTGTTCTGCCACGAGTGCTTCAACATCCCACACTTTAATGCTAAAACAGCAAAAAAAAGACCTCTTGTAACAATTAATTCCTAATAGATGTACGGCGGAGAAGTTATGATTTCTATTTAATTTACACCTGAACACAGCATAAGAGCTAAAAACTTAAAAACGACCCATCATATTGTAAATGGACGTTTAAAATATTTAAACCATTGTGCTGATATAACAAACTGAACTCATCAATGCTTGTGCTGACTGGTATTCAAACAATAATGGATCTTTGTACACCTTTTTGATTCCAAACAGCGTTGCTGGAAATATAAAAGTTAATATTCTCAAGATCTATTAGCAATATTTCTCAGGATTGACATTGTTAAAAACAGTGATTTAATTTTCGTCAACCTATTTTCAAAATCTAAATTATTATATTAAAACACATTAACAATGATATATTTATATATATATATATATACCACATGTCAGCTCCTCCAGATGCTGCTTTGGAAATGCCATTAGAACCAGAGGAGGGGAGAGCTATGACAGAGAGCACAGCTGCATCATGTTCACCTGCTGAAGCCAACGTCAGTAAATGATGTTTCTGACCATTCTGTCCCCAAGGCATTGCCTCAACAAGACGATCACCACCATTTGCTTCTCCTCCACCACCACCCCATTCTCTTGGGTTACTGCCCTCTACTAGCTGTAGAAGCTGTACGACCCCTGAGTCCTTGCCAATTAAAATCTGAAAATGAAGTATTACAATATAATATCCTTCCATAAGAAAATTATGCAAAATATACCTTAATTATGCAGAATTTAAATTATTAATATTAGGTAGATTTACTATTTGCTTAACCATCAGTTTAATTTTCATGTAACTTAAAATGTGACGTAGAATGTTAATCATCGGACATGAAATTGTATTCGCGATTTTCTATTTTTACATTTTAAATATTTTTCCAATGTTGGAAATACATATTTCCATTAGCTTCAAAAAATAATTTGGTTGAAAAAATATTTGAATTACTTTATCTTTACAAGGAAGGAATTTTCCATCACAGACTCCACTGTCACAAAGTACTCCCATCAGGCTATTCTCTGCTTTAGGTTCCAGCTCAGTGTGAGAAAAGCACCATACAGATCCATTCCAAGTACGACCCGTAAGATTTGATGATCCCAAGAGCATGTATCCATCTGATGACAAATAGAAGAAACATTTCTTTTTACCCACAGTATTAACAATAAGCATGGAAGGCCGGGGGACCTTTTTGCCTTTTATTTTACATACACAATAAAAAAATGAACTTGTTTCCCTAATAACCTAAATCCACTGCGATTACCGGATGCTTAACAATGAACATTTAATTATGGCATATACAGTAGAAGGATCCGTTTAAAATAAAACAGAGCAGTACATTAAATACCTTAATATTTTAATTTCTCCATTGCCAGTGTTTACGTTCGGAATTGTATTAAACATACGAGGTATAAACAGATTTTAGGAAGCTATTCTTAAGTAGTTCTATTCTATTAGTTCTAAAAAATGTTAGCATATACTTTCCTTTAAAAAAATTAAATTTCTGTCTCTTTAATGATAAAAAACAATGACTGACTCGGAACTACCTGTTCTAAATCGCGTTAGCACTATGGCAAAAAAGTGATTTAAAGTACACGATCCAAAAAGTTGCAAATAAAGGTAAACTGAAAGTATCATAGTTTAGAAAATAATTTAATAGCTTTATAAGATAGAGCATTAAAAATAAAAACAAAACCAACCTTCATTAATATCGATAAAATCCAACCTTTTCTCAATGTGAGCAGGAATGAATGCAGGCTGATAGTATCTATAAGCTTCTGCAACACGGTTTGGCTCGACATCACAAGAATTGGATTCCATTTTCATTATTAAAGAGTTCCACGTGCCTACTAATTTCAAAATTAAATCAAACAAAATGCCGACTATCGCTATATGGATTTCAATTTATTTCATAGCTCGACGGTACGCACAGATGACGCTACTTAACTAGTTTTTTGGCGGACTTTATAAGTGGAGTTGTCGGTGCTTGATTACTGCAAGTGTTCAAAAAATCACCATACACCAAGCTATAAACTCGTAGATAAACCAACACGACAGCATTTGAACTACACAGAGCCCATTTAAATAAGGTAATAGTTTTCATTAAATTAAGGCATCTATCCGGAATTTCTAAATTCTCTGGCAACCGGCTTCGCGTCCAAGTTTTCCATTTTCAAGTTTCATGGCTGAGATCGCCATTTTTAAGCAATAACTATAATCATCATTAAGACAATAGCTTATATGTTACACTAAAATTTATATAAAAATTAGGATATTTTGTGTGTTATTATTATGGTTTCATCATCCGTGCGTTTTAGTACGTATCTGGATAAAAAACATTAATTTAAAATTATCACGTCATCATATGTATACGTCGTTGGCTGAAATGAAATGGATTATAATGCAGTCTAAGCATTAAATCAATGCTCTTAAAGTGTGGAAAATCAATTCCCATTGAAAGGCATTGGAGTCGTTGCTATGGTAGTTAATATTTTTAATAATAATAATGTTTATTTGTTCAAAAAGACATTACAAAATAATGCATAGAACACGTCAAAAACATTAAAAAGGGGACAAAAACACAAACTATCTCAAGCACCAGACGTAAAATCGCTAATATTGTAAAGACAATTAGTCACAAGGAGCTCATGAACATGCTTCTTGAATGACTGGAGTGAGCTTACTTCTTTGATTGCAGCAGGCAGAGCATTATACAATTTAATGCATCTTGCTTTTGGTCCTTGAGAGCAAACTTTTAAGTTTTGTTGTATAACATGGAGATCATCATTTCTTCTTGTGTTGTAATTATGGAAATTACTGTTTTTCTCATATTCAGACATGTTTTGCCTCACATACAATACAGCATTATATATATATAAATAGAGGGAACAGTCAAGAGTCCTAATCTTCTGAATAGGGGCCTGCAGTGTGCTCTGAATTGTGCATTGCACATTGACCTGACAATCTTTTTCTGGATCTTAAAAACCTCAATTAATTGGGAGGAGGAGCCCCAGAGGACAATGCCATAGGCAACACGTGAATAGAAATAAGCAAAATATACTTTTTTTAATACCTTGATACTAAGTGAGTGCTTCAAGACAGATAGTAAGTATATAATACACAGAGTTTAGCTTTTTACATAACTTGTCAGTATGATGAGACCATTTCAGTAGAGGGTCAATATAGACACCTAGAAATTTGAACTCCACAGTAGAACTCATCATATCTTGGTCAAGGCAGGAGTATAAATTTCGGCACCGTTTATGCGAGGAGGAGAAAAACATAGCCAGTGTTTTACTTTCATTTAAGGAGAGTCTATTGCCCTTACACCACTCAGACATTGCCTGCAAAACCACCCTGCTACTGTCTACTAGTGTTTTGTCAATAGGATTGGAAACTAAAACATTCACGTCATCGGCATACATAATAACATTATTACACACTTTATTCATAAGGTTCTCTGGTAAGTCATTAATAAAAATTAGGAAGAGGATAGGGCCTAAAATGGACCCCTGTGGCACACTAGAGAGTACTAGACTAGGGTCAGAGAAATATTTTTTGCCTTCCTTGAAAATGGAGACAGTTTGCTGACGATTTTTTAAGTAAGATTTTAGCCAGTTGTAGGCCACACCTCTAACACCTAGCTTATCACACTTAGCCAATAGGAGATCATGATTAACTGAATCAAAGGCTTTACTGAGATCAAAGAAAACCCCCAGAGTACTATTTCTCATATTCAGTTGTTCTATGATGCAGTTAATAACAGAAAATAGAGCCTGCTCTGTGGATTTCCCTTTCCTAAATCCAAATTGGCAGCTTGACAGGATGTTACATTTTTCAAGAAATTCCAGTAGTCTAGCACAGAAAACATATTCAAATATTTTGGAAAATTGTGATACAAGGGATATAGGTCTGTAGTTATTTATTTGGGTTTTATCACCCTTGTTTTTATAGATGGGAATTACCTCAGAGATTTTTAAAATTTCTGGGAAAATTCCTTGATTTAATGACTGGTTAATTAGGAACAAAAGTGGAGATATAATTGTTTTTCGACATGCTTTAAGTAGTTTACCTGGGATATCATCTAATCCAGCAGAGTTCTTGAGGCCAACTTTGTAGAGGTAAGTGGATAATTCCAGTTCATTACAGGGTCGGAGGTACATAGACTCAGTATTTGAGAAGTTGGTTCTTATGACTGGATTATGTCGAGTTGTGCCATCAGGATTAGGTGTGAGAGGTAAATCAAGCAAGAATCTGTTGATAATATTTGCTAAGAGTGAAGGGTCTGTAATTTCATCTGAGTCAATGCCTTTTATCACTGGCAAGGACATCAATTTTGTGGAACCAGTAACTTCATTTATAATTTTCCAAGCTGCCTTGGTATGATTGGGTGCATTCATAATTTTTGAGTCATTAAAGGTTCTTTTACTAATTTTGATGAGATTCCTGTACTGCTTTTTGAGAGCAGAATACAGCCTGTGGGTTTCCTCATTACCAAGAAACTTATCATTGTAGAAAAGTCTTTTGATGTTGCCAGATAACATACGAATTTCAGGCGAGATCCAATCATGTGTAGAATTTGGCTTTGGTTTAGCTGGAACTATTGGAAATGTAACATTGAAAAGGTACAAGAATTTGTCATAAAATAAATTAAAGCTGTCATTAAAATAATTAGCATTAAAAATAACAGATCAATCTTGGCTGCTTAGAACATAAGAGAAGAGTTGGAATTTGGAGTCACAGAACAATCAAATGCTTGGAGGAGGACTGGGGTTTGACACAGTTTCCTCTAAGAAGAACTTAGAAAGAATAGCTTGGTGGTCGGATAATAAGGGATCAAAAACTGAGGTGTATATTTTAGAGACATCATAGTTAGTGAATATGTTGTCAAGGAGTGTCTGAGATGTGGGAGTAATCCTAGTTGGATTGCTCACAAGAGCCTTCATGTTGTACAAATTAAAAATGTTTCTAAGTTTTTTTCATTTGTGCTGTTAAGCAAGAGATTAACATTGAAATCGCCATTGATGAAGACCGAAAAAATTTCATAATTTAAATCAAATTTTTACGCAAATTCAGCATGAATTTGAATTCTGTCTTCAAGAAAAATAAACTTCATTCTTTTTCCACAGTATGGTGCACGTCCCAAATTTGTATCTTAATTTTAAATAAATTAAAAAACAATTTTATATAGCCCTGCAAAGTTTTCAATGCTTTTCTTATGGGTGTTTAAAATTGGACTTGGGGGTCAATAATACCTTTTTCTGAGATTTCGGATTTTTTCAGATGTAACCAATGACCAATATTCATGCCAAATTTTAGCTGTATAGCACTTCTAGAAGTACCTTTTTATATAATATATATATCCTATATATGTAAGCAGTGGCACACACACACTTTTTTCTAGGGGGGGGGGGGGTCCGATCTATTTGGCAGGCATAAAATAGTTTAAGGTTACCCTTTATTATTTATTTTATTTACACAACTTGCGTTTAATAATTAATTCCCTTTCTAAATAGTACATTATTACTGTAAAACACACAATTAGAATAAATATATTACAGTGTAATATCTCAAATTTTCCGAGTATATTATTACAGTGAAATATAGACTAAAGGTCCAGGGTTATCAGCAGAAGTAGACATATTTCAACGCCATATTTTAACTTCCAAAATATAAGCAAAAATAACATAAATGACAAACCAAATATACAATTTGATTTTATTTCAAAGTCCTATTTTGTTTCCCAAACAGCGAAATCCAATAGTCTAGGTCATGCGCTTAATTTTTTTTAAATACCAGTATTTTCAGAGGAATACACAAAATATGATTCTTAGGAGCGGTTTACATCGTTTTTCCCTTGTTGTTTAAATTTACTGAAAATCGGGAACATAAGAAGAAAATGTATTCAAAACATTCAATTTCTAATAATCTAATTTTTAATTGTTTTATATTAAATCTACATTACCCTTTAAAATGAAAAATACTCTCGCAATTATTAACTGGGTTCACTGAGTTTGATAATATTCAAAATTACAAATGAAAGAAAACAGAAAAGTCATTTAATGGGACACAGTGGTTAGGTTAACTACTAGAATCTGCTGGTCTGGGAAGACGGTGATCAGATTAGAGGGGACAGGTCAGAGTAGTCATCTCAGAGAAAATAAATGCACTCTTGAAAATGTTCCACTAAATAGGAGTCACTTTGAGAGGTGGTTCGCCTTTGGAGGCCTTACTGCACTTGATTAAAAATAACATTTCTTACCTCAAATGGTAAAATCCAATCGTCTCGGTTTCTTGCTTAATTCATCCAAAACATCTTCTGGAGACACCTGTCAACTGTTGGTATTTAATAATGGAAGACCATTAAGTCTATCACTTTTCATGGTGTTTCTTAGATAAGTTTTTAGCCTCCTCAAAGTAGAGAATGATCTTTCGCTGGTACAGGTGCTAATGGGAAGTGTACCTAGTATTTGTAGGAGCAGTTTGATACGAGGATACAAAACTCTGTCACAATAAATGAACCCTTCAATAGCAGAAAATAATTCCTTGTTCCGTATAAAATTTTTCCATAGTTTAAGTTCACCAAGCATGCTTTCCTTATTGTCGCAAAAAAGATCATCACTGTTCGAATAAAATTCTGCTAACTTGAGAAAATCACTTTCCATTTCATCATCGTAATTTTGAGTCAGTAAGCATCCAAATTTAGCTAAAATGTTATTATGTTTTTCAAGTCTTTGTTTTATTTGACTTATTACATTGTTTAGAAAGGGTAAGAATATAGCCCGTCTGTAGTACTCCTCAGGGGATTTAGCTGGAATATTGTTGCGGTACACTGATAGCTTCGTAGGACATCTTGGAATTTTAATTTCTTCCTCACCTCTTACAAATTCCAGAAGCTTTATGGCCATTTCAAAAATCTCTTTGAAAACTGATTCAGAATTAATGTTTAAACTTTCAAGTCCTTCAATGACCGAGTCAGCATAACTCATTGCCTTCTTCAAATCAATATTAACTGTTTGTAAATATTCACTCAACCTTTTAGTAAGAGCAAATACCTTATTTATAGTCAGCAAAGAAATGATGAAATCAGCTTTAGAAATCGATACATTTAAAAGAGAAGCTTGAACGGAAACATCGTTATCATTCCACTCTGTCATTTCATTCAGTGATGCTTGTATAGCATTAAATAATTCAACCATAACTAGTATTGAATCATGTCTTTCAATCCATCTCGTGCCACACATTTGAACTAATTTTCCTTTTCTAGAATGAGGACAGTGTTTTTCAATATTTCTTATTAAAACATTTTGCCTCAATGGAGTGTGAAAAAAATTATAGCTTTTACCCACTATTCCCGCACAGTTTCTGATATTGGGTAAATTAGAAGAATCTGAAATCGCTAGGTTTAAACTGTGTGAGCTACAATGCACATATAATGCAGAGGGGAAGTGTTTTTTAATATGAGCTTGAACTCCTTGGAACTGTCCACTCATTGCACTAGCCCCATCATATCCTTGGCCTCTGAGAAATTTTAAATTTATTTTGAAATATTACAAAGAATCTATCAAATGTGTGGCAAGACTTTGTCCTGTTCTACTGACAACCGGTATAAATTGTATAAACTGTTCTTGGACAGTATCATTTTCAATGAATCGAGCAGCAAGAGCAAACTGTTCTATCCCATCAACATCAGTAGTTTCATCTGCTATTATACTGAAACACTTACTCTTATTGATGCGATTTGCAATATCCCTTAAAATTATATCATTTATGGAAGAAATGATTTCATTTTGTGTTCTCCAGCTAACGTAGGAATTTCTTCCACAACTTTTAAAATGATTCCTTAAAATTTTGTCTCCTGCTTCCACACGCATTCTAAGTAATGCTCTAAAATTTCCCTCATTTTTTTCAGGGGTTTCTTCAACATTTAAGGGGCCATAATCTAAATGTCCTCGTAAGGCGATCCCCTGCTTCCCGCAAAATAGGACAGTTTTTATTATTGAGCCAAGTATTTCCCTGTTTTTTGCTACTTCCGCTGCTTTGTTTTTATCTAAAATCAAATCAATCGGGAGCACTTTTTTCTCATCAATTTTCTTTAAATTGAAAATATTTCCAAGCTTCGTGCATGATATGACAATTTGCCATGCTTCTCAAAATATTCTAAGGCATGGTTCCATTTGTTGAAAGCTTCTGAAACAAATTTACCTGGATTTTGCTCCCTATGCACTCCTACTCTAAATGGAGAAAATAGCACACAATATTTGCAGAAGAGACCATACATTAATTCCGAATAACATGCCCAATGCCATTTTTCAAGCCAATGTGCTTGGCACCTTAAATTTTTGCCTTTAATATTCTTGACAGGAAATTTATATTTAGCATCTGGTGACCATAAACTATTAAAAACTTCCAGGAGTTTCTTACCAGAACAATATTTTTTCGATTTCAAAAAGTTTGCTATATCATTAGGGTTATCTTTATTGTCCGCATCTGTCTCCGTAGTACATCCAGTAACCAGTGCGAACGACGAACACGGCTCTTTTTCTTGCAATGATGCACTATCGATAAGGTCACTATGTTTGCTGAAATTAATTTTCTCACCATATTTTTGTTCACTATGCACATTTCCACGCGACTTCTTCACAAATGATAATATTGATATTTGTTTTCTTTTACTACTCATATTTATCTATGTAAGGGGTAAACCAAAGAGTTTTAAAAGGACAGTTTCTCACTTTTTCATTTGCACTAAAATGCGAGTAGCCTATCTTACGTCTATAAGCAGTGCTTTACTTGGATAAAAATAAGTGCCGGTACTCTCCGTAACAGCAGCAAACTATCTAATTAGAAATGAAATAATGTAGTATAACATATTTAAAGGCTATTTACTACATATCACTAATGTAATTTCACGGACAACACTTATCAAAGCAGCCTACTTTGTTTTATATATTCGAATTTCACCGACCACGAGGCCAACGAGATGAAATAAATGCTCGTGTGATTCGAGGAAAACAGCTTATCTGCATGGAATCCGCACTCACAATTTCTCCATTAAATACTTATCCAATTTCAAGGGTGAGTTTAGACTTCCCAGTGGAAACTCCACAGGGTTGCCGAAATTCAGGATGTGCAAAAAATGTGAAAAAAGGCCACGGAGAGCTTTCTGGAAAAGTACCCGATTTGTTGATGTTCGAGATCTGTAGCGTCAATATTGCTCGGATGCTTCCATTCTTCCGAAAAATGCACTTTTCCACAGTAAGAGATACACTCATCACTACACTTCCTCACTCATCGAGACTTCTTTTCCAACTAACCAACTTCTCCAAATTGGAGATTCCAATTGTATTCTTTTGAGAGTCTCAGCTGCAGTTTTTTGTCCCCCTTTTAGTGGAAATAGGATATTTTACACAAACGACCATTCTCCTGGTCGCCTGAACCTCCTCCCATACAGCAGGGATCCAGGAAGTCTCCAAAAGACCAAACGGAGAACGTAAGACCCAGAAAGGGATGAACGCTTCTCAACTGAAACCCCTTCTCATGGAAATAGAATATTTTCAGCAAAAAGAATTTGTCTTGACCAACGGTCACTTTAAACACCGATATTTTCTTGGAAAAGGAACTTTCCCTTCTCCCTTCCTTCCCTCTTTCCGTCTTCCCCATATTCATGCACTCATTCCTGGAGCAAAAGCATTCCTGAGAACACTTTAAACGTCTTGCCTTCACCCTCATCTCAGGATAAAATATGCCCCTATGGAGGGGGGTCCAGACCCGGTGGACCCCCCCCCCCCCCCTATGTGTGCGCCCCTGTATGTAAGAAGCAGCTATTTGTAATGATATAAAAATCTTCATATTTTGTTTAAAAACTATTAATTGAAACGTAATGCATTCCTAAAATCCACCGAAAAAATTCGCAGAAGAAAATTGAAAATTTTAAAATATTTTTCTTCGTTTTTCGCGCTTATATGTTTTTGTTTCCTTTAAGAATAATAATAATTTGGTTATTCCAAGAACCACACACTTAGAGCTACAAGTGTAGAACCATCAATGTCAAAAATAAGTAAAATACAAAATTACAATGTCAAAATGTTATACAAAACACATTCCACATGATAATAACTCGTTTGAATCATAAAACATCTTTCTATTAACTCTTTTAACCTCATATCGTTGTGAATTTATTAAACAATTTAGATCCTATTGCAAACCATCTCTGTGTCATTAAACGTTCATAATGCTGTCATAGAACATTATAAAACATGTGTGAGCATTGTATTGACCTCTTATGATATGGAAATAATTTTGAAACGAGAAAAAAGTCTGCTATGACCGGGAATCGAACCCGGGCCTTTCCACTTGCCGGGCGGATATTCTACCACTGAACTATCTGCTAAGATCCGCCCGGCAAGTGGAAGACCCAGGTTCGATTCCCGGTCATAGCAGACTTTTCTCGTTTCAAAATTATTCCCAACATTACAGCTTATGCCTGTCTGCATAGGATCTTTAGATCGCTTTATTCTAGCAATTTCTTGCTTGGAAATCTCACCATTTGAGAGGGAGGAGTTTTCTTCGGTGTATCTCTTTGAGGACATCCGTTGGGGCAGTTTGATACTAGCTTGGCTAGTTCCGTCCCAACCAAGAAAACATCCGCGTTAAGAAACGAGAAAATAGATCTGCTAAGATAGTTCAGTGGTAGAATATCCGCCCGGCTAGTGGAAGACCCGGGTTCGATTCCCCGTCATAGTACTTTTTTATCGTTTCAATATTCCCAACATTACAGCTTATGCCTGTCTGCATAGGATCTTTAGATCGCTTTATTCTATCAATTTCTTATGATATGGGAATATGGTTGTATTTTGCTGTTAAATAACATAATGCTTCTTTTGGTACTTGGGGATCTTTGGGATTAACGGTGCTCTACCTCTGGGGGCGAGTATGGAACTACAATTCGCTGAAAGTGGCGAGTTTAGGAATTACGTCATTACGTGGAGTATAGACCAGTAGACCATGAGTAGACCATTGGAACTCGGATGTGCCAGAGAAGGGAAATTTGAACAAGAAGGAACATTTTACGCGTCCCCACCGGGTTGGTTTGGTTGGTGGAAGTGTTTTGGTTCCTCCTCACGTTCACAATGTTCCCCTCTCGGGTAGGGAAGCCTGCGGAGGTGGAGCATCGTTAACCCCAAAGTACCCTGTTTTCATTGATATATTTAGACGAACCCTTCAGTACCCGATGGGGGAACATTGTGAACGTGAAGAGGTACCAAATCACTTATGTTCCTTCGGCAATTCGTGGTATTGTTTTATTTATGATCGCTTCCCTACTCGAGGGCGGAAAACTGTAAACGTGAGGAGGAATCAAAACACTTCCACCAACCAACCCAACCCGGTGGGGACGCGTAGGGGTAGTAGTCTTTGATCCCAAAGTACCACCTTTTTTTTATAAATACAGGTTGTAAATATATATAACAGAAAGCAAATTTAGTTTTTACTTATAGAGGTCAGTATGAAGCATATGGAAGTTTAAGCATACACTTCTATTGTTGAAATCTTGTACACGTATTACTTTTTATATTTTAAAATTTCTCTAAATAAAGTTTCAATTGATACTTTTTCCATGGGATGGAATTACCCAGTCTTTTTTGAATGAAAAGCTGAATAGGTACATATTTCGAAAGTTCTGGTATCCGAGATCAACAGTCGGAACGCACGATAGGTACATACAAAGACCAAGGAATACCCAAAGACTTTCTAAATAATAGTACATCCTAGGTTTAAAATATGAAATGTAAAATATATGGTAGATATAAATTTTTTCATTAATAATTTACAAAAATAAATCGATAAAACAGTAAACACTATCAGCTTCATTCAAATACATTTAGCATAAAGATTAATCTATAATATTACTCATTACTTCACTACCGGATACTATCCGTTAGGGGGATTAACTATCGATATCATCATGTCATCGACCATTTTGGAAGAATAGATCCTCACAAACTAATATTATAAGAAAATTCTACTTAAAATAACCATGAATTGCCTAAAACGAAACAATTTAATAATAACCAACTTTTTCAACATTACTCTTGAATATTATATAAATAACATTTTCTTACAATTAGTACCATGTTAGTTTAGTACTATTTGGGTATTCGATTGCTGCATAGCTGCACACCCTGGCGGCCGTTCATTACAGTCGTTACGTTTCAATATGGATACGTAAACAACGGGAAGTGATTTTCCACATTCAGATCTCAAAGAATTTTGTGTGAATTATTGCTGCTGTGAGTACTTTTACGGCAATGGAACAAGGACAAATTATTTTTAACGATAGTGGGTCTCCATTATTTTCCGTTGACCACTCGAGCGAAAGTAAGATGCGTTCCAACAAGAACCGTCCTCGTGGAAACTTCTTTACGCCATACAATACATCTCCCCGTGGCGGTAATAATTCTAGTTCTCCTGGTCACAGTTCTGGCCAAGAGAGCCCCGATTTTATTCCGTTTGGTTTCAGTAGTCCCGATAATGGTAGAGGCAGAGGTAGTCGACAATGGCAGAGAAACAGTAATGGCCAAAAGCGATTTTTCGGTCATGGCGGTTATAAAGGAAATATGAGTCCTTACCAGTCGAGTAGAGGCAACTATTCATCTCCACATAGAGGGGTACAGTTGATGCATAATTTTGCATGAAAATGCAGATCTAGTCCTAAATATGTAATTTCATGTTACTGAAGAGCAGATAATTTGACATTTGTGAATTTGATTTTCTTAATTTCATGTCTTAAAGAGATCTTTTTCAACAGTGCCATAATTTTACTGAATGACTAGGCAGTTGACGCTGACTTTAACATTTCTATCCGTTTGGTTGCAGAAAAGGGGTGGCAAAACAAATCCTGGTCAAGCCGCAGACATTTCTCTCTACTACCACCATTCAATGGTGGAAGATCCATGGGCAGAGTTAGAGGAAAAACTGAATATTAGTAGTCCAAAGAGCATCAGTATAAGGGTTTCAGATGGAGATAAGAGCAAGGTTCCAGTTGGTTGTTCTATGAGCGATTCAGGCTCTGTCTCATCTTCATCAAATCTAAATTTAACTCTTGGAAGTCAAGGAGAGGAAAGTGTGGAGTCTGGAAGTGACGAAGTATCTTCGTAGGGTTTTTGCGTTTTTCAATTTTCTCATCAAATATAACAATCTGTTTTTACAATCTTCATTGATTTTGGTACATATTTACCTGAAAGGAAATTCGATATTTGTATTATCGAGCGAAGTCAATTAAGAAGTGAATATGCTTAGTGCAGTGATGTGGTCATTCAATGAAGACGTCATTTCGTTGTTGAATTTTGTGTTTGATCGCAATTTCGTTGTCATCCCGTGAAATGTAAAGATCTATTTTTCCATTACACAAACCGTTGACAGAGGTTGAAATACCTCTCCCATTCAGGGAATATGAACTGAGGAATCATTTTCAGTGTAGAGAAATACACATTGAACTTTTACATCGTAACTATTTTTGTACATACCTAAATACATCTATAGTTTTTAGTTGGACGTGGATATTGGAGATTGTAAATACGATTTTGTAAAGTAATGCATTGAATTACTTGGTTTTCTAATGTGATATGAATTGATTCTATCAATATATTGGACTCTAGAAGATTCCGTATTACATGGAAAATAGTACAAATCTTGTGACTTTATTACGTATAACTACTTGCAAATGGAGAGGCTCTTTTAGAACTCATGGTAGATTATTTTTTTGCAGAAATCCCAGGCTTCTTTCAGGCCATTGTGGTTCTTAGTTATCATGTTCAGAATGTCACTAAGGTGCATTTAATCTAAAATGCAGAACGTCAGTCATTCATCTTATATGTGACAAGTACGTTGTTTTATGCATGCTGATATGCTTTTTTCAAACGTATTACTCTTTGTATAGTAGAATAACTTTGCTATTTAATTATGTGGCTTAGACTTCATTTAAGTGTGACTAATGTAGCTGCCTAGAGTAATTTCTTTAGGCAGGTTAATAAAATAATTTTTATTCAATACACTTTGTATTTTCACTTCATACCTAAACTTCTATTTTTTCAACACAACATTTAAAGTCCTAGCAGGTTGAAAAGTCGTTATATTTTCATACTTCTGCAACTGCTACATACTGAAGGGATATAATTTGTTTGGTGAATGTTTATTTCCCATCTACAATGTCTTGTGAGGTTTGCTAATGGAAACGACAGCACAATTACTTGATAAATAGTCTTAAATTAGTTTATCATCCAAATAGCTGCTCTAAGTAAGTGTGGTAATCTTGAACTGTTCTTTGTGAGTTTCTACCTGAATTAGGCTTCTAAAAATGAATTGGTTAGTTCACCACATGAAATCAATTTATTAAGGTAAATCTAATAGCTGTTAAACGGCTTGAAAAACCATAATTTTTAGGCTATTGGACTTGGACATCAGTTCTATTTAAGTAGATTTTTCTCTCTTGTATTCAAAATCTTGTAGAGTTTATACTAATTATACAAATATTTTTGACTTAAATATTTAAAAATATTGAACCAACTATTAATTTTAGAGATAATTGTTGAAAATAATGAGCTGTAGTTATAAAGGCCTCAATAATATTTTGGCATTTTGTTTGTGTGGCTGTGTGGGACTATCAGATCCACTTATGAGAACTTGGGATTAGAATGTCCTGTATAACTTTTGTTGGCTGTATTTTATTTTAATTGATATTAGATATGTTGGACTTAGCTTGCTTCTTTTCCAATAATTCAGACATTTAAGTACAGGTCATTATCATAGTTAATGTCTGATTATTAATGGTTCAACCTGGATCTCCACATAATCCTCCGCAATCTTCATTTTTTTCAGTACAGTTTCCCTTGGGATGTCCTGCCACATTGTTGTGAAAGATAGTCCAAGTCTTTGACCTGAAGCTGCTTTAATGCAGGAGAAACAGCAAGAAACAACATTGTGGCAGAACATCCATAGAGAAACTGGATTGTCAGAATGTTGCCGTGAAAGTCTTCACACCAAACTTAATCATGTCTTGGTTACTCTCTTTTCCTTTCATTTATCAGCTGAAGCGTTTTCCTTCTAATGTCTTTAACCATGTTCTCTCTTCAATCCAGTTTACCTTTCTCTTTCTCATACATAGTTTCTATAATCATTTTTTCATATTCTTTTTAGTAGTTTTATGTTTTTTCCTCTTTGCCCATTTTATTTTCAGCATTCTTCTTCATGAACCCATTTCAAAGCTTTATAAATATTTTATATCAGTATTTCTTAGTGTCCATGTTACTTCTCCATACAAAGCGATACTCCATACAGAATTTTGTCAGTTTCTTATCTATATCTTCCTTCATTATATATCTAGAGATGAATTGATGTTCGATGTATTGATGCGCGACAAGTTGAAAGTAAGAAGTAAGGTTACATGTTTAATCGATGCTTTTTAAACAAATGAAACATAAGATAAAATAACTGCATCAACTGAAAATTTTCATTTCAAACCTACAATCCAGAATTCAATTAATAAAGTCAATTTTCAAAATACATTTTAAAAATTCATTTTTCAAACAAAAATTTATGATAAACCATTTAAATTAATAAATGAACTAGTATATCTATGCTGAATACGTATGTTCGAATTACACCAAATAGTCCGTGGGAAATTGTCAAAATCTTTTTCTGTTTTGACAGTGCTAAAAGTGGGGGTCATCTTGGAGTCTGGTAAATACGGTATATTACAGTGATATTTGCCTCATTTTGAGCAACTTCTACTAATAAATGGTATGTGAAATAATTTATTTCCAAGATATACCTACTTAATACCTTTGAATGTCGCATATTACTATAAATGCCAAAAATAAAGGGAGTCATTAACAATAACAACATACCCTCTTTCAATTTGATTCAATTGATTGTAATTGTATCTGTTTGATGCTTGCGAATAAAGGCTAGGTTTAATTTTCATGATTTTGTAATTTTTTATAATATTAAAATATTATTAAATAATTAATATTATTATTAAATATTATTCTCTAAATAGGTGGCATTTGATGGTATAAAGAGCCTTAAAAGTATTGCTAATCAGTCATTAAGTTGTCATTTTAATAATTTGTATACATTTATTATAGACCATATTTACATTCATTCCTTTTGCAGTGCAGTACTAACTATATGTATAGAAGAGCTTCACAAATTAATATTTTCATTGGGTGGGTAACCCTCCAATGATTAACTTATGAAGTTTTGCCTAATTAAATGAAGAAAATTGTATGCTAAATTCCACTGTATAGTAATAGTGAAGTGAAGCTCTAAAAATTACTTAAGCTTGATTTTCTCATATTTTACCTCGGTCTTTGGGTAAGTTTTGATGTAAAATAATCCCATCCATTAAATCACTTGCTACTTAAAATGTGAAATGCTGAAGTATCTACCATGTATATCATCTATAAAAGGTTGCGAACTTTTCTTGATTTTTCTTTAAAATTTATGCTAAAAGTTGCTTAACCCTTATCATTTGTATGTACATTTAAATAAACAATGTAGGCACTTGTGGCTGTGTGTACATTTAAATGTATGCTGGGTCTAGGTACTTCTACAAATTCATAGACCCATGATATCTTACAGACTGGAATGATGTGATGTTCTGAGATATAATTTATACAAATGTAAGCATAAAATATTTGAATATCTCTACTAAATCGACTGAGATGGAGCAAAAGGAATTGAAATTCTGTACGATAAGGGTTAATGTACAATTTTATTTGCCATAATCTTGTATACATGTTTATATTTTAGCCTACAATTTTCCATATGAGTGGATATTGAGTATACAATAAACTAACTATCCATATAGGATTTGTATTCGTGTATTATGTGTTAACTGGATGGCAGACTTTCCATCAGTGTCTCCGTTTTAATGGCATTTTATTTAGGTAAAGTTTGGTTTTTTGAATTATTTAAATTTAGGTGATTTCTTTCATGTATTACAGTAAAGCCCTCTTATTCCGGCAAGCTTGAGACCAGAAGTTTGCTGGATTTGGGGGTTTTCTGGATTTTGGATCCTTAGCTTAGTATATACTTAAAATATATTAAAGGAGCATTAAAAGTAAAGCACAAAATATTTGTTTCCCAAATCTTTGTACACTTATCCATTTACAAATTAAGGTCTTTTATATTTATTTTCTTAAAGTTGAAGTCACAATTGCATCTTTATCCTCTTCTCCCAACACTTGCTACATATAATTTCATTTTATATTGAATTCCAATTATTGCCAAGTATTTAGATATGCAAAATAACAAAATGAGTAAAAAATGCACCTGATTCAAGAAAAATAAGCAAATTCTCAAGATAGTTTTTCTGCCATCAGAGAATTTGGAAACTGAAGTCTTGGCATTTTGTTATTTGGCCTATCTAAACACATAGCAATAACTAGAACTTTATTGGTGTTTTTTGTCATGATTATGTATTTCTACAGAAATATTTTATGGCTTGCTTTATTACTCTTGGACCTATCAACCACCAAAATTTCATATACCTTTCCTTGTAAGAAAATGTGAGATTACTACACAATGCAGTGGACACATGTATACAGAAAACTGTGGTGTGTTAAGTGATGAGAGTCAGTGCACTAATTTCAAATTGGTACCTAGGGCTCGAGCTGCAAATATAGCCAGAATTCAGGTCCTGCCAAATAAGAGTTCCGATACAGAAACATTTCTTTTGCTAAAAATTGTGAACAAAAGCCATGTCTATTCCTTCTTTAGGTTATACTTGCATGTGGAAAAAAATCCAATTTCATATTATATACTCGTGTATAGTTCGAGTTTTTAAGACCAAATTTTTGTGCAAAAAATTGGGAGTCGAACTATACACGAGTAATACTTTTGAGTTTATTTCATCTTGTTCAACTATCATCCATAACCTTTATTAAAGGTTTTACGAGTAATATGCATCTATTAATTTCCGTTATATAAGCTTAATTAGAAATTCTGCCACCATTCGTACATCACATCTCGTAGTTAAAAAGTAATAAATATTTTTCTTCTCAAGATCGTGCAATAGGTTTACGATGTTTACAGTTTATTATTAGTATAGTATTATTATGATACTAAAAACTGTTGAAAACCAAGATCGTTCTATATACCTCGATTGTGAGCTTCGAGATACAGAAACGAAAAATGTCGATCCTGACGGAAATCTAGGGTAAAAGAGTAAGTAGAAAGCTAGGGTCGAATTATATATGAGATATATGAAAAAATCTAATTTTTTTGCCGAGAAATCGGAGGTCAAACTATACACAGAGTCGAACTATATACAGTATATATTTTAGGTTTTTGTGACAGGTCTTCCAGGATTTTATTCTGAATTTCTTGTTTGTTGTCATATAAGGAACTTCTTTTGTTCTCTATAGGAGTTTTTACTGCTATATTTGCATTAATTTTCCCTGTGGACTATTCTTTTGGATGGAGCGTTTTATGCTTGAGATTTTTGTGCATATGTCTTTCAGGTAACATATTGGTCATATGCTAATTACAATTAGGTCCAATAATGTAAGAAAGTTAATTTGTCAGCTCCAAAATTTCTGCTTGTTGCTGAAACTTTCATTAAAAGTTTGAAGCCTATTTGTTAAGAGTAAATTGTTTCATATCCATGCAAAGAGTAAAGATTTTTACTCTGGCAAACTAGTTTTTGTGTTACACTTCTAACATATGTATCGGTGAACGTATGTAGTGGCATGTTTTTTTGTGAATTGGTCAGTTGCCAAGGTATTTTGTACATGTAAATATTTTGTGTCTGTAAATACCAATAAGGAGAGTAATGAATTGAGAGATTTTTTTAGCCTGCTTTCCAGAATGGAAATAGGCTTATGGTTTCTTCATTGTGGCTGTCTGTCTTCCCTATTAACTTTTGAACCAATACACCAATTTTCATGATACTTGGTGGAAATCTCATACTACTGGGGCCAAGCTTCCGAGGATAGTTTTTGTTGCAAAAATTGAAAGTTCTGGGTTCAATTCCAGGAACTATTCTTCCCATTTGATTTACATAGGAAATCTGAAATCCATCGTACAGGGTAATTTTCTCTTGCACATTATAATGTTTCCCAGGCTATTTTGACAATGCTTCATCCTATTGTGACAATGATCCATTTCATTTTGACAATGCTTCATGCTATTTTGACAATGACCCATTCAATTTTGACAATGGTTCATTTCATTTTGACAACTTAGGCTTAGGCTGTTATCACCAGAGGTTCAGTAACTCTGGAATATTTGAATTTGTAGACAGGTACGTAGAGGTAAATAATGAAGAATTTCTCTATTACTATATTATATATATAATATATATATTATTAGGGTTACCATCTGTCCTCTTTTACCTGGATTTATCCAGGTTTTTTGCCCAAAATTTCTGTCTGGGCAGATTTTTATAAAATTGTTGAGATATCCGGATTTTTACTTCCTGCAACATTTTGTTTTAAGCAAGCACAACGAAGAATGCTGAATTACGTTATCTGATATCTCTTTCTGATACAGAGAGACGATTTGCCAATTCAAATTTTTCGCGGGAGCCAAGCAGGTGTGGAAGACCCTGACGATGTTAACTTCATTACATCAAAGCATTGTCAACTTATGCCTACTCCAGAATTCACTCATATATAAATAGATATTTGTAGTGGTATAACCTGCCAGGTGTTTCAGGACCCTGTTTTCTTAAACAATACAACAACATGGAAATGTGGACTTGAGCCACTGAGAACAGCATTGATCCATAGTTTTGTTCTGTTGACTAATTTTGGGATATTTAGCAGAAGACCAACCAATGGTGCAGCCTCTAATACATTTAGTACTGAAGTTCAGCTGTTCTTCACTGTAAAGATGAAAATATTTATTTTTCACTTTTATAGTTCTAGATAATACGATTTTATGATTCATTACTTATAAAATTGGTTATGATTATTTCATATATGAAAATTAATATTATTAAAGACTATCATTCCTTTAAAAATGCCTAAAAGGAAGTGCACGTTCACAGAAGAGATGAAAAACAAATTTCCATGTTTTTCATCTGGCCAAGATGAATGGGAAGCTGAGTGTAAAGTATGCAGAATGGGAACATATGTTTCAGTGGCTAATAAAGGGGCTGGTGATTTAAAGCATCACCTAGAATCAGACAAGCATAAGAAAGCACCTCTTCGGGAAAGGTTACAGATTTTTTTGCCAAAACTGTCAGTAAACCAGAATACGATTTAGCTGCTGCAGAGGGCGCCTTCGCTTTTCATACTGTGAAACATCATAGCAGTTATAAATTGATGGACTGCACATCTCTCATGTTAAAAAATGCATTTTTTTATTCAGAAATAGCAAAAAAATTTCCTATGCTAGAACCAAGACAGAAGCCATTGTAAACTCTGTATTTGCAAACCATTCTCTTAATATTGCTTTAACAACTTTTAAAGAAAATAATATTGCATACTGTGGGGTTTCAACTGATGGAAGCAATCATGGTTCTGACAAGATACTTCCAGTAATTATTGAGTATTTTGATGTGAAGGCAGGAGGGTTACAAACCAAATTAATTGAATTACAGAAAATGCCGAATGAGACAGCAGATGCCATTTCTACTTATGTCCAAGAAACTTGAAAAAGATGGTTTGTATGAAAAATGGATTGCATTCACAGGGGACAATTGCAATATAATGTTTGGAGGACTCAAGACGAAATGATGGAGGAAATAATGTCTTTGCAAAATTAAAGAAATTGTTGCAGAATAAGACTAATTGGAGTGGGCTGCCCTGCTCATATTTTGAACAATTGTCTTCACAGTGCCGCAGAACTTTTGGATGTTGATATAGAGAACATTATTTTTTAAATTTACCAGTATTTTCACATTTATACAGCCCGGACTGAGGAGCTTAAGGAATACTGTGTATGTTGAGATTGAATATAGACAGTTTCTTCCCCACAACAAGACGAGGTGGCTGTCATTATATCCAGGCCTTACTAGACTTATGCGTATGTTTCCAGCTTTAAAGGCACTTTTTCTGTCCCATTGTGATCAAAAGGTTCAATTTCAAGCATATGTCATGCACTGACATACTTGTGGCAATACAGAGATAATGAAAGAAATTATTTCATAAGACAAATATGAATGGGCTAATCCAAAACATCATTAAATGTTGTTTACATTGTACTTTTTTATTGTTTGCATTAATAAATTTGTCATCTTTTCTGTCTTCTTTTTTCAATTCAGGACAACCTCTTTGTCCTTTTTTCACCCAAAAACATGAAAATGTCCTCCTTTTGTGTGTACAAAAGATGGTAACCCTATATTATATCCTATTTTTGGCAGTCTGCCCGTGTGCCCGGCCGTTGGAATGCTGCTTTGATTCATATTCATCTAAAGCTCGATCGTGATCTTTTTAACGTGTTTAACACTCGACTGTCATGATCTTTTAATGTGTTTTGACAAATTTCACAACTATGTGGATAATTGAAATTTGGTAGGGATACTTGATTCAAATATTACAATGTAATAACAGAAAAACTCCAGAAAAAACCTAGAATCGATTCCAGGAGATAAGGAATGGGAGTGAGAAAGTAGGAAGAAAAAAAGAAATGAGGCAGAGAAAGGGGGAGAGAGAAAGCTTTTTCCCTAACATTGTTAATATTCAAAATAACATTTATAAATGGTTATAATAATTGGAAAAACTTAGTAGTGCTCTTAAAGAGCATGAACTTGGAAATAACCATATAAACTGTTATTTTCAGTGGCAAGAGTTACACAAAAGATTAAATTTAGAAAAACAGCAGTGTTCTAATATTATTAAACAAAGAAAAAGAGAAGTTAAAATTATTGTATGAATGAATAATTGCTGTAAAAAATTTTCGATGCAGTAAAAAAACATGAAAATTTTGGATATAATAATAACAAATTTTTTAAGATTACTAGAAATATGTATTTTTTTAGATCATACTGGTGAAGGTCATGTGAATTAGTTGTTAAATACTTGAGAAGAATATAATATACGAGGTTCATCTCACAATTATTGGCAATGCTGCTGCATTCTTGATGAAGATGAACTTACCACTCCATAACTTACATTCCCTCAATATAGTCTCCAGCCATGTGCACGACATGTTGCCATACTTCCAGCAGACATCTTACGCCGTCAGCAGCATCATTTTTGTAGATATCATGGAGCGACCGCCATACTCCTTTGATGATGGCCTCCCTAGAGTGGAAACAGGTGCTGTACAGTGGTTCCTTCAACTTCCTGTTCGAGAATTTCCCACTGCCATTTGCAAAGTAGGTCCGTCACCATGGCAGCGGTGTGACAGCGAGCGTTATTGTGAAGATCAATGGGATTTCTCTGCAACAGGTCCTTCCTTTTCTGGCAAATTGCTGGGCAAAGGTTTGGAGGAATTCACGGTAGTAGGCGGCATTCACAGTTCTTCCCCCAGGAACTGCATGTGCAAGAAGCACACCTTCCCAGTCGTAAGCGGCAATCAATAAAACTTTCAATTGTCCTGGCTCTTGCTTGAATTTCTTGGGTCGTTGAGATCACGGGTGCCACCATTCCGCTGATTGCCTTTTCAATTCGGTCTCGTATGGCCTTGCCCATGTTTCGTCCATTGTGATAATATGTTGGAGAAATGCCTCACCTTCATGCACATATCACTGCAAGTGCATTCTTGCCATCTCCATCCGCAGCCACTGCTGAATTTCAGACAACGTGTGGCACCCACCAGGATACCACCTTGCACATATCCAGTTGTCTTGTCAGTATGCGATGAACACTACAGCATGAGATGCCAGTTTCCAATTCCAATTCCTCACAAGTCCACCGCCAGTCAATGTCCAACAATTCCTTCACGGCAGTGATGTGACGTTCGTCGGTTGCGGTGACAGTTGGTCCGCCTCCCGGCATCAGCCGGGAGGCTCACCCCTCTGTCTGCCACTTTGGAATGTTCGTACCCACCGGGCGACAGTACGATACAGTAGAGCTGCATCCCTGCATGCCTCACGAAGGTGTTTGTGGCAGTGCCATGCATTTCAACCATGGGCGACTTGAATCTTAATGAAACAACGCTGTTCCAATCTTGTAAACATTTTTATGGCGCTTGCCTTGCACATACAAGATTAACCCCAAACCTGTGACTAACACATCCACTACAGCGATGCAAGCAATAATGTCATGTTCACCAACAATAACTTTGAACAACAATGCGAACTTACATGGTTGCCAGCTGCGGGTGCTGAATGGCAGCAGTGTTGCCACTAATTGTGAGATGATCCTCGTAGACATCAACAATTGCAGAGCAATGCAATGATAACAACTCAAATATGAAAGGACAATACAAAGGAGTACAAGCCCGAATATTAAACATTAACCCTAATGCATCATACATACCATGCGTAGCTCATTCTTTCAACCTTTTACTTTGTGATGCAGCTTCAAGTAGTATGGCATGCAAACTTTTTTTTGGCACTATTTAATGTTTATATGCAATATTTTCCAGATCAACCATTATGTAAACATTGAAAAATAACATTAAAACTGCTGATTGGTGCAAGATGGGAAGCTGGAATTCCATCAGTTAAAGCCATTAAATTTCAATTAAAAAAAACACCAGGCTTTTGAAGAACTAATAAAGTCTGCAAAGGATAATGCAATTGTCTCAGAAGCTAATAGTTCACTAAAGCAGATTCAAATATTGCCGTTTATTATTTCTATAATTGTATGGTATGATATTCTCAATGATCTGAATCAAATTAACAAGTATATGCAATCAATTAAAGTGACATAAGATTGTACTCAAACACTAATTTAATCACAAAAATAGAAGATCTGTGAAAAACGAACAAATTCGATGATATATGTATTAGAATTATCAAAAACAAGCTCGGCAAATGGGAATAAGTACAGAATTTTCAAATACCCGCATTATAAAAAAGTAAAGACAATTTGATGAAAATTGTGATGCCGAATCACCAACAAATTCTGAGGAAAATTTTAGTCTCATTTTATTTAACGTTAATCTATATTGTAATAAGTCAACTAAATCAACGTTTTGATACTGTACCTAAGATACTAAACAAATTTGACTTTTTGCTAAATATTAAAACACCTACTGTTGCAGAATTAGAAAACTGCAAAAGATTTATATATCGAATATTCTAATGACGTTTCTTTTGAAATTTGTTTGGAAGTTTTATATTTACAAGCAATGTTAATAAAAAATAATGTCTTAAAATCTATAGATATTTTAAAAGGTACATAATAAGAAATAACTAGGAAGAAATATTTCCAAGTATGGTAATAGCAATTAGAATATTTTTCTCTCTTCCTGTAGCAGAAGCTGAGTGATTAAGTAAATTAAAATTGATCAAAACATACTTGTGATCAACAATGTTACAGGAAAGGTTAAATGCTTGTGTAATAGTATCAACTGAGAGGAAAACAGCTGAAACATGTACATTAGAAAATTTAATACAGAACTGGTAGAATCTACTGCAAATAAATAAGAATATTGTGTTTATCTGTGATTAAAAATAAGTTATATAATTATATTTTATTCAAACTACTTACAAACTAATCAAAATTGTCATTTTTTTATTGTGATCTTTGTATTTTCTTGTAATAAATCAAAATAAGAATTTAGAATTACAGATATATTTTTTAATTAACTAACAGTTTTTTTTGTTAAATCAAGTAAAAAATATACAAAAATTTGGGCTAGGGGTGGGGAAGGCCCAAAAATAGTTGAGATGTATGTGGGGTAATTCCCACTCAGAGAAGGGGGGCAGGGATGTCGTCAGATAAGGCACGAATAGCCCTTATGAAAGTTGGTTAAATAGCATTTATGATGCATGTAGGTATTAACTTCATATTAATTAATATTCCTGACATAGTTCTAAATAATTTCATTTTTTGTGTTCATTTGATTTGTATAATGTATCTGTTTCATCAGTTTACTTTCAGTTGTTTTGTGAAACAATATACTTTTTCCCCACCACAAAATTCATGTAAACAAAATATGTGCATATCACAAGCATGGTGTATGGTGGCATATATGCTAACTAAAGTCATCACAAGTCTCAGCAACTTCAGTCCTTGATGGGGTTATGGTATGCCTTCCCCCTCCCCTGCCCACATTCCTTTAGAGCAAATTCTTTCATCCCTTGGTATTTCTTCTCTCCAAACCAGACAGAATATCTCACCTAAAATTCCATCAATCCATTTAAAATAGCTACTACAATTTTGATGATATTTTATACTGCTTCTGTCTGAGTGTTCCTCTTTTCCCTGCCTGCAACCACATTCATTAGCCTCAGTTCTCTCTCTCCTTTTGTCAAAAAACTGTTTTGCAATATTCCTTTCATCTATAACTCCCTTCCTTCACTCGATTTCTTTTCATCCTATTGCTCATAATTTTCTATTATAAGCAGCACTTTTCTCCTCCTATGTTTTGATATCGATGTTTGTTGCTCTTATTTATTGTTTTAAGTAGTAATAGCAATTGATTTTTTAAGTGCATCGACTGCTATGGTCATTTTGCACTGCCATCAAATGGACATCAAGGGAGGAGGGAAACCCAGTGCCAGCATTAGCCCACTCTTTATGAAAAGCACCAAGGGGGACAACTGCTTAACGTCCCTTCCGAAGGCGGCCTAACTGTATGTTTGAAGAATTTGTATTTGGTACTTCTCGGTTATAGGGGCTATTTTTTTATCATTTTTTAAATCCCCTTATGCATTTGGATTGTCTGTCCATCTGATGCACTAACTACTCCTAAACAGTGGGGACATTCCAGTCCATCAACAACCATTTCGATTGTCTTGCGATTTTCCTAATTTACAGGAGATGCTGAATCCTTTTGCTGCGTGAAAAGTATTAACAACCGGTTCAACCAAACTGGCAGAATGACACAACTGCTCCTAAACAAAAGCAGATAGAGACTGGTTTTTTCACCAATTGATTCAGTATTTTATCTCATTGTGCATATTTTCTTGTGGAGTTCTAGTTTTAACATTCTGTATTAATATTTTTTTTGAAAAAATTACCATTTACCATCTGTTTCAGGATCTCTTTCCTTACTTGTTGAAGGTTGGGTGGGTTTAGGTTTTAACATGACAGAAAATCAACATAACTCAAATCAGCTTTCAAAAATCAACCCCTAGAACCAAAAAGTATATTATATTTTCCTACATAAAGGTTGGATCAAATTTTTATCGTTTTGCTTTACACATTGCTATTATAGGTAAATTAATAGATTTCAGTAGAGATGTCTGTAAATTTTCCATAGTGCTGTAGTCTCAAGAACTGCATCAATATTTATCCAAAAAAGGACAAATCCTTATTTTATATTTATTCTATTCAACATTGTTCATTTTTTAAGTGCATTGGGTAGAAATACGATGAGGAATGAAAGTTACAAGTAGAAGCTATATCTTTAAAATATACTTATCACTTTTCGCCATGTTTAAAGTCAGATTAAACTCATACAAACATTCAAATTCCCGCACGAGGCTAACAGCGCCTCTAGCGGCGTGTCAGAGAAAATAAGTGCGATGTCCGCGCTTCCCAAAAGTTTTAGTTGCAAGTACGTATCAAATCCTGTTTATTTCTTTTTCTACCGCCGCTACAAATTAATATTCGTATTAGAATAACTGTATTGAACGAGTTTTTTTTCTTCCATGGCCTATATTTCTGTGGTACCCTTAATATAAATAACTTCAAAATTTATCATCAATTGTTGAAGTAACTATGGCAACCGATTCTACTTTTTACGCAGAAGCATTCCTGTACACATTAACCTGATATAAGTAATCTATTGCCGCCCATGGGATGTCGCATTTCAAGCTGTTATTTGCTAATATGTTACCAGTTAACTTCGCATAAATATGTTTGAGGAGCATTCTTTTAAAATGCATATATGCTTGAAAACTTAGTCAAAATTTTCCGTAACGGTCGATTCGGCAATTGCTTAGTTAAGATCTATCGAAGAATAGCCGCAGAATTAAAAGCCAATGTAATTTCCTTGTGTGCCTGGTACAGTTTTTAAACGAAGATGTCTAGGAGAAGTAGAATTAAAGAACCTCGGTGGAAAGAGTGGGAAAGACTAAGTTTTAAAAATGGTCTTCGTCATGCAATTTTCTCTACTTCTGGAGAAAAGTACGTTGGTGAATGGAGGAATGACTTAAAAGGAGGTCGGCAGTAAATTAAAGCATTATTCATTAATGAGAAAACATTTTTGTTTCTGTTTTATTATTAGCTTTTATAAGATGTGAAACTTAATTAACAGGTAAGGGCTACCTCAATGTTGTAAGTGGGTGGTTATATGAGGGTGACTGGAAACAAGGAATGCGACATGGGCATGGAGTGCTTAGCAAAAAGCAAAACTATGGCTGTATCAAGGTTTATTATATAGGAGAGTGGTGCTGGGGAAAGAAAGAAGTATGTTTAGATTTGATTTTTTCATTTCAATAAGGAAAAAGTCATTAAATACATCCTGAATGTTTTTTATATTAATGTCAAGTTATAGTTATATCACTCAAATGATTTTGGATTAGTACTTAACAATTAAAAAAATGTTACCAGTGTAAATAATCAAGGAATAATGAAATTTTATTAAAATTGTCTACTCAAGGGTCTGGGAAGGCAAATATATGATGATGGAACAGTATATAAAGGAGAATGGATAGGTGGAAAGCGATGTGGTCATGGTGCAATATGGTATAGTAATGGTGATTTCTATGAAGGAGACTGGGACAATGATCTACCTCATGGTAATGGAATTTTTGTTTATGGTAAGTTATTTAAACATCAAACGTTTAATTGGTATTTAATCAAAATTTTATTTATGGTAATGGAGTAACATTAACCTCAAAACTGACTGTAGTTAAATCTTAATAACATTTATTTATATGCTAATTGAAAGATACAGGCACTCCCCGGGTTACATAAGTCTCAACTTACATAAACCCACACGTAAGCTGTAAACGAGCAGAAACTAAATACACTAAGCGCCCTATACTGTACGGCAGGGGTGAGGAAAATTCACATGTGGTGGGATGCATTGGCAGTTGCAGGTGCCCCAACGGGCCGGATAAGGGGCTACATGGAAATGATGTCATCAAATAACCGAAAATAATCAAAATAAAACAATATTTTATCAATGAAATGTGAATAGATAAATATATCCTGCATTAAGCCTAGTTTAACTTTGTCTGATTACTTCATTTTCACTGATTGCTTTCTCAAAATAACTTCGCATGCCGAATAAAATGCCTCCACGGGCCGGATCCGGCCTGCGGGTCCTAATTTTCTCACCTCAGCTGTACTGTATACTATCCGTAGTAATTTTCAATTGCAAATTTTGAGTTACGTAACAGGTACCGGAACACATTCTTTACGTAACCCATGGAGTGCCTGTATTGCAATGTCTTCCTCTTTCTCTGACATGTCCTATACATGTATTTTTTCTGTCCTTGGGCTAATAAAATATTACATTATTAAAAAGTAAGTGGGTCACTCAAATGACAGTGGCAATGAAACTTAAATAGAACTGTGTGGATGATTTAATCACAATCTTTGGTAGATAGACTCGTATACAGTTATTCATACTGAAAAAGACACTTGTTTTCATTCAAAATTGAATTATCAAGCTCACTTTATGGTTTGAAGCCATATTATATTCAAGATAACTCCTGCAGCTATAAAATGGTATAGTACACCCGATATACAATTCACCCAAAAAAATATTCATCCTTAGTGATAAATCAGAAATTGCTGATTACAAAAAAATTATTGGTGATGAATTATCACTGACAAGGGAATCCCCCAAGGTGTGACACTCGCATCGGATTAAGACTTTGCAGAATGAAAGTATATGTGAAATAACGTACTCCTATTTCTACCTAGGTGCCAACTCGACGTCGTTTACGAGAAAATGCCCTTTGAAAATCGCGATCTGAGAGTCAACGTAATATGAACGTTAAAAGTCATCTGTTATTTATCAAGGGGCGTTGGTGTGGGGGAAACGAGTTGGATTTTAAATACTTTTGCCGGGGTTCGATTCCCGAAGGGACCAAAATCTTTTTCTGATTTTTAATTTTTTTTTCGCAATTTCCAGCATATCGCCGATAAAACTTGCACAACTTTTTAAAAAATTATTCCATGCATTATAACTATTATAACACAATGGGGAGAATTCCAACAAAAACTGAACAAGAAATAAAAACAAACGATGTTCAAGAAAAATAGTTTTTCGTGATGTGCCAACGATGTTGACGAAAACTTCGTTGAAGTTTCTGGCCTATACATATTTTGGCGACCATCCTCAGGGCCAAGTGTAGTGACTCAATTTGAGTGGGTCGAGTTGTATCTAAAACTTTTTTTTTCAGCTATGCCTAAAAATCGTTATTGATTTTCTTTCTCTCTGGTCGACTTGCAATTTAATTACGACAAATGTTTAATGGGAATGAAAATGAGAGTGTGAGCTTTGCTGGCAGATAAAATGATATAAAATATTTTCTGAAGCCAGCAGGTTCGTCAAGGTAAAACTTTTCGTCGACAGCTGGTCACAAACGAAGTGTTGGTGAAGGCCGATGCTGGAGCAAGCACCTCAAAATGAGGCCAAAATCCCATGAAAGGGAGAAATCCCAACAATGACTAAGCGAGAAAAAAAACCAACTATGTTCAAGAAAATAGTTTTTTGTGATGTGCCAACGATGTCGATGCAACTCAATTTGAGTCACTACACTTGGCCCTGAAAATGGTCGCCTGGCGGCCGAAATACATATAGGCCAGAAACTTGGAGGAAGTTTTTGTCGACATCGTTGGCATATCACAAAAACTATTTTTCTTGAACAGCGTTGGTTTTTCTTTCTTGTTCAGTCTTTGTTGGAATTCTCCCCATTGTGAGATCTTGCCTCCTCATGGGATTTTGGCCTCATTGTGGGAAGTTTGCCCTAGCACCGGCTAAAACCAACACTTTGTTTGTGACCAGCTGTCGATGAAAAGTTGTTTACCTTGATGAACCTGCTGGTTTCAGGAAATATATTTATTTATATCTTCCAAATTCATAGTCACAGAAAAATTCTAACCTTGATATTGTGGTAGCCCTGTTTGGTTGACCTGGTTGAAATATGATATTTTGGTTATATATTTATATGAAGATTATATATACTATATTTGGTTAAAATCCATGTCAGTTCTCTAAAAATACGTGTAAAAGAAATATTATTTTACTTTTTATTGTGATAGCCTTGCTCTTTAGCTCTGCTTTAAACATTGATTTCATTATGGTATTTCGTATAAATCTTATATACAAAATTTACCTAATTGAAATCCATAGAACCAATTCCTTCTAAATCCTTAATTACTGAAAGATTTTTATTTGTAATTGTGGCACCCCTGTTTAGCTGATTCGGTCTAAATATAATAATATGGTTTTTATATATCTGTTTATTATAAGTATTAAATTTGGTTAAAATTGATGCAGAAAGTTCAACACAAATATGTGTTAAAAGAATTATTTTAATTCTTGTGTTGTGGCAGCCCTGCTCTCTATATCTATACTATAAATCTTGATTTTGATTTTTTATGTTGCATGCCTCCTTTATACAAAATTTCGTTGAAATCGGTTCGCCCAATTACTTCCAAATTCATAATTACCGAAAAGTTTAACTTTGCAATTGTAGAACCCCTGCTGAGTCGATCCTGTCCAAATATGCCGTTTTGGTAATTAATTTATGTGTATATTCTATGTACCAAATTTGGTTGAAATTGGTTTGGCCAATTCTTCCCTGATATATGTGTACGGACACACGGACATCACAAAGATAATAGTGCTTTTCAGCAATGATGAAAAGCACTAAAAAGTCTTATATTGAATAAAAAATGAAGCCATAAAAATGCAAGAATTTCAATTATGTATACAACTTGAAGTTTACGTATAAATTTAATTTACCAAATTTGGTTGAAATTGGTTCAGCCAATTCTTCCCCGATAAATGCCTACAGACAGACGGACATCACTAAAAAGTGTTAAATTGTATAAAAATGAAGCCATAAAAATGCATGAATTGCAATTATGTATACAACTTGAAGTTTACATATAAATTTAATTTAATTTCATTGTTTGATTAGATACATACTATCTCTCTCCTTAGCAAGAAAAAATAATTTAAGTTTCCTAGCTTTTTCACATGGTTAATTTCTAAACAAACTAAAGAAAAAGAATAACTTTTACATACATCAGTTTTATTATCAGAAGCACATCCTATGTTTTGACACATTTCAAGAAACACACTATAAATTAAATTCTCAAATAACTTGAATCCAAGTATCTCTTTTACATGTGAAATGGATAGTGAGGAATCATACGTATTTCTTGGATCTGACTGTCCAAATAAAAAACAGCCAGATTCCATACATCCCAACTCACAAAAAATGGCCCCCTTCCTTTTGATGATCCATAGACTGCTTAGCTCCAATTCCAGTTTCAAAAATTGGATCAGATCATCAAGCAGACTGCCATTTCTATCTGGACATAGTAGATTAACTGATATAAAAGCAGTGGTTGATCTTTTCTAGCTTCTCACTTGATTGATGCCTGCCCATGATGGTATTGCCTGAGATTCTTGTTGAACTTAAGCTGCAAGGTTTTTCCGAGAGACAAATATAAAGTGTCTTTCAAAGTATGTGTTAAACTTAAAAAATTACTATACAATGGGAAAGACAAGGTTCTTAAGATGAACAAAAGTTGGGTATATAGGATTTTGCAACAACTGCACTATTTTTTAATAGCATAAACTGGTAGGAGTTTTAAAACTAGACTATTAGAGCATTTTAACGCTTTCATCAAACAGTTGATTTCCAGCTCCAAAATAGCCTTCTTAACTCTGGACACAATTCTAACTACTAACACTACATTTTTTCAACAAAGGTAAAGAATTTAATTTTTTGGAACAGCTGGAAACAAAATTTTACTGCTAACCAAATGAAAAGATCCTCAATGAGTGTTTGTTCCCTTCATATTCAACTATTCTTACTACCAACCCTCCCGCTGACCTTGATCTTTTCCTATTTCACTTCCCCTCTTTTTTCGTAGTTTCTCCTCTTACTTTGTGTTTGTGATTCGATAATGGTGACTTCTACAGCAGATGTCCTCCTTCCTTCTCACCTGCCATTGGTTTCTCTGCTTGCTAATTAAAGATTAGCCAGTATCTCTTTCCTTCCTCTCTCTTTCACCTTCTCTACCCCTCCCTCACCCTGGTCTATGCATAGCATGCTTCTTGACATAAACTTCTCCTGATGATCTAGGTCGTGCGTCTGATTATGAAACTGTGGTACATAAAAGTTAATATTTTCTTTTATATTGTTTACTAAATAGAATACCACAAAGTTAAGGCCAAGACCAATGATTTTATTAGGTTAATATATGTTAAAAGCGAAAAATTTATCAAATTAAATATATAACATTTAATTTTTTTATTGGTGTCCAGCGAATGGGTGTAGGTATGAAGGTGAATGGCAGAAAGGCTTGATGCATGGCCATGGTCGTTTTTACCATCTAAAAACTGGACAACTGCAAGAAGGTCTTTGGGTAAATGGTATTGGTCGTTGTAGTGAATTCTCCGATATTCAATTCAGACCAAGTGCCATAAATCCTACAAAATTTCCAATTCAAATTGTAAGTAAATTTTAAAATCTACCAAATTTATAGCAGGGAATATTGTAAAACTACAAAGGAGTTTAGTTGGTGGAATCCTAGCTTTCTACAGTAAAATATCCTTAGTTCAATAAAAAAAAACAAGGACTTCAAATTATGTGTGCTGGGGTTTAGGATTTTTTTATATTGAACTAGCAAGGTTTATATTTCGGAAATAGGACGTCATAGAGTGTACGGAGGGCAGGGTTGATGGCCATAGGGACAGGACCTCTAGTATTATTTAAATATGTTTGTCAGACTGGTTACTTTTTCTGTCATTGTAATGATTACTCAGCCTGTGTCTTTGAAGTTTCTTTGGCTTCTCATAAGTATAAGTATGAAGGACATTTAAATTTGACCTAGAATTTATTCTTTGAAAAATCATAGTTGACACAGCAAATTCATGTTAGTCTCTTTTCAAGATACTTTCCTTCCTTCAGAATACTCTTGTTCTAGCATGCCACTTTCAAAGAAATCCTTCAGTTGATGATGACACCACTGCAGGACTGCATATTTCACTTTGTCATTCAACCTGAATTTCTTGCCTCCTAAAGTGCTCTTTCAGCGCTACAAACAGATGGAAGTCACAGGATGACAAATCAGGACTATATAGAGGATGGGGAAAAACGTGCCACCACAGTGCATTCTGTGTATTCACAGTCAGATTGGCTGCATGCGGAAGGGTGCTATCATGGAGAAAACAAACACCACTGGAGAGAAGACCTGGCCACTTCTTTAGAGCTGATTTTAGAGTTTCTGAGGACATTACAGTAGTAATCAGCATTAATTGTGCCACCTTTTTTCAGGAAATATGCATGAATAACATGTTTGGTATAAAACACAGTGGCCATAATCTTGTTTGCTGATGGTAGTCTTGAATTTTGGCAGTAGAGGTGAATTTTTGGTTCTCCACTCCATACTGAAACATTTGCTTATGGGAGTCAAATGGTGAACCCATGTCTTTTTAGTGGTTATGATATTATTCAAAAAGTCATCCCCTTACCTCTCCAAATGTTGATTCAGAACTGCTGAAATTTGAACTCGCATCTCTTTTTGCTCTGGCAGAAACTGTTTGGCCACCCAGCATGTGCTGACTTTATGAATCCTAGGTTTTCATAGTTTATGCTGTCAACACTTCCTACACTGATATGCAGTTCTAATATTAATTCACAAATCGATATTCTTCATTTACTTTGTATGAGCATGTGACATTATTGACTATAGTTGCTGGCTTTGTTTTGTGCTATTGGTTCTCCGTGTGCTCATGACCCTTTACGAATGACTTGCACCATTTGAATACTGAAGACCATGACATGTATAATTCCCCATACTGTGCTTTAAGCCTCTGCTGCATTTCACGCCCTTCATACCTTCCTTATAGAGAAATTTAATGATAATGCATTGTTTCACTGAACTAGACTTGTACATGACTTTTTAGAAGATTATTCAGGAAAAAAGTATTTTGGTTCACCAGGTATTTATGAAGGGCCACGTTGTATATCATTTCTAGCCGTGATTAAGTCCATACCTGGCAACATTTACAGAAAATATTACGGCATGATAACAGATAAAAATATCGTTTTAGATAAACTTAATTTGTAAAATAAACAGTGATGATCTAAAACATAAATAATTGCTTCGGGACTTGTATAGCTACTTGTGCCCTGTATGAACTCTGCAGTCATATTAATTAAGCTGTTGGAGTGTGCCACACACATCGCAAGTATAGATACCCTTCACTGATAGTACTTACTTAAACTTAAGTGCAAGATGGTATTTTAATTAAACAGGATAAATAATAAATGGAATGCATATGTAATAATGATACGTACACTCAACTAGTCCTTTTTCTTCTGTAACTCTTTTTGCCTTGTATATAATGATTTTGATCTATACAGCAAAATCTAACTTCCTCTGTTCTACTATCCATCACTTCACCCTCTAGTTGTGGTCATTTAAGACCAACCTTATGAAGACATGTTTCTCTTATCAAATCAGCTTCAGTTTTTCCTCATTTTCTGCATTCACGGATCATTTTTTGTGGGAGGTGGACCAAAATGACATGCTTCTGCTTGGTTTCTGTGTGTTTTTGTGTATTGAATCGCTTATAACAAATAGCATAGACATATCTTTTCACTTTTGTAGCTATTGTGATCTCAATACACGTGACATTTATACTAGATAAATTATATATAAATGGATAAAATATTTATGACATCTCCATGAATTCTACTGTTCTGTGGCATTAATTGCACTATATAACAAGCTCATTTGGAACTAAAACATCGCAAACGCACCGAAATTGTAATCACTGAGAGCAGTCATGTATTAAAGCATAATAATGAAAATGCATCCTCGGAATTCACATTGCATAATGTATTACTGTATATATTTACAAAATTTTCACTATTAATTATTAATAATATATATTTTATTGCTTTTGTAATGAATGACTGCCAATTATTCCATTTTGGGTATGAGTGTGCTTGTTAGTGCCAGTATTGAGAACAGTAATAATCTTACCTTCGGCATATAAGGCACAGGGTGATTTTGGGGGTAATTTTTTCTGGAAAAAGTGCATCTTATATGCCGAGAAATACAGCATATCAAATCAAGAGGAGCACAATGGCAAATAACTGTACTGAACTTACAGACTCCTTAATGCTGTAAAAAAAGAACTATCAACTACACGATTCTTCACAAAATAAAGTCCAGGTCAAATTTGAAGTTTGTCATTATAGTTTACTTATTTATTGCTTGCTTATTTGTTTCTCCCAACTACCCTTTCCTGTGTATGTTGGATTATCCCTGAAAAATTTGTCTACTGATAGTTAACTTTGTAAGTCATAATGGTGCAAAGCATAAAATTAGTGGAATTTTTGCAGAGTAAATAGCTGCATGGAAAACATGCAAAATAGTGTAAAGCAATATGCACCCAGTCCCCGACTAACACAATAGATGCATTCTTAAAAAATTTCATTTAAGGTGAAATCGTGTTAGTTGGACATGAATTTCTCATAAGAAATAATGTAAATAGGGGGGACACATTCCAGCATCCTAACCTGATTGATATATTTTAAATTTTATTCCTTTATTATGACTATACTCGGGTTAATGCTTTGTTTTATTTATTTATGTATATTTCATATAACTCATTTTTAAAGAAAAGAAACAATGGTAATGCAGATAGTTCATAGCATTGCTTCATTAAGACCTGTATCATGAATGATATCATGTCTTCATTCATTTTTCTCATAGGGCTTAAGTACATCTAGTTTTTGCTCTAGCAATATAACTTTTCTGGGTTTCTTACTCCCATTACCACACTTCTGGTCCTACCACTCATGATTTTACTCTGAGAGTGAATGTACTGTAAAGTTATGCAAATTAATAATGTAAATCACGAGATCACTGGAGTTCCGAGATGAATGTGTTAGCAGCATGACAGCAGACAAAGACTTGTCACTCACCGGTAAGGGTTTGGCGACACCGCATAATTTATCCTCTCTTCCCCTCCTCTCACATTATCATCAAGTTTCCCTCTCACCGCATTAGCTCTTGCTTCCCGATTTTACTGTCTCTCTCTCAACCAAGCATCCCACAAGAGCGAGCCAAACATGTCCAAACTTGTTTCCGCCTTCTAGACCTTTCCGCGATCGTAGAGAAATCATTAAACTGAACGACCAGTTGTGTTAGTCAAAAACCAGCCGTACTTTAAAAGCTGTGTTAAATCAATTCGTGTTAGTCGGGGATTGAAGGTATGTATATAAACTACAGGCATTTTCATTTTTACTTTCTCCATACATAGTATAGGGGAAAGTATTGTTTTCATGAAAAAAATCAATTTTGAGATTTCAATGGAAATATACTTTTTGAGATCCCCTGAACACGTTTTGACCATTTTCTCGATGATGTCTGTATGTGACAGTATTTTTTGTGGGTGCTCTAACTCAAAAACTATTAATCAGGTCAACGCAAAATTTTATATTTAACATTTTTATGAGTCACAATAACTGCTTAGTTTTAGGTAAAAATTGGTCAACCGGTTAGTGGGTGTTTACTTTTTTTACTTATCTGTTTTTTTACTTTCTCCATATGTAGTAGTATAGGGGAAAGTATTGTTTTCATGAAAAAAATCAACTTCGAGATTTCAACGGAAATACACGTTCGGAGGTCCCATGAACATGTTTTGACCATTTTCTTAATGTTGTCTGTGTATGTGATAGGTTTTTTGTGGGTGCTCTAACTCAAAAACTATTAATCAGATCAATGCAAAATTTTATATTTATCATTTTTATAAAAGTCACAAGAACTGATTAGTTTTTGGTAAAAATTGGTCGACCGGAAGTGGGTATTTACACTTGTCATTTATCCGCTATTTTGAAAAATTTGCTGTAATATTTGATAAATGTAAAAATGTATTGAAATATAAGTTGTAGGAAATTTAATTTTCTACCTTTTCCCATATAATGTTATAATGTTTAAGAGATATCTTATATTTTTAGCTGCCACCACCACGCCTTCTACAGACTCTTGTTAACAATTGACAGTTACATCTTAGTAATGCTCCTTTTTCTTTTCTTAATTGATGGAGCTTTGTGGCTATATCCAATATCAGAAGGTTATGGTTTGAGTTTATTTCTGTTCTTTGTAAAGTCTAAAAATCTTCTGTTCCTTAAAATATTTATTATCATGTAATCTATTTGGAATTTTTAGAAATAATATAGGTATGGAGAAAGTCATGTGGTGGCCACATCAGATTTTTTTATTGTATGTTGAAAATTATAATCCATACTTTGCAAACCAATTACATGCAGTTTTTTCACAAATTCTCTCATATGAAGGTTGAGCTGATAGACAGTACTGATGTACTTCGCCAAGCAGAGGTGATAATCAAGGATTAGGGGAGTTCAGCTTTAAGAAATGTTAACTTTTGAAGGTTCGAAATAATGGAAGAATAATTTTTTACAATATCCTTTATTATTGCTTATAAGTTCACATTCCAATCCAGCAGTATGCAATGGTAAGTGATCAAAAATGGATCCCTTCCAGCCTTTTATACAAGTTACCTTGGATAATTTAAGAAAAAAACATTTCATGTTCACACATTTATTTATAACAAACTATTTACCACACATTTTGACAATATTAAATGAAAGCTTTTGTGCCAAAAAACCAAATTAAAAAACAAATAATTTTCAGGCTTCTTAAAAATTAAGAAACATTCACACAACAATATAATAAAATAGGTGATTTTTTATCATTTAACATAATCATTAATAAAACCTCGGCATGGCACTAATATAAGGATGCCTTAAATCAAAGGTTAGCTAACATTCCAAATTTAATTCTTGTGAACCAGGCATTGGCAAAGAAATATGAAAAATACGTTTCCCTAGAACAGCAACGAGACTCATCAAAGTCTCAATTAAACCTCACTCTATGGCACATGATCCCATGGTGTCAAAGTTATTCTTTCCTATCATTTACCGAAGAGTTAACAAAAGTAATACAATTATTTATAATATTGTTTAAAATTCAACATATGGAAGACCAATAGTGGAAAGGGAAAACATACTTGAAGCCATTTTAATTATCTTTGGGCCTGAGTTAATGAGTTAGCATCTGAGAATATGAAAAGTTTTCAGTGAACAGACATTTGAGGTTGTATCTGGCAATGGATACTCGAGTTTCTAAATCACTTAATTAGAAACATTGGAAGCTTTACAATGAAAACTTCAACTCCATTTTTCATGCAGTGCACAGTCCAACAACAATATTTAGCTATTAGTATGAAGTATAAGAGAAGAAATTAATAAATACATTGTCATTTCATATAATTAGAGATTCAAATAAAAATTTTAATGCATTTCAAAAATAAATAAAACAAAAACATCAAAGATTAGTCTAAAAGGTAAATTTCCATAGCAACAGGTTCAAATTCAAATTTGTCTATTAACTGAAGCCAAAATATGCAGAATAAAAAGATATGTAATAAATTTGCTGCTTTGGCATCAGTAATTTCACACTAACTAGTGATTTCTAATTCAGAGATAATAATAAACAATGTAATAATTACATCAAATTGCCGTTCCAATAAAATGTCTTTTGTACCTGTGCTATAGTTTATAAATTATAAATTTACATCAGTAATCATAATTCAATGTACACATAAATATCAGTTAAGTTAAATGCCTCATAATTTTAATATTCACCATCATTGTATTTAACTTAATCATATTATATCACATTACAATGAACAATCACATCAGTCCTTTTACATGGGTCATATCTTTTTCAAAACAATTTTATTACTTATTCTCCAACTTATGATTTAACTAAGGAGTGTTTATTTTTCATAAAATTTTAATTATTCCAGACAAATACTTTTTAACAATTATTTCTTGAAAGACATCAAATTTGTCTCAAGGATATATATTTTGGTATCAGTTATAGCTATATCCATGCCAGCTATTACTGGAATTATGCATTTTATTTATAACTTAAATTATGTTAATCTTGCCAGTTTGGGGCTTACCCAGCATAAAAAGTACTGACTAATTTATTCAAATCCACATGTAATCAAAGGAAGGGTCTCAGAATATTCAGGTACAGTCATCTGCATTCCATATATGCTTACTTATCAATGTTTATGGTAAACGAATTAATTTTAAAATTTACTAAAAATTCATTGAAAAAGTTCAATTTGTGAAACGATGCTGCTAAAAATAATAACTACCAAGTAAAACTTGCCAATGGCAACAATACTGAAGATGCTTTGGCCTTTCTTAGAGAGAATGCCAAAGACTATATTTGTCTTTTACTTTGTACGTAAAATAATCCATGGCTTAAAAAACATCCTCATTTACAAAATCTACCCAGTCTTGTAATATAATAGAGGCAGATATCCAGTATTTCCATTTCATAGACATTCAGATATGGCAGAGAGCCAAAGCATTTGGATTACCTCAAAAATGACACAGTAAGCTCAGAACACTTCAATAATTCTTCTTGACAGGATATTGTACAAAAATAAATGTAATTAATGATTGATTGGAAGCTTATAAAACATACCTCCAACAAAAGTATACCACAGATTTACAGTTTCAATTTAATTAAGTATGGGTCATTTACTCACATATTATAGCACAAAAGTAAATATGAGAGCTAAACCCAACAATGGTTTCTTCAACTTGTCCAATTTGGAATTTATTGTCTTCGAAATAACAAGGATCCTCACTGGAAGCTCTGCTTTTGAATAATTCATTAGAAAAGTATTAAAAACTGGCAAGAAATTTGCACAAATAATCATAATTGATTTTCCAGTTTGAATAACAAATAAAGATGTCATCCCATTTCTCTCAGACTATTTGTACTCCTCCACCCAAAAGACCAGCTCCGAGGCCATTCGTGCCTTGTCCACCACCACCTCTGCCTTCAGTATCACTTGCTTCTATGCGCTCTTTCAGCAACTCCAGTTCTCGTAGGCCATGAGCAGTCACTTCATACTTATGAGCTACCAGTGTGCGGTAAAAGTGCACGGCAAAAGCCAGAAAAACTACCAGAACTGGCACAAGAACTATACATGCTGACCATGCAGCATACTTGGAGAAATCGTAAAACTTAACCCAACATAGGATAGCAATTTCACAGAGGAAGAGTAGCAGACCTAAGAGGGTGGAAAATGCCCACGCAGTTTCAATATACCAATGTAATCTCTCATGTGGTGATTCATGAACAAGGCTGATGGAATGCAAATTGCAAACTGCATCTATATTTGGTAAGATGCATGTGCTGATCATCAACGCCAGCATGTGAACAGCAACTAAAAGGGTTGTACAAACAGCAAATGCTATTAACATTTCTTGTGGCACTTTGGTTTTCTCATTTAACTGGACTTCTACCATTGCAACCTGTTAGAGTAAGCACTTAGTGAATCAACAGTACAATACACAAAGAATTTGAAAAGTAATATTTTGTAAAGTAGAATAAGAATAATTTATATTGCATTTAAAATAATATTAAAAATAAAAATTACCACCATGATGTTTTTTATATCAAATAGTAAAGTCCCTCTTACAATTAGATCTACTAAGAGCAATAAAGCATTCCCTAAATACCATAAAAATTTAAAGATTTTAAATAAATTCTCAATTAAAAAACTGTAGAAGCCAAGGAATTAGAGCTCACCATTGCAAAACCAGAGAGCAAAGCTGATGTTTTACTGGAAGCTTTTAACTTAGCACGACTGAGTTGCAGCTTTCTCCAGGAAAGATATCCTGGAGTATGAAGGCCATCGCCTGCTTGAGACATTCTTACCTAAAATATCCAGAGAGTCTTATCATAAATTTACTCATTTAAAAAAAAATTGAATGAAAAACTAACTTAAAAAATGTTTTTGAGTTTTCATATCTTAAATCGATCAGTATTTCTTTTAGAGAAGATTGGCTGCATTTACCATTTTCATTAATATGAGAAATAAAAATTAGTCCAACTTCTGAATCTATATTATTTAATTTAAACTTTAAAATATGTTTACATGAATTGAAAGTTTGTTGTGGTAAGAATTAACTAGTCCTTTCCTGCAAAATTTGCTCATTAAAGTTAAAATGTTGATTATTTCAATTTAGAGATACTGATACTTATGTGTACATTAGTTTCATATGGTCTGCTAATTTTATTTAAGAAATATCACAACTGGTAGTAGTATTTAAAACAACTTTCATGCAACAATATGTTATGGATACATAATAAGTAAAACAATATTTAAAAGAAATATCATTTCATCTTTTATATTGACATCTTTAGCATAATGAAAATGTAAAAATATATGTCTTGAATTATGGTGTGCTAGTCTGTTTCAACATTTTGCATATTATTTCAGTCTGAATCTGTCACAGAGAAATTACAAAGTTTGATATGTGGTGTATTTTATCCAATAAAAGCTGCAGTAAGCTCGCTGGAAAAAATACATGGCCAACCAAACCGTTCATCAATTCAAGAGGCAAAGGAAAAATTTGGAAATACAGTAAGTTCCTAATGAAGCTAAGTCAGATAATAAATATGTAGGATAATAGGTGAACCACCAAAGGTTAAAAAACTGTTGCCATATTCACATACAGATATGCTATATTCAAATCAAATCCTGTAATTCTACATCAGGTGTAGATAGGAAAAGTTGACGAGTCTCAATTGTAACTTGTGGTTTTTTAGGATTGAGAGTAATGGGTACGCTGGTGCTATCACCATCTTTTAAAGATGAATTATAAACCTGAAACAACAGTGAGCCTCTCATTCACTCACACAAACATGAAAAAATTGAAATAAAAGAAAATCATTTAAAAATCAGTTACAACACAAATTGAGGAGACAAAGATTTTTTTTAGCAATTATTATAACTACACCACCTTTTTGAACTTTGCGAATAATTGGTTCCAGAAAACTGATGCAAATTGCAAATTCACAAAGTGCAAATCCTATTTTCCAATAAGATGCCATGTTATTACGAGAGAGTGGTTCCCAGCCAACCTAAAAAATTCACTTTTTTATCATAAATAATGCAGTTGAACAGAAAATAAAAGAAAACGTAACCGCAAATGAAAAACCTAGCATTATAAAATGAAAATAATACTTTTAATTACCTTAAAATGCGTAATAGCAAATGAAAACCCAGCATAAGAAAGCGATTACACTTCTTTCCGCACTTTTACAGTTTACCTTGACACAATTTCGCATGCAATTTTTGATCTTCTTTTGTTCATTCTAAGGAAATGGCTTCATTTACATCAAACTATTGAAATGAAATGTTGAGTACATCATGCACAAATGTTTCCCTGGATTCTGCAACAAACATTTCCAAGCCTTACAAAAACACTAGCATTAAAAAGTGGTTCCATTTCTTTACTAATTACGATATAAATGCATAGCAGAAAATCAAAACCTAGCGTAATAAAGTTATAACATTTCTTTTAGTAATCGCGGTCAAAATAGGCGGCAGAAAATCTTACGTTACAAGATGATAGCAATTCTTAGATTTACATTAAAAATTCATAATAAACAATGAAAACCTAACAAAACAACTGTTCCTTAAATTACATTCAAAATACAATGGTAATAGCATTAAATATTTTGGTCAAAAATCAGCAACCTCATATGCGAAGAACGAATATTTTCAATGTCATACTCGTAAAAGTTGTGAAAAACTAAATGCACAGGATGCTTTTCCATTATTCAATAATTTCTAATTTGGCTGCTAGATGCCAGCAACTTAGAGTTATCGAAAATGGCGCCATTGGTAGTGAGGTTTAAACTGGGCTGCAAAAGAATTAAGTCTATGATTATCACGTTTGTTTACTTTGAAAACTGTCACTGGCGAGCATTATAAATATAATAATAATGTCCATTTCTAGGGTGCTAAAGTTTAAAATGAACTTCGAAAAAAAGTAGAGGGAGTTCACGCTTGTAGGCATCATAAAAGCATGATGCGAAATGCAAGTAATATGCACAAAACACAAGTAATGATCATAAAAAATTTTGTCAAGAGTTCCAAATTTGCGAACTGCAAGCATGCGAAGTTCAAAAAGGTGGTGTATTATTACAAACAAGGTTGGTCCATGTGAGGATTTAATGCCATCAAATCAACTTCAAAATCGATGTTGAACAATATCACAACTTTGAACAATACCATTAATTTGACTGGAGTTTAACAGCATCACTGGCAATAGAAGAATATTTTTGAAGGTGCTGACCTTAGAGAGGTCATCTGTATCTTTGTCAAGAATATATGCATAAAATCTTAACACAAATCACTCTGAAAAGCCAACACTCCAACCAATTCACAAAGGAGACATGAATGTAAATGGTAGAAAGACTCTTGGTAAAGTCATTTTTCTAGAACAAAATAAATCAAGAATCTGAGTGGGGAGCATAATTTACCTAATTGAAGATGTCCTTAAACACTTCAAAAACTCAAATTTTTACAAAAGAGATTATTTCAAATGCATTTTTATGATTTCACAAATTAATTCCAAAAAAAATAACATCGACTCTGACTTGTATTACAAACAGAGCTGACAAACGAAAAAAAACGAGCCGTTACGTTTTTCGTTTAAAGCAATTTCGTTTTTCATTACGTTTTCTGTTACTCTAAAATCTACATTTCGTTTTCCGCTATGTTTAATGTTATAATGAAATAATTCGGTAAAAAATAATTGTGTAGTTAGGTACCCTTTTTTCGTTCAGAGGTTACATATACACCTTAAATACGTGCTTCTAATTTAGAATACTAATTTATAGGCACTTCTAAATATATGCTGCAGATCAGGAACATTTCTAAGATTTCAAAGTATTTGGCACATTTTTTGTTTTTGATGATCATGTATGAAAATTCGGATTTTCCTATTCAAAATTTTATATTCAAGTTAATAAACTCAAAACACATTTAAAACTAAAACATTAGTGTTGTAACGGTTATGCCTTATATTAGAATTTTTTATAGGCAACACAAAAAGTACACTGAGAACCCAGGGTCCCGTAATTAAAGATGATAAAAGGAACCTGTCGATCGGTTGCACCAACTGTAACTTGGAGAACCTAAAACCTAAAATTTGGTAGAATGATTGGTCCTCATATAAAACTAAAGAGAATTATCCAAATTCCAATATTTGTCCTCTTTAGGGCTAATTTTTGATATCGTTCTTTCTTTTCATATCCCCCATAAGAAATACATGGAAATTATGCATGGGTTTACAACATTACATTTCAAGATTAGTCAGATTTGAGATATTAATCTGGGAATAGCTTTATTTTGTATTTGAAAGAAGACAAAATTTAAAACCACTAAAAATGACCATGAATGAAGGTAATTTTTTGGATAAAATATAAAATTTTGGAATCTTGAACAATAAGGGTATTCAATTGCTGTTGTGACGAAAAGAATACTATTAAATTTTAATTAATAGCAAAATAATTGTGAAATCTTTAATTTAATGCTTCCAGTGGGATCGGACTACATTCATATGAATTTTTTAGTTTGTAATCTATTTCTAACACAGTTGATAAAAATGAAGAGCCAATTTAAAAATTCTTTAATTTCAGTTTATCATTTTGAAAAGACATGCTCGATAGATATGAATAAAAATTTTTAGGATCAGAATATATATAATATTTAATAAAATGAGGATAAGGATATTGTCGTGTAGCGCCGCAACCTCACCATAAATCGCGAATCCCAACGCTATCTCTCTTCGCTTTCACCAGTGCGCTCATGATCTCTTGATCACTCACCCCGTTTAAGCAACAGAATGGTCTCTCTTGCTCCCGCTATAACTAAAAGACGTTCAATATTGTCGCGAACACCATATCTCAACGTCACGTGTAATATACTTTATACATTAGTTCTTAATACTTATTTTATTTTGCATTTGAATAGAAATACATGTTAAAATTGAAACATCTTCTTCTAAAATAGCTAGCTCATACTTGCGCTTGCATACGTGGAATTTGAATAAATACATTTGATAAGCAAAATTCTATGATAAAAATTGAAATCATTTCTTTTCGCAAAAAAGAGTACAAATCCTGCGCCAATAGTATGATTCCCTTCTTTTAACACTTAAAGAAAAAGGCACTGGTGGATTTCGCATTTCTTATGTAAACTGAATAAGATGAAAATTTCTGGAATCGAACTCGCTGCTTCAAATATCAGAAAAAAAACTTTCCTCGGTGGGGCATCCCTAGTGGTCCAAGTTATTTACCAAATACCATGAAAATCGGTCAAACAGACTGAACGAGGAAACAATAATTCTGGAAAGAACAGTAAAATGCACAATTCAATGCTTTTTCAGAGCATTATTTTGATGCTAGCTTTGAAAACTATAATGACTAAAATTGTCCTTAATTACAGCAAGAACAAGAAATATGAAAAAGTTTGAAATAAAAAACGGGATGGAGGAATGGGCAGAAAGACACAGGAAATGGATAGGAGAAGAGAGGGTGAAAGGGTGAGCATGGGGAGGGAAGCAGACAAGTGTAATGTAAACTGAGGGAGGAATACGTGTGGGTTAGAGAGAAACGGAAAATGAGCAGAAGCATAAAAGTTTAGACATTGTATTGGGTTTCATAAAATAGAATTAAAATAAAAATTAGATTAAAATTTATGAGCACTAGTTTGCAAATAAGGGAAAATAAAATAACATTCCATTAGGTGCTGCTGAGTTTATCCTAATTCATTATAAAACAGATACTCCCTTCCTATGCAGATGGTGGACAATGATGTCTTCAAAATCGAACCCAGTACCAAATGGTATATAAAACGGCATTTTTAAATATAATGATGAAGAAAGCCACTACACTAAATTACTTGCCTTTAATTAATACTAAACAAATTATAAACTTAAAATATGTATGAAAATGGGACTTATTTCTTCAACACCGAATGAACTTCGTTTCTCTTACGACTGGTGAAAAGTCTTCCTGTGACTGTCTTCAGTAATTTGAAATAAACTGAAATTGTATTAAGCCCTGATTAGTCTTCATTTCCAGGGAACAATAACTATCCACTGTTAGTGTAAATATCCCATAATAATAAAATATATGAAGTGAAGCAGTACTGACCACTAACGAACGATGACAACACTTTCGAATTGTAGATTCACTTCCACCTTTCTCAAACACCTTAAGTTAGACTGACGAACAGTGGATAGAATTCGAGATTGAAGAGGATGATGGGATTGGAACTTGCAGAGCATTGACCTTTAAAAGAGGAAAAACCCACTACGGTGTAATACCTAAAAGAATGTTTTCGAAGTACGAGGCACTGTGAGGGAGGATAGGGAATGGTAGAAGTCCTTAACTACAAGCGTTACATTTATTCCTCATTCTCCACACTCCTTATCTTGTGCTTCCTGGAGAAGGATTAACACCAGGGAACCATTCTTTTCACAAATGGAAGGAAAACCCAAAGAACAATCAGTAGTGGTCAGGATAGGGTTTCTTTCGCAACAAGGCGGCAAAACTGCCCCAGCAGGGGACAAGCAAGATCGGGGAAAGAGATTTTAGGCCACTTTCCCTTGCTCAAGACATGCCACCTAGGACGAATGTCACTAGAACATAATCCTTTACTGTCTGTTAACGAAATAATGAAATTTATTTTTTTGTTTTTGTTACATTTTCCATTACAGCTATTTGAAAAATTTCGTTAATGTTTTTTGTTAAGTTAATCCAAAATAACTCTGTTATTTCGCATAACTTTTTCCAGCACTGATTACACAATTCAGTCATGAGAGTTCACCAAGTAAATACAGTGTAACCATGATAGAACGAATACGGTCTATATAACAAGAGCTTCATTATGGCAGGCAAAAACAGACATCGTCAATTTCTTAACATTACATATACAGAAACATAAAGTACAACACGAGGACTTTTGTAGCAACTTCACCATAATGAGTGTATCCTAAGTTGCTTCGGCTTTTTTCCTGAAGCTATTTATAGCTTGCAGTCTGTACACCGCCCTTAGGTGAAGGTCACATGAGCTATATTTTAAGTCCAAGTTGAAGGCGGAGTCTCACGATGCCTGACTACTACTTATAGTGTGTTCCACCTCTAGAAGTTGTCATGATTATTGTGATACTGCCAAAATAGAACGAGCTGGTTACAATGAGGGCTCTCGTTTCAAGTTGGGACAAAGTTCCATCGCAACAAATTGCTGTTTGCTTTTGACATGCAGGATTTTTGAAGGAAGACAATACGAACAAGTGACACTATGGATCCTGACGTCAACTTGCAATAAAATGAACCAGAAAGATGGGATCAAGTTGTGCATCGTCTAAGCCCTCAGTGCCCATTCCAAGACTATGTAGATGCTGAGGAGATACTGCCTGGGTGTGAGGAGCTGTCCGAGGACAATATCATAGAAAATATAAAGACAGAGACAAAAGACGAGTCAAGTTCAGATGAAGACGAGGAAGTGGTCACACATCCACCTGTCTGTAGTTCTTCAAGCATGGGAAGTGCTAAATAACGTCTCCCAATCAAGTGGTACTTCAATGACAGAACACTTTCAGAAATTCTGTGATGTGGAGAAATTTGCACCACCGACAATGGTGATAAAACTTAAGCAGATGCACATTGGCTCTTTCTTTCCCAAAGTGGCATAAATGCTTATGCAGAAGTGTAGTGTTTTCTTGTATACACAGTACATTTTTTATAGTTATTAATCTTGTAAAAATCCAAAAAACTGATTGTTTCCCTTGTTTAATTAGTAATGCTCATTCAAAACATTATCTGCCATAAAATAAACACAAGCAAACATTTCGTTTTGCATGTGTACACATTTGTGGCAAAAGTATTGAAGCCATTTTTGCAATGCTGATGTTAGTGACTAGAACATCACGAGACGAGACTTGTGAAACAAGTGGAACCTTGTATGCGTGGGAAAGCTGTAACTACAAATACCATGGCTCCCACCAAGGTTTTTTATGAAAAGGCTTATTTTTATTTCAAGTGTAGCAACCCAAATGGATTCACGTAATTTGGTTTGCAATATTATTTATAGAATTTTCCTGAATTGTATAAACTCTCGCTATATCGAGGTTGCACTGTATAAAATTGGTATGTATCTGTAGGGAAGTTTAATTTGGTGGAAAGATGTTCTCTGACCCTCCTCTCATGAGCACCAATAAAAGTCATGAAAAGCAGATAAGGGATATCAGAGGATATATATTTACAAGAATATTCACTACCATGTTGGCTCTTCTACTTTTAAGTATTCATAAGAGTAAAAGTGATATTGGCTTAAATTAAGAAACAATTTTTTTGAGTTATCAAAACTTTCCTCAGCAATAAAAAAGATTATATATAAAACATTAACAAAAAAGTTATGATGACACATCAGCATTATAGCTTGCAACTCTAGATTTTAATCTTTTTAAAGATATCTTTGAAGTGGGCCATCCTTAAACATCACGAGTTAAAAACTGCGGAAGTGAGTGCTGTATTTACATAGAAAATATGAAACTATATTATCTATGGGCCCACTGTTATTAAGAACCACTATTTTTTTCTTAGGTGAATGACTGTTACCTTTCTTAGAGGATGAGAAAAATATTTTTTAAAGCAAATGGAGATGAAGAATAAAACCATTACCACTGATATATCAATATGAAATTGAACAAGGCATGAAATGCAAAGCTTCTGATACGTCAAGATAATAAATATGGATGATTTATCCTGCTGACATACTTACATTAATGCTTGAAAAATAAATTTACTCTGAATTCACCTCATATTTTACAAAGGTTATCTTTGGATTTTTGATTTTTTTTGTAAAATAAAGTCATAGAGAGGCGGCTAATAATGGCAGAAACATTTATAACAAGATGGAAAAGTGTACTCCATAAATGGAATACACAAGAGATTTTAAAGGCATCATTTATAGAGAATACACATTAAACTACATCGAAAGATTTGGCAGATCTTGAATTTTTAACTCGGAAACTATAAGTCATAATTATGTGGTCTCATGGACTTTTATATTGTAAATGATGTCTTCTATCTGAATAAATTTTTAATCTATACCTCACAGATCATACATGAGCATGGGAGAGAAAAATACGGATTTTTAATTGTTGTTTGCCAATAGAACCGCCTTAGCAATTGATGTAAACAAAATAAGTGATGTTATGATTAGGACTTTTTCGAATTTATACCTCTGAAACTATAAGCCGTAATTATATGGTCTCACAGACTTTTTGTGGCAAATCTTGTCCTCGATCCAAATAAAATTTTTAATCAATACCTTACAGATCATATAAGAACTACAGAGTGAAAAATATGGTATTTAATTGTTGCTTGATGGATGCCATTTAACAAGACAAGAATAAGTTTATTTAAGTTCTTATATAAAATGGAAGTTCTAATTGACTGATGCAGTTCAAAATCACAGTTGGGCGATACATTTTAATAAGGATCACTTGTATCTAATTTAATTAAAATCCGTCTGGTGGTTTAGGAGACGAAAGTTGTGACAGATGGTCGAGATGTGCTCATAAGGTATTCCGCTACTACCACTTCACGATAAAGAATGCCTAATTCAAGTGTAATTGGAAATTTTACCATTATCCATATGAGTAAATAAAGGAAAGTTGTCCTAAAATTCCGTAAGAATGATAGCTGCTCAAAGATCTAAAATAAAAATTTTAACTTTTGTGACCTACAACACTATAATCTAAAGCAGTGACTCTTAATCCTTGATTCAAAATGCAAAATTGGGTTGCAAAGCAATTTTGAGTGATTAGCTAAGGGCCTTCAAAGGCAATATGGATTGGAAGCTTTAAAGCAACCATGCATGAAAAATCAACATATCTGTGTATATTGGTAAGTTAATAGCAGTACAGAGTATCCTGCTTTGTTTGACTGCAATTGACTATTTGTGCATTTTTGTTAGACTAGGGCCAGTTTTAGTCTGCTCAGTATAATCGAGCGTTACAATGGCCATGAAGCTACCCTTGTAGTCTTATTCAGCAAGAAAGTATAACTATCTCAATTACTTACATACTTATTTAATCATTTAATTATCATTTATTACAAGTGAATTTTTTTAAAGATATGGGTTGCTGCAACCAGAATTCGATTCAATAGAGAACTATGAAGCTAAAAGAGAACCGCTTAGATTCAACTTAAAGTGAATCTCCACTAAAGATGGCTGTATTGCAGCACAATTGCACACATGATTTTTCATTATCTTGCCATGTATATTGGAGATACCGAAGATAAGTAATTTTTGCAATTTTTGATTTTGAAGATCTTATTTTTTTTAATTTTTGAACCAGAATTTTGGTTAAGAACCACTGGCTTAAAAGATCCCAATCTATGGCTTGCAGATTAGCTATATGTGGTATGAGTAGGTGATTAATAAAAAGATATTAAAAGCTAGCAGCTATTGTGATGGGTAGGACTTAACTCGTGCTCCTGATGGGATAGTAGCTGAAAACCAATAACAAACTCAAACAAAAGAAATATAATTGACTGTGATTATATTCTGGTTTGTTGTGAGGTCCTTGAAAGTGAAAAGGTTGCGAACTTCTGCCTTTCACAAAATGTCGCAAAATATCATATTGAGGGCCAGAAAGATAGATTTTTGATCAAACATTTTAATAAAAAATAAACCTTTAAGGTACAGAAATAACATCAGTCTATAGCATGGCCAATCAAAGTGTGGTATCAGTACCAAAAGTGTTACCAGATGACTCCCAAAGGGGTACAATAAAATTGATTTTGCTTGTACGATGGCAAGTTTATTAGATTACGAAAAGGGATAGTGGTACTAAGGAGTTGATCAAACTAAGGGGTACATGGAAAAAAAAGTTTGAATGTCACTGATCTAAAGAAATGAGTCTGGGGAAAATGAATAGATTAGTCTTAACAAATTAAGAATCCAAACTAAACACGAGGCAATTAGCAATGAGTATTAGCATTAGCCGTTATATTTGGCCATTTTGTAGATATTTATTGATACTTCTAATGTGCTAACTACAAAAAACATTTAAGCTTTTTGTTGGAAAATGTTTTCCATCGACAAATATCTATCTCTATTCCAAATATTAAAGTGCTTCAATCAATATTATTAGTAAAAATTGCAAATCAAATGAAAATATTAGCGTTGTAGGTCTTAGCAATGCGCAACATACCAACTAAAAATCTGCCTTCCAAAGGTGATGCCCAATCAGACTCGGGAGTGACGATGTCTTTTCAGGAGATATCTTGCAACAATGTAAACATTTTAATGGTGCCCATGGAGGTAATACATGTGAAGTAAAAATAACAAAGTTGGCAAGCAAAAAAAGTTGGAAGAGGATTTGTGCTCATTATGTACATTATTTACAAAATGGGCTCTAAGCAATAAATAAAGTGCAAAAGGTTTTTTAAAACCAATAATGAAGTCGAGACCATCTGCTCAGCTAGAAAAAATATGAAAGCAAAAATAATAAAGCAAGAAGAAAATATCAACCTCCAAAGATATTTTTATAAATAAAAGGTGCAATGCAACAAAGCTGCATGGCTGATATTTGATGCAGTATGAAAATAATATGGAATTTTAAGGAATTTAATGAAGTTTACAGCAACAGGAAACCTCTGTTAGGTATTTACCTTACCTGATTATAAGGGAAAGGGCTGTCGTTCCAGACAAAATCGTTACCAACAGGGAATTGGTGAATTAAGTTCCCAGCAGGAGCGTACACAGTCCGCCGCCCTGAGCTAGCTGACCACGTGGACATGTGAGCCTGTGTACCATAAAAACATATTTGTTTGTTTGCATGTTTTTCTGGCTAATCAGTCTCTTGGACTATTAGAGCCATAACTACTTCCACACCAGACATACACAGAAGGGAGGAGGGAAACCCGGTGCCAGCATTAGCCTATTCTTTATGAAGTGTGCCAACTGCTTAACGTTAAACCCTTCCGAAGGATAGAACTCTGACTTGTGCAGTTTCCTCAAACCACACAAGTAGAAGATGGGATGATCCCAGGTTGAAAAATCCAACCTCCGCCAGATTTGAACCCGGGAATGCAGTGTGGAAGACTAATGCTCAAGCCACTCCACCACCTCAACTCCCCATAAAAACATTCTACTAGCATGACATGTATGCATATTTGTTAGAAAGCAAGACTAAGAAAATAATTCTAAAGATTATTACAAAGACTGAGGGTGTAGAAAGAGAAAAAAATATGGTGTTAACAATCTTCGAACATAAAATAACAACATGAATAATTAAGGCTCTTTAAAACTGGTCAGACACCTAAATATATTTATTACACAAAATAAAAATGCAACAATAGTTATTAATACACCTAAATGTGATTGTGAAATGCATAAGTTTTCTTGAAGCATGCAGCAATTGTTATATAAGCACGATTGAAATTTTTTCAGACAACTCTATACTTTCATTAAAAATCTGATTTAACAATGCTCTGATATACAATGTCATTACAAGAAATGTATCATTAAACGGTTACCAGAATTATGCAAGCTGATGCAAGAATATATTTCAGTTTGCTTTCTAAGTTGAATTGAAAACCAAAAGATTAAACAAAAAACTAAATTTTAAAAGTGAAATTAAAAGAAATATTTTGTCGCTGGAAAATTGACTAAAATTAGCGCCAGATCAAAAATCAGAATTGATTTGATTCTTATTGTCTGATGCAGTTGCATTACAGTAAAACCAAAAAGAATATACGATTCACTTGGGTATGTAACAATGCTAAAATTAACTAAAATGTCGACGTGCATACTAAATATAATGCATAAAATCTACGTTATTTATATTAAAACTAAAGTTATTAAAACAATGTAATGCGAAATATGAAAATGTTAAGTGCTTCAATCATTGAAGTTATGCTTGGAATAATGTCAAATAGAATCAAACGAAATGCAGAAGAAAAAGTCCTACGGTACGAATCTTGACAGGCGACATCTAATCTCTACAGCAAATGCGTGATACGTAAAATCCAATTGATATATTATGATGATTATGTATAGTTGAGGTTCAACTGATTATTATAACTATTAACGATGCGAAGAATACATTCTAAAGTGAGTATACCCAAGTAACTTTTATTTTGAATTAATTAAATAGCATGCATGAAAGAACGATAAACTTATTTAATATATACTTGACTCTGGAGAGAAAACTCTCTCTATGAGATGTATTATTTACTTACGTCTTTCCTTGACTAATAGTTTGAAACTGAGATGAACGTCACTGGTAGCAGTTGATGCTCTAATTCACTTTTAATATTTGATCATAGTATCGCAATCGAGGCATGCGATTACAGCTGCCCCTTACAAACCGGTATCTAATATAAAGACAAGACGAAAATTCGTTTTCCTGGTGTAATTACACGAGTAAAATTAGGTCATGACCTCACAACATGTCAATCTTCTCATGTCAACGTGACGCAAACAAATGAGAAACGAAAGTGACGAAAAGAGACGTAAATCAGTGAGTGAATTTTCATATCTATGGTACTTTACAACATAGGGTAATGTAATAATAAATTTTCGCGTTTTTTCCCCGAGATATAACTTGATATTTAACGTACATATATACTTATAAACGCATTACTAAATCTGGATTATTCCTGTATTTTTCAATTGGATATCTAATCGTATAGAATTGGGACGATGAAAATGCAATTAAAGCAAAGGAAGAGAAAGGCTTCTCAAATTTAGTCGTACCCATGATAAATTATGAAGCCAAGACTATGGTAAATAACCAATCCTATTCTGTTTTTGCAACTTATAACTTAAGTGATATAAGGTATCTTGTGATCGAAATGATTAAAATTACATTTGCTACGGTTTTATGTAATAGTTTCAAATGTTATTTGACAGTTGAAAAAATACCGAGAAAATTTAATACTATAATACGAAGAGAAATTTATATTATTCGTATCGTGGTTAAAGTCACGCTCAAACGTAATAAATCGTTTAATGTTAACTTTTGACAAAATTATCATATTATGAGATTGCGATCGGAAATGATTTGGACCGAAGAACAGCTTAAATGATATGCAAGAGTAATAATGGAAAGGTCAATTGCGATACCCAAGGCTGTTAATAGAAAAATGATAAGGACACGGAAAATTTTAGGCAAATTTCCAAAAACCCGGACTAAACGACCAAAGTTGTGACCTGTCCAGGGTTCCCCGGGATAGCCCCCGAATTGATATTTCCAGAATTCAGGATATCGCACACACAAAATATCACCCAGTATTTTCGTTGAAAACTTCCCATTGATATTTATCATAGTGAATTGTGAAATAGTTTTGATTATTTTTCCATTAATCAAATGACGGTACTTCGTTTGAAGTCTGACAAGGATAGAATAATTGCCATGCTGTTAAAATATTTAGAATTGAACTAAAAAATTACAATGAAGTAACAAAAACTAAAAAATACCCGTGCTCGTTCATCCGGTGCCGACTGGGTAGAAGCAAATCAGCGCTAATGGTCACCGTTGTGTAAAACTTAGCGGCGGGAAGTAGAAGTTCATTTAGGGGACTCCTTGAAATGGAATGCGCAGAGTGAGAAGAGTTGCGAAGATACGAGAGATTGCCAAGTAGATGAAGCTTTGGGTAGGGATGTCGCCTTGGCAGCTACGAAGGTCTGAAACACGGGATCTCGACCACACAACTACCCTGCAGCAATACTCATGTACTCTGGTGGGTCTGAATAGTAGATATTTATCGCAACTGTGAGAGGCGAACGTCGTGAATATTTCAATCTTGTACTATTTTCCACCATATTTTGTGAGAAATGTTTGCTTTCTCTCGGTCGGCGTCAAGATAACGCGGTTAATTATAGGTGTTACATGGAAAATATCGTAGCGTGTTTCTCGCAACCCGCGCATTTTGAATATTTCATAATTACATAAAATTTGTAATCTTGATCAAAAGTATTTTATCAGCATTGCTACTTCAAAATGTATCTTCATGTTTTTCTGGTTAGCATGCATTAGTTAAATTTTCAGAAACTCAATATTTGTATTTATTCTCTTTGTTTTGTCGTTATTTGAAGATCGTGTATATTTTTACAGTAATTGAGCAGTGTGGGATGAAAGGCTATTCTGAACTCTTTGAAACATAAATATACGTTTTGTACTCCAATTAATATTTTTATAGATACACAACCTATATTATGCATTTTCAAAGCTGCACTCGCTAAATTTATAACTCAGTTGTGATAGCTAATCAACGTTTCCTTTATTTTGCATTAAAAATTTTATTTGTGATGAAGTTTCTTACTAAGAAAATCAAAGTATGTTTCTGGTATCCAACAAAGTGAGTTACCAATGTCTCTGCAACTTATATTTTTAGGAACAATTGTTCTACATCAATGACTTCCAACCAATCTTCCAGAAAATTGCAAGGAGCTTTATGAGAGAAAAGAAGAAAACTAACTAAGGTATATGCATTACATCATCTTTAAGTGAGTGGTCACCAATGAGCCCAAGAATTTTTGGTGCCCCCAAGTATTCTAAAATAGTCAGTGGAAAATGCATTTTTCAGCACACATTGCAATCATTAAAAAATCTGAGTCTACTGTATATCATGCAGATGTATAATGGTATAGATGTGTAGTTTTGTACTTTGAGACGTACATCCTGTTTTGTTCTTCACCTTTCCAGCATTTTTAACAGCAGTTAATAATTTTTTCCAGTGCCTCTTCACTTGAGGAAAATTCCTAATTCATATTTAATATGTGCGTTAAAAATTTACAATGTTATGACTCAGAGAGGTAGCTATGCTCCTGCAGCCCCATAATTGCCATCAATCCCACCTGAATGTAGGCTGTTACAGCTACATTGGTTGCTGTAATTATAGGGGAATGAATTGTGCAAGGGCTCTATCCTTAACTGTCATGAATGCTTGGTAACATCATGAAGATCAATAATCAAATCTTTGCTTCCATTAACATTTTGTGGGATTAATTAATAGTGGTTTATGAAATAAATTTATATTTTAACACATTTGCCATAGAATGCATTTTTATGGTCTGTTATCTAAGCAGGGGTTCATAAACTATGGCATGCAGGCCACATCCAGCCCACTCAGTGATTCATCTACCTTATCAATTTCTTAAAGACATGCATATTCATTCGCCGTACGACAAACTCATCGCGCGTCAATTCATTTCTCGAAATATTCGTCGCGAGACAAATTGGAAAGCAAGACACTATGACTGGAGAACGGCCGCGGGAGACTTTTCCACAAAAAAATTCTTTATATTTCAATAATACCAGAATGAATCGCAATTCTCTTTGCGAATTACGCGAGACACATTGTATGGTGTATGACAAGTGGTGACTCTCAACCCAACAAGTGTATCCCCCTGCCGTACACCAGTCATGGTGTATCGTGACGAATATCTCGCGACGAATTTGTTTAGCTATGAATTGATGCAAGATGAGTTTGTCGTGCGATGTATTGATGCGCGACGGGTTTGTCGTGTGACGAATTGACGCACCACGAATTGAAGCGCGGCGAATTGACGCGCGATCTATTGGCGGTATATGACTTTATATCCGAATTTAAGACGATCCAGATTTTCGCAAGCCGAAATTTGGAAAAACCTCGTCTTGGATTCGGGTAAATACGATACTTTTCATATAGCCATTCACAACACATTTCCCAACCAATAAGATTCTCAGAACTAGCTCATTGGAATTTAAACCTGGCTGGATCAGTCACTTATAAGGTTGTATGGGACCTGTACAATTATAACAATAAAAGCCTAATGTGTTTGTGTATGCGTTTTTAATAAACTTCCTGATTAGCTGGAAGATTGAAATTTCGCAGGAATGTTTGATTCAGATACAAAAATTAATGACGAAAAAATACAAAAAAGACCCGGGTTCGACTCCAGGGGGCGATTTCCATTTCCCGTAAGATAACTAGTAAAAGGCGACTTTTTAGTGTAGGCTTTTATTCTTCTGGAAATTCAAATTAGAAAGAATTGACGTATGATCTTCGAATTTGAACTATGTTTTAGAAAAATTAATGAAATTTCTCATTCTATTCATCTTTTTCCGCCTACCGTTCGAATTCTCTCATATTAAACATTTAAATCACATATTTTGGGAAAATATCTGCTTTTAAACGGAATGTTGCCTTGCCGATCACGTCATTGTTAAACTTCGAGAATCAATTATTGTCTCAACCCGAATACGTGTAATATATACGAGTGCATAGATTGCCTTAAATTGTCGTAGGATTTCTCGCGAAATTACGTAATCCTAATGGGACGGATTTAGTTTGGATACTTTTGCTTATCTAAACGACTATATAGATGTAGAGTAAGAGAGAGGGGGATGTGGGGAGGGAGATAGGAGGGAAGAGATATATAATGGAAGGTACAGAGAGAGGAAGGGAGGTATAGAATTAGAAAAGAACGGGAAGAAAGATAAAGGAGAGGGAGAAAAAGAGGGAGAGCTATGGTTTGGGACAGGAGGGAATGAGAGGGAGGAGGTGGGAGAAAAGTGAGGCAGAGAGAGGGAAAGAAAGAGAGAGGAATGGGGGGGGGAGATAGAAAGAGGGAGGGAGTGAATATTATTATTTATTTATTATTATTACTTAATTTTGACAAGAGGATCATCATTGGAGAAAACAAGAATGAGAAAGAAATTCTCCAGAATCTCTATTTTGGCAAATTTTATACCGGCTCATACTCAATAATTACAGCTGTTATTATTCATTTCTATGTTCCCCATAAATAATATTTGTATTCCTTACTGCCATATTGATGGGTTTTCATACTAGTGGTGCATAAAGCCTCTTGTGACCCTTTTAGTAAAATGTTTGGTGTTTCCTGATCTAAGCCACAACATATTTAATTATTTTTCCTGCTGGCCAAGCATTATTCTCATGTAATTATTAACTGCCAACACATACAATCATTTCATGGTGTATATTAAAATCATAGCATAAACAATGAAGCTATTTCCTGCTGTTTTTGTGAATTATAATTTGCTCAAATGGTACATTCAGTTCCGTTTACATTCAACCTTCCCCTCATAATTTTAAAAATATTTAGGTCAGTGTGCCATCAGTAGAACATTGCTAAAAAATTGCCTTTCAGTCAGGGATTCTGATTTGTCTAAGCAAAATAAGATAACGTTTTGTGAGAATGCAATGTCCCACTGCTGAAACAAAGGGACAAATTTGTTACGTATAATTGATATTTATTAATAAGGTTTATTTAACCTTTAAAAGCCTTGCATGCCTGTATGGGCATGGAAAATGTGTCCCATTCGGTGCCTGGTGGGCCCATACAGGCACGCTTAGTTTGGAAGTTGTCCACAGATGTTTCATTCGTCATGGATGCATGAAATTTGGGAATGAAATTCGTATTGTAATGCATGAACAAATGAACTATAAAAATTATCAATATTTTTTATTGAATTTATCATTATTATACAATAGAATTACTCTAGATTTGCATTCTTTTACATTAAAAGACGTAATCCTGTTATTCCCCAAACAATTTATTAAATAATGCTTTTTATTTGAACGTTTTATCACTAATAGTTCATGAAATACAAGATATTTTCTGATCAAATGCAAGAAAACTTTAAATGGCCAAAATTAAATCTGGCAGCGAATCTACTAATGGACATTTAACACCGGCATTTAAAGATTCAAGTACATTCTAAAGTAATCATTTACTCTAAATAGCTCAAAAATTCAATTCTGAATTTTAGCTATAACCGCCATAAGCAGCTCTAATATGAATTTTGGATGTTCTATAATCATAACCCCATTGTAGAATTGTAATTTTAATCAGTGATTTTATAATGATTGCTGGTAATAATAACCCTATTAGTCTGAATATAGTCCCCCCTTTTTGACCAAAATATTAATAATAAAAGTAAGGGGGGGACTATACTCGCACCCAAAAAAATTAGCAAACGAAAATATCACCATCGGCAGTAATTGTAGGTAACAATTAACGCCCTCACTTGATTTGATTGTTTTATGAAGAATTTCTTGATACATATACCTCAATAACTCAATCCTTTTTGTTCACTCTTTGGAATCCTTGCCTTAAACATTTGTATTTTCATAATAGCGGGAATTGCAAAAGTTTTCGCTTTGAAAGCGTTGATTGGCCAACTTCATCCCTTCCTTAAGTCGTTATCGTTATGTTAGAGAAAATGTCACTACGATGAAAGAAATTATCTTTGTTACCCATCAATCCATAGGCAACTCTGTCAGCTGATCAGACTGTCCAGTTTGTGCAGCTGTTGATTGTATATAATGCAATCACATTATAAAAGTATTACTTATGTAAATCAAACTGAGGTGTAGAAGGTGTTTTATATACAAAATGTATCCCTTGATGTGATATTCCAAGGCATAAATATCAGAAGTAACGAAAATATGGGTAAAATAAATTATGAAAAGAATATGTTAACTGGAAATCTGGTGATAATTACTTTTTTATACAGGCACGATTCAAGTAGCCATTGTCAATGGCATCTGAAGGATACAAACAGAATTTAAATAACATTCATAAATACAAAGTTTTAAAATTTAGTCCAGTAACACTTGATACATATTTAAATTATGCCTACAACTATAACAGGCAAAACATGATGTCACTGTTTCATTGTAAATTGATAGCTGTAACTAAATTGCTCGTACATATTAAAACTCGTTCTTTAGAATATTAAAAGTGAGGTCTGTAATGGGGTTCAGACTTTTTTCCAAAACTGAGACTTAAGAAATATGGGGGAGGACTATACTCAGGGAGGGACTACATTTGGACTAATACGGTACTTTAACTGCAAAATGATTCTTTAAATGAGAACTGTAATTTGCACAAAATTGGTTGAGAATTTTTCAGTTAATAGTGAAATAAATTGGTAAAGAAATCTATTTTTAAAATAAAAATAATAAATACACAATAAAACTTATTTATTTAAAAAAGACCATCATAGACCAGGAAAGTCAGAATGGAGAAGAAAAACACACAAGATTCTTTGGTTAACTTTGCTGTTGGTCCATTTGTTTTTGTGGTAGTAGGTGAATCCCTCAATGTGAGACACATAAACACAACTTCCGGAAAGTTTCAGGAAATTCCTGAGTTTAGGAGTTCCTATATATGCCACTGACACACTTAAACCTTTACACTGTGCATTGTCAGAATTCCATACAAAGTCAAACTTTTATTCAGTGGGGAGCAACACTAGTGTGTCCAAAGCCAAGGATAACTCTTTGCCACAGGAAAGATGCAATCATTAAATTAATTCCAAATGAAAGCACTCACGAGAAAAACAAAAAATGTTTTTCTATCCCTGTCCAACATTTGCTCTCTGAATGGAGTCCATTGTCCACCTACAAAGGCATCTACTAATGTACAGATGCCTTAAAAAAAGTGAATATTTCTCAATCACTCTCTTTCGGTAATGGTGCCTCTCCCACATTGTCTCCCTTGTCATTCTGTTGGGACACTTTCTCAGGAATCGTCCCATTGACTTGACCTAAGATATCTTGTGCTTTTCCACGCCACATGCCTTCATCTCTGCGCATGCGTCTGGTATTGTCTGCCACAATTGGGTCAGGGGCACCATATGCAGGGGGATTGGCATGAGGGTCATAGCCTAAAACTGAAAGCATTGGTGCTAGATGTGGCATATCTTTGACTACGTCTTCTGGAATGTGACCAACCCACTTTGCAAGGGCATCCAAATTCACAGGCCGAATGACTTGGTCTGAAGAGCGCTCCACTCTGAAATATAAGGATATTATGAATAATACTAGCATTATTGCCTGTCAAATATGTCAGTATCATCATAAAAGTATTCCAAAGATATTTGATTTTGATATGAAAAATCAGTCAAATTTGCTATTGCCATTTGCTATTGGGTTTCATGCAAAATCAAATCAGCATTTTTTTTAAAGTTATCTTTGTTTTGACTACATTATTTAAATAATCATTATCAGAGAGGCCAAATGATTATCCAAATATTTGCAGAAAATAAGGAAAATCAAAATAATAAGATATGAAGAATCAGCAGAAATTTACTTGAAATATTTGAAGAAATTATAAGTTATTTAAAATGTATAGAATCTAATTTAATAATTGAATTATTTTACTAACTCTTTTTAATATGAAAAAAAACAGGATAAAACCTGAACGAACAGTCAATTTATCCAGTGGCGTAACTATAGCTTTTGGGTCCCTAGCAAAAAATCTCTCAGGGCCCCACTTAATAATTGAATATTTGTTAGTGTGTTCTGAGTGTAATGGATATTAATAGAAATAACATAAATATAGAATTTTGATAAACAAAGTATTTAATTTTATTACGAATATTTAAATTTATAAATTATTATAAATGTCCCGGTGTCCCGCCGGGCCAGTCCAACCATGGGCGAATGCATTAACTATCTGCAAAACGTGCTTGAGGTATTTGGAGTAACTTTCCCACAAGGTGTTTTTTTTGTGAGATTTAAACTAACGTAAGATGATATATATAGTAGTGCTTATAAAATTCAATGGAAAATATTATCTGTTCATAGAACATTAATGTGTGTTATAAGACATATTTTAATACAATATTCACATTCAAGTAAAATTTTTGAGGATGCAATGGTGAGGGCCCCCTTGGTCTTGGGCCCTGACCAGTGGCGGCTCGTAGCTAAAATTAGTGGGGGTGCTGCTCCAGAAAATTTTTAGCCTTTGTTTTAAAATTGTGTAAAAGGAAAAAAACATGCATAAAAAGAAAATTTATTCAGGAACTTGATAAAATCTTAACAAAAAAAAACAAACATTTTTTACTTACTTTAACTTAAATTGTTACAGTTCAAGCTTGATCTATTCATTTAAAAATGAAATCCATAAAAGAACCGAAAAAATGAATCAAATAGAATAGCTGGAAGCAGAATAATAATCTAATTCTACACTCTTCTACACTTTATCACATTCAAGAATATGGTACACAGTTTTTAAGCACAACACACGCTGAGTAAAAAAAACTTCCTTCCACCATCACGCCAGAGCCGGCACTGCGAGAGCAACAGTGCTCTCTCTACCTGGCAGTCCCACCTTCCTCCCCACCCCCCCTCCTATGTGCGCATGCGCACAGCAGTCAAACACCACGTCGCTGGCACTGTGAAGCGCACAGTTCCATACAAAGATTTTTGTATCTTTTTCATAAACTGGGGGATGGCTACTGAAGTACTGACATTAAGCTTAAGGAATATATATTGTACTACAAAAATAAAGAAAGAATTAAAGAAAAAAGGACTCATTATATTAAATGTTATCGATAATATCAAGTGGAAATAGGGGGTGCTGCAGTTCCGCAGTGCCTATACACGAGCCGCCACTGGCCCTTACGCAATCGCATAACTTGCGTACCCATATTTATGCCACTGAATTTATCATTAAAGGAAAATGTAACTTACTATGAACTAAATACTTATACGAACTGCAACGAGTTTTAACTATATTTTAACATCACACTTTTCTTTTAACTATAGTAATTGTGAAAATTTTCAGAAAATTGGCTTCATTTAAAGAAATTTAAATAAAAGTCATAAAATGTTATTTATCAATCTTATTAGAAATTCAGTTCAAAATTACAAAAAAATATCTTCGCAATCTGACAATCAACACTGCACTGTCACTTTATATAGTTTTTCTTTTTGTCAGGAGAAAGTTTAGACAACAAACAAAAATACAACAAAATTGAAGTTCCCCGAATTGTATGGAAAAAATAATCTCTTCACCATCTGACAATCAACACTGCACTGTCACTTTATATAGTTTTTGTTTTAGTGAGGAGAAAGTTTAGAACAAACTAAAATATAACAGAGTAATCCTTCCATATTTGCGGGTTCTATGTTCATGATTTCATGCATTCATGCAGAAATTATTGTAGCAATTTTCAATGTTTGAGGAAAGTAACACTTATTTGTGCTCACCGACCCCAGCACTCACTGCTCGCTTGCTAAGGCACATGAAACAGCGCGGATCCACTCAAAATCAAAACAAATATGAACACTGTATCTACATAGTATGTACTACAATGTATCTACATTTTATCCACAATGGTGGTGCCGCTGTGATCCTCACAGAGGACGACTAGGGATAGTGGTTTGTGAGACTCTCAGTACGTCTTAGTCTCATTTTTATTTTTATGACCTTTCAACCATCTTAATTACTCAGCTTAACAAATTCTCATCGCCACAATTAGAGAAGCTGTAAAATAATTACCTGAAAATACCATTTAAAAAAAAAAACGATTTTAATTATAAAATTTTTGGGTGCCCTCAGGATCAAACCCCAACTTTTGCCTTTGTGAGCATTGGCACAAATGTTCAAAGCACTTTCTCCTTATGCATATAGTATTAGGATTGAGACGACAATATAATATCAAGGTTTAATAATGACACGGTCGACAAGGCAACATTTCGTTAAAAAGCTTAAATTTTTCCAATAAATATGATTTAAACTTGAGCAATTTTGAATCATAGGCGAAATGTGATGATAAGAATAAGAAACGTTATTTATTTTTCTTTAAACAGTCCCAGTTTGAAGGTCGTAGGTCAATTCTTTCTAATTTTAATTTGCAAAAGAGTAAAAGTCTGTGAGTCAAAAAATTGATTTATGTGTTATCTTAGGGAAAAGAGAAATTATCTCCTGGAGTCATATCTGAATCTTTTTTGGTGTTTTTTCATCATTGCCTTGTTAATATCCGAATCACGCACTCCTACTAAATTTTAATCTTCTACTTAGTCAGGAAATTTGTCAAAACACGTTAAAAAGATCATGGTCGAGCTTCAGATTTCCCTCAATAAAAATCAAAGCAGCATTCCAATGGATGGACAGACCAACAGATGGATGGACAGACCAACAGAATTAGGATTTATTATTTATTAATTGTGGTAGCTCTGCTCTTGAGCTCCGCTTTAAAAATCATGATTTAATTATGGTATTTTGTAAAAACCATATATATAAAACTTAGTTGACATCCGTTGAGCCAATTCCTTCCAAATCCATAGTTACTGAAAGAGTTTAATTTGTAATTGTGGCACCCCTGTTTAGTTGATCCGGTCCAAATATGCTATTATGGCTTTATATATATATATATATATATATATATATATATATATATATATATATATATATATATATTAACTAAAGGAAAAGAAAAGGTAGTGATGAGGGTGGCAACAAGGTGTTGAGGGAAGCCCAGCGGACACTTACCAAGAATATATATATATATATATATATATATATATATATATATATATATATATATATATATATATATATATGTATATATATATATGTATATATATATGTATGTATATGTGTGTGTGTGTACATAATAAATATTATAATATGGTTAAAATCGATGTGGACAGTTCAACACACACACTTATAAAATGAAAATTTATATTATTTTTATTTTGGCAGCCCTGCTTTGTATATCTTCTTACTTCTTCATACAAAATTTCGTTGAAATCGGTTCTGCCAATTCCTTCCAAATTCATAATTACCAAAATGTTTAACTTTGCAATTGTGGCACCCATACTTGGTTAATCGGGTCAAATTATGGCATTTTGGTCATGAATTTATGTGAAAATTCTATATATCAAATTTGTTTGAATTCGGGTTGGCCAATTCCTTCCAAAAGCATAATTACCGAAAAGTTTAACTTTGCAATTGTGGCACCCCTACTTAGTTAATCGGGTCAAAGTATAGCATTTTGGCCATGAATTTCTGTGAAAATTCTATGTACCAAATTTGGTTGAATTCGGTTTGGCCATTTCCTTCCAAAAGCATAACTAGAGAAAATTTTATTTTGCAATTGTGGCACCCCTGCTTGGTCTATCCGGTCCAAATATGTCATTTTGGTCACATATTTATGTGAAGACTCTATGTACCTACCTAATTTGGTTGAAATCGGTTCAGCCAGATCTTCCCTGATATATACGTACAGGCAGACAGACATTGCCGAAATTTGGACCGACCGTTCCATGGGGACCCCTCGAAATCGTGAAATTTGGATCGACCCTACATTACAATCCTTGACCCCGTAGACCGATTTTATCCATTTTAGGCTCGAAAATGTATCTCATAAAAACGGTGATATTATTGGAGAATTCATCAAAATCGGTCAATTAGTTGCTGAGTTGCTGTATCTTAAAAAAAGCCGGCATTTGGATCAACAATGGGGACCCTCAGCCCCCATGGGCCAATTTGAATTATTTTGGTACTGCAACTCTCAGGATCAACCTGAAGCTGCAGCCAAATTTTGAAACTCCTACGTTTATTTTCTGAAGAGTTATGGCTGCCACAGACAGACAGACAAACATTCTCTAATATAATTTATAGGATTCTCTTAGGAGGGGCAATGACATTTTGAATGCTTTTAAAATTTTATCAAGACAAAATGTAATACAATGGACTTACTTGGACAGAGATACCCCTCCAGGTTTGTTGATGAGTTTCTCATGATGCAAAACAGTTTCGTTCCATGGTACTTCCAAAAACTGAAGAATAGTTACCATGGAAGAGCGAGGGTGCAGCACTAACTGTTCATAATGCACCACAAGACATCGCTCAGGGCCAACTTCTAGACACTGTGAATGCATTGCACTAACAGCAGCATTCCATTTGCTCAGGCACTGCCTGTAGCTAGTCAAATCAAACCCTGTAATTGTCACCTAGAAATATAAACAAGGATTGTTTGATTACTGAGATATTCAAGTAACAATTTAACATAATGTTAAGAATATCATATGCTGATTATATCAGATAGATCATCAGCATTTAATCCTTACAGTGGTGTACATATTTAGGAAAAGAAGGGCCAGTGGCAAAATTCAACAAATACATGCATTCAATTAAAACTGAAACCCATTGTAATGCTACCAAGTTGCACTTGTTAATCTATTATCAGAAGTATGCTGAAAAGGTTAGGATTTTAAATTACTCTGTCCAAAAGAATGAGTAACTGGAAAATCATTACAAATTAGGATAAAAACAAGAAATTGATACAAAATTTTTCATTTTTCTATATTAGTCACTGCCACAGCATTTGGCCACCCTATTGTTATGCCAATGAATCCCTACCACCCATATATGACCTAATATCAATCTGATTTTAAATCTTTCACAGCTATGGATGTTTACAGACAGTGAGAATTGACCAGCCATGGATGTCTCTATACCAGCAATAATTTATTATAAATAATAATAAATAATAATATATATATAATAATAAAATAAATAAATAATTTATTATAAAAAATATATTTGCATAGTCATGACAACTTTTTGTTGTGAGGAGCAATGCTTCAGATACCCAGGTCAGTGTTTCATCTTTAAGTTAGATTTACATTGGACACTCATTGCCTAACAGTTTAGGTCATGGGTACAAATCTGTTAGGTTAGAACACTTTCGGAATAAAATTGCCTGAATTTATTTATGAGGGAGGTGTTGATTATTCCTATCATTATGTTCCTATTATTCCTATTGTTACATTCAATGATGATAGGTGATGGAGCTTTCTCACAAACTGGTCTCAGCATCTCATAAGTCAATATCATGCAGTAGCAATTATTTTACTTAACTGTTTAAGAAGTCCGAGGTCTGCTTGTCTCAAACATTCTGAGCACTTGGCCTATCAGACCTTATATGTATATTTATATTGTTATTCATATTTCATATATTATTCTGCAATTTTAAATGACGCGTGGTGACTTTGAAAATATGGTGAAACATGGAAAACAGTGGCAGTTTTTTTCAGAAATAATACTGCCCTTTCATTCTCCTCTATGAAAAAACATTGCACTTAATCAATTTGTTTTTATGCTGAGATATGTTGTCTTTTGGGACTTGGTATCCTATCCATGTTACATCTGAATCAATGTTTCAATAGGGTAACCAAAATTGCTAGCAAACTCCTGTGATAGACTATCAGTTAAAAGTACAAGATTTATCATATTTCATGCTCACAGTCAAATGCAGAGACATCATTCACACTTGGTGGCAGATTTGGAAATTTCCTGCCCCTAGGCCAAATTATATTTCCATCCCCTTTTGGTTGCTTTTTCCTAAAAGAATCGCTCATGTACCTATATGATTTGTCTGTCCATCTGAGGATCATACTAGTTTAATTCATCAAAAGTCCGGGTAATATTAATTTTTTTATTCCTGCCCAGAAATTTCATTTTTATTGCTGCCCCTAGACTATTGCTTACTTTGGACTTGTATCAAATCCACTACTGTTCACATTACAACTTTCATTCCACTGAAAATACAAATGCCCTATTGGTCTTTATGTTTTTATTTCCACAAAGCATTATTTTCTTCTTCTGATCCACTCTCCAAAGTAAAAATATGCATATCATGCAGTTGTGTCACATACTCAAGACAAAATACTTTAACAGTCTTCCATCTACGCAAAGAGGATATCCTGGACATCAATAACCACATACTGACAGACAAATGGTCACTGAATACATGAAACCTCAAAAAGAAAAATGATTGTTAAAAAACTATTAATGCTGGTATACAGTCTAATCGGGTTCCCTGAACACTGAAAATTAGTATCTTTCATTGTTTATGATAAATTGGTGGATAAAGTAAAAGATGGCTGAGAATGTGAGAGTCACTGAAAGTGGCATATACTGTCATACATATATGAAGGATTAATAAATCATATTATTATATTGAAACCAAAAATGCTATTCTCTTTTTCATGCAATCTCAACAGAAACATTATAGCATCTTTTAATAACCATTTTTCATTTATGTCAGCATTTTTACAAGTTATATATAAAAATAATTTTATTTGGTTTCCAGTTGAGGACTATCCAATCCCTAGGAAGAATAAGGCAAGTGAAAACACAATTTATATCACTTAGTAAGCAATTGCAACTGTCAACATTAATTGCTTACCTTTCTACTGATAATGGAGTGCACAGTAGCTCTCCCATCTCTGACCATTAAAATGAACCTAGCTGCCGGAAATAATTCTGCAAGGTATGCTGCCGATTTTAGGGTGAGGGGATCCTTGTTACAGAGGCGAGGTGCAGGCTCTCCGTGCCTTGCTATTACTTCCAGGCAGAAAGCTGCTATAGCTGAATCAAGAACCTAAAAATAAATCATCATTTATTATTTGACTTAAGAAAATATAATTTCTTCAATTTTCAATGAATTTATTGCATACCTGGTGATAAATTATAGCTAAAACAATATGTAATAATTTGTCAATACAGCTGGCCATTATTTTAAAATCAGATACATGCATGAATTCTTCTTTATTTTCAGATTAATTCCAACTAGGTTTTAAAATTCCTGCTTTGCATATAGTAATAGTATTAATTATCGAACATTAACATTACTGGGTGGTCTCACTATGGCATTAATATTTTTCCAAGAGCTCCTGATATCTCATTCAATAAAAATTAAGTCATTGAAAGTAAACAGAAGCACGGTATGGTGAACTGGGCATGATCTAAGAAGGTAAATGTGGAATACTATTTGTTTGCAATGAGGAGAATTATATCTTAAAAATGAATAAGGTATCAATTATGAAAAAATTGTCATTATGACGGTATTTTAAATCCTATTTCATAATTTTCAAAACATCTGCACTTGCAAAGGCAAAATCACCTCTTTTGACAAACCAGCCTCTTCAAGGCGAAGGCTCTCTTTCTGAGACTTAAGCCAATGAGTGCGCATTTGGAGCAAACGTGGAATTACTCTAGTCTCTTGACCACACCGCACCTCGGGATGTGCATCTAACATTGCACGCATCAGAGTTGTTCCAGAGCGAGGTACTCCACCAATGAAAATAAGGGGCATGCCTCTGTGATAAGGGTATCCATGATGCTCATTTCCATCACCACTACTGACCCATCCCTATAAAAACAAAGGAAATTATTTTTAAGGTGAAATTTTTAAATTATGAATTGCTAATGTCCGTCATAATTCAACAGGAATTCATGGTTGAAAAAATTCAAGAACCAGCACTTCAAAATACTTGTCTCAGATATCTCCAATGACCACCACAAGATTATTTTTAGAACATATCTTCCATAATTACCACTGAAGACAGCTGCTTTGCAGCTGAAATGCGCATCTGGTTTTTTTATAACCTTGCTGTGGCTATTGATGATACCTAAGACATATTTTTTAAGTGCTTGTTCTTGAATGTCTGTCATATATATGAGACTTACTTAAGCTTCCAGGAAATTTATATAAGTTTGAAAATTAAGACCATTCATCTGAAATAGGATGAAAAGTTACCTTTTGTTTTGACATGATTATCATGTGGAACTAAAAAGTGTTTGAATAATGACATTTTTAATAGTAAAAGTTTATCAAAATTTTATAAGTAAGCCATAAGCTTCTAACAGCAACTGTGACAGAATAGTTATTTAACCACTCTATTAAGATTGCACATTATAATATCCATAAGAAATGGATAACTTGCAATATATCAAGAACTGATGTTACATAGTTCTATATTTAGGTTAATCACCTGATAGTGGCAAGTATATTACGCTTGAAATCTATCAACATAATCTCTTTCAGTGGTTTGAATGAACCACCCATTTGAGTCTGGCAATGAAATGTCAAGTGCAAACCTGAGGTGCTACCATGTAATACGGATGTCCATTTTTGGAGCTTCCACGGTGACTTGTGCTGCCTCCACTGTAGTCCCCACACCGTACTGCTAGCCGGTGGATAAGGAGGGCAGCAGCAGCAGTAAGAGCCAGGTAGAGGGCCACCTTCTTCATGCCCCGTCCCATGCTATCTCCGCTGCCTCCCAACCTCCTCACCACCTTTCCCCCCCTCCCCTGCTAACTAACCTTCTGCTGCTACCTCATTGCCCCTCACTTTAATCTCAGCAGGGCTGCTATCAGCACCTACAAAAAATAGAGTTAAGTCATGAGATAATGATGATAGTTTTAATCAATAGAATTCATATTATTTCAATCAATATTTTTCACTTTACTAAAAACCTAGTGTAAATGCCTTTCAAAAATGACAGGATATCAAATCTAATGTATTTATCTATGCCGTTGCTTGGTTCTCTCTCTCTCTCTCTACCCCTCTTCCTCTCATTCCACAGTTTCATCATATACAGTCAACCCCCAATTTAGCGTCTTCCCATATGAATCCATGAATCGCGAACAAAACTTCCATCTTATGAATATATATAACTACCATATACCTCGATTTACCGTTACCCTCGCTTTAGTACCCAGGTCAGTGATGTAAAAACGGTGGCGTTAAATCGGGGTCTGACTGTATCTGTAAGGAAGCCCATTATTATTTAGAGAAAATCCTTATGGCAACAAATAACTCGAAATTTTCTCATTTTCCATTGAATCCAATTTAATGCACGTGATTCCGGCAACGAGGACGAAAGATTTTCACCTCGGAAAATATACAAGTTTCGCGCTCAAAATAAATTTGTGGTTCGATTCGACGCGTGTTTATAAAACCGACGGTAGGAAAATTAATTTTCACTCTTTTACGCGTTCTTTTGCTCAAATTTCGAATTTGTACGATGATTATAAGTAATTTTAAAATGTACATAAAAATACCCCGCACCCGTTCCCACGTTATCAAATGGAGGAATGAAACGCTCCAGAAATCGAACTCGGTTTTATCGCACACGGTGATTACCCAAAATCCCGTTTAAGGCCAACTCGGACCGGGAGAGGCGGATGTCCGCGGGCGTTTTCAATATGTAAAACAGACGTTAGCACTCCGTGCAGTCGATTTTGTAGCTGAACAGTCCATCTAGAAAGAAAAGATGTTTTCCAACTTCTTCAGCCACTTTCTCAATGGTATTGTCTTACAGCACAACAAACAATTACACCCAATACAACCGAAAATAGAAGGCAAGAAAACCAACAGTATAAACCATCTAACAAAATAAAATGGAAATAATTGTTAGGTTGTTTTCTAAAGAATCCTATGCTAGTTCATAATCACCAGTAAGTCTTTTTAATCCTCTCCGGACCGCAGAGATAAAAAACATGAGAGCTCAAGGCGAACAGTTGAGTCATTTTTCTCGTAATCTTAAGGACTTTCATTTCGCACGGCAACGAAAGTGGAACAGAATAAACGAAAATCGTGTCATAACAAAATCACGTGAAATCTCGTTCGGAAAGTGTTACTGCATATAAATGCCCGCCTCTCCACCGCCCTTGGATTCGAGTGAAGTGTCCTTGGCACCTGCAGCAAGCGTCTTAGGCATTACGCCAGAACTGTTTCTTTATCATCATGGTATGAAAAGACATGAACCGAATATTCAAACCGTTTCGATGGCTATAGCCATTTCATGCTACAATGACGCCACGTCCGTAGTACTACTAATTATCGAACAGAAGGCCGTTTGTAGACCTCGACAAAGACACCAACCCGCGTATTCCTTAGTTTGTGCAGTAAGGAACCTGTTGCTACGAATTCCCGTGTCATTTATCTTACAATTAGTTTTCGTTTTGTGCATGTAAAGCCGAGTAGCGGCTTTTGTTCGGTTATTGAAGATATTTAATGGGATAATTACAGGAATTGTCTCCAAAACGATTGTTAGATAAAAAGAGACGCTTTAAATCAAGCGTGAGATCTGATTATAGGATCGTAAATTCTCTTCCGGAAATATGTGCGGAATCCATAAAGTTAGCGATCAAAGCAACTCGTTAGTTGTATTAAAAATTTAAATCGAAAAATAAAACGTACAGAAGAGTAATTGCAAAAAATTCAGGAAATCGCAACGCCTTCAAGCAATTTTTTCCCGAATTCCCAAGCTTATCGTTTCTTTTTACGTTAGAAAGAAAAAAGGTTTCGCGGACAAAAAACAGTGGGATAGGTAATGGCACCTTTAGAAGTGTTTTACTGCTTTAGTTTTATTTTCAAAATGTACATTAAAATTCGGACATGGCTCGTGCACCCCAGTTTGAAAAATGTTGGTTTAGGACGCATGCGAAATGTGTGAGGTAATAAGTAGTGTCATTTCGTCACAATAATTGATTGTTTTATTTATAGCAGATGTTAAATTTGGAATTCAAAAAATGTACAGAATCAAACTTGAATTCAGAGAACAAATTGACACGAGGCGAAAACTGAAATAATAATAAACGAACACGAATCATGTATTAAATTGCATTAAGGTGTGTGTGCTCATTACAGAATTGACGGGAAAACTGTCATTTAACAGAGAAATCAAATGATAGGGAAATTACTCTTCGAGGATTTGCGATCGAGTTTTGTATAAATGGACAAATAATTGTCAGTCGATTGAACTTTTTGGATCGTCATTGCAAGCTGGAGGTTTTCGAGCGGCATGGGGCCCTATCTGGGTCCGGTAAAAGAAAAACATTTAAGATATAATAAAGCTTTATGATACATAAAACGAGAAGAGTTATTTCATAGTTATCGTGCCATAATGCTACATGTTTTATCGATTAATTCTCTCAATAAATTACAAATCGCTCAATCATAAAGAAAAAGTTTGATGTTTTTCCAACGAGAACCGTCTTAAACACCGTAAGGATTTCTTTTTTTGGAGTTTATATTTTTATAGAAATGCTTACATTTCGCATTAAACGAATGTTGGATTGAATATAAAGTACTTTTGGTCCAGTTTCACGTGAATTTCAAAATGACTCGTGCAAAAGAAGTCGAAAAGTATTAGTTATGATCTCTATAACAGAATTTTACCAAAATACGTTTAGAACGGCGGCACTGCTTCATGCTTACAAACGGATGCCATGAAACTAATTGGCTACCGATTACGGGTTTTATTCATACAGGTTTAAATAAAAGAGTATAACAGTGCCAGCGAATGACTTCTTTAAAGAATGGCATCGAATGCCACAAAGCTATTTATATATCGTTTTATTTCTACACGCATTTCACTGAAATTTATCCACTATTTGTACACATTAATAGAGTTCCTACACGCTTTAAGTAAATCGCAATTTTATTGAATGGGAAACTACAAACCTTTTCTATAAGCCTTTAAACTTCTAGATGTGATTTGCTACTATTGGATAGGACATTTGCACAGAAGCTTGAGAGGAAGCAACTGCCAAAACAAGGATGAGGAAAAAGCGGAGAGTCGACGGGTTTTGCAGGCAGACAGTCTCTGCGACGTTTACGCTGGCAAGGAAAATATAAATGAAATTCGATTCTTGATGATTTGCTTCGGGACGAAGATGAGAGAAGAACATAAGGAGCACTAATTACCCGATAGCGCCTCAGAAACCTCAAGAAAGGTTCAAAGAAGGATGAGTGTGTTCCTGCTGGTACCGAGTTTTCAGGCCACTACTTCATTTATCGATTTCAGAACCCTCTCCTCCACAACTTTTAATTTTATGACTCCCTATATATGTACCGTTCTTCCTTTAAAGCCTCTTTATCGTGGCTGGTCGATTGGTTGTCAGCCCGCTGCATTAAATAGTCGTCGGAACATCCGTTTCTGTGCAGTCGAGAGAGTTCGATATACTCCTACTTCTAACGTCAAAGTAATTTTCGGTGCTTCACATGCTACGCGTATTGATATGGGCAAATCACCCATTTGATTATTAATGTTATTAATTATACATATATTTTACCGCAGAGGAAGGCTTCCATTGATGCCTGTTCCGCAGTTGCAGCTTAGGCATGCGTCTGAGTTCTTGAGCAATATATTGATCGTCCAAAGTGTATCCACGAAGGAATTTACTCAAATGGATGACCTCTCGAAGATAATTTTCGATTGTGTAGATTATAATAGACGGCACATGGCACCCGAGAGAAGCTGTCGCGGTTTCTGGAAGATTCTGAAGCAGATATAAGAGCAGTTCCCTCGGCAAACTCGCCAATCGCTCTCGTTTCGGACAATGCGCTGCGCGGGTCGCGATGTTTTTCATTTTTATTTTCGCTTTCATTTCACGCCGAACCCGTTCATTGCGATTACCGTTCTCTTGCGCCGCCATACACAGGTGGCGTTTTTTTCCAGCAACTGGCGGAGCGACGTTTGTCACTTCTTTGGCCGATAGAAAATTATTTTTTTCACCCAAGCTTCGTGGAACTAAGGAACAACTAGGGTTGTTCTTTACAGGAAGAATTGTGATCCAAGATAGTGCGAGGAAAGAATCTGCTTCTTTCTTTTCCAGCTACGTGGTAAATTGGACCTGCGTTAACGTTTTTTCGTAAATTTGAAACGGTACTACGCGCATAAGAAATGCAATCAATCAATGCCACCTAATTACACACCGCCGAACCCAGTGAAGGGTCCACAGATAGGGGTGAAATCTCTCTGAACTCTTTTTGCACAAACCCCGTTCATGAGGCGGTTTAGATAGGGCAAGAACAACTATGATAGCTGGGATCTTTTTATTGTATGTTTTAATGAAATGTGTTGCCAACAACTACTGCTATTAGGAGATGCCACTCATTCATTTGCTTTCCCTTGGGAAATTTCCGGGTTTGAATGACAACCAACGAGACTGTATCTAAGTAACCGATCGTTGATTCTTTTTAAAATCAGCGATCGGCGAATTTATATTGAGGAAGGTTGTTTTATTCCTAAAATGCGCATACAGCTAGTACAATCGTTCCATGGCTACAGGAGTTACCTAGGTCATCGATTTCATTGAAACCATATACTGGGTTCGATAATTCATGTTTGCGCGCGCATTTAACTCATAAATATTCAAGCCCTTCAATGCTCCTTATTTATTCTTCAATATGGAACTCTTATCCTCTCTAATCACAAAACTTAATCCAATTTCCACACCAACATCTCGAGTAGTTTCAAACTATTTATTATTAAAGTTTTCAACTAAAACTTTTTATAGCCCCTTTAGTCCGCCTCATTTAGTTCCCTCCAGGAAAAGATTATGTACTTATCTGTTATCATCTTTATATAAAAAGATTTAAATTGCATTGGTTAATATATACTCATCACTTGATGGGTTTCATGCTTTTTATGTTATGTCTTTAACATAAGATATAATAAAGCTATAGAGAATGACAGGGCAGTAATGAAGTTCCCTTCTTCCTAAGTCGGATGTGCAATCTTTTAGTATTTATTTCTCTATAATATGCTTTAATTCCGGGGTATCCCATACGTTCACTACTAGCCAAATGTGATGTATCGGCCATATACATGTGGAGAATTGATGCTAATTATCAGTTATATTTTACCAATGTCGAAACAATAATCGAAATTTGCGTTTTTTTTCATGTGTGGAAAATGATTTCCATAATAAGCAATTTAGGATATAATATTAATCATACTTTGAATTTATCCCTATGCTGGAGGTATGCGAGGGGGAAAAGGCTTATTTTATGTCAGCATTTCAAAACTCGTAAGTTGCTGTGGTTTACTGTACGAGGTGCTACCCAAAAGTTCCGGGAATTTGAATAGTGCATGCGAACCGCTTGTAGCACGGCCACTCGCCGCTAGGTATTGCTGTCAGTATCCTTTGTGAATAAGTGTGCAACGTGGCGACTAGCTGAGTGCACGTGTTCGCAAGTTCTGTGCGTTTTTGTAACGTCGTGTTTGAGTGGTTCTGCGAATTCGTTTCGAACTGAAATGGCTGATGTTAAGGAGCAAATAATTTGCATCAAATTCTGCTTCAAACTCGGAAAAACGGCAGCAGAAACACACAGAATGCTTAAACTAGCATTTGGTGATGATGCTTTAAGCCAAAGCAAAACGCTCCTTTGGTACAAACGCTTTAAGGACGGATGGACGTCTGTCGACGACGATTAGCGTTCTGGTCGACCGTCGACAAGCACAACTCTGGAAAACGTCGCAAAAGTGCGTGAGGCTATCCTGGCAGAGCGAAGGCGAACAATCCATGACGTTTGTGACATAGTCGGACTGTCGTATGGGACGTGTCAACGCATTTTGTCGGAGGATTTGAACATGAGACGCATTGCTGCAAAATTTGTTCCGAGACTGCTGAGCAACGACAGGAAAGACCATCTCGTTGCTGTCTGCAGGGAGCTTCAAAATGAAGTTAGAGATGCCTCCAACTTCATCTCCAAGATCATAACTGGTGATGAATCTTGGGTTTATGGTTATGACCCTGAGACAAATCAGCAGTCGTCACAGTGGAAGTCGCCAAAAGTCGCCGAAAAAAGCGCGTTAAGTTCGCAGCAATGCCGTTAATTTTTTTGACGTCGACGGGATCGTCCACAAAGAATTCCTCCCACCCGGTCAAACTGTCAATGGAAAGTTTTACTGCGATGTTTTGAAGTGGCTAAGGGAGAACGTCCTATGCAAACACCCAGACAAGTGGCGCAAAAATGACTGGGTGCTCCACCATGACAATGCGCCTGCCCACACGTCACTCGTTATTAGCCAGTTCCTGGCTTCCAAAAACATGACAGTCATCCCTCAACCCCCCAGACCTCGCCCCCTGCGACTTTTTCCTGTTTCCCAAAAATGAAACCCCGGCTGAAAGGGCGACGTTTTGACACGTTTGAGGAGATCCAGGCAGAATCGCAAGAGGTGCTTAACACGCTCACACCTGCGGACTTCCAAGGATGCTTCGCATCACGGAAAAAACGCTGGGAACGCTGTATAAAAGCACAGGGGGACTACTTTGAAGGGGACGGTGGAAATCAGGACTTAAAATTATCATAATTTTTTATGCACTAATTCCCGGAACTTTTGGGTAGCACCTCGTATATGGTACCAGTCTTGATTGATGTCTGTTTACGGCCTCAAACCGACTTTTAAAAAAAAATTATTTAGTAACATTGCATATATTTTGTATCATGGCGCAAATTTGCTGCCCAGATGGCCACACGTATGCCAAGGGAGGATCCAGGTGAGTAAGATTTCAGAATACAGAAAAAATTGATAAAATAATAAAAAATAACATCAAGAAACGTTATTTTTTACTGTATTTATTTTGTTGCACAAAACTTCATCTATTTCCTTTTTAATTATTAAAATCTGTATTCTTTTGAAGATATTTTAAAATATTTTGTTGCATCTTTGATTACCCTTCCCAAGGTTAAAGCCTCGATCCGTCCTAGTGTGGCGAACGTGAAAATCCTATTGGACACCCATGCTCTAATTGCTTCGAGAAAACATCTCTCATTATCTCCCTGCCCTCTCTCAAATCCACTTTAGTCAATTTGAAAAGCGATACGAGCATTATATATATATATATATATATATATATATATATATATATATATATATATATATATATATATATATATATATACACGTATATATAGTACAAAGCAGGGGTCCAAGACCATTCTCTCTTCATCCTCGTTCCAATTAACCGGCGAGCTCGCGTCTACCTCAGCATGCGCCAGGGTTTTTGGAATTTATCATCGAATCAGAAAATAATGCAAGCGAGGCAACAATATTCGTACTACGGCGGTTTGGAAGAGAAAATAGCTTAAAGAACATGTTAACCCATGTAATATTATTTTCTTTGCACGCAGCAGATTTGGATATTTAGGAACTCCTCCTTTTGCGTATCTTATTATTTCAAGCTTATCTGCCCATCATTTAAACGTTCTCGGGTTTCGTCACCTCACCGGGTTATATAGTACTATTTTATATTTTATGAGTCTGATAGACGCCACGCGACAACTTACGTTCGATTGGGTTACATCATTATTTTTGCGCCGTCCATTGCAATAATTTTTAATGCCTTATATTTTATTTTATTTATAACAAATATATATATATATATAGTATATTTGTTAATTTATTTACTTACTATATTTTGTTCTTTGTATTAGAGCTTTCATTGGGCTAATTTATATGGCTGGTTTCCTTAGAAACAGCAGACTGAATACAAGTGATTTTTAGAATACTAATAGTACTGGGATTGAATTTTTTCGTCTGGTAATGTCTCAGAAACGCTTTCATTTCCTTTTACAAAATACTCGTTTTGATGACAAAGTAACAAGGAATGAAAGAAAAGTTTTAGATAAACTTGCACCTGTGAGGGAAGCTTTTGGTACATTTGTTCAGAACTGCCGTGAAAGTTATTCCTTGGGGGAATATGTAACTATAGATGAAATGCTGGCAAAATTCAGGGGAAGGTGCAGTTTTAGGCAATTCATCCCCACCAAACCCGGAAAATATGGAATAAAGATATTTTTACTGGCAGACGCTAAAAACTTTTACACAGTAAATTTAGAAATATACGCAGGGAAACAGCCATGGTCCATTTCAGGTTAGCAACAGTCCTTATGATGTTGTCAAAAGATTGATCATGCCAATTAGTGGTATTGGACGTAATATTACCGCAGATAATTGGTTTACTAGTTGCGAACTACTTACAGACATTTTAAAAAGTGACAGACTTACATATGTAGGTAAAATAAGGAACAATAAAAGGCAGCTTCCACCCTCTTTTGCATCAGCACAAGGCCGGGAACCATTTACATCTCGTTTTGGTTTTCAAAAGCATTGCACTTTAATGTCTTACATACCCAAAGCAAGGAAAAATGTCCTCCTACTTTCGTCAATGCATCATGATTCTGCTATCGACGAAACAACAGGTACGGCCAAAAAAAAACAGAAATAGTGACATTCTATAATACTACGAAATGTGGAGTTGATGTCGTAGATAAATTATGCGCGACCTACTCTGTTTCAAGAAACACCAATCGGTGGCCTATGACTATATTTTAAACAATGCTAAATGTAGGAGCAATAAATGCTCAGGTTATTTATCTAGAAAATAATAATACTGATTCCCAAAAACTTCGGAAGAGAAGGTATTTCATTAAAACCCTTGCAAAAGAGTTAGTAGCAGAACACATACAAAAAAGGTCTCAAATTACCTGTTTACCAAGACAATTAAACAAAAGAACAGAAGAACATGGTACTCAGGTCGAAATTGAAAAGGAACACCCCGAGTTAAGTGCTGGCACCTCTAAACGATTACACTAGGAGACAGAGGAAAGAGAAACAGAGTAAAACTACTACTCGAAAAAGGTGTTACATTTGTGAGCGAAAAAATAATCGCATGACAAAATATAAATGTACAAACTGTAACAATTATATTTGCTTAGAGCATTCTGAAAACATTTGTGTTAATTGTACAAATAATACTAGTTAAACATTGTTTATGATGCGAGAAAATTTAAATGTATGTCAGAAGAACGTGCGCTGAAATCTATTAACAATATATGTTAATGTACATTAAAATTATAGATATTTTTGTACCAATTACATTACTCGCACCTTTGTAGTGAATAAATATTATCAATTTAAAGCATTCTCTGTAAGTCTGTACACTTCCTGAAGTAATAATTAAATGGAGTCTGATAGACGCCACGCGACTAAATGTGTTTTAAAGAGTGGCGCGACTAACGGAGGGTTAAAGGAACTTAGGTGGGAATCGTTAGGAAGAAGGACATGAAAGTGGTAGGAAACGCGCTTTACACGGGTAACTCGACCTGGAAAGGCTTTAGAGAAAGGTTCAAGATTGAACTTTATTAAGATAAATGATCGCGCGTATAAAGCAGTTACCAAAAAACAAAGAACGTGGATAAATATGTGTTCACAAATAGAAAAAGGGCAGTTGTAAATTACATTAGGCTCCCAAAAAGGTGCGAAGGCATTAAGAAATGGGATTCCAAAATGTCTGTTAAACCATGTAAAACAAACATAAGTTTCGTAACTATTATTTGTTATATGACTTATAGTAGTTTGTAATGCGTGTATATACATATAGTCTAACAATAAGTTGGTAGAAGTATGGGTTATGTACTTAGTGGACATAATGCGTCCCCTCACCACTTCTGCAGCCGTTAAGGTCTACTGTAAACCCCGAAAGTTTCAACGCAATGTATTAAGTTAGAATTATCACTATTTATTTGGTATACCGTCCAGGTAATATTATGACTTATATCGTTGCCATCTTGGCGTGGGCTTAAGTTTCATTGGACAACAAAGAAGTATCGAGTCTCTCGCTTTACATCCCTTAAACATCTTATGGTACGTCCCACAAACTGCAGTCGGGATGATTTATTAAATAAATCTGAGGGTATCAAAAAATTATTTGAATTAAAATTTTGGTTTCAGAATCAAATTTGAGAATTCACAAACAGACGGATAAATTTTCTCCTCAAAGACAAGAAACATAAGACAATAATTTTTAAAATTTTAAAATTCTATTTTGCGGGAGGAAGTTGGAATGAAGGAAACAAGAGCTACCTAATTGGAACGATTGTTTTGTGGATTCTTAAGAAGATCAGACAAATTTTACGGAAGTAGATTAAAATTTGAAATTTCACTTTCGACATTGATCACAGAAATAAATAATAAAGTTTTTCCACTTTTCTTATATCCTCCTCATTTATTGTGTTCCACAATTAAAAATAAACGGCGCAATATACATTGTTTCGATTTCTTTTCAAAAATTAGAAACTATTTTATTTATTTAACTGAATTAAACAGAATGAGGGTAAAACATAATTACCAGTATCACCACCGTTTTAAAAGGTAGTCGTAATCAAGCAATTACGCTTGCCCGAGATGAGCACTTGCATAAAACATTTTTCAATATTTTTATATATAAATACAGAATGTACAAAATACGCCATTTTGAAACAACCTTATGCCTGAAATCGACCAATAACTTCAGAAAATAGTAAAATAACAGCTTAAAGCAAACTTAAATAAATTATTTATAGAAAACATATTATTGAAACTTAGTACGAATCCTACTAAACGATTTAATAAGTCGACATCACGAAAATCATTGCTCAGTAGAACTTGTATAGTCACCACGTTTATTACCCAACGTCGAGAGCATGGCCGGCGGCGTAATGGCGTATGCAGGATATGCTACGCATAGAAGGCCCCCAAATTTTGCTTGTCCCGGAACTCATCGTCGTCGATATATTTATACATATCGATACAGATAAATGGGCTGTGTTTAGGAGTCAGATGCGAATATGAAAATCAGTATCCGACGGTCACAAACTAAATTCTCTGCTGTTAAAAAAATGGAGCAACTATATGACTTCTATGTTTACATTTCCAAAGAGCTGACCCTTGTCAAGTGTTGCGTCACGGAGAAAACTGGAAGCTTCGAGTTTCGGACATTCTGAGACGTTCCGAACGGCAGAGGGTTAAAATGTCTTTGTCCTTAGTTTTGCTTAGCATAGGCTTTCATCGAAGAAGCATCAATAGTATTCTGCTACTATTTAGCGTCTAGATAGCAAGTACTTATCAGGTTATTGGTTTCATTCGTAAAATAAGATTCGTAAGACCAATAGCGTTCTATTAGCTCCATATTTTGTGTCAATTTATTGTCTCTGTTTTCCGTTAATGACAGATTTTACCAAAGAAATACTACTACAAATAGATACACGATTAAAATCCCGTCATTATTTTGACGAGCAAATGCACTAGTTAATTTAATATTTTGCAGAGCTCTCTCAGTAACTTCAAATCGCATAATATTAAAAGTTGGAACAAGGACCGTAGGACAAAAATTCACCGCCTGAGGCATTTAAAGTAAATCCCGCCTCAAAGAAATAAACATATCAACAAATTCATACGGAATAGAGTGGCGATTCTAGATAAAGTGCCGCGTTTCACAGCTTTACTAGTCCTGGTCACATGACAGCCATAGTTGGAACATATTTTAGAAAAAGAAGAGGGGGCAATCTCGTACTTGCATAGGGGTTCCCAAATGTAACACGCCGGCCCTGGTCGAGAGAATTATCATTTTTATAAACGTGAGGACCGAAGAAATGGAGCCACTTTTTCTGAACATAGCTTCGTACATTCAATTACTATATGGCCCTACACGGATTAACAGCTCAAAATTTAACCATTTTGACCAACGGAATTGGCCGTTTTAACTAAAACTACAAGTATTCACAAATTAAACTCTCACAGATATGATGTCATCCCTGTAGAAATCAGTTCTATGGAACAGAATATATGTCTGTGAAATGTAAGTTTGCACTAGTTATCGCCTTTTGATTGATAAATACTAACGTGAAATACTAAACATATTAAGGTAATAAAAGACGGTTATATAATTATTTTCATGTCATTTAAGAGAACAACTATACTTTCAATTATGATTATGATGATACAACAACTTTGTCCTCAAATGGAACATTTTGTGGTTAAAGAACGCATTTCCAAGGTGAAAATGAAAATATGTCTATACATAATTTCCCAAGCGTTCGTCCATCCGCCTACCTCTGTATCTCAAGAACTGTTTGTTGTAGAGAATGCGGTAAACGACGTTTTGTTTTTACCATCTAGGAGGCCCAAGGAAAACTATTTTCATCCGCCATATTGAAACAAAATGTTGGCTGTTTAAAATATCTAAAAATTTATTTTTCGGAAGCGGTGCGTCGGTTTTACAATTTCCCGTGAGCACTTTTGTAGTAAGAGTTCTCATTTTCTAGTAAACTAGTTATCAAACTATACGGAACTATAAAATAACAAAATTTATAATCGGGTCGGATTAGAGCAGGGGTCAGACACGAGGCCCGCGGCCCGCCAAGTAAGCTAGTTTACAGTAGACGGCCAAAACTCAATGTATTTATTATAAAATATTTGACGCATATCTAAGAAATTTAAGAAGTATGTTAAATCATCGCTTCAAAAATTTACGTAGTTGATTTCTCATTCTGATTTATAAAAATTCTGCACAGGTGGGTTACTAGGTACGTTATTCTCGCTGTAAGCGTGTTTCTTACATGTCCGAAGAACTTCATCCTCGATGACGAATCTTTTACTATTTTTAGAATTAATGGATTTAAGGCCGTATCATAAGGTTGGGGCGATTTCTTTCTTGTGGAAGGGGAGAGTGAATGCCCAAAGAATATGAAACGGTGCGAGGACTGAGAAAGTATGCGGCCTGCAGACTTGGTACGGTGCCTTAATGCGGCTCGCTGGTTCGGTGGAGGGCCTTCATGCGGCCCACGCACCGACGTAAGTTTGAAACCCCTGGATAAGAGTCTTGAAGAGATGGAGATAATCCTATATAGCGAAATGGTTTCTCGAAATAAGAAAACAGCATTAAAACCTACCAAGTAATCTCCCAATTCTCTCCACACAGACTTATTTATAACGATGAATTTAGAAAGATAATATTCAATTATTTTTATCACTTAAATAATATTAACATTTATTATCTCCTAAAGAATTGAAACCATATGGGGAGGAGTGTAAAAGAGCTTTTCGATTAATTTATGTCACTCTGGTCAGATTTTATAATAAGCCAAGTCTTTCGTGAATTATTAGTATACATTTAATATTTACTGCCATTCCTAATAAGATTTGATATTTAGGATTTCACTTCGAGCCGTGTTCTACGTTTATAGTTTGACATCGAGACATGCATGCATCTATTTACGCTTTTTCGCCTTATTTAAAATTACAGATAAATTTTAATAATGAACAACGCGGCATCTGATGCTTATCGGTCAAATTTCAAACGGGGATATGTAACCGCTGTTTTCTCGTTTTGTAACTTGGTTTAAATTTCCGTAAAATAATGCAATCGGCAATATGCCGCTGAAACATTATCCGATAGGATTTTCTCTCTCCAACCTAACATTTGCGATAAAATGCGCGATTACCTAATGAATACAATTTCCACTTCTGAAGCAATACGCGAAAAATTTAATACATATTTGTCGGTAATTAATAACTTTTATATTTTTACTTTTCATCTCTCCTTTTTATTCCGCATTCATCTGTATTCACCTAAAGCTTTCACGTACTGCCCTCGCGCGAAAAAGTAGCTCAACACAGTAGTAGAGGTAAAAAATCAAACTTCACTTATATTTAGCAAAAATAATCCCAAATATAGCAAAAAGTGCGAGGGAATTAAAAAAAATCACTGCTTCGCTGGACGTAAATGGTTGGGATTCGTGGCGAAACCACAGGAAAAAAGTTCGTGCATCAGCTCTCTACTCCATTATAAAATTCAACCTAAAACAATATCGGGGTCCGCGAGTTGAGTAGAACATGATGTTTATTTTTATCTATAGCTTTTTTGATCCCGCGTACAGCTCTGATTGATATTTCCAAGTGAAAAAAACAAGACAAGAACATTTCATGGGTAGGGGATCCGCCGAAATTGTTGAAATTCGTGGGGGGTCCGCGGTTCCATAAAGGTTGAGTAGCACTGCTCTATGTCAAACGAGCGAGCTTCAAAGAGATCCTGCGAAGATAGTCGGGGTAGCAAGGCGTCGTTCTGTCGAAACCCTAACGACGTCCGATGAAAACCGACGGGGAAGTCCAACTCGGCGGTCGCTTCGACCAGAGACGACCGCCGAGAGGCGGGGGATGGGACACACACGCCTCATTACCTGCCTCGATAACACGCACCTGCCTCTCCGTCGAAGAAGCTCTCAGGGAGGGAGACACGCTCGTCCCACGCCCTCCGTCTACGCGGAAGCCGCTCCTCGTATGTTACGCGGAATGGGGAGCGGCGTCGTCTTCTGCAGCGTCCGCCTCTCCACGCGCCTTCCCCCGCGAGACTACGCCTTATTCATCCCTATCCGCCACCCCTTCCTCCTCTCCCCTTTCCCTCTCTTCGAACCCTCCATCGCTCCTATCCCCCTCCACAGCGACCAGGCTTGCCAACTGACCCGTTTTCGAAGTCAATATGCGAAGGAGAAAATTACGCGGGACATTTTTTGTTGAAATGAGGCAGATTCTTCGGCGTCATCGGAAAAAATCTGATGACACAACGACTTCGCCTGCTTCGGTGGACGTCTTAGGAAGCTTCTTGGGATTGAATCTCCTTATTAGACCTGTACTTCTTCTTGACGGGAAGCCTTGACTAGGTTCGATCGTAGTACGTTTGGAGGTGAATGAGAGAAGATGTGAGGGTGTAGACGTTATTTTGAGAATGGAACACCTTATCGAGGAAATGTCTATCGGAATAAAGGTGCGATATACATTCAGTAGTATTTTGAAATTACGTGCGCGGTTGTGGACAAAGTCTATAAATGCTATGTTTATAACCATAGCTGCGATGGTTTTCGTAGAGTTCAATAAATAAATACCTAAGCGAAATATCGTATCTAACTTTTAATGATAATTAAATATAATACTATAACGCGCGTAATGCATTCTTAAAAACTTTTCGGCAGATACAATTTAGGAGCCATTGGCAACAAATTCGGCTCCACGGAAGACGTGATTGTTAGAATCTAAAACCTAAGTTAAAAAATGCATGATTGATCAAATGAAATCAATAGTTTACTTTTGATATGAAACTCTTTTTCACGTTAGATAATAAAAATGTGAAAAATTGCGAAATTTTTCCACGGGTAATCCCGTTTTTGTAAGAGTTATCACTAAAAATAATTAAATCTGCGAACGAGTCATGCGCCACGTTTGCACTACATCCGGTAGGAAATAATTCCAAAATAAAGGGAAATTTTTATTTCTATTTGAAAATTATCCATCTTGTTAGTCATCAGGATGGCACCTCGGCCCTCGAAAGGTTATCGCACTCAGATGCTTTTCCATTGTCCTTGTCTCATACATTCCTTCTCATATACCGAAGTTGGCGACCTCTTGAGTCTCCCTCTCTCCTCCTCCACTCGCTCTCCATCTCCCTCTCTCTCCTCTCTCCGACCGCATCGCCTCTCCCTCCCAACGCCTCCACTTAGCGACTCACGGTTCGTTTAACGACTTATAGGGGTATAATTACAGCGACAAACTAGTGGTTATGAAGTGTGGCGGACGGACGCCATCACCGTCACTCGAGGCCGCCATTCTCTCGACGACATTATTCTAAACGCACGATCGGGAAGATAGGACGATTTTTTTTATTTTCCTTCCGACGCCTTGCAGGCGCAAAGAGTGGCCATTTACGCGGGGAGCCTCCTCGCAATGCCCGCCGTTCACCGCACGCGCTGTACGCGACGCAACCCTTTCCCTAGGGGGAAAAAACCTTCCGAACGCCCTAAAACTCCCCCCTCCTATTCTATCGCCCTTCGATCCGTCCCTTCCGCCATCCCGCTCCTCTACCCTCCTCGATCACGCACATGCCTCTCCGCTTTTCCGCACTCCCCACGCCGCACCATACGCACCTTGCAATTAGGACGCCTCGAGTCCCGAACGGAAGCGCTCGAAGATCTCGTCGTTCTCACGCGCCTCTCGCGAAAGGGTCCTATCTCTTCTTCCTTCCGCGTACATCTTGAAAGGTCGAAATATAGAGAGAGAGGACCGGCTTTCTCCTCCTTACCCTCTTCTCCCCTTCCTTTTCTTCGCCCACTTCTGTTTACACCTGGTCCATCGACCTATCCCTTGGCCTTCCCCTCTGACGTTTTTCGCGTTTGCTCAATCGTTAGCGTCCCCCTGGGCTAGCTCTCAGTAATTCATGGCACAACTGCAATCTAATTTTACATTCCCTCCTGCCATTCTCCCTAGCGCCGCTCTTCGTTTCAGTTATGAGATTTTCTTCATATTTCTGGATGTCGTTTAGTGGTAATGGTATCTTGGTTTTTATTACCATCGAGTTTATATTGAAAAAAACAACAAGGAAATCGTAATTTTCACGGCATGGAAACAGCGGCGGTCCGACATATTTTGGATCTCAAAGCAAGAATCCATTCCAAAGAAATTTAAAGAAAATTTTTTGAAAACGCTTGTAATTTAGGTGTTAAAATTTATCGACTATTTCAACAATTGATAGAAACTGGAATATCAACGACGACACATTTAAAGAAATTCGATCGGGATACTTAGCCGCTGGGGACACGCATTGCCATCAAGCATTGAATTGCCTGCAACTAATCTTTGGAAAGATCGTTGGGAAAGGGCCCTCAAGGGGCTCGCCGTGACCGTTAGTCGTGAAACTAGAATTTGGATACGTTAATTGAAACTGAGAAGCGGCCCCGAAAATCGCCCTAAAACTTATTTAAAAAAAAATTCTATTCGGACATCACCATCTCAAATAAATCGTAATTAGACCGAAATTCATCTGCGGAGGAAATAAATCTGAGTTCGAGTCCGCGACAGAGCACGGATAAAAGCACGTGCCGCGACCTGCCATTTTCTTTCTCCCTTTTCTTTCCGCCGTCTGAGAGCACAGCGCGATTGATTATTTGAACTCATTTTATTCGGCGTTCCAGGGAGCTACTCGGGGTCGATTCCGACGGTAATTGCGAGCCGCGGGGAAAAAACCCCCGAGGTAAACATCCACCCGCAGTCTAAAGACATTCCGCAGACAGGAGAAAATGGCCGAAAAAATGATGGATGGATGGAATTTGAAAACTGTGCATACGGTTTCCAAGCGTCACAAGAAACCAATCGATTAGGTACAAAAAAATCAACGCAGCGCGCATGGTATAGAAACAAAGAACAAATTCACGCGAACAAACAGTAAATGCCTCATCCTTTTAGACATTGATAAATCTTACCGGTGAATCACCACTGATGATGGATGCTTTGTAGACCTAAGGCGAATCTGGTTTGAACAATTTCAAACTTCTCTTGGCTAATGGGGATGCGGTGGCGTATCCTGGATGCCTTGGACCAGGGTACGAGTGTAATTTAACGGCCCCCTCTTACATTTCCGGAGCACAATACATATATCTAGGGTTGCCAACTTTAAGACCTTCATAAGCCGGAGTTTTTGATCTGAAACCCGGAGACTTTGGAGGAAACTGTTTTTTTCGCTTTATACAGGTTTTATCTTATTAACAAATTACCTAATTAAAACGTACTGTAAATCAAAGCGATACAAACTGTAAAAACGTCATATTTACACAACATTCAAAGAAATGCGATTAATAATCAAAATACAACGATGAAAATTAGAACATTCATTCTTTTACGCTGATAACTGTACAAATTCCGTTTCGTTGTATTAATTCTAAGATATTTTACTCGGCAAAAGAAAAATCGCCACATAAATCAAATGTGAAAGAAAGTTTCTGGAATCGAACTCGGCCCTTCAAACTTAGCAAAATAAATTATCTTCTGAAACATTTTAGGAGAATTCATTCATTTAGAGTACAATGTATCTTTTATATATAAATAGCTGAAATTACCCGGAGTTGCTCGGGTAATTTAAAAAAATATGGAGGAAGATTTGAGAATAAAACCAAGTAATGAAACCAGGTTAATTTTTATTGTAGTGCTTAATGGTATGCAATATTTCTTGTCTTCCCATCTTTTGCCCAAATAAATAAAATTTTCCTGCATACTTTATCGATAAATTTGGCGACTGTATCTTTTATCAAATAATCATAATAAACAATCACTTTTAAAATATAGTTATTTCACTCAAATTATGTCCCAGTGGAAGGAACTGCATGATATTTTGCGGGGTCATGAATCTCAAAAACATTGAAAACTTGGGCAGGAATTGCAAGCTCTAGGGATTCAACTGATGGAAACACATTTGAAGATATATTCAAATTTAGCTTACCCATACGTTATCCCATGCAAAGGCTGATTTGTGGGTCTAATTTTTATATATTATAATCTAATAAGTATAATTGGCTTAATTGATGCATACAAATGTTCAGTTGAAAGGAATGAAAAACGTACATATAGATGTTCAAGGGAGGAAAAGTTAACGATTATAAATGTTAAATTAAATTAGGTAATTAATTAAATTATTGTTATATAAGTTTTCTTATTTTTACCTTCTGAGATATCTTTCATTTTATTCATTTTCAATATTAATGAAAAACATATTTTGCTGTCTACTAAGTATAGAGAATATGCAGAATACATAAGAAGTTTTTAGAGAACGAAAGTACTTAAAATTGCACACACACACAAACTCTCTTCCACTTACCGTTTGAAATAATTAGCCAGATTTATGTTTTTGGTGATTGCCCTTCTTTGAATAACCTTAGTGTTTCTTTCTTCCCTACTTTAGTTTATATTAGGTATATATTATTTATTTTAGTTAATATTAGGTATTGTTTATAATGGTTGTCAAGTAGATTGTTAATCCAACAATACGCTCATTCCCATCTTATTTAAATGGGAACATTAAAACATTTAAAAAGTGAAAAATGTAGTTCAAATCGCTTTAAAAACCCATTTCGCTTAATGTTTTATTGCGGTTAAAATGGCACCTTAGTCATGCTTCTACGTTCTGTAGTTGTGTTATAAATGCACAAACAAACAAATAAATTCTGCAAAATATTTATGGTAGAGATAGAGATTACTCAATGTCTGTGCGTCTGTCCGTCCGTCCGTCCCCCTTGTTTCTCTTGAACAGTTAGTCATAGAGAAATGCTGTAAACGCCATTTTGTTTCTGCCAACTAGGAGACCCCAGGAAAATTATTGTCCCGGATTCGACTCCGGGAGACGATTATATTTTCCCATAAGTTTACACAGAATCTCTTTCTTGAAAGAACGTTTTGCTTCCTTCCTCAATGTTTCTCAACCTAGACCACTATCCCGCTATCACTCTACCGCCTTACTTTCTAGTGTTAAAAAGTTCATTACAGACAACAATTTGATTGTCCAAAAGGCTGACAAAGGCAATGGCATGGTGGTAATGGACCGAGACGTTTATTTGGAAAAATGTCATGATTTCATTCGTAACAACAACATTTCTGTTTTGAAAACAGACCCTACCTCGTTTTATCAATCTGTGATCCAAAAAACTATTTCTTCGATTTCTCTTCTTTTCGCTCCTAAAGACAAACACAACTTATTAGTGATGAACACCCTTCCCCTAGACTTTTTGGTTTACCGAAACTTCACAAAAGGGATTGCCCTATTAGGCCTGTTGTCTCCAGTACCTCTGCGCCTGCCCATAAACTTGCCTTCAAACTCAATACACTTCGTGATTATTCTCATTTTAGTCCCAAATTGGCATTAAAGATTCCATCGAGTTGTCGCACACCTCCCCAACAATTCAAAATTTGTCTCCTTCGATGTTTGTAATCTTTTTACTTCTGTTCCCGTGAAAGAAGCCGTAGATTTTGCTGTAGATATGCTTTCCAAACGGGCAGATCCAGAACCTTCCCAAGGAGGGGGCGATCGCCCCAATTACCCCTCCCCCGTCTTGATTCCTCCTCTGCCGACAACCATACATTTTAAAAATCCCTAAGAATGCACTTAGTGGAGGGCAATGGGGTCCTCCAAGGGGAGGGCGATCGCCCCCATCGCCCCTCCCTTGGATCCGCCACTGTTTCCAAAGCAATCAAAGTTTGATAACCGACTTTTCTAACTTACTTGAAGCGTATTCTGAGCAAAACTATTTCCTTTTTGACAATAATTTTTATAAACAAACGGATGGTCTCGCGATGGGGTCCCCTCTTTCCCCTCTCCTTGCCGACATTTTTCTTAACAATTTAGAAGTTAACCTTTTTAATTCTGGCCATCCTTGATTAACTTATTCCAAATTTTGGGGTAGGTATGTGGATGACATTTTGTGTCTGGAGTGGTACAGATGACCAACTTTCTGAATTTTTAACCCTTTTAAATTCCCTCCATCCTTCCATTTCTTTTACGGTCGAATCTGAAACCAATGGTTTGCTGAACTTTTTAGATCTCATTTTGTCTCTGCTGAACAACACACCTACCTTTGCGATTTTCCGTAAACCCACTTACACAGATCAGGTTATTCCCAATCACTCTTCCCATCATTTTTCTCACAAACACGCTTCTTTTCATTCTATGCTTCACCGCCTTCTTAGTATACCCCTTTCTAAACCCAATTTCCTTATAGAACTTTACACCATTAAACAGATCGCTATCAATAATGGCTACCAATCTGGTTCAATCGATGAAATTGTTTCCAATAAACGTTTTCTTATTGCCTCCCAAAAAATCGTGTCTTTTCCGCCTAATCTCACCCCTAAACCTCTTAGTTGGCGCAGACTCCCATTTTTAGGAAATATTTCTTATAAATTGTCCAATCTTTTTCCTAAACTCAAACTTAAATCTGCTTTCTACTCCCCAGTTACTTTTTCCAAATTATTCCTTAATGCTAAAGACCCGATACAGTTATCATTAAGAAGTGGTGTATATTAACTTGCTTGTGATGATTGCGGAGCGGTCTACATAGGCCAAACGGGGAGGAGTTTTGACAAGAGGATTAAGGAACATAAGCGATACTTCCGTTTAAATAATTTGAATTCTCAATTTGCGAAACATCTTTTAAACCTAGGGTTACCAGACTTTCGGTTTTTCCCAGACATGTCCTCCTTTTTAGGGTGTCCGGGGACGTCCGGGCGGGATTTTAACACCTGTCCGGTATTTGAATATTTCCTTCTATTGTACGTTTTTTAAGTTATTTACTTTAATTTTTGGGAAATATGAAACCTGTCTTCGGACAGCAGCATGATGATGATGATTGCAGCTTGTGATTTTAACGTTTTATCTCTAATTATATCGTGAGATGTTAAATATCATTTTTGACGCTTTACTCGATCATTTTGCTTTAAATTTGTATATAAGTCGTTCCGCAAACCGCGGTAATAATATAATGCGTCATATTATTATTCCTTAATAATCAGTTTAACTTTTACTTCCAAGTTAATTAATAAACTTAGGTTCAGAGTTTATATTTTTGTATATATTATTCAAGACGTATAAAAAGTTGTATATTCCTATATATTATTTACATATTTAGTCTGCATCGTCAGAATTATTGTTTCGGATAACAAGTCATAATAACGCATGAAATTATAAATATTGTTGCATTTTGTTTTTATGCGTAAATGTTTAAGTAATAAAAACATTTACGTTCGAAAATTAACTTTAATAATATTTAATTATATTTCCTTTATTGATATAACACCACAGTACAATTTTTTGCGCTTAAAAAGATAAATTTTAAAAGTCCGGGTTTTGTCCGGATTTTAGTGTTCTTGTTGTCCGGGAAGTAAGATTAAAAATATGGTAACCCTATTTAAACCTAAATCATCATAGTTCCTTCAACCCTAAATTCCTCCACTTTGAAATTAAAGGCCGCAAATTGGATGCTCTTGAACAGCTAGAGATAATTATTTGTGAAGACTCGCTCCTCTTATATGAATACCTTTTCCACAATCATTCTCCGCTATTTAGCTTATCGAATATTTTGTATCAACATTTTTGTCTTTGGCTTTTTTACCAAGTTTTTGTAACATTTTGTAACATTTTGCTACTATGTTGCTTTCGCCTTCCTTTCCCACCCCTTCCATTTCCCAACCGCTTATTCAATTACCTTCCATTCGTTCAAACCTGCATTATATTTTATCGCCTGATGATGCTACGATCGTAGTGAAACCGGTCGTTTTTAAATTAAATTTGTGGAAATAACAAAGTTCTTTTTTCAATATTAGTAAATTCCACAGAGTTGAGCCTGTCCTCATTACTGATATTTACACAGGAGTTTCGATTTTTCAAGGTGCAGGATTTTTTTCTTTCATTCGTCAAAATACGTATATATAGACCGAATTTCTCCGTTTTTGCTTTATTCGACGGCTAAAACTATGAAATATCTTATTCTTGCGATGTTTTGACGTTACACGGAAGTCTTAATACGCATTACTTTTCGAAATTTTATGGCCTTTTCGTACTCTCTCCGGGCGTTGCCAGAGCGAACCGCATTGTTGCCTCCGATTGAATTAGCGTCTATTAAGCCTTCAAATAGACGAAAGAATTGAGTTATTTGCTTCGCACTTTTTATGAAGCATCGAAATTATAGATGTAGCAACGTCAAACTTAATAGATTCCAACATTAATAATTGAAGATTATTATTATTCAGTAAACTGCGTGTGGACTGGGGCCATTTTTAACGACTGACCAAAAGAACAAATCTTTTTTCTTCTTTATTCCAATACTGGAATGTTACCGTTTTCGTAAGGGAGAAGCAATTAGAATTGCACACATGAATTATAAAAACAAACATGAAATTAAAAATGAGTTGTCTAATTTTATAAGGAGAAATGGGCAATAAACATGCAGATTTCTGACTTTGCAAAAATTTTTGCGGATACCACTAGTTATTTATAAATCTCTGTTTAGCTGTCACAAGCCTCTAGTTCATTGGCACTTTAGGACGAGTTTCCATTTTTTGTAATTACTAACTAAATGCGCCGACCCGGAGAAATTGATGTAAAACCCTTAAACCGGAGGAAATTTACTTAACCCAGAGTCTCCGGGTGAAAATGACGCAGTTGGCAACCCTACATACATCTATAATGACAAAAATGGTGTGCAAGGCGTTCTTTGTGCAGCACGTGATGAAATGTGTAAAAAAAATTAGCTCATGTGGGCCCCCTTGTACTCGAGGGCACAGTACATATGGAAGATGCGCTCCTGTGGAGATAACTAATTATTCAACTGAATTTCAGCCATAAGGCGAGCTCGATTATTCATTTTTACTTTCTCCATAAACGTAGTATAGGGGAAAGTATGAAAAAAATCGACTTCGAGATTTCTACGGAAATACACGTCTTGAGATCCCCTGAACACGTTTTGACCATTTTCTCGATGGTGTTTGTGTGTATGTGTTAGCGTTTTTGTGGGTGCTCTAACTCAAGAACTATTAATCAGGTCAACGCGAAATTTTAAATTTTACATTTTTATAAAAGTCAGAAGAATTGATTAGTTTTTGGTAAAAATCGGTCGACAGGAAGTGGGTGTTTACTCTTGTCACTTATCCGTTATTTTGAATTATTTGCTTTAATATTTGATAAATGTAAAAATGTCTCGGAATAAAAGTTGTAGGAAATTAAATTTTCTACAACCTTTGTTTGAAACATTTTCCCATATAAGGCATTGTTTAAGAGATATCTTATATTTTTACCTGCAACCACCACGCCACCTACCGACGACTTGTTAACAATTGACGCTTAGTTACGTCTTAGTAACGCTTTTTCTTTTTTAATTGTTGGAGCTTTTTGTCTATATCCAATATCAGAAGGCTATGGCTTGAGTTTATTTCTGTTCTTTGTAAAGCCTAAAATTTTCTCGCAGTTTCTAAAAATATTTATTATTATGTATGTCAACTTTTTGGAATTTTTAGAAATATTACAGATATGGAGAAGGCACATAAGTTAAAAATTTTAATTTTGACGAAAGGGGGAAAGCTCGCTGCGCCCTTCACCTTAGTCGGATACGCAGGATAGGACGATGTAATTTGTTCCGTCCAAAGATTCCAGCAAGGGACTAAAGAGCTCCCTATGACACGTCATCGTACCATCCCCTCTTTCCATCATCTCTCGCCGCACCATGTTCAGCAACAGACGCCCGCCCACGAAGTAATCTGCTACAAAGTACGCAAATCTTCAGCCCTCCTACACACTGCCTTCATCTCTTTCTCATACACACGAACATGCACACACTCACACATGCAGACGCGCGCGCGCACACACACACTCCCTTTCCGACCTCGTTTTCAGGCTCATTCTTCTCCCGTCCCTTTCTTCTTTCCATCTTCCGAGCCTTGATGACCTCAGCCTCGCTAGGCTAATATCCCGGAGCAGAGTTATGTGCGGTTAGAAATTGTTTTATCAGTTGGCAGGGTGACAAAAGAGCATCGGAATGCATTTCTATTTATTGGAAACCATTCTGAAATAGATTCCGTTGCGCGCAAAAAATCCTGTATCGCCAACTCGAGAAAACTAATAAATAAAATAATAAATATTTTAAGAAAATGCGAGAAAATTTTAGACTACTAAGAAGAGAAATATACTCAAATCATAGCCTTCTGATAATGCATATAGCCACAAATCTCCAACTATTTATAAAATAAAAAGGAGCGTTACTAAGACGTAACTAAGCGTCAATTGTTAACAATAGTCGTCGGTAGGTGGCATGGTGGTGGCAGCTAAAAACATAAAATATCTCTTAAACAGTGCATTATATGGGAAAATGTTTCAAACAATGGTTGTAGAAAATAAAATTTTCTACAACTTTTATTCCAATGCATTTTTTCATTTATCAAATATTAAAGCAAATATTTCAAAATAACGGATAAGTGACAAGAGTAAACACCCACTTCCGATCGACCGATTTTTACCAAAAACTAATCAGTTCTTGTGACTTTTATAAAAATGTAAAATTTAAAATTTTGCGTTGACCTGATTAATAGTTCTTGAGTTAGAGCACCCACAAAAACACTATCACATACACACTCACACATCATCGAGAAAATGGTCAAAACGTGTTCAGGAGATCTCAAAACGTGTATTTCCATTGAAATCTCGAAGTCGATTTTTTTCATGAATATACTTTCCCCCTATACTACGTATATGGAGAAAGTAAAAAACATAACTTTGTGAGTTACGATTGTTTTGCTGACTCTAATAATTCCAAAATCTTGATTATCAATAATTTTAGACATTCTAAACAAAGAAAAATGGTTTTGGAGAGATTTTGCCAGAAGTCGTTTTCTAAGTATGTAGAACATCAATGGCTTTAACAAAATAATCAGGAGCATGTTCACCTCGGCATAATTCAATACAAAAGGTTTTTTTAATATCAAAACAAAATTCCGAAAGAATAATTACGAATCCCAAGATCACGGAGCGATCGCGTTATTAAAACGTTTCAACTCTCGCTAGATAATCCCATTTCTTATCCTTGAACAAATTAAGGTTTCGTTCGTCGATTTATCTTATCGTACCACGCCGAGCCTAGTTTTTATGTTCCTTAAACATTTCACAAAGTGTCACAACATACAATTTTCGGTCTCGCAACGCTTAACAATAGCTTCGATAGCTTCGGCTCGCATCCCTTATTTCCGCATAACGGTAGGAAGCCGAATGAAATTTCCCATCACGAGCAGCCGATATTTATTTCAAAAAAGCTTCGGCGGCGTTTTAACGAGAAAAAACGGCAGTTATTTCAATAGTCATTTGCAGGAAAAAGAGAGGGAAATGGCAGCGACTCGGGATAGCTTTGACAGTAAACTGGCCACGCTTTTAGGCACATGTACCCCCATTCCCTCCCCCCTCCCCCTTCCAACTAGGCGCCTCGCCTTCTTCTCCCCCTTCCTCCTCCCTCTCCTTCCTCCCCTTCCTCCTCCGCCCACTCCACCCCTTAATCCTTAACAGCGGTACTCCCAATCCCATTCATCCCCTTACTAAACGCGCGCAACCCATTACGTACTTCACCCTCCCTCTCCTTCCTTCTCCTACAACCTCTCTTCCACCCTCTTTCGCATTTTCTCCTTCCCTCCTCTCTCGCACTATCCTACTCCCACAATTCTCCCTCGTCCACCTCTTAACCGACCCCTTTATTTCCATCCCTCCTCTTCCCCCAAACTTTTTTTTACAGCAATATGCTTTCCTATTACGTCCTTTGTGACGATAGCCGCTTCTTCCTCACGCTTTATAGCGTTTTTTCCTCATGCCCGTCTTCGCTTCCCCTTTGTACTGCTTTTCTCCTTTATACCTTCATAAACATGTCTTATTTTCTTTCACTTTTCTCCGACTTTTTCGCTCATATTCTCTTCCTTATACCCACCGAATTCTCCCATCTACTCCTGCCTGTACGTCAATTAATTCTGGATTTTCTCTTCGTCACTTCATCCTCTTATCCTTTCCCACATCCGTTTTATCCCCCCCACAGACTCCTCTATTTCCTGCCTGTATATAAATTTATTCTCTCTTCTCTGCTGCTTTCTCTCTCTTCCTGCACTTTCTTCTTTTCTTCTCTTCCATATCTCTATATAACAATTTCCCTTCTCCCATCACGACGATCCATAAATATTCCCTTTAATTTCTCCCTCCCTAGATGTGTCTGCCCTCAACCTCCCTTTTATCTCCTCCTCCATTCCCTCTCCCTCTCCTTTTCCATGGATCTCTCTCTCTCTCTCTCATTTTATCCTCTCCCCACCACTCACTCCCTCTCGCTTCTCCGAAAAAAACCTAGTAAATGGTTTGGACGGGACCCTGATAGATTCCGTGCACGGTGACTGAGGATAAGCCAGAAGAATGGTCCGGCCGCCGGAGAACTCCCTTCTTCCCCTCCATCACTCCTTTCTCTCTCTCTCTCTCTCCATCGAGGGATGGGAGTGAGCGGGAGAGGAGGGAGGAATGAATAGGTCGCGCAACCCAGGAACTGCGCGACACAGAGGAGAACTATATATTTTTTAAATTGCGGCGACGGCGGAGGAAAATGATAAAGACGGTCGACTGTTGATCCGAAGGGGACTCGAGGGAGGGAGGGGGGGGGAGGAAAGGGATAGCACGTAATAACCGCTCCAAACTATATTATCGCCCCGAGCGAGAATAAAGTACGAGAAAAGCAATATGGGAACGATTATCATCCTGGGGTATAATAGGCGTGGAAATCTTTGCGGGAGAAACGCAATCATCGCGAGAGGGGTTTGTTGTTTTTCCTTTTATAAAAGAAAGAAGAGGTTCAAGGCCGGTCGTCTTCTTCTTCCACCCTTTCCACTCGCCGCGATAAATGTATGGCATCGAAGTGGCGAGGCTGACATTTCGGCGGTTGGATGTATTGTTCGCGGGGGGGGGGGAGTGATGGGGTGAAGGGAGGGGGTCGCGAGGGTTGGTTCGGGGAGGATTCGATGTTTTCTGGAGGGGTCGGTAGGGTGGGGAGGTAGGAGATTTAAGGGATCGTGAGGGTGTGCCCGGGAGGAGGTCGAAAGGGGTCGAAAAGGGGGAATTCCAGGGAGATACAAGAAACTTCACTTCCGGCCACCCGGGACAACGTTCTGAGAGAAAGCGGGAATCGGGGGAGGAGTGTGTGGGGAGGGAAGGGGTCCTTTAGAACCCTCCAACTTCTTCTTCCCTCGGCCAAAAGGAGGGGATCACGTAGGAACGTTACGGGGTCGCGAGAAAGAACAATGATAAATTGGTGGAGGACTAGATTTTTTTCCGGGAAGTTACGTATTTTTCAGGGGAAAGAGCCCTTATCCTACCTCCGGCGCGAAAATCGTTTTCTTTGCTGTGATTTCTTGGCGCTGTCCCTCGAAAAAATGGAAAATAAAAACGTAGGGTCCGGGGAAAGTTTCCGTAAATTGTGCATCCATAAGAGTTATTTGTCTGAGTAAGGAATAAAGTGGCGAAAACCCTTATAGAGACCTCGATTCGCAGCAGTACGTTATTATTCAGCACAAAATCACCTTTATCCACAAAAACGTGCACATTTCTCCGGTTCCTCCTGACTTTTTCGTAAACAACCGCGTAAAAGTTTTGATTAAGTTCCATCCGTTGCGCTTAGTTTTTTCTGCAATGGAGTGAAATTGTTGCCTGAGGAAATTTCGTTTCCAATAACTTCCAACTTCTCTTCCAAACCTTTTCTCCTTATTATTTCGGCGAAATGACTTCCTCAAGCCTATAGAAGTACAAAAATAGTACGTATATAATAAAGATAAGTAAGTTTTCTGCGTAATGAAATAGCATCACTGTATAATATGTTGTGTTTCATGAGTTGTGTTGCATGTTACTTCCATGCTTGCTGCCAGGGAAGTTATAACTGAAATAGTAGAGAAAATGAAAGCGACTATAACTCACATTTTATTATTGACATCTTGTTCTTTTTATTTCTGCATCGTTTAACATAGTGAAACTTGGAAATTATGCAAAAATATGAAACATAAAAGGACTTTTGCTTTTCATAAATTTCAAAGTAATGTGAACTGGAATAAGCCTCTGTTCACTACGTATTAGAAAATGGTTCTGTGCGATATTACGCAAAAAAATCATTTCCACGAAATGAAAGTAAACAGACCACAAAAATCCATCGGATTAAGATTTTTCATCTTTTTTCGGGAGAGCAAAAAAACAAAATTCTTTTCAAGTGTAAGCAAAACAGATCCAATAATTATTGAATCATGATGAGCAAACAAATCAGCCAGCATACTATTTTTTTAATAAATGGATTCACAAAAAATAGGTTCAATAAAAACTGACAACACTTGAATTGTTAACTTCCGCCACAAAGAGCAGCAAAACGTAGCGTGGTAGCTTACGCGAATACAAGCCATTGAAGCCGTACATCTATGTCTGTAAAGGGACTAATCACCAAACGGAATCATCACGGAAAATGTTTACGATGTGCTGCCATCCCCCGAACTTCCTACACTTTCTGTAACGTTTTACTAAGACTTTGTGACGGCACTTGAAGGAGCGATCAAAGGGGTTTCCGCATATTTATGGAAGATATGGGAAGCGTCGATCGTCTTGGAGAGTGACTTGTTGCGAGAAAGAAAAGGTCGAAAATTCTTCTTTTTTTTAAGAAGCCCAAAGGGACGCTGTTGATATTTCAGGGTTGAGCTGATCTGGCGCGATGAAATCACTCTTGAGTAAAAAAACACAGCGAGGCGATGCCTAGATTCTAACAACATAAGGCAGCCTGGTGGAATGATTTGCAAACTAACAATGCATTAGGACAAAGTGATTCACGTGTCGCACGAAAAACACAATCGAATGAATTTTTACACGTTCTTGAAACATTGTGTATTCAATATCAAAACTCTGGATCGGTACAATCGATAGAATAACTTAAAAACACCCCAAACACTGAACAATACAATACAATAAGATACCTTTTTCCTCTATTACTCAAGAAGATTGATAATAGAGTTACTCATGTCAACTTTTAACAAAAGTTCTCTCACCCAAATTCGGTTCCGCCATACCACAGGAAGAAGATATGACGAAAACACCCTGGACCTTGGAGTGCCAACAATAACATTAGCGGACTTTGTTGACACCTCAAAGATGCTCCTTTTAATAAACAATTGGTGGACTGCCCCCGAGGACGGTTGGTTGTTGAAATGCAAAGTTTGCCCAACCAGTTTATTGGTGCAAATTACCTAGATCATCTAATAAATTTTACGGGTTCTAAGTACGCCAAATTGGTGGCTCAATCTATAGCTTTCTGCGACCCGAATGCTAAGTTTTACAAATAAAGTATTTAATATTTCATGAGTTACTTGTTCTTCAGAAAACGAGACGATTTTTTCACACTTGTTAAGCCCCAATTAATTACGTTTCCTTCATTCCTGCACTTGACAAAAATAGCCATTCAGTCATAAATACAAGGTTTAACGCTTATCTATTTTGGCTCACTTTAAATCATCTTTAGAGCTACTACGGACATTTTAAAATTACTGTGGCGTCAATATGGCCCTTATGCAACATCTGATTTCGCATAATACCTGATTTATATCGCATGTACACTGTACACCATAATAAATATGTAGGGAACTCCTAATGAAGGTAAATTCCTAAAAGAATTAATTTCTATGGCTAGATGAAAAAGTCCTCTTGGCCTACGAACGGAAATTCCTTCGAAAATCTCTCTCATGCTTTCGGAAGACTGGGAATTCACCTATCATTGGTCCGATCCTTGGGTATTGTCCTGTTGCCTCCAGGCGCCATTCGATGGGGGCGTGTCGAGGCAGTAAGGAAACTACGTCGCTGGGAAAGGATCTGCCGAGTTGAAGATTAAAGACGGAGGAATAACCGCTGACGACGCATACTATGTAGATGAAATGGGCACATGGTTTACTCAACCGTTCCACGGTTACTTGTGTCGTTTAATCGTCTCCGAAGTTTGGGCGTTTTCTCGGCTGAAGATGCAAGTAAAAACTTACGAGTCTCTCTTTCTAAGTCGGAGATGAGCAGGCAAACTTTTACGACCCAAGTACCAATTAAAATAATTAAACTGATGAACGGCAGACTAAATATGATGTAAGATTTCATTAATGACGGAATCAACGCCAGCTATAAAACAAAGTTGGGATATTTAACGCCAACGATGGAGCGAAAAGTACCACTAGGCCGAATTATTTTCCTTCTCTGGCAAGGGTGAAGTCCACCATGTAAGTTTTAACAGAATTTGAAAGGTGGTATCTTAGTCAAGAGGAAAAGGATGAGTAGCGATTTAAAATTTGAGACTAACGAAATTTATGACGTTTGAAATCTAAAGAATGTAAAGATCGAAATAAAGATCGCATAAAAGATATGTACAACGCCCAACTTATACTTCAACATGAAGATTTCATTGAATTACATAATGCTGAGACAGAAAATCGTTATACTAACAGGACTTTTCCTTGCAATTCGAATTATTGAATATAAATACAAGTCAGTAATCTAAAAATAAAATCGCCTGAAGTCAAAACACGATTTCGAAACATATAGTAGGTCGCATATCATTTAAGCAATCGTGAACGAATCTAATTGAACTCAAACGCAACGTTAAAAATTACAAAGAGATACAGTTGCGATGATAAAATTTAAACTATCGCGCAATTCTAAAGCATCAAACGAATGTCTCTTCGTCGCCCCATCACCACTTCTTTCACCTATATACGTATTGTTCTACAACCATAGCAATGAGGAGGTTCCATTGTATTGGCCGGTAGTACGGGTGTTTATATTCATCATATAAACAAATAAAAGATGAAAAGATATTCATTGCGGATTAAACAATTTCCATTTTCACAGCACAGAATCTTTTTTATATCTAACCATGCAGCTTAACTTATTGCCGAACATTCAGCTGGAGTTGGGGTTAAAGCTGTTTTTGTCGAACAAAAGGAGAGAGAAAGATTGAAAGGATACAAGATTTATAAAAAAAATAAATTCGCTCTATCGCAGAGCAGCTCTCACGGCTGAGGGGAAAATGCGAGGGTGTCCCAAGCGGAAGGTTTTTTTTCAGAGATTTATACACACGGACGTGTATATTTTTCCAGCACAGGAAGAGATAGGCTCACGCACGCAACCTTTACAGGGAGCCTTTATATTTTAACGATAAAAAACCTGTGTTTATCAAGATTTGAGCACATTTTTCGACGCATGGTAGAAAATGCCTTTAACAGACGAATACACACAAAATTTTACAAGTTTATTAGAATTTACAAATCGATTCATAGGAAAATTATTACATGCCGAAGGGGGCTTGTTCACTAAAAATCACATTACGGTCACTTTACCAACGGTTTCCTTCACATTCATCGTAGTTACCTCAATTTTATATTTTAAATTTGTACAATTTTGTATTGTATGTTAAAATCTGACGCGTATTATATTGGTTATTATTTATATTAAGCCCGTACGCAAAAATCTATGCAGCAAAAGTATCTTTCCTCCATAAATTCCTGTACCTGAAAAAGGAAGTCTTTCCCTTTCGCTACATTTACGTTTTTAGACTGTCGAAAATTAAAAAAATCTCGGTAATCCAGTTCTCTTAATACCCTCCAGATTGAATCGAAAAGCAATCATTCTCTCCCTTTGTGATTAAAAGAGGATTAGAGGAGTGCCACTCACGTCCGCTCAGAGAATAAACTTAATAAATGGAAAAAGAAAATTATCTTCCTGAAACCATTCCATTTCCATAAACACCGTTCTTCGTGTATTTTTTTCTCCCCAAGTCCTCCCTCGAATATAACCAGCTGCGAAGTCAATAGAAAAAATAAACATTTGTTGCTGTGGGGAGAAAGCTTTATTTATTTTGGCAAGCCGCGAATACACATCGCCGATACTAAGCGGGTCGAACAAATCCCAACTCGCCCCGGAAAGTGCGTTAAATCTTGTCTAGAAACGCCGCGTTTCAGGACGACCGGGGGAGCGAAAACGGCGCGTACTGCAACTAATGCGACCTCGCTTAAGTGAGCTGCGAGGCGATTAATCGTTCAGTGATCGATAGCGGGCGAGGGTAGCGGGATGTCGGGGAAGCAGGTTTGGAAAAATACCCCCCGCGCCATAAATATGTACTCCACCGCCCGATATTCGAGGTGCGACCGGTTATGGCACGCGTATCGCTCCTACGGGAAAGTCAGCGGCGCTTGATCACTTTAAACCGGGTTTTTATGCGAAGCTCGTCAAATTACATTGCCAGGCAATTTTATCAGGTCCCTTTAGAAAAAAAAATCACGACCTGGAATCGGGACCGAAAAAGACAGTCAGGAAAATGCTACCGTTCGATTCGAGCAGTTCTCGAAGAGGGATTAACTACGCACGCAAGTGTTAGTTGTGTTCTGCGCACTCTTAAGCTCGTTAAGGACATTGATAACGGGCGCGATATAATGGCGAACATAATCTCAGCACCGTTACATCCTCAAAAGAGTAATTTTGAGCTCGAAAAAGAGAATTCACAATCAGAATCTAAACGAAAATTGTTCTGCCGAGGATTCGGAGAACCATTAATCGAATCAGTGCAGATTTGGTGGATACGATTGCAGATGAATACGTTCTTATACTGGACGGAAATCTCTCCGTACTTCTGACCTTTAATTTCTCGAAACTAAAAATGAATTGAGACATTATTCTTCTTTTTAGTTATTTACACGAAATAAAACGAAATAAAAACATACGAATGGAAACTGATGCAATTTATGCCATTTGTACATACGGAAACTATCAGATGCTAGCAGTGACGTTCCTAAGGTTTTTATGGGTGTATGCTAAGGAAAGTTGGGCCGACCCTACTTAATGCTTAACTTAATCTTTCGATTTACGCGTGTTCGGGTTATTCCATCTACGCCTGATACAGTTTATTCGATATTATTTAGCTTTAAAACACACATTTAAACACGTTTATAAATGGATTACATCTAATAGCGACCCAAAAGCCGCCTCTCGGAAGCCTCCGCCCAAGTGCGGTAGCACACGCCTAGGACCGGCTCTGAATACTAGAACTTTAGCTGCACGCGCACGACGATGCATAAGTTATTAGAGCAGTTGGAGAGGCAAGCACAAATACTTAATGAACTTATAATGCCAATGACAATGTAGCGAGAACAACGACTGAGCGGAGAATTATTGTACCAGGCAGAGTTCCGGATTTCTGGAGTTTCCAGATTTTACGACTCCCGATTAACATAATTTTAAAGCGACAGAATACATAAATCGTTGAAGTTTCCAAAACAGCTTAAAAAATTGAAATTTATCCGCCCAAAAGCGAATGGAAATGGAAAATTTTACCCGCAGGCATCCGACTTTGTAATTTTCATCTATAAGCTTGATTCATTCGAGACGCACTACCGCGAACGCCTCGCTTATTTTTGATCTGGGAGAGAAAAACCGCATCCGATATCATATCTGCGATTTTAAGCTTAATTTTAAACAGCGCGAGCCAAATACCAGCTACGCCGAAGAAACTATTCGAGTTTATTTTTCCACCGAAAAGAAATTGAACAAAAATAGGAACAGAAAAAAAACCGGGGTAAGAAAAGCAAACGAGAACGAAATCGTCCAGAAATCTACAGAAACGCGCGCACCGCGACGACGAGCATGTTTTCCCCCGATTCTCAGCGCGGCAGAAAAAGAGAAAATGTGCGAAGCCGACGACGATGGCTGGGATGAAGAGAAACCAAAGAGAGACAGAGAGAGAGGGGGGGGGAACGAGGTCCGCGAGCGACAAAAAAAGAAAGAGGGCGAAATGAACGGGATGTAAAAGGGAGGAAGAACACACTCCGCGTTCGGAGGAGGAAGAAGAAAGTCTTCCCTTTGGCTCCGAGAGGCGACTGAGAAGACGAGGTTTTCTGGAGGAGGGAAAGGCAGGAATAATGGCCGGAGAAGAAAGGTGACGGGAGTGCGGCTGCTGCTCCGGGAAGTTATGCGAGAAGCACTACGAGGGAAGAACACGGGGGAGAAGTTGAGGGGGAGGGGAGATGGGAGGAGACGAAAATACACCATTCCCATGGGAGTGGTTTAGGGAGGAAAGGCGGGACCGAGGAAGAGAGAGAGAGAGGCAAATGTGTTCCCTTTGGGTGGTTGTGGGAGGGGGGGGAGTCTAGATGAAAATGGGGAGAGAGGGATCGTCAAGGAAGGGACGAAGGAGGAATGATACGCACAAGGAGTCGAAAAGGAAACGAATTTACCATAAATCGCTACCATGGCGTCGTATCGGGCGTAACTTCTTCACGAAGACCCTCTCGGACGGAATGTCTTAAAAAATTTGGGATTTCATTAACTACTGTGTTAGACATTAGCGCTCGCTTTGCTGGCGATTTTTTTAAGCCGTGATTAACAATCACAATGGAAATTTGGACGCAGAATTTAAAGAGTTAAAACTGCGCGCAAATTTCAAGCGACTGCGTATTTAAAAAAAGTTAGGTACTCTTCATAAGTTAAACGCGGCGGTGAAAGCTTTTTTATTAGACATGACTGATTTGTTTTGCATCGATATATTGATTTCGCGCGTCTTTAATAACAGGAGTTATCTTTGGACGCCTGCCGTGCTTCGTACAATGAAGAAACAGCGAAACAGCCCTGTTAGCGCGCGCACACACACACGTATAAGAGAATGTGATCGCAGCCTTTTTATTCCTCCAGTGTCCGCTGTGCGTACCATGTCGATGTCCCAAGTGCGTGGCTCGGCTCAACACACAGCTCCTGGGCAGAAAACAAGGATTTACATAACTCCGCCAATAGCAGAAAAAGAAAAGGAAGCAGCGCCTCAAAGGACGTTTTCTTTCTCCGGAGCAATGGCCCAAAGGCTTTGAAAAACAAATTTGTCGCCACAATCTTAATAATAGGATATATCGTATTACCAAGTCGAAGCGAAAATTAATTTAGCATATATATATATATCCATTTCACGACTCTCCATCTCGTCAGAATGCGAGATCCATTAATAACAGGAGTCGGCAACTCCTTAGCAACGATGCAAATGCGAAGAAAATTTAAAATGGATAACATTATACTTGTTCATTGAAGTCATGGTCATAAAAATCTTGAACGTTGAACTGTCAACGCCAAAAATATGTTTAATCTGTTTTTCAGTTATATGTTTCCACTGCCGGCGCAATTTTTTTCGCCGCCCTGTGCAAATTCCGTCTATGGCGTCCCCTCTTTTCCTCACATTTCCTCCACCCAAATAATTGCGTCTTTTCAAAGAAATTCCACCAACTCGGAGAAATCACAAGCTATTCATTCAGTTGACGTAGTAAGAGGTGGGAGAAACTTTGGAAGGATAAAAGTGAATGCTTTTCAGCGCCTTTTGTGGTGTCTAATGAACTCGAAATGATTGCATACGTAATGCGAATAATAATCATTTAATCCTTTTGAGGAAAAACTGGAGTGGGAGGTGCGTCAGGGAAGTCTCAACGGGTCGAGCGCGTGTGTGCTCGTGCCCTGGTAGCCGAACAAAGCAATATATTCAGACTTGTCCGTGAAATGGAAGCCGTCGGTTAGGTGGTTCCCTTAAAGCAGACGAACTTTGAGGCGATAATAACTGGTAAAATAGGAATGATAAGCAATGTGGGCAGGGGAAATATATTATAATAGCCCTATCGGCTCATGTTAAAACGCTGGGACCACATTGAAAACTGACCGCTTCTCAGACCTCATGACCGTCATTAACGCGGATTAGCCGTTCGGAACTCGAGGATTGGTCCCGAAACCGAGCACAGGTACCTGCCCCCTCGCAGCAGAGGATCTCTAGCCGACCAAATCATTTGCAATAAATATTTAAACTTTTTTATGTTTTTAAATTAGTGAGAAAGTAACTCAAGCATCGAATCCGGATAAATGCGCTGATTAAGAACGCCTTTTAAACGTAATTCAACGATAAATAATAAGATATTTACGCTCATATATAATCTTAACGACCAGGAATACCAACCTTTTAAGTTTCTGGGACGGGATTGCATTGGAAAAAGTTAAAGACTATATAGTCGCAGTAACAATTCTGGCCCATTCTGTTAATATATTTGACCTAACCAACCCAACCAACACAATCCAACCGACCAACCCAATCCAGTTCAACCAGCCAACCCAACCCAACTTCCATATAATGCACATATCTTTCATGTTTTCAATACAATCCCGTCCAAGAAACTCTTTAATTAAAGGTTGGCATTCCTGGGCGTCAAGATTACATGTGATCGTTAATATCTTATTATTTATCGTGGAATTACGTTTAAAAGACGTTCTTAATCTGCGCATTTACCCGGATTCGACGCTTCAATTACTTTCTCAAAAATTTAACAACAAAAAAGTTTAAATTCCGAACGGCTAATTCGAGTTAATGACGGTTGTGAGGTCTGAGCAACGGTCAGTTTTCAATGTGATCCCAGCGATTTAACATGAGCCGTCCTATATTCTATTCATCAATGTATTTTAAATAATACGCAGGTCGATGCCATCTTCTTAGACTTTAGGAAAGCCTTTGATAAGGTACCTTACAGGAAGTTAATAACGAAATTAGAAACCTTAGGCGTTAATTCTAAAATCGTTAGTTGGATCCGTGAATTTTTAAATCATAGGAAGCAGAAGGTTGTTATAGATGGGAAATCTTCGAACTTAGTGGAGGTTGCCTCTGGCGTTCCGCAGGGTAATGTAATTGGTCCGTTATTATTTCTAATTTATATAAACGATATCAGCTCAGTAGTCAGAAGTAAAATTAGGCTTTTTGCGGACGACACCGTCATCTATAGAGATATAAGCAATCCGGAAGACCACCAGTATCTCCAAAATGACCTAGAAGCTATTTCTGCATGGTGTAAGGAATGGCAGTTAGAGATCGACCAAAAGGAAAGCTGCGTCATCAACTTCTGGAGAACCAAGAGTATCTCGTTAGATAATAATTATTCGTTGGACGGAGTAGAGATTCCAGTTTCAGATTCCATTAAATATCTCGGAGTCACGATCCATCGTGATCTCTCGTGGGACACCCACATTCGCCGATTGATAGGTGGAGCTAACAGAATAGTTCGAAAAAGCTCCGAAAAAGTGAAAGAATTATGTTGTTTATCCTTGGTTCGACCGCAGGTCGAATATGCTTCAGCTGTGTGGGATCCCTAAGAAAAGGGACTCACTAACGAGATAGAAAAGGTTCAGCGCAAGGCAGCTAGATTTGTAAAGAGGAATTACAATAGTAAATAAAGCGTAACATCATTAATAGAAAATCTGAAATGAACATCGTTAGAGGAACGTAGGCTGCAGGCTAGATTTAAACTACTGGAAAAATTTATGTCGGAGGGACTAGCGAATGAGGTAGTAGGACTTATCAGAAGCCCGACGTATCTCGGAAGGCAGGACAGTGAGGATAAGATTCGCGAGATCGACTGTAGAACGGAGCAATATAGAGGATCGCTTTTCCCTAGAACGATAAGAGAACACAATAGGAAAAGATAACGTAGGAAAACTGTGGACCCTTGTTGCACTGCACCCTCTGCCATCCACCAAAAAGATACTTGCAGGGTATCAGGTAGATGTAGATGCAAGCTTTTCACTACGGAGAAACTATCACGCATTCTGTTCCTCCTGTCTGATTTTACTAGTTTATGCTTCATTATACATTGCACCCAGGTTATATTGAACCTACTGTAAAATCGATGGTATGCTACCATGGACCCAGCAGTATGTTCACAATTGTTTTAATTTTATTGCTAAAAACAATAAAACAAAAAATACTGATATCAATATTCAGTCATTTAAGTAGAATTTATCCAGGTCCAATTTAGAACGTTGAGGGATGTACAGTGAAAAGGGAAGTGCCGCGTTATATCTCAATTGGCCTTACAACCTTGGTGCTCTGTACTTCGAATACAGATGTTCTTAAAGTCGAGTGTGCTAAATCGTAGGGTACGGAAACAATTGAACCGAGGAGGCGAGAGCGTGACCAAACATCTTCTCTTGCAATAAATTAGTATTTAATATCGTGTGCCGAATTGCGCGTATTCATAAGTCTCTTTTACTGTGACTGCCTACATGGAGGACTCATTTCAACCGAAATACAAATTTGCCGTCCTCGAGAAAACTGCCATCCTCTACCAAGGCACGTTCTGCACTCCTGCCCTGTATGCTTCCACAGAATCTATAGGTAACTTCCGATGTCAACTTTAATCCGGCCTGCGGAAGCGTAAGCAACTTCCAATGAGGCCCGCCATGTAAAGAAGGTTGCTGACCCCACGTTTACAACATATCTCCCGTGACACACTTTTCGTAATGGGCGAAAGAAAAAAATTGGAATTTTTCGCCCTGGGGATGAGTTATTTAAGTAAACAATTTCGTTATGCAGACACCACCAGTCCGGACAAAGCAAAAGCCTAAAAATACGGCAACAGGTCATATTCCCATAAACGTGAATCCACCCGCCATCACTAAAATGTTCACTTAAAACACGAAATTTATGTCAAATTTAAGCGAGCATTTATTAACTTTACCTAATCCGCGTTCAGAAACGAGAAAATTGATCTGCTACGATAGTTCAGTGGTAGAAAATCCGCCCGGCAAGTGAAAGACCCGGGTTCGATTCCCGGTCATAGCAGACTTTTTTCTCGTTTCAAAATTATTCCCTCACCGAATATAATTTAAAGAGTTGTTAGATTTTTAAAAGATGCTTCAGTAATCAGTCTACAGGGAGCTCTGTGATTACAGTTTTATACCTTGGTCTTCACGTTTTCCTGCCCTGGAAAGTTGCTAGGGCCATTTTATCTTCTTCGAATGCGTTTAGGAAAATATTCCACCTCTATTTAACCAACAACAGGGTATGGATAAAAAATCAAATCTCGAGTCCAAATATCCAAACCAGGCTTTTATTTTAGCTTCGAATAATCAAAGTCGATGCACACAGAGGAAGACAAAGTGCGTGTTACTTCATTTTCGATTAAAATCCATACTCGAACGGAGATAAGGGAATAAACAGTAGACCGTTCTGGATCAAATCTTCCCTTAATTCTTCAATTAATAAAAAACAGCATGTTAGCTATCACTGATAAAAAACTAGTAGGTAGAAAAAGTTTTGTCGATCCTGCCATCTAAGGACAAAGAAAGAGATTGCGTCGCGTAACGCAAATTGCCGAATTTTATAAGCTATCTGCAACTGGACTTTATATTGCTGGCTGATAATTTGGTTTGTTTCTACGCAAAAAACGTCCTCAAACGCAATTACAGAGGCCAGAGAGATAAACATAGAAAACGACTCCTGCTCGGAAAAAATATTCAACAGTACGCTATTTCAAAACCTTCGCTCAGCAGGGCAAAAAATACCGGTACATATACAAAAGAAAATATTCTTTTTTAGTTATATGTAAATTCATACAACTGCCTCGAAAGACGTTGAAGCAGCTGGAAGCGACTCAAGGTACTAATTAAAACACGATAAATTATAACAAACACCAGTCGGGATGAGTTTCTTCAACAACCTGCACCAAGCACTATACACGAATAAGAAATATAAAATCGCTAACTTCTTAGACGCCGAAGACGAGCCTTCGAACCCCAATAATATTGTTATTATCGAACAAAATTGCTTAAGAAGAGCCTTCTTATAACCAGATGACCTGGAATCGATAACTGTGGTAAAAAGAAGCATTTAATGCATATTTTTATTGCGACTACCTTTATTTCCATAGATAGCGACCTAGGCGCAATTACTTTATCTATTTCTTATCCTCATTAATATTCACACGTTCATTTCATATTCGCTCGATCGATATTTTCATTCGAGTATAGAGTTTATTTTTAATGCTGATTTGAGGACCCAAGTATTTTCAAAGTAATAACCGTGATAATTAACGAAAGTGAACGTGAGCGCCCTCCAGCTGATAACAAAAAATCAAACCGATCGGGCGAAATGCACCCTTAAAACGCTTCGTTTTACACGATCCGTCCCTCCCTCTTTCTCTCTCTCTCCCTCCTCTTCCTCACTCTCTCTAGCCATTGACCGAACCGCGAGGACTATATTTACCCGTCTTATCGGGCGTCGACTGTTGGGATGAAAACAAGTTCGGTCGCTATCTATCTGAGCCGGAGACGGCTTCCAAAAAATGGATGAGCGTGAGAGGCAGGGGAGAGGAGAGTACCAAATGGATAACCAGCGGGACGCCTAGCGATGATTCGACGATAATAAAGAAGCATTTTTTAAATCCGAAAAAGGGATCACGTAACCGACGCCCGAACGAGGGTTCCTTAGTAGTTGATTATTCACGTTTCGCTTGATCGCACCGAGCAAAATACCTTTTACAGTTTAAATTTTCTTTAAACCCTCAAAATAACTCTTCTTTCAGGTTTATAAAAGACTACGACGCGAAAAATGTAAACGTTTTATGGTGAGATGATTTCCAAACATTTAATTATTTCATAAGCCAAAGCTCATTATTAACGCGATTTATCTATGCTGGAACACCAAGCATATTTCAACAAATTTTCGCCATTCAACGGAATTTAATTTTGTTACACCAGCCCTACAACACATGTTATAAAACCGCGGAACAGCTTCTGATCAATACAACAACAGAAGCCTAGATAAAGTAATAAGAAATGAAGAAAACAATCGACATCTGCACGGAATTTATCAAATTTCAAAAGAAAAAGTGAAAATGAAGTGCTATATTAAAGTGCGGGGAAGACAAAAAATACATTTCCCAAAGTAATTTTTGATCACCGTAGTTGATATCAACTATAGAAGTAGTAAATACAAATTTCCAGCAGTTAATAATATTACCATTTTTTTATAATTCGATTTGAATTTAATCAATATTAAGATAAACTGACGGTTTAAAAAAACAACTGAATTAAAACTTCCTGAACGTGAAATAACTCAAGTTGGGCTAGGGACATTTGTAAAGGCTTAAAATACACCAGGTACCGGCATAATCAGTAGATAAACTTCGTCTCTCATTAAGTTGTTCATACGATTAAGAAGTAAGGTGCAAATATGGGAAACCTCACCTAATCCCTGCGACCTAACTTCTTAAACCGAGAATTTGCTGCAAAGAAGAGATTTTCCCCTATTGTTCACATGGGTTTTAACCCTGTGAAAATATTCTTTCAATGGCAATAGAGTCGCAATCGAAAAAGAATCGTATACGCGGTGATAAAAATAGAGGTTTTAAATAAATGCCCGAAGGTGAAATGCAAGGAGATGGAGTCAATTAAAAATGTGAGCCAAATATTTTTTTTTCTCGTTACCGTGGACTTATTTTCTTACGACTTTTAGCATCAATCCACCCAAAGAAGCGAAAAGAAACAACACAATGCAAATATACTTTTGCAATATAAATAAAAATTCGCGAGATATTCTCCAAAAATGCACGGGGATGTTTCGGAGCGCAACAAAAGACGCGGATGTCGAACTAGACTGAAGCGAAAATACAGAGAAACACGAGCAGAGGCAAACACGTTTTTCGGGGAACAATTTTTCGCTCCCCCCCCTCCCATCTTCAGCGATAAAAATTCAACAAAAGATGCTTTCCGCACGATCAACTACACCCTAGACGCCGCTAGTTAAGTCTCTTACAACAGAATTTAGGGTAGGGCAAGGCCCTTTCCGTACTCCTTAGCATAATCCGAACATTGGCATCCCTTTCTCCGAGTCCTTCCACGTGAAGTATACACACATTTTTTCCCGTCCGTACCAACGTCGTCGACTCACTCCACGCGACGTCATAAAGCGTGATAAATCGACCCTTCTTTCTATTTTTATTTTTTTTTTGCTATATTCCTAAACATGCACCGAACGTATACCGCAGCACGAGTCATTTTTCTTGCGAACTCCTCTTCGGAAAATGGCTTTGCCCCTTTAAAGGCAAAAAGGAAAGAAGAGAGAGAGAGAGAGGGAGAGAGGGAGGGAGAAGAAAGAGGGCGACGAGCTCCAGCGACAGACGCGTAAAAGGCATGCATTTTCCGTGCTTGATAGAGAGAGAGAGAGCAGTGCCGCCACCTCCGCCACCAGGGGCATGCCCTCCTCCCAGCCGATATCATAGCTGGAATTCCTTTCCCATTTCGTGAACGTAAGGTACTCCGTTACTTTATAGCTACCTACCAAAACCCTGAGCGAAAAAATCATTCCCCGTATCTATTCCATTCGACAACCCTTAAAAAAATGGAAAAAAGGAGGAACGAGGATGAAAATAGAATAAAGGGTGTTAGAGGTGGGGTTGGGGAAAGGGAAGGAGGAGTTGGTGGGTAGCGAGAATTTTATCATCGTATTGACTAAAGAGTTTAAGGAGGTGAAGGGGAGAGCGGCAGCACCAGACGAGAGGTCAGGAGGAGAGGAAAGATGTAAGGAGTAGCGAAGAGAGAGGAGGATAGGAGGGCGGCAGAGGAGGAGGCGGATGGAGCTGCGCGCGTGGGCTGCATATTTCCCACGGGATCGGGAACGAGGCGTGGAACAGAATAAGAGTAAAGACGGGAGATAATGTGATTAAAAATCGGTGTGCTGGTTGAGGATGGCGGCGTGGGTGGGGAGGGAGGGGAACGTTCCTCTTTGGCCACATATGCCAACGGCCTCGCTCTTCCTTCCAACCGCCCAGCGATTCCCCAAGTCTTTTTACTTTCTCGCCAGTTATTAGGCTTGTCTTAAATCGTCGGACGGATCAAAAGACGTCCTCCCTAAGTCGCAAGGAGAGGCCCTGAATAACTTTACAGAATAAAAATATTCTTCGAAATTTACGTGACGTGACTCGTAGATTACCTATTAACACAATCCCTTGTATTCGGTGCGAGTTTCTCGACTGAAATAATGTTACCTCTACAAATCAAAAAGTCGACCAAGTATCGCAGGAAGACCAATAAGAAACAATCCAATATTTTTTTTGGCCATTATTCTAACTAAAAGCAATCAAGTATAGCTCGCTCTAATTATAAATAAAAAACAAGGCACAATGAAACAAAAAAAACTTTTTTAAGGGCTTCTTTAGGTTGGCGAGGGTGAAATTAAAATTTCCTATGCGGCTAAAAATAACCCGCCGACTGAGATACCAACCCGTGAACGCTTGAGAAACGACGAAAAAATAATTTTAGATTAAATCTCAGCTGTTGCAAGATTCTATTATATAAACCTTCCAAACAATCATTACATTTAGGCTAACAATTTCGTAGTCAACAAAATAAAACAAACGTTTCGTCAAGTTCCACAGCTTAAGATAACTTAATCGCAGTTAATAATTTGGAACCGATTATTTTTAAAGCATTGCGGAATTTCTTCATCGTAACCGAAACGCTCGTTTTCAGGAATTATTCTCATTAATTATAAATAAAACTTAATTTTTTCACCAACCACTATAGATTTTGTTTATAAAAATGCACTTCACGAATATGAAGTGTGAACTACCTTTTATCTTAAACTTCCAACGATGGAGGTGTTCTGTGTTTGCGTGCTTGATTATTCCCTATAGAGAAATTTGGATGTAAAACTCTGGGGTTAACCATTCTTAATCATTTTGTTCCTGAAGAGGATAAATTTATAACTAAGTATTTCATTTAAAATTTGATATTCAGAGGATATTTTCTGGTCCTTACCCTAGGGTATTTACCATAATCTTGTTTCTTTTGAGTTGAAATCCTTTGCGTGTCAGAGAGGCCATAAGAAAGCGTTAGACGGGAGTTTTCATTTAGAAGCCACTTAGAATAAGAAGTTACGGCGAAAGGATACGTTCATCGTTGCTGTTCAAAGAATATTAAAAATATTTCTTCAAGTTTCATTAGCATGCGCCCTATCGCGCAGAGAGGCCTTTCAAGCAGCCAGTGAAAACGTATTGCAAGCGAATAAAATATCTTTGAAGTGAACTTCGAAAGCTTGGAAGATTACCCGTTTTATTTTTAAGCAATCCAAGCAGATTACTATCTTCCTTACAAAGATGAAACGTTTAATTTAATTTTTCCATAAAAGAAACCTTCCAAATCCCCCAATTTCCTCGAAGAAAGCTTCCAGGGAAGTCGGAAATACAAAAAACGATCAATTATTTTCGACCTTAACACTGCGTCAGAAGAATTTCCAATCATTTTCCAGGTCCGACAGCAGAATTTTTTTTCCTCTTTGGAAAGGAATTTCTTACCCTCTTTGTGAGCGTAATAAATAAACTGATGAAACCTGCAGGTGACTGTAACTTTTTTCGATGTTTTTTTATAAACCAACGGTGTGGAATTCGCCGCCGTTGTCGACGTTTTACGAGGACAGAGGAAACGGATGTCCGATATGTTATTTATAAAACGGCATACAAATGCTTCCCGTGGAAACCAAACGAAATTATAAGTGCGGAGATGATCTGGCCCGAGAATTTCAGCATCAATTATAATTCATAAATAAACAACTACTTTAAAACTTGGGCGGCGGAATCAACAATTACCTAATGAAACACAAATACGCGAATATTTCACACGGCTCAGTAGTTTCCCGATATTTGGAAATCAATTTAAAAAATAAAATACCTAATTTTATATTGCATACTCTGTAACATGAACGACCTATTTGCCGCCCAAACATCTCTCGATTTTCCCCTACACGAAAACAATTTCATGGACATCTCCAAGAAAGCTCGACAGACATACGCAGTTAAATAACTCAATCATAGCTGAAGTTAATTTCAACGAAACCTAATGCTTTGTGACAGAACGTACATTTTAAATCGTATATCAACATCATCTCACAACATAAAGCATATAGGAAAATTTCCGTAATAAAAATCAATCATTATAATCGATAGAAGTAAGCAAATATTTGCGAAAAAAATTCAATTTCTAAGAAAAAATTTCACAACAAAGGTCAGCAACGAAATTTACCAATGCGAAAAAACTGATTGAGGAGTCACTGCACGCAAGTTTCTTTGTAAGAAAAAAAACGAACACCACAAACACTTGAAACCAAAGCATACTGCAATTATTTTTCACAGAGAAAGCTTTCTGGAAATTTTAATTTAGACCCGATGAAGGTTATATAGCGAACATAATTATAGGCCAGTTATCGCTGAAAGTTAAAATTCTATTTAGTATATCTCTTAATTAGTATAATTTCCAGCCGACCCAGAAAAATGTAGGACGCACCTTTCGAACTAAAGCCTTCGTATATCCACAAAAAATAATATTTAAAAATGGGTCACCTTTATTATCTTGCAAATTTCCTCTTTTATTCTCAAAATACTGTTGGGCAAACGCATTCAGATTCATTCGTGCTTGTTGATGCAACTAACTTAAACCAAAGTTCTGTTCCGCATTCATTCCCAACCGAGTTAAGATACGGCAGATGGCAGAAATACTAAGAAAGTCGACTGGAAGTAAGATGCATTCCTCAAATGAGGTAGGATTTTATCTAAGAAAGAACCGTTTTATGATCTCTTTCGAAGAAGTGTAGTTTGGAGTACAAACAACCGCGTTTCTAGAGGCAGCTCCGCGGAAAGAGGTGAACTATGAGCAAATTTTATCTCAAAATAAAGTTAACACATATCTGGCGAGCTCTGGCAATACCGAGAACAGACATTGCTCCGCAGATGCTTTTATTTCGTATGAGCCGCTATGTGTACGTACTTGTCGAAATCACAGCGTCGAAACTATATGATAAAAACGATTCTTCTACGTAAGGGGTCGGCAACCTACGGCCCGCGGGCCACGTGCGGCCCTCGAGAACGCTTTATGCGGCCCGCAAAGCTGTAATGAAAAAGTGATCAGAAAAATTTCTCATGGGCAATTTTATATTTTTTGAGTAAAATTATGGTCTCGAAGCCTGTTCTGGTGAAGTTTCAACGCTAGTAAATTACGTAGGCTTGATTTCGTTCAAATGAAATCACAGAATCTCCGAAACATTCAGAACTGCAAATGTGGCCCGCCATGCAGAAAAGGTTGCCGACCCCTGTTTTACGTTATCCGTCAAATTAATTAACTTATCCTGATAAAACACATAAATTCTACCTTTAAATCACGGATATTTGAAAGCCACGTAAACCTCAGAAAAAAACTAAGTTTTGCGATTCCAAGAGCGACTTCTTTTTAATTTTTCACTGCAATGAGCTCTCAGTTAACGAGTTCAGAGGTGGAAAAACTAGAGTGATTGAAACTCAACGGCTAACATATGCGATACACTTAATGGACCGCATAGTTAAATAAAAGCCAAACATCTCAGACCTCTACGGTGGGGAATATCGAGCGTTTCGCGCACGCCTCGGACATTGTCCATTCTTCGTAAAGACCACGGTGGTTTCTTCGTGCTTTCAAACGCGTGTTTAAGAGACCAACGCGGATATATAATTATGGAAAATCTGCCCCGGACCGTGACATTTGCTTTCTCAGGCGTAGCTGCGAAAATAAACGAGTTAGTTTTCTTACGAAATTACTCACTCATTATCTCTCGCCGCTTTTCACTCTGTGACCGCTGTTTTGGAAAGAAAAACAAAAAGGCAGGAGCGCAAAAAGGGCAGCGCAGAAACGATTCGCATTTCCTTTCGTCACCGACATTCCAGGCGGATGCCACGCGATATGCGTGCGTCGCATCGGAAAATTCAGCGCGGCGTGAAATACAAGAGCGCGCACCGGTGACGGGCGACATAAATCTCGATTTTATTTTACGCCGCGAAACGATTCAAAACGGTGCAGCTCTTTCGAAAGCGCCCGGGGGAAAAATGCAGGAATCGCACGTACCACCGCGCGTGGGTCGCTGGGGGATGTTCTCTTCAATGGCTCGCATTCGGGGTAGAATGCACACAAAAAAGAGGATCCAGGGAATGCGATGCGTGTGCCAGCCTGCGAAAAGAGCGTTCGGCAATATAAGTTTTGATCGCCTCCAGATCGATTTTTTTTATGATCCCACTTCTAGGAAGGTCGAAGGAGGGCCATATATATCGGAAAATGAAAATCTATCTAATCGAATTCTACCTAACGTAAGGAATGAGATCGAGAGAGTTACGAGAAAAAAGGAGGGTGATAGGCGTTCTAGTGCGTTAGCGCGTGGGAGGGCTCGACCACGTTATCTAGACTTCGATTACCGCAGCGGATTGCCGGCAATGTGAGGAGAGGATTTTTAATCTAGAGAAGAGCACATAAAGATGTTTGTTACGTAAGACAAGAGGCCAAAGAAGCAATCTTGAGGTTGAGAGATAGGATTGCTTCTACAATGGAGAGAGATAAAATCGGCTGAAATTTGGAGGGTTTCTAATCCAACGCCAGTCAACTTACTAGTAAACCTTTTATTTCACCTGTTTTTTCCTTTTTATTTAAGTGTATGCAGATTACAAAAGCTAAAGCAACACACCTGATAGGAAAATTTACCCAACAGGCGCTGCGGAATATAAAAATATTTTTCCACAAAGATTACCTTCTAATTCCGAGGTCGGCAACATACGCGAGCTACGTGCGCCCGCCCCCCCCTCCCCCCTCAGAGCGCTTTATTTGGGCCGCGAATCTGTAATTAATAATGTGATCGGGAAATTTCCACATGGACAATTTCATATTGTTTCATTGAAATGATGGTCTTAAAACCTTATCTGGTGAAGCTTTAACGTTGGTAAATTATGCAGACTTGATTTTCGCTTAGGTATATGCGATCGCAGAACCTCTAGGTAACTTCTGATTTATTAACTCATCCGGCCCGCCGAGGCTCTCTTGACTTCCAATGCGGCCCTCCAAAGCATTTACAAATGCGAATGTGGCCCGCCATGTAGAAAAGGTTGCCGTCCCCTGTAATCTAATTTATCGTGGTCTTGTAGTGGTACTGTAGTGTGTACTCCACTAGTTGGATAACTGCTGGGACATTTGTAAATGTAGTTCTAGGTATAACTTAAGAGGAAAATGATTAAGCCTCTAACCAGTAAGGTGAAATTGTGACGACGTTGAAACTGAGGTCCCCCGTTATTTTTATCATTCTTATTTATTCACTAGCTGTATCTACAGTTGGATTTTTCGTGTTTAATAATTTGCAATGAGGGTTAAGAGGCAATAAAAGGAAAATTACTTAATATTCACTTTATTTCTTTGTCATATGTATGTCGGAAAGTAAAGTAAATTAAAACTGTAACTTAGATGGTGTCTCACAGACCGCATCTCAGCAGCTAAAAGTTTAAGTTAGTGACACCGTATTCTAAAACTATTTATATAAATGCTAAAAATAAATAAATGTACATGTCACGGTAAATGTGCGTGGTCCAGTAAATGTGTACATTTATCGGTTAATGTGCACATTTACCACCAAGTTCGGTAAATGTAAATATAACATACTTTTACCGATTGGATTGGGAAAATGTACACATTTACCTAGAGACACTGGTAAATGTGGATAAACGTCGCAACACAGGCCACAACATGGCGGCGTCGCGAACATCTGTTGCAGTTTAGAATACGGTAAATGTGCGTTGTCCGGTAAATGTGTAAATTTCCTGGTAAATGTGCACAACTAACTAAACTAAATTTGAACATGAAGGGAAATTTTACTCGTCCCAACCAGGTTGGGTAAGTTAATCGAAGTGTTTTTGGTTTCTCCTCACGTTCACTGTGTTTCCCCCTCGGGTTGGGAAGCGTTCATCTTAATATGTACCAGCGGAGCCGAATCCTCGATGATTTTTTTTATAAATTAACGTAATTATTAAAGTGCAGCACTTCTCATTCTTACTCATTTCCACATTTACCGAGGCACATCGGTAAAAGTGCACATTTACCAGGAAATGTACGGCCAATACGTATTTCAGGAAACTTAAACTTACATTTACCGAGCTTGGTGGTAAATGTGCACATTTACCGGTAAATGCACACATTTCCCGTTTACGGACCTTTACCGTAACATACATACTCATACATTGGTTTCTCGGCGGCAGAAATGGAAACATCGACAGAATACAATTTTCTGGTTGGATTTCGTAGTTTTCTGGAGAGGGATCACGATCACGACCTTTCAAATAAGTTTGCAAATACATAATCGTCTGAACGAATACCTCCAAGGAGTACGCAGTCATTAAAAGCACTTCGCTCACGATACGGCTTTCTTTTCGCTCTCTTTTCACACGCAACAAATCAAAAAGGAAGCATCGACGTTGATTTTGGAGAAACACCACAGCTCCCGATGTAAACAGGGTCGGCCCGAGAAATTTTGGCGCCCCGGGCGAGATAGCACTCCAGCGTGCCCCTCCGTTAATGTTTGTTCAGATATTTAAAAAAGCCTCTGTAAAAATAATTGATAATGAAAAATTAAAAGGAAGGCCATCAAGATTATAGCCTGTTTCTCGATATAAATTGGCATCCAATATTTATTCACATGCAAGTAATGCATTGATAAATGATCGGGATAGCGCCCCCAAAACTTTGGCGCCCCGGGCAGCTGCCCGGCTCGCCCGTAGCTCGGGCCGGCCCTAGATGTAAACATCCGTCTCATTCGATTCTCTATACAGCAAAGGAAAACAAACTGCCTCAGAATTATTGTTCGCCAAGCTAGAGTCAATTGATGTTCGAGCTCACGAGCCAGGCTGGAAGATTCAAAATGAATTAAAATGAAGTTTTTTAAAGGAAGTTTAGCTGATGTGAAGTGAGCTGTGGTTTTTGGAAAATTGAGAAAAACACATCGAAGATAAAAATAAAATGATTGGTTCATGCAAAACGGCGTGTGCGCAATTATTAAAAGTTCGTTTATTCCGGCAGAAATGTATAATTTACCCGTAAATGTTTGGGTTTGAAAGGCACACAATTGCGTAGTTGGCACCGATATATTTGGCAAGGAAATTTGTTTGAATGGCGACGATGCCACAATGTGAACTGAACGGAGATTTTACTCGCCGTGGAATGACTCCAACAACTCTAGCACAACTTGCATTGCCGTCGTTTCGCCATCAACCGATGAGAACATTATTCCGACGCAGCCTCCGGAGTAAAATTCGTTGCCACTCAATACATCCGGCGCGCGATCAACCCGAATATGGCAGCGATACAGACGCTCCGAAGATTGAGGTCATCGATTCTAATTCCTTCTTGAAAGACAAAGAGTGCGTTGTTCCAGCGATCGTCTTCTACTGCACATTGCATGATTTGTTACGGCCTCCGACTTCTCTTTGAGGAAAACGTATTTGAAATTTCTGGGAAATTTCCTTATCTGCGCTGATTAGCTATTTGAGAATGCCTTCGCAATACTCCCACGGCTAGAAAAAGGAAATAACGGAATGAATGCGAATCACTAAATTATTGTTCTTCTATAAAATCTGACGCCATAAAATGTGATCGTGACATTACATACATACCCCTTACATCAGTCTTATTTAAATTTCTAGAAAGTATTCGTAAAATATGGAAGCAATACAATGCGAGGACGCATTTACAGAATATAATCACTCGCAACTCATTCATTTATTTCGGCACAAATGCGGGTGAGCAGTTTTTCTTTTGATTTATGAAGTAACGGCGTATCTCGCTAGTCGTTGTTTCGCTTAATCGTTATTACTACGTTATAACCGTCCCTTGCGCGAACGATGGCCGAGTCCACGCACCTCTTCGCCATATCCGGCTTTATAACATTTATGCTGTTTGATAGGCTGCAATATGTTTTTAGCACTCTTTTTTAACAGAAAAAACGTGCTAATGTGAGCACTCTGTCTGTCTTTTTGTGAACAATCAATTTTTTTTAGCGCGTTTAATTTTATAAACGCCCTTATGTTTTCGCTCTGTCTGTCCGTCTGTGCAATTAGTTAAATTAAAATAGCAAGTGACGGTAAGAGGATAGAAGACTGAATTTTGCAGGGTGTATGTGGTCCATGATGCCATTTATTACGCTACCAAATAAGTTTTTTTTGGAAAAATCGGTGGACGGCAGAGGGTGCCTTTAAAGTATTCAAATTGAGATTCTGAGCAAATGGTTATAGATAGAAAGTTAAAACTTTCAAATTAATTATTTGAATAAATTACTTAATATCATATAATTTTATCACTAAATTTATAAAGAATTTTAAGTTTATAATTTTAACCAAGCACATTAAATAAAACGCGGTTTTCATATTGCGTCATGAAATGATTCTCCAATTTTTTACTTTCTCCATACGTAGTTTAGGGGTAAGTATTGTTTACATGAAAAAAATCGACTTCGAGATTTCAACGGAAATACACGTTTTGAGGTCCCCTGAACACGTTTTGACCATTTTCTCGACGATGTGTGTTTATGTGATAGCGTTTTTGTGGGTGCTCTAACTCAAAAACTATTAATCAGGTCAACTCGAAATTTTATATTTAACATTTTTATAAAAGTCACAAGAACTGATTAGTTTTTGGTAAAAATCGGTCAACCGGAAGTGGGTGTTTACTCTAGTCACTTATCCGTTATTTTTAAATTGCTTTAATATTTGATAAATGTAAAAATGTACTGGAATAAAGGCTGTAATAAATTTAATTTTCTACAACCTTTGTTTGAAATATTTTTCCGTATAATGCATTGTTTAAGAGATATCTTATATTTTTAGCTGCCACCACCACGCCACCTACCGACGAATATTGTTAACAATTGACGCTTAGTTACGTCTTAGTAACGCTCCTTTTCTTTTCTTAATTGTTTGAGCTTTGTGGCTATATCCAATATTAGAAGGCTATGGTTTGAGTTTATTTCTGTTCTCTGTAAAGTCTAAAATTTTCTCGCAGTTTCTTAAAATATTTATTATTATGTAACCTATTTGGAATTTTTAGAAATATAACAGATATGGAGAAAGTCATGTGGTGGCCACATCAGATTTTTTAATATGTTGTGGTCGTGGTCCGTAGGAACGCAACTCCTATTTATAACTTAATTCCTATGGTCAAATAATTTTGCGCTTTCCAGGAACCAATTAGCGACGATTGGTGAGTGCCGCCTGTACAGGCTTATTCTCAAATACCTCCTCTCATCAAAACTACGGATATATCTTAAAACAATTTCTTACTACTAACCTCACTCTCTCAAAAAACTTAAACGTATGCTTTGAGAAGACATTTTGAATTCGACATTGAGGTATGAGAACCTGATTTTCATTGACCTCCAATGCCACAGTTAAATAACGCCCATATAAAATTCAAAAAGGTAATTCGTCCTTAATGTATTGTATTTGGACAAGGTAAGCAAAGAGACATTGAAAACATTTTGAAGCTCAATTGCTTCAGATGCGATATTCGATAACAAAAATCCACGAAAATTAGGAACTGCCAATTTCGCCCTCTTGGTGTCATTAGAACCCCGTCGCGCCTCCTTTCCCTCTCTTCGCCACTCTCCTCCCCCGCCAACTCCGACAACCCTTTCTCCCCTTTAGTCCATTAGCCGAAACGAAGCCCGATCCGCCCTCAAATTGATCCCTGTCGCGCGCGCTTGAAACGAGCCGAGGTCCTGCGACGCCTGCGGATACCTGTTGTCTCCGAAACGGAAGACGAGAGCCTACGCAACTTCCTGCGGAGGTACACGTCGGCGGAGATGATCACATGCATGACGGTTCGATCCACTACCGATCGAAATGGTGAGAGGTGGAGGCAAGGGAGGAGGAGGAGAGCGACTCTTTCGTCAGCGCCGATGAGCGTGCGTGCCACCTTGTCGTGAGGTCGTTGACTGTATTAAGCGTTGCGTGCGTAGCAGCCACGAAATGAGGTCTCGTGGTCCCTTGGGCAGACCCAATCGCCCCCGGGAGCCCTCGGGCCGAGAGCCTTACCGCCGCGGCGAACAAAACGCCGTTTTCGTTTTCAGAACCATTTTCGCCGAATTTGAATTGGAAACCGGGACGGTGACGTCGAAGCATTAGGGAGCAGCATACGCGACCACCGATAGCAAATAACGGAGAGTGAATATCGTTAACTGCGTGCTCAGGTAGCGCAGCGAGGGCTTGCCTTTCTTTTCGAACCGTATGGGGATTCGCTGTTAACCCTTCCAATTTTACGATGCGAGGGTTTGCCGTTCCTATACTTGGAGAAAATCGAGATAAAAAAGACCGGTAGATTCCAACAGGTACCGGTTACATTTTGAGTTATACCTTTAAAAAATTCCATCTACAAATATTTCCAATGATGTTGCATAGTTCAACGCAAATTCGAGCTCGTTTACTTTTAGAATCCGCTTTGCTCAATGAATTCTGTCAGTCCCTTCGAATTAGAAGTGTTATAAGTACGTTCGGAGGGAGACATTCGTGCATCAATGATAAATATGAAATCAGATTAATTAGATTTTGTGTAACTGAAAATTGAGCCTTAATTATCTTTACGATAATGACTGTTTTCAATTACAAGACTAACAGGGCGTTACGCATTCTAATTACATTCCTGTATCTTGAATAATTTTCAGTATATATAAAGGGAATTTAAAAATTAAATTAATTGAAATTACTGATGCATTTGTACAGAGCTGCAAAAAAAACTGAAAAAGTTGGCATCATTTGGCCTTGATGATGGTTCCATTTATTTCCTCTTGGAAGATTTTCTAGCCTCGCACCAAAGAAATGATTACATTTTCCCAAGGATTTCTCCCTACATCGCACCGAAAGCCGGAAATGCTGATGTATCTCAATACGAGGTCTGCTTGTTTTTTAAACGAGTTATGCGCGGCGTAGAACCACCGTCTGACGATTTCCAGAGGCAGCGGTTCCTGCGGCAGACTCGCAGAGTTCCGAGTTTGATATAAAAATAGGATTAACTCGCAACGAAAATGGTGAACCGGCATTCAAAGCCAAAAGTCTTTTTTTGCCGTAAATTTTTAAGAGGTGGATATAATTGCAAAGAATCTTTTATACAGCCGGAGCCTAAGAAAAAACAGTTTAGGACAAAATGAAAAAAAATAAAGGCCATTTAAAAGAGGTACGATAAAGCGCAAACCAAACCGAATAAGAATCCACGCATAAGATTGGTCGTACGTTATGAGACATTTCAAATTCCCCTCCTATGGATATTTTACCGTCGAAATTAACGCAATAATTAAAATTCATTTAGTTAAAGAAACTACTGCTACGAAAAAGTAGAAAGGGAAATGTAACTAAAATGGAGATTCGTCCATAGGATATCATGATTATTTCTCCTGTCCTTTCTGATTAATGAAATCCTTAATAGGGTCTGGAGGTATACCATTCCAAGAGGAACCAGATCACATCAGCAAAACGAGCGTCTATGAGCCACAGTCGCAACGACCGCTTCTGTTTTGACTAGATTTTGAAAACGGTTTCAGATCGCGTGCAAACGGTAGCTAATAAAACAAGAGGTTCTCAACGCTGTGCCCGCGCAATTTTTTGCCGATCAGTGAGAATAATTTTCCCACAAAATGTGCCGTCACTGCCACTTGAACTCGGAACGGCAATACTTTGAAAATTTTCCCAAAGGGCTATACGCAACGGCTATCTTGGTGCTCGGTTACTTGCATCCTGTCTCTACCCTAGACCACATCCGAAACGCGTGGTTTTCAGGTATGGCGGCTCGCGTAATCTATTTACCGAATGGCGTTTATGAGACGCTTCTTCGTCTTTTGCACAGTAATAATGTCCAAGAACCGAAAAGAAAAAAATTCCCTAAAGGAGAATTTGGTACGTTGCCCCTATCGTATGTTCACAAGTACACTTTCATGAAATTTATTTTTATGGAAGTAATGTCAATTATTTCCTTTGCAGTCCTCTCCCACTCTCCCGTGAGGCCTTACGCCCTTCGAAAGACAAGATCCATCCTCTTTTCAGTTCTTAAAAGGATTTTACCCAATGCGCTTGTTTTTCAGGGCGTTTTAATAATTCCACTTTATTTAAGGGAGATATTTAGACCATCTAGTCCCTTCTTACATACAACCCTGCATTACCAATACAAACACTCATGCCCTCGGCGGGATTCGAACCCGAAAGCTCAGTATCCGTCGGCAGACACTCTAACCACACGTCTACGTTTCCGTAAAAGAATAAAAAACGTGCCAACGTGATCACGCTGTCTGTCCGTCTGTAAACGATCAACTTTTTTGTTTTAAGAGATGTATAAAAAATTATTTTTTAATTAGATGTCGCTAACCAATCCACGAATTTTCCACCGATTGGGTTTCCAAGTAATTCTAAAATTTCCCTCTAGGTAGCTTCAAATTCGGAAAATTCAAAACTTGGAAAGGGTATTGTAGGCAAACTGCTGAAGCTAAATAAGTCAAGTCTTCACCTATGGGAACGTCTAGTGAGGATATACAGCCCAAAGGTTCTGATTGTCCCATTCCCAAAGGGTGGAAGCAAACCAGAACCCTGAAAATACTAAGAAAACGTTCGTCTACCTCTTACTTTAGAAAGAGTATCTTCCTTGTTAATATGAAAGGAACCGTCCTGCTCCCCGAGTTAATTGCTCCTAAAACCCTCTCTATATCTTCTGAATTGTGTTTTTAGTCTTCCTTGGTTTGTTGATGAACAAGCATCAAAATGCTTCGGAAATATTGCTGCATTCACTGCCGTTTGTTACTCAACAGTTAAGTACTTTTTCTTCAAATACTCATTTATGTATTTGGTTGCATTTTATAACCAAGTCACATTCATGTTTTTTATTGAACGGTGATCAGTTCGTGAGAAATAAATTATTTTAGAGGAATGACCTTAGGTCGGTCACGAGTGATCCAACGGTTAATTTAGTCATGTAACTTGTTCAGATTTTAATGTCTTTTTAAAGGTGCGCGCCCTTCCCAGAATTTTTAATATATGTTGTTATTATATATATATATTATTAATAACATTTTTAATATTATTATTAACTAGCTGAAACGCCCTGCTTCGCTCGGGAAAGTTGCAAATGATTTTTATTATTTATTAATTGTGGTAGCCCTGCTCTTAAGCTCCGCTTTAGAAATCTTGATATCATTACAGTATTTTGTAAAACACACACACACACACACACACACACACACACACACACACACATATATATATATATATATATATATATATATATATATATAAAATTTAGTTGACATCCTTTGAGCCAATTCCTTCCAAATCCATAGTTACTGAAAGACTTTGATTTGTAATTGTGGCACCCCTGTTTAGTCGATCCTGTCCAAATAGACTATTATGGTTTTATATATATATGTGTGTGTGTGTGTGTGTGCGCGCGCGCGTGCGTGTGTAAATATTATAATTTGGTTAAAATCGATGCGGACAGTTCAACACAAACACTTGTAAAAATATTTTTTTTATTACTTTTATTGTGGCAGCCCTGCTTTCTATATCTATCCTAAAAATCATAATTTTGTTTTTCTTTTATGTTGCACAACTCCTTAATACAAAATTTCGTTGAAATCGTTTCGGCCAATTCCATCCAAATTCATAACTATCGAAAAGTTTAACCTTGCAATTGTGGCACCCCTACGTATTTAATCAGGTCGAAATATGTAATTTTGGTCATAAATTTCTGTATAAATTCTATGTACCAAATTTGATTGAAATCGGTTCAGCCAATTCCCTGGGCGATAGCGGTTTGAGAGGCCCCTAGACAACAGTGATTTTCGAGGCCCTTAGGCGATAGCAGTTTGAGGGACACGACTCGCGAATTCTGGAAACGTGGTTACATTTTATGGAGGAAAGCAGGCTATCAAAATCTTAACTATTTATTTGCACATATATATACAATCCAGTGGGTGGGCTTCTGAGTTCGATGTTGATCGAGGTGGAACCCTTAGAAATAACTACTTTTTCAGTGATACCTGTCAGTTAAGACTGGTCTTTGCCCGTTATCGTTTACGTTTGTTTGACTGCTTATATGTGCTGGGAATTTTACACACTCAATCTATATATTTCCTTCCTCTCTCGCACTTAGCTTAGTTAATACAACTGTGCAAGGTGGAGTCGAAGGGTTGGAATTAGAGATTTTGTATCTACAGAACAATATGTTTATGAAATTCCACATAAGAGACAATACGTTTTGGAGCATTTTTTACTCAAAGACGTTCTTTCGCAAAGAAACGCTTCTTTTAAGATTAAGGCTTATTTTGGGTAAACGTACCTTTGTGAGTCGTAGTTTTCAACAATGAAAATGATAAAATCAAATGCAGATCGCCCCTTACTGATACCCATATGGACGATTTTTTACAAGCAGAAAAATCTTCTCATGCCCCATTTATGAAAATGTGGCTGACGAAATGCAATGAAATGCACTCACGTTAGCGCACACTTGCATAAACACCTGAACACCTCAGAATTCAATTTTAATTGTTTCAATGCAATTTTCCGAGCTTACTTATGCGTTATTGTCTAACTTTGTATTCTTTTAAGCTTTAACGGCTATGCTTCCTTCAAGAATAAAATAAATGTTTTGCCTATCGTCTTTGTTTGAATATTTTTGTAAGAAAAGGGAAGTTGCAGGTTGTTGGCGGCCGTCGACTTTTCTTTTCATTCGAAAGTGTCCGAGGGAAAATTAATTTTTGGGATCCTCTTCGACAGTAAGGCGTCGAATTATTAAAAATTACGGAAAAATTCTAATAGGAGGTAAAATTTACTTACCGATCGGGAATCGTGCAGATAATATCTAAGGCCACAATAATGGCCGTAATATAAGCAAACGAGGATATAAAAAGTTTCTACGGCAGAGCAAATGAGCAAATGCTGCCACGTAACGGTTTTAATGGTTGTACGTTCACAGGACAACATCTGCGTGCGCCGGTGGCAATGTGTTGCCCTTCTAACCATCACAATTCATAATTTTTATCTCTATCCTCGTTTTCCATCAAAATCAAATACAAATCCCACTCATACGCTGATTATGCCGTTGCCATCTGAGATCGTAACGACTTGTATAACGCACAATGGTTTGGGAAACGACAAAAAACACCAGAAAACCAGAGAACAAATCGATCGCGAATGGCCGAAAGCCAAATCAGCCGACGCGACGCAAAGAAGCCGTGATCTGCGCCGTTGGTAATGTATTTTTCATCACGCGTGCACAACATCTCTATATCGCACTAAATGGCTTCATCTTACGGACGTCTAATAACGGCGATAATGAATGGAGAACGGTACTTTGTGGCACCGGGACAGAAATGGACGCCTCGAAACTGTGATTCTTCTTCATTAGAACAGCGTCCATAACACCCCAGAATAGAAATTGATTGAAATAAGTTACTGCGACGAGTGACAAAACATCTCCCTTGAAGGGAAGAGAGTTCTGCTTCTAGCGGTTTGATTCGCAAAGGGAATGCCGGGGAAAAGACAACGTTCATTTCGTGTCATTTTATACTCCTCCCTTTAACGTATAATTTCTTTCGAACAACGGGGCGATAACCTTGCTCGTCCATTCTCTGGATTCTTAACCTCGTCAGGAAGTTGATAAAAATATTTTCTTTCCGACTCTATGCACCGTTGTGACACTACTGGGCCTCGGATATTTCACTTCAAACCTGCGAACGAATATAAGTTTTTTCAGATTTAACACGCTTATAAAAACTGAATGTATGTATAAAACTGGAGTCACAGTTGATTTGAATAGGGCTTTCATGTACAACAGTGACCAGATAATATTTTTGAGCCTCAAAAATTAACTTAGGATTCGGAAAATAAATACACTGACAATTAATTGAAGGGAAAGTCGCCTAATTCGATTGAAAGCCAAAATTAAAAGAGGGATATTCCGAAAGATGGAGAGTTCTTCGCTTTTTCATAAAAATGTCCTACTACTTAAAAAATGCCCGTGATAGCATATGTTATGGTTTTGGCGATATGAAAGCGCAACACATACGCGAAATAATACAGTTCGATCGAAAAAGGCAAGCTTACGTGGGATTAAAACGAATAAACCCGTCTTACGAGACAAAAATCTAGTCCACTTGCTGAAAAGAGAATCAAGTAACTTCCGGCAAGAAAAAGAGGAAACACTTTTCTATGCTTGAAACCACGAAGATAACATTATGCGCAATATTAAACGGGAAAAGCCATAAAGATAAGCCTCTGTCGCTATGCCTCGTTGTGAGCTTAATACATATTAATTCATTCAACTGATAATTTTTATTTAATCGGAGTAGCTTTCATAAGAAAGGAAAAATTAATTACGAAATAAAAAAATATTACTTTTTATCAAGAAAGTGCGGCGGCGTAGAAAATATAGTCGTCTCGAATTGGCTACGCACACCACCTTACTAGGCATAAATTTCACCGAAAACAACTCCACTTTCCTTTTAACACCAAGCAGCAAACAAAAACGTTCCCCGCTAAAAGCCTTTAGAGTGAACAGATGAAATTTTACCGCAAGTTCTAATACCATACCAATACCACTACAGAATATGAAGAAGTTTACATACATTAACTATGACACTAATGTACATAGCTTGAGTTTAAAAAAAAATTAAAACAAAAGTTTTAAATTTCCCCGCACTGCGAGGATTTTATTTCGGTAGTAATTTCGTATCATTAGCGTTACACAACAGAATATCAGTTTTAAATAATTTTAGCATTTAATTTACATGCAGTCGAGCTCCTATAAATCGAATTTTCGTCAGCCTCAAAATTTTGGATTTTCACGAATAAATGTCCTTATCTCCGTCTCGTTATTTCTCCAATAGCTCGAATTTCTTGAACTAGAAGTTTCAGGAAGATATTTCCCATCTCCTTATTCCTACACGTTAAAATTAATTTCGATAACTCAATAATTAATAGTAAGTATTGTGCGATTCTAATATTTTAATCGTATTTTATTTTAGCGAATGACGTTATACATTACATTATATACCTAAATTTCAATCATATGCATTTATAATTTAGTTTCTTTTTCGATTTGTTTACTTAGCAACGGAAGCTTTGGTTTGAAGATACAATCAGGTAACATATGACGTTTAGCGAAATTGTGCATTGCACTTGAATTCCACGAAAGCTGTAAATGGGAAGAGTTCTAATTTAATTCTTTCGTCATGCCTACCCGTCATTTTGTCGGGCAGTTCCACCAGCTAATTATTAAAATTCAATTTCACGGCACAAATACTGTACTCTCCTTAATTAGATCGATTTTAATTCAGTGATAGATCATGTTTTCCATAGATTCGTCCAACGAATAAGCAATCGTCGTGTAGTCCTGAAATCGCTACTAGAAATTATTATTATATTAAAGGAATTAAATATTATTAACAGCTTTGGAATTTCGGGATAAAAAGAATAATTTTTACTTTTTACTCGATATTGCAGGTTAGAAGGTCGCTTTTCAACAGATCAGGTCATGCAATTCGCGGGGTTTGCTGCATAGGACGATAAAGCCTTTGTTCTCCCTTGGAATATCTTCACCTTTAATAGTAAACAAGAAAGGAACAGACACACCATTTGCGCCTCGTTAAATCCTAGCCTCCTGCGTCGACCGCCCAGTCCCGACTCACACCGAAGCGAACGGCGAATCTCCGATATTATAGGCATCGAGTCAAACCCCGCGGCTCGCAAAATATAACCGGAAGGGTTATAAGGCAGCCTTAAAATTAGAAAAAAATAATACAACGCGGATGACCTCCGAGGAATTCTAAGCCTGTGACCTTGAGGTCGAGGGGCCTCATCGCATACATTTCGTATTAACGGGACGATCTCTCTCTCTCCCATTCTTCCTTTTCGGCAATTTTTTTAATCGCTTGTTTTCGCTTTGTCCGTTCGTGAGCAAAATTCTGAAGCAACACTGGGAAGCTAAAACTTTCAGGATAGTTTTGGCAGATGACGGACGTGGACCCTATTCATTTAGCAGGATTTTTAAAAACTCTCACGAATTATCTATATGCATCCGTTACTATGGTAAAGTTTCGTTTTGTTTACGTTGCTACAACAATAAATAGCGAAGCGTTAATACGTTCAATTTACTTTTGAAAAAGGATAATAATGATCATATTATAACTGCTTAACTATGATGAGGAAGTCGAAGATTTTGAAAATTTACGTGAACGTTCTAAAAAAAGGCGCTTTTGGAATCTGCTTTTGCATTTATTTTACTTTCTCCATATACGTAGTATGAGAAAGTATTGTTTTTATGAAAAAAAAATCGAACTCGAGATTTCAACGATAATACATGTTTTAAGGTTCCCTGAACACGTTCTGACTAGTTTCGCGATGATGTCTGTCTGTCGGTCTGTATGTGATAGATTTTTGTGGGCGCTCTAACTCAAAAACTATTAATCAGGTCAACGCAAATTTTTATATTTAATATTTTCATAAAAGTTAGAAGATCTGATTAGTTTTTGGTAAAAATCGGTCGACAGGAAGTGGGTGTTTACTCTTGTCACTTATCCGTTATTTTGAAATGTTTGCTTTAATATTTGATAAATGTAAAAATGTATTGGAATAAAAGTTGTAGGAAATTTAATTTTCTACAACCTTTGTTTGAAACATTATCCCATACAATCCATTGTTTAAGAGATATCTTATGTTTTTAGCTGCCACCACCACGCCACCTACCGAAGACTATTGTTAACAACTGACGCTTAGTTACGTCTTAGTAACGCTCCTTTTTCTTTTCTTAATTGTCAACCGGAAGTAAATATTGACAACGATCCCAGAGCTAACAACATGTAATTAGCCATATAAATATGGAGAAAGTCATGTGTTGCCCACATCAGTTTATTTTACTTAATCTCTCTCTCATTTCTCATACACGCTCTCCCTTTAGTGCGGATTTTTCGAGGTTGGCACCATCGTGAATCTTGCATTCGATTCTTTTGCCTCGGAGACAGTCTCGCCTCCTCCTTCCCCCCTCTCCGCCGTTCCAAACCCAAGATAATTGTGTCGAATGAGATCTGCCGGAGGTTCGCCCAGACCGTCGCCGCGTCGAAAAGTTCCCGAGGATCAGTTCCAGCAATTAAGCGGAAGGGAGTCTGGAATCTCCTTCCGTTTGAGGTGCCCCGTCTCCATCCCCCTCTCCGCCCCGAGTTTTTTCCTTATCTTTTTTTTAGTAAATGGGATTCTTGTCCCTCTCATGAGCTTTCTCTCTCTCTCTCCCCTTTCTCTATCCCTCTTTACACTCTCGGTGGAATTTTGAATTAACTGTAAAAACGTATCGATTTCCGATCGAAGACGAGACAAGTGAGGCTTTCGTTCTGAGATGGCTTTTTGAGGGTGACTTGGTCCATGTTGATGGAATGAACGACAGAAATTTTCAAGGCGATCAAAATGGTAAACAATAATAAGAGCGCTTAGTTTAAAAATTGAGCATAAATACCGTTCGGGGTCGTTTTTACTTTCTCCATATACGTAGTATGGGGGAAAGTATTGTATTCGTGAAAAAAATCGACTTCGAGATTTCAACGGAAATACACGTTTTGAGGTCCCCTGAAAACGTTTTGACCATTTTATCGATGATGTCTGTGATAGCTTTTTGTGGGTGCTCTAACTCGAAAACTATTAATCAGGTCAACGCGAAATTTTATATTAAACATTTTTATGAAAGTCACAAGAACTGACTAGTTTTTGGTAAAAATCGGTCAACCGAAAGTGGGTGGTAAACATATCCGTTATTTTGAAATTGCTTTAATATTTGATAAATGAAAAAATGTACTGGAATAGAGGTTGTAGGAAATTTAATTTTCTACAACCTTTGTTTGAAATATTTTTCCGTATAATGCATTGTTTAAGAGATATCTTATATTTTTAGCTGCCACCACCACGCCACCTACCGACGAATATTGTTAACAATTGACGCTTAGTTACGTCTTAGTAACGCTCCTTTTATTTTTCTTAATTGTTGGAGCTTTGTGGCTATATCCAATATCAGAAGGCTATGGCTTTGAGTTTATTTCTGTTCTTTGTCAAGTCTAACATTTTCTCGCAGTTTCTTAAAATATTTATTATTAGGTAACCTATTTGGAAGTTTTAGAAATATTACAGGTATGGAGAAGTCATGTGGTGGCCACATCAGATTTTTTAGATTAATCATTTCGAGATATTTTTCACGATTCGATCTGACGGTTCTATCACGTAAATAAGATGCATCAAAATTTCGATGCTGCTTATAAAACCTGGATATTCATGGCATTTATTCGCTTCAATAAATTTTTATTGTGATATTTATACTTAGTAATGCATAATGAGTACGTAATCTCTCTACTAAGTATGCGTAATTCCAAATAAATTAAAAAATATTAACGACGTTACACGAATAGTACATCTATCATACGAATACGAGAGTAGCGAGCAAAATAAATTCTATTGCAAGGGAGGGTGGTGGAAATGATAGATTAGGCATACAACACATCGGATTAACATTTTTTTATTTAAAATTTATGAACTAAATCATTTCGTACATTTTGTAAAGAATGGATATTTATTTTATTAATAAGGACCTAAAAATCAACGGTATTGCTAATTAGAAGTCTTTTGAATAATTAAAATAATTAAACTTCTTCCATATTTTACTAAATCGAAATTGAATGTTGCAGATGAATATTCTTCCCTCCCCTGTTCTGCCCGTTATAACGGAAAGATAGTAAAAAACGAACACGGGAATTTAAAAAACCGTGCATTTCCTCTCGATAGGATCGTGACAGAGCGTGAATGGAAGTGAATCAATGAAAGCATCTCCGACGAGAGACTCACGAAAGAATCCGGTGCTCGGCGAGACGAAATATCGAGATCCAGTCACGGCGAGGTAAAAAATTAGCTGCCTTTTACATTTATCGGAATCCAACTGCTCTAATCCCAGTGCAAAGAGCATAGTCGAGTCATCGAGCTTTCGAAAATTCGTATCGTCGAATCACACGCTGCAGACATTCAGAAATGCATCAAAATCATTTTTTGCACCTCGAAATATCTCGACAAATGCGAAGAAACACGCAATTTATAGCACCAATGATAGAGTCGACGGATTGTTTAGGGGAAGCGTGAACTTGAATAGGGAATTATTACCATTTTATTGTGATATGCGACATAATCGAAACGCGCCTCTTGACAAAAAATGTTAGCATGTCAATTGGCGTTATAACTCTCCCAGTGTAGAAATAAAAGTAAAAAATATTTCTTCATGCTGTATTCCTACACATGGGTTTGAAGTTGTAAAGCTCACTTTTTCTATATTAATGTCGTCTTCACCTATGGTTCTAGTTATATAAGTTCTAATACATTTTATTCATAATTCCACGTTTGCCCACAATAGAGAGGTAAATGCAAAATACATTACGCGGCCGTTATTTACTACTTGCTGTAAATTAAATAAAAAATAACTCATTTCTATCTTTCTTTTGACAGCAAGGTTTCGGTAGGTATTGCCGCGTAATGCTCAAGTACCGATAAATCAGGAAGTTTGCGAAAGAATGATAACAAACGTCGATACCAAACCAGAACGTCCGAAAACAATCCTAGCAAAAATAAAACAAATAATCACGCCTTCGTCATGTAGCACGCTGACATGCCACAGAGGGCGGTGATAACCGTCTCCTTGGAAACAACGCGGATGCATTATCCGCGCACCTGTTCCCACTTCTTTATCAATACCTAAACTCGCACGGAGGTGGCAGGGAAGGGAGGGTGGGGCGGTAATGTCACCAATAGCAGCACCACAGGGCGCCCACCACATCCCCTCCGTTACTCCTACGCGCAGAATGAAAACGTCCTGCTTTTATCGGTATACCCCTCGAGTACGCAGTCAAACCCACCCACACGTTCGTTGTTATATTCCAGACCCTATCCGCTCCGAATCGCTTGCAAAAAAGTAATGTCTACTCTGCGTTTGAGTTATTCCGCCATGCTCATTCCATCTCGCCGGCGACTTCCTCCTGCCTTGCACGTCAGATTATGAAGTCCACTTGGACTCGCCCCATAAGCCACGATCTAAATCGATGAAGATTATACATCGTATATCCGTCGCGGGAAAGGCGCCGTTTGCTTAGGAGAGGCATTGCGGACCGAAAGCACTAAAGAAAACAATCCAAGGGAGAATTTCGCGCAATGCATTCTTCGTAATAAAACGGGCTTAAAATACTTCCGTAGTCATTTGCTATACTCATTTCTCCGAGAGGAGATATTTTGCGAGTCCGATCAGCTAAAAAATGCTAAAATTTTAACTGAAGCCTGATTCCTCGCAGGAAGGTGAATAGATATGTCAAACATCGATAACTCAAATTTTTGACAAGTCGAAGCTGATATTTTTTTCGTGCGCATTTATTTATGAGGTTCCGCGATTCTAATTTTCGATCAATCAAAATCTTCCTGTACCTGCTCGAAGTTCGAATTACCGAGGTTAGAATGCATTCAGTGATGAGGCCTTAAAGGGGCTCTAAAAACAGGCATAAGAGACAAATGAGGAGATGTTTGACATCGAAGAAGAAAAAGAAGTGTCGTGTAAGGCAGGAAAGAGAGAAAAAGAAAGCGTGGCAAGCTCTTTAGGGCTAAAAGAAAGAGTTTAGATAAGAGAGATAGATAAAAGACGGGCAATAACAAATGATGCAACATCTGACGAAATGAACAAATTACACAGGAATTGAAAGGAATGACTTTGGCGGAAACTCGAATTTCCAAACAGAGGAGGGCGTTAAGATAAAAATTATTTGAGCTTCAGACAAGACAGTGAATCTCCGCCGTACGCACAACTTCTTCTTTATATTGTAAAACGACGGAAATGAAGTAGAGTTGGCAGTTAATAGATTAGTTTTCCTAAGGCAAACAAATCCTAAAAGCATTAAAACACGCCAACCTAAACTACTGCGCTTTCCAAAAAAACAGTTTGACTGGACGGTGATACACTTTTTCCTCATCTAATATTAACACGTTTACAGTCTGCGTTCATAGTAGACGACATAATATGTTTTAATAACATTCTGTCATATCAGCTAGCTTTAAGAAATAAATTTCAATTCGGAGAAGTAAAGCATTTCGATTAATTAACATCTGTGCCCCGGTTCACTATCTATTTAATTATAACAGAAAAACTTGAACATTAAACATAAACCTCGAAGTGAGATAACAATAAAAGAGTTGCATCATAGGTATGTAGAATTACACAAGGAACGAAATTCCATTCTACATAGCAGTGCTGGCCCAAGATCACAAATCTCAAGAGCGAAAGGTATCACGAAAAACACTTTTCGGGCGGACCACGCATTCAAGTGAACAAAGAAAAGCAGCAAACCGAAAAAAATCGCGTAGCAGAAGTTTTGCGCAAGCGAGAAAGAGGACCGAGGGATAAAGATTCCCACGACCTCGCCATCCGCTAATGCCCTCACAAAGGACGCGACGGAGGGAAGGTGCGGAGTTCTCCCACGATGTCTTGAAGAACTAGAAAGCAGCGTTGACGGATGGGCGCGCTTATGAAAGCTCGGTTCCGTAACACCGAGACGGTGATGAAGACAGGATCGGCGTTGTTTCTGCAAAAAAGTAACCGCGTTGTCACAACGAACCTTATTCGATCCTTCTCCTGTTCTGCGATATTACAGCGGCAGGTGGTTTCGAAACGAATGCGCCCAAGTGTGATTCAGAGCTTTGAAGATAAGCCAGAGAATGCGTTGCGTATTCGCGTTAGGAGAATTTTCTTCTATTTCTAAAATTCCCATCTCTGAAATATTCCATTAAGGGAAATTTTGTGACGCATTAAACTAACATATAAGCAAATTTCCCGACCCTAAATAAAGTTGGTAGTCTTGAACAGGTCAATTATGCTTACGCGATCGAAATGACACGCAAAAATGTGCGTGGAAAAGGATTTTCGCATTTTATACGTAATTGATCGCATTTTGATACGCATCGTTATATTTTTACAGACGAAAATGTGAAGAGTGACGCTACTCGCTTCAAAAGGTTTTAATTTTTTCTTATCACGGAAGGTATAACAATGTTAAAATTAATTCATGAAAGTTAACGAAACAGCTTTTAAAAAAAGGCTAATTTATGTGAATATGAAATAATTCGTTTTCAAAAATTGAGTTCCTGATCGCCTTTTAATATCTAAAAAGTACGACTTCAAAGTAAATCACGAAATAAAGATGAAATTCTACAAAATTCAACTAACCACACTGACGCAATGATCAACTTGTTAAGGACGGAATGTTTGGAAACATGCCAGCAGTCAAACGGGTAAAATTTAACTGGGAGAAAATTTGCTCATAAGATCCCAAACATCGATTATTAAACGTCACGTGTCATCGTTATCAGCGATTCCTCGTGACGTAGGCAAACGAATTTTATGTAGCGCATAAAAGCGAACTACTGATTAAGTGTCAATTTTACGTATGTATAACGCGAAGTAACGAGCATTTTCAGTAGTTCAAATAGATTTGGGTGATTTTCAGCGAGATAGTGGCATATACCTCTCATTTTAAACATACAAAAATCCAATCTACAAGAGAGTTAAATTTTATAAAATGATGCAATCATACTTGAACAAAATGCATTGAGCAGAAAGATACAAAAAATAATACAAGTTGAAATAAAATCCAGAATTTGTACAGACTAGAAGGTATTTAAGATTCCAAAATGGAAAGCAAAGGCGTATATTTTTACAAAATGCAAAAATTTATCAAGACTTGTAAAAATCAGGATAAGAAGTAAACAAATAAATCTAGTCGTCTCATTGCTGGAAATCAGTTGATAAGTGAATAGCTCAAATAGCCATAAATGGATGAGAAAATCAGATGCCCATTTCGGTTGCACAGCAGCCGTCATCAGTGTCGATTCACTCATAGTATATCCTGAAAATTTGGAGTACCTATACTACCGGTGAATTACCACAGTGACGGCTGTATTATAGCCAAAAACATAAATAAGGGCGTCTAAATCATTTATGACTATTGGAGCTATCTAACTGATCCATTGGATAAGACGTTTTACGGCTGTTTGTTTAAATTTTTATTTGTGAATGGAGGAGCAAACATTATCACCTAAACATTTAAATATGAAAACAGTACAATGAATTTGTTTTCTATTTAGATAATAGAATTAGTAGAGACATGTGAGAAAAACTCACGTGCAAATTATTGAAACTTGAATAATTTTTGATGTACCGAAACGAGAACTTTCAATTTGTATAGAACGTGTGCAAATCACTTTTTCACAAGAAATCATATTTGATAACATAAAATAATTACTAATCAGATAAGAAATACTGAACACCTCCTTGAACGCAAATTTTATATTAGGTAATTCATATATAATTAAAAACTCATTTTCCATTTTATAATGTTATTTTTCATCATTAGTATTAGAAAATAAATAAATACGCAAATGCAGCTTTTCACTGCTTCGTAAAAAGTATACTAACACAAAAATAAATAACAAATAAAATAAAAGTAGATAAAATAAAAGTGGCAAGGTTTATCAATTCGCGGATGGGCTACTATCAACAAAGAAACTTAAATGACACACAGTAAAATTTTTCATAATCATGAATATTAATGGATCGTAATTAATAGAAATTTGATTTTAAAATAAAACCAATTTTAAACGAATTTTAAAGGAAAATTAAAATTTAAATACTTTCTTCCTCTTGCATAAATGCTTCAATATAGAAGCAACAATAAATTATGAAAGCATTACGATATGAATAACAAACTCAGAAGAATATGACAATGTCATAACTTATTAGTGGTAAAATCCAATTTGAAATTCGACCCACAATTTACTATCGTATATCATTCATGATTCAATAACCGAAGGGGAAGCAAGAATATATTTTTTTAATTACGTTTTTAATAGCATTCGAAAGAATAAACACTGATATTACTCACCGCAAATGCAACAGACGAAATCCTTTCTATTTGAGATTCTGCAGTAATGTAATCGATAAAAATAAATATTATATTTTAACACGGACCCGAGGTACTGCAAATCTTCCTCGGTTCCTGTAAAGAATCTCTTCTTAGAGCGGTCAACTCCTAAGCAGTTCTCATCACACAAAGCAAAGCACTTTACTGGCGTAACGCAGTTTCACGTGTAATTTTACGCAAAGACAGTCATGTGATAATTGATACTTATATGTTTATTCTAAATAGTTATTATTTCATTATTATAAACATGTGTCTGTTCGAGTCTGAGTGATAAAATTGTCACGTAACAGTTCATTCCAGAGCGGAGCGTAGCGTACTGACAAAAACAGTTATCTCCTTGACGCCATAGTATGATATAACAAAACACATGCGACAGCGAACCAATTTGAGAACCGCTGCCCCGCTTCTTTTCAAATGGTTTTCAAAGAGGTCTGAGTTATTTCTTAATTTAGTAGAATAATTACTAATGATATGATATTTCTATGGATATCATTCGTTAATAAACCTTACAAGGTTTTAATTACATGCAAGAATTTAATAGTAATGATATTTATGACGTCAAGAAATAGTTTTCCCCAAATGATAGAGGCGATGCAGAAGTAGGTAAATACCAATTAAATTATAATATTTGCTGCTGAAATTCGAATTTTAGTATGAAACTATAATATTTGTATAAATAATATCTAAAATTTAAAGTTTCAAACTTAAAAGCCGTCGCTTTGAAAAATAAATAAATTTACTTGCATACAGAAGTTACAGTTAAAATAACGATTCCCCAAATATAAATACATTTTAAATGGTTACATAAAAATTTCTCAATATAAAAATGTCACTCATTGCCGATGGATTCGCAATTATGTCTTATAATCTAAGTCTTATCGTGAGTCATCCTATGTATCTATAAACCAATTTAGTTTGATGGCTTACTGTACTAATTACTTACTGTAATAATTTCGAAAGCAATATCATTATACAAATTAGTTATTAAAAATATACACAGACTGTCTGAAATAACAATCTTAATTTGAAGTGCCGCGTCTCAACCACTCAACTGGCTCTTTACGTTATTCATCTGTTCTCCGACTATTTGTTTTTCGCGTTGTCGGCTTGTCGGTGTGAGATAGTTTGGGAACGGATGTTGCAAACAAACGAATGAAATTTATTACGAGAACTAATTGTTGTTAAAATGCTTATTTAAAAACAAGTAGAATATATTTAGCTTAGAAGTATTAACACAAGGTTTTTGTCATTTTTATTACTTGCCAATGGAAGAGGGTAAAAATGAGCGGCTAAATTTCGTTTGTACCACCATGAAAATATCCAAGTAAAATCGACATTTTCTGGTATTAAAAGCGAAAGTATTCTTTAAGCTCAAGAAATATTATTGATTATTAGTTTTAAAATTTTTAGGGAATTATTGTGGTTTTTTATACTTTTAAAGATGAGGTTATTGATATAAAAAGCTAGAAGAATAGACGTAAGCGTGTCAGCACTGTTGACCGTGGTGACTGGTTATCTTGCCAATTTTGATTACAGGGTTTCGGTAAATTTGTCGTTACGATCAGTTACCTCGTTACGTTAGTCAACGACTTAGCTCATCATGGCAAAACTGAAAGTATATTATGATTTAATATCACAACCTGCCAGAGCAGTACTTCTTTTATTGAAACTGAACGACATTCCTTATAAAGGTTGCCCCATTTCTTTACAAAAAGGTGATTATAACGATTTTATTATAGTATTAATTTTTACAGGATTGATTACTCAAGCCGTTAAGTTTTATTGAATTTCAGTTTTAACAATCACGTTTAGGTGAAGCTTGAATCAATTTTGAAAGGTAAGGGATGGTATATTTTTGTTTGTAGGTTTGATAGATTTTCTATAAGTTTATATGAATATTTGAGAGATTGAGAAAATTTTAGGATGGTACAGGTTTGGCTTGAAATCATTGAGGAATTTCTAAAGGATCTTTTGCAGTATAATCATTATACATAAGCGTTGTTTTTATTTAAAGTTCAATGTGGAAATTCCAAGGAGTTAATTGTACTGTGTAGTATCAAGCGTTTATTATGACATCGAGGGAACTAGTAAACTGCCATACTCGGTGATTAATCGTGTTATTGCCATTCTGGCTCTTAGTGAATAATACTTGTACTGTAAAGGAATTGCACGTTGAATGAAAAAATTTAATAAAATTAAGGTTCTTTTTTATTTTAAGTAGGCTTCTCAGTTTTTCATTATAATAGTTTTGCCTAAGTACCTAGATTATTGTTCGGCTACCCAAAAAGCTTAATCAAAAAATATAAACATATATAGCGAAAACGAATTTCTGTACGCTTAATTGATACTAAATTGCAATTATGAGATGTATGATTTAGCAATATTGTATAATATCATATATATATATAGCCAAAACGAATTTTTGTACGCTTCATTGAGACTAAATGGCAATTTGAGATGTATGATTTAGCAATATTGTATAACATCATTTGAATGTTGTCGAGAATTTGTAAGAATTAAAATTTCATTAATGCTAAAATAATATTCTACGATTTATGTGTTGTCTTTTTTAAAATTTAACGGAAAGTTACCAGTGCTCTAGAAAAATCATAAAAAACTAAGCATTGCTGGCTCATGGCTATTAGCCATATCAATAATTTTATTTTATTGTTCTTACAATATCGGATATGAAAGGAATAACATTACTCAAATAATTCTTAGGTGAACATCTGACAGAGGAATATTTAAAAGTAAACCCATTTCATCATATTCCCACTATTGAAGATGATGGATTTAAACTCATAGAAAGGTATTTTAGCAAGAACTAGTCACTCTTTGATTAAATTACATAAGGGAGGATTTTTTCTTTGAGTTTTATTTTTTCTAGTGTTGCAATTCTGCGTTATTTATGTAATACAAGAAATTTGAATGATCCTTGGTACCCTAAAGATCCAAAACTTCAGGCCAGAGTGGATGAATACTTAGAATGGCAACATATAGACATTCGCTATAACACAATGGGGTTCATAATGAATAAGGTATGTTTAAAGGAAGAATATTTTGTCAAAACCTATTTTTTATTATGGTTTGATATAATTGCGGATGTTTTTTAAGTAGAATTATTGTGGAACATATGCAAAGTTTGTGTTATCAGCCAGAGTTTATTTCTCATATCATTCTTTTTAATGAAACTGAAAAATAGTTGTCTTAATTAATTGGAAATAACTGATGTCACTTGCTAAGCGCAAACTTATGAATTTAAATTGGATGGACCAGGGATGATAAATAACTTTCAACATCAACTAGCTATTGATGTAAATCTTAACGGAATTGATTATTTGTGCATCTCCTCTTCTGTCTTTTTGCCTTAATAGTTTTAGCTTTACATTTCTCTTGAGGAGTCATATTTAATCTGAAGCAAGTTTGGGTAAATGCATATATGAACTCTATAACTGTTCCTCCTGTTAATCTAGAGCTACCATCAGGGTCAGTCTGGTGATACTTGATCGGCCTGGACGTTTCATTCTAGTATCCGAATGAATCAGTCTGCCCAATTGACCCTCTAAGCATTATCCCACCGAGCGATCATCTGGTCACCCTCCCAGCCAGACTGTCCCTGGTTGCCATGTACTAGATATACAGGCATATCACAGAACTTTCATAATGAAGCACCCATCTGTTAATTACGTGTCATTTATACTTACACATCGGGTGCACAGCTCATTCTTCTGCATTTTCTTGTATTTCTTCAGAAAGAAATGATTGATTGTTCAATCATTGATTATGGTAATTCCATTCTTGATTTTTCTTTAAATTGTGAATGGAATGTTTTTTGCATAAAAACTGTGATAAAGTAAAATTTTTGAAGTGGTTTCAGATCTTTTGTGCATAGACATCTCAAAATTTATTAAAATGCCAAAAAATTAGATTAGTGAGATAAACCATCAACTGATGTATTTAAAACGAGGCCTTTGATGTGTTGTTGAGATCGAAAAATTTTCCATTTTCACAGTAAAATGTTCTTTCATGCATAAGATTCAAATAACCTTAACTGTGGAGTGCCTCCAAAAAAAAATTAGTTGGTAGCATTATTTTTAGGTTAATGTTGTGTACTATTCTTGGTATGGAAACAGTGAAATAAATAGAAAGCAAACACAAATTCCAGTATTAATTCAATAAATACTGATATTAACTCATTGCAATGTTGTAAAATATAAAAAAATGCATATTTGTTATGCTACCTGCTGCAATGCTGCAAAAATACTGGTGAAACTCAATAAATGGTACCAATATAAGATTAATTTTTATGAAAAAAATCCTAACTACCATAGAATTATATAAAAGTAGAGGAGGAAAACATTGTTACGCAGTATCAACTAAAAGCATCTGGGACGTACAGTGCTTTTAGGTTGAATTTGATCTGGCTTATTTGACTTACAGAGATGAAGCTCACTTGTGTATACTTACACATTATACTAATATTTCTTAGCCTTTTTGGTATTGAGATATTGAAGGCAATCAGGATTTTGAAGACTAAGAAGTCCAGTGGAGCATGATGGCAATTGAGGCACCTGTCTGGGATGCCTAGACCCCCAGGGGTGCCTTATTTTAATTTAATTTATTTGCAGCGATTGTGATAGACATGTTGCCATGCAAATCTCAGGGAGATTCCCGAATTATCTTTGCATGACAAAATTTACTCTTTGGTATGGAATTCATAATAGACACACTGAAGAGATGAACGATCAATTAAGGGTACTTTATTCCTGGATATTTTGAAACAAAATTCGATTTACTCAAAAATGGCTATAAGGATTTTGATTAAAATCCATCCAATCAGCCTGATGTCACAAATAATACTAAGCCCAAAAAATTACTAAATATCAACCAGTGGCATTAAAATGTATGCTCAACTATGATTAACTTTGATTTGTAAGCTTACACAGTGGAGCAAACATATATATGTATATGAGAAAGTTTGTGCAAATTATATTGCACCATTTATTTAGCATTGCATGTGTTCAGTACAGTGACCGCAGGAGCAATCTGGCAGCACACAGTGCAGAGAAATTGTTGTTCTTGCACTATAATGTAAAATTTCTTAAATTTGACTATTAATACTTGAATCATAAAATTTTAATATTAATTAAATAAAAAGGTTTTTTGATAAAATTTCAGATTAATTCTTGCATCCTTGAAGTTAATTATGATGGTGATATTCTGCCTCGGCTGAATATTGGTTTTAACATTCAGTCATTCGGCCAAAATGTATATTCGGTGCACCACTAGGAGGCATACAAAATGCTTGGTTACAGCACGAGGGAGCCACCTGTCATACTGTTAGGTTGACAGTACAGTTATTGAAAAGACTTCCCAAACAAACTGATCTCACATTGTGACCAGTAAGATCTTCCAATCTTTCTAATTTTCCTTTGTATATCTAAGTGTTTGGTCAGATAAATTGCAAATCTCAGTGTAAAATTAAAATTTGATCACCATAATGGTTTTCAATATAGTTTATATAAATGTGAATAACAAGCAATTGCAATCCTATTGTAACAGTGCCTGTATTCATCATTGATACAGCTGATCGATAACCAATTATTATGTACCTTTGCATTTATGAATTCCATTACTGCATAATAGCATGTAAGCCTTTTACATGATAGATAAATAATTAACTGACAACTATTAAATTATGGTTACATTTGGTCAGAATAAGTACTTTGGAGTTGATTTGTAAGGGGGAAATTTATTTTATTCTTAGATTTTTCCTTGCAAAACCTATTTATAAACGTTTAGTTATCTATTTATAAATTTTTATTCACATCCTTTTATGGATTAATCAAGTTGTCCTATGCTGATGATATTTTTTAACCAAAGCAGTGTTATTTGTATTTAGTTGTTAGGTTTAATTTTTGTAGTAATCTGAGATGAGTTATGGCAAGTGATACTCTCATTGTTGAATACCAGTAATTTTTATTTATTTATTGTTTGGGCTTGTTATAAATGCCCTTCAATGCTCTCGGGAAAAAACACAATAACCTCTTATGAATATGGACATGTTCAGGTTCTTGCTCAAATACAACTTATTTAAAATTGCTGGTTCCTTAGATTTTTGGGGAATTGTCTCACTTAAAGATACAATGTTTTTAGTATACAACTAAACATTTAATGAGAGCTCTCCAACTAGTAGATATATTTGAACTTTTATAAGCATGCTATCAATTATAATGAGTTTGAAGGAGGTACAATTTTTACAAATTTGGAATTGTATATCTAGTAAAAAAGTAGATTGCTTGCCTTTGATTTTATATAGTGTAGGCAAGTAGTATTGATATACTTATTTGAAATTATTGCAGTTCATAATGCCTGCAATCACTGGAATTCTGCCTAATGAAAAGGATATTCTGACTTATAAAAAAAATATGGACAAATCCTTTGATCGTGTAGAAAATATATGGTTGCAGAAAGGTAAAAAGAAGTATTTGGCTGGAGAGCAGATAAGCATTGCAGATCTTTTGGGTGTTTGTGAGGCCAATACTACAAGTAAGTCTAATGTTCTTTTTGTGAATTTGTGATAGAATTTGAAATTCTTTAACTGTAAACTCACTCCCACAAACATATTACTTCATTGAAGAAATTATACTGAGCCTGGATGCAAATCCCTAGACTTGGAGTCTCCAGGCCAAAACGATACTGTTGACAACCCTACTTGCATCCGTAGTTGGTAATAATTGAATATGTGGAATTAGACCAAGTTAATTTAATTATTTTAACTCCACACATCATTACCTAAATATTTTTTAATGTGTCGATGTTTTTTGTATCTACAGAATTGTTCCAATTCTTTCAAATGATGTATTGATTGAAACAAACCAAACTTCTGTTTTAAAAAATTCTGCGAAAATTTTGTCCCGTATTTTTTGTAAATTTTGCGAAATGTCCCATTTTTGCCTTTTTGAAATATGGTCACCCTAGACTAAAGTCATTGCTAAATATAACTGATTTGCCTATTTTTTATGATTAAAATCTGGTCATTACTTTGACGGCCAATTACACTAGTCTCTTAATAAAAAATAATTACTTGGAAAATTAAACTAATCAATAATTACTACAAATTGTGAAAATAAGTTAACTAACTTCCTTATTATTGTCATTTAAGTGATAAAATTCCCAAAAATAATAGAAATAGAACTTTTAAAGTTCTTACAAAAATTTAACAATATTAAAAAACTATTAAATTACTGCAATACAGATATGCAAATTTCAAAAACCTATCTTAGAATCATTAGAAATGGAAATTAAGTAAGTTGCATATAGAAATTACATGAAAAAACAAGCAGATTTATCTTGCATTTACTGAAAATAACTTTACTAATAACTGCCATTTTTTCAATTGGCAACCAAACATCCTTTCATACAAAAAAATAATGCCATCTCATTGATTTTTGCCCAACATTTTGAACATTATCAGAATATCTTCTAACCCATAATTTTTCATAAGTGTTCTCAATGGAGTTAAGATATATCTCATATTTAAGAAATCTTTCAACTGTAACCTGAGTAGCAGTGATAGAGAGGGCAACATTTCTGATTGATTGCATTTTTGTTTTTTCCAATATTGCAGAATTCACTTAATTTTAGACCATTTTGAAACATATTCAACAAAGATTCTACTTGAAAATTTTGTTGAGATCCTACTAATATTGAAGTATTTTCTGTCTCTTTGATTCTAACTATATATTCCTGTAGTTGACTCAACTTTAATGCAAACAAAATTTGAAGCATTTTCAATTTTAAGAATTTCTTGAACTAAACCTAACCATTTTTGAAAAAAATCAGTTCTCTTTGCAGTTCAGTTATTAATATAATAAAAGCTCAGGTTCTGTTGGTACGTGCGTTTATCCGGAACCCTCTATACACATTCCCATAACAGTTAAAAATCCGTTTTTTCACTTGCAGGCTTTTTTTTGCAAAATTAATTTAGAAGTAATTGACGTACTATCTTCAGACAGGGACCATTTTAAAGAAGAATAAACAGATTCTTATTCTTATCATCGATTTTTGCTTTTGGTTCAAAATCGGTCGAATTTTGCTTAAAATTCAATATTTCGTCAAAATATTGCAGTTTTAGTGAAAGGTTCCCTTGATGATTGAATGGATTGTTCTATTAGAGATCCTTATTGACAAAAAAAACAAAAACTCTTTATCCTAGAAACTGCTACATTAGTGTCAACAAACTTTTGATATTACAAAATACTTTGATACTACAATTATTACATAACACCCATTTGCTGGCCTGAGGAGAACAAAATAAACAAGTAGTTCTGGAAAGAACTAATCCGCCTACTTTCTTTTCAATACAATTTTAATATATCTCAAGTAGGGGTGTACACAGGTTTCCCATGGTACAGAAGTGCTTTTCATCAAATTCACCATAGTATAATTGTATAGTAATGTATTTGCTTCAAAATCAGAAAATTATTTTTCTTCATATTGTGGTAGGCCTGTTTTTTTGATCCGTTCTAAACATATTCATCTTATGCTGGTGTGGGTTTTTGGTTTCACCTGCGTTCAAAACATGATAGGGCCAACGTTTCGCAATCGTTGCAGGTTGCTTCTTCAGGGTGAAGTTTGCCCTGAAGAAACAACCTGCAATGGTTGCGAAATGTTGGTCCTATCATGTTCTGGATGCAACTGAAACCAAAAACCCACACCAGCATCGAACATCATCGCTGCGAAAGCCTCCGATCGAAAATATTCCTTTGTTTTGCCATTTTATACTCGCCCTACAATCCAAAGTTCTTTGAAATCCATTCAGCCAATACCTTCCAAATTCATAGTTACAGAAAAATTCTAACCTTGATATTATGGTAGCCCTGTTTAGTCGACCCGGTTGAAATATGACATTTTGGTTATTTATTTATATGAAGATTAAATATACTATATTGGGTTAAAATCCATTAAGTCAATTATCTAGAAATACGTGTAAAAATATTATTCAACTTTTTACTGTGGTAGTCCTGCTCTTTAGCTCCGCTTTTAACATCTTGATTTCATTATGGTATGTTGTACAAATCTTATATACAAAATTTAATTGAAATACGTTCAGCCAATTCCTTCGAAATCCCTAATTACTGAAAGAGTTTAATTTGTAATTGTGGCATCCATGTTTTGCTGATTCAGTTAAAATATGCTAATATGGTTTTGTATGTATGTGTATATTATGAGTATTAAATTTGGTTAAAATTGATGTGAACAGTTCAACACAAATACGTGTAAAAATGATTTTTTTATCCCTTGTATTGTGGCAGCCCTACTTGCTATATCTATACTAAACATCTTGATTTTGTTATTTTATGTTGCACATCTATTTCATACAAAATTTCGTTGAAATCGATTGAGCCAATTCCTTCCAAATTCATAATTACCAAAAAGTTTAACTTTGCAATTGGGGCACCCCTCCTTAGTTAATCCGGTCCAAATATGTCATTTTGACTATGTTTATGTGAAGATACTATGTAGCAAATTTAGTTGAAATTGGTCCATTTATGAAAATGTTAGGACACACTGACACCGAGGCGATCTCATAAGACTACTTTCCATTTTTTGGAAAGTAGGTTAAAAATTAAGGTATTTACTCGATTACTGGTAGTTAGAGAGTTTTGTAGATTTCTTTTTAAATAGCGCTCATGCTATGGACTTGAAGCTTCTGCGTCAGCCGTGTGCGCCGAGTTAAGTGACCTGGAAGCACCCCTGTGCTGAATACTTTTTCTAGGAGCTCCGCATCTACGTTCTTTCGTTGGTCTTTTAATCTCTTTATATTTTAAAAGTTATTTTGTCAATCATTTACATTCACATTGATTATTAACCATCTCGATAAAATATTTTCATCTTTTTTTGAGCAGCGAACGGAAAAGCTTGAAACGCATATATATGTCGTTAGCAGTCAAGGCACCGCTCTGTCCGCCCGCATATATGCGTCGATAGCAGCAAAAGGGTTAAGTAGCGCTCATGCTAAGAGATATTGAATCGAAGCGAAGCGGGCCAAACATAGGCTATTCTTACCATTCTCCTTAGTGTGAGAGAGGGGGAGTGAGAGACAAAATTAAATGTTCCATAAATTAAAAATAGTTTTGAGTATATAAGAATTGTATAGTGTAATGTATTTCTTTGTCATACAATTTCTATTCACCTAAAACTATTTTTACTCTCTGGAACAGTCAATTATGTGAATTTTATATTGTTTACTTTTTAGTGCACATAAAAGTTGGTTTCATTAACTTCTTATTTCAATTTTATTTTAATGTAATACTTAATTCACGCATACCCATCATATTTGACGGGCAATTGCGCTAGTAAATTAATATTTGGTGTGCAGCTCAGAAAATTAGTGCAGTTTGGTCCGATTCATGGTTTAGTTCAAGTCCATCTGTAATTTAGAGTCAATGAACTGGAAATTGAGGTTTAGGAGTTGATACCACCCTATTCATCAATGATGATTTAAACTTCTTCAATAAGCGTTTCCTTTACAGTATGAAGGCAGTAGATTTACTCAAATAATGTAACATTTAGCACCTCAGCCATGATAATAAGCTAAAAAGTTATTTACACTTTTGGTAACAGTTGATGGTATAGAAATGCTGTTATCATCATAAAATAGAATGATTTTTATGCCTTATGGAAATATGTTAATAGGTCTCAAATGTTAAATTTTATTTTTTAAATTTCTTCAATGGATAAGGTATTTAAATGAACTGAATTGCAATTATTTTTATCATTTAAAACTTCTAAAAAGTTAAATTAATAAATGTATAAAAATAGCCTTGAGCTCGTGCTGATACATGCTCTGATTTCATCATTTTGCCCTTATGATTGCAGAGGTGGCAGGCTATGACCCAAGGAAAAATAGACCTAACCTTGCAGCATGGATGGATCGTTTGCAGAGTGAATTAAATCCTCACTATGATGAACTCAACATGACAGTTGATGAGATTTCTAAGAGATTCAAGGGAATTCCTCCAGTCAGAGCTACCTAAGATTTTATTAATTGTAAAGCCAGTTTATTATCACCACTATTTTTGTATCAGCATTTTTATTAGTAATCCAAGTGGAAAAATAAATTAACTGAAAAAATGTCATCCTTACTCAACAATGATTCATAAATTTCCACAAACTTTCCATGGCCAAATTTAGTAAAACAAGATATTTTAAAAATTAATATTCATGGATGTTATATTTTATAGTAATGTTAAAATGCTTTAACCATATATACTGATCAACTAGCAATTACCAAGCATTTTGAAAATTGATTTTTGAAGAATTTACAAATAATAATAGGAAAATTAAGGCTAAAGCCTATCGCCCCAAAAAACTATTTCCAGCATACAAGCTATACAGTTACAGATATCTCTATGCAGTTTTCGCATTTGCAAACTTTTATCTTTTATAAATTTTCTTAGCTTTTTATATTTTTAATATAATAAATTTAAAGCCTTTCAAATTCCTAAATACGATGATTAAAATACTTTCCAAAAAAGTAAAAAACTAGAAAGATAATAGAAATAATAAAAATCCATTATCAAGTTAAAGAATAATATTTTTTCCAACAGTTAATAAGTTATGCTGGAAATAAACATTGCATTGTTCACCCCGGATATAAGCGATCCTGGCGGCGAAGGGAGAAAACGGAAGAGTTGCGCCAGTGTAGTCTCTACGTCCATTCGCAATGACTCATGATGAGAGTGGAGAGGGGAACTAGGGGAGGTGAATGTGACGTGAGAGAGGAGTAGAGCTTCGCAAGGAGGTGCATCGCCAGCAAGCGGCAATTTGATCTCGGTTGAAAGTGATACTGTTTGAGGTGTCGTCCACGTTCAACGTTGCTCACACTTTTTGCTTTACGTTTGCATTTTTAAGATCATCATTGTAGTTTGTCGATAGCAATCGCAATGGAAAATGCTGTGATGGACAGGCGTCGCAGTAAAGAAGGCGGGTTGTTTTATCGAAGAACAGGAAAAAGAAGTCGATTCTGGGTCTATGGAGATGGCAAATTATGTGAGTTTTTAAACTGAGCTCATGATTTGGATTTGTATCACTGTCCTTTTTCTCACCGCTTCACTTTTTCTAGGAAAGGGCGTGCTCCTGTTGAAGAACTGTCCTCTATTCAACATGCAGAAAACATGAGTGCTAAATGTGGAAGGTGAAGGCAAATTTTCTGGGTATGAGGGGAAATAAATCATTAACACGTTCACGACGGAAGCCATTTTCGCTGGCCTTCCTCAGGAGCGTAAAATTAAAAAAAAAATTTAATTTTTTGTTTTATAATTAGTAATTATTATATGTTGATACTTAAAAACACGTTTTAGAACTTTTAGAGTGAGAAATCATTTATAAAAAAGACGTTTATGACGTACTTGACCTTGTAGCAAAATGCCACGTTTCATGCATTATAAATTCTTTCAAAATCATTATTTATATTTACGTAATAATTTTCTTATGATATATATATATATATATATATATATATATATATATGGATGTCAACAAGGTGTTGGGATGAGGAAACCCAGTGAGCACTCACCAATCAGACGACTTCAGGTTGGCGAGGCCCCAGGGATGTCGAAGCAACACACGTAAAATAACACAAAAACACAGAAACATCACAAACGTAAAGCTTTCGGAACTACTCCTTCTTCAGCTACAGAGAGAGAAGAAGACAGAAAGGGTGTGAAAAGCTATCGAAGGTTGAGGCCTGGGGGACTCCTTCACTCCCCCAGGCCTCAACCTTCGATAGCTTTTCACACCCTTTCTGTCTTCTTCCAACACCCTACCCATCCCCAACCCCCTCCGTTTCCTCCAATCCTCGACCTTTCCGCACTACCCTTCCACCCCCATGCCTCCACCCAGTGTCACCGCCATCAGTTCTCTCTCTGTAGCTGAAGAAGGAGTAGTTCCGAAAGCTTTACGTTTGTGATGTTTCTGTGTTTTTGTGTTATTTTACGTGTGTCGCTTCGACATCCCCGGGGCCTCGCCAACCTGAAGTCGTCTGATTGGTGAGTGCTCACTGGGTTTCCTCATCCCAACACCTTGTTGACATCCATATATTCATTTTACCTTTCCTTTTCCATAAGTTGTTATATATATATATATATATATATATATATATATATGCAGGCAATTTTAGAAATGTGTATTAGATGTATTCTACAAATATCTATTCAAATTATAAATATTTATTCTAAAATAAGAAATATAATGAAATGTCAAAAAATTCGTACATTATGATCCTCCAGCAGATTTTCCGGTGATGTTTTTTTCTCCCTTACGTCCGGAACAATAGATAGCTTAGGATGACCCTCCCCGCTCTGGTTGGGTCACCGTTCGAGTTGTTGACCGATGTCTTTTGCAGGGCGGCAGCTTTCCCCATCTCCAGGCATGTGTTTACGATACCATGTCTGTCGAATGCTATTTTTCGTGACCCACCTTATACAAAACTGCAGCGTGTTGTTTTTCTGTTTTGGTTGCACCACATCCCAACCAGATGTGTAGGCGGGCAGGGAAAATGCATGCGAAATTTGAGTGAATTAGAGTATTTTACCCATACACACAAGCAGCTATAAACTCTCTAATTGTTTTCATTTTTATTATTATTTTATTTGCCGACATCCCTTCTCCTTTCTCATCGGCCGCCCCATTCCCTCCTCTACCATTTCCCTTATTACCCTTAGAAATTCTGAAATAGCGAGCATTTTTGATTTGGCTTTTGCACGAGTAAGTTCCCAATCTATTCGGAAAATTGTAATCTAGAAATTTTTTTGAAGATTTTCAACTGATCACAGCGGTACTTCAGTGTATCTATGACATTCGCATTTTGTAAAATACATAATTGAAATATATCGTTTTATTACGTGTAGAGAAGTTGAATTTATGCATCGTATTCGAAAGTACATTTTCAAATTCAGTATTATGAAGAATGTTATATTTGTATTCTACAAAAAATGCCAATTTAGACATCGCTTTTATAGCGTATCATAGTGTATAAGTAAATTACGTATGTTTTATAAACAATTGAATTTTCATTTGCACAACTTTTTATTTTGATTATATTTCTATCTAATAAAAACAAAATGTGTAATGTTATCACGTTTTACTGAACCGGAATAAAACATGTTCCAAAAGTGCGTTGAATTATTTATTTAACCTTGTTAGAATTATAAGTTTTACGTATTTTTTTATCAAAATAACCATGCACAGTAACCTACGCTACATCTGTGGGCGTATATAAAGATCAGAATCCTTCCTGAGGGTCGTATGAGCAAGAAAACTGTATTCTTAACTTAGGGGACGTGACCCACCGGTGTAACATGGCGGCTGCGGGCCCGATCGCCGGTGACCCACCGGTGGGTCACGATGCCTATTAGGAGAGACAAGCGTGACTTACCGGTTGGTTCACGCTGTCGTGAACGTGTTAAAAATATTTTCCATTCTGTCAGTGAAAGCTTGTGTGTTTTGAATTAGGAAGTAATGTTTCATAAGAGGGGAAAATTGTATAAAAAACTAATCTAAATGTCCACATTTATTTTCAGCGTGGTGAAAGACATGGCATTCGAAAACGTGCCAGATCCCACTCTTGATCCTGAGTTCAACCAAATTCATGGCCGTTTTATAATAGATGGGCGGCATTTTCTGAGAGAAATCAGATCTGTGGAGCACCATCGAGCAACTTGCCTCAAAAGCAGTCAGAGATAATTTCCGTTTGATATCAACGTCAACGAAGGCTCTGGTGTGTCGTTTAGTTTTTCAGTGTCCGCATTGCAGAGCAGAAAAAGTAGTTACTAGTGAGCCTGACAGCACATATTATCCGGAAGATCACACAAAATCTACCTGTGGAACTAAGGCACATCTTACAATAGCTGATAGTGCCGTGTGGGGATTTATGTCCATAGGAGGTAGCCATGCTAATTTAGAGAAAGTATTTTCTGCTTTGGGCATCAGTAGTATAAATAAGACAACATTCCATAAGCACGAAGAGAAGTTGGGAAAAGGAAGTAGTTTCTTGTGCAAGTTTATCATAACAGCTTCAAGCATTCATTCAAATGTTGTTATCATTAACTGACTGCCTTGACATGTATTTGAACATTTTTATAGGCATGGAAAGACATTATCTTGGATCTGATGCTTAAGAGAAGAAAAAGCATTAGCCATCGAACTTGGTGATGTTACACCATCTGGAGTTCCCTACATTATGGTGATTGTCAATGGTGGGTGGTCGCAAAGAAGTCACGGCCATAGATACATGGCTAATTCCGGTGTAGCGTGTGTGATTGGCCACAAAACAAAAAAGCTGCACCATTGAAACAATTGAAGAGGCATTGAAGCCTTTGATTCGGAAAGCCGGCCAGTTACTGACTAACGACACAAGTAACTACGCATAAAATTTTATGGCTTTAGTAGCAAAATTTGTTGGTGGAAAGCAGGTTAAGAGATCAAAAAAAGGATCATACCAGCACAGGGCTTACGGTGCTGGCCTCGATTTTCAGCTGGGGCCCATGTGGAGTTATGAGGCATGGAAAATTCTTGCGGGAAAAAGTCCCCATAAATCTCTGCAATCAACATGCCAACGCAAGTTGAAACGTCTACAGGCAGTAAAGAAGTGCCTAGACAGAAGACAAAAGGGCAAGCCCAAGAAGCGGATAAATTTCGTGGATGGCGCAAAGGATTACGGGGAAATGTGCCAAAAGTTGGACATGGACAACGACGAATTCAAGAAAGAGGCGTCTTTGTCTATTGAAAACTTGAAAGTGAATCAAGAGATTCCTTGCAGAAAGCCACGCAAGGTCAAGCTGCCAACGATAGGTGGTTTGAAGAAAGAAAAAACAGACTGACTTCTTCTAACTTTGGCCTTGTCTGCAAACGGAGAAAGACATCAAAGTGGAGCCCCCTTGTGAAGCACATTTTGTACTCAATGCATTTTGAGACTAAAGCGACGTGGTATGGGCAGCTCTGACAGAAAGATGCAATTAGGGAGTACGAGGTGATCACTGGGAGACGAGTATTCCCTTCGGGGCTCTTCGTGGACCTGGAGCACTCTTTCTTTGCTGCTTCACCAGACGGCTTGACTGACGATTGTGGAAATAAAGTGCCCGAAATTGGCCGAAACAATGACAATAAATTGTGCCTCAGAAAGTTTAAAGTGCTTTTGCCTAGACGAAGACCTTCAACTTAAAAAAAGCACAATTACTATTACCAAGTTCAGGGTCAGCTCCATGTGACAGGCCTTCCCTTCTGTGATTTTGTGGTTTGGACTACAAAAGACTTCATCGTGTGACGAATACTAAAAGACGATCTTTTTTGGAAAGAGAAGATGGAAAAAAACTAGTGTTCTTTTACACCAAAGTTCTTCTTCCGGAAATCGTCGACCCCAGAATGTGCAGGTCAATGGAGATACGTGAACCTGGAGATGAGCAGGAGTAATGTACATTTCATACGTTTCCTGAGAGCAGTGCCATAACTAGGGCGGGGCAAGCGGGGCTTTTGCCCCGGGCGCAACTTTCTGTATTTAAATTAAGTATGTCATCATTATGTATATAATTAATGAGGTCAGGCTCAACTTTGTGTTTACCAAGTTTTTGTAATTTTTGTAACAGTTTGCTACTATGTTGCTTTTGCCTTCCTTTCCCACTCCTTCTTTTCCCAACCGCTCATCCAATTACCTCCCATTCGTTTTCTTTGTAACCCTTACTGTCTCCCTCTCCCCTCTCTCTTCATTGGTTTGGTAAGAAGTTTTATCACAAATATAGGCCGTCCCTCGTGGTGACACCCACATTCCCGGCCGGTCAGAAAGTGCTCAATTACAATGGGGGTTGTTAATTATAATTACATATTTTTAATACCTTGCAGTTTTTGTGATTTGTTTATAAATTTACAATTACTATAACTACTTATTAATATAAATACAATACAATATAGGAAATATATATATATATATATATATATATATATATATATATATATATATATATATATATATATATATACATATATATATTTCTACCTATTTTGCCTGATAGTCATTGTAATATAATTAGTATTCTTTTAAAATATATAAAGGTTAATTAGATTTCACGAACTATCTAGCGTCAATAGATAAAAGAAACGAACGCTGACACAGGACGAAATAGTGTCTGATGGCTTTTATGGGATTGAAAAATAAGAAAACGAAAGGTCAATCATGTGAGCATCTATTGTGAACACCGAGGACCTTCTAGGCTAGGTCTTGGGGAAAAAAGGTGTGGCGGATTCACACCTAGAGGTGCGGTGAGTGCAATCGCCGATGTCTCTGCCTGAAATCTAATGCTTTGTTATCATATACGGTCAGCCTACTCATGGCAGAGCTAGAGGAGAGGGTGAGGTTGACAGGCGCATTCAATCGCCAGAGAATATTTTCCCTGTGTGCCGGGCACTTCCCCTCCTTTGCTGATTAGGTCGGGGAAGGGAAGAGGGTATCATCTTGGTTCTGCCCCATCCCTTCCATCTTCTTTTGGTTACGTCATTGGTGCGACAGGACTAATCCCTACGGCCAAAATTCGAACTACTAGTGCACGAAATCCAAGTGACCGCGGTGGCATCTTGCGTCCGAGATTCACATTATGACTCACTAGGCTTTACCCTTAATGAAATAGAATGAAAACTAATATTTGATAAAAGATTTGAATATAATTAAGTAATTTATGATAAAAAGTTGACTCTGTGGACCTTCTTTTGGTGGTATTCCATCTTTAAAAAAACAACAAATATTAACTTTTATAACACCACAATTTATTTTAAAAACACAAAACCCAGATTTTGATGCTTAGCATCATCATCATCACCTGATGATCATACCAAACCATGCCAAGTATTGTGGTGTTGTAAAAGTTAGTATTTGCAGTGTTTTTTTAATTTATGATAATTTTATCAATTTCATTCACAGAAAAGTTGAGAAAAAGTCTTAAATCTTAGCATGTTCACCCGAATAATCATTCAGCATAAATAAAAAGTTGAATGATATTTTACTGGTTTTTCTATATTTCTGAATGTCACAAGTGGATGACAGCATACAAAATGTGAGTTATAATCGCCCAAAAATTGATGATCCAAATAATTTAGTCGTATGTAATCCTATGACCATGAAAAGGCTAAAATTACATTTGATAATTTAAAAGAAAACTTTTCTGCCAGAAAGTGATTTCTTCTTGGAACCTAGATTTGCACGTAAAATTATATTTTTGTGCTAAATTTTGAATAAATTATGATTCTTATTTTACTCAATTTCAAAAATTACATTTATGCTTGCTATAATTTTGTTTTAATTCTGATGTTAAATTCAAATCCAGTAATCATTACAAGTCATTTCAACTGTTGATCATACATGGTAAGAAGTATATTTAAAATGATGGTAAAAGGATGAAAAATTTTCTTCCATTTCATTTCCTCCATCTTTGAAAAGTAATGGTAACTATCTCACCAACCACAGAAGCCAGAGAAGAAAGAAAACTTTTTTAAGTAACTTAGTTCAATTTCTCAATAAAAAAGTTATACTTTGACCATGCTTTCAGTACACCATCATCAGGCAAACAAGTGTAGGATACATACTTTTTGTGCCACTTTGTTTTTGCCAGCATAGTTGTCCCCTTAACTGGATCACCAATCTCCCCTCATCAACCCATTTCAATGAACTCGGCCGCTTCCTCTGATCCTAGTTCTGTCGTGCTTAATTCCCTCCTCCATTGGCCCTTTTGCTGCAACATTTGGGTATATATACATTTGTATCTTGACACTTGTTTGCCTGATGATGGTGCAACATACCAAAACCATTTTCAGTGTAATTTTCTGTACAAAAGAATTAAACTATGTCACTAAAGAAAGTTTTCTTTCTTCCTCCCCTAATGGTAACTACAGTAGAAACCCGTTTATCTGGTTCTCGATTATCCGGACCTATAGACGGATGGAACAATAGATGTGGCGAGTGGGCTAGGTTCAAGGTCATGTGTTCTAAAAGTAACTACATTGTAGGAAATGACTCACTCGCCCTCCTGTTCCCACCCATCCTCGCCTCATACTCTGCCAAGGAAAGAACACTTGACGCCTTCCGTTCCCACCATTTTATATTTGTCAGTTCACAGCTAACTATTTAATGTTCGTCATTTTTGTGGGTTTACTTCACAACCTTTTATCCAATGTTTAAAAAATTGTATCGTTTTGTACTGTCTTTTAAAACAAAATTATATTATTTAAAGCAATTTATAGTTTATCATTTTAATTTTTAATAACCTATAGGATCTGAAAAACAACAACGTACATTATGAAGAATTTCCAGATTATTCGGATTTTCGGTAATCTGGACTGAGTCCGGTCCCATCAAGTCCAGATAAATGGGATTCTACTGTATGCATAAAAAATTTTCAAAATTATTTTTCTTACTGCAAAAATGTTTATCAAATTTTTTAAAATCTATACATACTAAACAGATTAATCATTTTTGTTTTTGCAAAGAATTTAAATTTCTAGTAATTAACTGGCACTCAACTCATTCAATAAAATAGTGAATATGTTAATGGAAGTTGGGTAATTTTAAAATAAATTTTCAAATAATTTGCAAACATCAAAAGAAACATCCTTTATTACAAACTCATGGTATAAAAATTAACAGAATTTTACCAAACAAATACTATTATCATATCAATGTTGGCAAGCATAAAAAATATCCATCAGCCAACTTTAAGGCACTGGATCATTACATTACAAAAATTTCATCACACTTAAACTTTATATGGGCATCTTTAGTCAAAAATAAAGATTATTTTTGCATATGATGTTCATGTTGTCAAATTTACATAATATATTTTAATGTAAGAAATTTTATAATTTAATGATTTTAAGAAAAAATTTAATAATAAAAATAACATTCCAACCATCTAAAAATTAAAACGTGAGCCATTACCAGAGTAAGGATTTTCAAAATTACTATCTCATGCCAAATATAGATTCAATATACACAATTTTAAGGATAGCCACCTGAAAAACTATCATTTATTTAACCGTCTCATTTTATGTAGTTTTTGCATGAAATTGGAATCAACTCCCATTACATGTAATTCTATGGTAATTTAACAGTTGTCCCAGTAAAATGGGCACTAATGGAATGATAAAAGATTGTAATAAATATGAGGACATGCAAAGTAAAGTTATGCAAACCTGAATATGCTCTCAGGTTAACACAGCAGGGACAGCACACACAGTTTGAGTATGTACTTGGGATCACATTGAAGGAATTAAAGTGAACTATTACGAATGTTTGATCACAGTGATTTTTGTTACTATGGACTGCATTAATAGCAATCCAAAAGTTCCATACCATAAATTCACATTCAACCATCATCTTTAAATGCCTCTTAAATACAAAAGATTCACGCTTTAATAGAAATTAAAATGTTCCACCACATAAAATACCCTCCAAATATATTCTTAGACACTTTCAAGCTTAAATTATGTTAAATAAAATGCATATAAGGCAGTCTTTTAGAGTCATATCCATCAATATTAACCATCACTCAAAAATTACCCAGGGCATACTTTCATAGCATCAACAATGTGATTTCATGATGTTAAAGATTGTAATAAAATCATCTGATGAGGGAAATAAATTCACTATATAATCTGCATTAACTGTCTCTATTCAATATACTAAAGAGAACTTCAGTATCATCCATACTGTCAGCATCACTTTCAACATCACCACCACTGGATGCTTCAAACAAGTGCTCCCCCTTGACTTCCAGAAGAGGAATGTGAGAATCTGTTCTCTTTTCCTCCCACTTAGTTCGATTTCGTTTACTTGGAATGTGACTGACTTCACTGTCCTCAGACTCATGTGGGTTACTCGAGACCCCCAAGGTAGCTCTATATGCAACATGGTAAATTATACCTCCCAGGCACAACAGGAAACCTACATAATTTGTTATTGATAATTTGTCTCCATTTAAATTCACAGCCAACATCACCGTTACAAGTTCCTAAAAAATTCAGAGAAAAAAAATTTAAAGTATTTATTTGTATTGTACAACAAAATGCATTATCTCAGAAATTTTCCGGTACTTATTTTCCAAAATATCTTCCACTCCAATACTTAACCAAAATATATAAATTTTTAGAGATAAAAATGCCAGTAACACAAGGATGGAAGACTATTGTTGGAATTAACTGCCCAAAAATGAACAGAAAATCTATTTTAAAAGATATAGAGGTCTTTTAATATTTAAAATCTGCCAATTTTTATCAACAATTAGTACGTAATTCTAAAGGGAATCCTTGGACTTGCCTAATGGCAGAAATCAAATTAATAAAGTAGGTAGCTCCAATGCCCATAGTAAGGTTGGAAAATTCAGATTCAACTATCCATTAACAATTTGTATTAATTACACATTGTATTTACACCCACTCCTCGCTTTAACACTCCCAATTAACGCTGAAAATAATTTAATACCTTTTTCTGAATTGCGCTTGCGTGTTCCACATTAATGCTCTTCAAAATTTCTGGTGTAATTTACAAAGTCCACTGCACAGTAGGGTGTATCGAAAACATTAAAAGTTTGAATTTGAATTAGGAACTATGCGGAAATGTTGTGTGATCATAGTAGTACGTACCTTGTACAGAAAATATGGGCTCAATTGAATAAATTTTGCTATCCCCGAACGAGCTTCAAAGTTTCGAGAATTTGACTAAAATTGAGGTTTTGTATAATAAAGTTCGGATGGACTTTCCGCATGTAGATTTTGGTACATGTGCAATCTAAAGTCACTAAATACTAGATTAAGCCTAGTCAGAGACATAATGAGAGGTTTTGGGTACTTTGGGAGGTGCTCCGCCCCCTCAAAAGTCTTGAAAATTTCGCTGTTTTTCATCCAAATGCGACATTTGTCAGTACTGGAGAGAGCAGCTCTTCGCCCGGTTCCTATAAGAATAAAGAAGAAACCAACTCAGAACTCACCACGAGAAGGTGGCTGCACATCTAGTTCCGCTCTAACCCATTCCAACCAACCAACCAATGATGGGTTTAATGTCTACAGACAATGACAATTGTATTGGTAAGTACCGAAAATGAGACTTGTGAAGGCTACTAGACAAATCGTTTGAAGAAGCAAGTGTTTGTTTAAAAAGTGTCACTATCAGTGTCAATTCCTAGAAACTGGTGTTTGGTGTCAAACGATGGCTTCACTTGCCTTGATCTTAAAGCATTTCGAATTAAGCCATCACGATTTTCAGCTCCGCATACGCTTTTTGAGATGTTCGGGTTTTGGCCATGTCTCGCATCTTAAAAGCAAGAAGTGAGGCTCTTGAGACACCTGCTCACGCTCACCCTCGCATATTTAATGTGTCCTCTATTAAATAGTAAATTCGCTCCTTTATCGACGATCCTTCCCAGGTATCATTGTATGACGCTTTTCCGTGTCATACTCAGGCCGTGGAGCGTACAGTTAAGGAGATCACAAAAGCTTCATTAAGCGTCTGCGGAGCTAAAAATCGTGATGGCTTAATTCGAAATGCTTTAAGAACAAGGCAAGTGAAGCCATCGTTTGACACCAAACACCAGTTTCTAGGAATTGACACTGATAGTGACACTTTTTAAACAAACACTTGCTTCTTCAAACGATTTGTCTAGTAGCCTTCACAAGTCTCATTTTCGGTACTTACCAATACAATTGTCATTATCTGTAGACATTAAACCCATCATTGGTTGGTTGGTTGGAATGGGTTAGAGCGGAACTAGATGTGCAGCCACCTTCTCGTGGTGAGTTCTGAGTTGGTTTCTTCTTTATTCTTATAGGAACCGGGCGAAGAGCTGCTCTCTCCAGTACTGACAAATGTCGCATTTGGATGAAAAACAGTGAAATTTTCAAGACTTTTGAGGGGGCGGAGCACCCCCCAAAGTACCCAAAACCTCTCATTATGTCTCTGACTAGGCTTAATCTAGTATTTAGTACTTTAGATTGCACATGTACCAAAATCTACATGCGGAAAGTCCATCCGAACTTTATTATACAAAACCTCAATTTTAGTCAAATTCTCGAAACTTTGAAGCTCGTTCGGGGATAGCAAAATTTATTCAATTGAGCCCATATTTTCTGTACAAGGTACTACTATGATCACACAACTTTTCCGCATAGTTCCTAATTCAAATTCAAACTTTCGATTTTTTCGATACACCCTACTGCACAGTGCCTCTGCGCATTTACAACACACAAGTCTTCAGTATTTGCAGTTGCCTGATGGTTCTGTGTACACTTGTTGCTGTTTTTGTAGGTCAAAATATAGAGTGAACTTTGTTTAAAATTATATTTTCCCTTTAAATAAAAAGACCATGAGTGATAACCGGCGGTCAGAAGAGAAAAAAAAAGGAAAATCTTAATTCTCGAGGTTAAATTAGAGGATTTATGGTGATTAAAAACTGGAGAGCACCAACATTTGTTTGTTTTTTGTTTATTGCTCGCTTTTTGATTGTTCAGTTTTAAAAAATGTAATATCAAGATATTTGAATTCTTCCTATATATGGTCTCATTCCATGTTCCTTTATTTATCTAGCACATATGATAATTCTTTTATGAATCGATATTTCTATATCAAAACATAGCAAGGTTTCGATCATTTTGATATACAATTTTGTTTTTGTCTTATCGGTTGCCTTCTCTTAATTGAACAGTATCTTCAGTCATGATGCTTATGTTATTATGTTCCCATTTTCTTTGTGTTAATAAAATTGTGGCTGTATTAGTGACTATTGCCTTACCCTGTATATTTAAGTAGACGCAGGTATCTTCTTCTACTCTAATTCCTATTCCTTAATGCTCCTGTGTGATTTATTCAGCATGAAATCAACATATGTTCCGTAAAACGCATTCTGTTCTTCATTTATATTCAGGTTTTACTGTTCAATTTTAAATATAATAGCAATGCAATTTACAACCTATTCTATGCTACGTAATATGGTTAACAAAGAATACTTTGGTGTATTATTTATATAATGAGCGGAATTACCCATTGAACACCAACAGGACTTTGTATTGTGATTAAAATATAACTTCTGAGGTGTGTGTGTAAACACGCATGCACACACACACACATTAATGTAATGTAATTGTTTGATTAATTAATAAATTCCTGACAATCATTTGAATTATCTCAGAAAATGAAGCACTTGAAATTTATTACATTCTGGCATCAATATACGACTTAATTTGCCACTCTTTGGCTCCGTTATTCTTCCTCTTTGTATTATTACTGAATAATAATATTCTTCAATTATTAACGTTGCAATCTATTAAGTTTGACATTGCGCAAAGTGAATAACACAATTCTTTCATCTATTTGAAGGCTTAATAGACGCTAATTTATCAGAGACAACAATGAGGTTCGCCTTGGCAACACCCAGAAAGAGTACGATAAAGCCAAAATTTCGAAAAGAAATGCATGTTTCTGACAAATTCTTCCGTGTAACATCTAAACATCACAAGAATAAGATATTTTATAGTTTTAGCCGTCGAATAAAACAAAAATGGAGAAATTCGGTCCATATTTACATATGTTAATGAATGAAGGAAATAAACCTTGCACCTTGAAAAATCGAAAATCCCATGTAAACTTATGGAAAAATATAATTGTCTCCCAGAGTCGAATCCGGGACTTTTTCCGGGATGTTTGATTTTTCTAGAGACCACCTCATGGGTGTTTAACAATTGTGAAAGTTTCAGCTCTTAATTCCATTGGGAAATGTCAAAAAAACCGGGACACAGACAGACAGATGGACACTTGAGAATTATTATATAAGGATAATACCTATTTTCATTTCCATTAATAGAATCTCGGGAATGAATTAAATCTTATAAGTCATTTCTCATGGAAGTACGTGTTCCGAATAGTGCTGTTTCAGTTAGCGCTCGATTTTCCTGGCACCAATTAAGAGCGTTAATCAGGGAGTGGGTGTATATATTAATGGAATGTTAAAAACTATTATACAAGTTTTGCTTGTAATTAACAAGTCCCAATATATGAGAGATTTTATATGCTAATGTGATTTAAAAAACAATTTTTGATTTAATTAGTGATAACAAATAATTAGGTTGTAGATAATTATAGCAAATATGCTCCAAATTTCTATAAATAATGGCACATGTATGCAACTATAAAAAACAAGTTCAAATACAAATAACACCAATGTTGCATGATTTAAAGAACATTTAAGAACAAAAATGTGAAATTGCCAATATCAAATTCAATAAACATCTTATCTGGTAGCACAATCAAACCATATAGCAAACTAATGATAAAAATTTCCGATATAATGAATAAACAAAAAATAATTAATGGAAATCTGACCTTGAATATACCAGCCACAGAAAGAGTTAAGCTGGAGGTAAAAGAAACAACCATATATTCAGCAACTTCCATAAGGAATGCCATAACAGTTCCAATAAATACCATCCATATAGTGGTGAATAATACATCCCACTCAGTAAAACAGAAAACTTTGCTGCTCATAATAAAAGATGGACCTAAAATATAGGAAAACATTTAAATATAAAAACTGACTGTGATGAAATATGTTAATCACTGACTAATGGCTATTACCTTCAACTGCTATAGCAATAGGAAGAATAGCCACTATCATCCATGGCTGGACATGATATACCATATCAACTGGGTTATGAAGACCCAATTTGGACTTCTGCATGACCAGCTGGGCTAGAGTCCAGCGAAGACCACTATAAAAAGGCATAACATGAAGTAAGCATATTTTAATGTAAAATTTAAATTACTAGCAAAAGGTGCTTGTATTCTACAAGCATTTCAGATCACTTTGTATATTTTAGATTACGAAATCCCACACATGGTGACTCCGATGAGCTTTTGTGTCATCCAATGATGAATGGAAGCACCTTGTAAAAGATTTTGTTTGTATGGAATTCCTGGCTAATCAACCTCTAGGATTATTATAGCCATTACTCGTTACACACCGAACACACACAGAAGGGAGGAGGCAAACCAAGAGCACCAAGGGGGCCAACTGCTTAACGTCCCTTTCGAAGGACGGAGCGCCGCGGTCTCCTCAAATCACACGAGTAAGGGATGGGACAATCCCAGGTTGAAAAATCTGACCTCCGTCGGATTCAAACCTGGGACCACTGCGTGGAAGGCCAATACTCAAACCACTCCGTCACTGTCACCCCTTCGTAAAAGACTTTTGTGAAAACACCAGCTGTATTCAGTGCAACCACACTGAACAAAAGTTCCCAAAAGAACCAATCACGTGATTGAATCATATTTATACAAATAGTCATTGTATGCGCAGTAAGAAGCACACATTTACGCAGTTAGGAAATGACCCTATCTTGTCTCTGTTAAGACTCAACGGTGTGATGATGTCACTAACCATCCAGAAAATCATATTTTGCTTTTCCTAGCCCTAATATGTTCTGCAAGGTATCGATTAAAACATTTATTCAGGTTGAGGACAGGATTTGCTACAAAAAAGTCAACGACAGCTTGTACCTATGACTTCTAGTTTCCGAGATAAACATCATTAAATTGTAAGGTACAAATGAGGTAAAAACAACCCCTAAAAATTAACAATTTTGAAATTTTTGATATTTCTGTATACCTATTATCGTGCCAAATTTCAAGTCTCTAGCTCATCTGGAAGTGTCTAAACATTAGTATCCTCCTATATGACAATAATAATATATCATAAGTAAGAAGCAGCTATATAGTATAGATATTGACATCAAGAGATCACTATTACCTTACACTTTCAGGGAAAAACAAAGCCAATCATTTGTTTAACATTTGGCTTATGTGACTTGAAAAAAATTAAAAAGGAGAATTGTTAAAGCATTTTATTTTTGAATGGTGGTACATTTTCTGAGAATTATCACCAAGCAGCAACAGTGAATTATGGTGTTTGAGGGTCCTAGGTACTAGATTAAATGGAGCCCACCGTTTTATATTAATGAAATAAAAACAAAATAAACAAAGATATTTTATTTTTCACTTACAAAGACAGAAAATAATAAAAATTTAATTAACATGTTCATTGCAGAAGATATCATATGATGTCATCCTGCCCTAGTGCAGTTACGGGTGACAGCATATGATGTTCCCTCTCAAATCTTTTTCTCCCTCGCTTCTGTCTCTTTTGTGGTGAGGATTCGACTTTGGGGAAAAAGGCTGCAGGGGGGGGGGGGGAGGGGGGGTTTTAGACTCAGTGCCTTGTGGGCTTTCGAACTGTGTGCTTCATTTTCTAGTTGAGTGCACTTATGTAAATGGTCTCCTAGTTCACAGAAATAAAAATGGCATTTACAGCATTTCTCTATGACAAACTGTTCAAGAGATAAAAGGGAGGATGGACAGCCATTGAGTAATTATATATAAAAGATAATAGTAATAATCAATAATTGTATTTCTCGAAACAGTTATAATGTAAATATCATTCCAGGACGCTTCATCCAAGGACATTTCGTCCAAGGACATTTCATCCAATGGATATTTCATCTAAAGACAATTTGTCCAATGAATACTTCATCCAAAGACAATTCATCCAATGGATATTTTGTCCAATAGATATTTCATCCAATAGACATCCATCTGTTGAAGACCTTGTGACATACATCGAGACAACATATATCAGAGGCCGACCAGCCAGAGGGAGAAGGGCAATCCCACCATGATTTGCGCCTGCTTTATGGAATGTCTATGAGCAAGTTATTAATGGAGTACCAAGAACAACGAATGCCATCGAAGGCTGACATTCTCATTTTCAAAAGATGATTGTGTCTTACCATTCCTCCATTTGGAAGTTCCTTGAGCACATTCAAAAAGATCAAATGTAGAGGGGTGGTTAGCGTGTCTGGCTCCCAATGCTAGGGTTGCGGGTTTGAATCCTGCTGAGGGCATGGCTGTAATTGTTTGTCTTTGTTAACATTATTACGCTCATTGTAAAAGGCCATTAATGGCTGTTTATGAGCTAATATAAAATAAATAAAGAGACAATGAAATCGTAATTATGGAACTCGTGGATGGCGATTCCAATGTCTGGTACCCAATAAAAAATAATTATATAATAAATCACAGACAAATTAAAAACAGGAAAGAATTATACCCTTATGACATATCAAAATTTATAAATCATTGATTTATTTATGCCAAGATAAAGGATACAAATGGATTCCTGCCTAAATATAGTCTATGAATACTTTTAAAGTAAGTCAAATGATTTTTAAGGAATATTAGAACATTGTTATCTTTTACCATTAACAATGAAAGATGTACCGCAAGATAAATCGATACATCTACTTACATTTGTTCGGTAACCAAGATGTTTATTGTTTACATTTTGGCTAATAGTATTGACATAATCCACATAATTTTATTGCTGCTTTAAAGGCTTCGGTGCATCTATCCATGTGAATATTAATTAAGATGTTAATGCGTAATTATATTAATGGTAAAACTTTACAATACAATACATAAAATAGTAAATGTTAATGTAAACATCACTTGCATAATTAAGGAGTGGGGACCGTTTGGTAAAGTTTGGTTTTTTTTGTGAGGGCTCCGCTCCCACACCCTGAACCTGCAATTCGAAACTTGGGGTACCCAACAGCAAAAGTAAGTAAATCTCTAAATTTATTGTATTATTCTTATTGAAATATGACATCAAAAGTGATATATCAATAAAAATAACAAATAATAAAAATTGTTTGCTACTTAAGAGAAAACTCTTTCCCAAGCAAAGCCAGGCTTTTCAGCTCGTAGGATATATACTATATATCATTATATATCGACGACTCTTACAGAGGAGGATATAACATATATATAACATATAACAGGAGGATACTAATGTTTAGGCACTTCCAGATAAGCTGGAGATTCGAAATTTTTTTCTTAGGTAGGATTTTGTGCAAAACCAACTATAAAAAACGAAAATCTTGAAAAAGTGCAACAATGCGGCCGATAAAAATTCGCAATTGTTTAAACAAATTTTCATGGTTTATGTATTTCCGCATGTGCTACGGAGTTGAAATTTTTTTTGTAAGTAGAATTCTTAAAAAAACGAAATAGGGATTATACAAATTTTGATATTTTAATTTGTTTGGCAGTTAAAAATTCTTCAAGTTTAAACAATTGGATAACTGTTTAGGTACTACGGGATGAGCTAGGAAGCTGAAATTTTCAAATTATTTACAGAGTAGTAAATTTGCATAAATAAACATTTCAATTTTACCACATACGATATGCAGCGGCCGTTAAAAATTATTTAAATTTAAACAATTACAAAAATATTATTTTACTTCTAGGAGTGCTACAACTTTAAAATTTGGCTAAAATGTGTAGCATCAGTACCCCATAATGAAGAATGTGTAAAATTTTTAAAATTGCAACATTTGGGGATTGTTTAAACTATTATTTTTACATGTGGGAAAAACGAAAATCGCTGCGGAGGTGAAATATTTAGAATGCAAGCACCAACTACTAGTATATATATATATATATATATATATATATATATATATATATATATATATATATATATATATATATATCTCATGTGAAACCTAAGGTACCCTTAGAAGTGCTACAGAGCTGAAATTTGGCATGAAGATAGGTCATTGGGTACAACCTCTGGAAAAAATCCCAAATTCCAGAAAAAGTTATATAATGATGATTATTCTTATTGTTCATGCTGGGCGATCTGAGTCAAAAACTTGAAATACGAAAACTTCGACATAAATTTGGAAGTTACGGATAGTTGACTTAATTTCATGGACAATTATAAATATTCTGCAAGAACTCATGGGATTTATTCTCTAATTATTAGAGAATAAATCCCATATGCATTAGAGTCTAATACATATGGGCTCCATGTGGCTGAAGTGCTGTTGCCCTGGAGATTGCATAGGTTTATTTAAGAGTATAGACCTTGGTGTATGGCGATTTTTTAAGTGCTTGCAGTATGCAAGCTCCGAAAACTCGTAGTTATAAACAACAATAGCCTAGCTACTGGAGAATATTCTAGGTCAGCGGTTCTCAATTAGTGTGTCGCGAAGAGCCAGGAAGTGTGTCGCCAATACTTTTAATAATGTTTTTTTAAAAAGTAAGGTTAATTTTGTTAAGTAGAGTTTTTGTCTTTCTCTTATATCGTTTTTAACAACAGTAAAAAAGTTTATGCTTAAATTCTTCATTATTACATGCTACTCCTCCTTTTTTATTTTGGTGAATTGTAGTGTGCAGTGTGTTGTGCATATAAGCATTGACCGTCGTGTGTGTCGCAACAAAAAAAGTTGAGAACCGCTGTTCTAGTTGATTGTATAGGAAAAATTGGATATAGAATGCTTTTAGAAATATTTTTTTAATGCCTACTATGATGATGATATCGCAGCTATTCCTACTCAATATATATATATATATATATATATATATATATATATATATATATATATATATATATATATATATATACATATATATATATACAACATGAATTTTTGATAAGCATGGCAGTTAATGAAATTATGCAAAGTTTATTAATCTCTCATGTGCCATTTCATCAAAAGTATTTTATTTTGTCTCCAAATATGGACCTAGAACTTGGTATTTCCAGTAAAAATTCAAATTGTGCATTTATATATCATTCAGCTATTTAAATTATCAAGAAACCCATAGAAACATTTGATGTCCATATTGTCGCGTACCGCCGCAATCTCACCGTAAATCGCGAATCCCAACGCGATCGCTCTTCGCTTTCACCAGCACGCTCATGATCTCTTGATCACTCACTGCATTTAAGCAACGGAACTGTCTCTCTCGCTCCTGCTATAACTAAAAGACAATCAATATTGTGTCGCAAATGCCATATCTCAACATCACATGTAATATACTTTATATATTAGTTTTTAATACTTCTTTTATTTTGCATTTGAATAGAAATACATGTTAAAATTGAAACATTTTCTTCTAAAATAGTCAGCTCCTACTTGCGCTTGCTTACGTGGAATTTAAATAACTACGTTCGATAAGCAAAATTCTATAATAAAAATTGAAATCTTTATTTCTTTTCGCAGAAAATAGTACGAATCCCACGCCAATAGTACGATTCCCTTCTTTTAACACTGCATGGTCGAATTCGCATTTCTTATGTAAACTGAATGAGAGGAAAATTTCTGAAATCAAACTTGCACCTTCAAATATCAGAAAAAAAATTTAATTGACAGGTCATCCCCAGTGGTCAAAGATGTCCACCAAATACCATGAAAATTGGTCAATCAGTTCAAAAGTTAATAAGGGGACAGAAATAATGAACGATGAAACAATTCTGGAAAGTATGGTAATATGCACGATTCAATTCTTTTTCAGAGCATTATTTTGATGCTAGCTTTGAAAACTATAATGGCCAAAATTGTCATTTACAGCAAGAACAAGAAATATGAAAAAATTTGGAATTGATAGGGGAAGAGAGAGGGGGCAAGGGAGAGCATGGGGAGGGAAGAAGACAAGTGTGATGTAAACTGAGGGAGGAGTTACACACTATCATTTTTCCCATCATTTTTCTTGTACAAGAAAACTGATGTAAAAGCTATCATTTTTAAATGAAGATGTGTATGCTTTAAACATGTTGTGTGCATGCGCACACATGGCTTCAGTGAAAAATGATGGAATAGAATCCGTCCTATTTTTCATCATTTAAAAATGACAAGAATTCATAAATTGCCTTATAAAATTCAGGAATGATAGCACTAATTGTGCTTGTAGAAATTCTATAAGAGAACCGCAAACTATAAAAAGTCTTCCCTGTACCAACTGTATGTATATTAACTAATAATACATTAAAATTAATTACCTTATTTCTGCAGATATATTCTCCCATAGAGTAGTGTTTTGAGGGCTAATTTTATTCTTAACTAGTACCAAAAGTTTATCAAATGTTGATGAATCCATCCGTAGGTAGTTTTTATAACTTTCCATGTCTTCTTCGCACAATTCATAGTGAACCAAGTCATGAATGCTGTGCCCTTCATCACGACGAAGAATCCATGGCTTTGTCCATCATCTTCAATTTTTCCATCTTTTATTTTTAGCTGTTTTTCTTTGCCTCATCTTAGCGACAACTAACGTGCATGCAGCTACTGAAAGCCCATATAACAACATCTGATAATACTTATCACCCATTCACGCTGCTCGCGATAATAAAAATGCAACCTTAACCAGGTTATAAGTTTATTAGCTAACAAGGGGACCTTACAACATGTTTGTCGGCGATTTGTTTGAAATTTTGTGAGCATGTAATACCCTATTAGTGATGAAAATGCCAAAGCAAGAAGATTCTCAAGCATTCGTGAGATATTCACGATGAAATTTAGCAAGCATTCTATAGATATGCCACAAACATAAGAACATGTGCGGATTTCGGCCATGCACCATGACTTCCCCAACCCCACTAGTAGCCCATCCTTCTCCTCCTTAGGTTGTCAGTTCTCACTATTTACAGTTGCTGCCTAGATGATGTTTTGCAACTATTTGGCAACAGTGTAGTTAGAAAAGGACCAAGACAGTGATAGCCCGTGCGGTAAGGAAGGGCGAGAGGGGAGGGTTCCAAGTGGAGTGAGGGATTAGGCCACACCCACTGTACATCCAAAATGTTCTTTTGATCGCGGTAGATTTATAGTGTTTTAATACCACACTATGAGATTGTGGATCAAGGTCAGGCAGTGGCCTAGGTGGCTAAATCCTCGGTTGCTGAAGCTTGGGGCACCAGTTCTGTCCCAGCAATTGCAATTTCTTTTTTCAATTTTTATTATTTGAATATTTTCTAACGTTGTCGATTTTGGGTTTTACAATTTGCTGAAAGTTTATTTGATTTATAATTACATTTTCACTAATTATGCAAAGCGAAAAAAAATTTCTCACAAAGTTAAAAAAGAATATAATTTGAATCACTAACAAAAATTAAAAGGTAATAACTGCTCATGGTATGTTTATTAAACATATTCAACACTTTGCTTTTACAAGAAACTAATGTTTCATCACAAATTATGACTGTAGATTTACTATGCTGAAGTCCCTATTCGTTGATTCTCACCAATTTAAGGGCGCCAGTATTTCATGATATGATCAGGTACGCATGGTTTGCTTCGAAACTGACAACCGATAGGAGAGTTTTCAAAATTGTGTTTTTTTCAGCAAACTCTGTTAAAAATAACTGTGCCTGTCAATCGATTTGCTTAGTAACGTGTGTGATGTAAGCTAGATCTCTGCTTTTCATGTTTCTATGATAACTACCATCGGAAACATTATACGTCTTCAAATAATATCAATAAATAAATGTGTACAATCATAATTTGCAATGAAGCATTAGTTTCTTATAAAAAAGTGTTGAATATGTGCAATAAATGGACCATGAGCAGTTATTACCATTTAATTTTAGTTGGTGATTCAAATTAAATTATTTTTTAACATTGTGAGGAAAAGTTTTTCGCTTTGCATAATTAGTGAAAATGTAATTATAAATCAAATAAACTTCCAGCAAATTGTAAAACTCAAAAACATTAGAAAAAACTCAAATAATAAAAATTGAAAACAAATTGCAAGTGCTGGGATAGCTTCAGTAAACGAGGATTTAGCCACCTAGGCCACCGCTTGACCTTGAAGATCAATCTCATAGCATGGTATATGTTAGAACGCTCGCTAAATTTCATCGCAAATATCTAACGAATGTTTGAGAATTTTCTTGCTTTGGCATTTTTTCATCACTACTACATTCTCACAAAGTTTCAACGAAATCGGCAACGAACATTTCATAAGGTCCCCTTGTAAGTGAAAAATGATAGTGTACACGTGCCAAAACTGGAATCATTTTTGTTGCCATTTTTCTTTGAGGAAAAAAATGAAGCCATCCCATCATTTTTCAATGATATTTTTAAATGATGGGAAAAATGATAGTGTGTAACCGGCTTAAGACTGCAGGAGGAAGACATGTGGGTTAGAGAGAAATGAAAAATGAGCAGAAGCATAAAATTTTAAACATTGTATTAGGTTTCATAAAATAGAATTAAAATAAAAAATATATTAAAATTTATGGGCACTAGTTTGCAAATAAGGGATAATAAAATAAAATAACTATCCATTAGGTGCTGCTGAGTTTATCCTAATTCATTATAAAACAGATACTCCCTTCCTATGCAGATGGTGGACATTGATGTCTTCAAAATCGAACCAGTACCAAATGGTATATAAAATGGCATTTTTTAATATAATGATGAAGAAAGCCACCACACTAAATTACTTGACTTTAATTAATACTAAACAAAATATAAACTTGAAATTGGGAGTTATTTCTTCAACACTGAATGAACTTTGTTTCTCTTACAGCTGACGAATAGTTTCCCTGTGACCATCTTCGGTAATTTGAAATAAACTGAAATTGTATTAAGCCCTGATTAGTCTTCATTTCCAGGGAACAATAACAATCCACTGTTACTATAAACATCTCGTAATAATAATAGATATGAAGCAGTACTGACCACTAACAAACGATGACAACACGTTCGAATTGTAGATTCACTTCGACTTTTCTCAAATACCTCAAGTTAGACTGATAAACAGTGGACAGAATTCGAGATTGGAGGGGATGATGGGATTGGATCTTGCAGACCATCGACCTTTAAAAGAGGAAAAATCCACTCCAGTGTAATATCTAAAAGAATGTTTTCGAAGTACGAGGCACTGTGAGGGAGGATAGGGAATGGTAGAAGTCCTTAACTACAAGCGTTACATTTATTGAAGCTTCCTTCCACATCCTCCACACTCCTTATCTCTTGCTTCCTGGGGAAGGATTAACAACAGGGAACCATTCCTTTCACAAATGGAAGGAAAACCCAAAGAACAATCGGTAGTGGTGAGGATAGCGTTTCTTTCGCGACAAGGCGGCAAAACTGCCCCAGCAGGGGACAAGCAAGATCGGGGAAAGGGATTTTAGGCCACTTTCCCTTGCTCAAGACACACCGCCTGGGACAAATGCCACTAGAACAATACCCTTTACCATCTGTTAACAAAATTTATTTTTTCGTTTTCGTTACATTTTCCATTACAGCCATTAGAAAAATTTTGTTAACGATTATCCAAAATAATTCTATTATTTCATTACGTTATGTGTAAAATTTTCAACACTGATTACACAATTCAGTCATGAGAGTTCACCAAGTAAATACAGTGCAACCATGATAGAACGAATACGGCCTATATAACAAGAGCTTCATTATGGCAAGCAAAAACAGTCATCGTCAATTTCTTAACATTACATACACAGAAACAAAGTACAACATGAGGACTTTGCAGCAGCAACTTCACCATAATGAGTGTATCCTAACTTGCCTTGGCTTTTTTCCTGAACTTTTTGCTGAAACTATATCTGTAGTTTTGTTTTCGGAGTTATTTATAGCTTGCAGTACACCACCCTTAGGTGATGGTCACATGAGCTATTTTTTTAAGTCTGAGTTGAAGGCGGAGTCTCACGATGCCTGACTACTATGTACTTATAATGTGTTCCACCTCTAGAAGTTATCATGATTATTGTGATACTGCCAAAATTGAACATGCTGGTTGCAATGAGGTCTCTTGTTTCAAGTTGGGACAAAGTTTCATTGCAACACATTTCTGTTTGCTTTTGACATGCAGGATTTTTTTTCGTTTTCGTTACATTTTCCGTTACAGATATTTGAAAAATTTCATTAATGTTTTTTATTATGTTAATCCAAAATAATTCCGTTATTTCATTACGTTACGTGTAATGTTTTCCAGCACTGCTTCTTTCACTTTTTGTAATAAGGATAGATAATAAGAATAACTGAGCAAATTAGGAATAACTTCATATGTTGTGGTTTCCAAGTCTATTATTTTGTACTCCTGATGGCCACATTTTAGTCCATGTGATTCAATAACTTAAAAATGTGTGTATTTACAATATAGGAGATTGTTGTCTAAAAAGAAATAATAGATCCATCATAATTGTTGATATACATGAGCTTACTAACACATTATTATGGTGACATTAAGAATATATGGTTAACTTCTTTGACCTTGCATGAAATATCATATTTGATAGTAATATGAGAGTACCATTCTCATAACAAAAAAACTACATAAATAAAATTATCAAATTAATTTTATGATGCTCTTATGAATTTATATTATCATAATACTTGAAATGATTATTAAAATGAGTCTACATACCTGATGACAGATGCAAGCAGAACTAAGATAAATCCTAAGACATCAAATGCAGTTGCTTCATAAGTAAATAGGATCAAACCTCCAGATATCATAAGTACTATCACAATTGCTTTCCATGACTGGAAATGAAAAGTAATCAAATGAGTTTAGGGCAAACTGATTGATTGATTTAACATAATGTATTAGAGAATAGTAACATTTAATTAAAAATAACTAACATTTGAATATTAAATTAATACTTCTTTGCTGGAAAATAAACTTTTGGTATTTTTTGTGGGGATGTTTGGTGCATTTGGCAAGTAGCGCTTATGGCAAATGCCCCCTTTGCTATGGCACTGTAATTTGTACCAGACAATGATAATGCAATAAATATGATAAAAATGCAATATTTATATAGACCTGGACTTATAATATAAAATAAAATGTTTTACTGAAAGAATCAATTCAGACAACATGTTTATAGAATGAACATTGGTTCTGGCATTACTAGAACAGCTAATATACTCCTGCACACACATAATTAAAAATGACCAATAGTTTAGTACAACAAATAACAGAATTCTTAATATTACACAGAAGTAAGCTAAATAGAAATAAAAACAAAACATGTTTTAGGACAAACATCTACCATATATACTTGTGTATAAGTCGATCTTGTGTATAGGTCCCCCAACTTTTTCATAAATTTTTGTTTTTTCTCTCTCTCGTATATCCCATGCATAAGTCGACTCCAGATTTTCAGGTGTAGTAGAATGAATTTTTTTGTATTCAATACGTGTTGATCCATTAAGTTCCATGCTAAGCTTCCTTTAGTTCGATATAACTATGTCGTACCAAAGTAGCAGTGAAGCAGTCCAATGTCTCCCAGAGCACCACTGCATAACATTAAAAGTCGTTACATTGTATATGCCTTCGTAATAAACTGAATGACTCGAGATAGACTTCGTATTTCGTCCCGGCACTCATTCAGAAGTTAACTTTGTAAAGGAGAACAGGGAACAAAGTTGACGTTGGATCGCGGAGGATATGTGGCGCTGAAATTGATGATAAATTGGGAAAAAGATGTACTGCATGTACTCCAAAAAAATCCGTGTTTTGCACGTTTTTGGAAGAGGAACGGAGGAACCTACCCTTTGGAGAGTGCAAATATGAATGTGGAAGGAAAACCAAGACAACCCCTAACCAATCAAACCCGGCGGGGAAGTGTAATATTTTGTAAGTTTCAAATTTCCATAATATGTAGGTATGAGTACATAGTACAATATCTTGGAGGGAAAATGTGAATGTGGAAAGAAAGGATGAAAAAAGTAAAAAAAGCAATGCTAGTGCCACCTTACAGTAAAGAATTTTACGTGTCTCCCCTTACATTACAAACCTTGAAATCTTATATTTACATTTGTCTTCCATTTTTCTGCTTTCTCGGCATCGCCTTGTTTACCTTCACCCTGGTTATGCGCATAGTACCATAATTTTTATACTATAAATACTTTGGTGATACTAATTTAATCTACTATGCTTCGAGGTAGGTGTTGCCTTTTTGAGAATCACCGATGGGGTGTTTTTTATTTACGTTATGGAGTTATCATATTGCTGCCAGTTTTCTGTCTTGTCGCCATCACGTTACCGAACGTTAGGTTCACCAAAATTGCTTAATTAATTGCAAAGCATCAGAGATCAACTTAGGATCACCAAATTATATAGTAATTTATTCTTTCTATATATCGGTATTTAATATTCGATAGTTGTCGATACAGTTGAAGTACAACAAGAGTGAAAATTCTATCAAATTTAAACAACTGCAGAGCAAATAAAGTCATAGGTTTAAACCTATCAAAAATATTTCTTGTGTATAAGTTGATTCCCGAGTTTTTCACTAAAAATTTGGCCTTATAACCTCGACCTATACACGAGTATATATGGTAATTTATTCTAAATATAGGTAATATATAAGTTAAAGATATTATTCAGGCTTTAAACATTTTTCCTCTTCCTAACATACATACATACATATCTCTTCTCTTTCTATATTATGACTGCTAACACACAGGGTAGTAGACTATTACCTAAATAAGCTATATGTCTGACTATAAGACAATCCTGTAAACAGTACCTCCTCATTTTCTACAAAGTCAAATCTGCTGGCCCACTTGATACATGCCATGAAGTCCCACAGAAGTCTCCAGGGCTTTTACCATACATGACAAGCAGTCCATTGTCTCTTCATGATGCAATAATCCAACCACTTGCTTCTCTCTCTTTTTGAAGCATCCATATTTTGGGCCACACAATGCTCTCTGAATTTGATTGCCACACTTTAGTTTTATAATTATCATCACCCAAAAGCATCAGTTTGGCTTTTAAGCCAATTGGAGCACAACTTGATAATTTCCATAATGATAATAAATTTATTTTCCGAGTTTAACCCATTAGTGTTGTCCAATAAATTGAAGGGGCAAGGGAATTCTTTTCTATGGCATATGATGATGTTTTCTTTTTTGAACTATGGTCTATTGTTATTCCTAATAATATAATTGGCTAAATTTATCTTGAGTTTCTTTTGTATATAACATGAATTTACGAGAGGCAGTGAAATTTAAAATAGAAAACCGAAAGATAACTTTATGCACTAATAGGTTAAGGCACACTTTTATGGGGAAAAAATGGTCAATAAATCCTATAGGCATTACAAGGAGTCCATTACTAGTATTCATCCATTCATATTATTGTTCTTTATCAATAAAATAAAATATGGTCAGTGTCCACTTAATGTACATCTGCTGATACATGTGTTGTATAATGATACCATATGTACGAACATACTGCACACTGATAAGTACATCCTACTTAGGCAGATTATATTATCTGGCATGTCACCACATATACGCTGCTGCTGCACGATGTATGGTCGGCCATCCTGAATGCTTGGATTTTGCTTTTGTTCTTATATTTGAAAAATTCAAATGAAATTTTGAATCATTGTGGGTGATAAATATTAAAAAATGGAAACTCCCAAATCACCATCAAAATTAACTCCTGAATTTCCAGCTAAATTCCTTTCAAAATCCTCTGATATCAGCCCTCCCTCCTGCCAACAATTTTTCTTCTCCCCTATAACAACTCATTAACTATAGCAAGCAAGTGCCAAGTCTGATTTCATACAGGAAGTTATTTTGTAAAGGAGTATTTATTCATTTTTATGGTTTCCCTATGTTAATTTATTGTTTATATGATTAAATTTAATGTTTGTTACTTCATAAATGCAGTGGTACAATATTCCAGCAAAATTTTTGTTGATAAAATTCATGGAGTGGTATGAGAACACGTCTATTTATACTGTGCATTTATATGGTAAATCGCCATTAGCTTAATGAACACATTTTCAGGAATGTAACCTGTACGTTAAGTGGATGCTGTCTTTATATAAAATTGCACTTAAAATAAGTAAAGATTAACACATGCAACTTTAATTTTCCTAGCTAATGAAATATTAATTGAAATAATTTTTGAGTAAGAGAAAAAATTCAAAATCTTCCCTAATGCCATTCATCTGACCATCCTATAACATGGGTTCTTATGACATAGATTCATTAAAATATGGCTTATTTTTAATACATAAAAATTCATACAATGCAGATTATGGATCACATTAATGCGGTTTGATTAGACTTGGTATTTCAAATTGCTGAGCAAAGAAGAGACATACAAGAGGGCCAGAGTGCTTTATTTATAAGCTTAGATAACCACCAAAAACATTCTACTTTTACATATACATATGTGCATCAAAGAGAAGTTTGGAAATTTTGGGACTGGAGGATGTTACCTGAATGGGTATGGAATGCAATCCACTTTCTCTATGTAAAGCCAAATTCACATGACATGGATTTACATTACATAGCACTTTTTCAGGATATATTTCCCATGCTACAGGAGAGTCAGGTCTATATTTTTGACAGAAAAACAAATTGTTTGGATTCTAAACACGAATAAACATGCTGTTCATTCTAAGGTTTCAGTTTTGCATTCCAAATATTCTCATTGTAGATAAAGGGTGAAGTTTTTATTCAAGAACCCTGAAAAATAACTACTGTATTTTTTGAGGTATAAGACACTTTTTTGTCACAAAAACACTGCCTCAAATCACACTGCATATTATACAATGGAGGTTCAAATATCAGAGAAGTATTTTAATTACATTTGGTATTTATATAATTCTCCTAAGGCTGCCTTGGGTACAGAAATTTTTTATCTATATTCAGTAGTCTTTCTACATAAATTTAAACATATTATTTTTATGTTATTGTAATTTTCTATTAACGTAAAAGTTAAGTAAAAGTATCATTTCATTCAAATTAAGATTTGAAATTATTTAATACATTTGATCATTGTTTTTAGACTTAAAATTGCTAAAAGTCCTTCCAAGTATGAAATATTTTGAAACTGGTACAGTGCAAAGACCTCGTTTCTTTTCCGATTACATGAATTTATACATGAAGAAATCAAATTTATACTAAAAAAACATTTCTAGAACAACAGATACAAATTACTTTGTGATTATATCAAAAATATCTGAAAAGGATAAGCATGTTTTTCTCAAAAAAATTAGATAAAATGATAATATACAATTATGATAACATTATAATAATGATTAATAAAGTCAGCACAAGAAGACACTAGCACGACACCTGCCATAAGGCATTGTAATGATTACAACACCTGAGTGAATTGTGAATTATTTCAACCCAAAATATAAAAAATATGGCAGAATCAAGAAAAGGACAACAAAAGATGCCGTGACGTAAGTTAGGCGAGTCAGATTGAGAAATAAATGGATAGGCAGTGCCAAATAAACCTGCAAAATTACCTGAATTGATCTCAGCTTATTGAATATATCAGCAAAAGTTGGCATTCCTTAGGTATTCTTCCATTGAGAAATAGATAATTCACCTCATTTGTTTCAATGGGTGTGTTTTGCAGGAGTGTTCATTTGCATATTTTGTTGCTTTAACATAGTTGTTTACTGTTTAATCCCTAATTTTTTAGCAATAGATACTTTTAAAGCTATAATTATGTAAACTTGTGTTGTTTTAAGTCTTTTATGCAATCTATATGAATAATAAGCTAAAAAATCTGGTCATGCTGTCGATCAACTGCAAGAATAACAAAAATGCTTATAACTCAAACACTTTCCATTCTCTTTTGATGAAACTTTCAGGAATTACATGGCAGCACCACTTTAATATTTTAAGCTGCTTAAACGTTTACATTAAAGTCATGGGTTCGATTACAGGAGTGCTTATTTTCTCCATTTGATCAATAAGGGGATGAGTGTAGCACGTTAATTATTTGCATATTAAAATGACTTAAAATCATCGTAGTATTCGAGACTTGAAACAATGAATATCTAAAGGAATGAAAATCTATTTTCTTGCTGTCGATTTTTTAATACGTGTCAAAACGGTCCACAAACAACATTTTTAAACCTGAAAAATGACGCGATTTTAGGGGTGTCTTCTATAAAGGAATGACTTGTACACCAAAAAATATGGTATATCTCAAGATATGAATCGGATAGAAACTTGAAAATTTTTGGGATTAAAGTTTGATGATACTGAAAAATATCATATTTAAAACATCTCGAATAAGTCGCTGAAAGTAACCACCACCATGCTGGATACATAAAAGTACTCTCTGCTGCATGTTTTCCGACACGGGCTGCAACATTTCTTGAAAGATACTCTGACATCCCTGTTCCTTACCATTAGTTCACCAAGAATGTGGGAATATGTAATGTTTACTTTTTTTAGTGTATTACGAAATGAAATAATCAGGGAACATTAGAACTGGAGATCGATGTGGCCATTAGAGCTTGGAAACAATAATCCCAAAGATTAGAAAAAGTTCCTTTATTCTGTAATGTGTTGTGTAGCTCCATCCTGTTGAAACCAACCTGTGACTTTCATCCTCTGTTAGGAACACTCATTTATGATAACAATGTAGCAATCCGATAGACGTTATATTTAAGACAGAGGGAGAAGGGAGAGGTGGATAGAAGAGGGAGAGCAGAGCTGCCTTAACCATTGGGCTAAATGGGCTTTAGCCCAGGGGTGCCAGCCTTTTAAGGGCACTGGAGCCACATGTTATTAATTTTATCATAAACAAGTGTGATTTGTTTTTATTTATGATCAATAACTTCGATATTAAATATAAAATTATAATTCTATTTTTTTTCTATTATTCATTAAAAATATGTATGTGACACCATCATTATGAGGGCACCTCATATTATTAGCCCAGGGGGTCCAAATTTCTTAAGATGGTCCTGAGAAAGAGGTGGATAGAAGTGGGGGAGGAAGAAGGGAGTTGAAGGGGGAGGGAGGAAACAAGGTCAAGAGGAGAAGGTAGAGGTTGCTAATCTCCATACTCTTGATCAACTAAAGGCAAGAACAGGGATGTCATTGAGCACATATTCCATGTGCAGTGTGATCGAAAACATGCTGTGGATTCCACATTAAATATTCCGCTTGGTGGTGGTCACTTTCAGAATTTTATTCTACATTTTTTTGAATAAACATCATTTTTGAGTGTCATCAAACTTTTGCCAGAAAAAATTTCAAGTTTCAATCTGACATTTCTTGAGTTGTAACTATTTTTCATGGTTCTTGAATAAAAAAATCACTACGTATGACTTATGTATCACAGAGAAAAACTGATTAACTAGAGAGGCTCAATGTCCCTGAGCCTCCATATTCCAAGCTAGCATATTGTAAGTTTTTTGCAAATAGAAACTCATGTGATCGAGTTTTCCTTAATTTATATTATTTTTCATATATTGTTTTCTCGTGTGTTTATTTTTTGAAAAGGAAAAAGCATGGAAATCAATGTTAATCATTATAAAATAAAAAAGGTACACTAAATGAGAAAAAATAAATACCTTTTCCTCCAACTTGAGTAGTATAGCAAACCCCATTATAAAAATTATGGCAGTCGACTTTGTCATGGTATATCTGAAATAGAAGAAATATTCATTTGTAAAATATGGTAATAAGTTACAGGATTTGAAGTAGGCTGGTAAATAACATTTCAGACCACAGTTAGTGACACTTTCTGCTGAATGTACCATCTACCCTACAATTTATACGCAAGCCTTTATAATTGAAATTGAAACAATTGAGTCAACTTTTAAGAATTTATTTTAAAAAACGCTAAATCTATGTTGAAGAACGTCACGTAATTTAATGCATGACTCACAGGGAAACTGTAACCAGTTCTAAGCCCCAGTTAGAAAGACCAATATCAAGACCACTTGCAAGGCCAGTTGGAGCAACTTTAAACATATAATTCTTCCATTCAATGGTCACCCTATCTCTTTGGTGGTAACATTCCCACAATGTTCTGCATATCCCAGCAAGAATGAATTTTACCACCATATGACATACTGACACAGAGAGTGGGAAACGGAAAAACTGAAATTAAAAGATTGTTTAAAATGAAATGATAAAAGGCATTTTATTGGATAAAAATGACTGTAATACATTTTATTGGGAATCGCAAAAGTATTACTAGAGAAAAATAATTAAAACTACCTTGAGGAGCCAATGCTGATAAAAGACAAGACCAATTGACAGCACGTAGTAAATTCCAATTAGCCCAAGTGTACGTAAACACATCGAAAGGAACCCATGATGACAGTGATTTTCAAAGCACCTTATCATTTGGAAGGGTTTCATAATTACATCATATGGTAACACAGTTGTAGACGTTTAACATCTGAAATTATAGAAAACGACGTACAATTAAAATTGTAATTCGGTATTATAAAATCACAATCTATTAAACGTAATTTAGAGATATAATCTTACTGCGGAAATTTTGAGACATCATAATATCAGCGTATCATAATGAAAAATTATGACAATACAACGATAATCAACAATCTCGTGCACCGGTGGGGTTTTTGGTTGTCATTTGTTACTCGATGTAAACAAACAAGGCGCGCAGTGCGCAGTTGCGTAAAGGCATGGGAATTGGAATTGATTTGAATGCGCGGGAGTACCAAAATACAGTTTTAGGTCTGAAATTTTGTACTCTCCGGTGTCAAAAAGTTTGATCCTGCTGTAATTTTCTATTCGAAGGATTTCCAATGACGTAAAAAGTTATAAATTATAACAAGAAAGAAAGATGGTGAAAAGACATGTTATGCATGTTCGCATAAATCTGAAATTAAATTTTGACATTTGAGGAGAAAAAAAATCCTGTACTAAAGCACCTATCCGGCAAACTGGGAGACCCGGGTTCGATTCCCGGTCAAACAGGATTTTTTTCTCCTTCTCAAATGTCAAAATTTAAGTTATAAATTATTTTCTGCCACTGAACTATTGTGACTGATTCTTTCCTTTCAAAATATGGATTTTCTCCTGGTTGTGTTAGGGAAGGCCAAGATAGTATCAACCTTCCCCGAAGGATTTCCTCTATGAAATACACAAAAGAAAACCCACTAGCGAGTTTGGCTTATTATAAAATTGATAAACAACCGATCGATAATTCAGTGGAATATGATTTTGTTAAGTCTGGCCAATGCCTCGTCATCCGGCAAGAGCATGATAAAGGAAGAACTGGATGAAAGTAATGAAAATTAAGTTTTTAGGTTGTTGCAATCAGTTAATTGCAAAACCTGAGTAATATTAAACTTGAGTACATCTATTTTTCTGAACGACCTTATTTTTGCAATTTCAGTTGTACGTGTATTATTATTGAAAATAATCTTATGCGATTTTTTATTTTAACTATAAATGTAAAAGTGAACAATAACATTAGTGCACATTTTAAAGCCTAGATCTCTTCCCCCAATATTATCAAAAGTAGAAATCAAACCATGAACAAAATTTGCATGGGCATACAATGCTGCTTTTTTATGTAATTCAAGAGAAGGCTCTTTCGCTGTTTGAGGACTTTAAAAAGCAAGCAGAAGAATGTAACTCCATTAGTCCTGAGTTTGATTTTAAAGCTAGCCATGGATGGTTTGAAAGGTTTAAGAAACGTGCTAATATTCATAACATAAAGGCATTGGAAGAAAAGGCTAGTACTTCAGAACCAATGAAAATGTTTTACATAGGAAGTAAAGGGTAAATAATTTTCGTCTTTTGAGTTTTCGCCTACAGAATAGTTTTTGTGGAACGAATTAAGTTTGTAAAACGAAGGAAGGCTGTAATTTGCCAGGGATGTAACTATGGAAAGGAGGAGGGGGGGGTAATTGGTCATCCTTTATAATTCCTTGGCCCACCTGCTGAATACTATATTTAAATAAATGAATAAATAAAGTATTTCCTGTTTTTATTCTCAATAAATAATTACCTTCCATTTGTGTGACGTGTAATAAAAATAGTTAAAACATTTGTTTTCATAGTATTTTTCTTGTATTTTTTTAAATTTTGGTGTGCCCCTCCAAATATTTTTACAATCATGCTGGTTCCCCCAAAGTTGGTAGGCTAGTTAAATCCTTGTAACTTGCATAACTTAAACAAGTCAAACTAAGTCATTTGTAGTGCAATAATGTTTTACTCATATTGTACACATTCCTCCGCTGACAAATTACATTCAGCTTCTATTTTTTCCCCACTCACCTCTTTCTCTTTCCAGCACCTTTTTTGTTACAATAAAGCACTGAGGACAGCTAAAGATTTGTGTAAAGGAAAATGTTAACCAATACCTGAAAAATAAATGCTTCAATCACAATGTTTATGCAGTCACAGTAGTGATGACCTTAATCTTTAGATATTAACAAGCACTATATCAAAATCTGACTTGTCTGATTCAACTGATCATTATCTTGGATACTGTTAGTACGGCATATTCCTTCCACACTGAGAATTTGCATTCTGTGCAGTTACTGAATTAATACCCCTTGATGTCCTTTGAAATATGCATATCTTCTCTGGAGATGACTTCGTTTTTATAAAATACTAGCTAAAGTACCTGACGTTGCCTGGGTAAACCAATATAATTCATGTATGACAAACTCTTACACGATCTGTAGAGCACCAATCAGAAATTTTATTTGGATACAGCACAACATTTGCCACAAAAATTAGTGGGATTACATAATTATAATTTATAGTTTTAGAGATATTAATTCAAGAAAGTGCAAACCTGCCATCATGTGTTTTTTCATATTAGTTGACACGAACATTTTTTGGTGAGTGCAATAAAAAACACTTTTTTCTCACTGGTACTTACATGATCTGTGATGTAGCAATTGTAGAATTTATTCTGAGATAGAAATTCGAGAATTTCCCAAGACTGCATCACATGCAAATCTCGTAAGTTCCACTTAGGCATTGTTGACCCTTCAGCTACAGCTTGCTCAGTTTTCTCTTTATTTTTTTTAATCATCGTGTCAAATTCAGAATTTTTAATTTTTCCTCAAGTCTTGTTTTTGAGAGAATACACTGTTCCACATCTTCTAGCAATATCATTTTTGTTGCCAGCATAATTTAAGTTTGTCTTCTTTTGTAGGTTGTGCCATCCATTTATGCGGATGAAGCTTTCACACGAAACATTAACAGGGAAAGATAAAGAGATGTGAACGTTTCCCTCTTACACCCTTAGGAAGTAATTCTATTGATCATTCTGCTAAATATGATATTTTTTGTCAGCATGTAAAGAAACAGAGGACAATGCTTGAATTGTATGGCATGGGATTTTCTCAGGGAAGTGAAGGTCAAATAGAAAATATTAATTTTGTTTGAGGACATTCAAGAGATCATCCAAAATTTTCAAGTTCCCTTCCTAGGAATGAAAGAAAAACATATCTCTGCATAGCTATGTTCTCACAGCCATGGTAAACTTTGCAGTAAGCTCTCATGACTTTGCAGATTTGAACATTTAGCAGTCCTATATCCTCATTAGAACTGCTATCGCTGTCCATTGTGAATGATGATATCAAACAAAATAATTTCCTTCCTGTCTTCCTTGGTGATCTATTTGACTGAAAAAATTTACTGCAAATGCAAACACCCATGTTGGCACGTTGAAAATGCCTTCCCCTGTTTGAGGCATTCATGAAAAATGAAACATGACTGGGCCAAGAGCAGGTAGAGTCCAGAATGATTCCCAAATTTTGTTTGAAATTTATCTTAAGCGAATTTTGTGTTATCAACAGTGGCGGCTCCTAGCTAAAATTAGTGGGGGTGCTGCTCCAGAAAATTTTTAGCCTTTGTTTTAAAACTGTGTAAAAGGAAAAAAACATGTATAAAAAGAAAATTTATTCAGGAACTTGATAAAATCTTAACAAAGAAACCAAACATTTTTTACTTACTTTAACTTAAATTGTTACAGTTCAAGCTTGATCTATTCATTTAAAAATGAAATCCATTCTTCTTGTTTTAATTTGCGCAAAAAGTTCAATAATTTTCTCCTTGATCTCTGGATGACAATTGAGGAAATTTTTCTCCATTGAAAATACTGCAAGCGCATTTAGTCTTTCCGAATTCATAGTGCTTCTTAAAAAAGTTTTTATTCTTTTCAATGTTGAAAAGCAGCGCTCTGCCTCTGATGTAGTCATGGGAATTGTCAAGAGGATTTTTATCAGTTTCGTAATTTCACTAAAAACAACATCTAGATTATTTTCCAAGATAAATTTCAGCAGCTCAATTAATTTGCAATATTCATGAATATCAGTCCTATAATAGAATACTTTTAGTTCAGTTTCAAGCTTTTCTTTGTCAATCATGGGATAAGCTTCAGTGGTCAGTACTATCTCTTTTGTGGGATGTTCATTCTTAAATCTAGTGAAGCATTTCTTGTTGAACAATTTAGCAGCTACTAAGTGTTTAGTGGAAGAATATCTGTCCATTATATCAACACATATATAGTCACACACTTCCTTAGCTTCTGCCATCAGTGTCTTTGAAGGATTCTCACAGTACTTTGAGTTTCTCAATTCTAAAATAGCAGTTTTTAAATTTGTTACATATTCATTAACTTTAAACACACTAATTTCTCGAGATTGCATTTGGTTGTAAATTATTTTAACATGAGGCATAATCTGATGAAAAAGCTCTAACCAAAACTTGAAATTATCATCATTCAGGTATTTTAAAATTCCTGTTGCTTCTGCAATGGTTTGATCTGCATTTGATGTTGACTGAATTTCAGTAAGGCAGTTTTTTAAAGGTTGCAAATTTTCATGAACTCTGTTTATGGTCCGTATGTTGAAATTTCACCTTGTAGAGGATGGACGTGGAATGCTGACGTCCATATGTTTCTTGAGAATGGACACACGTTGTGGTGATCTTGAGAAGAATGCTGGAATAGCCAGAATGTTAGAGAAAAATATTCTCGCGTATCATGTAATACTTGCTGCATTTCTCATTATTAAATTGAGTTGATGTGCATAACAGTGAATGAAATGTGCATTACTATAAACTGCTTTTATTTTTGCTTGAACTCCTGCTTTTTTGCCTTTCATGACATTTGCACCATCAAATGTCTGAGCTATCAGTTTTTGTCCATTTCCTTGAAGGATTATGTCCAATTATTCTAAAATACGTTTTGATATGCCATCTGCAGTTTGATTTTCTGGAATAAAGAATCCCCAAAAACGCTCAAATATTTCTTCATTCAATACATACTGTAGAACAAGGACCATTTGAGTGTGCTCCGAAACATCTGTTGTGTCATCAGCCATGACAGCTACAAAGGAAGCTTTTCTAATTTCCGTCTTTATCTCCTCATGGTATATTTGTAGCAGGCAGTCAAGTATCTTATTCTGAATGGTCTTAGAAACACCTTTGAAGACTGCACTGGTTTCTAAGTGATTCTTCAAATCTGATTCTAATTTAGATGCAAAATTTACTAATCCTATAAATACCCCTGGATTTACTGAATTGTCTTTTTCATCATGTCCACGTAAGGGAGTTTCAAAGTTTCCACAAAAGTAAATGCAGTCTATTATTTTGGACAAAATTTCACGGTTCTTTTTAACTTTTATATTATGCTCATTGATTGAAAGTCTGTAGGCCTCACTAAGTTTCTCCTTAATACTTACGGTTCCTAAAAGTGACAGTGAAACAACATTATCAACGTGCTTCTTTGACTTCTCATGCTTTTCAGTTTTTTCTTTCATTTTGTTTATATTTCTAAAACCATCTTTTGTCCACAGTACATCACCTCCAAACAGCAAAGATGGGAAGCAAAACAGTGCATTTTTTACTTCACAGCCGCAAAGCCAACTTTTCCGTTGGTACCATTCAGAATTAAAGCTACGAATATATTTCTTGTTGTTGCTTTTGCCTGGCTGAGATATTAGAATATCAGGTGTTGAACGACCTCTTTTCTTAACTGTAACTTTCTCATGGAGAGATAGCTGTGAAAACTTAAGCTGTTGAAGTTCACTTACAGTCACAGAACTTATTTCTTGGGGATGCAAGGCCATGGTTAAAGTTTTCTGTTAAATAAAAGAACCGAAAAAAAAAATGAATCAAATAGAATAGCTGGAAGCAGAATAATAATCTAATTCTACACTTTATCACATTCAAGAATATGGTACACGGTTTTTAAGCACAACACACGCTGAGTAAAAATAAACTTCCTTCCACCATTACGCCAGAGCCGGCACTGCGAGAGCAACAGTACCTGGCAGTCCCACCTTCCTCCCCACCCCCCTCCTATGTGTGCATGCGTACAACAGTCAAACACCACGTCGCTGGCACTGTGAAGTGCACAGTTCCATACAAAGATTTTTGTATCTTTTTCATAAACTGGGGGATGGCTACTGAAGTACTGACATTAATCTTAAGGAATATATATTGTACTACAAAAATAAAGAAAGAATTAAAGAAAAAAGGACTCATTATATTAAATGTTATCGATAATATCAAGTGGAAATAGGGGGTGCTGCAGTTCCGCAGTGCCTATACACGAGCCGCCACTGGTTATCAACTAACTCACATACATTAATCCATACATTCAGGGCTGGGGAAAATATTTGTTTTTGTTAACTGAGTGTCTATTTTAGCCGAGTTTTTACTAATGAGGTTATACTGTATAGGGGGTCCCCGTTATATGTTGGAGTTAGGGACCACAAAAGTGCAACATATATCGAAACCACTTATAATGGAGACTTTTCCCCCATAAGAATAATATAAAATAGGGGGGTTTAGGGATCATAAGAATGAAGATTTCACCTATGCAACTTAATGCTCAAGGGTTATCAATAAAGCCCATAAGTTCAGGCAAAATGCCATAAATGCCTTTTTTGCCTATTTTCATGTTTTTTCCTCAAATATGCATTTTTTATCCAAAAACGCCTATTTTTCCTATTTATCTCAATTTTTTGCCTAATGTCATTCCTTTCTGCAAAATATCTTAAATTTGGCCAATATACTGTTTTGTTTGACTCTGCAAGGCCGGTTTTTACCCACCCTGGGTTCAGTATCATAAAATTCTGATCATTGGCGCAGCTTTGCCTTTATCTTAATCTGACCAATGATGTTGACCTGAGTTCACTTTTGGGAAATCCATAGCTCAGGAAGGCCTAATGAACCCTCCCTTTCACTCAGTTGTCTTTTGAAGAAGATGCTTCGTATGTGTCATCAGAGAACTCCTGGAAAAGAAGTCTGTCAGCCACGATTTGGCTTACTTCGCAGCCTACTTCTTAAAGTTGCCAGATGCCATTATATTACTTGAAAAAAGGGAGGAGACGTTTGTCAATTCGCTGAAGGTGAAATGTGCAGTGCTCAAGGTGAAGAGGGTTTAGTTGTAAAAGCAAATGTGAAAAAGTGTTGTGCACCAACAAATATTTGGATAAAATGAAAATAATTGCGAAGATTCTAGAAGGGGACAGTAGTGCAGAAATTGAGGCAAGTCCTGCAGATATAGCTTGCTTTAAATGTACCCCTGTCATTTCCATGGAGATAGAAAGATCCTTTTCACTTTTAAAACACATCCTAACTGATAGAAGACAGAGTTTTTAATTTGAAAATTAAAAAAAAACATCTCATCTCATGTAACAGTTCATAATTTGAATACTTTATCAATAGCGATCGCAATTATATTTTATTGAAATGTTATACCTACTCCATATATTAGTAATATTTGGGTTAAAATAAATGCCTTTTTAGAGCCTGTTTTATTGTGCCATTTTGTCTGTCTATTTTGACATTTTATAGTGCCTGAACTTCTGGGCTCTTGTTATCAATAACAATATCAGTGGATGGGAGATCGAACCCTAAAGCTTTTAGCATTATTTTCTTCTTAATTTTTTTTTCTGATCTCCAAACTGTGTTAGTTGACTATGAGTATTTTCGTTGGTGAGAATCTTCATATTTTCTCCATTAATTCTACTTACCCCAACTTTTCCTTATATTTTCATCTTTATATTTATTTCCCTTATTATACAAATGGTACCGAAGAATAACATGTGTAATTTTGAGAGGGAGGAGAAAATTGTAATTGATTCTGACATGGATGCTTATGAGACAAAAAGCGTTATTGTCGGGAAGCAGCATGGGTTATGTTGTAAGTACGAAAGGAAGGCAAATAACTATGAGGGTAGTCACCTCACTTGGAGGTGGACGAAGAAGCTATCTCAACCTCAGAGTCCTGAATAGCTGGGTCATACTGACATCATGTGAAAACAAGGCATTGGCAGTTTATCTTGCTCTCATCAGGCCACCAATCGAGGAAAGTTGAAAATAAGCATACAGTATACCCTATCCATTTGCCGGCACATGTGTTTGCCATTCAATAGATAAAGGAAACGGTAAGCGCAGGGAATTTTTATGTAAACAACGTAAGTGCGGAGAATTTTTACTTTTTCCCCAAAACTTCAGCTACATAAGTCCGGGGTAACGTATAACGGGGCAACGAATAAAGGGGACCCCCTGTACTAAAGTTTCCAGAGCAACCAACAGTGGTTAAATTTAAATAGACTACCATAAACTTAGATAAAAATTAAAGTTATGCTTTTATTGATAACTATTTATTAAAGTTATCGCTCAAAGATGTAATTTCTAAATTCCATACCGTATTTTTTGGTGATTTAATTCAATAAAACGAGCCAAATTATTAAGTCCTTTTCTCTTTTTACCATAAAAATAAATTTCTTTATAATTGATCAGTTGATGAAAGATGAACGGTTTTTATATATGAAATACGAATTATAATATTAATTGAGGTAAAAGACGGTGTTTACTCTTACAAAGCTACAAAGTTAACTGGAAGCTGTTTTAATGTTTTAAACCTTTTCAATATTCACTGTTGGTAGTACATATAAGCCTGAAGGTGGCGTTCGTTACACGTGTAGTTAGTCTGCTGTTGTGAATGTTGTGTTTTTGATATTCAGCTTTCGTTGTATATATAAATATTTTCTGATTTTATGTTATTTATTTATATTTAATAATGAAACTTATCACGGATGGTTGTAATCCTTCTACACTGAAATTATTGATAGCTGCTGGCCTATCGGGAGTGGAACTTAACGTCCAAATTGTTGGTGAGATAATTAATTGACATGTTCGTTTAAATAGATTATAACTCCATTCGTTAGTACGCCTGTTGCCAATGTTCGCAATGACATTTTTGCATATTCATCGTTGCTGGTTTCTTTTTGTAACAGATGGTATGATTATTATTATAAGGATGTATTTGTACTGAAAGTTGAAGTTGTACAATTGTAATTTCATACCTGATGCTGATCAATCAATTTTTCTAATTTACTAAAATTTCTTCCTTGATTCAATGCTAGATGTATTACTGCAATGTTTCATGAGAGTCATAATTACCATTTACTTGGGTCAAGTTTGTTCAAGATTTTATTTATGAAATGTTATATTTATACGTTTTAATTTATCTTATAAAAACCACACAAACGTCTCAATGCACATGATGCAAATATGAGTCACACCATATTAATACATTTATCGTGATTAACGGCATAGATTTTTAAGAAATCCCAAATAATATTTGTATATATAACTAACTAACTATATATAACTAACCAACTATATTAAGTATATTTTGAGACAGAATTTATGACGAATTGTGCGGTAATCATTCATTACAATGTTTTGGTTTTTCTTCTCGATATTCATTCTTAGCAATATCAGATAGCCGCCTTCAATTTAGTATATATCAAATAAACTTTTTCTTTTCGTATTTTTACGTATTAATCACTTAGAATAATTTTGAAACCTGTTTAATACGGAATGATAAAAATTAATTTGCGGTTTTGAGTTGCATTCAGAAATCTCATATTCCCTCATATTAGAATTTAGTTTGTAACTTCATGGCCATTTGGTGACCTGAACAATTAAATTGGAACTAATAATGCTGCATTTTTTCTATGGAGTTACTTACCCTCTTTCTGAGATAACATTTTCTGTTCATTGTTGCAGTTATAAATTAAGGATTTCGTCTTTGCCATTTCATGATAAAGTGATTCGAAATTCAATAAAATTTGTAAAATAATATTACTTTTTATAGATATCCGACTTCTGAAGTTTAAAGGACAGCCTACTCTTGAAGTGGATTCAGAAACATCCATATTTTTTGCAAATTCTGGCTCATGGTTTCTGCTAAGGGAAAAATTTGGTCAGCATATGCAAGAGTATGATGCTATTGTTGATAATTGGCTGGAATGGGAAACCCTATATTTGCAGGTACTTGCATGTGGCTTCTGCTTGGATTTATTTCATAACATGACCTAACTTACTCAATGTCATAAGATATTAATGTTTCAATATTTATATTATTCCAATATCAGTTATTAGTAACTTACCATTGATGATGCCTCCATTTTAAGGCAAATTCATTAAGTTTATTCAACCTTTTATCTGGCTCTAAAACTTTGGATAGGTCTGAATTGCTAAGTTATTTTGAAAATGAATATTTTTTTGCTTGTATATGTTGTTGTTGTCTTTAATAGGTTATTCAATATTTAAGTTTCTTATGCTAATTTTTTAGTAAATTTTATTCTCTGTTCCATATAGTATTTGTAGCATTATGGGCCAAGTGAATAAAAATTAAGCGAATGCTTTTACTTAAGATTTCCAGTATTTTTTTAAGCAAAAGCTAAATGTGAGTTTGATAAAAAAATAGCATTTGCTTTTAGTTGAAAGAAATAGCATTTGTTTATTTTAAAAAATTTCCTTTAGCAAAAATGCTTAAAAATTTGTGAATAAAACCATGCTTATGCTAAATTCTTTAAGCAATGCTTTGCATTTTTAAGTAAGGTGAGGGGCTCACTGAAGATTTTTCAAGTTCGTTTTTTAAAAATATTTTTGTGATAATTTTACCAAAATTAGTGATATGGCCGAGTTTATGATTCCATAAAAAGTGAAAAAAATATGAAAAAAGACGAATGCCAATATCTAATAAAAATGTATACCATTTCACCAAAGAAAATGTCGAGTGTATTTCAAATCTATTTTTAGGACAAAATCAAGAGAAACTAGAGTTAAACCTTGATAATGCAAACTGGGTTAATATAAAACGCTCATTAACCCTTTCTGGTAGGAGTGATTTAAATAATGACTGTCACCAGGCTCAAAAAGTTCCATCAGAATTCTATGGATGGCAGCACCTGCTGGGGACATGCTCAGGATGCCTAGCTAACATGCATTGATATATAGTCGACATTCGACCTCCCACAATTGAAAAAAATTGTGTCGATCATAGGTTGACATACGACCATGGGAGCAAAATAGGAATGTCGAATATATGTCGACATCTGACCAGCAAGGGTTATTGTTATAACAAACTCGGTTTTACGAACCTCGTTAGTACATACCATGAAATTTTAGGTCCCTTGAAGTTTGTACTAACAAGATTGTACTGTATTTGTTTTAAGTTCTAAATTAAATTAATTAATTATTTAAAATATTACCCACAAGTTCAGATAAAACTATCACATTAACTATCACTTGGGTTTTTTAAATGCAAACAATAACAATGAGGGAAGAATTGCAGAGCAACTTTCCTTCAAAATATATAAAAAACATTTTAATATGAAATAATTAATTTATACTTTGACCTCTATAAGCTTATGATAACTGAACAAAGACCAACATTTCAAGCACAAGAAAAGATTATCCTTAAAATTTAGATAATCTATCTGCAATATTTCTTGAGGCTTAATGTGTGTATTTACAATTCAGTTTTAAGTAAATGCTTAAAACGGAATAGCAAATGCTTATAAGCAAAAGCAAACTTTTATTCACTCAAAACTAAGCGAATGTTTGTAGCAAATGCTTTTGCTGTTACTGTTACCTTTAAGCATTTGCTTAATTGTTATTCACTCGGCCCTATGTATTATTACAGATTTGTTTTGAACTAAAAGATTTTGTTTTTTGATGTGAAAATCTTTCGCTGTCAAGGCAAACCCTATTGTTGGTGATTTAGGAAAATTACCTACACTGCATTGGATTATATGGTAAATGAGAAATATTTCATGAATTTACGCTTGTAAGGTTTAATCGAACAAAGTATGAATATATAAATATGGAATTAAAATGATCCTTATAAAATGCAATTATAAGTTTCATATTAAATTCTATCTCATGTATATATGTGTAAGTATACAGTATTACATCATCAACTGTGGTTTTGAGTATCCATGGTTGTAAAATTGCATCTGGTTTTACCAACTGCATTATCCAGTTTTGAGTATCCATGAAATTTATGTTATAGAAGAAGTAACATACGAACTAGTCTTCACCAGAAGAAGAGACATAGGAAATAGGATTTTTAGCTCCTGATAATACTGTGAATTAAACAGGAGGTGAAGGTTCAAAGAATTTAATATGAAGCATTGATTTTACCCTTACATTATTTCTGTACAATGATTATTTTTACTTGGAACAAATTTTCTTTTGTATTTTTATATATTGAACATGTTTTTAGCGCATCAACAAAAAATGTGCTTATAGTTTCACTTTGGCATCTGTCTTTATAGAGAGCTGAAACTCTGAGTGCAGATTTGTGTACCGCTGCCACTTGTTTTTCTTTAGATTTGAGTTTTGAAAAATATACAGGATTGGATAGGGGCCATTTAACATTTTTTTCTTTTGGTACCTTGGAAGATATAAAAGATGGGTAGCTGAAATTTTGAGTGTACATTTGATGCCACTTGTAAACAATCATTTAATGACCAAATATAAACATATACAACCATGAAAAATAAATTAAGATAAGCTAAATTTATGCATATAATAGGTGATCAAATTCCAAATTCACATTGGTTTGTCCATTATCTTAATGAGAGGAATCTTCAAAGCGAAGTAAAACAAAATATTAACAAATTTAATAATAGAGGAAAAACATGCCAATTTTATCCATGTTCATGGATAGCACTCAACTTGTTTTGAAGTATTGCATTCCTAATTTATTTAACATTGAAGTGTCTATTAACTCCTCAACATTGTCATACGTGCAGGGCACCAACCCTATAAACGTCACATGCCGATGTCATACATGCACTGCACCGACCCTGTACATTTGGCTTAATTTTGCTTTTGCCTGATCAAATATGATAGTGTCTGTTTTTTGTTTATATATTCTAATAGAGAAAGGTTTGGCGTTTATTTTTGGTAAATTTTGAATTTTTAATGCCTTATTTGCAAAGATATTGCTTTATTATTTCGGTGTATTTTTCTTGTTGCTGCATGAAATTTCGAATTTTTAGCCTTCCAAATCTCTCAAACCTAGATGAACTTCATTTCAACCCGAAAGGACCATCTATAAGCGATTTGGAAGTGTGGGCGAGATTTTTGAGGATATCACGTCACTTTTGTTTACCTCATAGAATCTCTTGGCCATACGTTCTCTATCCACGAACTTTTTTTTAGATCAATGCAGTGAAACAATGTGGGTCTTTCAAACAGCCTCACTTATCTCCGAAGGATAAGGACTAGCATAAACAATTATATAAAGGGATGAGCAAGAAAGCTAGAAGCCTACGTGGAAATATACCGACTGATCCCATGAGCACTTTTATGCTGAATGTTTCTCGCATCTCTACAGACAGACCAAAAGAAGTCTTTGCCCTGAATGATGCTTCTTGTGGTTTTTAATTTTTCTGTGATATGGTTGCAATTGTGTATTACGTTTGTGCATTTTTAATTGTATATTATGTGTGTTTTTATTTGTGTATTATTCATGTTTATTTGCTCTGTGATCTCTCACTCTTGAGATGAATATTTTTCTTATGCATCAACACTTGAGAGTTATATAGAAAAGGAGGAAGAAGGGTCTTCAGGTGTGGGCTAGTGCTTGGTTCAGCATCTCTTGAGCACAATATAATGAGATTGAGAGAGATAAACACTTATCTGACATCACTGCGCAAACAAGCCATCCTGACCGAAAGCATGATCAGAGCGCATGGAAGTGCTTGGATCGCACAACAAATATTCTCTTGCCGCTCTGAAGAAGTTAGTCTGATGGAAGCATTTATGCTGTATGGAGGCAGCTATTGTTTGTTATTTTCTGTGATTACTTTTGTTTAATTTCTAAGAGGATCAAAGAGTCCAAATTATGATGGCATCAACCAGTAGAAAAATGCAAGCAATACCTGGTGGTAAAATTTAGATGGAATACTTACTTGACAGTGATTCGGAAGAAAGTGTTAGTTAAGATAGTGACAGTGGGAATTATGTCGAAGATTGTGCTCAAATTACCAAGGTAAAAACCAATATTTTTGATTTTTTTGGTGAGTGGGCAAATACGAAACCTCTCTCTCCTGTCCTTTCGTGCTTCTAGCATCTTTGTTTATCCTTATTTGAATGATTTTTCTGATAAACTTGCAAGGAAGATGTAGATATCTACAATAAAGCAGTATAGATGAAGTAATCCATAAACCTGGAATAAAGACGTGCGATATAGCGCTTCTGTGAATTCTTAAAACCTCCAAATTCCCATAAGTTCTGCCCTCACCAACCATGGAATGAGTCCGTTACATAAGGGACTACTGTGTCTGTATGTATATATATATATATATATATATATATATATATATATATATATATATATATATATATATAATTAAAACTAATTGTAAGTTAATGTATACAGACTTAAAATTGAGACCCGAATGGGTTAGTGCCCATGGGTTGCATTGGCAGAACCCCTACTTACATATTGAAATAACCATATAATATTTTTTCCTGGGATCTTAATGGTTTAAAGTTATTCAAATTGAGACTTGCTAGTCATTTAAGATGTAAATATTAGAATTGAAAAATCAAATTCGAAATCGAGTTTTGAACTGTTTGCCTTTATTAGCTCTCATGGTAAATTTGACTGAAAAACATTTAAAATTGAGTTTAAACTATTTGTTTTTATTGATTCATATTGTAAATTTTGGTGAAATATTTCTGGTTGAATTAGGTTGGATTTACAATTCTTCCATAAGTGGTGACCACTAATTACGAACCTCCTAAACGCTGATCTTCTTTCATCCTCCCCTGGCCATGCTAGACATTGAAATATAGTTTGTCCCTTCTGTATTGTTGGGTCTTCAGTATTTCAGCACTTTGGGCATTGTCGTCCCTATGGGCCTTGTCTTTTACCCAGAGCCATTTTATTTTCTTTTTAGAAATTTATGAAATCTACCATTTATAAAATTTAACCACAATAAATTTATTTTTTATATGAAAAATGAATTGTATAACATTGCATCCTTGTGGCTAGTGTCCAAAGCACGTGCAAGTGTTGAGAGAGGTATTCTAGGATGTAACATTTTTGGAAGGATAGTCTGTGAGGAATGTGTAGTGCAGTGCCCTGAAGGAGCAGATATTTTAAAGATATCTCACACAGAAAACATCTTATTCTTGAGAAAACTAATCTTTCAACCTTTTAAACTATTGTTTCATTTTATCAACAGCCAGCTGTGGACAACTACCATCCACTTATCAATGAAAAAAGGCCAACCAATGTTGAACTCCTCAACCTGTTAGAAGAGGCTTTAAAAAATTTCAATTTTTTGGCAGAGGTATGAAGATTTCATTTCAGTGGAGGTTTTTTAAAGTACATTTTTCATTCAGCATTCATTGACTTTCATGGATATATTTTATATAATTCAGTTTTATATAACATACTTTCACCTTCAAATGGAATGTTTTAAATTTGTTAACAAAAAAGATATATTTGTAAGGAAAAAATCTTTCCATTTGCTGATAATGCATGCTATGGTAAAATGTACTATATCATTGCTTACAAAAATGATTCATATTGTTATTTGCCAATTTAAGAAATATTTTTAACTTGTTTATTTCATTATTTGTAACTTTATCTTTTAATATCTTTCTTTCTTTCCTATAAATAGGCATTCTTATTTTTTAATAAATTGGGATAACTATTGTAAAATTCTCCTCAAATTATTTATGGAAATCCGTTGTACCTTTACCAAATCACTGTAAAGATTAATTTCAGTTGAAATTTCTATTAAAAGTTTGTTTGATCAATAGTAAAGGAACTTATTTTGTGACTTTCAAATGGATTTATAGATGTTTGGAGGATTTGAGATTACAAAATCCTTTTTGAATTAATTGAATTTTAGTTGTATTGATGAATATGTCTGATGCCTTGGGGCAAGGGTGGATCCAGGCCTTGGGGTGGAGGCTATCCAAGATGAAAAAATAAACTATTTAAAAATATCTTCAAAAGCACCCAGATTTTAATATGTAAAAGGGAAATAGATAAAATTTTGCACAACAATAACTACAGTATAAGTAGAATTTCTTTGATTGTTATTTTTATTATTAAAATTTTTTTTCTGTTCTGAAATATTGGGAGAAAGGAGGTACTGACACCGGGATCCACCTTTGCCGTGTGGGTTTCATTTTAATTTTGCACACTCTCCATTTAATTCATTGCCAACATGTAGTATATACTAATCGAAAAAATTGTTGATTGATTTTTCATTTTTGACAGACTGATGAAGTGACAGTTGCTGATGTTTGTGTTTGGTCTTCATTGTATTTTATGGTTTCAAATCAACAAGATTCCTTGTCTACATTCCCTAACTTAAGGAAGTGGTATGAGAAGCTTTCCAACCATGATTCCTTCAAAGTAAGTTTATTGTTACTTTGTTTAAGTTGAAGTCAGTTTGAAAATAATTCTTTAATTGCATACAATGATATTGAAGAGTAGTATCAACTTTATTTTTGTTTTCCTTTATGGTATTTTAAATTTAAAAAAACCTTTGGATAAAAGTTAGAGGAACTTTTTAGAGACAAAATCCTAGCTTCGCATGTTTGCCTTAACCGTTTATGAGGCATACGTGATGTTTTCTCATACGTTTGGATGCGCTCTTATAGGCAGCTGTGGATAAGCTTAAAAAATTGAATGCATCACAGAATGTCCCTGTGGCCAGTGGGAAGACTAAAATACAAAATTCCAGCAAGCCAGAAAATCCTACTAAACGTACTTCCACTGTGGCTGCATCAGAAAGGATTCAACAATCTGTGGTAAGGATGAATTAGAAATTCTGTATTGTTATCTGTGGTACATAAAAATAAAACATTCTATGGCCTTATTTTTTAATGATAAACAGGAAAGTGACTCTCCTGAACCACGCTCTGCAACAGAAGATGAAATCTCATCAGCAGTAGAAAATTGGAAATTGGGTCAGCAAAATAGTCCTCAACCAAAATCGTTCAAAAAACCAGTGTAAGTTTGTGCCTCATGTAATAATTAACAAAATGTTAGTTATGTCGAAGTTACATATTTAATGTTTTGTCATGTAATCTGATTTTATGGTAAATATTCCAGTTTACCTGTTGCTGGAGAAAGGAATGTTTTCATTACTTCGGCTCTACCTTATGTCAATAATGTTCCTCATTTGGGTAACATTATCGGGTGTGTTCTCTCTGCTGATGTATATGCAAGGTGAGCTACAGTTGGCCTTCCTCATGAAAGTTGAGTTTTATAAGTTTCATTAGTTTGTGATTACCATATAGTCACCTTAATTGAAATAAATAGAATGGCAGTTTATTTATTAGGTGCTTTGAGAATTGTTTTAGTTATTTATTTTAAGCTTTACTACTTCATGATTTTTAATTTTTTAACTTGATCCTCCGATTGCAGATTCTGTAGACTGCGTAGCTATAACACTTTGTACATAAGTGGAACAGATGAGTATGGCACAGCTACCGAAACAAAAGCATTGGAGGAAGGTGTGACTCCAAAGGAAATATGTGATCGTTATCATGCTCTGCATGCTCAGGTTTATAAATGGTTCAACATTTCCTTTGACCACTTTGGACGAACATCAACTATTCAGCATGCTGCAATTTGTCAACAAATTTTTTCAGAAGTTCATAAGAATGGTTACACCACAACCGATTCAGTTGAACAGCTTTATTGTGATAATTGTAATAGGTCAGTTTTTCATGAAGTTTATATTTGAAGAATATCAAAATTATCTACTTTTGTTTATTATCTCTTCAAAATCTTCACCAAGTTGCAATAGATGATAATGTAATGGTAGAATCAGATGTGTTTAGTAAACTCAGTTTTATTCAACAGAATTTAAATGGGATGTTGGTGAGCTTTTTTCTATTTAAAAAATTGTTTACATTTGAAGCATTGCACAGCTGTAGTTATATCAGTATTTCATGAATTAACAATTTTAAAAAAATAACCTTATTTGATAGTAGACGATTAAAGTGGTCTTTTAATATTAGTCATTTATTTACTGCATTATTGTAAAAACTGCTGGAGGCTATGAAAATGTTTTATTCCATTTTTAATAGATTTTTGGCTGATCGTTTTATTGAGGGTACCTGTCCTTGGTGTGCATATGAGGATGCTCGTGGTGACCAGTGTGATTCTTGCAGTCGACTCGTAAATGCTAATGAGCTGAAATTGCCACGATGTAAGCTCTGTCTAAAGACACCTTCCCCTCGATCTTCTACTCATCTTTTCATCAATTTACCAAAGGTATGATTGTCTTAGTCAGTACTTATCTCCTTATTAATCTCTATTTATAAAAGGCAATGTTTGTGTGTGGGGACAGCATATCTCAAAAATCAAGAAACTTGGAGACTTAAAACTTGGTACACTTACTAATGCATGCTTTGAATGCTTTAGTGCGAGAGAGAGAAGGAGAGAGAGGAAGAAAGAAAATAGAGAGACAGATGTAGATAGAGACAAAATTAAATATAAATTAAATTAAATATTAATTTAAAATAAATTTGGGCATATAGAATTGTATGGCGTGATGTATTTCTTTGTCATGCAATTTCTATTCTTCCAAAACTATTTTAACTCTCTGGAACACTCAATTATGTGAATTTTATATTTATTGCTTACATTTTAGTGCATTTAAAAGTTGGTTTCATTAATTTTTATTTGAATTTTAACTTAATACTTAATCTATATTAATGAAAGGTGGCATTTGTGAGTAGACAGCATTTCTTGAAAACCAACACACTTAAAACCTGGTACACTCACTAATGGGACCATGAGGATGTGCACCTCAGGGCCACAATTTTGATTTTTGGGGGAGGGGGTTGTCATAAAAAATCATATCCTACAGCATTTCTCGAAAATCAAGAAACTTAGAGACTAAACTTGGTACTTGGTACTAAAGAGACCTCCAGGATGTGCCAGAATTTGGATTTTTGGAGGAATGGGGGAAGGGGAGGATGGTTCCATACATATCATATCATACAGCATTTCTCAAAAAACAAGAAACCTAGATACTTATAACTAGGTACACTTACTAGAGAGAGCTTACACCTCCGGGCCAGAATTTTTATTTTTTGGGAGTGGGGGAAGGAGAGGGTGGTGCAATACAAATCATATCCTATAGTATTTCTCGAAAACCAAGAAACTTATAGACTTAAAACTTGGTATGCATATTAAAAAGATCTTGACGATGTGCAAGTCTTGGCCAGAATATTAATTTTTAGGGGGATGCCATACAAATCATACCCTTACTAGAGACCCATGATAATTTTTTGTAAAATTACACAATTTATTTTGAATTTTCTTAGCAAAATATCAGATTTGCATCTATATTTGATTTGTTCATACAAATTAAGGGAGGATATTGGTCACTTATTTTGAGAGTACCTTTAGTTTGAATGAAAATATTAGTGAGTGAAATGAGCATGAAATATTCGTAACTGTAAGTCCACACAGTGATCTAGAAAGCGAAAAAGAAACAGCAAAAATCTGGTACTCGCTATCATACCTCATTACTCTTTCAACTCTTATTTAGCAATTTTAAGGACATTGTATAAATTTGTGACCCTAATAATAGATTTCTGACTATTTATTCAATGTTTTGAAATATTGTGTTCTTATAGTATTTTCTACAACTGTAATCATTTCCTGGGAAGCACTTTAGAAATAAAATTATTAGATCATTATACACTGACATGATACCTGGCATGATTTAAGCAACGAACAAAAACAACAACAAGAACTAACCTCAGCTATCTGATTCGGCACTTTCATCCCAAGACTATTCACTATTTTTGGTATCTGTAGATACTTCTGGTGAACAGAATGGTGCCTTCAGGAGACTAATTATTTCAACTGGAAGTGATGCCCTGACCTTCTGTGGAAGCTGCTGGATGGATGAAATTAGAGGATCAGGTGAAAGCAGCAGTCTTCAGAATATATCCTCATTTGTTGCAGCTCTAGAGTACTTCCGGCCATGATGTTCTCTTAAGGACTTCACGTCTTTATTTCTTGCTTCTTGTGCTTCCTCGGACATTTGTCCTATGGGCAACAGGGCCACAGAGATGACCGCTGCTCCATGGAGAAGGATTTTGTGCACTGACACGGGCATATAATACCAAGGGTACAGGTCTATGTACATCTTGGTGGTCTGTAAGGCAAACTCTTCAAAGGCTGCTTCACATACATCATAACTACATGACATAGCTTGCAGGATGGTTGCAGACTGTCTTATGAGACTTTCATCAATACCAGTAAGTGAAGCAGCTAGAGATGGATTTTGGAAGAATCTTAGTGCTGTTACCATCGTTACTGGTACCGCTTCCCCCTGCTTTTGGCTAGTCAACAAGCAAGCCCATTTGTGTTCTTATATTTTCCTGGATGTCTTTTAAAATTGCTCATTTAGTAGCATACAAGAAAAAGTGACTTGAAGATGGCCAGCTCATTAGGGAAGCATTGAATTATAAGTAATGAGCAACTTTTTGATGGATTTTCAAGTCAAGAAGAAATAACGTCAGCAGTAAAAAATGTACAACTTTCATACTACATAATCACTGGAAGAGTGACTGACATTTCACATGATATGGAAGCTCAACTGCAGACTGATCTAAAAAATGTGACTGGTATTTCTTTCAACTTGATGAAAGTATGGACGGACTCAATATGGTTCAGGTCTGTCACCAGCCAAAACTATCCTGAAATCTTAGCTTCCCAGCTCTTCTCATTACAGTAAAACCTCGTTATTTCGATCCCGGATAATTCGAAATATCGTGTAATTCCAAGCTAAGAGCAGTCCCCAGCCAACATCATAGGATTTTGCGTACTTTTTAGTACGGATTATTCGAAATACGCCTACAATGAAATTGGAAGTAATGATCTGGTCCAGTGACTCGCGAACATTTCGTTTAATTCGAAACCTTTACCCATATTGTGTTTTTAAGTGGAAAGTTGTTGCATGCACATGACGAAGGCATCGCGTTTTTGTTCTCCATTTCTCGCAAACGAAATATACATTGCCCCCCAAACAGGTAACTTCTTTTTACTTATTTAATAGTGAACGTGAAATAAAATCGTAGATGATACAAATAGAGGAATCATCTTATCCTTGCATCACTAGACCTTTATTCCAGGTTCTCAGATTACTTCACGTATACTGCTTTATAGTATATCTCTACCTCTTCCCCGCAAGTTTTTCGGATAAAAACTTCAAATAAGGATAAACAAAGATGCTAGAAGCGCTCAGGTACAGGAGAGATGAGGTTTCGTATTTGTCCACTCAACAAAAAAATGCCAAAAAGTATAGGTTTTTACCATAGTAATTTGAGCACGATCTTCAATGCTATTCTCACTGTCACTCTCTGAACTGACACTTTCTTCCGAATCACTTTCAAGTAAGATTTCCGTCTACTTTTCTATTGGTTGACGCCATGATAAGTTCGACTCTTTTAATCTCTTAGAAACTACACAAAAGTAACAACGGAAAAATAACGAACAATTGCTGCCTCCGTACAGCGTAAATGTTTCCATCAGAGCGGCAAGAGAATATTTTTTGTGCGATCCACGCGTTTCCCATGCGCTCTGATCACGCTTTCGGTCAAGAGTATCGTAAATATCTTTGAATGGGCTTGTTTGTGCATTGATGTCAGATAAGTGTTTCTCTCACTTACTCGCATCATGTTGTTCTCAAGAAATGCTGAGCCAAGCACTAGCTCAGATCCGAAGACCATTCATTTTTCCCTTTCCATATAGTTCTCAAGTGTGGACGCATAAGAAAAAAATATTCATCTCAAGAGTGAAAGACATCACAAAGTGCATCCCCTTCCACCACAAAGTAGCTTTCGTGCAGAGGTTTGGATAGTTTCAGCGTTGAATAGGGGTTTTTAGAACCCACAATTCGCATAACTACGTGAAAATTAAATCACAAAATTTGACGTATAATATAGGTAAAAAGAAAACAGTAAAAATTGCAGAATAAGCACAATAGGAAGGTCCAAGGTTACTTTTTTGAAATATATCAAGGTTTTTCAGATTTAAGAAAATTTATTGCTTAAAAAAATAGAGAAATTAGCGATCTCCGCGGCGTACCCGGTACGACTGCGTATGAAATTTCGTCCTGCGCTGAGGCGTTAAGAGCGTTTCTTACAATAAGAGATCGTCCATAAAATACCTCATGCTTTTGTTTGCCTTTTTAGTTTTCCCTTCCCTTAAACTCGGCGCGTTACGCTAAGCTTGACCCCTACCCCTCCCTCCTGTCTGCAAGACGTAATCCATGGATTTAAATCCCCTCGCCAGCAGTACCAAAGGGAGAATGCGTTGAGTACGTATTGCAGGAAAGAATTCGTAAGTACATAATTGTAAAATCATCACCTGTCATAAGAAATACGACCACGTTATTTTGAGAGCACGTATATTTTATTACAGCTGTGTATGGATGAATGGAAATAAAATTACAATGCAATGTATGAAACTGCCTAGAGCTAATAAAGAATTAATTAATTAATTATTTATTTTTGACCATACCGATAGCATGGAAAGTTTGAACGAAATTGGAGAGAATTAATACGTGATGATTCTTATCTATTATATATACAATATTTCGCACAACCGTTTACCCAATCTTTTTAGCATGCATTTTCGTAATCTTTTGGCTGAGTACGCGCGGTTGAAGAAAGTCTTTTCTTCCGAAATGTGGCGTAAAAGAGTAACTTGAAATACACACTGGGAAAATTGGGTTATTCACTCGATCCTATTTTTCACGCGCGGTGGCGTTCGTGAATCATGAATCACTTCAGCTCTGTTTACGAATTCGCAGCGTGTACCAACTTGTAAGATCAATATTGCGATTTTTACGGTCCAAATAGCCAATCATAAGAAATTTCGATTTTTTTTAAAGTTCGTTTATTTCGAACCTGGATAATTTGAAGTCGCATTTTTGTGGTCCCTTGAACTTCGAAATAACGAGGTTTTACTGTACTTCATAATTTTGCACACGGATGAATAGACAGTGAAAACATGAGCGATTTTTAAAAAAGCACTAAAAAGGAAGTTATATGATGTTAACTATTGTTTGGCTTTTCTCAAAATTCAATTTTGTGTTTTTATGGCGGTGCCTGCCTCCCCCTCTCAGAATTTGGTGAGTGCCAAGTGGAGATAAAAGGTTGAGAATCCCTGCCTTAGAGTTTAAATATACAGTAGAACTTCCATAACTTGAGTATCTGTAACTTGAATTTTCCATAACCAGAAGTGAATTAATTTTACCGGGAAAAGTCCTCATGAGAAAAACATATTTCCATAAGTCGAATTTTCTACAGCTCGAATATTTTTTTGTTTCCCTTGAGGTTCGACTTATGGAAGTTCCACTGTATTTCTATACTTTTCAAATTTGTGTGCATACATTATTACATTTCATTCCGTAATTCATTTCTGCCTGTATGTAGCTAAATGTTTTTAAACTCACTTTTATGAATTTACTTTATAAGTTGAATTAATTGAATTAGAATACAAAAATATAATATTAACAATCTATATATTTTTTATTTCAATTTCCATCAGATTGAGCCGAAGCTACGGGAATGGCTGGATGTTGTGATTGATGGATGGAGTAACAATGCTCAAATTATTGCACGCTCTTGGCTGAAGGATGGCCTTAAACCTAGATGCATTACAAGGGATCTTAAATGGGGAATTCCAGTACCCGTGGAGGGCTTCAAGAACAAAGTAAATCCATGATGTGGATTTTTCCATCTATTTTCTACATTTTGTGTCTTCTCAAAAGCTTGAATATTTTGTTTCATGTGAAGTGATTCTGGCTTTTTTTTAGTTATTTCTGAAAATATCCTACATATCTTGATTGTCATCTTATTATTTGTTATGCATTTTGCAGATGATCCTTATTAAATATAGTCGAATAACTTCCATAATTCTCTAGCAAAGAAGTTGATGAATATGGGATACATATTTTAGATTTTAGGTCAAAATTGATGGAGTAGTAATAATAATAGATTTATTGTCCTTATGACCATACAACAAATAGTGGTAGGTATTGGAGTCATCAAAAAAAGAATATAAAAAGAAAAAAATTACTGCTTAAAACAATATACATATTATACATTGATTTGATGTTAGCAAAAAGTTTGCTGAAGTACTCTATTTATTGATTTAACATCTCTCTGATAAAAATATTTTATTATCTTCAGGTGTTTTATGTGTGGTTTGATGCACCTATTGGCTATATGAGCATTCTTAACTGCTACACAGATGAGTGGGAGAAGTGGTGGAAGCCACAAAAGCCTGTGGAGATCAAGTATTATCAATTCATGGCCAAGGACAATGTTCCGTTCCATTCTGTCATGTTCCCTTCCTGTCTGTTGGCTGCTAATCCTGGTCTCACCATGGTTAATCACTTAATGGCAACAGGTTAGCCATGCTAGATTTTTGATTATGTTATTGTTTCAATTGTTTATTATCAATTGCTTCTTAAAAATGATTGTTTTTAATCTACTTTAAACTTCAATTTCTCCTATTGAAGGTAAGGTATAATATTTAATTGCTTGCTATGAAATTTGTCCATTTGCAACAGAAAGATTCATGAACTGTCATCCATATTTACTCATATATATACAACTTGCTTAACTCCAAGTCATATTCCATATTTTCAAGACTGAAACTAAATTAGATTTATAAAATTTAACCAAATATAAGACATCCTATATTAAAAACTAGTTAGGAAAGTGTATAGTTTATCACAATTAGGTTGTGTTTCATATGATGGAGTATTTGAAACTAAATGATATACTTTGAACGAACGCACACCATAACACACCACGACCCCCATTGTCTTACTGTCTACTGATTTATTTTCTTATCAGTTGTAATTAATGAAACAGTTGAAAATTATATAAAACTTACCTCACCTGAATTAATTAGTTGTAATATTTACGTTTTACATTCTTTTCTCCATCGTAGATAATTCTTCCCTTCGACTTAAAAATGCTGCATACACAATTAAGGAAATTAAACATATTTTCTAAATTATAGCAGATCTTTTTTGCTTCAATTACAGCTAAGATTGTTTTTGTTGGCAAGAATTAGTTATCCACGCATGAATTTCATGAATTAAGGCTTTCTTGTTTGATTTTCTTGATAATGGCTACTCCTATAATAAAAATGTATAGGAAAAGTAATACTCAACTAGTTTTACAAGTTTTATTTGAAAATTATTTTGATATGACCAATACTTAACGAGATGGAGTTCATTTTTTTTTTCATCAGAAAAGTGGTACTTATGATTGGCTTACATGATTAATTTATGTGATTTTCTTATTGTCTTTTACTGTTAGCCCTTAATATCAAATTTCATGAAAATCTGTTTAGTAGAAGCCGAGAACGACGGACGGACAGACCAAAGCTTATAGGCGCTCATGCTGGATGTGAAAAGCACCTAAAAATGAAAATGTAACTAAATGCCTTGGAAGCCTGTTATAATACATTTAATTACATTCTGGAAAATAGTATGGTTAATGTTGAAAAGAGGTGTTTTGAATTTGCATTGTATTGCAAGAGTATCTGAAATCTCTGCAAAATTATCTCGAGTTGATACTGGACACCATCTCTATGTATGTAATGAACAGTTTGTAACCCTGTTACACTCTTAACCAACAAATAGATTGAGAATGGCTCAAACCGTATCCATAGCAACAATCCAATAAAATGCGATTTAAAATGCAAAAACACTATGTTTTAGTAGACATTAAAAAAAATATGATCAATTATCAAAATTCGGTGATAAGAATTAGAATCTACATTCTTATCCCCTTAGAACAATATGAACCTCACTCTGATATCAAATTTTAAGATATTTTAGTATATTAAAGAAAACATCTTTGCACGATGGATTTGAGATTTTCTATGCTAAACAAATAGGAAAAAAGCATTCCTAAAATCAAACCCAGGACTTCAATCTTCTCCATATAAAATATAGCCCGGAGGTGGGCCCTGACAGCACAAGCCTCTTACCAAGTTTCATGAAAATCGGTCCATTGGTGCAAAAGTTGTTAGTAGGAGACACACACACAGACAGAACCATTTCATAAGGCTATGTTTCCTTTGGAAACCAGCCTAAAAACCATCATCTAAAAGTTATATGGCTTGCTAATGACTAACTTAAGCCATATACATTTTGGCACAAGATTCTATGTCATACATCTTTAATAATATGACTTTTAAACTTTTGTATTTTTTTCAAATTTCTGAACAATTAGCCTGATTCTTTGATCCCCATATTTTTTTGCTTCTTAGTGCATCCAAAATTTGACCAAAAGATGATTTTCTCTGCTGCTTTTATCCTAATGTAATCAAGATAATTTCTATTTCAGAATACCTCAATTATGAAGAGGGCAAGTTCTCCAAGAGTCGTGGTGTTGGAGTATTTGGACCCGAGGCAGAAAGTACAGGCATTCCGGCTGACATTTGGAGGTTTTACTTATTATGGGTTCGTCCAGAAAATCAGGATTCGTCCTTTATTTGGAATGATTTAGCACAACGCAATAATTCTGAATTGTTAAACAACTTGGGAAACTTTGCGCTCCGGTAAGACATACTTTTTACTTTCTCCATATAGGGGAAAGTATTGTTTTCATGAAAAAAATTGATTTAGAGATATCAACAGAAATACACGTTTTGAGGTCCCCTGAACACATTTTGACCATTTTCTCGATGATGTCTGTGTGGTATGTGAAAGTTTTTTAGTGGGTGCTCTAACTCAAAAACTATTAATCAGGTCAATGCGAAATTTTATATTTAACATTATTATAAAAGTCAGAAGAACTGATTAGTTTTTGGTAAAAATTGGTCAACTAGAAGTCAACTCTTGTCACTTATCCGTTATTTTGAAATATGTGCTTTAATATTTGATAAATGTAAAAATATATTGGAATAAAAGTTATAGGAAATTTAATTTTCTACAACCTTTGAAATATTTTTCCGTATAATGCATTGTTTAAGAGATATCTTATATTTTTAGCTGCCACCACCACGCCACATACCAACGACTATTGTTAACAATTGACACTTAGTTACATCTTAGTAACGCTCCTTTTTATTTTATTAATTGTTGGAGCTTTGTGGCTATATTCAATATTAGAAGTCTATGCGTGGAGTTTATTTCTGTTCTTTGTCAAGTCTAAAATATTCTTGCAGTTTCTTAAAATATTTATTATTATCTAACCTATTTGGAATTTTTAGAATTATTACAGATATGGAGAAAGTCATATGGTGGCCACACCAGATTTTTTTAAATTTATAATGTATTTTTATGTAAATTTAGTAAAATATTTTTTAATTAAAAAAAATTACGACGGCATCATATGATGTCGTCCGACCAGTGGATATACCCAAGATAAGCTAACCCTTTTATTGTATCTAAAATATCATCAAAGCAAAATATTCCAATTATGGTTTCTAGTTTTCAAGATAGGTAAATTTGGAAAAAAAGCTGCGGCTTATATTCAAACAAATTCTTACAAATTTATGGGTTACTTCTCAGTAATAATGATGGAATTCCCTTTCAAAAAAGTTTATTTATAATAAAATATTTATATTATTTCTTTCACAATTATTGATTATTATTATTCTTACTATAATTGACAATAATATTTACAATTTACAATAATAGTTTGTTTACAATAAAATGTACAACTTACAATAAAAGTTATAATTTATATAATATTTAAAATTTACAATGATATTTACAATTTACATTATAAACTAATTGTTTTGAGAAATACAATTATTAATCATTATTATTCTTTTAGATATAATTACTTAATGTCTCTCTGTCCGTCCCCCCTTTTATCTCTTGAACAGTTTGTCATAGAGAAATGCTGTAAATGCCATTTTGTGTCTGCTAACTAGGAGACCTCGAGAATACTATTTTCATTTACATAAATATCCCAGGTTTGACTCCAGTAGATGATTATGTTTTCCCATATGTTTACACAGAAGTTTCCATTTTTCGATGTGCAAGGTTTTTTTCCATCATTCATTAAAGTACGTAAATATGGACCTCTGTTTTTGCTTTATTGGATAGCTAAAACTATAAAATATCTTATTGTTGCAATGTTTAGATGTTACATGGAAGGATTTGTCAGGAATATACATTTCTTTTCGAAAATGTATGGCTCTTTTGTACTATTTCCGGGTGTTTCCAAGGCGACTTGCGTTGTTGCCTCTGATTGAATTAGTGTCTATTAAGCCTTCAAATAGACGAAAGAATTGAGTTATTCACTTCACACTTTTCATGAAGCATAAAAATTATAGATGTAGCAACGTCAAACGTAATAGATTCCAACATTAATAATTGAAGATTATTATTATTCAGTAAACTGCGTGTGGACTGTGTATACCTGTAATCAGCGCCGGCCCAAGCTACAGGCTAGCCGGGCGGGCACCTGAGGCCCCAAACCCTTGGGAATGCTATCCCGACCAACTATCTATGCATTACTTGCAAGTGGATAAATATTGGATACCAATTTGTATCACAGAACAGGCTGGAATCTTTATGGCATTCCTTTTATTTTTTCTTTATCAATATTTTTTAAAGTGATGAATAAATTAACATGTACTTTGTAAATATCTCATCAAACATTTACAGAGGCGGTCACTGGAAGGCTAACTCATCTAGGGTGCCAGTATTCCTAGGGCCGCTCCTGCCTGTTATAACAAAGCTTGGATGATATGGTTTTTACAGAAAAAATAATAATAATAATATCCTTACTAATAATAGTATCCTTATAAATGTCAAATGTAATAATTAACTATAAAAATTATCATAATAATAAAATAGTTATATTTTGAAAAGTATAAATTACTATACAATCTCATAAAGAACCAAACAAAAAATACCCTTTTCTTAAATAGTTCAACTTATGTTTTAGATCAGATCAGATCAGCTAGTAATAACTCCCAAATACTTGTGGAGTGAATTTCTAATTACATTTCTTATTTTCCAACAAAAAATAATACATCTCTCTGTATGATGAATTAAAACTGGATTTCACGCCTATGATAGTTTTGACAGTTCATATTATTCAACCTGTTCTTTTCATCGGTTCAAATTTGGTTTGTGAGTGAGTAAACTCTTTTGACAGCCTCATTGCTTCCTGGCAGAGCCAGTACACATTGAACAATAGATTAAGTATATTTGCAATGAATATCTTCTTTTTTACTTTCTCCATATACGTAGTATAGGGGAAAGGATTGTATTCATGAAAAAAATCGACTTCGAGATTTCAACGGAAATACACGTTTTGAGGTCCCCTGAACACGTTTTGACCATTTTCTCGATGATGTCTGTGTGTTAGTGTGTATGTGATAGCTTTTTGTGGGTGCTCTAACTCAAAAACTATTAATCAGGTCAATGCGAAATTTTATATTTAACATTATTATAAAAGTCAGAAGAACTGATTAGTTTTTGGTAAAAATTGGTCAACTGGAAGTGGATGTTGACTCTTGTCATTTATCCGTTATTTTGAAATATTTGCTTTAATATTTGATAAATGTAAAAATGTATTGGAATAAAAGTTGTGGGAAATTTAATTTTCTACAACCTTTGTTTGAAACATTTTTCCATATAATGCATTGTTTAAGAGATATCTTATATTTTTAGCTGCCACCACCACGCCACCTACCAATGACTATTCTTAACAATTGATGCTTAGTTACGTCTTATGTTAGTAACGCTCCTTTTTCTTTTCTTAATTGTTGGAGCTTTGTGGCTATATCCAATATTAGATGGCTATGGTTTGAGTTTATTTCTGTTCTTTGTCAAGTCTAAAATTTTCTCGGTTTCTTAAAATATTTATTATTATTTAAGCTATTTGGAATTTTTAGAATTATTACAGATATGGAGAAAGTCATGTGGTGGCCACATCAGATTTTTTAATGTTCAAAATTATTTTATCATGCAAGGTATTTTATTTTTCAATTTCCCATGAACAAACTTTTGAACACATTGCACTTTTTCAATGGAAATACTTTGATCATTACTCTATAAATTGGTAGCTTTTCTTCACTAATTTCCAGGTTGGTTTTTTCTTTAGTACAATCCAATTAATAGGTTTGAAGTTTTGGTATTTGTGTTGGTATTTTTGGAGTTTAGATTAGCCCTAAAAGTATCACTAAAATCTTATTCTTATGAACATAGAAAGCTATAAAATCTCTCAATCTCATGTTTTAGAGCATTAAGTTTTGTGGAAAAGAACTTTGAAAGTAAGATTCCTGAGATAAATATTGATGGAGAATTTGAGCGTGCATTAGTTGGTGCTGTTAATAAGGAATTGAAGGAGTATTTGAATGCAATGGAGAATGCTAAAAGTTTGAGGGAAGGTCTTCGTCGTCTTTTGGCTATTTCGCGACATGGCAACCTCCTCATGCAGTCCAGTCAGCCTTGGGTGCTGGTCAAGGGCAGTCCAGAAGATAGGCAAGTCTTTAGTATAATGGCTGTTGCATTCATTGCTGTGATTGTTTAGAGACAATGAAATTAATTGTTAATATTTGAATTGATTTCAGTTATTTCATCATTGATAAAGTAATTACAATTTTTATTGTGAATTTATAATCACAAATTATTACTTTATGTGTTTAATATTATGGGTTGATATTTACTGTTTGAACTCATTTTTAAAAATTGATTGCCTTTTACATTTGGGTTGGTGGGGTATTTTCCTCTTGTTATTTAAGTTTCTCAGTGCTGAAATTTTTTGCCATTTATACTCTATAATCAGTCAGCTGCAGTACTTGATTTTAGGCAAAAGTGATCAAATAAATCTTTCTGGTTAATTCCTATAGGAAAAAAGGCGGAAGTGTTGTAGCTCTTTGTGCAAATTTGGCCTGCCTTCTGTCACTGCTTCTGTCACCATACATGCCAGAGACAGCTCATCAGTTGCTTGAGCAGTTAAATGTTCCTCCTGAAACACTTGTGATACCCAATCACTTCTACTGTCTTTTGCCACCAGGTCACAAAATTGGCAAGGTTGGTCTTTCCTTTTTATTATTTATTTCTTGCATTAACTCTTAACAGTCATGTAGCATACTAATGGGAATAACTTTGAAACAGAAAAAATTCTGCTATGACCGGGAATCGAACCTGGGTCTTCCACTTGCCGAGCGGATATTCTACCACTGAACTACCTTAGCTTATAATCTTTCCTGTTTCTGAACGCGGGTGTTTTTCTTAGTTGGGTCCGGGCTAGCGAAGCTAGTATCAACCAGCCCCAACGGACGTCCTCCAAGAGAACGTCAAAGAAAACCCCTCATTCTCAATTGGTTTCTAGCATACTAATAGCAAACGTGCAATGAAATGGAGCCTGCTGCCAACTTCTCTCTTAATCTCTTTGTGTTTTTATCTTCAATTGCCCTTATTACTTTCTCCATATACGTAGTGTAGGGGAAAGTATTGTATTCATGAAAAAAATCGACTTCGAGATTTCAACGGATATACACGTTTTGAGGTCCCCTGAACACGTTTTGACCATTTTCTCGATGATGTCTGTGTGTGTGTTAGTGTGTGTGTATGTGATAGCTTTTTGTGGGTGCTCTAACTCAAAAACTATTAATCAGGTCAATGCGAAATTTTATATTTAACATTACTATAAAAGTCAGAAGAACTGATTAGTTTTTGGTAAAAATCAGTCAACCAGAAGTGGGTGTTTGCTCTTGTCACTTATCTGTTATTTTGAAATATTTGCTTTAATATTTGATAAATGTAAAAATATATTGGAATGAAAGTTATAGGAAATTTAATTTTCGACAACCTTTGTTTGAAATATTTTTCCGTATAATGCATTGTTTAAGAGATATCTTATATTTTTAGCTGCCACCACCATGCCACCTACCGACGACTATTGTTAACAATTGACACTTAGTTACGTCTTAGTAACGCTCCTTTTTCTTTTCTTAATTGTTGGAGCTTTGTGGCTATATCCAATATTAGAAGGCTATGCTTTGAGTTTATTTCTGTTCTTTGTCAAGTCTAAAATATTCTCGCAGTTTCTTAAAATATTTATTATTATCTAACCTATTTGGAATTTTTAGTAATATTACAGATATGGAGAAAGTCATGTGGTGGCCAAATCAGATTTTTTTATTTATGATGCATATTTAGGATAAAACATAATTTTTTGTGTGGCTTGGTCGCCTTCAGAGATGTTTGCTTTATAGAATTCAAGTTAGGTGAGAGTGGGAAATGATATTGCTGGTCTTTGGTTTTCGCTGTATAATTTCCTTTTCTAGAACTCTTTTCAAATTCATATAACAAATCTAACTTTTTTTATTTCATAATTTTCAAGGCGAATCTTTTAGTCTGGACACTGTTCTCAAATTTTCATGCATAGGAATTGAAATTTCTTCAAAACCTTCATTTCCTTCATAATTTTTCTTGTCATTCAGTATAATTACTATCATGGTTTTCTCTGTTTGTAGAGTTTTTCTACCCGTTTTGACAATAATCATGTCTCTATATTCTCGCTAAAGTTGATATCAACTTATAAGTTGGCTTGTTGTCAAAGATACAAAATTTTGTCACTATTAATTTCTTCTGATCTATTTCACTCAATTCCACATTTTTCATAACATTTTTATTAGTTTTTTCTGAAACATTATCCCATGCTTTGGTTATATATTCTACAACATCTGAAAGTTGAATTTTTTCATTAGTTCTACAATTTTGGGCTTTGTCCATTTTCATTACTAATGTAGTTAGATTAAAATTTAAACATTTGAATAATCCCTTGGTCTAATGGCTGTAATACACTGGATGTGTATGCAGGCAAAATAATAAATTTATATTTGATAATTTTAAGTTTTTTGGAGGACATGGAGCATTATCTAACAAAAGTAGAACTTTTTTTATATTCTTTTTTCTTCTTTTTATTAAAATTTTCAAGTCACTTGGTGAAAATCTTAAGCTTTTTTATTGGATTACCAATTGACACACATTGCTACCATGTTCACATTATTAAAACACCGTGGTTTCATAGCTGTATTTCTTATTAGAAGTTTTTCTTTTTGATCAAAGCATTTATAAACAGGAGTATTTGTTTAGCTTTCTTAAAACCAAAACATTGTGCAACTTTTCCAAATAATAATTTATTTGGAAAAGCATGATAAATAAGTCTTTTCATTGGCATTATAAATGTCTTGATTCATATTTTTCAATTAAATATGGAAAACGTGAATTCAGCTCCACCACATCAGTATCATCTACTGTTACATTTTTGCCACTTATAGATTTCAAAATCATGTTTTTGGAACTGCAGAATTTTTCAAGCCATCCATAGCTGGCAATAAATGTTTTGATATTAAAATTTTTACAAATCACCATGCTTCTCCTGTAATATAGGACCACTAATTGGTAATCCTTTTGCACGAGCACTATCTAACCAAGAATGGGTTATCTCATTTATTTCCTTATAAGTTTAATGAGATTCATGTTGAACACTTTTGTTTGTGTTACTGAACCACTTTTGTTTTAAAATGGCGTTGTCTTTTAATATCCTTTGACTTTGTGTATTTCTACTGTAGTATTTTTCTGCTAGTCTTCTTTGAGACAAACCTTAGAATTTTCTATAAGTTTTATTTGTGCTGCTAAATTCAAAATTTTAATTTTGCTGCTATTTTCTGCCATTGCATCTGTACAGTTCAAAGGACTAGTATAAACTGAAAAATAATACAAAGAAACTTAGGAAAAACCAATGTTTGCCAAGTGAAGGCTTTAACAGTCCTGGTCAAGCCAGAAAGTGTTTGTTTCAAAGAAGATAATTTTACCACAAAAGATACATATCTTCTGAAATAGTTTCACGTTATTTTGGTCACCTCATATGGTTGGGGCAGAGGTTGCTTATCTTAAAAAAGATAATTTACCTAGAAAATACATATTTTTTAAATTATTCCACTAAATTGTGGTCGCCAATGGAGGTGGTCGGGTCAGATGGTGGTCATCTTAGAGAGGGTAATATGCCCAAAAAAGATATCTTTTGAAACCATTCCTTGAAATTGTGGTCACTTCAGGAGGGAAGTGGTCACTACTGTACTTATGCAACATGCCAGTTCTGTAATGTAAGAAGTAAATTAGGAAAGTAGGCCCGTGGTAAATATATTTCTATCCAGTGCATTTTGGTTCTATTTCATAGATTTAATGCTTTCATTCAGTCAAGATGTGATCATAAAAAAGTGATTTTTCTTATAGCCTTCCCCTCTCTTTACCAAAATGGAGGCCAGCCGTATGGATGAATTGAGGAGCAGATTTTCTGGAAACCAGAAGTCTCGTTCTCCAGAAGCAGCACCCCAAGCAAAATCTCCGAGTACCACAGTGAAAGAAACCTCACCAGTGGCACCTCTAACTGCATCATCATCTGAAGCTTCTAGTGGAGAAATTCTTAAACTTCTAAGTGAAATTGAGAAGCAGGCTAGTAGATTAATATTGTTTACTCATTGTAGCTAAAAAAAGGTTTTGAATGATTATTGCTCTGATGTTTACTGAAAACATAGCATTTTAAAAAGGGGTTAAATTTATAAGCAATCAAGATATTTCTCAGATCTTTCATCTTTCAAATCACTGCAAATTTCAAATCTGCAAATGTTAAGTTCAAAAGCTTATGGTAGAAAGGAGGTTGTGTGCACAATTTATATGGATACAGAGGTGCAGGTCCATGGCTTATAGGAACAAATATAAAAAGTGCAACTCATTTGTTAGTAATTGTATATAAAAATATTCTTTTAGAATCTATTTTCACTATTGGAGATACCTGAGACAGGTATTTCTTTAAGTGCATGTTCTTGAAATTCATGAATAGTTAAGTTTATATGTCACAAATGTTATATTGGTGCACATAGGAACCCATTATCAAAACTGGGAAAGTCAAAAACGTGTTTGAGAGTTTACTATATTGTTTCTTGTTACCCTCTATTCATTTGGGATATGGTTGGAAATATTTTTTGGATTGCAGCACTTACACAAATAATGAAGGAAAGAAGATGAATTAAATGTGATTGAATTCTTTAGAGTTCATTTTAATACATTAAGATTGGCTCAGCTGAGGCCGTACGATATTGCCAAAATTAAGTATAGTTGTTTTCTTTTTTGACCATATAATTTTGTTTTTTTTTCCAGGGAGGAGTTGTTCGAGAATTAAAATCTCAAGGTCTTCCAAAAACTCAGTGGGAACCAGAGGTGATGAAACTTTTAGAATTGAAGGCAAGACTCTTGTCTTTGGATCCAAGTTTAGCACCCAATAAGGGCAGTGGCAATAATGCAAAGAAGGGGAAAAATAAAAAGTCTAAATGAAATAATTCTCTTAATGAAAGGCAGATACAGCTAACGAACATTAAAAATGATCGTAAATGTATTAAGCCTTTAATTAGAAAAATAGCCAATTATTAATAAATAATTTTGAATATATTGATTTCAATTTCATTTTCAGCATCAGCTCTTAGAACTAATACACTTGATTAAACTCATGGGTTCTCAACCTTCACAAAATTCCCAACAGAAAATAATATAGCCATGGACCACCATCAATCACATTTCCATTTTTGGGATCCATCATCAATTTCTAGCAACAAATCCTTTTGGATGACTGGTGCCATACCACTATCTATATTGCTTCTAGCTTTTAGATTTGTTTTTAATGATTAAGTTTGACCAACTACAGCTAGTCCATGGATCACAGGTTGACGACCTCCAGTTTAACCCTTCACCTTGATAAGCAGCTAGTAAAATTATTAAAAATGCAACAATTATATACCTGCGTATATTCCCACTCCCATCCCTGAGTTATATAATGTATTTAAAAAAGTTATCACAGATTAAACACCAAAAGACATTCAGTTAACAGACTTCAAAAATGTCTACTGTCGGCTTTATTTAATGTGAGAAAATGCAGACTGCACAGTATTTGAAACTTGCTCTTTTTATCATTGACATGACACAATAACATAACAGTATTAATTCAACTTAGTTTTGTCGTCACTTTGATGTTTAAGTGAAATTCCATGGTGAAAGGATTGGAATTTCATAATTTCTGCCAAAAACCTAGAGAACAATTTTGTAAAATTTCATCTACTATGCTCCTGTTACATGTGCTCTGGAGTGATTGTTTCAATAAATGTGACTTTGTTGCTATATTGCAAATAAGAGAATAGTGTAAATAAGAACGAATATTGTATATTTCCACTGGTACTAGGGCAATTGCATCCTGGACAATTGTGTCCCGGACAATTGCATCCCAGACAATTGCGTCCTGGACAATTGCATCCCTGGACAATTGTGTCCCTGGACAATTGCATCCCTGGACAATTGCATTCTGGACAACAAACTTTTTTATTTATCGTTAAGAAAAAATAATAAAGAAAGTGAAAATGCTTTATTAAACCACATGATAAAACAATGACTGTATTAAAAAGGTACCAACATTAAAATCGATTCATACTGTGAATGATTCCTCTTAAAAAAGTTAGCTTATCATTTGGATTATATCTTTCAATTGCAGTCAGCAGGCATTTATTGACATCTTTGTTCTTATGGTGTACTTCAGTACCTCTGTCATAGTCAATTTTCTTCTTCTGTGCCAGAATTTCATCCTTCAATGCATTAATAAATTTTCAGGTAGAGGGGTATTGACATGTAATTGAATTTTGAATGGCATTATGCCATCCCTCTAAACTATTGTTAGATCTTGGCAAGTCGTTGGTTGTCCTTATATGAACATTCCAAGATTTAATGGCAAAAGGAGGAGCAAGCCTTCTTTGATTTCCCCTTTCCTGGCCAATGTAAGTTGTTTCAAAGTAGGAGACAAAATCAGCAGGTAAATCATCATCATCACTCATTTCTAGAAAGCCTTCAATTACATCATCTACTGGAAGAAAGGCTAATGCAGAGAAGCAACGAATCTTTAGATTGAAATCTTCATCTTTCTGATACTGTTGTCTAAAACCAAGGTTACAAATTTTTTCGAAGAGTGATTTTGTTAAATGGAAAAGGCATGAGGAAATTTCTTATATTTTGCTTATATATTGCTTATATTTTGTTATAATAAATTACACCCCCCCCTCTTCCCCTTCCGCTCTGTCCCCCTCACTGTCTTTTTTCCCTTTTTCTCCCAAATTCTTAATTGTTATAAAAATTCCTAGTTGATCGATACCTATATTGCTTATATTTTATTATAAATTACTCTCCCCCTTCCTGCCCTCTCTGTCCCCCTCACCATCTTTTTTCCTTTTTCTTTGAAAATTCTTAATTGTTATAAGAATTCCTAGTTGATGGATACCAATATTACTAATATTTTGTTATAATAAATTACACCCCCTCCCTTCCTCACCCCTCTGTCCCCCTCTTCATCTTTTTTATACTTTTCATATTACTCGTGAAGTACCACTATTAGGTCCCTGGTCAAAAAATTAAACTTCATCGAAATTATTAAAACCTCTCAAGTAGAATTATTTGGTCTTATATTGCTCAATCAGCATAGTGTCTGTTCGCGTAGTGTCCTGTTGGCATAGTGTCTGTCGGCATTGTGTCTTTCGGCGTAGAATCCGCACACGAGCAGTGAGAGTAGGTAGGAGAGGGAGAAGTTGTTGACCATTGGATTAGAGTGGTGAGAGGTGAAAGGTGTATATTTTTTGACAAATAGGAAAAGGGGTGAGTTGGGGATAGGGCCTGAGTCACTGTTCATAATATTGTTTTGATGTTTGTGAATGTAAATACTTCATATGCATCTAGCTTATTATGTTTGTTTACCGATTTGAGAAGTTTTAAATTGTCTTTGGTAATCAGGTGGTGGTTCGCGTAAATATGTTCAGCTACACTCGATTTTTTAATTCTGTTGTTTTTGTAATGAGCAATGTGTTCCTTAAAACGAGTTTCTATTTTCCTCTTTGCTTGTCCTATGTATATTTTGGTACAAGAGGAACAGTTTATTTGATAAATGCCAGATTTTTTGTGAGTTGGTACCGTGTTCTTGGGATTTTTTAATAAATTAGGTAATTTATTATCATTGACAAATACTGTATGAATATGTGTGGTTATGGTTCAGTAAGTCTGTAGCGAGGTGTGAAGCCAAATTTAACCATGGACGCAATTGTCCAGGATGCAATTGTCTGGGATCCAATTCTCCAGGGACGCAATTGTCTGGGACGCAACTGTCCTGTCACCATTTCCACTAGACACAAATTTATTTGACTAGTTTGGCCTGTTACAGCATCATCACTGCATCTCATTAGTGGCCAGTCTTAAATATTTCTCATTATCAAAGTTGTACAAAATACAATTTTATACAAGTTGACTTTGAAACATTTTTTCATAGAACAGATTGTTTCAGATATATTTTGATTATCCTACTGAATTTATGTTCATCACCTGCATACTCTTCCATTTGTTCGAAGCGCATTGTCAGTGATATGAGAGTCTGATCTACGATGACAAAGAAGTAGCCAGGCCTGAGTGTAAACTTAAAAATATTATTATTTATTTAATTCTTTAGTAATTATGAATTTCCTCAAAGTAGCACTCATTATTGCGTTTCATTTCATTTGTTGACACCATGGAGTGTTTATTATTTGTCAGGCTGAAAGATAGAGAATATGGGTTTTGCAACAAATAATAATTATCTAACCTGTATGGGGGGAAGGACTGTCGGATAAACCAAAAAGTCAGATAATTCGTAAATAATGGAAACAATGCTCATTTAGGAACATTATGTGTTTATTTATGTATTTCACATACTGTTCAAGCCATTTGACATTGGAATTTAAATTAAAAAATAATATAGTAAAATATTATTAACAAAAATATTAAAATTAGATTATCAGTAGTCTCCCGAGTGAATCAACTGTCAGTAGGGTTGCCACCTCAAGAAGTTAATTCTGGGAGATTTTCTTCTCGATTAAAAAAAAACTTTTTGTGAACTATGCAACTTGTGTTATTTATTGATTAGAAGGCATTTATTGAATATTTAATCATAATTTTATTTTACTTGTTTAAATAATGATCTTGTGAGTGAATCATCTGTCGGGCTATCTCCCGTGTGAACCGACTTTCGGTGGATGCAACTGACCTATGCTTTCCGACTATGGTTAAATTGAAAGTCAGATCAGTTTATGGCTGCAATATTTAAATTCATCCTTTTCGTAGGTTTGTTTACAGACCTTGTTTATGTTGATACAGGAAACCCTCGCCATTCGTGGTGTCAGTTTGATTTTCTCATGAAAATTATATGCATTATATGGAAGTTGGGTTGGGATTTTTGACAGTAAGAGGTCATAACATGAGAATAACATGATAGTTCGGGGATATTCTCCCCTGCTCCACACTAATTTGATTAATCTTGAAGTTGTAGCACAAATTTTGTGAGTCTGCTACTTAGTGGCCAAATATATTAACAAAATGGGCCAGAATTGTTACTGTGACTAGTCATAAACAGTTTTTAATACAATCCGTCCCAGAAACTTGGAAAAGGTTGGTATTCCTGGGCATGAAGATTACATGTGAGCATAAATATCATTATTTATCGTAGAATTACGCTTAAAAGATGCTCTTAATCAGTGCATTTACCCGCATTTGATGCATGAGTTACTTTCTCACTGATTTAACTACAAAAAAGTTTAAATTTTATTGCAAATAATTTGGTTGGCTAGAGATCCCCTGCTGCGAGGGGACAGGTACGTCAGCTCGGTTTTGGTACGAACCCTCGAGTCTCGCACTCCTAATCTGAGTTAATGACAGTTGTGAGGTCTGTGCAGCAGTCAGTTTTTAATGTGTACCCAGCTATTTAACATGAGCCACAAAATCTAGTAAATTGTAACACTAAACAGATCAGGACATAAATTGAGTTGGAGAGTTTTTTCTCCTCATTGGCATCATTTGTTCCATCAAGGAAGCTCAAAGGCCAGCCCATTGTTTAGTTTTGAGTGTGTTCTGACGTAATTACAGTCTATTTTTTAATTGTTTAAATGGCATAAAACCCTTAAATATGACTGAAAAACTTGTGGAAAGTACTTCATTGAAGAGGTTTTGTATAATTATCAATTTGGATGTTAAATTAGAGGTGCTATGCTGTTTTGATGTTGGAGAGCAGGCTGTTCACACTGGGTGCACGTGACCTTGTTGACCTCATCGGAAAGAGCCTATATAGTTTTTTTGATTTTCAAAATTTTTTCTAGAATGTAACCCTTTTGTGAATTAGGGTCGACCTGTGTTATATTCTTAAATAAAAATGGAAGTAATATATATTGTGGATCACAATAAATACCAATTATGGTAATAATGTAATGCCAATTGTCATGTTAATGTTGGGAATTTCCGACAGACTTCCCAATCATCAAATCTTGATTTAAAAATAAAATAATCCAATTTCATCATTATTGGAAAAACATTTTCCTCAAAAAATGTTAAATTAGATTAAAAAGATTAGTAAATTCAATTGTTTTTTTTTAAATATCCTCCCGTCCCATCAGTCCATGAAATATTTTTTCTAGAAAAGAAGCACTATTTATAACTGTAAATTAAAATGGTCTGGCATGGAAGTATCTTATAAAAATGAGTCTGACCAGCAGGTTATCAATTGGAGCTTGTTCAGAGAATAGATGACGGCAGGAGAATGTGTTGTGGAAGTTTGTATATTGAAAAATATCTGTGAATAAGGTAGTGTTCATCATTTTATAGAGGGAAAGGAAGTATGCTTTCACTAATTGGTTAAATATGAATTTTGGTCTTAGATTATAATAATAAGCATGTAATATTTAATAGTGTTTGGTTTATCCAAGTTTTGCATGAGTACTATGTTTGTTGTATTGATTTTATATCATTAATTTTGATGGAATGTATTTTATTTATGGGAATATTTTTAGTTTGTTTTCTTTTAGATATCAAGTGAGATCTATTTTAAATTGGAAAAGTTTTTAATTTGTCAACTCTATTACATTTTGACCAGAGGCGCTTAAAGGTTATTAGCGCCTCGAGGCGAATTCAAGTGGTGTGCCCAAAATTATTTTTCTTAAGTATTAAAAGCTGTACCTTCCAAAAATATAAGAAAAATACAAAAGGCTTTTGTTGAAGATCAAATGTATTTCAGTTCAAAATTATTATATTTACATTATTTTAAAAAGAAATGGTTCTTTTTCTGTGCTTTCAGTTCTGCAAAATTGTTTAGGACATCTCCTAATCCTAAGCATTTGTCATGTCTGCTTCAATACTCATTATTGACAGAGTGTTAAGCCTCTCCTGTCACTGTTGATCGTAGATAATTCTTGACTCTTTTTAGTGTTGAAAATGTGTGCTAGATAAAATAATACGAAGAGCTATATCAACATTTGGAAATACATTTTGCAGTGAATTTTTATACATAACTTCCTGCAGTAAATATAAAAATGATTTATGGCAGAATTTCTGCCAGAATAGAAGAAGAAAGTACTTCCCTAAAGTGTACATACTCATCTGGAAAAGTATCATCTAAATCGTCGCAATATTGCTTTGCTAGTTCTAAGGCTCGTTGTTTTATTTCCATTGTTTCAAGCACTTGAAGCCTCATCACAAAACCAAATTTATTGTCCATATCTGCATTAGCGGCGTGTCTTCGTTCTAACTCGACCAAAATAACAATAACAATAAAAACATTCTTACGAAAAATGTCTATCTTCGTCAAGTGAGGTGGTTTTGGAAGAAGAGGGTTCAGCTACTTCATCAAAAAACTTTCCGTTTTCAATTTCTTTTGTCCGCAAATGAATAATGGGTAACCCCAGTCTTGGCTATAGCTTTATTATCATATTCGGAAGAATTATCTCGAGCCGATTTGACGTAACCTGCGAGCGATTCAAATAAAGCTGCGACAACTCCTATGTCAATATTAGCACTTGGCAACTTTTTGCTCACTGCCGAAAATCGTTACATCATGTCAGACCAAAATATTAATAAAATGCAATTTTCTAATGTTTCCAAATTCTTGACAATCCTCACTGCTTGTTTCCCAGTGCCAGGTTTTCCGTTACTCTCCTCAAAAAAACGTATTCAAACGCTATTATATCGCTATAAGAATCAATAATAGCTTTACAAGCTTCTGCGCGAGCTGCCCACCACGTATCCAAAAGAGATTTCACTGTTTTGCCCGGATTTCGACCTTTCATTGAGAATTTGCCATCTTCGAGCCGACGCAGAAAAAAAGATAAGTTTCTTGAATAAGGCCAAAAAAATGACTGCTTCAGGACAACATTCTGCAGCATTAACCCTTACTAAGTTTAAGGAATGCGCTGAGCAAGGTATAGATCGCATTTTGACTGTTGTTTAATTCTTGCTTGAAGACCACTATACAAGCCCACATATTGGATGCACTGTCGTAGCTCTGCCCACGACAATCTTATATTTTTATTGAATGCATATACGAAAAATTCAGTACAATTTTCTCTAAATCTTCTGACTTATGACCGGAGGTAGGTATAAATCCTAATAATCATTTTACTGGATTTCTGTTTAGAAGAACATAGCGAATAATAAAGGTCAGCTAGTCGACATGGGCAATATCTGGTGTGGAGTCTACACTTATGGAGTAATAAGCTTCTTTTATCTCAGAAATTATTTCGTTCAGAACCTTTTTGCCCATCAGTAATACAAATTCTTCGCAGGTGTTATGGGATAGGTATGATATTTTCCCCTTATCGATGGAGCCATATCTAGCTATATGCTGGCTCATATAAGGGTCAAATTCAGCAACCTAGATAATTTCCATTTTGAAGAGATCCGAAAGAGTGCTCGTGTCCCCGAAAAGGTAGACCTCTAGAAGCGAGAAATTTAACAATGGCAATGATTTTTTAAAACATCGCGCCAATACTGCACCCAAATTGGAATCGGTCGACCAATTTTAGCAAAACTCCTCAATATCATATTTCATCAAAATATGTGCAGCAGTTCCCGAGTTTGAACATGCGGACGGACGGAAACGACCTCCCCTATATTATGCGTTCACTTCGTGCAAAGAACGCATAAAAATAATCTGTGAATGGAGAAAACGAGGAAAAACTGATGGTGAAGGGAAAAGAAAAAGTCTTCGTAAGGTTGGTCCTAAATGTCCACAATTAGAGGAAATGATGAATAGTAGAACAGGAAGTTTGGTATTGCTGTATCGATCAGAATCGTTATGTACGATGCAAAAAGAGTTGCAGAAGGAAAAGGACCAGTTGAGCATACGTATAGTTATTACATGTGCATTTCATTTAATATCATCTTGAAGTTAAGTTTAAGTAAGTATTATCGGTAAAGGGCATCTATACGTGCTACATGTGCAGCACACTCCGACAGCATAATTAATAGAACTGTTGAGTTCACGCATGGCACATTTAGCTATACAAGCCTGGAAGCAGTTGTGTATGTTTTAGATCATCCCTATTTATTTTACGAATTAAGTTGGTCTGAAACGTTATATTTAACTGTTATAACGCCGTCATATTTTCTGTAAATGTTGCCGGATACGAACTTAATCACTGGTGGAAATGATACACTACGTGACCCTTCCTAAATGCCTTGGTGAACCAAAATACTTTTTTCCTGAAAATCTTCTAAAAACCGGGTAGCGTCTTATAGACCGATTTTTATCGATAAATCGGTACCAAACTTCCTTTGTTCTTCTATCCATCACTTTCTCCTCTAGTTGTAGCCATTTAAGGCCAACCTTACGAAGGCTATATTTCTCTTATCCCGGCATCTTCAGTCTTTTCTTAGAAAGTATAATAGTAAGTGCTTCATCTTGATTTTTTTCAGGCGTGAAACGATCTCGATAATTCCCTGTAGAACGGGCTCTTTATATTAAGGACACTTTCCTATATTCATCATTGTTCTTCCTCACGGTCGTAACTTGGGTAGCAGCTCTACACATTTGTGTCGACTTTTAAGGCTCCCATTCTTTCTCTACTTCCCATGTTAGGGATTATATTTCCAGATTTAACTGTGGGAAGGAGCCCGTGAAATGCTGCCAGTGTCACTATCCCTGCTTCAGGCCGTAACTTTTGAAGGGAATACGGTCAAAGAAGACCTTTCCTCCAAGAGGGTTAAACGAATACTACAGAGATATGAGACTGTGACGTCATACAACCGCGACCTTCCGATTCTTCCTATTCTCCACCGAACGCGAATAAAATTAACGAACCGCGCTGTATCAGATTCTCTCGACCTTCTCTCCGCCCAGTGAACCGTCGTCAGAGTCACGGATCGGTCACTTTTTATTTAGCGGCCTCTCTCTCTCCCTCGTCTAACACCTCTTGAGTTTAGCTTTTCGCCCGTCCTTGCTGACTTCGTAATATCCCAAAATTGCTGTATCGTGGATTTATAAAGCGCGGCCTTTCAAAGGCATTATTTATAGATCGTGTCCTTCGGAGAATCGCGAGGAGAGGAAGGGCGGCTTTTTAGAGTTCATTAACTTCGGGAGGAGGGAGGCCTTGCGTATATATTTTCCAAATTTTCTCGTCTTTGAGGGCGGCGCTATTATCTTCACTCTCGTTTCCTTCGCTCGGGAGGAAGGGGGTGGGGGGCAGAGCCGTTTCGCATCGCCACTCCGAGGGCTACATCCGACGGGGAATAGATCCTTTTTTCTCGAAATATTTCCTCGTCTGCCTCTGGTCTGATATCTCCTTCATCGACCGTAATCTAATCCTAATTGGTTCACTTTCTCTTCATTCCTCGTTCCACCCTTCGAGAAAGCCTCCTCCTTCACCTCCTTATATCTTCCCTCTCTCCCCTCACCCTTTCCTCCCCCCTTCGTCTTCTCTCCCCCTCCTTTCCCTCATCCTGAGAGGAGGGGGTCCTCTCCACTCACCCTTTCCTCCTTCCCCTCCATCTCCTTATAACTTTCCTCCTTCCCCTCTCCTCTACCCCTCCTCCCCCCTCCTCTCCCCCTCCCCTCTCCCCCTCCCCCTCTCCCCCTCCCCCTCTCCCCCTCCTCTCCCCCTTCCCCCCCCCCTCCTCTCCCCCCTCTCTCCCTCCTCTCCCCCTATTCCCACGTCCGCCCTCTCTGTCACGATCGCTCTTTTTAAAATTGCCGCTTTTAAGAGGAAGCAGAGAGAGAGAGAGAGAGAGAGCTGCGGCGGGTTTTTTATTATATTTTTTAAAGGTCATGTGGGATTGGCGCTGTGCTTGGACGCCGAGCAGTGCGTGAGATCACAATCTCATAGGTCCATATTGCGTTAGACACTTTTGACTTTTTTGGTGATTGTTGGAGGACAGAGCGAAATAGGAGGATGAAGGAAACCGACAAAAAGGATGTCAGAAAGGAGAAGAATCAGAATGAGAGATTTCTTTTCTCGGTATTCACGGTCTACGCACGTTCGATCCGGATGGAAGCGTATCGTAATAAATAACGTTGCAGGAATTTCCATTCACCTACTAGGAGAAGTTCTTTTCAAATATTAAGTGGGAAGTAAGATGGGGATTCTGGATGACAATTGTAGAATAAGTTTGAAAATAACTTTTTCATTGCACCAAGAGTCTTAAAGTTTCTTGTTTAATTACATTTTCAGCTGTGAAAATACGATCTTCTTATTCGAGCGTGCTATAGTGTCATTGAAGCTCCGGTAATTTGCATGTACTAAACTAGAGAGTAAACAAAAAATGACTCTTTTACTGATCTCGTTTGGCAGACGCACTTAGAAATATTCTTCAAAACAACAGAAATAATTCCACGTCGATGATTTAAATGGAACGATTTGCGGTAATACACCAAGTCTTCGGAAAACGCGGAGGCATTTCATTTTGACTTTGAATTTTGAAAGAAATGCTCGAAAAGGCTCGCCAGTTCTTTGCGAGCGCAGAGATTTTCAACATGGCCATCCTCGGGGTGAGGGGCTAAATTAAGTAACAGCTAACCTGAAATTTGATTTTGCGGATAATTATGTTTTCACTGTGTTGCTGCTAACATTTTTGGTAATTAACAAAACATTCTATTAGTTCTTAACATTCCGAAAAATTTTTATTTGCTAAAATTGTTCACCTCAAGAGTTCAGTTTTTCGAAAGTATGGCTTCAAATGTAGGTCGATAATTAGTCACTGGTGGATGTCAGACTTTGAAAAAAAAATGATCCGAACTCTCGTCCTTGTTTCGTTTCCTACCTTCTCCTTCCACAATTCATGTGCAGTAATCCCTCCACATTCGCGGGTTTCATATTCGCGGTTTCGCTTATTTGCGCAGGAATTATTGTGGCAAGTTTCGATATTCGCGGGAGGTAAACTTCACTTATTCGCGGTCACCTATCTTAAAACACCGTGCGATACGTCATTGTGCTTGCTCACAGTATTTTATATCACAGCTCCAAAACGCAAAGGAAGTGAAATGAGTGCCGATAAAAGAGTGAGATGAGCAAGAAATGTTATGTCATTAAGTGAAAAGGTTGAATTGCTAGAAAATCTGCCACAAGGCAAAAGTGTAGCGTCCATTGGTAGGGCATATAACGTCAACGAATCCACTGTGAGATAAAAAAGAGGCAAATATACTGACTAGTGTCAGTGGAAGTGCGCCTTAAAGTGCCAACGTGTCTTGCTATGCTGGTGATCTTCTCATCGAGAAGATGGAAAATACCCTAAATATTTGGTTCGAAGATCAAACGCGAAAAAAAGTTCCATTGAGTAGCCAGGTGATACGCGAAAATGCGCTTCGCTTATATGAGCTCTTAAGGGCAACATCGGCCACTGAAGGAAGCAGCACCAAATCGTTTACAGCAAGTAATGGATGATTGGAGAAATTTAAAAGAAGATATGCTTTACATAATGTTAAAATAAGTGGAGAATCGGCATCGGCAGATACTGTAGTAGCTGAAGCTTTTCAAGGTCATGTTAAAAAAAACTCATCAAAGAGAAGGGGTACGAACCCGAACAAGATTTTAATGCTGACCAATTGGGCTTGTTTTGGTAGAAGATGCCTTCGCGAACATTCATCTCCACAGAGGACGTTTGGCGCCTAAAGACAGGCCAACCCTCCTTCTCTGTGCCAATGTACACAGGGATCCTCTTGCGTCGAAAGAAAAAAATGAGCATAAACTACCTGTTTTCTGGAGTTCAAACAAGAAGGCCTGGGTCACCGATGTAATTTTTAAGGGTTGATTTCGTAATCGTTTTGTTCATGAAGTCGAAAAATATGGGTTTGAGGATTTGCAACCACAAGAGCTAGTAGAACTTTAGACTCGCACAGTGGAGAGTTAACTGAAGAGGACCTTGACGAACTTGTTCAGTTTAATGATGAAAATGATGATGTGGTGGAGGATGTGACGACAAAGTCTAAGTTGAATTTGAAAACATTGGCAGGGATAATGAAACAAGCGTCTGAACTTATGGATACAGTGTTTGATGTTGACCCAGTCATGGAACGAAGCAATAAATTTAAGAGAAGCATGAAAGATTTACTAAATACCTATAGAGAGGATTACAAAGACCTTCAAAAAAGTTGAAGTAGGTGCCAATCACAAGCTACTTTAAGAGAAGCTCAGATACTGTCTCCGAAAGTAGCGCTACCAACGCCTGAAGTTCTCCTCATTCATCTGTTGGATCGCCAATGGATGATCCACAGTAGGGAGCCTCGTCCAACTAACATTTCCAACGCCGCAATCATCATTATCATTAAAGGGAAATTGTCACCGTTATTTAAGGTACGAGTCATCGTTTATTTATTGTTTTTTATGAATGAATTAAATTGTAAATGAACCACAATATTTACTTGAATTATTCTCGCAATTTTTCCTTAAAATAGTGCGAATAAATATTTTTGGTGCGTTATTAAGACTACCGCGTATTTTTTCTTAATTCCACATCGAGAAGCAAAGATTCGAGAACTACAGGCTAAGCTTATTAATACCAACTATAGGTTTAAAAAAACAATAACATTATTACTATATAAACTGGGGGTAGTTGTTCCCCTAACCCCATTTGTCCCATAAGCCTTTAGTACCTATATTCGCGGCGTTTTTCAGAAACGTAACCCCCGCGAATATGGAGGGATTACTGTACTTGATATGGTCGTGATGAATAGAGGTGATTCTTTCTGAGCGACTTTAATGGAAAAATGCTATGTTAATGACGCATTAGTCGATTATTACCGGCATTACCAGTCCTTATCGCAGATTGGACAACTGCCAGAAATCCATCGGCAGTTTTGAGGGGAAAAGTAGCAAATGAAGGCTTTTGGCCAATAACTCATTTGAAGTTTATTCCCTTCTAAATATTTACATTGACAAAATGGAAGCGTCAAAAGATTCGAATGATATATTAACGAAATAAATTGAATTCTCTTGACTATTAAAATTGACATCGATACAAAATTACTCTTTCGACTCAATTGTCACATTGAAACACATCACTTCTCCGCGACAATATGCTTGCGAAGACGCAAAATATTGCTTGTAATTTTAAAACAAAACTTAATTAAAGCGTATAAATAAAGTCCTTGAATTCCGAAACTTTGAAAATAGCAAATTCCTTACTCGGATAATACTTATGTCAAAGGCAAACCTTTAAAATTTTAAAGTTATTTAATACGGTGGAATTTATAGACATTTAATTCAAGATTTGCCTGAACATAAAATAACTTCAATAAATCTAATATTTAAAACAATTAATTCATTGCTTTAACATGAAACATTAGTTTTACTGAAGTATTTGTAGTTTATTTATGCCGGTGAATTTCCATGTATCTTCCGATGAAATATATAATGGTAATTTTAAAGTAATAGTCCTCATTAAATTTATCATATTTTTAGGCCTTTTCATTAACATCCTATCTCTGCTTTAGGAAATAGGAAAATAAGTAATTTTTAATCGCGTAAGTCCAAGCGCAAATCCGTACAAAGTATTTTTTTGAGAGTGCTGTTGAATCTTAGGTAGGTGTATTCGAGTTCTTTTCAGTGCCAACCACTAGCGAATTACCAGCGACGATGGATGATTTGTAGGCGGAGATAAATATCTTATCAAACCGATTCGTAGCTATGGCGATTAGCTATATTATTAGCGGCCAACATTTTTAATTGGCCAACCTTTATAAGTGGCAGACCACATTCGCAATAACAGGCGCTTTGGCCAGCCGCATTAACTCGGGATTTGCTTTATAAATTTCGTGGTATTATGTAAGAATAAGCCAAATCTTGAAACTTTATAGCGTAAAAGTGTGCCAGATAATGATTAATGTCCTTAATTTGTTCTAGCAAATATGAAGTCGTATGAAATTTCACTGATCTCCTTTTCAATAGAACTTCGAGGGCCATATAAAATTGTCTTTTGGGCCACATTTTGCCCGTGGGTCGAAGCTCTCTCGTCTCACAATCAGATTTATTCTACTTCGATTGAGAATACTATCCTAGTCTTTGAGGCCCCCGCGAACTTTGGTACAACTTTATTTTGCTTAACTTATATTTTCTCTATCTATGGTGATTTTTATCTTATGCATGAATTATATGTCGATTTCTATTATAGTTACTGGTGTTACAATTGACACACAATATTTGGATTTGAAAAAAATAGTTAAAACATGAATTAGCAATAGTCCTTTTAAAATATAAATCAAATTAGCAGCTGATTTTGTTAAATCCGATTGAAAAAACAAAAAAAAAATCGGTTCTCGGTTTTTATGAAATTATTGTATCTTGTATCCTAAAATACGAAAAAGTTCTGTTAACTTTCATTTTTCACAGTGATGTGATTATACTATAGAGACTAAAAGGTTGATGCAAAAACAGCAGCAGCAATCAAGAAGGATATGATGCAGTAAAACGCATCTGTTCCGCTCAACTTTGTTTAGCCTTAGAGAGATGATTAAATATTTACAGAATTTCAATGTCGCTGATATAAACGCAAAAATTTATAACATTGCAAAAATTTAAATTTAGGTAGAGAATTTGTTGAAAAAGTTTCCAATTAGCTTATTTTTAAATATAAGAAACCGCGATCTAAGTAAGTTTCAGTCCGCAACTAGATTAAAAACTAAGTAAGAAAATAAAAAAACTGATGCTGGAGATGGCTCCACATGCCTTATAAAATCTTCAGAGAGTATAAAACGCTGCCGATTAACATTTTTCGCCCAGAAAATCATATGATTGTCTTCGAACATTCCTCTAACCCAGGGGTCGGCAACCTTTCTCGCAAGAAGAGCCACTTTTTCAAATTATGCGCAACGCGCGCCACAAGAAAAACCGCAGTCATTGGTGGATCAATTGGGAATAGTGGGGGCGTTATCCTGGCCGTTAAAAAAAATAGCGATTACCTCCGTAAAACAAACTTTTCTTATAAAAATACATCCATACTTTATATTTTGCTGCAATTTCTATTAAAATAATTTACGAAGCCAATTTCGTCCTGGGAAGTTTTAGGTATTTAATCAGGGAGAGTTGCTGTCGGGTTGCCGATCCCTGCTCTAGCCGAAGTTCTCCCTTTCCGTCGGCTCTTCATCCCCTTCCTTTCCACTTCCTCCACCTCACTCCGCGCGAACCCTCTTTCGAACGCGGCTCGAGGCGCTTCGGACGCGCACGTGCGGAATCCCTCTTAGGACAAGATCCGAGGAGAAAACCCGTTCCTCGAGGGTTGATCCTCCGATTCGAACGATGCCGCGCTCGTTCTTTTTTATTCTATGGTGGCATCGGTCCAAAATCCTCATGCCCGACTCTGAAAGACACCGACGGCATTTCACGTGCTAAGTCGGAGGCGTAGACATGGCGGCCGTTCCCTTTCATATACATACAAAGGTCCCAGCGCAAATGTGGCATTGAAGAAAGAAAAAGAGGGAGAAAGTAAGATTTTAGGGCGTATCCTTTCTGCCGATTCCTATCTTAAGGAAAAGTTTGTTTTTTTCCTCCGCTCGGAGACTGTGTACGTCGAACGATGAACCAACGGAGTTTGGAGCGATGAGGATTAAGCTTGGATTAGAATTTTTTTATTTTTACGTGGGAAACTTTTCGCTATTTCCAGCAAAAGAATATATTTTTAGTGATTTTCTGTGAATTTTTAATTAGCTTTGCAATGCTAAATAACCTATTTTAAAGGTTGCACGCACTTACAGGCACACGCAGGCACATCAAAACGCCTGTTGTTCATTTATTCCCAAGGTTATATAACCACAGAAGCATAATGAAGAAGTAATGATATGCATCAATAATCAGTTCAAAAAATAATTATTGAACCCACCTTATGACTGAAATCCAATTTCTTATGTTAGGAAGCTACTTTGACGGCCTCTTTTTAGCAGAAAAGTGCATCTTGGTTTCAGTTTTTTTGCCTTTTGGAGTCATCTGATTTACCAATCAATAGTTAATTCGAAGGTGAATTCTGTTTAATACTTGGGATATTGGCAGAAATCTTCAACTACGTGTGTTACTTGGCTGCGATCCTTAAAAATATTCCATTTTCTAAATTTATCTGAAGAGCTTTTTATATTTTGACACACCCATAAAGGAAAGTTAATTTTTTGGTCGTTTCGTTTTCCGAGAGCAGTTGAAACACTTTGTAACGGCATTCGCTCTTACTTTTATGTCTTTTATCTTAATGAAATACATATTTGGGATTATATAGCTTTCCATTTATTTAATAGAACTCGATTAACCTATTAGACAACACTTCGGAGGGTTTTTTTTCTTTGACCCATCTAAAGATGTAGCTGTAAGATTCAACAGGTTGAATTTTTCCCATTTAAATTACACGAGAATGAACGTATTGTTGGATTACCAATCTACATGGCAACCGTTATAAAAATACCTAATAACTGAAGGAAATAATATATACCTAATATAAACTAAAGTAGGGAAAAAAGAAACACTAAGGTTATTCAAAGAAGGACAATCACCAAAAAACTATAAATCTGGCTAATTATTTCAAAAGGCACGTGGAAGACAGTTTTAATATGCAATTATAAGTGTTTTCGTTCTCTAAAACCTTCTTATTTATTCTGCATTTTCTCTATACTTAATAGGCAGCGAAATTTGTTTTTCATTAACATTGAAAATGGGTAGAGTGAAAGATATCTCAGAAGGTACAATAAGAAAACTTCTATAACAATTCTTTAATTTAGACCAACATTTATAATCGTTAACTCTTCCTCCCTTGAACATCTATGTGTACATTTTGCTTTCCATTCAACTGAACATTTGTATGGATCAATTTAGCCAATTGAACTTATTACATTAAAACAACACTTTCAATGTCGTACTAACATACTTTTTATCGCCTAAATGCATTTCAAAGTCCGGGAATTCATTTTGTTTCCTAGGATTGACTTTAAAATATTCACGTGACAAATTAGACCCACAAAATCAGCCTTTGCATGGGATAATGCACGGTTAAGCTAAATTTGAATATATCTTCAAACGTGTTTCCACCGGTTGCATCCCTGGAGCTTGCAATACCTGCCCAAGGTTTTAATGTTTTTCATTCATGACCTCATAATATGATGCAGTTTCTTTCCCTGGAAATCAATTTGAGTGAAATAACTATATTTTATTGTTTATTAAGATTATTTGATTTGAAAAACAGTCGCCAAATTTGTCGATAGAGGATGCTGAAAATTTTTATTTATTTTTGCAAAAGATGGGAAGACAAGATATATTACATACCATTAAGTACTACAATAAAAATTAACCTAGTTTCATTACTTGGTTTTACTCTCAAATCTTACTCATTATTTTTTGTCTTGACTTAATAATCCGAGCAATGCCGGGCAATTTCAGCTAGTAGATATATATACCTATAGAATTCAGTGCAGTGTCATTTTAGCAAAATTTACGATTATAATGTTAAGAGTTATGTTTATAAAGGGATAATTTTCGAAGATAGGAAAATAAAAGGAGAGTTGGTTTATTTAGGCACTGCGGAACTGCAGCACCCCCTATTTCCACTTGACATTATCGATAACATTTAATATAATGAGTCCTTTTTTCTTTAATTCTTTCTTTATTTTTGTAGCACAATATATATTCCTTAAGCTTAATGTCAGTACTTCAGTAGCCATCCCCCAGTTTATGAAAAAGATACAAAAATCTTTGTATGGAACTGTGCGCTTCACAGTGCCAGCGACGTGGTGTTTGACTGTTGTACGCATGCACACATAGGAGGGGGGTGGGGAGGAAGGTGGGACTGCCAGGTACTGTTGCTCTCGCAGTGCCGGCTCTGGCGTAATGGTGGAAGGAAGTTTTTTTTTTACTCAGCGTGTGTTGTGCTTAAAAACCGTGTACCATATTCTTGAATGTGATAAAGTGTAGAATTAGATTATTATTCTGCTTCCAGCTATTCTATTTGATTCATTTTTTTCGGTTCTTTTATTTAACAGAAAACTTTAACCATGGCCTTGCATCCCCAAGAAATAAGTTCTGTGACTGTAAGTGAACTTCAACAGCTTAAGTTTTCACAGCTATCTCTCCATGAGAAAGTTACAGTTAAGAAAAGAGGTCGTTCAACACCTGATATTCTAATATCTCAGCCAGGTAAAAGCAGCAACAAGAAATATATTCGTAGCTTTAATTCTGAATGGTACCAACGGAAAAGTTGGCTTTGCGACTGTGAAGTAAAAAATGCACTGTTTTGCTTCCCGTGTTTGCTGTTTGGAGGTGATGTACCATGGACAAAAGATGGTTTTAGAAATATAAACAAAATGAAAGAAAAAACTGAAAAGCATGAGAAGTCAAAGAAGCACGTTGATGTTTCGGAACACACTCAAATGGTCCTTGTTCTACGGTACATATTGAATGAAGAAATATTTGAGCGTTTTTGGGGATTCTTTATTCCAGAAAATCAAACTGCAGATGGCATATCAAAACGTATTTTAGAATAATTGGACATAATCCTTCAAGGAAATGGACAAAAACTGATAGCTCAGACATTTGATGGTGCAAATGTCATGAAAGGCAAAAAAGCAGGAGTTCAAGCAAAAATAAAAGCAGTTTATAGTAATGCACATTTCATTCACTGTTATGCTCATCAACTTAATTTAATAATGAGAAATGCAGCAAGTATTACACGAAACGCAAGAATATTTTTCTCTAACATTCTGGCTATTCCAACATTCTTCTCAAGATCACCACAATGTGTGTCCATTCTCAAGAAACATATGGACGTCAGCATTCCACGTCCACCCTGTACAAGGTGGAATTTCAACATACGGACCATAAACAGAGTTCATGAAAATTTGCAACCTTTAAAAAACTGCCTTACTGAAATTCAGTCAACATCAAATGCAGATCAAACCATTGCAGAAGCAACAGGAATTTTAAAATAACTGAATGGTGATAATTTCAAGTTTTGGTTAGAGCTTTTTCATCAGATTATGCCTCATGTTGAAATAATTTACAACCAAATGTAATCTCGAGAAATTAGTGTGTTTAAAGTTAATGAATATATAACAAATTTCAAAACTGCTATTTTAGAATTGAGAAACTCAAAGTACTGTGAGAATCCTTCAAAGACACTCATGGCAGAAGCTAAGGAAGTGTGTGACTATATATGTGTTGATATAATGGACAGATATTCTTCCACTAAACACTTAGTAGCTGCTAAATTGTTCAACAAGAAATGCTTCACTAGATTTAAGAATGAACATCCCACAAAAGAGATAGTACTGACCACTGAAGCTTATCCCATGATTGACAAAGAAAAGCTTGAAACTGAACTAAAAGTATTCTATTGTAGGACTGATATTCATGAATATTGCAAATTAATTGAGCTGCTGAAATTTATCTTGGAAAATAATCTAGATGTTGTTTTTAGTGAAATTATGAAACTGATAAAAATCCTCTTGACAATTCCCATGACTACATCAGAGGCAGAGCGCTGCTTTTCAACATTGAAAAGAATAAAAACCTTTTTAAGAAGCACTATGAATTCGGAAAGACTAAATGCGCTTGCAGTACTTTCAATGGAGAAAAATTTCCTCAATTGTCATCCAGAGATCAAGGAGAAAATTATCGAACTTTTTGCGCAAATTAAAACAAGAAGAATGGATTTCATTTTTAAATGAATAGATCAAGCTTGAACTGTAACAATTTAAGTTCAAGTAAGTAAAAAATGTTTGGTTGTTTTGTTAAGATTTTATCAAGTTCCTGAATAAATTTTCTTTTTATACATGTTTTTTTCCTTTTACACAGTTTTAAAACAAAGGCTAAAAATTTTCTGGAGCAGCACCCCCACTAATTTTAGCTACGAGCCGCCACTGGTCTTGGAGATGCCTAAGGGACACGCATTATATCTGAATCGCTTCGGATACAGGTTATGTTTTACAATTCATAAATTCATGAGCACAGAATGTGTCATGCGGCTCTTCAACTGCTGAAGATGATCGTATGCGGCTACGAGGTAGGTAAGTTTGACCACCCCGTGATAGATCGTCAAGCATATAGTGTCTAAGATAAAAAAGTAGTTGACTTCATTTAGTGCATTTGTTTGAAGCGATTAAGTAAAAAATTACTTTACGGCTGTGGACGAAAGACGAGGAGGAAAAACGACGTTAAAAGAAGAAGCTGCTGGCCTCGGAGAATTGAAAAACTGCTCAAAGTTGGAAAATATATTTAAAGTTACACTTACGAAATTGGAACAGCTGGATTGAGGGAACAACAGAGGAGGCGGAATGTCAAGGCTCGCTTACTCTTCCCCACAAATAACCTAATTGGATAAACGAATTTTGGCACCATGATGCCAGCAGGCCTTCGGAAAATTCTGTATTTAGTGAAATATGGCAGTAATAGCTATCTCAAAAGTTAGCACCCCTCGGGGTACGAACTCAATTCTATTGGCGTGACTGTTCTTATTGAAATATCGAAAAAACAAGGCACGTTTCAAAAAAGCTGAACATGAAACTCAAGTCCGAGTTTCCGCTTAATTACCTGCTTATAAAACAATTACAAACAGAAAATTTCAGTTTGACTGTTATGCAAATGTCAGATTTTGTAGTCTATAGGGAAAACAAGCAAAATACTTCTAATTATTTTACTTAGAACAGATTATAAAATAAAATGGAAACTTATTATAGTTGTAATTGCCAACATAAATTTAACTATTGGTGAAGACAGAAATTTATTGTCGACTATAAAACGAGCTCCGCTGTCTCTGACAACTAGAGAGTTAAAGTTAGAAAGACATTACTGTTCTGTAAAATATATTTTGTATCTACAAACGGTGAATGATTACGGCTGCTTCGTAGCAGAAATTCGCATCTATTCTTCCCAACCTTTTATGACTGTTGATTGAAGGGAAACATGTCTCTTACAACTAAGGCAAAGTATTACTTAAAACGAAAGTTATCACAAGATTTTACATTAATCATCCACATGTAAAAAGAAAGTTTAAAACAATACGGCATGTATCTATTAGTCAACGAATCGATTTGGGGAAAATTAGCGAAATTAAAAATAATAATTTATTTTACCGACTACTAAAATTAAAGTCGGTTTTCAATAATAAAAGATAGAACTTAACGCTTAAAAATTTGACGAATCTTAGAAAATGTTGAGAATATTATAAAACCTTTGGTTATGTTTGCTAATAAAATTATGGAGGTATCTTAATTTAATAAATACACTTCCTGAAGAATTAAATGGATTATTTGCAAGGGCGTTAATTTTGCCATGATGACTTGGGCAAGCCCTGCTTATGTTCATGCGTTCGGGGAGTTGCTATAAATGTCGTTAAAATTGTGCGGTCGCATTAAAATTTCTTTCTTACAGGATGATAGCCAAAAATTGAAGTTTTTTATTTTTTGCACATAACTGCGTGGACCCAGATCTGCTTTGATAAAACGAAAAGCTTACAAACACACCCAAGGAGAAGGTATAAGATTAGAGGTTGCACGTGTCGCAAAGTGGTTCTGCGGGTTGAGAGAAGGAGAGGGAGGTTGGAATGGAGAGAGAGAGGGAAGAGAGCGAGACCAAACCGCCTTTAACCCACAATATTCGCCATATTTTGTTGATACCCGTTTTTCATGGCGGTGTCCCAAGGCTGAAATGGATCCATGCGCGTATTGTCGCACCCGCGCCCTCATGGTGGCTCCCCGTCACACCAGTATCGGGCGAGGAACAAGACGACCTCGCCATTTGGGCGAAGCATTTTCCGCGTCATCCTCTCCCCCGCAAGTCCCCCACTGGCTCTTCTCCGTAAGCCTCCTCCTCCTCGTTCACTCCTTCCCACTCTTCCTCTAATGGACCCCGACACTTAATCCCTCCCTTAACCCCTCAACTGGTGGGTCTGCCTATAACACCTGGACCACATGCTGCAAATCTCCAGATAACGACGACACATCCTCGAAAACACCCATCCTCCTCCTCTATCTTTTATTTCTCCTTTCCGTACATTTTTAAAGCATTTTTTTTCCTCTCTCTCACTCCACTCCTCCGTACTTTCCCCATTTCTCCCCTCCTCCTCTCTCTCCTTTCACTTTTGACCATCTACTCCTACTACTACTACTATCTACTACTCCTCCGATATTTCATTCGCTTTTTTTTCGCTTTAAATATCCTCCTTCGTACACTTCCACCCAATCTCTTCTTCGTTTTTTTACTGTACTCACCGGCGTTTTGTATTCTTGTCGTATTTATGATTCAAATTCCAAACTGTGCATGCGCAGTTACAGGTATGCCTCATCTGGGAGTTGTTCGTTTCCCCGAAATACAATAAATACGATAAAAGTACCCGTTGCTATTAATAACAATAAGTGGCGTAACCAAGGGGGGCGTTTACGTGTTTGGACTCCCTCCTTGAGGCATGAACATTAAACTATTTCAATTTTGCTTGTAAATTACAAATGTAGGAAAGAAATACTCCTTCAATTGAGGCCGTGCTGTTATAACAGACGATGATTAACATAAACCGTACAATGAGATACGCTTAAAGATTGGTTTAAATTGGAATAGCAGTTTTCATTTATTCGTGCTCTCCACCATCTAGCATCCCTCACTGTCGGCCATCGTTGCTCCAGGCAAGAGGGAATGTGCCCCGGGAACTTTTTTCCCATCCTTCTTGCCCCTTAACCACATCTCTCCCCTCGCGTGCGCCGAAAAATGAGCCGGACAAAGCAAACTTTCTTGGGATCACTCCGCAGAGTATTTCTCCCCGATCCCGCTGGGAGAATGTCATCCTTTAACAGGGAACGAGGTCGTAATTCATTTTAAAGATTATTTAGTTCCTTCGGTAATTTACTGAGTTTTTATGTTTTTGTTGTGCTTAACCTTTTCAAGTTAGTGTCTCCTCTTTTATTTCTCTCGCCTCCGAAAAGTTACGTGTTTACGCGGTAAATTTCGTTCGTTAAATATTAGTTGCCTCTTAAAAACGTATTTATAATAGTGGCAGCGGGCATTAGTAGTCAAAGAGATAGAGGATTATTTTCCAGAAATTTTCCAAATTCAACTAATATTACCAGCTGCCGCAATTCCTCATCAGAAATTCTCATAAGGTGAAAATATTTAGTGATTGAATTTATGAAAAATCTGTCGTAAATGATCTATTTATTCGATCCGTATGTGTTAGTTTGTGCCTGATTAAAAGAAGGATCAACCAAAATTCAACAAATAACCAAAGGACGTCCAACCTCATGGCATCTGCGCTCTTCGTAAAGACAATTAGAGAAGAAGACAGGCATAGCGGCTTGCATCCCAATTACATTAGTATTAGAGTGGAATTAGGCTGGCCATTCGCCTTTGTTTATCAGGGTTGTGTATTGCGGAAGGATTTCGCTGCAACAAATTAATAGGCAGCGAGCGATTTGTTGCTGCCCCGAATTTTATTTGTGGACGTGGTACTCAACAACACCTGGCGTGCATCGACATCATGCCCTCAAAGTCATGTGGCAGGTGATAAGGATCAATTGGCTGCCAATCATTATATTGCTTTCGTATGTCCTGTCTTCGAAAAAGCTAGATGTCACCTGTCCAAACATAATAGGCTGTTACCCCACGTTCATAAAATGATTAACCTTTATATCGTGTCATGAACTTGTTAAGAATAAAATGTTAAAAATTAAAGAAACGGTTGTCAGGATATTAAAAATATATCACCTCAGCTAAACGAAAGCATTAATTTATCTACTGCTAAAAGAAATAAATATTATATAAAACACGCAAAAATCATTTACATATACTTCTCCGTACCATAACTAAAGTCGTTCGAATAGAAAATTTTAAAGTCAACCCTTGAATGTTTCTGAATTCCGTAACTCTTCGTGTTTCATTAACGGTACGATCTCTGATGTCCAACTTCTGCATCTAATTTGTGACAGTTGGTTAGATCCAGGGCCGGCATGAGGTACGAGCGAGCGGGGCGACTGCCCGGGGCGCCAAACTATTGGGAGCGCTAACTAGTGATTGTGCTCGAGAATTCTCGTCTCGAGAATTCTTTCAAATACTCATTTTTCGAGAAATTTTTTCTCTCCAAAATTCGAGAATCTCGAGTCTCGAAAAAATTTTCTCGAGATTCTCGAGAAATTTGTTCATTTTAAAACATGAAGCATTTTACATTTTCAGCCCATTTTCCATAGGATGTCTGTTTGTGTGATCTCATTTGTGATAAGTTTATAATGACGTAGCAGTACAATCTCTAGCAGTTTATATATTTTCACAGTCTCACGGCTTCGTTTGTTTTGCGGTCTGATTCTTCACTTATCTGGCGCCATTCTCGGCGTTGTTATTACGTTGTTTATACACATTAATTCTTTGTGTGTGTTGTGAACAGAATACAGTCCACCATTTGGTGCCAAACGTTCCCACAAAAATGCCAAAAGTTTATTATCCATAAATAAATATTAATTTAATACTCAAATATTTAAGTTATTGTTAATGAAAACGCTAATATTCTTTATGGAAATGTAGCAAAAATCATATTCTACGTAAACAAGGCGTTTTCTTAAAATTTTGCCATAGGCATCATATCTTCCTGTTACGCCTCTGCTTGCAAGTAAATAAATATTGGATACAAATTTATATCGCTGAACAGGCGGAAATCGGGATGAAATCCCTTTTACTTTCCACCATCAATTATTTTACGGAGCAATTAATAAATTAAAACTTCTATTAAGAATATCTCAACAAAACTTTACGGAATTTACTGAACAATTTCTCGCCCGGGTGCCAAAACACTTCGGGCCGCCTCTGCTTAGGTCCTTCTATGACGTAGTTGGCGACATTGCGAATCTCACAGCTCTGAGCGATATTTCTTTCTCCGTATCTCTCTCTCTCTCTCTCCCTCACCAGAAATCTGACAAAGCTCGAAAAAATAAAGGATAGCATCTCATAATGTTTACAATGACGTTTATGAAATGTCGTTGCGTAATTATTATGTGTTCAATTATTCTCATCGGTTTAAAAAAAAATAGAACTACTGACTGTTGTTAAATATCAGTATAATATGTTCAAAGCTATTTTAAAGCCTAGAATGGAACTTGGAGGTGATAAGGTGCATCTTGAAGAAAATCACTAATGCCCTCTATGTCCTAATCTCCAAATCAAGCTGTTATCTTGTTTTATTCTCGCGATATGGCTGAAATTTATTTTTGTCTCTTGTCGTCGTATGTCCGTCGAGAGTGAATTTCAGAGATTGACATCCTTCGAGATACGCTTTTTCGCTAATGCCTCATAACATAATTACAGACAATAATACGAGATACGGGGGTCTTCCTTGCTAATGCGACGACTTAACAGTTGGGCCAAAAACTAAACAAAATGTGTTCAGGATACGCCAAACACGTGCACAGTATTCGAGAAAAGCGTGAACGCTCGCGGTTCTTTATTCAGCAAAGTTTTTTCGATAGCAAGATATAAATAACTGTAATAACAGTAATCCGAGATACGCGGGTTTCCCTCGCTAATGCGATGGATTAACGGTTGGACCAAAATATAAACAAAATATGTTCAGGATACTCCAATCACGTGCAGTGCATTCGAGAAGAGCGTGAAGACTCGTGATTCTTTATTTAGCAAAATTTTACCCATAGTATAACGATGATTCTAATCACCAATAATGTATGAGTTTAGGTGGCTGTTTCCTATTTTTCTTCCATGAAGATGCTTCGGTTTTTTAAAAAACAGTTCCGAGCTCTATTTATCACAAATAGGTCTTCCATGAACCCACGAAAATCCGAACTCTAGGCACTGATTGTAATTAGTTTGAAATTGTATATTGTTAAATATTTTTAAATATATTTTAATATTTCTAATATAATTTATGAGGACTTTATTTGTAAAATTGGAATTTTAGAATTATATACTATGTTTTCCTTGCCACCTGGCCGGCTGGCCAAATTGCAATGTTTTTTAAATAAATAAATTTAAAAAAACGTTTTATTAACCAGCGAGATTATCCTCAGTAAATAAAAACATGTTGTTTTATACGCCAACGCAGTGGCGTACTCGTTTCATTCCCAAAGCTATATATTGCACCCCTTCCCATCCTGACGCGCCCTTTGCTCCGTCATTTTTAATGTGACGTTTTCATTTTATACATGCTTTGGTATTTTGCTTGGTCTTAAAATTTATCATTTGTAGTTAAACTAAAAGTTTATATAACTAATACGTTGACATTTTCGTTGTTGACGTATATATACGGCATACCCAGATGAGTGGTTAAGCAGTTGGCCTCGTTGGTACTTGTCATAAGAATAGGCTAATGCCAGCACTGGGTTTCCCTCCTCCTCATTATTAGGTCCCATTAACTGTAACAGTATTATTTGAAAAAAACGTTTTTCAATGCAAGCTTTTTTGAGATGCAGCAATCTCCATATTTTTGCCTCCCCAAATTCTATTTACAATCTTAAAACTCCATCTTACAAACATTAGCCGAAGTTCCGCAAATTTTAAATCTTTTGTCGTTAAAAATTTATAATTTTGTTGCCGTCCCCTTTGTTGTGCGTCCTTATGACCGACAATTTGTTTTCGGGCACGCATCCCGTCATTATATATAAATGGATATAAGAACTGTTTTTAAGGAAAGCATATTGTTCGTTACCAGGGAGATTTCTGTACACTCAATTTTGTAAGAACGCATCATCGATGTATTTCGAAGAAAACAAGCATAGCATCCATTTTTTCGTTTGGTTACGTTTTATTCGGCAAGGATAACGTTAAATAATCTTCGATAGGTAAGAGTATTTAACTATAGAATGTTGCCAAATGAAGCCTATTCTTTTACCTGATACAGTAAATGATATTTCTCTCCCTGTCTCTTATGGGATTCGTTACATCATATTTTATCTTAATTTCCGCAAAATATTCGAAACGTAACATGGCATTTGCACGGAAATAAAAAGTTAACCTATTTAGGATTTATTTATCCCTCCTGTTTCTTTCAAAAATCCTAACGATAAATAACGACTAATTTTAGATTTTAGTTTGCCATTTACGTAGAAGTTTCTTTTGGAACGAAGGAAATGGGTCTCCTATGCGGTTCACTTAATTCAGAACCTTTCGATACTCGAACCTTTATCGACCAGGTGAGAGATTGACCGCTTGCTGTAACACGCCCACCCGCTCGAGGCACGCATCGGTGGTTGCCATGGCAATCGCGGGAGAGAGAAGTTCGAAGAGTGCATTTTTTCGAATTACATGCCATTAAGTGTCGATGGCCGGTGAGCAAATGCGTCTTGATGGTGTACCTTGTAGTTAAATTGCCATAACGGAGTTATTGCCGAAGCACTTTGTTCGGACCCTCGAAAAATTAGAAGAACCCTCCTCTTCGGGTTATTATTACCAAATTAAAATGCTCATTGATGCGAATTAAGCTAAAAAGAAACGATGGGAAAAACGATGAATTTGTTCTTTCCTCTCTCGACCCTTAAACCGAAAGAATCAAAAGAGAGGAACATGCCTCAGTAGAATTTTAAAGCGTCATCCCATGTCACGGTAAATAACCGACTATTGTCATTTATAAAATTTATTCTCAGAATAATTAAATACGTTTTACAATGCATTAATTTTGAAATAATAGCAAAAATGTTTGTGTAATCGATTTAGACCTGTTCAAATAAGAATGTTAAAAGCTATGAGGATTTTATACAATTAATACAACTATCTCATTACATTTTTATTTTAATGTAACTTGAAAGCGCAAGCTATTTTTTATTCGAGCTTCTGTTTATGGAGAGTCATAAGGTTCGCGATAAGCGACGATTACGACCATAACACGAAAATTGGAGATAAGATGTGGATGCTTTGATTTCATAAGTTTCTTTTCTTGATAAAGAGCTATCTAGACTACGCCACCAGCTGAGTCACACTTTTACAACAACTTTGTTTCAAATTTTGGAGGAACTTGCACGCCTCAGCCGCTTCAAAGATTATTACTCCGGCGTCACGATTCAAGCACGCGCTCTCAACTTCGTCCCTCTCTATTTCTTTCGAAAGATGCACTATAGTTGGCTCGAGGTCTGTTCCCTCTGCCACCTGCTGGCCGACTCCGGAATCATTCATCCCTCCTCGTGAGCGCCGCCCCCTTGACCTTTACTCCCTACTCCTTTTCCACATACATACTTAGATATGTACTTGCCTCGCGGTTCTTCCGAGTGCGCCCCGCCGGCCTCGTGCAACGCGGTGAATTTGACTGTTTTGGACACAGTTTTCCTTCTCGCCGTCTTTATCTTGGCAGCCAGACAGAGAGAGGTGGAGAGGGCGATAGCCTTCCCTTTGGTATCTAAGAGAACGCATCTAATTGCGAAGGGCAGAGGCGCATTTCCGCAGCTGGATCCCGAGCGTGGTTACGAAAGTTTTGCAAACGGTCCGAAGGGAGCAGTGCTTTTCGTCGCACTTCCATTTTCCCTATCGGACGTTGAAGTTCCTGCTGAATGCAGGCGGTTTTCATTTCTCAGCCCAGAGATATAACAATTCGATTCACTCTTCACGTCTTCGTGAAATTTCATAGTGAATAGAAACGAATTTTAAAAATAATTTCGTGTGAAATTGCGCTGCTCACATTTTCCGGGATTGCCGTGGTCTCGAAAATTTTTACGAAGTTAATAAACTTTCGTTGAGTGACATAAAATGGGCGTAACAGTTTCTTACTTAGAGAAAAGGAGCATTTATATGCGTAGGTCGCGGAGATTTATGGCAGCTTTCCTATTGTATTAAAGGACTGCTATGTAAATCGTGCCAAAGGGAATGCGCCGCTTGTTAAAGTGTATGCAAATTCTAAACTAATTGAAAATGAGATGCACTCGCAATGCATATACTAGATTATACGCAACAAGATGAAAGTTGAGGTTTCGCGTGAGGATATTTCATCTTCGAACGAGCGCGCCCATTATGGAAATGTTTGCGCGGTGTCTTTGAGGCGCTCCCTCGCTCGCTAATTACGGTTTCACATTTTTCCCCAATGAGCGGCGGAAATTTTAGTTACAAAAGTGAGACACATGGAGAAAGGAAAATTCTAATTATATAATCTAAAATAATTATTCTTCACTGACAAAATAATTGGGATGCATGCAATATAAAAATACAATTCTTAATGAAATTAGGTAGTTTAACGGAAGAAACCAATTTTTAGCAAACAAAATATTGAAAAGTTAACTGAAATTTTTTAATTTTTTAATTAATATGCTATGTATGCAACCTTCGCTGAACAGATAACATTAAAAAACCTTCTCGAACCTTTTACATATAATATATAGATGACAGTTTGAGTGATAGCGTTTTCCTTGCTTTCTCCTTTAGCAATGGAGTTTCCAATTATTTATCTAATTATACCCCACCGCTTTCCGGAAAATCCAAAACTATAAATAATACAATCACTCATCACTTGGAAATATAGTCTTCTTTTGTATCCTTATTATTTCATCTCCCTTTCGAACATCCGTCTCACTTTCATCACTCAACATGGACTCTTAAGAATGCTGCATATAATTAAGAAGAGATTGTTGAGTTTTCCTCTCACAGCATATAAAGAAAATTTTCCTCTCCTTATGTTAAAATGCATACAATCATATGTTTATCCCAAGAAAAGAAAACATTAAATTGCTCTCAAAATTGAAACGAGTAAATCAACATTTCGAGAAATTACCTAAAAATTGAGAAATTTATTACCAAAATTATCGCCTGGTGTACTTTAAAACAAAATAGTCTCGGTATCTTATGATCATTTAGAAGTGCAGGAAATATCGTTTAACTAGCTAAAACTCAGGAAGAAGGAATGGGGAGGAATTTAGACCTGCCTCGAGGTTAAAAAGGCGAAAGAATACGAGAGGGAGTGAGCGTGGAATGCGTCCACCGAACTCGTCGCGACGAAACGAGGATCGAAAGTGTCCAAACCCCGTTTCGCATATCCATCCATCCATCCATACCGGTGACAGGTCAGCTGATTGACCTATAACCTCTTAATCCCTTCTCACCTCTTGAAGTGAAGCGTTTTTTCGCCATTGAGGTCGCCTTTGGAGTGTGTGCCGACTGACGAGAGCCGAGAGTCAGTGGAATAGTTGAGTCTGTCGTCAGTGTATCATCCTCGATTTCATTCGTTATTTCCATTGTTGCGAATGGAAATTTTCGCACATTTTTATTCGTGTTGTTTTGTTATTGTTTTCTTTCTGGTTGGCCATGCAAGTCGCTGTTTTACTTAGCTGAGAGCTTGTTTTGCCTCGGACAGTGTCTTTTGCCGATTTTAAAAATTTTTTTATGGTCTCTTCTTTTGTAGAAGGAGATTCCGCTCATTGTGGGTTGCTACCAGGGATGCCAACCAGTGAAAATGATTTTTAAGGGCAATATGGGAAAAAAATTACGGACAACCCAACTTTTTTACGGATATTTTTTGCGTAATATTAAGATGCCTCAAAAAGACATAAGTGAACAATATTCAATGTCGTCATTCATACATCGCAACAGAAATGTTATTTACGTTAGTTTAGAACACTTATTTGGGGAAACAGGAAATTCGAATGTGTTCGGTGAAAATTTTTTTCCATATTTTTAATTTGTCCCCATTGAAAAAGAAAGGTTGTTTTACTTTTAAAAATATAACCGAAATGAGAATATATAGGATAAACATATTTTTAGGCGCGTTTCGCTTCCAGCATATGCGCCTATTAGCGCCGGTTTGTTCGTCCGTCCGTCCGCATTTTCGTTCTCGGCTTCTACAAAACGGATTTCTATGAAATTTGATATTAAGGACTTACAATCAAAAATAATAAGAACATCACAAAAATAAATCACGTAAGCCAATCAGGGGTACCACTTAACTGGTGACAAAAATGAACTTTTCGTTATATCTCGTAAATGTTTGGTCACAATAGTTTTCAAATTAACTTGTAGAACTAGTAAGCAGAGTATATCTTTTCATATACATTTTTATCGTAGGAGTAGCCGTTATCAATACAATTGAACAAGAAAGTCGTAATTCGCTTTGAACTTAGAAAAATTCATACATAGCTACCTAAATGTTGTTAACGTAAATAATCTCATTGGTTACTGAAGTAAATAAGATGATAAGATCTACTATAATTACAAAATACATTTAATTCCTTAGGCGTGCATGATAGATTTTGTAAACGGAAGGAAATGTATTCTCTACGGCGAAGAAAAGATCATAAACGTAAATATTACTACTATTTAACTCAAATGAGGTAAGTTTTAAGTAATTTTCGATAGTTCGGTTGATTAAAATTGATTAGAAAATAAATCACTAAATATAAATTGAATATTTCCCTGGAATCATTTCTGACATATCGTTTTGCAGTATTTAGTCATTAAAATTACGTAATATGTTTATTGATGCACCAACTAAGGGGGGAGAATAAATTTTTATTAGACAAAGATACTATCGGGACGTGGTGTTTTGCTGTTTTATGGTGTGTGTACGGTCAAATTATATCGTATAGTTTCAAATACTCCATCGCACGAAACGCGCCTATTTGTGATACACCGTACACTTTCCTAACTTATTTAAATCGGCGTATTCAACCTAAAGTACACATATCCCTGGGGATACGCGAGATCTTTCAAAGAGATACGTTATTAAGGATATCTAATGTAAAAAATAGCGAGGTAAAATCTATTAATTATCTCACGCATAAAATATACGTAAATCATATACTTAGGAAGTACATATATATGTATATATATATATATATATATATATATATATATATATATTTGTAGACTCTACCCAATAATAGCCGAGTTTGTTAACTTTAAAATATACCAGAGGACACGAATTTCTTCAAAAATATTTGAAGGCACACCGACTAAAAAGTTTGAATATCACAGCTTTAAACCTCTGAAAATTTCCAATATTTTTATGGACGTCTAAATATTTTTACGGATATTACGGTCACGTCCAATTTTTGCTCTTTTTTACTGACTGTCTGTAAATTTATGGACGGTTGGCAACCCTGGTTGCTACGTTTGGAACTGTTTTACATTTTCTTAGTTGTTCCAAACGTAGTCGTCGTTGTTTCGTTGTCGTTAAATCAACATGAACTCTTTGTTATTGTAATTGACATATTATTTTTGTGAATTCTTTGATTGTAAAGGCCTTGGAGTTTATTGCCAACCTAGAATTTTCAGACTCCCTTAGGCGCCTTGTGGGCATAACTGAAAAATCGGTAGAACCGTTGGATGTGGTAGTAACAGTTTAATGTTGGTTATATTTAACCCACACGAGGTTCTCGACTAACACCGGTGAACCCAATTATTCTGCAGCAATGGATTAACTGTAATCTTTGACTGGCTTGCTATTGAATTTGGAATCTAATTTAGAAATTTGATTAAAATGCTTCTATTCTGTTGCTTCTTTTGACTTAAAAAGGATTTATGAAGTTCTCATGTATTCAAAAATATTATGGTAAACTTAATTGGTAAAATGTTGCTATTTATTATGAAGGGGGCCTCGCTCAGGAATACGGCGAATAAGATTCATATTGTGGTTAAGGTAGCTGGTCGCCGGATAAAAATCCTAGTGAATGGGTCTCTCGGCGAGACTAAATGCGTCCATAACAGAATCGCTTCCGTTGTCTTGGGTTAGCGACATTTTCCTTCATACGCATAATACACAATGGGATCCAAGTGCCATAAGAGTTAAGCAAGTGGAATTCAATAGTTCGAATCTTTGACAGTATTTGTTAACGGAGCTGCAGCTCTGGCATGGTCTCCTTGACTCCTTTTGCACCAACCATTGCGAGGGCCTTGCCTCGTTTCTCGTTATGGCAACCGTCGTCGAGATGAGACTATAGTTGGGAGCACGAACAAAGGCGGGTGAACAAACTCAGCGTCGATAAAATCATATGGTGGAAATTAAACTTTTATCTGGATTTTCCTGTTCCAACGGAACTTATTGTTCGCAGAGTTATGAACGTCACGTCTGCTTATCATTCAGTGACTTTTCGAAAATTTTACTTCAGAAATATCTACTATCTGAACCAGTGGAGTGAATTCGAAAAATCCTCCAATAAAAGAATTGTTACGATCTCAGGGCCGGGCCAAGGTACGGGCGAGCCGATAGGCTGCCCTGTGCGCTGGAACCTCAGCGATTTACGTATTTGTACATTATTTGCGAGTACATGCAATTTGGCAGACAACGGATATCGTCGTACGGGCGGGAATTTCGTCACTGTATCAATTTTTACCTTTTGTTTCACACTGCAATAGATAAATTTAAATGTTTTCGTAAAAACGTACTAAAGATGACGCTGGCGCCCTTCCCGACGTGCCAAAATACCTCTGTCCCCCACACCATTTATTTACCAAAATGGTAGCTACGATTATGATTCTTCAAACCCCGTTTGGATCGATTGCGGGGGCTAAAGGGTCACTATTACGTCACTGGCCTGATCCCTCTTCTTCTAGGCCAGTTATTTGAGAGAGAACGTTTCATTTATTTTTCATTAGTCTTTCTCATCATAAATTCTTGTTGTAATTTGTAACGAGACTAGTTAAGTTACATTGTCATCGCGAGGATAAGTTTTTGTCGTCGTCTAGAAAGCTTCAATTTGCCGCATTTTTAAATCGCCTATCATGGTATGTGACAGAAGTTGGTCGACACCGTTCATATTTCCTCTAATATTTTTTGTGACTTTTTAGGAGAAAATTATAACTTCTACCACATATCCTTATTGTTGTGAGCAACAGCGGCCTCACTTTCAAATTGCCGGGGGCTTAATAGATAATTCCAAAATATATGGCGGGCCGCATGTCACAATAATGAGTCTAAAGATTTTGTAAAACTTAGGCAAACAACTATAAAGTGACATACTTTGATTAGAAACAAACTTTCACAGGATTAATAAATATTACATATTATTATATGTTTCGTAACACTTTGTTGGTCCATGGTTGTCTTTTCCACTCAGTCTCTTCCACCTATTTGCGGTAGAATCAAAGTAATATGAGATCCGCACCATTCTGAACTGAGGCCAGCACACGTCCCGAGATTCTCGTGTTTGAAACGTCTGGTGCAGAATTTTTCTTTTCCGTCCAGCAGAAGGGGGTTTAATGTCTTGAATCGAGTCAGAATTTCAACTAATAGAATTTAAAGCATACATTTAGTACGCGTTTCATTAATACTTAAAATTTAAAACTTGTCATCTTTTGCCAATATAATCGTAGATTAAATTTGGTAACGCATACTTAGAAGAATCAAACTTTGCTTTCATTTTCCATAAGGCGGAAATAATTGCATGTTACACATCTGAAAAGAGAGCCGCAAAATAAAAAAACGCGAATTGGGGCAGTATTGAATAAAACAAAAGAGAGAAGAATTGCAGAGCATATTAAGTAAAGCGTTTTATTCACCGATTGCAATCTTTCCATCAAAGGAAAAAAAGGCAAATTCAATGTATTTTTGGTTGCTCACGTTTGTAGCTGCATGTACTTTTTAGTAATTCTTCCGATTACTCACCAGCAGCTAATCCTAGATCCACCAAACTATTACCATGTCTCTTATACTATAGTTTAGTCTATCTTGAATTTAGCTTCTCCACGTTGAAGGACAGGCAGACGGACGGTCGTACAGACAAACCGAATGCACAAACATTTTTTTTAAAGAAGCGTTAAACATAATTCAGAACGCAAGCACGGATCATGCCTATATGCACCAACTAGGAGAGGTGTCATTACATCGACGTCAACACTTGTCACAAAGTAGAGGGCACATACTCTTCTCAGAAAGATTAAGATCGCACGAAGCTCACTTAGATCCAGCAGAGTGGAAATCGAATATCGAAGAGCAAGAGAAAGAGAGGTGCAGGCGCGAGAACGCACGCGAGTCTTTCTTCTCTAAGCGCTCCTCACTTCTCTCTTTCTCTCTAACTCCGCCTCCCTCCTCCCTCTTTGTTGACGTTTTCTCGCCGTAAGATTTACCAATTCTATTAAAATTTCCCATTTATTGGCCTTCCTTCATTAATATCCCGTGAGCAAATTTTCTTTAAGAGGAATCCTATGTTTATCGAGGCAACGCTTCTGTTCATTTGTAATGAATATCAGTTAGTTGTCTTATTCTCCTCCTAATTTAAATTTATATTTATTCTGCTGCAAGAAGATTGATGGTAGGATTATGTTGACTCGAGAATTAGTCTTTGAGCGCGAAGATTGGATGCATTGCGGGTTGTGGGCGAGGGTTAGAGAAAATAATCTGTAAATGACACCTACGAGAAGACAGAAGGAATAGTTTTAATGGGATGAGGCACGTAACTGCCGACAAGGAGGAAAATGATTACATTACTATATATGCGAATATGTCGAGATTTCGAGATACTCATCACATGACTAAAAACTCGTCCAAAAAAATCGTCTATTAATGCATTAATTAGGGACTTCCTCTATCCCTGATCACCTTCTCCACCAAATCGATACGATTGCACTGGATTATTTTTGTGGATCTCCGCCGCCCTCATCCGGGAGCGAGGCATTTAGAGCCTCTACCCCATCCCTTCCCTCCCAGTTCCGGATGTTTCTCCGACCCTCTTCTTTCGCTTCAACCTCTTCCACTAGCATTTCGCTCCAAAAAGACATAAATCCCAAGGACGTGGCCGTTCCACCCTTTTGACGCGCGCGTGGGCTTGCATAAGGGACCGAAGGATGGGTAAGAGGGGCCGAAGATCGCATAGTCAGTCGCGGGAAACCCGCCAACATCGGATCGCGGGTGTCATTCATCGGTCCCTGGATTAGTTTTCTCTTTTTTCCTCCGCCTTGGGCATCGACGCCCAATGGGATGCGTCGTTTCAAACGCTTTCAGTTTTTCTTTTTTCCGCCGGATGAAATGTTCATAAATTCAGATTCTTAACGTCCGATTGTTTTCTCGCCTCGCCTCCGTTTTCTCTCGGCAAACTCTTTTCGCTCGTAATGGGAAGTGATTGAAAGTAACACTCGAAGAATCAGCGCTGCTAGGATTGCACAAAACGGGATATCGCTGTAGTTTTGTTTTATTTTATTTTTCCCCGCGTTCTCCCATCGTGCAATCGAGCGAAAGGATGATCAACGAAGACGTCCGTGCCGTTTCAGGTGAAATTATTACATCCCAGCGCCTGCTTCTTTAAATGCACTAGTGTTATTACGAGGCGAAGGTGATTCCGACTAAAACTTGAGGGATTTACTTGCACTATCGCCTCACATTCCCTTCCTCTTTGGGCTCCCTCTTGATCATCAAGTGCACGTTTCCCTGTCTTAGGAAATGGCTAAGCAAGGCTTGCAAAAACTCTTGGAGAAAAAAAACTTTTAATATAGGCATTAAATCACAGTTAGATCCTCACTTGCTTAGCAATAATTTCAAAGCGCAAACCACTGAGTTACTTCCAAAATTCGCCATAACAGGCGGCCTCTGCATCAATCACATCTCGCATGACCTCACTGAATTTTCTTCTAATAAATTTTTCGAACAGTCTTAATTCATATTGTTTTTCACATCTCCCTGATACTAAAATAAAGTTCTTCGGCGACGCCAACGCACGATTATCTTTATCTTTTCGACCTCTTTAATCGAAGAATATCATAGTTGCTTTCCTCCTTTAGTCCAATCTCCGACGGTTCTTCCAAACTTCCCTACGAGGACGTTCTAGCATCCTATCAATAAATTCCACCGAAAGGATGACTATGAAGTCCCTGAGGTATGATCTCCTAAGAAGTTCATGTGGGGCAAGTGAAAAATACAGCATTTGCTGGCTCTGTCCTGTGATCTTGAGAAAACAATTTCTTATGACTTTGTGCAGAATTGATGAATCTTTCAAAATTTTTTTGGGTCACTTATGCCATGGAGGCACAATAATCTGTTGAACAAAAATACCGTTTTGATTCTTTTAACGTAAAAGGTCCGGTCATTTATGGAACAAGAAAGTTATCGCAGCGCTGACATTGTGTCTCTGTGTGAGTAAAAATATATAAAGAAAAAGTCCTTTAAAAGGGAGAAATTTACGCAAAATGCCATATTGCAGACATACGCTAGATAGCAATAAAATGGGAGTAACAGAGGTATTAGCGTGGTGAGTGAGAGTGGAAACGGTTTTACGGGATCTTATCGTAACACGGATCACTTGTAAAAGGGTACGCGGAGAGAGAATGAGTGGGGGGAGTGGCTTCGCTATCTTTCGTTGCATCGGGTATGAAAAGAGGAAAATCGGCTTTAAAATGTTTCCGATGAAACGGCTATTGCCCTTCGTTGGATCTTTCATTGTTTCCAAAGCGTAAGGTCAGGAGGAAAACGTTTTTAATTACTATGAAAGATCATTAGAAATCGCCCTGTGTTATTTTCTAATATTAAACTTACGTAGCCAAGATTTTTTTTAATTTCACAAAAAACTTAGTAAGTAACATGGGTGGTGATTTTACTACATTATGTTGAAGTAGCATCAATTTATTCTCATAGTTGTTTTTCAAATTATAACATTTCAGAGCACAAAAAACTTAAGTATGAATCTAATGATACGAAATCGTATCATTTATCGTATTCATTAAAATATTCAAGGCCAACAAGTATTTTGAGGCCAAGTAAAAATAGCCTGAATAAAGGAGTACAACGTAGGAAATCGGGTAAACCAGTTTTTTATTTCCGGGAATAAAAAGTCACATTTTTCAAAAAAGAAATTAATTGAAAAACCATGGGAAATATTTATCTGACTAGGTGGATTTTTCTAATGCACTGAGTATAATGATGATGGATAATGAAGTAATTAAAAGTTATATCAAAACGGTACTCAAAGTTGGAATTCAGTTTTAGTTCGTGTTTTTAGCTGGGCAAATGACGAACTTGCAAACTGAAGGATGTTTCTATGAAAGATAGATGATAGATGGTATATTTTTTCCATAAGAACGTGCGTTTTACATTCTAGCTTTAAATAAAAAATCCAATTAAAAAGCAACTGGAAAATTGATCATTTAACTTCCTTGGCGTGAATGTGATTCTCTTACATTTATATTTCATTTTTCGTATTTGGTTTGATTAGCATATATTTAGATTTTTGAAATTATTCATCTTTATTGAGGGTAGCAACTTTTAAAGATGAATTTATCCAAATAATGAGGCGCACATATTTTCACTTTTACGTAGATCTCGTCTTCACTCTCACACTGTTTGTGGTTCAATGGATCATCCTGATACGTAGAACTTCGTGAGTTCAAGTTCTTGCTCAAAGTATGCATGGATATTTAAAAAACCTTTTTTAGAAGTAGGATAAGTAGTTTTGAAAGTGTGTGATGAGGCTAAAGTTTTGAGTATTTGGAAAAAATTCCTCCTCGGCGTAATTTTAAACCAATTTCTCCAACATAAATTAGCCCGTTGACTCACCAACAAACTGAATTAGATAAATTTAATAAAGTGTGCGATAGGTTATCGGAATGTCAAAAAACATTGTTTTTAAAGTTATAAATTTGTGTTAAGTTTATTCAATGAAACAAAAAATAGGTTTGACAAATGAGCCTTTTTAAAAATTGGAATATAGTTTCAGAAGAATTTTATGAACGACTTGGAGAAAAAGTTAACATTCAGTTGGATAATATTGTATTACGAATTATTGCGCCTCATAATACACTCACCTGTTTCAGAAAAGCGACATTTAAAAATTTTTCTTTTGGGCAGATGATGGTTCTCTAGTTCAGCCTTGTAGTCTCTCCTTTTTTTATAACCTGTCCTATAAAAACCTCGCACAGCTCGCGGGTTATAGGTTAAGAATTTGCGTTGTAGTAGCAGCAGTTTCTGACGCAAATACTCCCTTGGCAAATATTAGAGGTCAGGAAACAGTGCGCGTCGCTATTACCTCCGAATCTTTTCGCTTTTGGCGCGTGCATTAATTGCCGTAAACCACGTTCTCCGCGGTTTATAAGGTCGGTCCTTCGTCAAATGTCTGCGGGATTCATCGCTTCACGCTGCGCACTAGACAATTCCACTCTCCTCGCGCTAATTAAAGTCGGACTTCTCCGGTTTCTAGGCAACGAAGTGATGAAGATCTCCACCGGAGTCATATCTTGCTAGCCACGGCGAGAGACGTACGGACAGATATATTAGCGCTATCTTCCTCTAGCTGCGCTCCAAACGATGCATAAGTTTTTCTTTCACAACGCATTAAAGTTCACGAGAGCGGTAATGCCCAAATGGTCTCGGTCGCACGCACAGAGATATAAAGAGAGAGAGAGAGAGAGAGAGGGAGAGAGAGAGATAGAGAGAGAGAGAGAGCAAAGGGGGGGGGGGTGGGTTTTGCGGGGGCGGAGGGAGATCTTGTGGGTGGAGGCGGAAGGGGTTGGGAAAGGGGTGGGCACGGAAGAGAGTGATGATTGGATGCTGCCTCTCTTAGCGGCGGGGCGGTGTTGGCAGGTGTTGAGCGAGATTATGAAACGCGGCGAAACTTACTTTGACGCGCTTAGGAGAGCCGGTGGACGTCTATTGCGAGACTTCGTCAGTGGCTTGCTAACTTTATTAGAGAAGTGTAATGTTAGCGCCTGCGTATTCTGCTCCAAATTGGAAAATATTTAAAAAATCAAAATCAGTTCACTTAATACGAAACACCTGTAAATATGAATAATTTATTTTGATAAGGCGTAGAAAGAGACAGAGTGATTATTTTATGGTTCACATTTTTGCAATGAAATCATTTCGAGAATATATTTTAAATGGATATTATTATGTTTTTAAATACGGCATTTTGAGGAACCAGACGAATTTTAAGCAGGGGAAATAAAAATACGTTTTTTCTTCTGTTTTTATGGTTTCAGAAAGGATTTTTATTTCCTTCTAGAGTGATATAACAGGTGACCAATAAGTGTTTAATGAGATAAGGAACTTATTCTTTAACATTTTGGAGGGATATGCATAAAAGTTAAAAGTTCTGTGGACAAATGATTAATTTACAGAGATTTTTATATATGCACCGTATTCTTTACAAATGTCAGATACGGCTCAAAATAATTGTTTTCTCTTTGGTCACAGTGTTTTTATGAAAATTTGGTAAAACTTTACTTTTAGCGACAAAGATTTCTTGCAAAGTAACTTCTCACCAAAGACTGCGGTTTATAGTGTGCGTGAAAAAGTGGAAAGGCGTACACCATGTCGGATTACACGAAGTCTAAAAATGCGTTTTTTGTGACATCAACAAGTTTTGCAATAATTGCTAAAAATTACGGTTAATTACTGATTCACAAGTTCTTTTGTGGTGGGGATGTTGGAATTGGTCAACATTGACCGAAATGATTTTCAGTTTTCTTGCAAGACCTGAATATCCTGTATGCATAGAATATATATGAGCAGCCGTGAAATTTGACGACAGAACTATCCAGAAAGTGCGACTTCAATTAATGACAAAGTAAGAGTAATATAATAAATAATAATAAACATGAACTATCTTCGCTAATGTTTGAAAATAAAAATATTACTCTGATGTAACCTTTACACCTTAAAATCTCATTTCTACTGCTGCACAAATGTTTAGTTGCCCTTCTATCAACTTTCTCTTGAAAATTACATCGGATTTAATTAGCAATGGGTTGGTGTACCCTAGGTTAAGCAAGGTATGCTAGAACGTTTTCTAAATTATTATAACAGAGAGATAAGAACTTTCATAATTTATGTAATACGAAAGGGATTTTAAAGAAATGTCTGAGAACAAAAAGAATTAGTTATCCTGATTTTTCGAAAATTCTCCTATCAAATAGTAAAAATCCATTCAGCATTATATTTCTTAAAAATATGAAGCTCCTTAGATCTAAGATTTTACCAAAATGTAGACCAATTTCTAAATTTTCCAAGTATTAACGTCTCCAGAAAAATAAAATTGAACTTAAAAAGTTATAATTTGTGCGAACTGATAAGCTATAAAGAATTTTTAGATCATAGACAAAAGTAGATATTTAAAATGAGCTCGAGCAGACAGACAAGAATACAGATACGAATTCGAATAAACAAACTTTATGATAATATAAAAAAGCTGAGAATTAATCGGTCAAAGTTTCTCCTTTTAAACTTAGGGCGTTGTTTTGTTTATGCATAATATGCCGCAGTCTTAAAATAGACATTTTTCTGTTGGTCGACTCGTTATAGCGTGAAATATGCAACGGGAGTTTTTTAAAAGTATTTATTAAAGGATGTTTGCCGATATCCCATTATTTCCACAGAATTCTCCGCAATCATTCGCGTAATACAGCGATATGTTGGCACCAAAGCTCAGTTCCGAAATTATTACAATTTTAAACAGTTTTAACGATACCCTATCTTCATATGCGTATATTCATCATAATTTGTAAAATGAAGTTAGTATTACATTTTAAATCTGTTGGAAATACAATAATTTGGCTCAGAGTAAAGAAGGGTTTAGAACCATAACTTACACACTCTACCTATGTATTACTACCGAAACCGAATTTCAATTTTTTCAGGTTTTATTAAGAAACTGTTGTATCGTTATATTTCAACATATCTGGGTTAATTTAAATCCTCCTTTGTAGAATCAATTCTGAAATTGTCTTTAATATGAGACAATCGAACCGGAATTAAGTGGAATATCACATCAGTAACGATGGGACGAAATGATCTCCTTATCTCCCTCGGTTCATCAGAAATCTTAATTTTGATCAGCTTCGCGCGTGTTTTCCGTCCAATTTCAAGCTCCGAATGTGCTCATAGACGATTCTAGAAGGAAAGGAGGAGCGGGAGACAGACGCCATGAGCTGTGATTTCACGCACGACACCTGCACTTGTTAAAAGAAAGGTCTGCGTGCCTCAGGAACTTTTTCTCCAACAGATCTCTCTTGGCGGTTGTTTCTAAGAGCGTTGGGTATTAGAGCGACGATCCGGAGAACACCGTTTTCCCTTATTTACGGCGCAATATGTGACCTAGGGGGCAAGTGGTGTCACGTGGTGTCATCAACACAGTCGACACGACATCATGCTTAAATGGACGAACTATTGCAAACGAAAAGGATATTTTTTATAAATTGCATAATTATGAATTTCTGAGAAATTCGAGAACTAAAAATACACCGTAACTATAATAATTATCTTAATAGCTACTAAAGGTTATCACTTATGAATATATGTATATTATTGCGAATGCACATATTATCGTGGGAAATTTAGCAATTTTAAGTTGCAATGAAAAATGCTTTTCTTTCTTTTCTATAATAGTGGTTCTCTCAAAGACCTGCGTCTATGCAACAAAACAGAAAAATTATTGTGCTAAGTTTATTTCATGCAAACGGCTACTTTGTTATTTAAGTACTCAGCAAATTATGCTCGACAGTATCATTTGTAAAAATCTACTCTTAAACAGTTATTTTTTTATTTTCAGGAAAATGAATAAAATGTTTAGTAAAGAATTCACTTTAATAATTAAAGTGTATTCTTTACTAAACATTTTATTCATTTTCCTGAATATGGAGTTCCACCACGTCAAGGCTGCATTCATCGATTTTATTTTTTACTTTCCAATTTTTCTTCGGGAACAATAAATATTCCAAAGTGAAGAAACATTGATCGTCTTTGCGTTAAACATTTTGCGCAATTCTACTTTGACTGTCATTCTTCTTCTTAGAGATATGATTTACCTTGTACTTTGGAAACTTCTAATGCTCCACCAAAATTTCTTTTGTTCCGTGACCGTCCCATACATAAGAGATCTTCCTTCAATGAAAGGGAACAATCGTAATTTTAAGCGGTCCCTGAGATCACTCCAGCGGAACAGTGAATTTTTCTCCCGTGGTTATTTGGTCTCTCGCGGCCTCAGTTGTTATCAGGAGTCACGATTTCACGGAGGACGGCAAGGTATGATGCGAACGCTTCCACTTATATATATATATATATATATATATATATATATATAGACTTAAGGAAATGAAAAGGTAGTGATGAGGGTGGCAACAAGGTGTTGAAGGAAGTCCAGCGGACACTTACCAAGTATATATATATATATATATATATATATAGTAGGCAGCAGTACTGTCAGTATGGTATAGAGCCGAAAACAAATGATGTTGGTTGGGTCTATATCCAATACAGCTGTAGGCGTGATCAGGACGATTTGAACGGCTACAGTACTGCGATGTGGAAAGCAAGAGGGAAACTACCACATTACAATCCCTAGTAAAGATTATATGGTTGGACAATATGAGTTCTCTCGAGGTAAAACAATCCGGAGGTAAAATAGTCCCCCAATCGGATCTCCGGGCGGGGACTGCCTTGAGGAAAACATTTGTCGAAAGTAAATTACGAATAGGGACTTGGAACGTAAGAACTATGAGAAAGGCAGGAAAGCTAGAGAACCTGAAAGAAGAAATGAGAAGAAATAGAGTTGACATTATAGGGCTAAGCGAAACTAGATGGGAAGGAGAAGGACAGTTCGACTCAGAAGAATTCACGGTAGTTTATTCTGGAGGAAATAGTGGGGAAAGGGGAGTAGCTCTGGTACTTAGGAAAGATATGATGAAAAGCGTGACAAAGATAATAGCAACGAACGATAGACTGATGGCAATAAAGCTAAAAGCAGTCCCAGTGGACATGCTGATAATCCAGGTATATATGCCAACGTCAGCTCATGACGATGAAGAAATAGATGAGATCTATGAGCAAATTAATGAAATTTACGAAGAAGACGGAAGAGGAAAGGTAAACTGCATAATAATGGGAGATTGGAACAGCATAGTCGGAGAAGGACAGGAAGAAAATGTTGTCGGGCAATACGGACTTGGGAAGAGAAATCGAGGAGGGGAGAAACTCGTAGAATTCTGCATCAATAATGACCTTGTAGTGACTAATACATGGTTCAAAAACCATAAACGAAGGTTATACACATGGAAAAGCCCAGGAGATAGAATGAGATGCCAAATAGATTACATCCTTGTAAAACAAAGATTTAGGAACAGCATAAAGAACGCCAAGGCATTGCAAGGAGCAGACATTGATTCAGATCACAGCCTTCTAATACTTGACGTTAGTACAAAGCTCAAACAAATAAGAAAAACGAGAAGAGAAAGACAGACCTGGGACCTAGAAAAACTGAAAGAAAGGCAGGATGTAGTCAGCATGAAGTTGGAAGATAACCTAAGAAAGTTGGAAAACAAACCGAAGACCGTCGATATAGAATGGGATGAAATTAAAACCAGTATCAAGGATACCTTGGATAAAGAGATTGGAAAACAAGAGAAGAAAATCAGAAAACCATGGATCACGAAGGAAATGCTGGAGAAAATGGATGAGAGACGAAAATGGAAAAACGTTAACAGTGAAGAAGGTAGAGCCAACTATAGGCGTATAAACAATGAGTTGAGAAGGGTAACAGATAAAGCTAGAGAAAATTGGCTAAAAGGAAAATGTGATGAAATAGAACAAATGGAGAAATTAGGACGGTACGATATGATGTACGCTAGGGCACTGGAATTAGAAGATAAGAAGTCTAATGGAATTTGTGGTAAAGGAATTATGAATACGGATGGGAAGATAGTCTCAGAAACAAAGGATGTAGCACAGGTATGGGAAGAATACATTAAGGAATTATACAGCAAACAGACAGGAGCGGCAAAAATAGAACTGGAAAATGAGGAAAACATTGAAGAAGACAACTTAGGACCAAGTATTATGGAGAGCGAAGTAGAAAAAGCGATAGTGGAACTTAAGAAGGGGAAAGCCACGGGCAGCGATGGAATACCGGCTGAGATACTTAAAGTCATAGGATCAGAAGGACTAAAAGCGATCACGAAATTAATTAATAAGATTTACGACACGGGAGAGTGGCCTCAGGATTTCCTAGAAGTAACAATGATCCCTCTAAAGAAGAAGCCAAAGGCAATGCAGTGTAAAGATTACAGAACTATAAGCCTTCTGTCACACACATCCAAGATCATCACGAGGATTCTTAATAAAAGGCTGGAGAAAAAGGCAGAAGAAATAATAGGGGAAGATCAATTCGGTTTCAGAAAAGGACGAGGAACTAGAGATGCTATAGGAGTAGTTAGAATCATATCAGAAAGGGCAATAGAATACAGTCAAGATATCTGCGCATGTTTCGTAGACTGGCAGAAGGCCTTTGATAGAGTAAATTGGGTAAAGTTGATGAAGATATTAAAGGATATAGGTGTAGACTGGAAAGACAGGAGACTGATTAGGAATCTATATGAGAATCAAGTTGTAAAGGTCAGGTTTGAGAATGTGGACACCTGCGGAATAAATATCGGTAGAGGAGTAAGACAAGGCTGCTGCCTATCGCCAACCCTATTCAATATATATGGAGAAAGTCTAATGCAAGAAGCTTTAGAAGGCACAGGGGATTTCAAAATTGGAGGAAGGATTATAAGAACAGTAAAATACGCAGATGATCAAGTACTTCTAGCAAGAAAGGAAGAGGAGCTACAAAAAATGATAAATAGACTAGTGATAACAGGTAGAAAATACGGTATGGAAATAAATACAGAAAAATCCAAGGTCATTCGAATATCGGGTAAAGAAGAGAATCTGAACATAACTATTGGGGGAAAGCCATTAGAACAAGTTTCAGAATATAAATACCTTGGAAGTATCATAACACGAGAGGCAAAATGTACGGATGAGATCAAAACTAGAATAGGAAAAGCAAAAGCGGCTTTCAGGAGAAAGAAACAACTACTTACAGGGAATATAAGGGAAGATATCCGCAAGAAGTTGATAAAATGCTACGTATGGAGTATAGCATTGTATGGGGCAGAAACATGGACGCTAAGGAAAAATGACATCAAATACTTAGAAAGCTTTGAAATGTGGACTTGGAGGAGAATGCTGAAGATAAAATGGACAGATAGGATGAAAAACGATGAAGTGCTACGAAGAATAGGAGAGAAGCGAATGATTATACAGACTATCAGAAAGAGGAAGGCTAACTGGGTTGGACATTACCTGAGGAGAGAGAGTATGATTAAAGACGTGTTAGAAGGAAAACTAGATGGGAAAAGGGAAAGAGGTAGGAAAAGGTTTCAGCTGATAGACGATTTGAAAGGGAAAGAGAGTTATCAAGATATAAAGAGGACAGCGGAAAATAGGAGTATATGGAGAACCAGGTTTAACCATGAATAATCACGGACCTGTCTACGGACAGACTACCTATGATGATGATATATATATATATATCCTCTCCCCTTCCGAATAACCCTTCTCCATTATCCGTGCAAGCTACCACGGTCCATCGTGTCCTCTCCTTCTACCTTTAATCGCTACGTTTTCTCTCCTTCCTCCCCTTTTTACCCGCCCTCTCACGCCCATTTCGAAAACTATGTCGGTAAGGAGTTTTAAAGGGGGACCGAGGAATGGGAATGAGATTAGGGCGGGATCGGGGTGGGTGCGCGGCGTGATCGAGTTTTTTCGCCCGCCGTTGTTTCGAGGACGAGACCGTGGAATCGGTGGCGCGGGAGTCTTACTCAGAGCACTTCCGAAAAGGTCACGATTCTCCTATTCTCGGGATCGGAGAAATTTATTCCTTACGACGAAAAAAGTCTCTGGGACATCATTGCCACTTTGAGTCTAAGGTTGCTTGCTACAAACTCAATTATCCTCCACACTCTCTTCTCTACCCTTCTCTCTCTCTCTCCTTCACTCCTTCCTCTCCTCTCTCCCCTTCCTCTGGCGATTTCTCACCTACACTATCCCCACTCCGACTGCCTCACACTCGAGGTTACGCATATGCGGAGGGCAAAGGGAAAAACTCGCGTATCGCGAGTGGGGAAGTATCCTCGGAGATCGAATCCGGATCTCTTGCTCGCCCTCCCTTTATCCCCCTCCGTCTACCGACACACTTTTCACTCCGTACCTCCCTCTCTTTAAGACCAATTCGGCAGCTAAAACATATCGGGATTGCCATTTGTAATTGTTATGCTTCCATGATATTCAACCAATATAATAATATAGGCTAATGTTAACCACATCCTTTTTTTGCCTTGTTAAATTTGATGGGTAGACCGTGGGTGAACGAATGCGACGGAATTTATCCGGATTAGGTTTCAGAATAAATACCCTACCGATAAATCACAAGTGATGATAGACAAAACGCGCATCTGGTTTGCCGAACCGTTTCACGACAACCCGAGAGATATAGCTTGTTAATTTGATTACAGTCGTGAGGAAAAATCGGTAGATCTTTGCCGAATCTTTTAAAATGGATAATATTTTAACTGTATTTGCATGGAGACGTATACAAAGGTTATAAAATGAAACTGGTATAAGGATAAAACCTCCAGGCTTTTCGATTTCTCTGATTTCTTCGGATTAACACCAGAATTTCTCTCATTCTGTGTTGAATTATGTAGCCGTCAATTGAGAATCAGTCACAACGCTCTAAACCTGAGTGAATAGCGGATGTAGAGAGATTGGATATTATAATGCATAGAATTTCAGTCATTAGAACCGTGTCATAGCTGATTCTTAGGAGTGCCGCGGAAAACGTGGTTAGATAAATAAATCAACGATTAGGTAATGTTGATAAGTCATTGAGGCGATAATATTTGCTCTAATAAGTTAATAATGATGTAGTAGCAACAAATGAATGCTTCCAAATGTTGTGATGCCCAATGTTTAACTATGCAATGTTGTTTTCAAGGTGGGGGTGCCGCGAAATACTGCTTATCATTGATAGGGTGCCGCGACAAAAAATATCGGAAACCATTGCATTAGAGTATGTCAACGTTTTTTTCTTGATTATATCTCTAGTTCAAAACAAATTTCAAGACTGTTTGGTGGCGTTAAAATCAATAATGACGATAGCTCGAGGAGTACATTCTAAGCTAAGGGTGAAAATTAATGTGAACCCATTTTCTTTAATTTTGTGAGAAATACGTAAAAATATAATTCATTTGTAACAATGTGACATCATAATCTTAAATCTAATGATAAGTTAATAGATTTTAAATATTATTATGTGTATTAACATTCTTTTCTTTTTATATTGTTTCTATCTGACTCTATGGCTATTTATTAACATGTTTGTCAAAATATCAATCAAAAAACGCGTAAAACAACTCATTTAAATGTTTTCATGATAAAAAATACAACGAATCATTAGATTATTGTATTTATTAAATAAAAAAAATTGTAGAAAATATTCCTATGTGGTCATTCCATCGCCTAACCTTTCCCCGCCACACTTCCGCCGTTGCCATGGTCCCTTCATTTACGAATCCGATCCCCGTTTTCTTCCTCGCTCCTTCTTTCTCACCCTAGGCTCTCCTATCTCTCTAATAGCATTCCGTTTCGCTTTCGTTCTCTTAACGGAGAGGTTAAAGCGAGCCCTTGTGATCCATTAAGAGTGATTCGTTCGGAGAATGCACTCCTCTGAGAAAAGTGCTACGTGAGCTTTACAGCGTGCCCTACGAGGACTTTTAAATGGTTTCTGCAAAGAGTCGATGAATAATGCTTAGGTTGGTTAATCTTTGGCTTGTTTGGCAGAAATATTGTTCGAAAAGAATTGTCATACTTGCCGTATGGCTGGAATTTAGTTGATATTTTAGGCAGCTCCGAAACCCAAAATATCGGGTAATTTTTTTATGTGACCGTTGTAGTTGATAAAATAAGAGTGAAATTGTGATGAGCTGCCATAGACGGTATATAACGTTTGTGACAAATGTTTTGGAGTAATTATATTTTGCAGATAAAACGACACGATTTTCCCCTTATCGAGTAATTTTTGCCATTATCATGACCTTAAATCTGTTCCATTACGTTTACGGTTTATGTCAATCATGGTAGATGTATTACGAAGAAGATAAATCCTGTTCAGCAATAAAAATTAATATTTATAGGCCTTTGTTGATTTTAAATTTGTGTCAAACCTAAAAAATAAGAATTCACAAATACTTTTTAATACGAGAAGACTTTTCCTTTTGAACGTTTTCGCGGAAAACTTGAATCTTTGAAAGTTGCAAGGAAAGGGAAACCATGTAATCTTTCGTCTTTTTTTATTTACTATTAAAACAGTGTACAATCGATCGTATCCAAACATTTCTATGAGTTAGATTAGATAATTTTATTAAAAATACACGAAAACAACGTTGGAATGGAATACTGTATTTGTCGAATCGATAGAAATTTTATTGGTAACAGAATTCCTTATCTGTTCAACTGAAGCAACAGCCCCTCAAATAATACAGAATAATCAGAGGTTTTTCTTGGATATAAAACATATATTTGAATTTATTTGGTCATGAGCGGCGCAGTCATTTGTTCATTTCTTTTTAATTCAGATTAAATATTTATTTTGACCGCATATATCAAAATACGGACCAGTTTCGCGAAATAGCCAAGCGAGGAGTGTAGATAAGAATAGATATTACGGCAGATGAGGTAGGCAAGAAATGGTGAAGCTCATTTTCGAGGCGATAATTTAGGATTAAACGGAGCTAAGGTATAGCGTGACAGGAGTCGAGGGAATGAAAACTAAAACCGGACACACAATATGGGAGCCATCAGCGCTAAAGAGGCTCTTTAGATTTAAAGGTCGAATATGTAAAAAAAAGTATTTTACGCCTTCCTCTGATCGTCATTTTACCGGTTTTTACGGCGTAGTCACTGAAAATGGGGGATTAAAAGAATAAAAACCGCCGAAGAAATGGTGTATATTTCAAGCCCCTGAAGGATCACCAAAATCTCGGGAAAGATATCTTTTGATGATTATTATGAAATACAGTGTAAGGCTAAGAAGTTTTTATAACGATTTTTAGCGTAGTATAATAAATGATGGATTCAAAATTCCCTAGCATTTTGCAAATTTTTGGAATGCATTTTTCCACGAGGGTATTAATTTTATAATTAAAGTGGATTAGAAAACTAAATAGTAATATTATGTGTATAATACCTTATAACTAAAACCGAAGGAATGTAATGGTGATGTCCTATTTTTAAATTTACCCCAAGGGTGGTAACGTGTGTGTGTAAAACTTATATTAAAGGTCCTTTTATCGATCATATTGCAACATAACAATGAAATAATACATAATAGAAATAATATTGTTTACGGATAGAATACGAAAGAAATGTTATAAAACTTTTATAATAAAAAATAAATATGCAGTTTTATTTATGGTTGAGATAAAATTCATATGAATCAAAAAAGTAAGCGCGTTAAAATAAAAATACCTTGTATCTAAAGAGATTTTAGTCTTTTCAAAGCTTTTTTACCATAAATTTGTTAAAGTCAATTATTCCTATTATTAATTCGACGTGTTCCATGTCACTGCAGCCGTATTTTAATCCTTCCATTTTCCCATAAAATTTTCCGTAAAAATAAGAAATTATTTATCATCTTCCTTTTTAATAAGGGGTTTTTCATAAAAATCTTGAAAATATGCCAAAAAATTTGTAAAAAATGCCTCTATAACGGAAACTGCTAGAAATAGTTTTTCATACGAAATAGGTGGAAACAAGGTTCATTACTATCGCGTTGCTAAAACCGTCCTATTTACTGAATAATCTCTTACTTACATATGACTACTTAAGGTTTTAGTTTAATTTACGTGTTAAAATTGACGGTTAGTAAAGCAAGTATGAGTCGGATAAGAAATCCTTTCTCCGTATGTAGCAACCTTTTGAGTGTAAATCTCCGTGAGCAAAAATATCGGCCCTTTCTTCGTGCGGTTTCCACGGAGAATGTTATGGTGATGAAAACACCACATGATGAGGTTCACTAGTGATCACTCAGTTGCGGAGTAGAATACTTAAAAGGCTGAAGGAGAAAAAACGGAAGCCTTTAGAGTCAGCCAGAATTGCGTCCTTCAGTTATAATATAGCTCTAATATTTTCCATTTAGTACATATTGATGTAATTCCATTATCATTTACCTGAGGATTAAAAATACTGCAGTCAAGTTAAAACTTTGTATAATATTATCTCCACAGTTGCTGCATATATAGTTTTATATGACCACAGCTCTTTTATTCATTACAGATTCATATAAATGGATACGCGAAGCGAAATGAAAACGCATGTTCATTTGAATTGCGTACCGATTGTAAAGGCTTGCATAGAAAACACGAGTGATATAAAGTATTCGAACACAAGTAATTTGGTAGTTTAAATTAAAACGCGCTGTAAAAATGTTGTAAATCTTTTATTAAAGAATGGCAAATTTTAAAATTAAAACTAGACAAAAACTTGTAGTTTATTTGCAAATTCTTCGCGTACTAACTGAAAGTTAAGAAAGAAGTCGTTTTTGAATTAATATTTTGGGTGCCCCCACGATTGTAATTGTCGCTCGATTGAAAGAATAACTTTTACGAATATTATCATGTCTGTTATTGGTCACTCCTTGAAGCGAGGATTAAAAAAGTGGGAAATGTTTATCCCTCATGTTTGTCATTAACTTAATGTTCCCTTTTAGAGACACCTGATCGTTTCTGTTTGCTGTGTATTTTAAACCTGATCGTCCTGTAAAATTAACCGTAAAAATGTGTAACAGTATGTTATCCCTATTTTAAAAAAACGTGCTAAAATCATAAAATATTGGCTACACTTTAAAGGAAAAAATCGTCTTCCAAGCAACAACTGTCTGAAGGGCAGCTTCTCTTCCATTTATTTTTTGCTTCTTTTGCCGGTGATTTCAACGCCCGATTAGCGCAGTTTTCCCCTTGTGTGAAATAAGTCCATCGATAAGATTTTTTTCCGCCAGAAGAGAGCTTTACTCAGTCTGGAGACCGTCTCAACCCGGACGTTACCCTAATCTCACCCCTCCTCCACACAAAGATGCTCGTACCTCCTCTCTATTATGAGCGATCCGTTTTTTAAGCCCATCCTTGGGGACCAGTTTTCTCGGAAACATCGAGGGGAACACCGCTGGATGCCTACCATCCATCAACCACCCATCTTCCCTCCCCTCTTCTCGACGCACTCTCCTTCCCTTCTGGCTCGCCACTGGCTATCGCGAACCGGGTATAAATTCTCCCAAGGGTCCATACCTCTTCACTGTACTCGAGAGCGTTCAAACAGATCGGTTTCATCGGACCATCGCTACTTCTAACCTCCATCCGAAGTCATGGCAGCCATCAAGGTGAGTCACCATTAGCCTTATATATGTAAGAAATTCTTGAAGGTCTAATGGAAAGTCTACAACATATCGTTCACTTCGTACTTAGTACTCCTAGAATGTGCAAAGATCGAATTTAATTCGAAAGAGTAATTAAGTTAATTAAGAGAAGGACAGAAAGAAGGTTAAAATATATCTTATTGAGAACCCAATAATATATGACATAAGATGATAAATGGCGTTGATATTTAGAAAGGGCAACCCGTTGGAAATTTTTAATTTCGCTAATTTTTTCAACTCGAATCAACATTTTTATTTCTGCTCCATGCTACAACATTTTAAACCAGGGATACCATTTGATGAACTTGTAAAAAGGCATCGTAAACTGTATTGTTAATCTCAGAAATTTGTTATTGACACATCGATTTAAGGAAACATTATAGTTAAAATGTTACTATCTATGAAACAGGCACACCATTATGCCTGCTTACGTATATAGATACAAATTTATTTGTAAATGCAAACAATTATGCACGAATCTTACAGCGCAACCACCGCAGATATTTTTAAATTCCTATTGAGGTTTAAATTGCCGCTGCTTGTACGTAAATAGTTGTATGGAATGATATCATTATGACCTCATGTGTCGTGCTTGTATAACATTACATCCTGAGTAACAAGCAATCGCGTAATTATGTCTTCCTTTTCTTCCAGTTCGCCTTCCTCCTTCTCGTGGCCGTGGCCCTCGCTTCTGCCGCAGAGCCATCAGATGAGAAAATTGAGACATCTGACACTGTAGGACTGGGTTACTATAATCGAGGGGCGTACGCTGGATATGGCGCATACGGTGCTTACGCGGGATATCCAGGATACGCCGGCTACAACGGATATCCTTATGCTGCTGGCGCTTACGCAGGCTATTCTGGGTATCCTTACAACGCCTACCGTCATGGTTACGGTGAGAGTTTTTTTATATGCGGACAAAACACATTTCATTGTAAATAGAGTATATTTTGTTATTTTAAATATCTACGCTGAAGATATGGATATTTCTGAGTAACTAAGTATGTCTCCAAAGAGACTATGATTAGTTTTTATAATTATTGTCTTTAATACATAGTATGACTTCCTTAGCTTCAACTATGCCATACTGTAATCTTCATTTTTTGCTAAATCGATGTTCTTTCTCTTAATCCCGCAGGATCTTATGGCTACCGAGGTGGCTACTATCCCAACCACGCCTACCGTGGATACTACTGAAGGAAATATCGTTATCGATGCAAAAAATTCGTTCCTGCTGTCGCAGTCTCCATAATTGCCTAATCCTTCTTTCTGAAATAAAATTTTAGACAAACTTCTGACGCATATGGGACTTTTATTTATATTATTCGATCACCGAAAAAATCCCAAGGCTCTCAGAAACTCTCATTTGAATCCATGGCTATCATAACTGTATCTGAGGTGGTAGAGAAGAATGTAGAAAACTCTTCCACTATTTAAAAAAATGATAGCCTTTTCTATATGGATCGATTCGTCACTATTTAAAGCAAATGGGAAATACGAAGTTACAGGAATTGACTGATCGAAAGAAGCTTATTGGATTACACGTGAAATAGATTTATACAAGTACAATGAAATTAACATTAGAATTGTTACACACCATATAATGCTTCTTTACTTTATAAAGAGTTACCGCTAGTGATGTAACGCATAATATGCATTTTTACTGAAATAATTACATTATATAACCCTAAATTTGCAGTAAATGGCCTTGCTATTGAAGAATTTGATTAAAGTTAGATGCTAATCGAGAGCCAAACTTTCAGAATTTGGTATTGATGAGAAAGACGGTCTCTTTGAAGTCAATTAGGAGCTCAGTTGCAATTAAGTACCTTCGAACTCAAGTGGCGTTGCCCACTTCTCAGAACAACAATGCGCGTCTAAGAGGGTCGTGATCGCGGCGAGAAGTACAGCAAGTAAACATTTCTTCCTTTCATTTTCCTTGTCATTTTAGCATCTCCTTTTTCTTTCCTGAGGTCCTCGCACGAGGAATCTACAAAATGGAAAGAGTTTAGCACAAAAATGCGAGGAATTTATTAGCACTTTTGGAAAATGATATTTTTATAATGTGATTATTAAGAAGAAGAAACAGAACAGAACACTATGTAACTATAACTAAGTTATTTTTACATGGTATTTAAATGCGGAATGCATAATAATTAAAGCTTCCTTAGTGGATTATATAGGATAAAATAGTTAAGTTTAAAAATCAAGAATAAATAACGTTAATTGAAGTAATAGTTTTAACGAAGGAAGATATATTTTATTATTTTCTTTTATTATGTCATTATTTAAAAACATTTGCATATATTCCACTTTTGAAGTCATTCCCAAGGAAACACGTGTAAATGTAAATAGTAAATTATTGAAACGGAATTTGCAGGTGAATACAAATGAAATGCATATATGGCGTCTTTTTCGAGAACAAAATGGCAAAATTGACGATTAAAGTTAGATACGATTATTTTATGTAACATTTAAAATTAATGTATATCAGTCATGAGAGAGTGAAAATACATACCTATTGTTCAATGTAGGATAAAACTTTTCAAAGTTATTTGAAAAAGATGAAAGGTGGAGTAATTTGCGCAATAGTCGCATCAAAGCTTTTCTCTCTGAGGAGTATCAGGAATTGCAATTTCCATTTTTGTTTTCTGTAAGAAAGAGCTCTGATGGTTTGAATATGGTATCCCCTCACTTTATCATCTCATTTTATACCAAATTTAATGAAGTTCCATCATAGGATAAGGTAGTTGAAATCTCAATCTCATATATGGTCATATGGCTGCTTTGAATAATCAAGCACGCGTATTACCCATTATTTTTGTTATTGTGAGAATAATCACTTCTGTTTGAATGATTTTTCTCATATCTACCATTTTGTGTCGTATTCCAATAAAAACCTTAATTATAAAAGACTAAATTGGATGCATTCATGAGATACAATTGAGCAACTGAAAACTTTTAATCGTGCTTATGTAAAAACCTTGGAATCCCATTGGAAAAGTATACAACAAGATATGTATATTGGGATTTACTCTAGTACACCCAAAAAGAAATTATTTTCTTGGATTAATATTTTATAAGTTAAACCAGAAGTTCATGTTTCGTAATCATTCAAGTGGCAGCCTTGTTTAGGCGACTTAGCATGAGTATGCTATATTTTGATATAAATCCTATAGTACGTTAAATCTCATTTAAATACATCCACTGCTAAAGTATATGATATCTTTAAACTGGAAATCAACTTCATTAAAATACATCAAAACAACTGTAGATGGTAGCTCGTAATCACTTTGGCTCCAAGTTGAACAGTTGTATAAAACTCCTTAAGCCAAAAAAATTGTAGGGTAAGCCCTATGCATTTCGCCCACTAAGTGGGCATCTTCAGGGGAGAACCTGCCTTGGCAGTGAACAGTTGAACCTTGTTCACTGCCAAGGCAGGTTCTCCCCTGAAGATGCCCACTTAGTGGGCGAAATGCATAGGGCTTACCCTACAATTTTTTTGGCTTAAGGAGTTTTATACAACTGTTCATCAAAACAACTATATTACAAAAATGCCAATGATATTAGTGGGAGAAAAAGTAATAATAAACCTTCATGTATTTCGGGAATTTGCTGAATTTTGTCTCTCCTACCTAATGATTCTCGCTCTCGCCTTTTCATATGGACACGCCATACGACTCACATATAATTCAGTTTATAATTCTCAAGTCCGCAGACAGTATCGTCCATTTTGTGCGGCAGAGAAGTTTTCGGGAAACTGGATTGAATAAAAGAGAGCTAAAAAGTTATCACTAGTTTATATCGAATTATCAAGTTAATTAGTGGAAATAAACAATTAAGAATAAATGAATTTGAATTGAGTAAAAGAACAATTGAAGTTGATATGAAAAATTATGATGAACGTTACAATATTCCGTTTGCTACGAAAAGATAAGTTTGAGTGGACGACTAAAATAAAAGATGTAAAAAACCTTTTCTATTTTTATTGAAAGAGAGTAAAAGATGAATGGAATCGAAGACAAAAACAGCATGCCTATAAAGAACCGTTTGAGAAAATAAGATTTTACGAAGATTAAGAATTGTGGGAAGAATATCGCTCTGGGCTGTGATAGGGAAAATGTCACTAAAATGGTGAATTGCTCGTTAGATTGAAATAAAGGCACGGAGAAAAATTATGACTACATCAAATCATTAACACGTTTACACGTCTGGAATGTCAGTTTTTTCAAGGCTTGTTATTAATATTCTAATAGGTTTCTATTAATTACAAAAATACAATAAATTCCTTTAAAAGGTTAAATTAGGATTTAAGGAATAACAAAAATAAATATTAGTATTATCATTAATTTTTCCCACCAAATATTTTTTAATAACTAGTTTTATATTTGCCTAATATTATTTTACTTAAAGCAAGTGAATTTTTTTGCTGATCAGAAGTTGCATATTTTTATTGCATCTTACCATAATTACGAAATCACGGTATATTTGCATGATATTTATTGGTATTTGTGCACACTTAGAACCCCGTTGTGACCAACATTAAATTCTCTAGTATCCCGATAAAATTTCTTATGCCACTATAACAGTTTATGCCAAATCTGTATTTATATTTTAATTGATGCATTACAAAAAAGGAATTTTCACAAAACCCATCAATGCTTTGAGCTCAAATTATGCTATTCATTAGAATTTCTAGCTCCATGAATTGATTATGTTTTTCGACGAATTTTCACATCAGAAGTTCCATCTTCTGTAGAGGTTGTTTTGAAATTTATGAATGTAGATTTTCCGTTAACCTGTTGCGAAAAAAATCTGAAGGAAGGCAACAATTTGTGGTAAATACTTTTAAAAATATTAATTTAAAATTAGATTTACTCACACATTCTAAAATATCAAATCCGTCGTTCTGGACAAAAATCTTGATTCGTAAGTTATTTGATTCCACTTTTTTCTTTAAATAATAATTTAAAAAACAGATTTTATAAACACAGTAGTTATGAAAAACAGTAGTTTACAATAAAAATTTTTTATTTCATGATCTTATTGGGGATAACGCATCAGAAAGACACAAACTAGACTTGAGCGGCATTAACGTAGCCAATTGAGATTTCAACGATTTAAGGGCAAGTAACAGCTTTAACCATGGCACATATTGAAGCGATGACATATATTGCTCATTCAGAGCGGTGAAGTCGGATTTTTAAAAATATCTACATTTTCCCCATCTTATATTATTTCAATAGTTACTTGGATCTTAGCCACATGCCACTTCAACGGCCTCGTCATTGCAACAAGGATCCAACCTTCTTACTTCATCTCTTTCTTCCATTTGCCACTCCCATTTTCATATGGAAGCCGCTCGTAAGCAATATTGAATGACTAACATCTATCAGACTCCTCCTTAAGAGCTCGATCTTCGACCCCGCCCATGGATTCTATCCATTCTTCCGGCTCATCTATGGCCGTCGCTCGGGTATATATATTATGCACAGAAGCCTCATTTCTTCACTGAACTCAAGAGAGCATCAACTGGTAGGCGGAACGAATCGCTTAGGAACGCGGGGTATCCAAAGCATAACCAGAAGTCATGGCAACCATAAAGGTAAACGGTTTATCCGCAAGCGTCTCAACAATCTCTCAGTCCGTTTCCACCATCGGGAAGGTCAGAGATTCTCTGAGAGCATATGTTGTCGGGATTATTGTTTTAAAGGATTAACATTTCTGTTGCATCGAACATTCAAGAATATTTAGAATCAACGAAAGTGATGCAAGGTATAAATAGGTATAACTAGCTGTAACTGTACTTGTCAATTTCACTGTATCTGCAGTTTTCACGTAAAATTTCTCTAATGCAAGAGCAAAAATGCAATTTGTCAGGAAGATATACATATCCAAAGGTAAAACATAAAAATTATCTGTTTTGCAGCTTTTTAAAATGAGAATCGAGGGTGTTCTGCAGAATAAAATATGAAATATGAAGTATGAAATTGCCATTGTTAAAAATATGTAAAGCGTAGCTCACTGAAATTGATGAAAAGCAATTTTTTGAGTAAAGATACACGCAGAAATATTCATCGTTGAAGAAATCTTAGATTCTCAAGTCTCAATTTTGTACTTATCTGATGTCTGAGTGTCGTTAGTAGTATTAGAACTTGCCTATGCGTTCGGTTTATCCTTCTGTATGACGCGCTAACTCCTAAACGAAAGCAGCTTGAGACTTCGTTTTTTCGCCATTCGAGTCAATATTGTCTCTGTGCACGTTTTCTCGGTTTGTCCGTCTGTTTGTCCAAAACAAAAAATACACTATTTACTGTCTACATCAGTAGCTCTTTCCTTACTTGTTTTTAATTGCTTAAACATTCTGTCGATTTCCAGTTCGTCTTCTTCCTTTTGGCTGTGGCCGTTTTAGCCACGTGGGCGGAGGCACAGGATGATTCCGAGAAGGTAGATACATCTGGAACAGTTGGTCTCGGCTATTACCGAGGGGCTTCTTACCCTTACTACCAAGGCTACTCTGGCTATCCCTATTCGCCATACTACCGCGGATACCGTGAGTACATATTTAAATTTCGAGGCATGTATGGAAACACGTAAATATATTGTGCGTGTCATAGACATAACAAAAGGTGTTCCCTACCAAAACAATTCACTAATTTTGACTGCAATTTTAGGAATGTTGTATAAACTTTCAGCTTTCTCCATTGATGAGTTTACTTTTGGCTTTTAAGAGAGGGCTTTTGCTGAAGTGCTTGGAGACGTGCTAAAGTAAATGTAACAAAATTAAAAAAATTATGCTATTTAATTACATATTACATCCAAGATTTCAGATGCGACTTTTAAAAAGAAATTGACCCTTTTAAAATGATAATATTCACCTTTCTCTGAGAAAGTTCTAAATTAATATTAATTTTTTGGTTGTTTTAAAATCAGCGACTTGTCTCGTCCCTCTTGTTTGTCCCATGGAGTGTTTCGAAATTTAGCGAGAGTTTTGTTTTTCCACTCCGATTCACCAATTTTGCGGATTATAGAAAATTTATTTGCTTTCAGGCTACGGAGGTTACCACCCATACGGATACCACGGACATCGCGGATACTACGGCTAAAGCTATCGTCACTGATTAAAAACCCCTGGTCAAGTATTGAATAAAAAATAATTCTCTGTTGTCACTATGTCTTTCTGTAAACTTTCTTTTCCTGCTTCAAATAAAAATATGTAAAGCAAAAGGTGATTTATATCGTTTACGCCGATACTAAGCCATCCTAACTATCATCAGCTCACAATACGTCTCTACGCATTTGAAGATGGCAAATTCAGAGCCAGGCGCAGCATTCTCCACATTCCACGCGCTCCATTGTCGCGCTGGCTCGCTCAAACCCGTGGAACTATAATTACCAAATAAATTTAATCAAAGTATTTTGTGACGGGGTGTTATGCTAACTTAACCTTCTACTTGCGCAGGAATTTATCCATGAAAAATAAAAATTTTTAAACGGTTTCTTCCATCACTTTTCATGAACGCTCGGTTCATTAAACCTGATTTAATTATATCATTAATTGCTTAACGACTCCTGATGGCGACTAGATTCGATTTATCCTTCTATAAATTGTTTATCTACTATGTTATGACATTAAAACTACCCCTATTGAAATACATCTTTTAGGTGAAATAAATAAATATTTCCAACAAAATGTTGGAGCGGAGATTAATATTATGATATTATGTACACAAGACAAAAGTAACGCAGAAAGATTGAGTGATTAACCATAAATAAATGCGTATAATGAGTTATTAAAAAATTTTCTTAACGTTAATTTCATACTGCTCGCAAGGCGGACGCCCATAGAAGAGATCATATCTTCCTGCATCCTTTATCTAATTAAACACTTCAGTGATTTTTATGAGCTTTGGTCTGAAAGATCTACCCTAACATTTGCCGAAAGAACTTCAATTTACTCCAAAATGAAAGATTAGATAATACTTTTTAGATAAAATTTCCGTGTGGCTTCTTAAAAGATTGCCAAGGAGATATTTTCAACTGTCGAACTTTAAAAAAATGAGAATTTCTGAGTTTAACCGTAAATTAGAACGATTACTAGAATAATTGTTGATTAAGGAGAGGATTTTGATCTCGACGGTGACTTAATTCTTTACCGTGATGCTAAGCGTTTCCGAGAAATTTCTGGAAGAAAATTAATTTTACGTCTTGCTCTAAAATCTTACAGTATGATACAGCGATTCCTGTTGATGTTGAAATATCGTATATTGATGAGCATGGTGCCTGCGCATACATCCAATACGTGCGAGAGATTTTCAAAACTTAGCAAGAATTGCACATAATACGGAGGAATGCATTAATTGTATATCTGATTTTGCAACAGCATGCACCATTCTGGGTTGACAAATCGTACAGAACGCATTTTAAAAGCTCTGTACGGACATTTGATTCACTTTTTCACTCTTGAAAATTTAAATTATAGCCCGTTCCTAAAACGCATACGTGGTTTCTGTTACGGACTCCAAGCTAGCTTTGTTATTCGTGTAATAACCAATAGATTTTGGTTTTAAAATCGTTGAGCGTGCACTCCAAGTCTTTTCCACTTATGCTATGAAAAGTTTTCATTAAAAGTTGCCACCATGGTGAAATGTTTTTAATTTACTCGATTGCATATTTGAATGCTTTGTTTAGCGACTCTCAGATCAAACTGTGACATCAATCGTCCCTTTTCTTCACACAGGTCTTTGCGTTATCCGATATTTTCTCGCGGGCACAATAGATTGACGGCAAACTTTTATCCTGTTATTCCGGTTTGGAACAATTTTCCAATCCATAAAATTTCGAATCCACAGTTGCCTCAGCGATCTTATGAAATATATGTCTTTATGGATTTGTTTGATATCTTCTTTGCTTTCACGTCGATTCGCAAGGTCGATCTTGTGAAATCCTTCCACTTAAAGTTGAGTACACCAAGTTTAAAGAAAACGGGACCCCGGAAATTTATATGGCTGATTATTGTCGAGGTTTATAATCATATCGTGCTGGAAATAAGAAACATTGAATTCAAGCAGCCTCTGGTGCTTTATCCAGCGAAAGATAAAAATCACTCTGGGATGGGGTGCAAGAAAGTGCGGGCCAAGGAATCGGACTTTCATCTCAAAGGAATCGCTGCCGAAAGACGAATACAGCAAAGTGAGAAAATGTATCGATCAGATACAAGAGAGTGGCAGTTGATGTCTGCGGAAACGAAGAACTATCGGGAGAGTTAGATTCAGATGTTGCACCGTTCATTAAACATGGCTTGGGAGAGAAAAAAGTGAGAAGAATATCACAATCGAGAGCAGCGAATGGGCCCATTACAGATGTAAGATTTTAAGTAGGGTTGGAGGATAGTGAGCTCCCTAAGGAATAATTTTACATAACAAATAAAGCATAGGTGGAAAACAAGATGAAGCGATAGAAAAGCAGTTAAAGTAATGTAGAGGAGCACGTGGAAATTTTGTAGAGGAGCTGAAAGACTGAACAGGATTAGTTGAATAGCTTATAACCAGTTAAAAAATAACTGCTAAATTAGATTCAAAATGCGCTCTCCCCCCTTTCCCCGAGCATTTTTCTTAGAAACTTAGCATTACAAACAAAACGTAAAATCCCAAATCAATCAAAAGTTATTTAAAATATATTTCACCACACCTAAGCAATTATAATATGATATTTATCCCTTTTCAAAAGTAAATTGAACATATTTTCGCTTCGCTTTTATTGTTGTAGCAACGTAACCATAAAGAAACTTTGCCATAGTAACGAGCCCGTATAGAGTGTTCATAAGGTTTTTTTTTAAATCTGCTGAAAGCAAACGTACAGACAATCGTGCCTTAAAGTAAATAGGGCTCATGTTTGTCACCGGTCAATGCTGTTCTGACAATCTTACTTTTCCATCTTTTCCCTTGCCTAAAAATTTTGCATGCTGACAGAAGGACAAAGTGAATACATAAGCGATTAAAAAGGCGATAAAAAGGATAAAAATGTGAGGTTGATGGATGTTTCTTATTAATCCAACGAATCCTCACTAGCAAAACTCTAAATCCAATGCTATGAACGTAGCAAACGCGCATATCCACGGAAGGATCGGTTCTTGCGGTTAAGAAATGCTCACTCTATTGCCGCCAGTAATTGTAAAGGAATTACAAAAATTGATGATCCGAACTTATGTGAAAATTTCGTAATATTTTGACGGATTTTAGAAAATTGTTTGGGGTAGAATTTAATATATAAAAGAAATCAAAAGGAAAGTTTTCTTTGTTTAAAAAAGACGAATTTAATGTCACAATCAAAAAGGCACTTTTACATTAAAATAACCCATATTTCATAGTCAATGCCTGAGAATGTAATTTTCCCATTGTGGGTCATTATGAAATTAGCATAAAAGGATTTGGATAGCTTGTAAAAGACTCAATATTTTGCACTAATACTATACGAAGTTATTTGGCATTTATTATAATCAATTTATTAAAAAATTGACAGCTTGACTAGAAATTTTGCTCCAAATTAAAATCTATATGACAGATTGCAAAATATTATTGTTATTTTTAAAAGAAATTCAGTATGAAATCAGTTCATAATTATATTTAATTTATATTAAAATGCCATTGATGAAACATTTTTGAAAAGTCTAAAGAAACTTCTTTGACAGTCGTTAAAGAAGAGGTTTGAAGTTTCAAAATGAATAATTCCTTTGTGAGTTAGAATTTATAATAAATCAAACTTTCTCTTTTTGCGAACTGAATTATCAATCCAGTAATTTTAAGCATCTGTCCGCGGTATCTAATGAATGGCGAGTGAAAGTCAGTGTACCTGTTGTGCTTTCATTCCTAACCTTTTACATATCTAATGGTGCTCTAAAAGCATCTTATTTTATTCTAGGAATCCTGAAGGTTAAAAGAATCGCCTTCAATTCCGACTTTTGAAAGAACCAAGGATATCCGATCTCAGTGACTTTTATAAATTTGCCTAGACATTTACTAAGTGTAATAAATTGTTATGTGAGTGTAATACTTATGGCGCAATAAACACAAACATATATGTTTACAAATAATGCACATATAATATACTCTTAAATGACAAGTAATGAAAGGAGTTTTACCGGTGTAGCTTTGTTCCATCATTTCAAATTTTAATATATGAGCCGTAGACCTTATTCATCAGCAAATTATTTTGTTGTTAAATAGCAGAAATTCTGGTGAATGAGAATGCTATAAGTTATTTTCTGCTATATCTCTGACCTCATTATGTCCTTTGAAGTAATTAACAATGATGAAGAAAGTTTGTCAAATCCTGCAATGCTTTTTTATCATTCTTTAAACGTCTGTCAAACTTCTTGTGTGATATTGAATCAGAAAACACAATCCATTGAATTTTATGAGCTTGACAGTTAATATTCTTGGAATGATCGCTACCAAAATTTGACTCTACCATTTGTAGGGGAAATTTTCTCACGCTGTCACCTAGGGCTCTTTTTAGTTGTAAAAATAAAAAATAAACGTAGTTTCTGCAACTACGTTGTGTATCATTATGAAATAGATGGAATTATATTGGTCGTAAAAGGTTAAAATGGTTTTAGTACAGCTACGTATGTTTTGAAATTCATTTCATTTTTACTCTCAAGAATATCTATGAATGAAAAAAATGACTTCTAAAAAGACACTTCATATAAATTACATTTACTAAAAATTTATTCCGTTTAGATCTGAAGATTCGCGTTGATACTAATAATATCTGGTTAATATTACAATATGTTTAACGAAACTCTTTTTTGGTAAAAGTATTAACACTTCCTCATTAGTAATTAAACGCAAAAGTAAAATTTTTGCAAAATTTAATAGAAACATTCTGAGTGATATATATGATAATTCATGAAAATTTTAACAAACATCATATTCTGAACCTCAAATTTTACTGCCGAGTACATGAAAGTATGCTATGGAATTATAAAACCACATACTCTACTGTTGCAACTAAAAAATAAAATTATATATCTTGCGCCTAAAAATAATTTATTTCTCTTTGACATTTTAAAATGACAACATATATTTGGATTAATTTTGCACTATGCAAGTGCTATACAAGAAGAATTCTAACAAGCCAAAAAAGCATTTATCGTGTAAGGATTGCGGAAATGCAACATATATGAAAAGAAATAGGTCTCCTCAGTTTCAGATCTCCGCTAGTCTTTGTCAACTGCTATTTTACGAGAAGAAGAAAGAAAATGATAGAACTTTCCTTTTCTAAATGTGTCATATTATTTGTGATTTGGATTAGAGCCAAGTGTCCTAGAGACCAGCATGCGCTTGTGGAACGCGACTCACCTCTCCACCCCATGCCCACCCAAACGCTCCCCACTATTATTACTTCCTCCCACTGGCCGCTTTTGCAGAGCAATTTGCGAGGTTTAAGAGAAGAGGTTTGTGTGACAATCATATATCAAACTCGTGTTGCATTCTACATCCCCACCGTGGAGTGCTTCTGACCTACTAGCTAATCGGTCACCATCGCGCGGGTATATATATAATATGCTCTAGCTACCGTTCTGCAGATTACTCGATTGAGACTCAATTGGCCAGTGGTACAGACTCCAACATCCCTGACACACGGATCCTCCGAAGCAACTGAAGATATGGCAGCCATTAAGGTAAGCCTTCATCCCGTTAGCGGCTCTGGTTTTCCCTGATTCTTAAATTTCGTTTTACCGGGTGAGAAAACGGTTATGTTAACGTTACGCCAGAGTTTCATCGAACTTGTTCAATGTGTAAACAATTATAAAAACCGCTACTTCTACGAATTACGTTGAAATTACTTACTTCGTGATAGAAAATGACACTAAAGAGTTCAGGGGATCATTTTCTTCAATTAAAATCTTTCCCTGAATATTAAGTTCTTTTGAATTTCATCTGAATAATCACCACTCGCGTAAAGCGAAATAAAGTTTTGCTTCATAAGCCCCCAATAGCTCTTCCTTCTACCGATAGAGGCCTACTATTCTTTTGACTTTCTTGCATTTTAAAAACAAATTTCAAATAACAAATCATTTACTTTGACATTAAACGAGTACTGAGACTCATATGTAAACATTATAGTTGCTTAAATTTTTCGCAGTGAAAAATTTGCTTTATCTAAAGTACAATTAATATTATACTAACGCAATAAATAATTTATTTTCTGCTACAAAAATAGAAAATCGAGCGAGGGAAGAATTGCAGAGCAAATTACACGAGACGCATTTTTTTCTTGTTTTAGGATTATGACGCCATCATAGGGTTTTATCTATAGTTTGGGTCGACGGTCTCGTAATATAGTCTGTAAATTCACTTTAAAGGCATCGTAATTGTAAAAAGCTATGTAATTATATGTTTGCCATTTAAAAGCAGTGGACTCGTTGCTATGGTGGTTGATACTTTCCATTGATAAACACAGAAAAATTGTTTCCTCTTTTTGTAGTAAAAACAACTGTTTGCTCTCGATCGAAACAGATTTGAATACTGTTTTCACAAAATAAAAAAACCTGAGATCTTCATTTATGGAATATTTCACGTCTCGAGCTTCTATCTTAATTTTAACTAATTTTTAAATGCAAATTTATAATGCCCTATACCGATATCGTGATTTTATTATGGGAGTAGAAATGAAGCAAAGGGGTTGGAGAAAGTCAATCCTAGATCCACCAAATTTTGACCACGTTTAGCCCTCATATAGTCCGCTCTATTCTAATATTTTGGTCTTTCCAAGTCGCAGGATTTTAGAGATATATTTTGAACAGACGAACAGCCAAACCGAAGTCATAAGCAATGTTTTTAGAAAAAAGTGCAAAAAAGGCTAAAAATATCTCATTGTATATGGAATCGCATTTACTCAGTAATTATTAACTCATTAAATTTTAGACTGTATGCCCCAGGAATGCATCAATTGACCACAAGTTTAACAAAAATTTTACATCTCGAAGCTCCGCCATTTGTTCTTAGATGGGTTCTTCGTTTTAATCCCAATGCAGTTCACCTTCCTACTCTTGGCCATCGCCGCGGTAGCTCTCTCAGTCGACCCAAAGGAATTTGAGAAGATGAAGACATCTAGAGCCGTGGGACTTGGATACTACAATCACGCAGTCCATCCATACTATGACGGTTACCTAGGATACGGAGGCTATGCTGGTTATCCGTATGGTCCATATCCATATTCTACCTATCATGATGGATATGGTATGTGAACACACCTCTGTCTGAGATAACATCTCAGCCAACCGGAAACGCCATCTTCATGAACGTTGCTTGGAAACGCTTTCATAAATTCGTATTATATAAAAAAATTTCAATTCAAACAGTTAATTGGAAAAAGCGGTAAAAACATAAAGCGGTAAAAACATTTTTAAACGAATGCAAATGATGGACAATTTTAAAAATTTGTTGTGGGTATAAGATGTGCAAAAAACTTTAAGCGAAAATGTATTCGAAAATGTATTTCAATATTTCAATTCGCCTTTTATATTTTCAAATAAGCATTGGAATATCACACTTTAAAAGACTGAGATATTTTAACAATATTCTACGGAATGCACGATACTCATTTCGTGTTTTGATGAGGGCAAATTTCGCCAGATAGGTACGTTGTCATCAGTGGCGTACTGGAAAATGTGTAGGCCCTCCGCCGAAACGAAATTGAGGTTCCAGAAAAAAATTTAAGGGCCTCACGAAAATAATATGGGCCTGCTTTGGCCATGGGCTCCCCCACCGCGGGGGCGTGTAGATGTCCGTACGCCACTGGTTTTCATTGATTTATGTGTATGTCTAGTTGCTTTTGAGTAAGATTTACTCCTTGAATATAACATGAACTTGGTACTGATTGTTATAAAAATTCACAAACATTTATCTTCGCTTCGAATAATGTTGTATTGTTTTGACTTACAGGCTATGGAGGATACCACCCATATGTCTACTATCATTAAAGATAAACAGTGGCATGGCGCATTTACTGGAAAAGCACGGAATTGAAAAAAAAACAAATCTGTTAGTTTCTCGCTTTCTGAAATATTTCGTTTTCTGCTTGAAATAAAATTTAAAAGCACTTATGTCTTATTTTATTTCCTAAAATTTTAATAATCAGTAAATTTTACAAAACATCCATATATTACTTTTTTGTTGTAAACGAAGGACAAATATTGGCATCGCAGGTTTATATTAACTTTAATTGCTAAGGAATAAGTAAATACCTACGTAATAATTTAGCATATTAAAATGTAGAGAATATTAGTTTTGAGCGAAAGCTGTTCTTAATTTTCTCGTATGCACGCTGAAGTCTTTCATTCCGCTAAATTCATTTATCTGAGCGTTTATCTCCAACTGGAGCTGCAAATTAATCCTTATAAATACAGCCATCCTGATATCCACCCGAGAGACTTCCGTTACGAGGAAACACGTTAATTTTTTAAAAAATCAGTTTTTATCCAATTAAAAACGTGTTTTTCCTGCATCAGATCCTCGCCAACAGCACAAAAATTATTTCAAACTTAACACACACACACACACACACACACACACACACACACACACACACACACACACACACACACACACACACACACACACACACACACACACACACACACACACACACACACACACACACACACACACACACACACACACACACACACACACACACACACACACACACACACACACACACACACACACACACACACACACACACACACACACACACACACACACACACACACACACACACACACACACACACACACACACACACACACACACACACACACACACACACACACACACACACACACACACACACACACACACACACATATATATATATATATATATGGATATTAAAATGCTCTTATTCTCATATTAATTAATTAATTAATTATTTCAAACTTAACATATAAACATATAACATATATATATATATATATATATATATATATATATATATATATATATATATATATAAGGATATTAAAATGCCCTTATTCTCATATCTCGTCTCGCCTTAATTCGTTCTCACGAACCTTGCCTCCTTCCTATCAACAAACCTGCGTGCCCGTGGATGCTGGCCTTCTCGGCGCCCTTTCGAAGAACACAGACTACTGAGGGGCTATCTCTTAAAGTTCAAACACCATCCCATCCCCCACGCCCCTCCTTCATGCTTCCCCTCCTCTCCCCTCCTCCCGCTCTTTCACCTCTTACTATTACATCCCTCCCTTTCCCTCCGCTAACCTTCCTTTCTGACACAACAGTGACCATCGCGCGGGTATATATACCCTACTCGGGGTCCATAGCTATTCACTGCACTCGAGACAGTCTCAGAACGGATAGAAAACCAATCGTACGAACGACTTCACATCCAAAACCTCAGCAATGGCAGCCATTAAGGTGAGTCTCGGCCCCATGCAACGCAGAGGGTTCTCCTATCCCACCATGGCCTCGATATCGCCACATTTGTTTGAAGGGGTTAATTCTGATTGTGCTCTTCGGAGTTTCAGTGCTTCTAGGGAAGGAAAGGAAGGAACGACGGAACAATTCTAATGAACGATTTATTCGTATTCATGACCAAATTCATGCTATAGGCAATACATCGTGAAAAACCCTGCGATGTTAACATTTAAAAACCATTTAATACGCAGTTATACTCTCTACTGTTGTTGAAACTAATTTTTTAAGTTAAAAATTTTTGACCAAAAAGTATTGATGAACCCGATTATTTGAGACTAAACCTAACAAAATTTACTTATTATCGAAGAAAACACAATTTTAAAAAACAACTATAATTTGCGTCCAGGACTTGTTGTACCGCAACAACAGCATTAATTGAGAATGATTCCATCAGGATAATCAATTTCAACAAGGTACAATTTTTCACGCTTAATTTTCCTTTTTAAGATTCCTTAATCGCGTTCCAAGGCATACCTTGTTTTAGGTCTCATACCGAAACCAATCCTTTAACACAAAATAATATAATGCTGAAACTTTTGTGGTTTAGAATTAAAATTTATTCTTTGTAGAACAACTAGCGACTATTGTTTAGGATTCGGCTTCATGGCACCGGATTTATTTGGGTCCATTTGTTCCGTAATGAACTTCTCCTGCTGGAGATATTTTCATGTCTTCTTCTCCTCTCTCCAGTTCGCTTTCCTTTTGCTCGCGGCCGTCGCGGTGGCTTCTGCCGCAGACAAGCCTGACTCCTCAGAAAAGGTGGAGACGTCTAGCACCGTGGGTCTAGGCTACTACAATCGCGGGGCATATCCTTACGCTGGTGCGTACGGCCCGCATGGAGCATACGGAGGTTACGCGGGTTATCCAGGATACGCTGGCTACGGAGGATATGCGGGCTACGGAGGATACGCGGGATATCCAGGATACGCAGGATATTCAGGATACGCCGGTTACCAAGGCTACCCGTATGCAGCCGGAGCTTATGCTGGTTATGGTGGATACCGCCACGGACACGGTGAGTGAACGGTCTCCTTCACTTCGGTTAATGCAAGAATTATTGGATGTGAAAAGCACCTGCGTAAAATCATGTCATCATTATCTCAATAGGGATTAAATTGGATTTGGAATATCGACTATAATAACTTTAGCATTGGAAAGTGACGTTTTAATCTACTTTTTCTATCAAATCTGTTAAGATATGTTTGTATGGCTTATTATCCGTACTTTTTAAAATATTTTAACGATAGATATTGTGATAATACATCGGAACATAGATAATAATTCATTGTCTGCGTCAAATTTAAAAATGTTTTATGTTTATATTGCAGAAGAAAGGTCACTTCTTCTCATTATTACATTAAATTTATGATAAATTTTTGTTTTTTCCCCTCACCAAAATGCCTCGCCCATCTCCATCGAATTCTAATATTTAATTTCAAATACTTTTACAAAACCTCAAAATGTTTTTCCACCGACGTTCATATTTTCCATTGATACGATTATTGTTCCTTAATAAGGAACAAAATGAAACATATCGGTATGAATATTCCGTTTGTACGGATTTTTTCACATTTTATTTGTTAGTTAATAATAATTAACAGCGCGGTTAAAAATATTTTATTGTTTCCATCCAAAATACGGATGCTGGATCATAACAGGAAACTTCCATAAGAAAAATGTCTTAGTTAAATAGCCTAAGGCAGGGTCTATATCTAGGCTACATGGTGTTAAACCGCAAAGTCTGTAATTTAAAAGGAATTTGTTTGATCCACAGGTGCTGCCGGCTACAGGGCTGCCTATAACCCATACACCGGCTATCACGGCGCACACGGCTACTACTGAGCAATGGCCGCGGAGGAAAATACCAAAACATCACGTCCATTAAAAAAATATTTCTGCTGTCACCATATTTCTCTCTGTACCTAAAATTTTCCTTCTAAATAAAATATTGAAAGAATAATTCGATCTATTATGCTATTGCTAGGTAAAGGCTGTACTCGTAACCACGCTCCCTGTTAAACAGAAAGTTTCAACCCTATACAAAAGAACCTTTAAGGCACTCAAGTGACCCAGTGGCGGATTTATGGGAAGGGGGGTCGCATATGGCGCGCGCCAGGGGCTCCGAAAAAATGTTCGTGTATATAATTTCAGAAATATTAAATGTCTCAATTTAAAAATCAGTAGAATCTCTCCATGATTCTATAGAAAAACGACCATTAAGAGGTGTCACAAAAGAGCGATTTCACTATATATTTAGATTGCAGGGTCCCCGACTGCTTAGCGCCAGGGGCTTCCAAATGCTTAGAGCCAAGGGCCCCAGGAGGCGTAAATTCATCACTGAATTGACTTTAAATCCGTTTATTTATTGAAGACTTATTTTCTGAACTAACTTTGAAATAAAGGGCAGTGTAGCCAAAAAAGAAAGGGTATAATGAGTATCAATACGAAGGATAGGGTTTCGTAGAACAAAGGATAAAATCGTCACCATGGGCATATCTGAAAATTTAGCCACTTTATTATTAATGTATACACAAAAAACTTGCTTTTTTATAGCGCTATTTTATAAAAACGTCCTCTCTCCTCTTTTGTCAACCTTACTCTACCTCACCGTATTCATTCGAATATTTTTGATATATTCCTAACATTCTTTATTCATCGATATTTGGCTGGGTGGCGTCTCAGGGGCGGAGGCTGCCTGTGGCTACTGGGCATCACAAATGCTAGAACGTAATAAGTTTGGCATAGATTTTGATATTAAAAAAGACTCACTACGTTAAACATCGCTTAGCAATTGTAAATACTCGTGATTCATTGAGTCTCAGATCGCCAGTTGTCTCCTAACGTAGAACACAATGGTTCCTATGGGTTGCTTATGATTAACCGATGTTCCCTTTTTCCCCCTCATTTCCTTCACACGGTTCATTGTCGAAGAAGAAAGACGCCTTTATCGAAAATATAATTTTTACGCTGTAATTTATTTGTCATTTGTTCATATCAGAAAGGTATATTTGGTGATTTAAAGGAATCTCTACTGGAATCAACGGGTGTTGAGGTGGAGTCAGTATGATGGTATTTATGTCCAAAATGGAAAATTCTGTGAAATCTCTTTAAAACTATACTGGCAGATGGTTATATACTTAGCAGTAAGAATAATTCCTTTCAATATTAAACATACCGAGAAAACTTTCTCTTTTAGATAATTTGAACAGTGTTGACTAATTTTTAAGCATTTTATCGCCAATTTTAAAATGTTTGTCTTCGTTAGTTTATAAAATCTTTTTATTATAACATTCACGAAACCAACCTTTGAAAAGCAACGGATGTTCGTAAGTATCTACATAAAGTCAGTTGCGTAGAAAGATAGTAAACATTCTACGAGATACCATCAACAGGGTTTTAAAACCCTATTTTCTATCTGGATTTCATTTATAATTAAAAGAGGCATATATTCAGAATCAGAAAATTACATACCCGCAAAAATTTTAAATTAAGAGTCATAGAAAAACTTGATATACTGAAAATCTCGGGTCAGACCTGGTTTACCCTTCTACCTTTTACCCTCTTTTACGAAAAAAATCTCTAAATTATATCCTTTAAAAGTGTATTATTAATTCATACTACTTTATTCAACAAAGTATGGATAACATTTAATGGTGGTAGTGCGATTTTCTCTTTTGCTTAAAGCAAATCGAGTTGAAAAATGTATCTAATATAAAGGAATGCGCTATAATCAACTGTTGTTTTTTATGTTTACATTTTATAACAATGGTGTCCGACACCATCGCGAATCGGTCATTGATATGTGGCAAATTGATGCTCACAATCTACTATCTATTATTTTTATTAGTATATTAAGTAACACAGTACTAAATTTGTTTACATCTTGTTGTGTAAACTTTACATGCAACGGCTTTTCGCAACATAATACAAAATATTATTTTTTTAAATAGGAATTTTCACAAAATCAAGACTACAGTGACGCACAATGATTCGCGCCTTCTCATTCCAGGCTGCCGCTGCAACTTATGTTAGTGTGGATTTTATGCCAAATTTCAGTGCACTACTCGGACAAATGAACTGCCAAATATCACATTAAAATGTAATGTTTGAATACATATAATGATTTATTTGACTAACACATAATTTAAATCATTATTGTGTATCACTATATTTACTTAAATTAACTCCTACTTGTAATATTTATATTTTGTATTATGTGGCGAAAAGGCTGATTCGTTCGCCAAGAATGCGGCGAACGTAAAAATTCTGTTGGACACCACTGCGTTTATAATATAAGAAAGTAAGTAAGCTAGGAAATACGAATTTAATCTACTCAAAGGTAGGGTGAACATACGTCCCGATTTTCCGAAACATTTCTCGGTTTCCCAAAAGACTTTTACCGTACACGGTATTTTTTAAACGTTTGCATTATTTGACTCCATTGCGAACCAGTATTATCTCGGTAATTTGTATAAAATCCGACCACAAAATATTTGTTGTGATTAATCCTCTGGTAAATTCTGCAATAATGCTGTGAATATATTGTTTGAAATTTTAAAACTATTTGCTACATTTGGAACAAAATTAAAAATAATTTAGGCAAATTTATTTTCTGTAGCATATAAACTATAAAGCTGCTAACAACACAAATTTCTCGGATTTTATTCTTCATAAAACGCTAATTCCCGGTTTTGCTTTCTATGGCCATCCTACTTTAAGATATGCTGCTAACGTTTTCAATGGAAAAACTCAATCATTTTAGGATTTTTAATAAATTACATTATAAAATGCAGCAATAAAAGAAATGCATGGTGAAAATAATAGTTTTATTTATTAAAAGCAATTCATTAAATAATAAATAATACAATTAATCAAAAAATAGAAAGATCCTCTGAGCTGCGAGATAGTGTTTCATTGTGAAATAATCCAATCAGTCGATTGAGTTCTCACCCATCGCTATCGTATACGTTTTGAATGTGCGCATCTATTTCGCTCTCCACCGCTGGCCGTCATTCCACAAAAGTTCTATGGCTGACGTCTTTTGAATCCGCCGCGGTCAACAGAGGCGAAGGGCAAGTGCAGCGAAAGACTCTCAAGGAGAGATAGTTTCGATCCGAATGTGGCAGATGTCAGCACGAGGAGGGCGCCACGAACAGATTCCACTCGGTGACTACTAGGAACGCCACGAGGGAACCGGTGGCCGACCCGATCTGCGTGAACGCCCCGTACCACAAGAGAGGACCTCTTCCGGTTTTACGGTCGTGTTGCTGCATGGAATCTGCCTCTTGGAGTGCACCTGCGGCACCCACTTTGGCGTAAATGGCTCCGACGGTAAGAGAAATCCACACCGTCACCTGTAGAGGGAAGAATTGTATAAACACAGAGACTAGCCTCCACGAAGAATGATATTAAGCAACATGCATATGTTGTCACAACATCTTTGCAGATGAAAGCGTCATTATTATTGGAACGTGACGTTTTTCTGATTTTTAGATAAGTAAAAGCGCAGTTAAATCTTTTTTACGCCCACCCCCCTCCCGGGTTAGGTTAGGTATGCTTTTAAAATATTAAGAAAAATTTTGAAAATTTTTGCGGGGGTAAAACGGAAAAGTACCAGTGCAAATGTGGGAGTTTAATAGAACAGTACAAATGTGGGGGTATAATGGAACAGCACCTCATTACTTTTCATGGGTTCTATCTAACGTAGCCGCTATAAATATTTTTTAAGAACCCTAAAAAATCAAAGAGAAATGGAATAGTGAGGCAGCGAAAGCCATCGTGCCACTGGCGTAGTAAACTTTTTTGGGGCCCAGTGCAAAATCCTTTTTGATATCTCTCTATATTAAAAAAGTTTGAGACGCTACACCGGGGTTGGCAGTGGCGAAGTGGTTAGAGCGTTGGCCTTCCATCGAAGCGGTTCAGGGTTAGAATCCGGCGGAGGTCGTATTTTTCAACCTGGGATCGTGTGTGTGTGATTTGAGAAGACCGCGCAAGTCAGCGCTTCGTCCTTCGGAAGGGACGTTAAGCAGTTGGCCCCATTGGAGTTCTTTATTAAGAGAAGGCTAATGCCGGTACCGGGTTTCACTCCTCCCTTGTGAGTGTGTCTGGTGCGTAAGGACTTATGGCTATAATAATCCAAGAGGCTGATTAACCAGATATTCCATACAAACAAACAAACGCTACACCGGCAGGCACTTCATAAAAAGTGGGGATAGAGTACTTACCTTAAGCTGTATGGCTGATGATGGGGGGATGGAGGAGTTGGGAAAGCTCGCGCAACCTCAAGGCTGGTTCACACTGGAGGGACGGTCGTGGTTGGGACATTTCAGACCAATATATAAAAATCCTATTTTCAATTGGGTTTCTATGGAGAAGTCCCAAATGCGTTCACACTTGTAGGGGAGGACGCGGTCAGCCCTCGGTACGAACCCCTTGGGTCGCTCGAGGAGGCAACTTTTGTCCCAAGCTCCTTCGAGTCCTAGCCTCTTCGGTTAATATCGGCAATCCCCGAATTAGCTTGAATCTTTCTGCTAGTTGGGAGCATCCATAAACTACGTCACGCTGAAGGTGGGGGCAGGGATGCGACCGTGCCGTGACCGAGGCCTAACCTACAAGTGTGAATGATCTCTGCAAAAATAGTCCTGTCCCCCCGCCGCGACTGTCCTCCGACCATCTCTCCAGTGTGAACCAGCATTTAGGGGAGGGGTCTGCAACTTTTTCCGTTGGTGGGCTACATTAGTATTTCTGAGTGCCTCGTCGGGCCCCATATAATATCGCGGTTGCTTCGACGGGGCGCATTTAAATTCACAGATGATTCGAAGGGCCGCCTCGGACTTGAACCCTTAAAAGGTCGCGCAGTATTTTGTATCGTAAGGGTTGCACGCAATCATTTTGACCTCGTTGGAAATTTTTCATCCGGTTAAAAAATAAAATAAATTAAGAACAGTTCACGAGTAGGCTTAGGAAAAGAACTGTTGGTCTGTAAATAATTATACAGTACTTCTTATTTCTAATGATTTTGCTGAGAATTACGAGTCAAAATCAAGACGCGTAGCACCGTTTTACCTGGAGCGAGCGGAGGGAGGGATTGACGCGCGTAGCCAGTGGAGATGGCGAAAAAGCCTCGCGAAGCGAGACAAGGTTTTGACCGCCAAAGGTGCCAGAGGTGGAGCCCCTAGTGCCATATAATTATTTTTATTAAAAAAATGTCAACCTTTCGATGAGAAATCAACTTGCTATCCATCGATTGCAAGCCTATCCAACTTTAAATATGATACGGGTATAGTAAAGGATTTTAAATTATTTTGACTAGTCTCGCCGGAAATATTGCGATGATTGAAAACAATTATATGTTGCGATTTCCCGACAAATGGAAAAATTACGATGACCTCGGGGATGCCCCGAACTACGAGTTGGAATGGTCAAAAATAATCAATAGAAAATAAAGAGCTAAAAAATATTAATATGACAAAATACAAATAATTTTTGATGAAATGATTCCTTTTATGTAGCGGCCCCTTTGACTGGGAGCCCCGATTTATTGCACCGGTTCGCTATTAGTGCGCTACGCTACTGCTTCGTGCAAAGTTTTATGAAAATACTTATAAAAAATCAAGGGATCCGAATGGGAGTTACAGTTAACTCATTTAATCCTGTAATTATTAAGCGCGAAATTTTAAAACCATTTTTCAGATTTCTCCAGCATAAACGTTAATATTTGCACACATTATTAAGTGGATCGAGAAAATCAATATCCTCTCATTTCGGTAAAATGAGTCCACTTGTAACCTTGCCGACGGAATCAGAAAATGAGGAACAGTATGGCGAAAGAATTAGTGCAGATGGCAAATACAGTTTCTGCGAGAGGGGAAAATATCGCGGCCGAGCGCGAACGGTTATCGGCTCGCGAACGAAGATAGCATGTCACTGGACGGGAGTGAAAAACGAACTCTTGGCGGTGTCATTTGGTACCTTAACATATGTCGCTGCATAACAATAGTTTTTCACAGGCGTTTCGTTACCCCTTGTCTCCACTTGAGATAATAGCAAAAACGAGAGGAGAGAGAGGAACCCTTCGCGACGGCGAGGGCAAAGTTCCCCTTCCACTGCGATCCAGCGACGTGCAACAGCTTGTATCCTCCATCTTATGCAACCCGACCAACAAAGGTCATATTCCTTTATTTTTCGCGCGATTCTTCCATTTATGAATCCGACCTTCGATTGACTGACATTCCGCGTAATCCGACATAGCCATAGGCAGCTCAATATCTGTGGCGAAAAATTATCGGCAAATTCGGACGATTTTTAAAAAAATTTAAAGCGAAATTTGGTTATCTCATTGACAACGAAGGATTTTTAGATGAGCAGATATATAACTGAGATGAGACAGGCTTAAACTATAAAATGCTTCCTTAAAGAACTTTAGCTTTTCGGGCTGAAGCTTCAGCTCCTGGGTATAAACGAAGTAAAGAAATAGTGACGATTCTAGCCTGTAGTAACGCTACTGGTAACCACAAATTAAAACTCGTACTTATTGGAAAGGCCAATAAACCACGAGCTTTCAGAAACCTAGCTCCTATTGTTGTACCACTTTTGTATAAGTTCTGGTGCTAATGCCATATTATTGAGACGCTGGCGCGATCTCGCCGCAAGGAAGAGAAGCAAAGCCTGGAAACCAACCTCAATTACTCAACTTTTTAAACAATAACTTTAACTTCAAATAATAGTTTTGTACTCTATTATGCTAGATGTACTGTACAATAATGATTAATAAACGTGAATTCGTACTTATGTTACACTTCAAATTCTTGTTTCATTTCGCCCCGTTCTTTTTCGGTAATCCGACCACTCCTCGGTCCCGTTTAGGTCTGATTATCGAGACTTTACTGTATTTCAAAGCGGTTCTCCGGGAATATTTTATTAGGTCGTTTAGCTCAGCCAGTGAGCCGCTTGATGTTTGCTAAGTCCCGCCCGATAAAAATTTAAGGAATATATAATTTAATCGCACAGTTGGATGACGCCAAATATAAATATAGACTTTTATGAATCCACGTATTCGATGTCACATCAGGACACAATTGTAAACTATGACTAATAGATAGCGTATTGGTCAAGGGAAGGTTTTTGGTGTGTTGGCGAGATATCTCACGATGGGGGCCGTTAAGGATAAATAAGTTAAGAAACACTTCGTCGGGAAACCCTTAAAGGTCAAATAAAACTTAAGAGACGTTAGACCAAAATATGAGGCGTATGACCTGATTGCCTGTTGAATAAAATATTTCTTCCCTGTGGTCTTATTTTATCGATAATTTTTTATTGATCTAAGATAATACGTTTAAAAAGCTTAAATAACGTACAAATATTTCTTTGGGCATAAAAAAGAGCAGGTCCGTGGTAAGTCGTGGTTTCAATCGCACACTTTGAGAGTGTGTGAATGTCAGAATGCGGATTCCACAGGCCAATATTTGTAATTATATTAGGATATCATTTATACAGAAAGTTATCTACCCAAAAGCCATAATTTAATAAAAAAAGTGACACACAAAGGCAGAGAAAGAAATATATCACTTAGAAAAAAATGTTAATTCCTAAATACTTCTTTTCCCGATCATTTTTTGAGATCTAATGCCAAATGTATTTGGCCAAAAAATGGCTTGACCTTTTATCTCTCGGCATGAAAAATATTTGAGTTTGAATGAAGATAACAGAAATGACACAGTCAATCCCAAGATAATCGCGGTGGAGGAGTTTTATCATTCTACAAGATGGATTAACAGACAAGAGGGAGGGCGAAGGTTATCAACAAAGCGATATGGATCGATTAAGATTTTAATCTTACAATTAATACTTCTCCTGCGGTGGTCCCGATTAGAGGTGGAGTTGGCGATAAGGCAGCTGTGGTGATCGCAAATACGGAAAGTAAAGTGGCTCCAAGAGCTGCCATTCCCAGATATCTAAAACAAAGGAAATGAGACCAGTTCCGTATAATAAATACAGGCGTATATAATCGCTTATACAATATTGACAGGAAAGGAGGTTTTTTTCCATAAAAGAAATGCCAACACAAGTAGTGATGTATTATAATTTTCATGCGATTTTTAAGGTGGCCCAGAGATTCAAATGCTAAGATCAGAAAAATCCCGTCTCGTTTTAGCGTAAATGTGGCACATACGATTATTCCAATATGACCGAAACCAGAGGACTAGCGGAATACTAATGATTATTGTCTATTCCAGATATATATTATGCATCTGACATAGTACATAGAACGGCTAGGATGAAAATGGTCAATATTAAATATACACTTATGGATAATCCGTGACAAAAACATTAGCATTTTAAAGATGAGACCAATTCATTATTCTGCTGTAAAATTTTTTTATAATTCAATAATAAAATAATTAAAGTAAAAAGAATGGAAAATAAAATGCACCATATATATGCAGAAACATGATAAGGTGAAAATACGCAACGTTACAATCGGTAGGAGAGAAGGAAAATTCCCTAAGTGGTCCAATCCAAAATGTTTCTTTTTCTCTCCTTTTATTTATTAATATGTTGTGTTGTGGACAATGTATCTTATATTTATTATTTAAAACTTAACACAAATCAGAAGAAAATTCAACTCTCCGGAATGAATTGAAAATTCATTGACTAGATTAACACTACCAAAGTCTTATGGTTGCTGTTTGATTTTTGTTGATTTTTACCTGCCGCTCAGAATTTCATATCAATAAAAATTCAAAAGTTAACATTTTTACTGTTACAAAATATTGTCATTTAAAAATGTAGATTAAAATTTATTTTTGTTTTTGTCATGATTTGTTTTTAAACACACATCACTAGGTAATTTTGTATGGTGTTACTTAATGGTTGATTAAGGCGTACCGAGAAAAATTTCTTTACACAGATACGGCGCTTATGTTCTTAAAAATTTTATATTTTGATTTGAATGAACAGGTTTTTGGGAGCACCCACACCTTTAGGCTGGCCAATGTAGGAATATTTGACCTGAAGGAAACTAGAATTCTGAGACATAGGTACAGCACTTGGATCGCAAAATATCGATAATGTTTCATAATATCATAATGTGTCATGAGTGTCCACCCCAACTTCGTAAGTATTTCGTGACTTACAGGCATAGCTTTATGTGCGGTGGTTGCGAGTTGGAGAGCGAGAAGGTTTTTCTGAGCGGTGTGAAGAAGGCGACGAGGCACGTGGCAGGGTTCGCCATTGCAGCCAGGGTGGCGGAAAGGTGATAGGCGACGTTCCCGTAGGGAGCACACGAATATGACTGGATCCCTGGAAGAGCTCCGTTGGCCAGAAGGCAGACCCAGCACGCAATGCTCAGAAGGATGGCCAACTGGACGGTGCCGAGGGGAGGGGAGCCGCTTTGGTTCTCATGCGCCGGTGCTGCAGTCGCCCCCGCACCAGCCTGATCTCTGACCTCTGATCTGTAGAGATAAAAACCTGCTAGAAAGTGATATCGCAGATGCAAACGTCCCCGATCTAGATCAACTTCTCAATAGCAGAAAAGGTCTATCGAAAATCGATCAGTGACTCAGCAAAAGCAGAAAATTGGGCAGATCCAGGTTAGGTGGTTGGATAAATATTAACGTCCCATTGCTAGCCTAAACCTTCCAGAATCGGTTCCTCCCAAGAAACTTTACCGCACCTTAGTCTGGGACGTCCTTATCTCGCAAATTCGAGAGAGTACAATCGCAAAGAAATCATTCTTATAGCTCCCACTAAAGAGCACTTTTATAGCAAAGCACAATATTCGTACAACTATCAAAGTTTGTAAAGAACACCACTTTTAATCTGTCGCCATGGTTAGTCGTAGTCTTCCTTTAAAAAAGCCGTCCATCTTTTTAGACGTCAAAACTAGTACAAAAGAGATCAAAAGTGTAAGTATAATCCATTAATTTGTTGAAATTTTCCTATGGTTGCATATGTGTTCCAACTCACTCGGATAAGATGACGAAACACATATTTTGAACTCGGATTTTTAGGTAGAGGAAACTCGAGATTTCCTTTTCCTATTCACATATCAGTTGAAGAGAAATACCCTTAGATTAATTGTACACGATTGGTAACTAGTGAATTACTGAATAATGCTTTATCCCTGGTGCTCAGGCCCTATAAAATGAGCAAGAAGAAGAAGAGTTGAGATTTGGCAGTAATACTTTAGTCACGCATAAAATGTCAGTGACAAATAAAAGATCCCGAAAAGTTCCCGGTTTTGAATGCAGGAGCGTTCCTTCTCTGCTTGACTAACTAGGGAAGAACTGAAACGTAGCGTGCAAGCCTTTTTTCGATAAAAATTTAAAATATCTAGAGATATCGACGCGGGATTTGCGCATTTATAAGGAGAAAAGTATGAAGATTAGTTTTCTTATTGTGAAAATTGAAATATTCGAAATCACTAAATTTAACGTTTAAATAACATATTTTGGAGATGCTTGGCATTTTAATTGGATACTAGTATAAAAGCCCGTAAAAAGTTAAGGGTTCAAATTAATAAAAAACGGAATTTAAATTTTTAACGGTGAATAAATTATTTTAAATATCACCATTTATATCGATTTTATTTCTCGCAGCAATCGGTTGTCAAGATTTATTTTGAGGTAAGGGAGGGGATGGCATTTAGCCTTGAGACAACAATCTGAGCTCAAGTTTTGACAATTATTAAGCTATGTTATAAGGGAAAGAATGGAAATGGAAAAACTGATATATGTTTGAATGAGAAGAGCATTTACCAAGAATGTATTGCCAAATATTTTTATATCATATGAAAAAAAAGTCGGACAAAAATTTAGCTGCATCTTGGACGGCGGGACAATTCACTGCCAATGCGCGACTCAGGATTTCACTACACAAACCATGACATTGAAAATAACAAAAAAATATTTCCCATTTCCTCAAAGGTTCCTGAATTTGCCAGGCGACGAATTTGTCTTGCGATGAATTTGTCATGCGACGAATTTTTCTTGCGACTAATTGTCGTGCGACGAATTTCCAGCGACGAATTGCCGCAGAACCTTTAAAAATACATTTACATATCTTCTTTTAAGATATGATTGCCCGATTTTCCGCACTTATCAAAACGCAGTTTAAATAGCATTAATTTTGCACAATAACTCGAGTTATAAAATCTATATTAATTAATGAAGTAGTATTCATTCGTCCATAGGTTGCAGTAAATGAAAACATTATCAAGCTATAAAATTTATAGTTGATATAGATCAAAGAACTATTAAAATGTTAGAAAGAGCAGATGCACATTTCGGCTACAAAGCAGACTGCCACGTTAGCCATTCAATGTTCACAGGTTATTAAAAATTAAGTTTTTATTTGGAATAAACTAAATTATATGCATTGCTATCTAAATCGAGCTCGCTAACTTATACTATATGGTAGCTCTCGTTCATCGCTGAAAATGTATCGGTGGACTAGATAAGGATATACATCGGAAACTTCCTAGAGATTCTGTGGTATATATAGTTTAAAAAATTGCTTCAACGATATTCAGTGTTTAAATTTCTACATCAAATGCCTCATGATCATAATTTTAATCTTCAAATAAATCATTAATGCTGTTAATCATTTTTCACCCTAATTCCGTGGGCCATATTAAACATTTTTGTGGACCGCATGCGGCCGTAGGTTTCCAATCCCTGATCTAAATTAATAATCAAGAAAGTTTGAATCAATTAAAGCAGGGGTCGGCAACATACGGCCCGCGGGCCTGATGCGGCCCCGAGAGCGCTTCATGCTGCCCGCAAAGATGTGATTAAAAAGAGTTCGCTAAAATTTAAAATTGACAATTTAATATTTTTCAGTGACATTATAGTCTCAAAGTCATTTCTGGTGGAGTTATAACGCTAGGAAATTATTTACACATGATGTTCAATAACATGAGACCACAGAATCTCTAGATAACTTCTGATACATACGGCCATCCGGCCCGCCGAAGCTCTTGTGACTTCTAATGCGGCCCTCCGGAGCATTCACAACTACGTATGTAGCCCGCCTTGCAATAAAGGTCGCCGACCCCTGAATTAAAGGATAAAAGCGATCCTCGGGCAATTGGCAGTTGTCGCGTAAAGAGTCCTCCGACGGACCTGGCTAATCACCTCCCGGCCGCCGAATGACTAGACTCACCCGAATTCCGAAACTCCGTTGGTCTCCCGGAAGGTTCCTCCCTCCTCTTCGACCGCCGCTCCCCCGCCTCCTTTCCTTTCCAGCAACGCGAACCCGATGATGCTGCTAAGCATGAGGGTGAAGATGCAGCTGAAGTATGCGGTGGAGGAGAAGAGGGGTTGCGGCTCGACGGGGGTGCCGTCCTCCTTGCAAGAGGCCTCTCCTCCGACGCCCTGCACAAGGGCGATGACGCCCGGCATGAGGCCTCCGATGCCCTCGCCTGTGAAGTAAGCGGCGAGGGAGCGCGGTCGGAAGGACGACATGAAGGGGATGAAGAGGACGGACGAGGTGCAGCCCACGAGGGCGAAGGAGAAGGTCAGCACCAAGATGGACCACGACCTGCCCGCCACGGGCTTATCCCAGGTGAAGGCCAGCATGAGGGAGGATAGGGCGCCGAGCGCCAGCACGGCGTACACGGTGTACGCGCGGGCGGAGAAGGTGCGAGCCTGTGTGAGAGAGGAAAAGATATGAAGGCGTAAGGCGTTCGCGCACGATATAGAGAAATGTTCAGTTTAAAATGATGATGGATGAGCAGATGAAAGAAAATATAATAATAATAAATCGACTTTATTTAAGGGCGATATTTAGACCATCTGGTCCATTCTTACATATAACCCTGTACATACTACGAACACAGACGACCATGCCCTCGGCGGGATTCAAACCCGCGACCTTGGTCTCCGTTGTCAGATACTCAAACCACTCGTCTAACAAGGCCGGCAAACACACATCATAGGGTATCATAGAGATACGAAACAATAAAAAAATGTTATTTAGGAATTAAAACAGTTCAATTTTTCAATTAAAATCTTTAACATTCTGAATGGCGTGCTTTAAATTTTAGTAATATTGACAGGCACATTATTTTCACATGCGAGTCGCCACATATTTTGGGTTTATCAACTAGCCCCATACAATTTGAGTTTAAGGCCTCTGATATAGGCTATACATTTTATACGTTACGTCCACGAAAGACTGAATAGCAACAAAATAAAATGCAGTGAGCGGGACCTCGTATTGACATAAGGATCCAAATTATTTTATAAAAACAAATAAATTTAGTGAAAGCATGAAAACATTTCGAAGAAAAAGCTTATCTTTACAAATGAAATTAGGTATTATATATATCTATAACATATATTAAACAATTCAATGCATTAATAATTGTGTAAAATGAAATAAATATTTTTGTTCAATCGTACCACATTCACTTTAAATAGATAGTAACCGTTCGATATTCTGTTGAATAATATTAAAAGCATAATAATCCGTTGTGTATAACACTATGTATTTAATTGCTGATAGGAAATACAATATGTGGAAAAGATATCTTAAAATATTGTAAGGAAAAAGTTGCAAAGTCCGGTAAAAAACTAAATGCAGACTGGTAAAAACAAATAGCATAAAAGATTCAATAAACAATTAATGATATTCGATTGATATTTATTTACATTTTTTTAAATGTTTAAGTCGCACAGATTGTGTAACATATGCAAATGGAGGGATTGGAAAAAGAAATCGCCCCGGATTGTCGACTAAATTCCGGATGAGAATATGTTAATTGTTTTGGTCCTCGAAGTTGGCCTGATATAGGAGGCGGAAATCATTTTAAGAAACAAGATCTAATCCAAGGATCACTAACCTCTGTTGAGTGACAGGCTACTTAGAGAAGAATTTTAATTCTCGGCTGACGGCATATGAACTCTTTCTATACTTTATCAGAATATGTCGAGAAACAGATTCTTTGAATGAATATGAGCAGATAGAAAGAGCGATAGCGTGATTGCCTTTTAAAAACATGCCGCTAAAAATAATACTTGATGACTGCTACATAAAATGTCAATAGAAAAACAGAATCGAATATTTTTATTGGTGCAGCCTTCGAGAATGTAATGGGAGTTAAACAAAGGACATTCCAGAACCCAGTTATTTTGGTGGAATTTTAGGAGAAGATTAAATTATATGCACAAAATTCTTCAAGGATTAATTGATATATTCTGCAGCTAAATGTTTTGGCATATTCTGAGCAGACGAGAAGACCGATATAATATAAAAGGTCCTAATGAAGATGTAATTACAATGTATGTAGTTTAAGATTGCCTGATTGGATACCTTTACTTCTAAATTGATATCTGTGGATAGATTTTTATTAAAAGTACCAAATCCTGGTTTTCCTTTGGTTGAGTTGTCTCCTTGGCATGTTATTTGCGCTGAAAACCCATTATTATTTTCATAAAAGTATATGATCTCCGTTTTTAAGAGGATTAGGGGAGAATTGATGCTTTGAAATCCATTGAAATGTACATCACCAAACGAAATAATTAACCCAAGAGTAGAATTGAGTAAAAATATCATTGAGGTACGAACAAGTAAATAAGCATAGTCCTGGGACGATGAATGAAAATCACACCCCGCGAACAAGTGATAACTGACATGACAAAGATAAATTGTCAATGAATGTGCCAGTAATAGTCATCCAACATTACCAAGAATTTTTAAAAGATTTAAGGGATGGTTGTCGAAGAGATATTCAACCCAATTTTTACCCATTGAATCCGATTGTTTAAACGCAGAAGCTTGGTGATGAGGATTGGTCTTAAGGTTTGTGCTTTGCATATTGATGTGAGATTTATCAAGACAAAAAAAGCAATTTTGGTGTTATCGTATGAAAAAGAATTCACTTTGACTACATGAGATATTGAATATGATGATGTGAGCCTATTTTGCCAGATGTAATCTATCTAATAGAGTCAGCTAGTTCATAGTTAATGGGGAAATGGAGATATAGGAAATGTCGAGGAACAAGGTGGTGGGTAGCAAAATGGGAGAGAAAATTAAGCTAGATTTGCACCGATCAAGTTTCTGATGTTGAATCAAAGAAGCACAAACGAACAAAACAAAAGCTGTTATAACTTCACCACAAAAGAAATTAACATCCATTTTCCGCGTACTATATAACACTGTATTTTAAATAGTGATTTTCTCTTTCAGGAAGAGAAAACCACTATCGAGCAGAGCACAGTGGCTTGACTGTATCCAATCAAAAAAAGATAAAAAAGAATAATTATGGATTGTATACTTGCTCTAAAAAAAAACAAGCATAAGTCGATTACACGAGCGCAAAAATCGTCGACATAGAACAGTTTGATTATTTTTCTCTGCGGTTTATTTGTCGGAGTGTGAAAATCGTGACAAACCTTAAAAGGTACGGTCGACATCTTTATTAGAAAAATCAGCCCCAAAGGGGCTGATGGACTCACTCGAGGGAAATACCGTAGGAGGACGACGTACAGTATGGGGCCGACGTTGGCTGCCTGCACAGCCAGGGAGAGGTGCGAAGGCAGCTGCCAACCCTCCGGGGCCACCCGCACCAACAGGGGCAGCTCCACGAAGACGCCGTTCACGGTGAGCCACGCTCCCACGCCGAATAAAGCGGACAGGGCCAGTTCGATGCCCTTGGGGAACTTCTCGTGAGACGGGAAGAGGCTCCGCTCCGAAGACCTAGAGGGATCGACGCAGGGAACCAAGGCGGTTAGGGCGCGGTATCCGCCGCTCCGCCTCCTCCTCCTTTCCTCGAGGGCGGTGCGGGGGCCTCCCGCGCTCCCGACCACGCGCATCAGGGGAACCTCGCACTGCATCGCGTGGCGCATCCGAAGGTGCGTCGACGCCAACTGCTAGCTGTAATCGAGGCGCGAATATAAAACCGATATATCTTCCGGCGTCTCATGAGATGCCACCTTAAAGAACCGGTTCGTTGTGGCCCTTTCTTTGCGGCCTACTTTACTCCTTTCTCGGGTTCTCTTTCTCTCCGCCGAAAATCACATCATTACCGACCGCCGAAACGTCGAGAGCTCTTGACGGCCGTCGGTCGACTCGCAAAGCGAACGAATGCGTTATTCGAAAGGGATAAAAACTTCGCGCGTGCGCCATAGTTGTGGAATTTAATTAACAAATATCCCGTTTCATTCTCTCTCTCTTTCGCCGCCCACCAATATACTGGACTTTCCAGATAAAGACCAACTCAATCCTCCTTTCCTTGGATTATAAAGGCTTAAATAAGGAAATGTTCAATGCTAGTAATCGGCAATATAATAGTCAATAACTTTGGTTAATGTGTTTGTATTTGTAAATCTATAAAATTATCATAGGTGTATAATCGCATCATGACATATCTTCAAGAAATATTTCCGTAGTTTACGCTCGGACGAATAACTTATTGTGGACCTCTTTTAAAGTTGTTTTCAAATGAAAGCGGAACATATGTTTTTAAACTTCAGTATTAATTGTTGCGTTAAATGAGCCCATTAGTTTCTATGCCGAGAGTCGCTCAACAACCGTGATGAGGTGGTTTTATGAAGGAGTACCACAGGAATTTCTAAGGCTGTCTGGCGAAGCATGTTACATAACGCCTCTCGCCCTCCCTCTATTCCTTTCCTTCCTCACTTCCCTCCTCCTCCTCTCCGCCCCTATTCCCTCCTCCTCCTCTCCGCCTCTCTTCCCTCCTCCTCCTCTCCCCTCGTCCTCCTCTCCGCTCCTCTTCCCTCCTCCTTTTCTCCTCCTCCTCCTCTCCGCTCCTCTTCCCTCCTCCTCCTCTCAGCTCCTCCACCCGGATCGCTTCCACTCCACCTCTTTCCGTCCACTGAAAGAACCGCTGACAAGTTCGTTGCAAACGTTGTCTGTTTTATTCGTACGGCTTCCCCCGATGGGCCTTGAGATTTTGGACGACGTATTTAGAAGTTGCTTAGCGACGAAACCACTTCCGCCGGATTCCCGGAATGACCACCAGCACAAATTAAACGTAAAAGACTAACCAAATAAAATTTGTTGGCGTGAGATACATTCGTGAAGTGGTTAATAGGTATAAAGCATTATGCTGAGTGTATGTTTGCGGTTTATTTTCGAAAATAAATGTATTAAATGGTGACCAGTTTGTAATTATCCGCACTAACCTGTTTCTCTGTTTGTGAATTTTAGGAACCCACGGTGGAGTCGGAGTTGTTTAGTAGAAATCAAATGAGATTGTGCGCGCGGTAAGATCTCGAGAAGTTAGAATAAAATCATTCTATTTTATTTCCTGTCTAAAAGTTATTTTGTGCGAATGAATTATACAAATTTATCGAGGGAATATAAAGTAACAAAACAACATTATGTGATTTTTGTTTATTAATGGAATTGTTTTCATTGACTAACAGAGGCATAAAAAATTAACGAGCGCTGCTGTGTCTCTGAGTTATCGCCAAGGTGAGACAGCATCCTTGACTCATGCTATACTAACAGAAGAGTAAATTTCACGAAGAATACTCAATGATGCGATAAGTGAACGCTCTGTAAATAATGTTATCCTACTCAATGAATTAAACATTCAGGGTCAGAGGAAATGATATTATGCAAGTCATTTATCCCGTAAACGTTTGAAACTACATTTTACATTTAACGTTCCTAATGAAATATTCATTAAAATGAGTGCAATCCACACGTCGATGATTAGCTATAACAACCACATTAGAAGCGCACATGCTCAACTCACTGAATGGAAAAAATCAAGAACAAAGCACTTAAAAATCAAAAGATTAAAAGAGTGCTCATCTCATGTATCTCCAATAACCGCAATGAGATTATGTGAAACCAGATGCGCATTTCGACTGCAGTGCAGCCGTCTTCAGTCGTAATTCACAGAACGTAGATTCTTAAAGAGCACGTGTACTTTTGCTTTCGTTGTTTTTGTTGATGTGCGGAAAGGGAATGGATAAGGGAAGAATTTGTGGGTGGTTTTTCGTAATCTTCTCGCGGCTATTGGCGATACCTGAGATAAGTACTTGTTTAATCTTTTGTTTTTAAAAGACTTTTTCTTGATTTTTCAGCCATAAGACGAGATCCATAATTTTCTGTTTAATTACATTGAATGGAACTATCGATATACTGCGAATGTGCAATTTACGATAATGTTTTCAATGTTTCGAATATCAGCAGAATGAGATCTTTTATAGAATTTTTATCGATTTTAGGAACAAATTAGAATGAGAATACGTAATTAATACCTCGCCTCTGTCTCAATATAACGATTAAAAACGTTGGGTGCTTTTATTGTGGTTTTGTTCGCATCAATTTTATTAAAAAATTGATAACATCGTTCAGGTCCATTGAATTTATATTTAAATTAAGTTAAATAAGCGACAAATAACGCTCTGTTACATTCGGAGGGATTAAGTTAAGCGAATATTCCAAATAAACATAAAAAACAGCGGCTCACAACCTCGAGTCGCGACCCATATCAGGGTCTCTGGGTGGTCGTCAGTAGGGTCACTATGGGTCATCAAAATCAGTTTTCATTTATATATTATTGGAAAAATGCTTAACCTCTATCAATCATGGAACATGCTTAGCTGCCGATGCAAGCAGCCTCGACTTTTAAAGCTTTTAGCACCTATATGCGAAAATGGATGGGGGAAAAGCGAGAATATCAGAGCAACTGAAAAATTTCCCTCCGTACACCCGCTAATATGTGCTTCACAACATTACTCTACACCAGAGGTCTCCAACCACTCGATCGCGATCGATCGGTCGATCTTTGGCCTTCCTAAAGTCGATCGCATAGCCTTCCCTCAGAGCTATTACTTTTTATTGAATCAGGTGAGAAATGTTGAGACGATATAGGTTTCGACTTTGGTTAATAGAAGTTCTTATAGTTCATTAGTGAATGTAGCTTTGAAAGTGAAGTCAATACTTGGCTCGACTTATTTGTGTGAGTCAACGTTTTCTTGCATGAATGGAAACAAAACAAAACATCGCACCAGCTTAACAGACAAACATCTGAGTGACAATATTCGAGTTGCAGTATTAACTTCCACATATATAGGCATAATATGCAGTGTCAGAGTACCCATTAATTCAATAAATAATGTTTCATAGCATATGGTTTTTCTGTTGCTACAAATTAAATTTTATTTTAAGTAAAATATTCTCTTGTCCAGAACAAAGTTTTATTCGGGTTTGTTTAACTCAAATAAAAAGTTGTTTGCAAGCAAATTGGTGGGGCATGTTAAGCAGGACATGTTATGACGCTGTTTTCTATGTCTCCTAAAGTTCGGGATAAATTTGCGGGGACCCCTCCCTTCACCAGCTTAACCGTATTTCTCGCATCATGGCCCACGTAGACATAGGTACGCCTCTTGGTCGATCATTGGTAATTTATGCATGCAAAAAGTAGATCTTGGGCGCTGAAAGGTTGGAAATCCTTGATCTACCCTTTTCTCAAAAATGACTGGCTGACCAAATTTGCGATGCAGTAGCGATACAATAGTTATGTCTTTTGGCAGGGGCGTATATTTCTCTCTGGCCTATCTACATTGTATCTTTGCTCGGAGTACGTGTCACGAGGTTTTCAAGGTGGTCAATTGTTCAGTTTAAGGTCGCAACAAAAGGTGGTTGTGAACACAGAAAGTGTTTTCTTTTTTTTTAGACGTTCCCCTAATTTTTAGTCTCGTTCGAAATGGACGTAAATTAAATTTACACATTTCTTGCGAGCGTAGGAACCTCTGTCACATCTTTTGTATCTCGGTTTCAGCTTATTTATTGTATAATAGCAAAATTAGAATTCTATGCTAAAAGTCCTGTTATTTTTCAATCCTATGGTTTAATAAACAATTCATTATCTACTGGAAGCATTTCGGCAAGCAGCCTGCTAGATTTGAACATTTTTAATACTAGTGGTACCCGCAAAAACTTTTACGAAGTCAGACAGAAATCTGCATGTTTAAAAGTAATAATAGCCCATTTCTCCTTATAAAATTAGACAACTGGCATTTCGAATTTCATGTTTGTTTTTATAATTTATATGTGCAATTTTAATTACTTCTCCCTTATGAAAAAGGAAACATTCCAGTATTGAAATAAAGAAAGAAGATTTTTTTCTTTTGGCCAATCGTTAAAAATGCCCACAGTCCACACGCAGTTTACTAAATAATAACAATCTGCAATTATTAACGTTGCAATTTATTACGTTTGGCGTTGCTACAACAATAGAGTTAGTAATAATAATATTATTACTAACTCTATGGCTACAACTATAATTTCGTTACTTCTTTAAAAGCGCGAAACCAATAACGCAATCCTTTCATCTATTTGAAGGCTCAATAGACACTAATTCAATCGGAGGCACCTTGCACATATGGGAAAATATAATTCCCTGCTGGAGTCAAACCTGGGAAACTTCCTAGTTGACAGAAAAAAATGGCGTTTACAGCATTTCTCTATGACAAACTGTTCAAGAGATAAAAGGGGGACGGACAGACAGACAGACAGACGGACAGACAGACGGACGGACAGACATTGAGTAATTATATATAAAAGATAACTGTAACAGCATTTGTTGTTAAGCAAAAAAGAGTAGATGTAAAAGATGACTAGATATCGCCCGTCAATTTTGATTTCAATGTCAGAGTTGACATTTTTATCAGAGCACCTTTCGATAAAAGTAAAGATAACCAAACCATATATCGGTTCGATTAGCTGTTTCCACAAATATCTATTATTTATTTGGTACGCATCAAAATAATTGTCAGTTTAAGAATATACGTTAGCAAAAGTATTTCTGTCCACAGAAAAATAATAAAATAATTCTTGAAATTGTTTAATTAAATGAAATAGCGTATTTCTTCCACAAGTACGAACGCCTCGCAACACAAATTGGCCGCATAAATGTGTATAAGAGACACAAAAATTCTTGCCTTTCGTCCAGTTTCTCACGAATACTATTTTTACTGCACGTGTCCCGTCGCGCGTGATCGCAATTTTAAAGACCCTCTCGTTTGAAGGCATTTCACTTCCGGCGTGACCGGAATCGGGAAACAGCATCTCCCTGAACACGTTGTTTTTTTTTAGATCCACTCATCCGTGCGAATGAATGGATTCTCACGCCCTAACACGTGATTCGTCTCGTTATGAAGCATAGGCAATTTCACCCGTTTTACCGATTGTTCTACATTGGATCTCCGTCGCTGAAGAAATGCTCAGAATCCGAAAAAAGCTTACATAAAATACGTTTTTTCTCATTTATACCAAGGAACCCTCAAATACACACTGAAGAGGGTGGGGCTTTCTCCCGGATGTAGTGATTGTCGTCAGCGGCGTGCGTGCTCTATAGAGAGGGCTCATGGATCAGAGAGGAATTATTATATTTGTAGCAGTTGGAGTTTCCTCTACTGAACAATCTGGCGGCTTTGTTCTAATTTGTTCCTCCAAATCATCACGGAGAGGCCCATGCCGCGTCCTCCTTGCCTGGCCGAGGATCTCTTTTAATGACAAAAAATCCTCAATTACGTCGAACGAGGCAATGTGTGCGGTTGAATAATCCGATCGATTGATGGATAAGTGGCGTTATAACTGTTATAATATAACTGTTAACGGCGCACCAATTGTGCATCAGTAGGCCACGAATCTTTCGACCTCTCCCCTCCTCCCTCTCTTTCCTCTCCCTCCCTCTCTCTTTCTCCCTCTCTCTTTCTCCCTTTCTCTTTCTCTCTTCCTCCCTCTCTCTTCCTCCCTCTCTCTCTTCCTCCTTCTCTCTTTCTCCATCCTCTCTTTCTCCCTCCTCTCTCTCCCTTCCTCTTTCTCTTTCTACCTCCTCTCTCTTTCTATCTCTCTCTTCCTATTACTCTCTCTCTCTTCCTCCCTCTCTCTTACTCTCTCGCTTTCCCTCGCTAAAACACATAGTTCTGCACTGACAGTGTCTCCACAATTCTCACAGGATAGCGAAATGTTTCGAGCGAACACAAAAATTTGCATAATTCAAACAAGCACATAGAGAATACAGTTTCATGCTCGTTAATAAAACTCTTTTAACAATCTACACATCTAAACCTGCACGTTACCTGCAACGTTAGAATTTTGTAGGCGTTTTAAACAGTCAACTTTACTCAAATTAGTGCGCCTATAGTTTTTCAGGCTACTGGATCAGTGCTGCACTCAATTAGCTGACTGCCAACCAGAAATAAACTTTTTTGTAAGGAATCCTAACAAGAACACGCTGGTCTTAATATAAGATTACCATGCGGAGAGCGAGGCTTCTTTCTTTTGTAGCTCTTGGCGACAGGACATTATAGCGTTACATTTTTTCCAGTGTCTCCCAACTCGACGATGCTTATTTTCTATCTGAAGCGAGAAACCTCTCACTCCCACGCACCGCCGTTTATGACTCCTCGAAAGGTTTTTAATCAAAATGTGTACATTCTACTTAAGTAAATATAAAAATTTTACTTCTTATTATTAGCGCTTTTTTCTAAAAAAATTTGCTTGTATTCGGTTTTGTCTGTTCGTCTGTCAGCCCGTCGGTCCGTCTGTTTGGACAATAATTCTGAAATCCTGCAACTTGGGCAAGCCAAATTTTCAGGACAGAAAGGTCTATGTGAGGGCTAGGTTGAAATTTGGAGTATATAGGATCAGCTGCTGGAGAGTTATCAGCGTCTTTCTCCGGCCCCTTTCCTTCCTTTCTACCCCGTAATAAAATCATAATATCGGAATAGGCCGTTATAAATTTGCATTTTTTAAATTAGTTCAAATTAAGACATGAGCTCGGTACAAGAACAATTCTCTAGCTGAGAGACTGAGGTTTATATAAAAAAACTGAATTCAACTCCGTGTCGATCGAGAGCGAACAGTTGTTTTTAATACAAACAAGATGGAAAAGTATATTCCATAAATGGAATACACAGAGATTTCAAAGACGTTCTTTATGGGAAATACATATAAACGGTATGGAAAGATTGGGCGGTTCTTAAATTTTTATCTCCAAAACTATAAGTCGCAATTATATGATTCCGCGGACTTTTTTGTGGTAAAAACATCATATAAAAGCATGGTAGAGAAAAATATGTCTTTTAAATTGTTGTTTGCCGATAGAATCGTCTTAGCGAAAGATGTAAACAAAATGAGCGTCGTTATACTTGGGATTTTCTCTAATTTTTATCCCTGAAACTATAAGTCGTAATTATATGGCGTCGCGGTCTTCTTTGTAGTAAATGTTGTCCACTATTCGAATAAATAGTTCAATCTATACCTCACAGATCATATAAGAGCATGGGAGAGAAATATATAGATTTTTATTTGTTGTTTGCCGAGAGAACCGCCTTAGTGATCGATGTTTTGCTCGGGATTTTCTCGAATTTATTAGATGTTACATAGCATTGGTATAGTGCTTTTGAAGGGAATTTATAGACTATATTATGAGACCATCGATCTCAACAGAAGATTTAATCTTATGATTACGTCTTAATCCTGAAACAAGAAATGAAGCGCCCATGTAGTTTGCTCTGAAATTCTTCCATCACTTGATTTTATTAAGAATTCAATGGAAGATCATTGTTCGCATTCCTAAAAATTCATGGGATTACTGCGGTAAGAAACTATTCCTTTCTATTAACTGCTGGCCACTCCCACGTTTCTAAAGGACGTATCGAACGAATGAATTATCTCTATGAATTTTGTAACAATTACTCTTTGATTTCACGAAGAAGAACTTCATCAAACACGTAACTCTAATAAAAAAGATAGTTACCGTAGGATTTTTACGGAAAAGTTTCACCTTGCGAGAATAAAAATATTTTATTATCTGATATATGATTTCGTATTATTACATCTGAGAGTCAATTTTGTTCTTGTTTTGAAAAGGTAAAATAAAATCCGATGCTGAATTGACAAGGTCCAGTAATTATTACCGCACTTTAAAACTGAACTTTCTCGCAACTAAAAATTTCCGTTAAAATGTAATTCCTAATTTGAGACTTTTTCAACATCACAAAAATAATTGTAAATACGTATATATACTCCCCGAGTAATTATTATAGGTGGAAACGTCTATTTCCTCAGGATATATTTGTCATCAAGAATATTTTAGAATATATCCAAAATATAAACCCAAAAAATATTGACAGGTTTTTCTTTTTAAGAAAACTCGTAGGTAATATAATAATACTAAAGTTCGTAGAGACGTAGAGACTTCGTGGAATTCCAAAATAAAAGAAAAATAGCAATACGAGAAAGTATTTTTAATGAAAAACTGTAGCTGATTTCCACAAATAAATGCGAGACACGACCGGTTTCGATGAATTATCACCATCATCAGGTAACAAGCATTAAAAAAATAGGCACCCCTTTCCCTATCTCCAAATCCTGCGAAAGTAGGATTTTTTTCTAAGGCCGCCCGACCCCCTGTTTGTGTGGTTTGAGAAGACAGCGCAAATCCATCGTTCCGTTCGTCGGAAGGGATGTTAAGCCGTTGGCCCCCTTGGTGCTCTTCGTTAATGCCGGCACCGCGTTTCCCTTTTCCCTTGTGGTTGTGTTCGGTGTTGAAGGAGTTATGTCTATAATAATCCAAGAAATTGATTAGCCAAAAACACACAAACACACACACACACACCTCCCTCTCTCTCCTTTAACCAATTTCCTTCTCCCCATATTCTCTCTCTCTCTCTTTTTGGTATATATTGCCTGTTTTTTGACTGTTGGAATAATTTTTGCAGCATACAATTTTAACTTATATCTTTTAGCTTTAAAGTAGTAATTAAAAATAAAGATTTCATTAATTTAGAATTTGTATTGAATGCTGTTTCCATTGATTGTCGCAATGGGTATTATTTAGATCAGGAGCGTACAATATACGCCCTATCCCTCAGAGAATTTTACGCAGTTCGCGAAACATATACGAAAAAATGATTAGTAATATATAATATAGTTGATATTTTTTGAGTAAGTTCATATGTAAACTGTCATCCGTCCTGTCTAGGGACTCACAACATCTAATATGGCCGCCCATATCTTTCGCGACAGCAAATGCGGCCGGCTACCCCACAAAGGTTGCACGCCCTTGTTTTAGACATAGTGTATATACAACGTTCTCGATACCTACGCAAACATTAATGCGTTGCACAGCGAGTGCACTTCAATGGCAGGTAGAATTTATGGCGTTTTCCTGATAACACCTCATTAAAATCCTACGGTTATACAACAAAGACTACTTAGTTGCTTTGTTTGTAATAAACTGTTTCCAAGGCTGTTTGAGGTAATATTTTAAAAGTGTACTAGCTCAATTTACGCCGTATTTGTTAAACTTGAACAGAGTTGGCAAAAAGAATATTTCGTCTCTACGATTCATACCAATTTTCAGCAATTTTTTTAAAAAATGGATACAAAGAAAAACTTTCTATGTACATGGTGATATATTTAAAATTTATAGATTCTCTGAATCCAAAGATAACTGCATCATTTTCTCCCCTTCTGGTAATAATGTTCAGTAAAATACTCATCGTGAGTTTTATTGCTCGTCACAAATTTCCCATTCGAGGTAACATTAGCTGCGATTTTGTCGAATAAAAACTTGCGACAGCAATAAAAGAAGACAAGATTCGCTTCTTATCCGCAAAATTATTACCGTAATAATAACAGTCCTAGACCAGGGGGTTTCAATCAGGGGTGCATCATGGGTTTTGAAAGGATATGCGAATGTGTTAAAGATTATGATTTTTCTTCTACTTCGCCTTTCTTGCATGACTTTGGAATCAAAAGTGGCAATTTTACTACTGAGAATAACGTAAAACAGAAAAATACACCAGAGCTATGAATTTTTATATTATAAACATGAGTTATCTATCTTAACACAAGTGTTATTCTTTTCATTATCGCTTAAAATGTACGCGATCATTAAAAAAATGCTTTAAAGGATATATCAGCAAAAAAGTTTGAAAACCCCAGCCCCAGACTATATCGTGATAATTTGGCTTGTTATTCAATCGTGAAATCAGTTTCAATGAATTTTATTTTTATATAAAAACTAAGCCTGCTTATTAATATTTCTAGTAAATTATCTTAGATATTATAAAAGACTTGCAAAAACAGCTCTTATTGTCTTTCAATAAATAAATAAAATCTGAATCTCATTTTGTTTTTACAAATACATCAACGAAAGAAATTCACGCATTACGAAAATATTACCTGAAACCGTACATCCAACGTGAGCAATATCGGATACTCACGACTCTTAGGCTATAATTTTCTTTTATCGGTTTCTATTTACAGAAGCCAATTGTAATTGTCTCTTGACCTTGTGTCTGGCCTTATGCCGTCTCAAGGCGAATCCATTGGCATCGTGTATTGACCCCGAGTGATCTAGCACTCGTTTCTTTGTGCGAGGAATTCTGACATTTTATAGGAGTTATCCCTGTTGTCGGATGCACGAAGTAGCGTGCCAATTCATTCTCTTCTCTCAGAATATCGAAACAGTCGACTATCATTTACTTTCGAATATAAAAACTTCGAATGAATAATTAAGCTCCGACTTAAAGTTTTCATAGTAAGCTTTCCGTTGCAAAGGAAAGAATCGTAGCCGTTATCATGCTTTCATTGGTTCCCATTAATGTTTTATGGCCCAGAAGTTTAACTTCCGGGAGCGGCGAGAGGTCCGTAGTCCCAAAACGAGTATCGGAGAGTCATTGCTGCATATTGCCCACACATAGAAACTTCCTGGCTTTGAATTCTACCGTATCAGCAAATATTTGCACCCGTACTGAAATTCTGGAAATAAAAATACCCGAAGTGCGGGGAAACATGAAACGAGTTATTTCTGAGCATTCCGTCTTATCGAATGCTAAAAGAAAAAAGTCATTCCGTCGGTCGCGGGTAGCAGACGAGAATTTTTTCAGAGCAATTAGAGGGAGAATTATTTTTTTAAATGGAGGGAATAAAATGAACGAAGAAATTTCTCCCGGAATCCGTGAAAGTTCCCTAAAATAACCCGCTCTGTTTTGGAAGAGGTTTAAGGTTGGACGAAACAGAATCGACACTCACCCTATTTGGGGGGAGTCGGTGGATTCACTTCCGCGGCCGCCGCCTTCCGATCCACGCCTCTCCATGGCGGAAACGGCGGTTTCCTTTAGGAAAGGAAGCGAGAGGCGTCGAATCAGAGCCCTCCCTCGCTTTCAAATGCTCTCCGGCGAACGCGAGTAACAGCTGATGCCGTGATACTGGGACATACCTCTACCTCATCGCCCTAGCCCTCTCTATCAACCACCGTGCAATGAGGAAGGATAGGTTTGTGAAAAGGAAGCTTTAAGCGGAGATAAGGCGGGCGGGGTTGGGGGAGGGAGAGAGAGAGAGAGAGAAGGAAAAGGTGGAAGGGGAGAGGGGAAGAAGGAGGGGGAGATGATAATAGAGTGACGTGTGGATGTTGGCATGACGTAATGCGGAGGGTTCAGGAGGTCAACTACCGTGATTTCGAGCTCGGTATATACTGATCGCTTAAACAGTAAACATGGGAGTTACTGCTGTCCGAGGAAAAGCAAGAAATGGTGCTTATTTCCTCAGCCGCTTTCACATGTTTCGAACGAGAGAATAACGTGATGCCACTCGGCCGCTCTTATGAATTTTGATCGGGACGCGTTCGCAATAAATAATCGCGCCTGATAAGCCCTTATGGCGAGGACGAATTTTTCCGTAACGCTTCGCTTTCTCGCGTGCTTTCGGGGTTTTATTTGTTTATTATCAAACCTCGAGACTTTGGGGGTGATCTATACGGAAAGATTGCGGAGGATGTTAAAGCGGAGAAAACTTGGAAAAACCATGATGATTTTTAATTCCCAAAACTGATGTATCTTCGGGGGAAGTTAGTTTAAGGATTCCTCTAGCACGATTTGCCCAGTTTGCAACGACCGACGATGGTTTTATCACGCTACGATTTCGCGTTATCAGCAAGCTCGCCCGATCTCTTAAAACGATTCTCTCTACCGCATAGCATTGTAACTCGAAGAGGTCAGTAATAAATTAATCGTAATCGATTTATTTCATTCGTCTAGACATGACTTCCAAGCAATACTGATGAAATGGCTGCAAATGTCTTTAATTCGGCATGGTTTTTACATCTGATTTGCAATTCAATGGAAAATTATATTTAAAAAATGTTTGCGAAGAGTTGGTAGGTATAGAAAAGGAAAGCTTCCACATCAAAATATCCATAAATGGTTACGAAATGCTTATCTGGAAAGTCAACCAGCGGTCAAAACCATCAAGTGGGATAACCGAAATATCTGTATTTTACTTTGAAATATATACTTTGTCACAATACATTTTTGTTTATTCATTACTCCCGCGCGATATGGCCAGAAGAGGCTTTGGCATGGTAACAAACAACCATGATACTAATTTCGTAGGAAGTGTTAAAAAAAATTTGAATGCAGTCGTAAGCGTCCACAAAGATATTTCCAAATTGGCAAAGTATTCAAGTGATGTCCATAGGCTGCCATGCGGGTGCCCATGGGTGTTACTTATTAGGCGCCTTCCTTAAAAGATAAGGTTCCCGTTATATTTAGTTCATCCCTCTGTAAACGTAAATCGGGCGCTTCACCGCCGGAAGTTTATCGATGACATTTGGTATTTCGGATCAAAATAGAAGACGAAAATACTGAAATCACTTAAAAAAGGCTGCCTGCCTATTTACCTAAGCTTGTGGCCTAACATTATTCCTGCTTTTTTATAAGGTAGAATAAATAAAAATGAAAATTATTTTTGCTGTAAAAAACCATTCCACGCCTTACTAAATTCTTACCAATTCTGGACGAAACGACACTGGGGCAACAGCAGCTTAGGTTTTGATCATCAAAATATTTGGGTCGTTGAAAATTTGTGTGGCAGATTGATAGATAGGTAGGAAGTAAGCTGGGATGACGAGAAGTAAATTGGCAGACATAAATCTCAGTAATACCCAAAGATCCTGCAATATTTCTGGCGGAAAAATCATTCAATTCAAGCTTAAAAATAACAGTATTAACTTCCATAATATTAGCAATTAACAGTCATAGCTTTTACTTCAAATGAGGGCAGTAGGTGTGAAGATGAAACTCATGATCACCCAAATCGATGTGGTTTTCATTCTAAGGGCTGCATGTAACCAGGGTCTGCCAAGCACTGAAGGGGGCCCCGATGAGGATATCCACAAAGACCCCACGTGATTAATATTTATAGTTAAAACGAACAAAATACTGCCATGCTGCGGGACAGATCGGTTCCAGCAAATTTCGCGCAAAATGGGTTCATAAATACAATATGTCAATGAGAATAGGCTCCATATGCGAGAAAACTAAAGTGAAATATTAATAAAATGCCAGCCCTGCATGTAATTCGTTGTGTTAGCAGATAGAAATAGAGCAATCACGTACGTAAAATTCAAGCCCACTTGGTTGTGTGCTGCGCACTGGTCATTAGTAAAAGAATTTTCCTGTTTTCGGAAGCCATTCGTCTCTCCAGCCACTCCCGTAAGAATTTTCCCGTCGTCCAAGCATTTATGTTGGCCTTGTATGCTGAAGGAAGAGACATCGAGGCTTTTCGGGCTTGCCAACTACGAGTGGTTTTATTTTTCACTTCCATCTGCATTACAAGCTAATAAGACGGTTAATCTTTCTTTGGATTTTTCCTGCCGTGGCAAGTATCACCTTTGAACACGAGCGTCCGATCTGGTTGCAAATTATAAAGCAACTCTATTTCATTCACGGCTTCTACCAAACGGATTTTCAACAAATCTGGTATTTAGGACATATGGGCAAAGCCAACATGAAAATGATATAGTAAATGGTTTACATAACCAAATCAGGGATGCCACTTTAATGGAAACAAAAAACGAACTTTCCATCATATCTCGTAAAATATTAGTTATACCGAAAAGATTCTCAATTAAATTTGTAGAAAGAGTCAAATAAAATATTTCTTGTAAAGTAAATTTTTATCGTAGGAGTAGCTGCTTCCAATAAAATCAAACAAGGATGTCGTAATTTACGTTGAACTTAGAAAAATTCATTCTTGGTTACTCAATTGCTGTCAACGAAAACTATCTTCGTTGTAGCTGAAGTAAATTAGATATGTATTATATTTATGAAAATCTATTATAATATGCCGAGAATTCGTCCTGCCGTAATCACCGCTGGTGGCAATTCTTAAAATGTTTTAACAAATATCTCGGCTAGGTAGAAGAATGAAATTTAGTAAGAATACTTGATTCGAATATTAAAAGGCAATGACGAAAATAATCCCGAAAAAAGATCTCAGTTCGACTACAGGGCAAAATTTCTATTTCCCATAAAAATCGATCTATTAATATTTTGCCAATTTAAATTAGAAATAATTGACCTGCAATCTTTGGACCTGGAATGTTAAAATAAATAAATAAATTTTCTTATTCTTATGGTCTATATTCGTCTTCAATTCGAGATAAATAAGATTTAACTTAAATTAAATTTTGTATTGAGGAGTTTTGCTAATATTGGTCGACCGATTAAAATTTTGGTCAAAATCGGACAAAAATGACCTATAATGTTCCTTGATTTCAACTCGGGAACCGCTGGGCGTATTTTGATGAAATTTGGTATTGCAGAGTTTTGCTAAAATTGGTAGACCGATTCCAAGTTTGGTTAAAATCGGACAACAATGACGACTTCTTTACATGAAGATATACATCTAGTTTACGATGTTCCTTTGTTTCAACTCAGGAACCGCTTGACGTATTGTGATGAAATTTGGTATGGGGGAGTTTTGTTAAAATTAATTGACCGATTCCAATTTTGGTTAAAATCGAGCAATAATAACTACTTTACATGAAGACCTACATGTATTTTACAACGTACCTCGCTTGTTTCTCGTTAAATTCTCATCTAAGCGAAAAATATTGAGAACATTCTGGAATCTCAAAGAAAGCATTTGGAAACTGTGTACTCCGACATGGACTACACCTTTCCAATCTTGTTATAACTATGCTATAACGAAATCCTTGCTTCGGTAAAATAACCAATTTAACAGCGGCAGAGGCTCCGGATTTATCATCACAAATGATTACTTTACAAATGTTGAGCAACAATAGCCTTAATAGCAACGTATAATTCACCGTTCCGGGATCTAAAAAGGTATACAGTAATTACAGAACAATAATCTTCTCTGCTTCTTCTTCTATTTTTTAAAATTTTTTTGTGCGGTTAAAAGTCCTAATTATCGATTGCCTAACAAAGTTTGCAATATTTTGAATTTTGATTTCAGGTAGATTTCTTTCGTTTACGAAATTCTATATCAAATCAAAGTTCATAATATTGGCTTTAAATTTTCATTACTCTACGTTACTTTTATAGATTTATTTTACGAAATAATTTTCAAGAAATTAAACAAAGGTTTTAAAACAAGCATAATGCCAAAACGACAACGGAGATCATTCTCAGACCCCGACAGATTAAAATATAAAAGAATAGCCACAGCAAGAACAGCAGTCTTCTGAACATAGACAAATTCGACTTCGATCACAACGACTTAGACAAGGGCAGTCTGCTTTGTTCATGTACAATTTCATACAGCTGCGTCTAGAGATGTATGCGGGGAAAAAATTTGAATTGGAGAAAAAGATGGAAAGACAAGAAATATTGTATACCAACAAGCATTACAATAAAAATTAACTTGGTTTAAATGCTTCATTTATTCTCAAATCTTCTTCAAATTATTACGCGTTCTTTGCACGAAGTGAACGCATATAGGCGAGGTCGTTTCCGTCCGTCCGTCCATCCATCCGTTCGTCCATCCGTCCAATAAGTACAGCGGTTTCCGAGTTTTAAACTCGGAAACCGCTGTACTTATTTTGATGTTATTTGGTATGGAGGAGTTTTGCTAAAATTGGTCGACCGATCCAATATTGGTAAAGATCGGACAACAATTACGCCTCCTTTACATGAAGACCTACAATGTTCCTTTGTTTCAAGTCAGGAACCGCTGGACGTATTTTGATGGAATTGTTGTTGCGAAATATTGCTAAAATTGGTCGATAGATAGTTTAGAATGTTGTTTCGACTCAGGAACCGCAGGACGTACTTTGATGAAATTTGATATTTGGGAGTTTTGCTAACATTTGTTGGCTGATTCCAATTTTGGTTAAAATCGGACAACAATTACTACCACTTTACATAAAGACCTACATGTATTTTACAATGGTCCCTTGTTTCAATTCAGGAACCGCTAGACGTATTTTGATGAAATTTGGTATTGCAGAGTTTTGCTAAAATTGGTCACACGATTTTAATATTGGTTAAAATCGGACAACAATTGCGGCCACTTTACATGAAGACCTACATGTATTTCACAATGTTCCATTGTTTCAACTCAGGAACCGCTAGACGTATTTTGAGGAAATTTGGTATTGGAGAGTTTTAGTAAAATTGCTCGACCAATTGCAATTTTGGTTAAAATTGGACAAAAATTACGGATACATTACATGAAGACCTACATGTTTACAATGTTCCTGTATCAACCCAGTAACCAATGGACGTATTTTGATGAAATTTGGTATTGGGGAGTTTGACTAAATTTGTCGACTAATTCAAATTTTGTTTAAAATCGGACAATAATGACAACTATGCATAAGGACTTACATGTATTTTTACAACGTACCACGCTAGCTTCTTGTTAAATACTCATCTAAGCGAAAAATATTGAGAACATTCTGAAATCTCAAAGAACGCATTTGGAAACTCTGTGTACTCCGATATGGAGAATACCTTTCCAATCTTGTTTTGTTTTTGGCAACTGGAGGTTGAAATTAATACGTATTTAATATATTTTGACGAGTTTCATATTTTAAGAATGTTTTGTTAAGGATTTCTAGAGATTCCAGGAAATTTCGTTTCACGGCTTCATTAACACTGAAATGAGAGTAAAACCTTTTACCTTGATTTTTCTGCGAAGTATGATTTATCTTCATTTTTTGTCTTTTGTTGTTTGTTTTAACACTCAAAATTGCTTGGTTTAATTTGGTTTGTTAACTTCTGTAGCTCAATAGTTAATATATTGTGGCAAGAATAAGGAGTTTGGTTAATAAAAAATATAATTAAAAAGCGTTTTTCATTACCAAAATATAGTCTTGTGCATGAAACATTTTATAAGCGGAACAAAATGGGTTATTTACGACTAAGAATAGAACGCAAACTTAAATATTAAAACTGCTTAGATCGAGTTAGATGTTTTAATTAATTTTCGATTGTTTCATTAATTGCAACCGAATAGAAAATAAATCGTTAAATAAAATTTGAATATTTTCCTGGCATCATTTCTGATATATCGTTTTCAGTATTTAGTCATTAAACTAAAATTATGTAAATGCGTTTATTAAAGGACAGACTTAGGGGAGGGAGGAAATTTATTAGTAGAAAGAGGGAGACAATCGGGTCATCCTGCTTGGCTGTTTTATAGTGAGCGTTCTTTCAAATTATACGATCTAGTACAAAATGTTTCGCCCATTTGCGATACACTGTACACTTTCCAAACTTGTAATGGATATTAATATGAATGTCAGAGGTTAATTTGATAGACTTGGTCTCTTACAAATACAGCAAGGTTAGTATATCAAGAATGAGGTCAGGCTCATCACTGTGGAATTTACTCATTGAGAAAAAGAAAGAATTTTGTCACTTCCAATAAATAATCTTAAAAAATTTAGGGATGACTTATACACTGGCTATAAAATGTGAACCTTAAATCCTGGGCAAATGTTGTAGAGTAGCAATTCAAGACTACTAATCCTCCAGCACAGGTGATTGCCATATTTGATGAGCTGTTTCAGCATTTATAATTTATTTAGGTGACATTTATTTTTAAGATATATAATAACCAGTTTTTATACCTAATTAATAAGTGATAAATTAAAACGATAAGTTTTAGTATAGATGACACCTGGTTATCTGCATAAGGCTTATCTGCTTTGCAGGTAATCTGCATCAGTCACCTATAGTCCTTTTTACCCTTATAAACAAATTTGTGAGAAATTTGGCAATTCAAGAATTATAGGACTAACCAAGTTCACTCAGTCAAGATTCAATAAACTGGCATATGATAAAAACATATGATGCATCTTCATAAAGATAATTTCTCCATTAAAGTTGAAGGTTAGTCTACTTTTATGGGTAATAATTTAAATGACAGAGGCTCATTTGATGGACTTGGCCTCTTGCGAAAACATCAAGATTAGTATTTCATTTTTGATTGGCCAAAGCAGGAAAACATTCTGAGTATAATAAGTACAAAAGGATGGCTAAATGTTAGCTAAAACGTTAAACAGAGTGTCAACTGTATTTCTCCTTTAGAGTTGAAAGGCTTTCTCTTTGACTAACAGTCATGCATAAATCTTGGCTATATTTTTTTATCTCATTACCTTTATTAACGCCATCATACCCAGTAGAATATGGAACTCAATCTGTAGAGTTTTCCATGGCGAATCAGGTGAATGAAACTGGCCACCGAAATGTTCATTTTTCATTTGGGCAAGCATCTCCAAGCCTGCCTCCAAACTGGAAAATTAATTTAAAGTACAACACCTCCAGCATTCCAGGAATGCAGAAATTTTCTTTAGATGGAGTTTTCTCAAGTAAGAACCATCATTTTCATTACTATTGTTTAAAATCATCTCATAATTTGCCAACTCTTATTATTGTGCATAATATTTCCAATCCATAGACTTTCTTAGAAAGCCGTATATCTCAAATTAAAATACATTTCATTCCAGTTCCCCCTTCTAAATCAGATGAGTATGAACTATTCCCTGGAATTGGTTATTATAAGTTCTACCCAGAAAAATCTGCAACATTTGATGAAGCAATTTCCATATGTGCAAAAGAGGGTGGACATCTAGCAATTATTAACTCTGAAGAAGAGGCAAATGTTATTAGAACCATATATGCAAGATATCCTAAAAGTCATAGATGGGCTATGTTTGGATTCCATGATCGAAAGAAGCAAGGAGAGTTTGTCACCATTTTTGGTGAGTATATTTCAGTTTAAAATATCAAAGAGAGTAAATGGAAATCTTTTGATACATCACTATTTTTAATCTATTACTTATTTTGCAATGCAGCCACTATTTTTTCCAATGCAGAACCAAAAATTAAAGTTTTTATTTGAGTGAAAAAAAAACCTTTCATTCTTTTAACTGAAAACTTCTTAATATTCCTGTATGATTCTGAGAAGTTAATTGTTTTGAATTCAAATAAACAGTTAATTTTAGTAATGTCAAAATGTAATTCTTATGCACCAAGTATAAAAATATAAACTTTGAACTCAGAGTTAGACTGTATGCATGTATGGCTCAGCAATATATAAATGATTTTGATTTATCCCTGGCTTTCAATTTTCCGTGCTGCTACTTGCATCATTACTGCAGAAAACTGGTAGTCACCTGTAGACTTTTAACTTAAAACTAGCTTCATAATTCATCCTTTTCATAGGTAGAGCCATCATGAGAGTACCCATTTATTGTTACTTAAACAATGCAATGTCTGATCTTGGGATTACACCCATATTTCCCAATCAACACAGAGTTGACGTTTTTATGTTTGTGTTTTATTCAGAAATTATATATATATATATATATATATATATATATATATATATATATATATATATATATATATATATATATATAAAGAATGGTCATAAAAATTTTCTGTTAAATTTTGTATACTAAAAATTTGCTTTTTTGTGACATATGATATTTGTGAAATCGTTATTAATCTCATATAAGCATAAAATGATAGTCTACTTCAGCATTCCTCCAACCAATTTATAATATCCAAGAATTGTGATTGAAACTCAAAATATTCCATTCTGTATCTGTTTGAAGCAGCCTTATTTATCTATTTTTGAATATCCAACTTCTGTTCAATATATTTTGTTTTCGATAATAACGAATATGAGATATTAAAATATACTAATATTCTAATGGTTATATATAAATATGAAGATTTAAATTCTTTTTGTGCAAAAGATTTTCAGAAGAGAGATGTACATTTGTTTCCTTATAGGAAAACCACTCAATTCTACTGGATATAATAAATGGCATCCAACTGAACCAGATTATAGTGAGGGCATTGTGCACTGTGGGTGTGCTAATAATGAAGCTCTTCTTGGTGCTCTTAGATGTTCAGACAAGAGACCATTCTTTTGTGAATATGATTTTGCTTGGGCACATTAATGAAAATGTCGCAGAACAAAAAAATTATTTCTTTTCAGCCAATTACGGTAAGAAGCTCATTCTCTTACCTTATTTGCAGCTATTTTCTGGTTGAATTTTAGAATAATTTAATCCAAAGAAAATTGGAATAATTATTTTATATATATTAATGTAGTTTGTAAGGCTGTAAGATGTACAGTTCATAGGGTAGCTGTTGAATAAAAACTGCAAAACCAGACATTTATGTGTGTGTCACAATTTAATTTCCTCCCTCACTTTGCTCCTCCAATCATATGTCCAGTTTTTATAGTGAGATTAGCTGGCATACTTAAATGTTACATAGTAAGTAGTGATAGGAAAGAGTTTTTTTTTGCTTTTAATTGCTTTAGTAGACCATATGTGGATAAAAATATTTTTACAGGGATGAATGATAATATTCTTAATGAAGGAACTTTATGTAGTTGTTAATCAAATTATTTCATGAAAATCTTTCAAATTAAGAAATAAATATTCATTTTTTCATTCTGAATCTCAGTGATGCAATTTAACTCCAGCATGAATATGCTGGTAGCATCATATAAAGTGATTTAAGAAATACTTGAAAAAAATATTAAGATGCAATAATTTCATTCATCACAGTCTGTCTACACGGGGTAAAAAATGCAAATCTTGAATTCTGAGCAATAGTTGTAAAACAGAAGTAGAGTATGCCTAATCCTCTGGTGCAAGTGATTATCATAATGAATAAACTGTTTCAGTGTTTACAATTTAATAAGCAGTCATTTATTTGGATTTAAAATTTCCAACTTTTATGCCTAATAAATAACTGTAAATTCAAACAATCTGTTTCTGTATAGCCAACACCCAGTTATCCACATGCTTATCTGCATTTCAGGTGATCACCTGTAAATGAAATTATTTGTCAAATATGTAAAAATACATGCATGATTTATTGGATAGTAGATTGCTAGTCAATGGAAATTTTTTTGCAAAATTTATGACTTTAACTTAAAACCAGCTTATATTTCATGCTATTTACAGTCAGAGCAGTGATGAAGGTGCCTATTTATTGTTAGTAATAATATGCAATATAATATCTGTCACATGAATTTTCCAATCAACATATAATTGAGATGTTTATATTTGTACTAGCGTATTTGCCCATCAAACATGATGGGTATGCCTGGATTGAGTATCAAATTTAAGGCACTTCCCATTCTTCCTCCTTTTCTCCCTTCCTCTCTCCTATCCTCCTCCCTCCCATTCTCCCTCTCTCTCCCCCTCTCTCCTTCACTGGAAAAATAGACTTTCTACTCTCAATCTCACCCTAATAAAGAACATTATCTATCTATCTCTCCTCCTCTCCCTCCTTCTCTGTTCCCCTCCCTCTCTCCCTTTATCTCTCTCTTCCTCACTATCTCTCCTTCTCTCTCTCTCTGAATAAATAGACTTCTTAGTCTCACTGTCACCCTAATAAGGAACATTAACTATATATCTCTCCCTCCTCTGTCTCCCTCCCTCTCTGTCTCTCTCCTTTCTTTTTTCCCCTCTCTCTCTCTCATATTAAAGTATTCAAAGCATGCATTCCTTATGCATATAGTATAAGGATTAAGATGACAATGCAATCTCGAGGTTTAACAATGACATCGTTAAAAAACTTATAATTTTCCAATAAATATGATTTAAACACATAACTTGAGTGATTTCGAAATTGTTACAAAATTTCATTGAAATCAGTTCAGCCAATTCATTCCAAATTCATAATTATCAAAAAGTTTAACTAAACAATTGTGATACCCTTGCTGAGTCAATCTGGTCCAAATATGTCATTTTGGTCATTAATTAATATGAATGTTCTATGTATCAAATTTGGTTGAAATTGGTTTTGCCAATTCTTCCCTGATAAATGCATATGGACAGATGGACATAATGTAGATAATAGTGCTTTTTAGCATTGACGACAAGCACTTAAAAGTGAATTTTATTTATTGAGGTCTATTCTGAATTGCAATTTATTCAATAATTAATTGAAAAATTATATTCATACTCTTACACATAATAGTTTCTAATCTAATGGCTATTGGCTTATAAATGTACTACGTACAATACTAAAATGGGCCATTCTGATGCTCTCAGATTTCTCCAAAAAAGCCCCCCTGGCACTCCCTGGTTTTTCAATAACATTTTATTCTGCAGTATTATAGATGGAATTAAAGGTCACACATATAGAGAAAAATTTCAACTTTAATATGAAAATTTAGAAGAACCCTCCCCCCTCCCCATTTATGAAATATAGCATGCAAAATAAGAATAGTTTCGAATTTAATTTCATATGTTTTTAAATGTAACAGCTGCTCTTCAAATAGGATGCATTTTTCCACGCCACTGAGTATACATTCCAAATTATAGGATCCAAGGGTGATTTAAGATGCAACCTCCCTTTTCAGAGAAGAGTCCTTAAGTTTGGTTAAATGAGGAGTAAACATGAAAAAGGCATTGGGTGAAGGGTAAAAACAAATTAGTTGCAACATATTGGGACAATTCAGTAAAGAGTCACCTGTTTAAATAATCACATAAATATCCTCTATGGTTCAACACATGGTTACCTGATGGTTGACTCTTAGCACTGACTTGACCATGACTCTTTCAATCCTTTGTAAGGACTTTGTTTGAGTGGTTGTTCCATGTTGTGAAGTGATCTGTGTGAAAGGGCTTAGTGTCTTTTAGTTGGAGTGTATGTTTTTCTGTGTGTTTCTCTGGTTTTGTGCCTTAACCATTGTGCATTAACCATTATGCTAATTATGTATTTGTAACATAATCATTGGTCATGGCAATTATTTGCTGCCACTGATGTTTTTTTATGTGACCAGTGATCTTTAGCATCCATCTTTCTGAATCTGCATCAGTCATACATAAAGTAGCCATATTTCAGATAAGCCAAACTGGGACAAACTCTGTTTGCCCCTGGAGTGTAGGGAATTTACGGTAACCGTCCAGAGTTCAGCTTCTAATTCCGATAATTTGAGACACTGCACACCATCTTACCGAGTTCTGCACAAATTCACAAACAATGTAAAAAAGGGTTATTTTAAAATTAAAAATTACTTAAGGAAATTCCTTCTACATTAAGGGACCTAAAATAAAAAAATAAAACTATTGTTAACATTATGCATTTAAATTAACTAGTGAACCATTCTTCCATAGGTTTTAACACTTCTAATATAGTGTGAATTTACTTAAACAATTTATTTTTCTTAGAGGAGTCCCCTTAAGTGCACACAACCAAAGAAATTTCAAGAACAATGTCTTATCTAAATTTTCCCAACTTGTTTGTATATCTATAACTCCAAACAATAAATTATTATATTATCCTCTAATACAGAGGTTATCAACCATGGAGCACCTTGCTGCCTGCCGAGGTGTTTCTAGGTGCCCGTTGAGACATTTCCATAGCATGGCAGTGCCAAAGAGACAATAATGAAATACATTTCAAGGCTCATCATTTATCATTTGATATGCATTTTCCTCTGGGTTAAAAGAAAGTTAGTGATTTGAAATCTAAATTATAGAAGCGGCAACCTATATTTACCAAGCCTGTTATAATGTCTAAAAATGCAACATTAGCTTCTTTTAAAATTTCTCATTGATTAACATGGAAGAAAAACTGCTTGAAGATTGCCAGCTTATTAGGAGGCATTAATTTCAAGTGGTAAGTAACTTTTTGTTGAATTTTCAAATTAAGAAGAGAAAATATCAGTAATAAAAATCTGCAACTGCCAAATGATATGATTACTGGAAGAGTGACTGCCATTTTGCATGATATGAACATTAAACAGAAGACCAATCTAAAAAAAAATGTGACTGGTATTCCACTCAATTTGTTAAAAGCACAGAAAGACTCAATGGAGTTCATGTCTGTCACCAGCTGAAACTATCTTGAAAATATCAACTTCCCAGCACTTCTCACAGCTTCAAAATTTTGCGCATGGACGGACGGACATTAAAATTATGACATTTTTTAAAAAGTGCTAAAATGGTTGTTAGGTGCTATTAATACCAGTTTGATTTGCTCTTTTTAGAATTATATCAAAAAATATTCCATTTTTTGTGTTTATATGATTGTGTACGCCTCCCTCTCCCAGAATGTAGTGTGTGCCCAATGGAGATAAAAGGTTGAGAACCCCTGCTCTAATATATATATTTTTAGACCCCTCTTATATAACCTATAATTTTCCTTAAGTAATTTTTAATTTAACTCGTTACACATAGCTGAAAAAAGAATAAACAATCTGCTATATTTTAAACATCAGTATAATTAATACGTTTATAACGTAAAATGATAATTTACCCAATTCATAGCTAACCTACCATTAATTTCTGTACTTTTCACTGGATGAAATCTTCTTTAGTAACTTAGGAGTGGATTTCAGAATATTATAGAATTCCAAACAGGTTTGCTTGAAATTTATTTTTGTCACTAGTAAGGCCTTGAGACTTTGAGTGGTGATTTTTCAAATGTCCACAATTTATTCATTAGTGAGAAAGCACATTCAACAGAAGAATTAGTTCCAGGGAGATGTAATATAAACTGAATTAATTCTTGACGTGTTTGTGGCTGATACAGTTTTTTTCATTCTCATGGTCACACACTTTCCACACTGAAGCTTCTCCTCAAACTGAATCAGACAGGGATGGTGAGATGCCATCTAGGATGATACCGATACCACACACACTTTACGACATGCTTGAATAAGGGGAATCTCAATGAATTACATCATTTGTTTTGACATTTGCGAAATGCTATTAACCAATGCACAAGCTGCATCAGGGCTGATTGGTGATCTGCATTGTCCACTTTGTTGTGGAAGAGGCAAATTAATATTCTTTTGATTATTATTATTTTTGTTTCATTTGATGTTATTATTTATATATCTTTGATTGTTTTATGTTGTTTAATCCATTGTTATGAATTGGTTTATCTTATGTACCATTTGTTGTAAAAATATTCCAATAATTGAAACATTTATCATCAACATATCCAAAAGTGGGACAATTAATCACCTATATATCCAAAAGCGGGACAATTTTGTGTCCCCTAAAGTTTTTGGGGGGCAGTGGGACATGCCAAAATTGGGGCATCTGATCACTTAGTCATACAATAAGAAAGCATTGTCACACAACCAGAGAAATATAGGTGTCTAATATTTTATAATTTTTATCGGTTTTGAAATTCATCTTCAGGAACAATGATTGATTGCATAGCCATGATTTGAATGGCAAATATCAAATTATATTGTCTTGTCAAAATGGCAGCCCTATCTTTTACTAAAAAGTAGTGTCAAAAATATTTATATCCTACTCAATTCAATGGTATAAACCAGTGATATTCATCCTGGGAAAGGCAGGCTCTTGGGAATACACGAATAATATTAGCATATTCCTGTATGTAACTTTTATACACTTGCAAAATCCCTGTAATAAAAACTGCATGCATGTGAGCTTTGATTTAATGTAAATCAGTAAGCAAGTTTATTTGCAAAGGAATTAAGGGTGCATCAACTGAAAAACATTGAATACCAAGGACATAAGTCATTTCTAACCATTATATTGCTTGTCTAGTACCTAATCGTATGGATAGACATAATAATTTTTGTGATAAAAATAATAAAATGTTACTTCAGTAAGCACTTGTAAATATAAATTGAAAAAATAAAACATTTTATTTCAGGTTGATTTATATAATCCATGCCTTTCTGTTAGAATATAGTGAACTCATTCTTAACAGATTGGCAGCTCACCTCTGGCCGACTTCATCATATAGAAGCTTCGTTACAAGAGAATTCATAAATCAAGGCATTCCTGAATGCTTACAAATATAAATTGTTGAATTTTGAATTCTGCAAAATTGTCTATATTTTTTGTATTGGGTCTAGTATATCAAATAAATGAAAACTCGAGAGATATCTCACAGTCAGTTTCAGAAATATCCAAGCAAATAACTATTAAATTATGTTAAATAAAGAGTTAACCGAGTGGGCAAATTGAAACAAGCAAATGTATGTTTTAATATGCTATATAACAATGTTGATATTTGAATTTAAAAAATTAATTTAATTTAGTAATTAAAAATTGTATTAATATCTCAGGGGCTACAATGATTAAACAAAAAAGTCAATACATAAGATGCTTTTGTAGCAAAGCTCCAAAAAAATGAACCATTTGAAGAATGAGGAACGTTAACACTTCAGCATTCTAAACCAGCTGAAAACCAACAACTGCAGTCAACATCAATTGGTAACCCATTTAAACCAGACGGGGAGCATCAGCTACTACAAACAATGGACAATACATCACTGTATATTGATATAGGAACATTTTTAAATGAAAATATAAATGATTTAGATAAATACAGGTTATTGAAATGTGAATAACTTTTAATTATCCTACACCTTGAAATGTGTGTTGAATAATTAAAAGTGTAAGAAGGTTTAAAGCCAATTAAGTTTTACAAAAGTTCTAAATCAAGTGTAGTAAATGAACATTTATTTTTGACGTTTGAGGGCAAAATATAAAAGTTATTTAAATTTTTTTTAAATTATTTTATTTTCTACTTTTTGTCTTATTTCTTATGCAGTGCACAAAGAAAAGAAATTGGTGGCTCCTGTTGTAGTACACATAACTTTTTAAATGTACACATATGACTGTTTCATTTTAGGTTGATCAAATTCTATAAAAGTACAAAAATCAACCAATCAGTATAAGAACATATTGTTTGCGGAAAACATGAAAAAGGATGGCTTTATGTTTTGCGGGGGCTGATAGGCAGCCAGCAAAATGGCAGTGGCTGTCTTGGCTCAGTATGCCGTAAGCGAAGCACAAGGTGGCTGGCTAGGTGAGTTTGGAACTCTTGGGCTTGGGCAGGGTAGTCAGACCTCCCTACAGGCCTAACCCTTTGACTGGCTTTTCAGGGTATGAGAACTTGATATAAAATTGTTGAAATTTCTCAGTTTCTTTGCGGAAATGGATGTAGCTTGTGGAAATCGTGAAAAACCAATAAGAAGGTTCTGATCATAATAGTTTCGGAGATATCAGCCATGGAAGTCCAATCACAGCCTATAGGCCCACCAATGGAATTAATATTTTCTGAAAATTTTGCCGAGGTACAGTTGCTTCAGATGTAAAAAAACAGGTTAATTATCATCATTGCATACCTATCTAAGCAGTCTACTGTGTCCTGCCATTTATAACTTGACTGATAAATGCATTCTTTCTTCAATAATTGTAATAACAAAGGTATTATTCGACTATGTACTCCCTGAAGTGGACATAGTTGAAATGCGCATGACGCTATGTTTGCCTAATACAAACCGACATATACTATATATACTCGTGTATAACATGCAGTTTGAATACTAAAATTTTTAGGTCATAAAGTAGGTGTGCGCGTTATACATGGGTTACACTTTTGTGCAGTTAAAATAAAAAATTCAAGTGTAGTACCTACCTCGCACCAGATTCTAACTTAATGGGTGAATTGAGGGGAAAACAACGCTAATTATCAATAATCCAGCTTATACATATATTAAGTAAACGTGTCAAACACCTATTTACTTCCTTACAATTGTATTTCCATCCTTTCTTAATATTCCACAATTCAGTAGCTGATAAGCTGATTACTGTAGTCTCCCGCAAAATCGCCAGGTAGACTTCCTGCAAAACACGTATCAAACACCAAAAACATAGTACATATATGCTAATTAAAATATTTTTTTAGATATGGAATGTTATATATAATTAAAAATGTAAGTAATTTAAAACCCATAGAAGTCATCTTCCTCATCATCTTCAGCACCAAATAACTATACAAGGAAGGGGACTGCGATACGCAATGAAATTTAAGATTTCGTATTAAATACTGTAATATCACTAGCCATTTAATATTCCATAAATAAGTGTTATGTGTGGCTTGAAAATTTTAAAATAAATTGATGTGTTTAAACTTCATTCAAAATTTGATCTTTAAGCCTGAAGTGATTTGCCTTGTAAGCAAATTTCTGAAGCTGAATTTTCGGATTTTATAAATTAATTTTTGGAGGTTTTTATATATAGTTGGATTTGCATAAGTCGAGTCTTGCATAACCCAGGAAGGGACTGTATTTATTGGTACTGTAGTTAATACCTAATACGACAATATCATTCTAAAATTTTGTTCTTATACCCCTCAAATACTATGGTGTGCATTATACACAGGGTATACAAAAAAGTCACGATTTTTCAGCAAAAAGTATGGGTGCACATTATACATGAGTATATACGGTATCTATATATGGAGTGATCTTAATATAAAAGTTATTAAAAATACAAAGCAGCTATTACTACAGTATAATATTTGATGAAACAACTTATATTAGTCATTGCTCACTAATGTCACTTATTATTAGGTACATGGACAACTGATGTGCAGGAAGATTTTATCGAGTTTGTAGAATGTTGAACTGATAGCTGACAATTTTAAATGTGAACCAGTACTAAGTGGAGAAATACTGGCAAAAACAGTCATAAGTATTTCATGTAAGAATGGCTTTAATTTGCAGAATTGTGTTGGAATTGGTACTGATGGTTGTAGTGTAAATACTAGTGTGCTAAATGGAGTTGTCAAAATTGAAGAAATCACTAACAAGTGCAATTAAAAGCTCATGCTATAAATCATGCACTTAATTTATCTATATTAAAATGCTGTATGGTAAGGGCTCTATAGAACACTGTAGGGACAATGAAAGAAGTGACTGCATTATTTAATGCCTCATCAAAAAGAAACAATGTACTTAAATCTATGAACTCTTTGATAAGTTAAAGTGATACTAGGTGGACAGAGAGACATGAATCAGTTTTAAGATTCAAATCGAATTTAATTACAATTGTAAATATTTTTGTTTTAATACCACTGTGGCAAGAAAGAGGTTCATCAGTTAAAGCAGAGATACTAAAGAATGAAATTATTGATCCATTGTTTGGTGTAACTGTATGTGCCCTTGCTGATGTTTTGAGTATAGAGTTATCTTTAAGCAAAGCCCCACAAAAAAGCAATAAATAAAGAATAGCTTAAATTATAATAAATAAAAATATTAAAATAAGGAAAAAGAAGACAAGATGCAGTTACCACATTTAAAGCAATTTATAGTGATGCATCATAAATACTAGATGATTTAGGATTAAAGATGTTTGTACCATGAGTTGACGACGGCAAGCTAATCTAACATCAGTTCACAAAATTAAGATGATTATCATAGAATGTTTATATACCATTATTAGAGAGCATTCTCCAGGATATGTAATACAGATTTAGTGATGAAACAGTAAACCTATTTCATCTAAATGTAGCCATGCCAAACATACTACAGTGCCTCTATAATCAGAACCCATGGTAATCCAAACTCCCAGTAATCTGAACATCAGGTGTAAAGTGTTGGTTAAGCGAAGCAAGAATTGGAAATTAAAATTTGAAGCTTTTATTTTGTAACAAAGTCAAGCATAGATATCCACTATTAACATTTCTTGCGGCTGAATAGATGATTTTTTGAAACTTCTTTAAAAGGAATGAGCAATATCGGCATGGCTGGCTGTGCGGATATTGCTCATTCCTACTGCCACGGCCCAGTGTGGAGTACAATTTTCCTGTCCATCAACACAGATCTCTCAGTCATTTTATTGAACTGTAAGTACATTAATTGGTGTTTTATTTGCAGAAATTTAATACATAATAATTTTTTCCTAGTTATTTTACATGAATCCAATAATCCGAACACGCCCTTGCATTAATTAATTCGGATTATAGAGGTTGCACTGTATTGAAAAATCTAAAAATGAATTAGATGAATCTATTGAAACAATAGTAGATTTTATAAGAATAATTGATCAACAAACTGATGTCAGTATGAATTTTGGAAATTAAAATGGGAAGATATTTTACAAAAAAAGTGGGGAAATATCTGATTGTGCATTATATGCATACGTACATACAATGTAATATTGATATTTTTCCTATAGTAAAAATCCATCTGCAGATAATTTGCATACTACTTTTAAGTGTTGATTCTGCATACCGAAGCTTCTCTGCTGAGATATACGATGTCTCAAGAGAGATTGCACTTACATAATACATTTAATGTTAATAATGTTATTGACAAATTTGGCGGTGCAAAAGATAGAAGAGTTGAATTTATTCTTTAATTTTTCATTTAAAATCAGAAAAAATACTGGTCTTTGGTATTCAGGTTGTTACACAAAAAGTCAGAATTTATTGCACGATGATCACAAGTATTTCTTAGGACTGAACGGTTTATTGAATTATAATACCGGAAATAATTCGCACTTTCATGAAAAGTGAAAGGCATTTTTTTAGGTTTTAATATTAGTATTTATAGCAAGTGTTTTTGGTTAAGATCGCGAATTACCCGGCCATGCGATTTCCGGTCTTCTTTTGTTGTTTTGGAAACTTTCAACATGGAGGAACGTTTTGCGCTAATTCACCGGCTTAGATAAGTTGGTGGAAGTGTTTTGGTTCTTTCTCAAAGGGACATTTTGCTCGACCAAGAAACATTTCAGAAAAAATATTTGACTGAATTTATTTTTTGTGCGAATTCACCGGGTTGGGTAAGTTGGTTAAAGTGATTTGGTTCTTTCTCAAAGAGACATTTTGCTCGACCAACAATCATTTCAGAAAAAATATTTTGACTGATTTTATTTACAATTCGCTAGTCATTACAATAATTTCTCACTATTCAAGAGCGATTTATTAAAATCTTTTACAAAATTGCGCAAGACAAACAACATGAAATCAACAACAATCTCTAGATAAGGCTTTCAAATCCAAGCAGTAAACAACAAAAGAAGATCGGGGAAATTGGCCGGTTAATTCGAGAGCATTTCCGTGTTTTTTACCAAAATTCTATAATATAATAAATTCTACTAAGAATGTTTTAAAAATTATATCTATCGAGTGATGAAGAACGCTGAACCGAGTTCTATATTGTAACAATATAGATAGAATTGTTTTATGTTCAGTTTTAGCTACACAAATCTGACCTTAAGATTCTAAAAATTTCAAGTCATTAATGTTTGTGTACTTTTTTTTATCATTTTCACTATTTCTTAAATATTCATTATCAGTGAAATGACTAGCATTTTATATGCGTCTGAAAATTCAGAAAGTGGACCTGCAATCCTTTGATAAATTTAATTAAATACCTTATACCAAATTTTTAATAATGAAGCAAATAGTTTCACATCAACTGTTCTTATAAATTTGTAAAGTGAAAGGGGTATCCTGTCTTTTTGTCTCAGGATTTTTAAGTGCTTAGGCAAAACCTGAAATAGGAATATTTTTGTGCAGGAAAAATTATTTTATTTACCAAACAATTTGTAGCTTTGTGACTAAGTTATCATGCCATTTAATATGATATGAGTTATTTTGTAAATCCAATAATTAAATTTATATCGGTAAAATTATTTTGATACTTACTACTCACAAGTTATTTCTTTTCCTTCCTGTTCATGTAATTCTTCAAACTATTAGGTACATTTTCAATGTATGGTAGTACTTCTACATGTTCTGCCCAAAGTTGAATCATTTGTGCTGGGGATGTTGTTTTGCCTCCTAAAGTAAGTTCCTACTAAGTTTCCTACTTACATCCATATGACAACCTATTGTTATGATGACCAGAATATATTGACTCCTTTGAACTATTAGACACTTTGATGGTAAGTTCCATTTTTATAGAAAAAATGCATCTTATTGGCTAGAAAATAAATGATGTAAACATAAACATATCTTTACAGCTAAAACAATCATAATATCAATAACACAAAGAGTTTTATTGGTATCACTCGTTTAGTTTATTACTGTCCTTATGTATAATATTGTTTCATGGGTTAGATAACAGAGGGTATGGGTATATTTTTTGGTGTATTTCATATAAACATAGATGTATATTTCCATTAAAACCATTTTAAATGGCAAATCAATTATAATTAATTACATTCTACATTTAATGCAAGGAATAATAATTAAATTACATATAGGTAGTATTTTGTGAAACATTACCAATATATTTATATTTTTTGCATGTACCTAGATGTGCATTGCATAAAAATGACATTTTATTTTGAAATTATTTAACTATTAAATTATTTTGGGCTACAATAATTTTATTGAATTAATTTGTAAAAAATGATATGAATCAATGTCATAATGGCTGTTGGATATTTTAGTATTATCTAAAGGCTATGTTTGATGAATGGGAATTAGATGCCATATTTGCCTCCATTGATAGTATCCTGAAGAAATAGAAATATTTGAGTTATTAAATAATTATAGTTTTAAATCTCAAAATGATTTAACATTTATGCTTATTCTGATTAGTAAAATGAAATTAACTAAAAGTGAATTATTGTACCAACACTAAAAATTCCTACATTTAAATATATTACAATACTGTCAAAATGACCAACTTTTTTATGTGAGCTTGGAGTTTCCGATGAACATTATTCAAAGAAGAAAGAAATAATTCAAACAGAGATATTACACATCCTTATTTTTCTGAATATGTGCTCAATTCCTGACTCAAAGCTTTGTCTTAAAGAAATTTCTAACAAAATTTCTTTGTTTGGATTTTTGAAACCAACTTACATTAATTTAATTTCAATGCAGTTTGTGAATTGTAATTGTGTCTTAAATAACATTGTAATCAGGATAATTGATGTTTTGTAACAGTACTCGGTTACATATTTTTATGATTTCACTGTACACTTTCCATTTTGCTCCATACTTCCAGCAAACAGAGCCAAATTTCATGTCAAAATTTTGTTAAGCATTAATATAACTGATAATTCAAATATAGTATTAAGTTAAAAGCACATTTTCTTTTAGGAGGAATTATAACTAAAATATTCAATTTAAAACAAACAAACCCACACTCAGAAATAATATGGCTGAATTTTTATGAAAATTGGAGTTTCCATTATATCTCAGCTCTGCTAAAAAATCAAACTGTATGTGCATTTGAAAATATTACTCTTCTTCAAATTGCTGCAACAACTTACACACAGGCTAGTTAAGACTATTGTTTTTCAATTCTTATGGAGCTGTGGCTCTGTTGTTTTTAGCCAGGTAATTAACCAATCAGCTCAAAGTATACCAAGGAGTCAACTGTATCCTCTTAGTTTATTTATCTTAGTACTGGCTTTAGTGTAGCTGATCGTGTTCTGTGTCAACACTTGCTGCACATATAGCCATGCCGCTATTCCCTTTGTGCCACACTGCCTTTCTATCTGCGGCTTCTCTGCTTTCAATGGTAAATAACATCATAGTCTGTGGCGCAGTGTTGACAGTTTGTACTGAATATACTTAGGCTCAAAGTCTTGCATTAAACCTTGAGACAGTAAAATAAATGTGTATTGCACATGTCTGCTCTATTCCATAGCAAGTGAAGCTTTTGGTGAAAAAAAAAGGGGAGAGAATTCCAGCCAAAAGGAGCCACTGAAAAGATAATAAAATATGGCTAAGAAGAAGTTAATGTGTTGGATTTTATTTTAAAATAGCTTGTCAATGGGAATTTATTTATTTTTGGATTAAAAGATTTTAGAGGTTACACATCAAGTTACATTTAACTTATACTAAAATTACATGTGCTGTAGAGAGTAATCTATTGTTTCTTTAGATGTCCCCACTCTCATTTTGAGTGAGATATTTCATTTATTAAGTTGAAATGCATTAGGAAAAAATTGTAACTTGTAATGTCATCTTTTCCAAGGCTATTTCTTCTGTAAATCTAAAGATGAAATAGGTGGCAAAATGGAAAGAAATCGTTCCCTAAATAATTGTGTACAGCACTATTAAATATAATTTATTTTATTACAATGGTCTGGCAAAACAAGCCTTGTACAGAGATGGCCAACCCAAAGCCCATGACCACATTAGGAATGGCTCCGCATGATGGAGCAAAGAGAAAAATCTTTCTATGAAAGATACAATACAAAATTCTTAAAATGAAAAAGACATGGCATAGAAAAGTATGCATATAAACAAAATTTGAAAAGGATTACTGTTTTAATATCTTATTAAGTTAAAATAACTAAATGTAAGTTACCTGCTGAATTAGATCTACTTTAAGACCAATACTGACACTGTGATTTGACTTTCCCAGGGAAAACTATGAAATATTTTAATGTTCTTCATAGTCTTTACAAGGTGAAATTGTTCATTTCTGAAATCATAAAACTTGATTAGTTATTTTAGGGTGAAGCAGAATTTTTCAAACAGCTTTTCTCAGTGGTATTTATGAATTTTCCACTCTAAATATAATTGAAAATGAATGTTAAACAAGCTTAGTGAAGAATCTGCAGCCAATGCAATGTGGGGGAGGCAGCAGACATTTGAATCGAATTTGCTTTAATTCAGTGGTTGGAGCCCTATGTTTTCTAGGTCAGGGGAGGGAGGATTGCATTTTCTGGTAAGTCACTGGTATGAGAACTTGCCTTTGGACTTTGGATCAATTCTGCCATTACAGCATTAACTGAATACTTCAAAGAAGTTGAAACTGAAAGAACTTTCTTCATCAAACAATTCTCCATTCTGGATGATGAATCACAGAAATATTCACACAAAATTTGATTGTAAATTGCAGATGTCAAAAATCTCTCAGGACCTATAACAAAATTTCATTAATCACTGACTTGAAAGCCTTATGAAAATTTGTTCCTAGAGTTAACTATCTAGGCAGTCATCATTTTTCAATGTTTTTTGGAAATTTGGATCCATGTTTACATTTTTGAGCAGACATTTATGGCAATGAACTGTTAAAAATAAGTACATATCTGTGTTGAAAGGTTCTCATCCATTCAACCTACCTCTGTTATCAACTTTGAAAATACCTTAATTACTGAGAAGGTGTCAACTGATAGTTTAGAAATTGAATTGAGATTCTTCCTTTATTTCTCTTTTTAACAAAAAATATTTTAATGTTTTATTGTCCTTTACTTATGGGATTATTTTGTTTTGCTTTATCTATTAAACCAAGCTGGATATATGTAAAGCATCATTATTGGCTCACCAAAATATTTGTGCTCATTTATTGGCACATCTGACAAAACGATTGGCCATCCCTGGTATAGAATTTGTTATGAATTTGCTATAAGATTCTGGACCCACAATAAAAACATGTCACTTCAGTCTGGAATATACTCAAAATAATTCAGATAAAACATTGTGACAAATTCCATAAAACCAAATCTAAACAAGAAGAGCCATTTTTCCAATTAATTATAAATTCCAACAGGAAAAGTGACAGTAAGACGGTTCTTATTAAAAAAATAGATTCACATCTCAGAACATTATTATATGTAAACTTAAAAACGAATAAGACATTTTTGACGCTTTATATGGAGGTATAAGGTGTTTTAGAAAACCATACCAAGGTCTTTAAGAAGCTGCAGACTGATGACCATTGTCCTACACAGATGGAACAAAATTAGGGTTTTCACTAATGGAAGGAAAGATTAAAAAATAACAAGTAGGAATTTATATGGGTTTTCCCTGGTACAGAAGTGCTTTTTGTCAAATTCACCATGTTCATTTATTTCGTTTTGCCATTCTATACTTGCCCTACACATGAAATTTCTTTGAGATCTGATAAGCCAATACCTTCCGCATTCATAGTTACAGAAAAATTCTAACTTTGATATTGTGATAGCCCTGTTTAGTTGACCCGGTTGAAATGTGTTATTTTGATTATTTATTTATGTGAAGATTATACATTTGGTTAAAATCTATGCGGTCAGTTCTCTAGAAATACGTGCAAAAGAAATATTATTTTACTTTTTATTGTGCTAGCCGTTCTTTAGCTCCCCTTTAAACATTTTGATTACCGTATTTCTCGGCATATAACACGCACCGGGGTATAAAACGCTCCCCGGATTTTTAGATTTTCAGGAAAAAAGGTATTTTGGTTCACCAAGGCATTTAGGAAGGGCCACGTCGTGTATCATTTCCAGCCGTGATTAAGTCCGTATCCGGCAACATTTACAGAACATATGACGGCGTTATAACAGTTAAATATAACGTTTTAGATAAACTTCATTCGTAAAATAAATAAGGATGATTTAAAACATAAATAATTGCTTCGAGACTTGTATAGCTAAATGTGCCTTGCGTGAACTCGACAGATCTATTTACTATGCTGTCGGAATGCGCCGCACATGTCGCACGTATAGATGTACTTGGCCGATACTACTTAAACTTAACTTCAAGATGATATTTTAAATTAATGAGATAAATAATGAATGGAATGCATATGTAATAACCATACGTACGTTCAATTAGTCCTTTTTCTTCTGCAATTATTTTTGCATCGTACATAACGATTCTGCTCGATACAGCAATACCAAACTCCCTCCCTCCCTCCTCTAGTTGTGGCCAGTGAAGACCAGCCTTACGAAGACTATGTTTCTCTTATCCCGTCAGCTTCAGTTTTTCCTCGTTCTCTCGATTCACGGATCATTTTTTTCTGTGGGAGGTGGGCCAAAATGACGTCCTGCTGCTCGGTTTCCACGCCATTTTTGCATATTGAATTACTTGAAGCTTACAGGTAATTGTGTAAATATACACTTTTGTAGCCATTACGATCTCAATACACGTTACACTTTATTTATCATAAATATGGATGAAATATTTATGAGATCTACAATAATTCTACTTTTCCGTGGAATTAATCGCGCTATTCAACGGGCTCATAGGAATTGAAACATCGCAAATGCACCGAAATTGTAATCACTGCGAGCGGACATGTATTAAAGCGTAATAATGAAAATGCGTCCTCAGAATTCACGTTGCATAAGGTATTACTGTATATATATATATATATAAACAAATGTTTCACTATTAATTATTGATAATGTATATTATATTGTTTTTGCGACGAATTACTGCCAATTATTCCATTTTGGGGATTAGTGTGTTCGTTAATGTCAGTATTAAGAGCAGTAATAATCCTACCTTCGGCGTATAAGGCGCTGACTGATTTTGGGGTCATTTTTTGTAAAAGAAAGCGCGTGCGTCTTATACACCGAGAAATACGGTAAATTATAGTACGTTATACAAATCTTATATACAAAATTGAATTGAAATCCGTTCAGCCAATTCCTTTCAATTATTTAATTACTGAAAGAGTTTAATTTGTAATTGTGGCACCCCTGTTTGGGTGATTCGGTATAAATATGCTAACATGGCTTTGTATATACAGTCATCCCTCGATTTTCGCGGGGATTACGTTCCGGGAAAACACCGCGCGGTACAAATCCGCGCAATGCAAAACGTTGTTTACATGAAATAACGGGGTGTCCGTTCCTGTACACGAAATAAATGTATGTACAAAAAATTAAATTGAAAAAAATCTTTATTCACAAAAAATTGTTTAACAACATTTTAAATTGTTTTTATTTATAAAAAATACAAACGTCCAGAAAATTACGCTTCGTAATATGTACTTACCGATTAAAACATTTTACATTGCTGAACAGGGTCGGCGCGTGCACGGGATGCCCAAGTTTGGGGGCGGCTCAAAGAGTCCCTTCTTTAGCCAAAAATTGCCAGTGATATATGTATTATGTATAAAGCCGTCGAGAAAATCTGTGACGGGAAACTCTCTAGCGAAAGTGAAAGCAGGGACTTTTTTCCGCCGTTCGGTGAACCTTTATTTTTACACTTCCACCAAGTAAGTTCAGGCATCACCTTCTGTGAAAAGGGCGTTTAAGGGTCCAAATACAAATTGCTTTTCACCAACAATGTTTCCGGTCATATTCTCGATCAGTGAGACGGCGACACGGCGAGGAGTGTTACAAAATTAAAGGCGAGTTACATAACTACATACTATGTTGCAATATAGGCGACAGAATGTCAGCCACTCCGGGGCGTCAATGCCGGTTGAGAGAAACGATGATTATTGATCTCTGTTGTCTTTATTTCATATTTACAACCTTTCTAGGAGAAGTGTCTCATTTTTACACAAAATGTATGTCCTTTCTACACCAACTGGCTGTCCAGTGCCTCACAACTAAATCTTCTTGACCTCTGCCCGCGGTAAGCCTCAAGAACCCAATCGAAAAATCACGCAACAGCGAAACTCGTACCACGCATTCCAAAAATTTAGTAGTAAATGCCTGACCGCGCAATAGCGAAACAGCGCAATAAGAAACCGCCCAAATCGAGGATGACGTATGTGTACATTATAAGTATGTGTTAAATTTGGTTAACATTGATGCGGACAGTTTAACACGAATACATGTAAATTTTTTTTTTAGTGCTTTTCGTCATTGCTGAAAAGTACTTCGTGATGTCCGTCCGTCCGTACGCATATATCAGGGAAGAGTTGGGCCAACCGATTTCAACCAAATTTGGTACATAGAATATTTACATAAAATAATGACCAAAACGGCATATTTGAACCGGGTCGACTCAGCAGGGGTGCCACAATTGTAAGGTTTAACTTTTAGGTAATTGTGAATTTGGAAGGAATTGGCAGAACCAATTTCAACAAAATTTTATAAGAAGGAAGTGTGCAACATAGAAAAACAAAATCAATAAGTTCAGTGTAGATATGTAAATCACGGATGCCACAATAAAAGTAATAAAAAATACATATAGCAGATAGGTTGTGAGTACCCCTCATATTACAGCTGTGAACATAGTTTTTCCAATTCTGGTAAGACGGGTTGGGTCCATATAACTTTTGAAAATTTTGTTAAAAATTATATTGTGAGATTTTGTTACCTATTAATTATTTGTTGTCCTTTTTGCTGTACCAGCATCTCCAAAATAATACATTTTTTTGAAGTTAAGAAAAAGTTCATGCTTTTGTTAGAGAGGTGGCATATATATCCATGAATTTCCGGGCAATAGGAGGCCTGCAAATTTTTAAAGATTGCGTTCCACGAAATCATCGCGCTATGCGAAAACGCGTATATCGAAAATAAATTTCCCATGGAACACAACGTATTAATAAATTGATGAAAAGAATTGATCTTAAGATCGCTATGATGACTGGCATGAGCTGTAAGATTAGGAATAATTTGAAAACAAGAAACATTCTGCCATTACCAGGAATCGAACCCAGGTGTTCCACTTACCGGGTGGATATTCTAACTACTGAAGTGTCGTAGCAGACGATAATATTAGTCTGCTGCAATAGTTCATTGGTAGAATATGCGTCCGGCAAGTGGAAGATCCAGGTTAGATTCCCAGTCATGACAGAATTTTTCTCCTGCATCAAAATTATTCCCAACAGTCTATAAAGGATTATTTACGCTTTTGATCGGCTTAATTACACTATTAAAATTGTTTAAATTGGTGTTTTATGGGCATTTTAAAATTATAATAAGATTGTAATAACATGTAAAATCATTAAATATGTACATATATTTTTCTTCCCTCATCTGCTAAAAAGTTTTTTTCGTACCTTAGTGCGACGATGGCGTCATAAATATTCGAATGCGAGAGGTTGAGAATCCTTAACTATATATTCAATATCTTTCAAATTTTTTGTGTTGACGTGGGAAGATCTAACACAGGCATGAGTCAAAACAACTAGAGGGCTGCAAACCCAATGCATTTCGCCCACAAGGTGGGCATCGTCAGGGGTAGAACCTGTTTCACCAGTGACTGGAAGCCAACTTGGCCAAGTTGGCTTCCAGTCACTGGTGAAACAGGTTCTACCCCTGACGATGCCCACCTTGTGGGCGAAATGCATTGGGTTTGCAGCCCTCTAGTTGTTTTGGCTAAAGGAGTATTCTACTTTTGTTAGTTTTGGCCAAAGTTATTGAGCTACTATCAATTACAGGTATGAGTGTAAAACATATCTTCTAAGAGTCCCTGGTTCGACCCTAACTTTAAATCTCTCTTCGCTATACGTAATACCGTGGAATATACGCAAGTCACTTTTTAATGTCATTTTAAAATGAGCTAAAATCCGCCTAAGAGCATGGGGCTTTGATGTTCGTATGTGTAAAAGGGTTAAGGTTTTTTCTCTCCGAGAAAAATTTAACCCGTTTCCATATAGCGCGACTGATACCCAACTCCGCGTGGCCGACTTGCGGGATGACAGATACACACAGACACGCGTCGCGTATATCGACAAATGTTCCAATGGATAAGAATCGCGTATAAGCGATAACGCGTGTAGCGAACATGCATAAATCGGGGGATACCTTAGGATTTAGTCTGACATCAGTGTGCCAGAACGCATTCCTCCTTATGTTATGCATTATTAAACCCCATTTACGCGTTATCTAACCGTGCAAGGATATTTAAGAACGCATCCCTTGCGTAAATCGGAAGCTATCTGTACTCTTCTATCCCAATCGCCCGGAATGTAAGATCTGCATTATTATATTCGGCGTATAAGTCGACCCTAATTTTCGGAGCTTTTTATCGCTTTAAAGGTCGACGTATACACAGCGATATACGGTGTATCTTTTCAGAAAACCATTTTTGACAATATTATCAATATATATATAGATATTTTTATCATGAAAAATCTCTTTAAAAATACAGGATTATGTTCTCTGATGCCCAAAATTAAAGTTTTTGACACAACATGCATATTTCAGCTACATTAAAATGTGAAGTGAATTTCTTGGCTGCGCAAGTCATCTCTTCTGGAGATTTTTAATTGGTTTGATTTGATTAAAATGGACTGCTTGAGTTATTGGATCTAAGTATTTTTCTGCCAACAAACAAACAAAAATTCCCATAACTTATATTCACGAAACAAACAATTTCTGTACCACAATCGCAGGCTTTGAGAAAAAATTCCAACCAAATTGTCCCCTCGTTTACTTCCTTCCTCTCACCTCCTTTCTTTCATTTACTCTTCTTTCTCGCGAATTCCATTCTGGATTTGAAAAAAACCTTTCAACTTCTTCATCGGAAATCAAAGCCATAGAAATGGTCCTGAATATTTTTTATATGGTGAATGGAGGGCACTTCCATAATGGGACTCGGCGACATGCAGGGGCCTTTCTTTTAAAAAAAATTCGCGAAGGCGGAAGTTTTTGGGGCGAGGTAACTGTGAGCCTGCCAAATAAAGCTCTCACCTTCTTGTCGAGGCCGTTCCGATCACTAATAAAACTGCGCAGAAAACTTTTTAAAGGAATGTAGCAGAACGAGTGAGTAAACGTGGCGGTTCCGTTTGGGACTGGAACTCTTTATTGTATATTATTGGCGCTTGGAGTAAATGAAAAACAAATGAATTTCGAATATAATAGGTAATTAGAATATTTCTGCCTGTGCGAAAACCCTGTTTTGATGATTCCGGACGATATGGGTTCCAGTCTCTTGACCAGGAATTTTTCTTTACTTCGAAACCGACATGCCAACGAAACAGTTCGAAGTTTGAGCTTTATTTGTTTACATTTCATAAAAAGAAAATCCGCAAAAGCCGCTTTTCATCGTTTAACGTGGGAGCGTTTGTAATAGTTTTAATTATAAGAAATAGTTTGGCGATCACACTTCTAGATACCTTGTTTATAGAAAAGTTTTATTTCAATAAATATTCACTACTGTAAATGCTTTAGTACTTTTTGTCTTTTCATAAAATAGAATTAGGAATTTCTATTTGGTCTTTATTATGTGGCACGTAGAACTGAAAAAGTCATTTTAATTAATAATCTAAAAACTTTTCGTAGTATATTCAAACCTCACATTGAGTATAATTCCTATTAATAAACGTTTTTGGAAGGAGAGTAAGCGAATATGCCACTTCATCTTATAATTGCTGTCACGTGATATATATATCCAAAAATACGTATATTAAAAAGCCAAATCTATTATTTTGACACAAATGTTGTTCGGGTTATGAGTGTAATCGGCGTCGCAGCTAGCTTTTTTTAGCACCCTGGGCAAACCACCAAATATGCACCCCTTCCATAAAAATATCTAATAATAAATAAAATAATAATAATAAATAATAAAATTTCTCACTATAAATGTACATAATTTAAATACATAATTATAAATACCTATAATTACATACAATATTTAAGTACAGAAAGTCAAGGACGTACCCAGGCGGAGAGATCCGGAACCCCTCCCACCCGATGTACAGACATTCGTGGAATCTGCGATAACCACGCTACAAACTTGCTACGTTGCCTCTTGCTACGCTGCCACTTGCTGCGTTGAGTTATGAGAACTAAAAACGTTATAAAAGTTTATATCATTTGAATAGGACTTTTATTTAATCAATTACTGGAAATTAGTTTTCGGCCTCAGACCACTCTCCCCCCTCCCCTGAAGTAACTTTCTGGGTACGTGCATGCAGAAAGTATAAATATTTTAATATTAAAGAGTTATTTTACGTGACTTTAATTCAGCAAACTCATCAATAACATCATCTAAATTTATAGTTTCTGCTACGCGTAATGTCTGGATCAAATATAGTAGTGAAATCGCCCGTCCTTGTGTCATGCAACCTCGCACAACTTGCCATTGACAATTTTTGCGCCCCTTCTTTAGTAGCGCCTGGGGCAGATGCCCCGCTTGCCCCGCTCTAGTTACGGAACTGAGTGTAATACCCAATTAATTCGAGATTTCCTTGAACCACGAACAAATTGCAGCGACCCAGGATTTAAGTCTTTGATAATAGTGCGTAACCGAGAGAAATAGAAAAAATGGCCAAACTTTAGGGTTTGATAAAATAAAAGGCAATTGGCAGGGGACGGCAATCTTTTTTTCATAGCGGGCCACATTCTTAGTTGTGATTCCTTCGAAGGGCCGCATTGGAAGTCACGAGAGCTTCAGCGGGCTGGATGAGCGTTTACATCAGAAGTTACCTAGAAATTCTCTATTCTCATATCAGTGAAAATCATGTCTAAATAATTTACTAGCGTTAAAACTTTATCAGAAAAGGTTTTGCTGAAAAATATGAAATTGCCTATATTAAATTTTACCGACCTGTTTTGCATCATAGTTTTAGGAGGTCGCATGAAGCGCTCTCGGGGACCGCATGTGGCTCGCGGGCCGTAGGTTGCCGACCCCTGTAAGCTATTCGGCTGCGCAATTGTACGTAACGATCGAAGTATGTTGACAGGATAAACCCGGGCTCAGGGCGACGTTAATAATATAATAATAATAATGTTTTTTGTATAACATTTTTATGAGTCCCTGAAGTCCATCTTGTCTTGTGCACGGAAGAATCTCTGTCGACTTTCGCTCTTGCGCTAACGCGCAACTTCCTTTCTTTCTGTTTTATGTAAGTGAAAAAAGGTACTCAGGATGCAGCCGCAAGTGACAGACGAACTTTCCGTCAATGATAGATGAAGTTTTCAGCATTCCTAAGTCGCTTGCTGACTTCTGAATGGTTTCTAAGGTAAAAATGAGGATGAAAATTGGCTGAAGTCGACCCACGAGACAATGGTTCAAGAAGCGATGAATGTGTGGAAAAAATCCGAGAATAAAGGCGCATAACAGTCTTACAATTAGATGCGGATAATGAAGTTCAAAATTTTAGTCAGAAAATGTCCAACGATTCCAAATGATGTTTAGGAGGTAGGCGTTTCCGAAAATATTGTTCCGAGCCTTCTTTAGGTGGCACGGGAATAGTCCATGGCCACTAATGACTGACTGTACTGACGAGCTCTTGTCGAATTCTGTATGACGTGAGGGCGCATGGCCTTGACCTCCAAATCAAGTGGGTGTGCCATCGCTCTTGAAATGGCCTACATCATCGCGGTCCAATAAATGTTTTTATTTTTTTATTCAATCAGGCTGTCGATGTTGAAAAATATGTTTTTGGAACGTTTATGTGAGGCATTTCGGAAAAAGAACCGCCTCGATAAAGGCTGTTTAGCAGCTACCCACTGCAGCACGTGAGATGAAGGGCTTTGCAGAGGTGTAAACCATTCAACGGAATGAAATGGGCGTCTTACGGTCCAACTCAAAATCTATGCTTCCAGAAGCGGCAGGATCACGAGATCAAGTGCGTTTGGGCAGATGAGGAAGGAGCACGTTGAAAGAGGCTAATGTATTGATCTGACAAACAATCAAGGTCAGTCATAAAATAGTCATTCTTGAAATTTCTCGAACATAGCTTGTATGCATATTTTTCAAATTCGCATTGTTAGGGCTTTTTAGTGCTTTTTTCTAAAAAATCGCTAATATATTCGGTTTGTCTGCCTGTCCGACCGTCTGTTCGGACAACATCTCTGGAATCCTTTAGCTTGGAGAGGCGAAAAATTCAGAATAGATTGGTCTATATGAGGACTAGATATGACGAAAATTTGGTAGATATATAGTCAGCTACTGGTGAGTAATCGTTGTTTTTTTCCCGAACCTTTTGTTTCATTTCTACCCCCGTAAGAAAAACATAATATAGGTGCCGGGCATTATAAATTTGCATTGTCAAATTGGTTAAATTAAGATATGAGGTCGAAACATAGTTTTATAGTTGAACGACTGAAGTTTATATTAAAAAAACAATTCAAATGCATGTCGAATGAGAGCGAACAATTGTTTTTAATCCAAACAAGAAGCCCACACCAGGACTAATGCAGACTGGTTTCCGAAATTTGACGCCCCGAATTGATTACTTACATTGACAGAAAATGTTTCAGTATGTGTTAGTCATTCCAAGGAATTATCATGCCATAAATACCATTTTTATTTCATAGTATATTAGAATTAGAAAACAAATTATTAATATTAATTATCAGGTTTAAAATACTAAATGCAATGTCGAAATCTCTTTTTGACATTATATTTTGCATGTATTTTTACTTTCTCCATAGGCAGTACAGGGGAAAGAATTGTTTTCATGAAAATTATCGATTTCGAGATTTCAACGGAAATAAAAATTTTGAGGTCCCCTGAACATGTTTAGACCATTTTCTCGATAATATCTGTGTCTGTGTGTATGCGACAATTTTTTTGTGGGTTCTCCAACTCAAAAACTAAATAAGTAAATTGAATTTTACGGTTAAGGAGTTAATTCTATTTAACAACTCAAAAACTATTAATCAGGTCTACGCGAAATTTTATATTTAACATTTTTATGAAAGTCACAAGAGTTGCATAGTTTTTGGTAAAAATCTGTTAAAAAATCGGCATGAAATGGCCGTAGCTGTGTGTGTGTGTGTGTATGTCCCCCACTAAGAACTTTTGCATCAATGAACCTATTTTCATGAAACTTGGCAACAGGCTCGTGCTGCCAGGGCCCACCTCCGGGCTATATTTTATTTGGCGAAGATTGAAGTCTCGGGTTCGATTCCAGGAACGTTTTTCTCTATTTGTTTTACATAGGAAGTCTCAAATGCATCGTGAAGAGATGTTTTCTTTAATGATTTAAAATATCTTAAAATTGTGATATCGGAGCGAGGTTTGTACCGCTCTGAGATGTAGATTCTAATTCGCATCGCTGAATTTTGATAATTGATCGTATTTTATTTCATTTCTACTAAAACATGTCGTTTTGCGTTTTAAATTGCATTTTATGGGATTGTTGCCATGGAGACGATTATTACCGAACTCGGCTTGAACATAGACGAGTGAACAAATGGGTTATTCTCTTTTTCACTCGAATACCCTACAGCAATGGACAGTTGATCCATACATATTAGCATATAAACAGAGGCATTTATTAAATTCGTTTATTAAAAAAATACATGTAAAATATAATGTCAGAAGGTGATTTTGACATTGTTTTTAGTATTTTGAACCTGATAATGGTCTATTAATTTGTTTTTCAATTTTTGTCTATCATTGATAAACTATGAATTACAAATGGTATTTATGGTATGAGAATTCCTTCGAATGAATAACACATACTGAAACATTTCCTGTCCATATAAATAATCAATTCAGGACGTCAACTTTCGGAAAACAGCCTGCATTAGTCCTGGTTTGGACTTCTTGTTAATTTTCACGAATTCCAGACTGCGAGATTTAAATGTTTTGTTGTGATTTTTCTATTTTATATTTAAACTTTTACTATAAAATTGTACCGCTGAGTTTGGTTGGGTCTTCCGTACTTTTGTATTTTGTTTTCAGTTTTTAGTTTTTTCCTTCTGGAGCTCTAAAGCGTGTTCGAAATATCTACCATTTTTTATCGGCATTAACTACTAGCGGATTTGCATTTCTATTATTTTCCTAGTTACCGTTAAATATTACCGGTGCTGCAACAGGAGACCATCGTGGTCCGCTCTTGTTCAGAAGAAATTATATTATTTAAAAAGGAATTAAATTACAATGCGAAATAGAAGGAATATATGTATAATGGATCGGATAGCGTATATCCTCACGCTAAGATCGGTGTTTCTATGGTTTAAAATAAATTTAAATACGACAGATATGTAAAAACAGTAAAAATAAAGCGGAAGTCACTATTATAATATGTAATGCAGTCTCTTGGGTCGAATTTGTCGCAGTAACAATAGAAATATAACATATATATTTTTGAAAGAAGTACTTCAAAATACGGTCTCGAATGTTGTAAAATATAAAACTGTAACTGGGCGTAATTAACAAGATCTGGAATCTGCTAGCATGTACGAAATTGATGAATGGAGGATGTGAACAAACGATATTACTATAGGATTTCTTGGTTCATATATGATTCGCTCACCACCAAACATGCAAAAAAACATAGGTGATTGACATATGTTAGATATACCGAGTGAATGATAATGTTTCCCGATTTATCTTGAGAAACGTTGGTTTAAATGAAACGAAGAAAAAATACCCGTCTGCTATGCGTATAAAAACTGTATTATTATTTTATTGAATATTTTCAAATGAACAAAAAGTAATGTCAGTATTTTCACATTAAAAATTGATTCCCCCCCTGTAATCACCTCACGTCCCCCAGTTTGGGAACCACTGGCCTAAACTCTTGTCGGCCGCCTCCAGTTATCGGCCGCCCGTGTGCGGTGCACACGTTGCACCCGTGCACGCGCCGGCCCTCTATGCAGTGTGTTATTTATTGCGCTGACGTTGGGGCCTCCATGAATCGGGGATTCGGGTTCGATGCACCCACCGCACCTCCTAGAACAGTGATGCCCAACCTTTTTTACTGGCGAGCCGCGTTGATGGATGAGAATCCTTCGGCGGGCCGTATAGGAAGTTGCCAATTCTTTGGCGGGTCCGATTGGACATTAAATCGAAAGTTATCTATATGTTCTGCGGAGTGAAAATAAGTGAATATCAAGTCTAAATAAGGTTTTCAAGGGTAATATTTCAATATTAAAAGTTTTTTTATCTAAATTATCATAAGAATATATAAATTTGTGTGTTAAGTTTTCGGAGAGCTTTTTCATCATACCCTTGCGGGCCGCACAAAAACCGGCCATATCCGGCCCGCGGGCCGTAGGTTGGGCACCCCTGTCCTAGAAGACCACCAGCCCTGCTATTAGTGTTAGCAAACAAGGAGATAGTCAATTTACCCCATGTAAAAAGATGTAACCTGAAGGGAGGAAGCGGATACGTAATTCCATGTCTTATATCCGTGCGGAAGAATATGAGAGCAAGAGCAGAGTAAGGGTATGAGGCCGAAAAAGCTAAGTCACCTAGAGGAGGAAATTTCCAGGATAGGAGACGAGAGCCATGGTTTGGAGATCGTTAAGATGGAAACCGATTCCAAATAAGGAGGAGGAGGAGGGAGATATCTTGTTTTCCATTGTGACGCTAATGTGTCATTATCACACATAAAACGGGAAAGTTTTCAGAACTGTTTAACTCGAGGGAAGTTTAACTGCGACCATAACCGACAATATAAAAGGCCGGAATAGTTTTCCGGGGCGTGTTATGATTCGCCGAAGAAGTTTATCAGAAGGGTGAAGCGGATTGGGGAGGAAGTGGGGATGGTGGGGCAGGGAGGAGGATCTGAGATTATGCGGAAGAGATAAATGCACTGGATGCAATGGAATTGCAGATCGGGGGAAAGGGCTGTAAGTCAGACCAACATGATCCCGCGTTTTCCCGTGTGAATTATGGAGATACGGACGATTCTTATCTGACGCACTTACCTCTCTAATCTTCGACGTGCCATCTCTTATCTTTTGGTCCCACCTTTTGACTTTATTTTCTCGTATCCCTTTTCCCCCGCCACTCCCTTTCGCCCGTCATAACTCTCTGCTATAATAAAAGGTGGTTCAAAAGGTAGAGGCTCCGAGATATGCGATTTGCGACACGCCCCAATATTTCCAATTTCTTCACTAGTTTCTGAATATAGGATTTAGATGGCGTGGTGTTGCCCGCATACTTCTGCTGAAATGCTTTGCGACACTCCTTGGATGACTTTGACATCCAGTACGTGCGAACGAGAAATAAACGCTGTTCGATCGTATACATATTTCCTGCAAAGGAAAAAATTGGATATTAATCAAATGTTTTGCGTAATTAAGAAAACCTCACAATTTAGAGCTGCTGGCTCGAGCTAGCTCGAGCCGAACAGTTCGGGCTTACTCGCCAATATACACTTGGCTCGAGCTCGAGCTTTTTACGAAAAAAAGATTGAGTCTCAAGCTTATGTAACGAAACCTGCTCAAGAAATCGCTAAAGAAATTCCAATCGCGTTAAAGGACCGCATCAACCAAAGGAGAAATAATAATATTGTATCTCTAATTAAGTTTTTGCAAAATCCACAATCCCTGAAAACATCGGGAGGGTCAAACAATTTCTTGAAATTGACCTCCAAGAATAATATTGTAAAAACTGCCAAAAAATATGCATCTAAAATTTTTATAAGTCGGTCAGTTTCGTCTGATTCGGAAAATTTATCGGATGATGAAAACGAAGCAGCTGCTGCACCGAAAAATAAAACTTTTTCTCGTGGCGATACTCTTCCTGAACTGGTGAGAAGTAATATCGAAAAAACTCTAAAAACAATGCCAGTGGATGAAAATTTAATCGACAGATCACTAGGAAAAGAGATAAACATATATGAAAATACTGGCGGGATTCCAGCAAATCTAAAACGCATTCTAGAGTGCTTTAAAAGTATTCAGCTTACTTCAACAGAAAGTGAATGCATATTTTCTTTGGCCGGGAATTTAATCACTATTAAAAGAGTCTTAGTGACCAAAGCATAAACGCGAATTGTTTTGTGAAAGCATATTTTTTACAGCCTAATTAATAAATACTTATATGTTGTACCATATTATAGATTATAATTGTATTATACAATACGTAATATACTTGCAACTCATATGTATCCTACGCGAATTGTTTTGTGAAAGCATATTTTTTACAGCCTAATTAATAAATACTTATATGTTGTACCATATTATAGATTATAATTGTATTATACAATACGTAATATACTTGCAACTCATATGTATCCTATGGGCATCTGTTAATTGTTGTAAAGTAGGTAATTTCCTGCAAATTATCATTTTAAAAAATACCTATAAATTTTTTAATTTTTCCTGAAAAATAAATAAAAATAAGAATTAAAATGCGGGTTGTGTCATTACGCATTGAAATTTTTACAAAAAGCTGGGGTAGCTCGATTACCCGGGCTTTACCTTAAAAAGAAGCTCGAGAGCTCGAGCTTTTGAAAATCATCGAGTTTCGGCAGCTCTACTTGCAATCAATTTGTAATGGAATGCGGTATATTTTAACGTAATCTTACGAAAACCAATTTGTAAATAAAGAAAATATTAGCGAAATCCCGGGGCCTCTACCTTTTGAAATATCCTTTATTTCTCCCTCCGCCCCTTTTCCCATCATCTTTTTTTTTCTTTACTCCGGCATTTTTTTCTTCCCTCGCCTCCTCTCGTATTACCTCGTCCTTCATCAGTTTTACGCCTATGCAAATATTCAAGTGACGGAGATTTTCTCTCAAATTACCGTTTCGCGGTGAGTTTAAAGTAAGTATAAGCCGCGGAATTCAGAGTAAGCGGAGTAGGAATCGCACTGAAGGACGGAAAGTGAGAAAATCTGGTCAAGAAAAGCTAAGAGGAGACATTAAAAATTACGAAAAACAATTATTTCGGATGACGTCGCTTCAGGATGATTTTTTAGAAGATTTCCGCCTGCTCTTTTTGCTTTCTCTATACGTAGTATAGAGGAAAGTAATGTTTTCATGAAAAAAATCGATTTCGAGATTTCAATGGAAATACACGTTTTGAGGTCCCCTTAACACGATTTGACCATTTTCTCGATGGTGTCTCTGTGTGTGTGTGTGTGTGCGTACCTGTGATAGCTTTTTGTGGGTGCTCTAACTCGAAAACTATTAATCAGGTCAACGCGAAATTTTATATTTAACATTTTTATAAATGTCAGAAGAACTGATTAGTTTTTGGTAAAAATATGTCAACCGGAAGTGGGTGTTTACTCATGTCACTTATTCGTTATTTTGAAATATTTGATAAATGTAAAAATATATAGGAATAAAGGTTGTAGAAAATTTAATTTTCTACAACCATTGTTTGAAACATATTTCCATTGTTTAAGAGATATCTAATATTTTAGCTGTCACCACCACGCCACCTGCCGACTATTAACAATTGACGCATAGTTACGTCTTAGTAACGCTCCTTATTCTTTTATTAATTGTTGGAGCTTTGTGGCTATATCCAATATGACTATGGTTTGAGTTCATTTCTGTTCTTTGTAAAGTCAAAATTTTCTCGCAGTTTCTTAAAATATTTATTATTATGTAACTTATTTGGAATTTTTAGAAATACTGCAGATATGGAGAAAGTCATGTGGTGGCCACATCAGATTTTTTTGGTTTACTATATTCCTCCATCCTCTCGCAGGTTTTTATCTATTGCATCGTCTCAGCTCCATTCTGAATATACTTTTGTCTTCCTGATATCTACTCAACCACTCGTTCTTCTACATCTCTCCTTTTCTGAAAGATTCGTATCCATTTATAGCCTGGTCCTTTCCACTGTTGCTACATATCGTGGGGCCGCAATGCTTTATAAAAAACAATGCAAAATGCCCAATTCTTTCTTATTTCGTCATGATATCTGATTATATATCTCTTCGGGTTTTTTCATCTGTTTCTCCTTTGATATCTTATTTTTTTACAGTGTTCAGGACACAAAAATTTGAATATTTTATGCAGATCCTTTATGAATAACGTGTCTTTGTTTGAAAAATTTCCCCATATAATGCATTAAGAGATATTTTTAAAATTATATTTTTTAGCTGCCACCACCACGCCACTTACCGACGACTATTGTTAACAATTGACGCTTAGTTACGTCTTAGTAGCGCTCCTTTATAGTTTGTTAATTTTTGGAGCTTAGTGGCTATATCCAATATCAGAAGACTATGGTCTGAGTTTATTTCTATTCTTTTTAAAGTCTAAATTTTTCTCTCAGTTCCTTAAAATATTTATTATCATGTAACCTATTTGAAAATTTTATAAATAATACAGGTATGGAGAAAGTCATGTGCTGGCCACATCAGATTTTTACTTAGTCGTAAAAAAATTTGGAATGAAGGTTTTAGGATATTTAATGTTATACAACCTTTGTTTGAAACATTTCCCCATATAATGCATTAAGAGATATTTTTAAAATTATATTTTTTAGCTGCCACCACCACGCCACTTACCGACGACTATTGTTAACAATTGACGCTTAGTTACGTCTTAGTAGCGCTTTTTTATTTTCTCAATTGTTCGAGCTTCGTGGCTACATTCAATATCAGAGGTCTACGGTTTGAGTCTATTTCAATTCTTTGGTGTCTTTGAATTTTTCTCGCGGCTCCTTTAAATATTAATTATCATTTAACCTATTTTTAATTTTTAGAAATATTACAGACATGTAGAAAGTCATGTAGTGGCCACATCAGATTAAAAAAATAAAAATTCAATGAGGACAAGATAATTGGTTTCATTACCTAACATTTTTTAGTATTTTTCACACAGCCATCCCTTCTTTCCACACTTTTAGTGATAGTTACTATCTAAAAAAATCCCAGTTGCTCGCCTAGGCTATCTAATGTAACCATATTTGGTATAAGATTCTCGATTATTGATTCAAATGTAAAATTTTGCCGACGAAATCGCTGCAATTTTCGTTACTCGCCAGACAGTTGCAAGATTAGCAGCCTTTCTTTGAAACTACCCTCTTCTTCACTCTTCTCACTCTCTCTTCCTCACTCATCACTCCACCACAATCTTTCGTTCTCCTAATCCTCTCTCTCTCTCTCTTACCGTTCCTTCAAGATATCTCGTTTTAATGATTTAGTTTATTTTTATGGAGTTCATTTCTTTCTTTCTGGAACTGAATTTTGGAAGTAGTGGAATTTACATTTATTAATCTTCTAAATATGGGCTCTAAAGCCTCTTTATGCTTCTGAGATCAACTTCCTAATGATGCGATGACCGCTCATACCGCATGAGGATGCGGAAGTAAGTGGTCGCATGTCCTCTGATCTCCTTGTTCGCTTTAGTTAGCAGCAAAGCGCCCAAAGGGACCATAAGTAGCAAAGGCAATATGAGCGTAGAACGAATCCCTTCTTCCGAATCTCTGTTCGTTTATGTGCGTTCGTCCCTGTGTAGTGTGTGTGTGCGAGTCTTCCCACAGGGCAAGTTTACTTGCCTACTTCTCGCTAGAGAGAAATTTTCCGTCAAAAAGCCATTCCCATGTAGTTGAACTGTTTATTTGCTTTTTTGTTACGACTACTCGGGTGAACCAGTATCGCCCTCAGTCCAGTTGGAAATTTAATTAAAGGCTATACAAGTTTCGGCTTAGTTTAGCTTTTGTATATGTTGCTTTATGACGTTTCGGTGCAATTAAACCTGGTATAAATCTATGGCAGTTGCATTGCCAAGTCTTCAATACCTGAATTGCGATTGTAAAGGAATGATTCGTGGCGAATATTTGGGACTAACGGAAATATAAAAATCCTGCCCGTCTCTTACAATTAGTCTGCTCAGTTACTATAAAATATTTGCCACTTGAATTAGTGGATGTGAGAAGTTAAGTAGGCTGATGTATTGAAGATATTATTTCCGCCATCTCTTTTTTACTAGGGGTTATTAACTTGGCGTTCACGTGCTTACCAAAATATCTAACAGTTAATAAGGAAATATTCTTAAGGCCAACTGTAATTTTTATTTTTATTCAATTTGCTGCCTAAATTGTTTTTTATTGTGTTCCTTTATTGACGTGTATGTTCACTAATGGTCTAATTTATTTAGTGGAGCTGAATAATCTTGAGATTCTCCGTAGTCTTTAACAGCAAAAAAATATCTTCCGTGGAATCCCTGCCATATTGGGACTGCTTTGGGAAATGCATACATTAGTGAAAAAAATGTGACAGGAATATAGCGCGAACGAGAAAAGCCGACTCGTTTTACTGTAACAAGAAAGGTCCAGAGAAGAAGTGTGTGTATATTCGGCTGGGAGAGATTTTTATTTTCGCCTTGTTTGTTTAGGAAAGTGCCCCTTTGGCCTTAGTGATGATTCTCTATGCGCGGATATCCCTCGTCGCCCGCGTAAGAAGTTTTTGCGACCTCCGCGCCGCGCTCCTCATCCCCTCCCACTTCCCTTTCCGCCGCCCAAGGATTCTCTCTTGAGGTCAGGGAGTCGCTACAAAAGTGGAAGGAGGAAGAAAAAAGCGACATGGCGTCCCAAGGGCGGATCCTGGCAACATTCCAGTGATCCCTTAATATGGCTACGTTGGCTTCTACAGAAGTTCCCTTGTGCCTCCATCTCCTCCTCCGAAATAACCTCTTTCAATCTCATTTCAACTCGCCCCTTTCGCGTGACCCTTCTTCCGATCATCGCATACCAACGTATTCGTCCTTTGCTATGTCGCGTAGTTCCGCCCACTGACCGTGTCGATGCTTCAAAAGCATTATCGGAATTTGATGCGCACTACACATCTAGTTCTGGCAATGAAACAGAAAGAACTCTATCTGGGGAGTGAATTCAGTCAGCTTCCTTCGATCGGCCACGTAAAGCCGTAAGAGGGCTCTCTCAGTATGTTTCTTAAGCTAGTCTCAGATCTTTTAAGGGTTTGATAATGTAGTTTAAATTATTTTTCCTCGATTAAACATAACCCTTATAATTTGCTCGGCAAAACCAAATTTATCCTATTATTTATTTTGCCTGCCTTATGACGTAACACAGGGGATAACACTGATCGCAGAATGTTAGATTGGGGGAGAGTTTGAGGGGGAAGAAAGAATGGGTTATTGAGTGATGGCGCTCGGAATAGAACTCTTACGAATCCGTTACTAAAGTTTGGGTGTGCCCCATCCTCCACTCGTATTTTGAAGCAAAGGAAGCTTCTTGGAGAGTTCCGCCGGAGTTTTCCTATTCAGTAAAACAACGGATTTTCTTTTCCCTTCCCCGTGATATCGATTAGCTATACAATATGAAAGAGGTTCGTGTTACCTCTCGATGCGAAGACATAAGGGAATATTCGATGAATGGCAGTGATGTCGTCGATGAATGGTATTTGTTTTTCAAAATAAAAAAAATCATTTTACATTTCAGCTTGATAATCGTTTCTCGTCCATTTCTGTGCATAGAGAAATTATTCTTGATTTATCGTAACATTTGGGGAATTGCGTACATTATGCTAGCTTTTTTAAACGTCGAGGCTTTAAAGTACTGTGAATCTCAATTGATACCTGTAAGACATTTACAATCCCTTACTTTGGTGGGGGATTTGGTGAACCTAATTTTTCCATGATGATCGTAACTGTTCATATACAGTTATTTTTTTTTTGGAATTTTTGGTTCCACATTTCTATCAAAATGTTGTAAGCGCGATTTATTTTGATGTAAATATTGTTTTTATCTTTTGGATGTTTATCACAAAAGCTTCTTCAATATTTTAAAACTCGGTCGAGATGTAAAATATAGAAGACTCATCAGTCTCAACTTTGCCACCTATAATGAATCTTTTTCTATCACAATTTTCTTCAAATCTTTGCCTTCTCTCACATCTTTCTCCCCATCCTTCATTTCTCCCTCCATAGGAATCCCACCTCACATTATTCTTTCTCTTCAGAGTTGTAGTTTTAGAGACTTTTCCATTTAGAAGGTAGTCTGAGTTGTAGTGCTTTGCTAGAGTTATAGGAACGTTATCTGTTACATAAGAGTAGTGGAAGTATTATTTCCGAACAACGCATCTTTCTCCGCCTGATACTTCTTTCTCTCCCTTAGACTTCCATTCTTCGGCAAAGTTCCGTTTTGTTTTGTCGGCCAATGTATACGGAGTGAGTGACAAATGGCTTTTTCAGAGCGGAGCCAGATAAGAATGCTGCATCGTTCTATTTGAAGAGAGTGCAAGTTCTCGTGCGGAGGCGCCCTTCCATTCGCTATGGTGCGTTTTATCGATCGTCGATACGATGGGCGCATAGCAGGCAGCGCTACAAGGATACAAAATATATGCTGTTGATTTTTTGCTAAAAATGTGCGTGATACCGTCATACGCATATGATTATATAGAAACATAAAATCAGCTAACAAAAAAAACTTTACTGTTTTATGTGGTAATCTTGATTTTACACAATTCTCATAACAAGTCATTAAATACGACAGGAGGCAGGAGCATTCATATCCACCCCGTGAAGCTATATTGAGAAAGCCATTAATGAAAAATAGTACTAAGAAATTTGATAATTTTAGTCTATCTTAATAATGAAGGAAGCTGTCTGTGTATGTGTCTGTGGCAGTCATAACTTTTCTGAAAATAAACGTAGGAGCTTCAAAATTTGGCAGCAGCTTTAGGTTGACTCTGAAAGTTGCAGTGCCAAAAATAATTCAAATCGGCCCACGGGGGCCCGAGGGTCCTCATTGTTGGTCCACATGCCAGTTTTTGAAGACTTTGATGAATTCTCTACTAATATCAATGTTTTGATGAGATAAATTTTCGAGCATAAAACGGATAAATCGGTCTATGGGGCCAAGGATCGTAATGTAAGGGTCGATCTAAATTTCATGATTTCGAGGGGTCCCAATGGAACGGTCGGTCCAAATTTCGGCTATGTACGTCTGCCTGTACGCATATATCAGGAAAGATCTGGCTGAACCGATTTCAACCAAATTTGGTAGGCACATAGAATCTTCACATAAATACTTGACCAAAATGACATATTTGGACCGGATACACCAAGCAGGGGTGCCACAATTGCAAAAGAAAATTTTCTGTAGTTATGCTTTTGAAAAGAAATGGTCGAACCGAATTCAACCAAATTTGGTACATAGAATTTTTACAGAAATTCATGACTAAAATGCCATACATTGATCCGATTAACTTAGTAGGGGTGCTACAATTGCAAAGTTAAACTTTTAGGTAAATATGCTTTTGGAAGCAATTGGTAAACCCGAATTAAAAGAAATTTGGTATATAGAATTTTCACATAAATTCATGACCAAAATGCCATACTTCGACCCGATTAACTAAGTAGGAGTGCCACAATTGCAAAGTTAAACTTTTCGGTAATTATGAATTTGGAAAGAATTGGCAAAACCGATTTCAACGAAATTTTGTATGAAGGAGTTGTGCAACATAAAAACAAACAAAAATAAGATTTTTAGGATAGATATACAAAGCAGGGTAGCCAAAATAAATGTAATAAAAATTTTCTTTTTATAAGTGTTTGTGTTGAACTTTCCGAATCGATTTTAACCAAATTATAATATTTATTATTTACACACGCACGCACACACGCACGCACGCAAACACAAACACACGCGCACACGCGTGTTGAGGATATGCACCTCAGTGTCAGAACTTTGATTTCTTGGGGAGAAGGAGGTATCAAATTTGAGTCTATATTTAATTTTCTCATACCTATTAAAGGGGAATATTGGTCACTTACATTGAGAGTACCTTGAGTTTGGATGAAAATATTACCGAGTGATATGTGCATGAAAAATTCTAAACTATAAACCCAGGGAAAAGGCAGGGCAATTACGCTAGTAATAACATAAGAAGATATACTTCCTTCTCAAGTTTTAGTGCTAAAGCCGGGGCTATCAAAAGTTTTACTTATAGGTCCATATGAGATATTAACAATCACTGATCTGACTATAAATGGCATCTCAGGTGACTGATCGGGTTATATTATACTTTCGATGGATTAGCTTTAGACTTTTGAAAAGTAAGTTACATGTCATAAACCTGCTTTACATACACATACGCGAACAATATCATTTATATTTCACTCATAGTTTTTAAAACATGTAACGCCCCAGACATTGACACGAATATGTAGTTTTTAAGGAAATTTTTAATGGGAAAGGCGATCCAGGCGAAATTATTGTGTGGACAGGATCTGGTTCGTGGACGGCTGTGTTAATGGACTGTGCTTACATGAGTTATATAAGATATATTCGAATTTCTAAAAATAAACAGACTTTTCTCTACCAAAGTGATGACAGTTTATAGCAAAGCCTGCAAAACATATAACTATAAGTTAGGAATTAACTGTAAATTTATCTACGGATGTGATTTCGTAGAAAATAATATAAAATTTGAAATAAAAGTTATCGTTTATATTTTATTATACAAATAACCTAAAAATTAAATTTATGGAAAAATTAGGATATTTTCTGTTAAGATCATGGCATCATCATCCATGTCTTTAGCACGTATTTGGATAAAAAATATAGAGAAATACGTATGACGCCATTATATTTAACAATTGAAATGAGTTCAAATTTCTAGAAAAACTACGAAACACAACATTAAAATACTTTTATCGTTTTACCGTCACTGCTATCAGGGTTGCTTCTCCTATTGTGATCCCTTATGGCCCTGGAGAAAAACAAACCTATTCGCTCCTTCCTACAGTCGATAACCCAAATTTAATCCTCATGTTTGTGCTTTCAGTAGTACGTGAGAATTACAATTATCTATGATACCCTCAATCACAGTGCGTGATACAATTAGTGTTTTGGATAGAGTAAAATCTTACATATTATCGGAAGAAAATATTGGTGATAATGTTTTCATAATATACATGATTATGAAAATTAGAATAAGTTAACTTATATGCTTTTGGGAATAAACTTGATGTTAATTCGATTAAAGAAAAAAGAAAAAATATATTTCCGTAGCTCGAATTTTCTATAACTCGAATAATTTTTGCTTTTCCTTAAGATTCTAGTTATGTAAGTTCGTAATTACGGCATTATTTTCCGTTAAAAGAATTAAATCACTGCAATCGTAACGTATAATATCAGACCCCTTTAAAAGCAATGAGGTCGTTGCCATAGTATTTAAAGATTTCTATTGTTGAAAATCGGAAAAATTCACACTTTTTCCGATTAAAAGCAAATATTTACGCTAATTCGGTACTTATGTGAATTCTACCTTCAAAAAATGAAAAACTCCGTTCTTTCAGATAGACAACTGTTCTTTTCTCGAATTCGTAACCAAATTTTAAGTAATTTAAAAATGCATTTTTAGAAAGCCTTGCACTGAATTCCATGGTTTTATTATGGGGTATTGAAATGGAACATTGGGGTTAAAAAGACCCCTTAAATATTAAATTTTTTGTGATTATAGATTTTTTTCTTCGATTATGCCACTTGATCTACCTACATGCCAAATTTCAGATTTCTAGGTCTTGTAGAAGTACCTAAGTTTTTTGTCAGTGAGTGAGTGAGGCACAAGTAGCTTTATTACGTTCCCCTATATTAAGTATATGGAGAAAGTAAAATGGGTAATCAATGAAATTACCTTATATTCAATTTCAACAAAAGAAAGACTAATTTAAAATGTAGCTTATATTTTTAAACTATAATCAAAATTTAAGGAAATACGAGTACGTTGGATACGAAAAGGATTAGGAGTAAAAAACAAGAATGAAAGAAAATAGATTATGAATGTGCTGCAGATGATAACGAAATATAACAGAGGATTTTATAAAATATTTTGGCTTTTTCATTGACCATGGGAGTTGACCGAAAATGAATACATAAAAAAATTAAATTCATGGGTTTTATATAGGAATAATAAAGGAATTAATTAGTCTACGATATTCATAAAGAATCTGCATAAAAAATTCAAATTTTTGTGTCCTGAACACTGTAAAAAAATAAGATATCAAAGGAGAAACAGAAGAAAAAACCCGAAGAGATATATAATCAGATATCATGACGAAATACGAAAGAATTGGGCATTTTGCATTGTTTTTTATAAAGCCTTGCGGTCCCACGATATGGAGCTACAGTGGAAAGGACCAGGCTATAAATGGATACGAATCTTTCAGAAAAGGAAAGATGTAGAAGAACGAGTGGTTGAGTAGATATCAGGAAGACAAAAGTATATTCAGATTGGAGCTGAGACGATGCAATAGATAAAAACCTGCGAGAGGATGGAGGAATATAGTAAACCAAAAAAATTTGATGAGGCCACCACATGACTTTCTCCATATCTGCAGTATTTCTAAAAATTCCAAATAGGTTACATAATAGTAATAAATATTTTAAGAAACTGCGAGAAAATTTTGACTTTACAAAGAACAGAAATAAACTGAAACCATAGTCTTCTAATCATTATATATAGACGTTCCTTACAGAGGAGGAGGATATAACATACATATAGGAGGATACTAATGTTTAGGCACTTCCAGATGAGCTATAGATTCGAAATTTTTTTGTTAGGTAGGATTTTGTACAAAACCGACTAGAAAAAACGAAAATCTTGAAAAAGTGAAACAATGCGGCCACTAAAAATTCGCAATTGTTTAAACAAATTTTCAAGGTTTATGTATTTTCGAATGTGCTACCGCGCTGAAATTTTTTTAGTGGTAGGATTTGTAAAAAAACGAAATAGGGATTATAGAAATTTTGATAATTTAATTTGTTTGGCAGTTAAAAATTCTTAAAGTTAAAAAACAAATAGGTAAATGTTTTGACACTACTCTGCAAGTTAGGGAGTTGAAATTTTTAAATTATTTAGAGTTTAATATATATAAACGAATAAACATTTCACTGCATCCATGAAATTGTTATTGCGCCCGTTAAAAATTATTTAAATTTAAACAATTAGATAAATGTTATTTCACTTCTAATTGTACTATAAATTTAAAATTTGGCAGAAATGTGTGGCATTATTAACTCAATGTGGGAAAAGTATAATATTCCTAAAATTGCAAAAATTAGTGATTGTTTTACTCCATTATGGTTCCATAATGAAAAAACGAAAACCGGTCCAGAGGAGAAATCTTTAGAATTAAAGAAATATTTCTCATGATTAAATATCTCTCTGAAAAATGAATCTTTTTTCAAGGTGAGATGAAATGCTTGCAGTATGCAAGCACCTTCTACTAGTATTAAATATAGCCACAAAGCTCCAACAATTAATAAAAGAAAAAGGAGCGTTACTAAGACGAAACTAAGCGTCAATTGTTAACAATAGTCGTCGGTAGGTGGCGTGGTGGTGACAGCTAAACATATAAGATCTCTTAAAAAATGCATTATATGGAAAAATATTTCAAACAAAGGTTGTAAAAATCAATTTTCCACAATCTTTATTCCGATACATTTATCAAATATTAAAGCAAATATTTCAAAATAACGAATAAGTGACAATAGTAAACACCCACTTTCGGTTGACCGATTTTTACCAAAAACTAATCAGTTCTTCTGACTTTATAAAAACATTTAATATAAAATTTCGCGTTGACCTGATTATTAGTTTTTGAGTTAGAGCACCCACAAAATCTCGGTCAGAGACAGACATACACACCCACAGATTTCATCGAGAAAATAGTCAAAACGTGTTCAGTTGACCTTAAAACATGTATTTCCGTTGAAATCTCGAATTCGATTTTTTTCCTGAAAACAATACTATCTCAATACTTCGTATGGGGAGAAAGTAAAAATCGGTACAATATATATCTGCACAAACTTTCTCACATACTGCGTAAGCATATGGTCTCACTACACTCCTGACTGGAAGGAAATATTACTGCTACAAAAACAACAAAACAGCGGAAAATGTTTTCTGCAAGTAAATGGTATTAATATATTGTTAATTATGTAAAAATCAAACTTGGTAAACAGTTATGCCATATATAAATATAAAGTATTTACAGACTGACGAAGGTACATTGGCATTGAAGCATTATTACTGGACAGAGATTCTTGAGAGAACTGGGGAGAGCTGGGAGGTAGCTGGGCGTAAAAATCTATATATTATAATGTACCGGTTTCATAAAATATTTATTATTATGTAACCTATTTGGAATTTTTATAAATATTACAGATATGGAGAAAGTCATGTGGTGGTCACATCAGATTTTTTCATTTTTATGGTCGTATCATGACACCGTTTAATTTTTATAGCATGATCAGAAAATATCATAATTACAGACAAAACTAGAAGCACCTAGACTTTGTCGGGCAAATTTTGTTTTAGTTTCTTTTATTTTTTACTTTTGAATTTCTATTTCACCCAGTGAGATTAAATATTTCTATTAGCTTCAGCCTAGAATGAAAAAAATTGTTATGCCGACATTTAATTGAATTTTAGCGAAGGCTCTAATATGAAGACAGTTTTTTCCTGGATTCCCATACTTTAATAGCCATCATTACCTAACAGTTTGGTATATTAATACCTAAATGTACGCACATGTATGTATGCATAAAAATGGACGCAAAAGCGCAATAAATGCTTGTTGTGTGATGAAAATAAAATTAAAGAAATAGAGAAAGATGAATAAGAAAAAAGCTCATAATTTAAATTAACAAACGGTAAGAAACATATCTCCGGTAAAATAAAGCTTATTCTTTAAATTTGATGATTGTGTTATGTAAACGGAGGGTAGTTCACGTGGGAAGAATTGAGAGCAACAAGGAGCAGAATCTACATCTCGATACGCAATAACGCCTCTGCGAGTCGCAGCAACAGTACAATCTTTGGGCACCGCCAACCAGAACTGGGGAGGGCACTTTGTGGAGCTCGGTCTCTCCTTGAGCCAATTGCGGATATCGCTACATAGGAGGAAGTCCATTATCCAAACTCAGGTCAACATTTTCGGTCTGGTTGGTTCGCTGAAATGGCGGCTGGATAGGATAGTAATATTTTACCAACCTAATAAGCGAATCTTTGCGCTACGGTTTCCCCCATTTCGTCCATTGAAATTTTGATGGAATCGGTCCTATTCTCTTTGAATCCTAGACGTGTAGAGCGAAAGGCGGTTAAGCCCACAAAGTGAGGAAAAAACATCGCCAGATAATTATTTTTCTCTTTCTCTGGGCGCTGAAACTCAGTAAATTATATATTTTCAGGCGTGGAAGAATCCTTTGCCCAACATTATAAAATCTTTTAATTCGTGTCACAAATACTTAGGCACGCTTTCACAAATGTTTCCGTCCATTAAGATATATTCAGGTTAAAAGTGCATTGTGAATTGTCTTATACAATGTAATCACAAATTATTGCGTGCCTATATATTTAATAGATATCCGAGTTATATTCCGCCGTGGCAAAAATATTCAAATATCACAAGAAACTTGGAGACTTAAAACTTTGTACACATACTAATGGGACCATGAATATGTGCATCTCGGAGCCAGAATTTCGATTTTTGGTGGGAGGGGGGAAATGGAGGGGGATTCCATTTCCCATAAGATAACACGTAAAAATCGATTTATCGACTTGCAGGCTTTTACTATTTTGCAAATTAAAATGAGAAAAAATTGACCTATGATCTTCAGATCTGGACCGTTTTAAAGAAAAATGAATATCGTTTTGTTATTCTTATCGTCACATTTCGTCTTAAGTTCGCCTAAGTTATACGTTTAAATCACATTCATTTGAAAAATTTAAGCTTTTTAACGATATATTGCCAAGCCGACCGTGTCATTGTTAATCCTCGAGATTGTATTGTCGCCTTAATCCTTATACTATACATGCGTAAGGAATTCGTGCTTTGAGTGGTTTAATACGAGAGAGAGAAGGAGAAAGACGAAGAAAGAAAGAAGTAGAGAGACAGAGATGGAGAGAGACAAAATTAAATGTTCCATTATCTCTAACATAAATATTTTGAAGAATTTGTTTGTTTGTGCATTTATAACGCAACAACTTCAAAACGTATAAGCAAGATGAGGGTGCCATTTTAACCGCAATAATAAGTTAAGCAAAATGGGATGGTTTTTAAAGCGGTTTGAACTACATTTCTTATGAAAAAATGTATTTCTCTTTTAATTTTTCCCATTTAAATAACACGGGAATGAGCGTATTTTTGGATTAGCAATCTACTTGACAACGATTATAAACAATACCTAATATTAACTAAAAGAAATAATATATACCTAATATAAACTAAAGTAGGAAGAAATAAACAATAAGGTTATTCAATGAAGGGCAATCACCAAAAAAACTATAAATCTGGCAAGTTATTTCAAAAGGTAAGTGGAAGACAGTTTTAATGAGCAATTTTAAGTGATTTCGTTCTCTAAACCTTTTTATGTGTTCTGCATATTCTCTATACTTACAATTAGTAGACAGCGAAATATATTTTTTATTAACGTTGAAAATGAATAAAGTGAAAGGTATCTCAGTAGGTAAAATAAGAAAACTTCTATAACAATTCTTTAACCCGTAAACGCCGTCAGACGTACTATTACGTCCTGCATCAGCCATCATTTCTTTTATCATTTGACACTACAGACTTCTTTAAATCTAAATAACCTTTATATATTTTAAAAGAGGAAGCTTTGTACTCCCTATCTATGCTTGTCCTGTATTTTTTTCCTGTTTTAAAAATATATAATCAACGTTGAATTTTGCGATGGAATTTTCAATTTTGCTACGATATGACGGTGGTTTTCCGTATAAATATCGCTTTTTAATGCGGCAAGGAACCTTTCCTTGGTGTTTGAAATGCAATGTAGTAATTGTGTATCTTTTCAAAGGAGAGCACGATTTTTCTCCCCTTTTTTCTTGGTGGATCCATTTGGCTTATGTCATGCGACAAAGGTCTTTGTCGACATGTAAAAAAAGAAAGGAAACGTCTTATTAGAAATGTTTACGATGAAATTCATGAAGAATGGAATTGGGTTGAGTAAAATTATTTCGGTAAACATTTGCTTTCATGACCGCACGATTCTTCGTTCCTCGCTGCATAGGAGAGCGTCAACGCCAACCAATATCTGTTATTTTGTCCTCTTCGAGGTGGTTCGGATTACTAAGGTTTTTTGCATCCCCAAAGCAAGTTAGTTGAGAAGGAGCCTTTGTTCTTTTCGGAGAGGAATTGATAGAAATTGTTTATATCTATTTGTATATGTTTGTTTACATATAATATAGATAGAATAGATAGATAGATAGAATTTTAGTTTTTACCACTGACCTATGGACTTTCGGTTTCTAAAGTTGATATAAATATCTGAGGAAAGGGAACCCAGAAAATTGGGTTCCTTTTCTTTGTCATCTGAAAGAAGATGTAGGGTTTGTTTTCCTATTCAGATAAGGGGTTTTTCTGTTGTGCTATCTAGTGGGACCAAAGCAGCGATGAAGCGAGTGAGCAAGAAGAGGACACGTCATCAAAAATCACGAACAGCAATGCTCTTCCATATATTTACACATTATTTTACTAGAAGTGTTTACTAAACTATAAGGCATTTCTTGCTGAATCCAATTACGCATGTGTAAATTTTCTAAAAATATTTGGAAAGGACTCATAAGCTAGTTTAACTTTTGAAAGTTTTCCGTGTTTTGCATCTAAATTAATTTATGATGTATACATCGTCATATCTCTCTATCCAAATAACGAAATGTAATCATTTCTTCTATGTGACTTTTGTAATGACCGAGAATAATGACTATATAACTAAAACGTTTATATTATAAATAAATCCTCTTCTAATAAATCAGTAATACTACATTTACTTAAAAGTTTCCAGTCAAGACATGAAAAAGTTGAGATATGTAAAACATTTCACCTAATTGGTTTAGAAGGGTAGATTCACAAAATAAAATTGTTACTAATTTCAGTTATTCTTTTATTAAGATTGTACATTAATATCTTTCATAGATTTCTCGGTGCTGAATGTTATATATAAAGCGCGAACGCGCGCCTGAAAATTAGCGATTGGTGTACATTCTCTTCTACTGCAACAATGTTTGTTTGTAAAATATGATATTTACAAATTTCTTGTTTTTCGTAAATTCACAAAAAAATCAGAAAATCTAGAAAAAACTTATAAAGTTATGATTTTTAAAATTTTCTCGAACGTTTTTGCAACGCAATCGTGAAAATTTAAAAACCTCATCCGGCCGTACGGGTGGGATTTAATAAATCTCCTCCGGGCTTGAGTGAGTAATTTAGACCAACATTTATAATCCTTAACTCTTCCTCCCTTTAATATCTATATGTTTATTTTGCTTTCCTTTCAACAACATTTGTATGCATCAATTAAGCCAATTATATTTATTAGATAAAATAACACTTTCCATGCCATAACAACACATTTATCGCCAAATTCGGTTTCAAAGTCCAGGAACTCATTTTGTTTCGTAGGTTTGATTAAATATTCACATGACAAATTAGACCAACAAAATCAGCCTTTGCATGGGATAACGTATGTGTATCCTAAATTTGAATATATCTTCAAACGTGTTTCCACCGGTTGCATCCCTTTATCTTGCAATTACTGTCCAAGTTTTTAATGTTTTTGAGATTCATGACCACATAATATCATGTCGTTTCTTCCACTGGAACTTACTTTAAGTGAATTAAATATATTTTAAAAGTGATTCCATCGATTGTTTATTATGAATATTTGATAAAAAATATAATCGCCAAATTTATCGGCAAAGGATGCAGGAGAAATTTATTTATTTGGGCAAAAGATGGGAAGACAAGAAATATTGCGTACCATTATGCACTACAATAAAAATTAAGCTGGTTTCATTAATTGGTTTTATTCTCAAATCTTCCTCAGTATTTTTTGTTTTGACTTAAAAACCCGAGCAACGCCGGGTAATTTCAGCTAGTAACCTATAAAGCGAACAAGTTTAAAATCGACAAAAGATTAAGCCACTGATAAATCATATCAGCACGTCAAATAGAGTGTTCTCTGAGCGCTGAAAATTTGAGCTCCTTCGGCAAGCGTAAGACAGAAAAGAACTCGCCGAAAGATGAGAGAGAGAGAGAGGGAGAGAAAGAGGAACTAAGGGACGAGGCATGGGATGCTGCTAGGTTCCGAGCGAGAAGTGACGTTGACAAATCGCCTCCGTAAGTCGACAACCCTTAGAGAGGTTGGAAGGAGGCGGCGAGTAAAAACACTAGGAGATGATAGCGTGGGAAATCTGATCGGAATTCCCAGAGACGGATCGCTCCAGCCAAATTGTTCCCATCGGTTAACCGTTTGGAGCCATCAATTCTCGGTCGACCACGCCGCCTTCAAAGAAACCCGGCGGAGGAATCAACCGTTTTTTTCCTCTCTTAAAATTTTAATCTTCCGTTCAGGATAGTTTTTTTCGATCTGTTTCCTCCCTCTTGAAAATGATCTCTCTTGTGGCCGACGTACTTTTCAATCGCTTATTGTTAGACGCTTGCTGACGGAGAATTTTATCAGGTTACGGACGAAAAATAGCAAATGATGCAGAATTATGTTCGATAGCCCTTGGCCGTTGGCCACAGAGTTAGAAGATATAGACTTGAAGACGACTCAGATGAAAAGCATTCCTTTTTATCAACCAAGCGATTCTCTCCCGCGTATCTTTAACGCACTATTGCTCAGACCTATGATATATAACAGGAAAGTTGACTATTTTAATTGTAAGCAGTTTTAATTAATTGCCTGTATAATTTTGTGTAATATTGATTGTATGTCATTGAGAATAAATTTTTGCGACGAATGCTTACAATGAGTATCTTCTATGTCTCACATTTTTATCAGTGAAATTATATGCTGTCGAATTAGGATATAAATCAATCCTGCAATTTGTTAAATGGGTATTATTTCTAAAATTTACTTTTACCTGGATTAATTATTTCGTTTAGCCATCAGATGCGACGAATTCATCGTCAATGACGAATGGAAAAATTTTGTCGCAGCCGTACTTGTAAATCTGCGAGATACAGGATAACATGATACTCGATTTAAAATATCGATAGCCTTCTATATTTGGCACGAATTACAAAGTAGTTGAATAGCTTAGTTTGATGTGTTCACTTCCCCATCGAATAAATATTTTACATCGTCATGTTTTATTTTGGAATAAAACATTTATAGCGAAATATACAAGTTTTTCTAAAACAAATTTTTCTAGAATAAATTTTGTAAGGAGAGTGGTTTTGAAATAATTACTTAACTTGCAAAATTTTTAGAGGAATAAAAAAAACATTCTAATAAATATAATCACTTCAAAAAGTAAATGCTCATCCGAAAATATTTGTCTATTATTATTCATCAGTAATTAAATTTTTAATTATCGGAATCATATTTACAGCGTTACGTTTATTAATCATATATGAGTATATTCGCATAAGGCTACTAGACTCCATCAATTTCTCGGCAGCAATAAAAACTATCATACATATTAATACTTTGATGCACCCAAATTTTAAAACTGGATCAAAATATTTTGCGGTACACATTTGAATTTAAAGTGGAAATAAAACAAAATTTAGCATTCTATTTTTCAGTATTTTAGTTTTCGTTACTAATGCACGTTTAATTTTTCTGTATCTATAAAAAGGTTTCATGATTCCTTTCATTGTGCATGTTTCATTACCTCATTTGTTTTTCCATTTAATAAATTATCAATTATAAAAGTTGGCCGCCGGTGTGTTCACGCGTACTCATCGTGCTCTCGTGCTTTTCGTTTTTCTGGTGGTGTTTCTGCTGATATGTGCGAGTTTGTTTACGCAGAAGTGTATCTTTCTTTTGTCTGCATCGCCTACATTAAGGAATGGCAATTACGATCAGTTTTTACTCCGTGAGAGATCATTTTCGTTTCACTGCTTCTCCGTCTGTGCTCTATCTCCGAGTTCCATCTGTCGTGGGAGCCCTTCAGCGCCACCGTCCGCTGTTCCCACTTCGTTCTGCCATCTCCTCAAGTTATCCCTCCTCCTACTGCTGCTTGCCGGCGACATTGAAGTTAGTCCTGGCCCCAATTTTTGCCAATATTCCAATAGTTTTAGGGCATTCTATCAAAACGTTAGGAATGTCAAAAACAAAATCCCCTCTGTTGCCTCAAACGCGGGTGAATTGTCGAGTTTCCATGTCATCGTGCTTGCAGAGACATGGCTATCCGCCAGCGTCAGTGATAGTGAATTCTCCTTATCAAACAGCCGTCAGATTTGGCAACTCTGGATCTTATCATCAGCTCGGTCTTTTTGTGAATTGTATACTGAGAAGCGGAGAAAATAATACGCATGTCAATGCTATCTTCTTAGATTTTAGGAAAGCTTTTGATAAGGTACCTCACAGGAAGTTAATAACGAAAATAGAAACCTTAGGCGTTAATTCTAAAATTGTTAGTTGGATCCATGTATTTTTAAATCATAGGAAGCAGAAGGTTGTTATAGATGGGAAATCTTCGAACTTAGTGGAGGTTGGAACAATTTTTGAAACGAGAAAAAAGTCTGCTATGACCGGGAATTGAACCCGGGTCTTCCACTTGCCGGGCGGATATTCTACCTCTGAACTATCGTAGCAGAACATTTTCTCTCGTTTCTGAACACGGATGTTTCCCTTGGTGGGACGGGAACTAACCAAGTTAGTATCAAACTGCCCCAACAGATGTCCTCGAAGAGAATATCGAAAGAAACTCCTACCTCTCAAATGGTGAGATTGCCAAACATGAAATTGATGGGATGATATGATCCGAAGATCCTATGCAGACAGGCATAAGCTGTGAAAGATGGAACAATTTTTGAAACGAGAAAAAAGTCTGCTATGACCGGGAATTGAACCCGGGTCTTCCACTTGCCGGGCGGATATTCTACCTCTGAACTATCGTAGCAGAACATTTTCTCTCGTTTCTGAACACGGATGTTTCCCTTGGTGGGACGGGAACTAACCAAGTTAGTATCAAACTGCCCCAGTTTGATAGAGAAATAAGCAATCCGGAAGACCATCAGTATCTCCAAAATGATGAAGAAGTTATTTTTGCATGATGTAAGGAATGGCAGTTAGAGATCAACCAAAAGAAAGGCTGCGTCATCAATTTCTGGAGAACCATCGTTGGATGTTAATTATTCGTTGGACGGAGTAGAGATTCCAATATCAGACTCAATTAAATATCTCGGAGTCATTATCGTGGGGCACCCACATTCGCCGATTGATAGGTGCCGCTATAGGGAGAATCGTTTGAAATACCTCCGAAAAAGTGAAATAATTATGATATTTATCCTTGGTTCGACCACAAATCGAATATGCTTCAGCTGTGTGCGTTCCCTACGAAAAGGGACTCATTAACGAGATAGAAAAGGTGCAGCGCAGGGCAGCTAGATTTGTAAAGAGAAATTACGATAGTAAACAAAGCGTAACGTCATTAATTAAAAATCTGAAATGGACATCGTTAGAGGAACGTAGGCTGCAGGTTAGATTCAAACTGGTAAAAAAATATACGTCGGAGGGGCTAGCGAATGAGGTAGTGGGTCTTATCGGAAACCCGACGAATCTCGGAAGGCAGGAAATCGAGGGTATGATTCGCGAGATCGATTGTAGAACGGAGCGATATAGAGGATAGGTTTTCCCTAGGACGATAAGTGAATATAATAGAAAAAGATAACGTGGGAGAACTGGGAAGCTTTTGTTCACTGCACCGCCTGCCATCCACCAAAAAGTTGACTTGCAGGGTATCATGCAGATGTAGATGTACCGCATGTGTACTACCCCTTCTCGAGTACTATTCCCCCATATGGTCCTCAGCCTCATCAGCCATTGCTTCTCTTGACCTTCCACTTAACTTTTTCCTCGCAATAGTTTGATATCGTATCCAAAATTTCATATTTTTACTACTCTCCGTTTAACCCCTCTCCCCTTCAGACGCAAAATTACCGGTTTGAAATTTCTTTACTTTTTAATGAACGGCCGCTGCAGATCAAACATCACCTTCTTTCTTCGAGTACCTCCCCGTTCTACCCGAAACTTCAGACTCATTTATCAACCCAAATTTCGCCTCTCCATATTTCATAGATCCATGTTTTACCGTATCCAACAATCTTTCCCTATCGTTCCTCAATCCCTCCCTCGCCCTGTTTTCATCACTTCCCTCATACAGCTCCGCAATAATGAGAAACTAACCAGTAGTCCTTCTCAGCCCATTCCCATCATCATTTTATCTAATATTTTATTCATACTTCATTTTTGTTATAGTTGATTGTTTTGTTTATTATATTATGGTTAATAATTTTTCCAATGTAATAGGCCATGTCTGGCTGTTTTTGGATAATTGATAATAAATAAAAAAATAAATATGCTCAGTATGTGTTGGTTTGCAGCGTATTTGAGTTGCCTGTTTGTAATATCAGCACCTTTCTCTTCATTCGATCTGTACCATACTCGCGCTGCTTGATGCTCAGTGAGTTAATGTTTATGACTGCAGTTAACGGTACATTGTGAAAGAGATCGCCTCGTAATTATTCCTGGCGCCAGTAGACGTAGGAATTAACTGTGCGTGTTCTGTGATGTCATACCACGGACTTATGTTTATTTTTGGAGTAGAAATATGATTTATCCATCAGAAAAACTCATTTCAAAATTTTTTCGAGTGTTGGCTTGATGCACATGACTATGATTTACTTTAGTTGTGTAAATAGGGGACGTATTATTAATCATTTTTGCCGTAATATTATGCGTATATGGTTTTTGGATTTTTTATGATTAATTTCAGTTGTGAATTCAACTTTCTCGATATCTTTATTTGATACTCAGTGTATGCTTGCCCATAAATTATTGGTCATTACTTTTTCTGTGAATGTCACTTCTCATAAACTAACGCACACTTTCGTAAACCGCACACGTGAACAAGCATGCGCCGTTACTCAAAAAATATTAATTCATTTTCTCATTACAAAGGGCTTCACTCCATAAATTATCTACCAGAAAAATCTCTTCGCTTTGGAAGCCGAAAGGAATTTATTGCATTTTAATTCACTTATATATTTATTTTTATTTGGATCTTTATAGTTTTGGATGAGTTGCTTATAATAACTTATATCAATGACGTGTTTGTCTTTTCTATTTTAAAACAACGGGTGCCGTCTTCAGTTTTACCTACTAACTGTTGCATCCTGGACTTTTCTTAGATCCAAATTTTTCTCTTAAGAGATTGTCATTTTCTTTATCTTTCGGGTGGTTTGTTTTTTACGTGCTCGTTTGAAACTTTTGCCTCTAATTCCGTTTCCATTTTAAAATTTGAATCGATGCACATATGAATGAGTTTTTCAGCAAATTTTAAAGATGATCTCGAAGCCGCAGAGAAATACGTAAATAAAAACGCTTTGAAGTTTCTACTTTGCTGTTTTTATTTTGTATATCGATTGCATTGTGGTATTTCATGCTCCTGGCTAACTGACAGATGCTAATTTAACTGGAGGGAATGAAAGTATTCCTTCTTGTAATATTATTTAATCTACTGAGCATTCGAAAGTATCGGTCATAGAAATTATCTTTATTTGATATTTTTCTCTTGCATTAAGCAGCTATTTTTTATGAAAAGTACTCGCTTTTATTAAACCATTCGTTTGCAGCGAATGAGCTCTCAAGTTATTTTTATCACGTTGATTGTATATTTTGTTAAAGGTTATTTAGCTGCCTTTAGCGCGACTTCCTGTGTTTTTATCATTTACGGACCAACGGAAATTTTTTTATATAATCTAGATTTTAATAAAGCTTTTTAGTTATTATCCCAGGAGTCTTTCTCCAATTACTCGAACGATCCATACCCTCCTCTTCACCCACATAGACCCTGCTTGCAAACTCTGCCGCTGGGCAGCGTTGACATGCTCTCCTATATTCGCGAAAGTATCTCGAATCGCAAATCCCAGCCGCCCTTCGATGTCGGCATGTCGGGCCACTAATTGGGGCGGGGGATGCCGACGGAGAGGTTGGGGAAGGGGGAGAGGCCAGGCGGAGTGGAGCGTTACCATGGCTACGTATGAAGCGCACCGGAGCACGGGAGTAGGCTATCCATTCGGTTTCACGCTCGTGACACATTTCACGCTATCTCGCATGCTGCGACACTCGCTCGGGCGTGCGTGGTGCTGCTCCGGGAGTGTAGCTCCGTCGGTCGTAGCAAGAGCGGCGAACACGCCCAAGTACGCATCACGCATCCGATTCTCGTGAAGAATTAAACGCGCGCGATTCCGGTCGTTAGGTACGGGGCATTTCGAAAGATCGTTTGAACTGTTGCTCCGACGCCGACGAGTCCGTAACTATCTCCGTATGCAGTAGGTAAAGTTTGCGCTGCGTCCCGCTTCGATTCGAATGACATTTGGTTATGCAGATGACCTCGCGAACGAGTCGGACACGTGATCCTTGCATTAAATCTCCTCGGATCTTTGGATTAGGCGGCACGGCCATGGCATTTGTGCATAATGTCCGGGATTTCGGCCAAAACAGCTGCCGTCGCATCGAAATAGTGAGCTACCGAGCGGGCGAGTCTTTTGCCTTACTCTAAAATATGAACCACCAATCGATTTGGGTTCGCTGCATTAATATTATTTTCTCAATAGAGTAATGATGTTTTTTGCCATATTAATTAAATGAATGTATATAAAAGCACTACCCGATAAATAATTTTGGATTTGTGAAACACGAGGCTACAAATGCACTATATTCTACTCTCTACATGAAGTTGATAGGACGTTATAATATCTATATGTTAAATTTAAATGAAAAAGTTAAAAATAGTTGTCTTTTGCTCATGTTTTTGAAAACATGTGCATTTGCAAGTATTGGAGAGATTCTCTAATCTCAGAAATTTAATTATAGTGAAATAGGGAAAAATTATCTATCTTTAAAACCAGGAACTTCAGAATTAAATGATTTGAATATTATTAAGCTCGTAACCCTTTGTGTTGCAATTAAAGTTATTCAGTAATTCAGAAAGGTTTTCAACGGAACGGAAAGAAGCCCTTAAGATTCCAAGAACACCATAAACAGCGGTTCCCAAAACTTTATCCATCTGCGACTCCATTTTAAGGCAGCCGACCTTATCGCGACCCTCTTCACGCCGTCCGTCAACAAATACATATAAAATGAAATATTAATGCCACTTTTATTTGCGAAAAATTAACTTTACTCTATATACATTCATACATACATACGTACATATACAGAATTAAAAATAAAAACAAAATAAAAACATCCAATCTTCGCGACCCTACTGAAAACATTTCGCAAATCCTCAGAGGGTCGCGTTTGAGAATCACTGCCATAAGTAAAAATTTGCAAATTTTACAAGACTGGATGCAAAAACTAATTAAGGAATGGAGGCGAGATAACTGACGCTATGACCACATCCGTTTCCAAGCTGCGGAAGCTCACGTAATTTATGAAGTCGGTGGAAAAATTAGCGGTAACCTTTAAGAAATTAAATGTGCAATATTATAAAAATAATCTTTTATTGATGCAACTTGAGGGCAACTTAGCGTAGACAATTATTTAACGATGCTAAGATTGAAACATATGCCATAAAAATTTAAACATTATTATAATAAGCTAGGAAAGTGTACGGCGTATCACAACTGGGCGCGTTTCGGGCATTGGGATATTTGAAAAAAGTGATTATATATAAAATTTTTTTGAACTTGGGATTGTTTATTTATGTTAGCAACAATGATGAAGTAACCATGCAAGAAATTTTATAAGTTCAACTTGAATCAAGACTTTCTTGTTTGATTTTCTTGATAACGGCTACTCCTACGATAAAAACGTATAGGAAAAGAAATACTCTGCTAGTTCTACAAGTTTTATTTGGAAACAATTTTTACTTGACCAATCCAATACTTTACGAGATATGACGGAAAAATTTTTGTCGCCAATAAAATGGCACCCATGATAAGCTTACGTGATTCCTTTATGTGATTTTCTTATTGTCTTTGATTGTGTCCTCAATATCAAATTTTATGAAAAGCCGTTTAGTAGAAGCCGAGAACGAACATGCGGACGGACGGACAAACCAAAGCTATAATAGGCGCTCGTGCTGGAAGCAAAGTGCGCCTAAAAATGTGAAACGAATTGCCATTTTCTTCTATTTTTATAATTTGCGGATCTGCTCTTTGTGATTTAAAATTCCAATCATTTGAAAATTTTCATCATAAACGTATTAGAATGCCTTAATATGCAGATAAAAACGAGATAAACGAGAATATGCTAATAAAAATGGTGATGATGTTGCTAATACTAATATTATATTCACACACCTAAATAAACATTATATTCATATGGGGAAAAGTAAAACGCCGCTTCAATTATCGCTTGACTTTGTCACCCAGAAACATTTAATAAGGAAAACTCGTACTTAATTTAATCAAAACCCGTCAAGCGGTTCAAGAGACGAAATTCACGACAGATTGACGGACGGACAGACGAGACGAAACGTGCCCATAAGGCGTTCCGCTACTAATGCTCTGCTGATAAAGAACGTCTAATTACAAAAATCAGGTAATTAGCTATACAAAGGCAAAAGAAATGTCTTGTGTTTGCAAAAATAGCACAACAGCATACATTGAGATTTGCACATTTGTTGTTGTTACTAGTGTCGTCATGGAGTATAAATCTTAAAAATTGCTAATTATGTTTTAGAAACATTAAAATAAGATACACATAAATCTAACAAAAATTCGAAACTTCATAAGTAGCGCATTATTTATCAAGCTGGAAATTTCGGGAAGATTCCTTTCATAAATCCTGACATTTCATTAAACACGATAAGCCAAAAATGCATTACAAAGAAACTCATGTCAGTCAGCTCATGCAGTTTTAGTCTTTGAAAGAGCTTGGGAATTTTTTTAAATTAAAAATAAAAAAGTCTACAGTCGGCTGATCTGTTTACCGTAAATCGAGCAGAAATGTGCCGTTCGAAACTGCTTTGTTTTAGAAACAAGATAATCCCTTTAATCAGCTCTTTGTTAAATTATGAAAATCGTATTAGTTGCATCCGTCCGGATATAATACCAAATCAATCATCTGTGGTTGATTCCGCTGTCTAAAAAAAATCAGATGTGCCTCGAAATATTTTGCATCTTAAATTTTTATGATGAATTTTAATCAAACTGTAATCAACGGATAATCATTATTATTACTTTTTAGGCGTTCTTTACCAGTGAAGCGGTGGTAGCGGAACGCCTAATGAGCATGTCTCGTCCGCCCATCCGTCTGTCGTAACTTTCATCTCCTAAACCGCTGGACGGATTTTAATTAAAGTAAGTAGTAGTGATTCTTATTGAAATTTATCGCCTAATTGTGATTTTGAACTGCATTCGTAAATTAGAACTTCCAATTTGCGTAAATACATAAATGAACTTATACTCGTATCTCGTTAAATGACATCCACCAAACAACAATTAAATACCGTATTTCTCTCTCCCAAGCTCTTATATGATCTGTAAGGTATAGATTAAAAAATGTGTTCGAATTGAAGACAAGATTTTCCACAAAAAGGTCTGCGAGACCACATAATTATGACTTATAGTTTCAGAGATAAAAATTCGGGAAAATCCCAAGCAAAACATTACCCATGTTATTTACATCGCTCGCTAAGACGTTTCTATCGTCAAACAAAAATTAAAAATCCATATATTTCTCTCCCATGCTCTTATATGAACTGTGAGATATATATGTAAAGATTTATTCGAATAGAGGACAACATTTACCCAAAAAATTCCGTGGGACCACATAATTACGACTTATAGTTTCGGAGATAAAAATTCAACTACCCAGTCTTTTGATACCTTTTTATACGTATTTCCCATAAAGAACACTTGAAATCTCTGTGTAGTGTACGTATTTTTCCGTCTTCTTATTTCTTACGCACATTATATCTTCGTTTCGCCCAGTTATTGTGAAATTAAATATTAGTATCCATTGAAGACGGAGATACCTCTGGCGTTGTCCCTTTAGTCATGAGTTATAAATTGTAGCTTTAGCGATAAAATATCAGTTATTTTTCATAATTTGGCTAATTTCTGTATTGCTATTAGCGACTACTAATTTACATTTTACTGCCGTTACTTCTTGAATTTGAGTTAAACGCCGCTTACGATCGCATGGAGATAAATAATCTAGGAACCATAAGTTATTTTTTTTTCGCGGACACTATTATTTTATTAACATGTAGATTTCATCGCCGGTGAGGAGGGTTTTTGATCAGTGAATACGATTTTATGTGGTCTCTGCGGAGGGAAATTTATCGCTTAAGGCCCAAGAGAAAGCTTGTGTTGTTTTGTGTTAGGCATTTTCATGGATGTAGGTCGTTGGCTTCCGTGACTGCTGGGGTGTATGGCGGAGCATATGATCTGAGGATAATTAGAGGGAAAACGTTCTGCGCTAGCCGAGAGCATCACCTAAATCATGCAATCGTGCCTCCATCTTTCGAGATATCGCTCCATTGCCGTGTGGACTAAAATCCATTAACCTAGAGCACACCTCGCGGATAATAGAGATAAATAAATTCTTCCATTGACGTAATTACTTCAAACCGCTCCTCACTTTTAATTTGTCGAGAATGAAAGAATCGCGCGTGAAAACCAACTAAATCCAATCTCAAAACCCGCGTAAATATCCACTCTCTCTTAAAACAATGTTGCATACGCCATTCGAGAATGTAAATTCAAAATAAAGCAGAAAACTTTCAATTTTCAATTATTATATCTATTGCTTTCCTAGAGGGATTTCAGCGGTTAATCGTCCGGCAGAATTTCGAATGTATGACTTGAGAACTTTTCGTGGAAATTCTCTTCGCCGTTTAATTGCTCCGCAACTCCAAAACATTATTAAGCCAAAATGCCACGAATCAATAAATTATATTTCGTAAAAGATTTATTATAACTGCTTTAACTAAAAAATAAGAATTTGCAAATAAGAACATGAATTTTTATGGAAGCGGTCCTGGAAAAATCGGTTCGGAATGAGTTATGTGTCGTTCCAAAAAATGTAAAAGGGATTATCAATATAGCACGTACGCAAATGAAAGTGCAAGGCAGAGATCATTGACCGTCTTTAGTGTTCAGCTCAATAAGAGCGCTGCTTCAGATTTCAGTCGGCTTATTTTGGTAGTCTTCATTTCGGATAAATTGGTAAAAATGTCGATACTAATAAAACTATTTAGACAATTGGTCGTTATAGGAGCGCACTAAGCGGGCTTTTAAGATTAAGAATAACTTATTCACTCGCTGAAAAAAAAACAAATCCGAATACCCGTGTTGGGTCGTAATCGAGGGAATCATCAGTGATCCACGAATTCCAACATTAAATAAAGGCCAAGTAGGAAATTACGGAAACTGGTGTTTGCACCTCAGTTTCCGGCTCGAAATTTTAAGCAAACATTCATGTATTGATTATATAATAGAGGTAAAAACCTAAGGATAGAGTATGAGATAAATTTTAATCATATGATTGAAGTCTATTGTTAGTTTAACTCCATATTATGATGACAAATGAATTCATTAATCCAACAAAACTAGTTGGATGTCCTTCTAAATTTTATAACGTCTTCCAAATAATCCATTCGAAAACAACAGGATTAAAGTTATTTTGGTGACAACTATCCCTTTCCACACAATTCTGAAAATTTTTTGGTGTAATGTGTATAATATTAAGTCTTTAGAAGAAAACGCGCAACGCGATGTAGAGCTTCTGGTTTTCGACTAGCCGTTTAAATTAAAAAAGTTAACGAAAATGAATTGAAATAGCATTTTGATGTGATGATTATGGCAGGACCGCAATATTTTAACAAAAGGGGTAGCGACGATCTTTTATTATTGTAACGATTAAATCACGTTCGTATGGGTGTCTAAATAAATCGAGATGATTATTTACTGATCTTAGCCTTTAATTGATACCTATTTTATAGTCCTATCTTTATCAACATAATGAGCAGTTCCTTACCCTGTTACGCTCTCTGCTCGAGAATGGCCTAATCGATTGTGGTCATTCTTTTAGTGCATAGTCAGCATTACGCCTGAAAAAGATTTGGACGATCGCCGAGAAAGATTATGGACCGAGTTCGAAACCAGGGACGTTTAATTCCTCCATTGGAATAGCATGGAAGTCGGTGAAACGTATTTTTGATTTTAAATTTATAATGTATTATAATCATCGCACAATCTCTGGTCTTGAGACCAGGAACGCCTAAAAAAAATGAAAATTTAATTTCCTAGCGTCCATTATCATACACGATTCGAATTGGTCCATAAAATTATTTTGAACATGAATATTTTAGGATTTTTTGTGAATAAAATCTTTCGTTACCAAGAGCAACCGAATTCATTGCTGCAGGATTCATTAAATTAATTGGATTTAGGTAATAAGAAAGTAAAGGGATGTGAGAGAGGAAAGGAGAGGGAGGGAGGGAGAAAAGGAGAGATTGATAAGCGTCTATATTCTTGAGCTGTGTAAATTGAAATCCAACTATAATGTAAAAACTGATGGACGTTATAATAGAATACAATTGTCTTCAACAAATAACGCTACTACGTGTAACTTTTTTCCAGCGCATCAACGATTTAGTTCATTTATCTTACTATTTGTAATGGAATCATGACTAAGATGAATAATTTTAACATTTAAGAAATATGGATACATGATCTCGAAGAATTACAAGGACAAAAGTATAATTTAAATAACAAATAATATATTTCTTCCTGTTATATTGACGGGATTATACACTTATTCTATAATAATCAAAGGTAGTAATGTTATAAAGGAGGTGAAAATTTTGGATGGTTCAGGAGCTGACAGAATTCATTCTTAAACTTACCACCTAAAGTCAAGCTTTATCCGGCGCCGTAGCTGTCAATAGCATTATCTTTGAATCGCAGGGAAGCAGATCAGGATTTTTGGAGATTTCCTAAGTTTTGTTCGAGATTTCGCTCTCATTAAAGCAAGCATTCTCGAGAATAAAGATGAAAAGCTTAAGAAATCAAATTTCGTTCTTTAGTACTTTGGAGATGCGATGAGGGAACGGGATAGGTGGGCTACCCTTCTCCTATTGGACGGAAGTTTAAACAACCTGGTGAGTGGGAGTCACAAGTCTGAAACAGAAGGAAACGTCGCGAGCGATGTAACTTAACAATCGAGGGAGTCCCACGAGTCGGGTCGGTTTTAATCGGAGGGGTTAACAAGACAAGCGGACGATCGGAGCGGTTTGTCTCCGGCACTTCGGAAAAAACGCATTATAATGAATAACAGAAGTCCTGCAAATACGTATATGAAAATTTCATAATACGTACTTCCAGGTATTTGTAAAAATGCTTTCGTTTACTTGAAAAAATTTCCGCCCTCCCTCGGTGATATAAACTGAAGAATCTTCGCTAATCGTGCTTCCAATCTCTTAATCAACGATCTTGAACGCTCTACAGAGATAGAGATCAAAAATGGTCCAGCAGCAGAACCGTCTCGTAGTTGAAGACCTGCTTTTAAGACCTTGGTTCTCCTTTCGTTTAGAATCTAGCGCTGCCGTGGAATGGGATCGTCGACCTCCGAACCGTAAAATTCCTGTCGACTTTAGTGTCCCTCGGAAGACAAAGTCCTCTCAACGGTTTTACTGTTCGCTGGGACAGTTATCGAGAGAATGTGTCGTTCTCGGTGGTGATGATGATGATGGAGTGAATGGATGCGAGTCGAGGGACCCTCTTCCATCTCTCTCTCTCTCATCCCTCTCTTTCTTCTATCTCTTCCCTCCTTTTATGTATCTCTCGCCCCTCATTGTCCTCTCTTTTCTCCTTCTTTTTCTTCTCTCTCTCTCTCTTCCTGTTTCTTCATCTCTTTCTTTTCTCATTTCTTCCATTCCTCGTTTCTTTATCTCTGTTTTTCTCAAATTCCTTACCAACTGAAATTCGTTTCCAGTTTCTCCTCTATTTCGACTTCGTTTGTTTTTCCAATTGTTGATATTCTCTCTCCCTCAGCTCCTTCCTCATCGTTTTCCCCCTCCCTCTCACTTTATCCCTCTCTCGTTTTTGTCTGTCTCATTCTCTTCATCATTATATATAGACGTTCCTTACAGAGGATATAGGAGGATACTAATGTTTTGGCACTTCCAGATGAGTTGGAGATTCGAAATTTTTTTAGGTAGGTTTTTGTGCAAAACCGACTAGAAAAAACGAAAATCTTGAAAAAGTGCAACAATGCGGCCGCTAAAAATTTGCAATTATTTAAACAAATTTTCAAGGTTTATGCATTTCCGAATGTGCTACGGAGCTGAAATTTTTTAGAGATAGAATTTGTAAAAAAAACGAAATAGGGATTATAGAAATGATATTTTAATTTGTGTTGGCGTTAAAAATTCTTAAACTTTAAACATATAAATAACTGTTTAGGTACTACGGGATGAGCTAGGAAGCTGACATTTTCAAGTTAATTACAGAGTAGTGCATTTGCACAAATAAATATTTGAATCTCTCCATAAATATATTGCGGCGGCCTTTCAACATGTTTAAAATTTAAACAATTAGAAAAATATTATTTCACTTCTAGAAGTGCTACAACTTTAAAATTTGGCAGAAAGGTGTAGCATTAATACCCCATAATGGAGAAAGTATAAAATTCTTAAAATTGCAAAGTTTGGGGATTTTTTATTTTTACATAAGGCAAAAACGAAAATCGCTGCGGAGGTGCAATCTTTAGAATTAAAAAAATATTTGTAATGATGAAATATCTGTCTGAAAAATGAGTTTTTTCAAGGCGAGATGATATGCTTGCAGAATGCAAGCACCTTCTACTAGTATGTTATATCCTCCTCCTCTTCCTCTGTAAGGAACGTCTATATATATATATATATATATATATATATATATATATATATATATATATATACTAGTAGTTGGTGCTTGAATACTGCTAGAATTTCATATCACCTTGAAAAAACATTCATTTCATTCATTCATTCCATCTTCATTTTCTCTATGTGCCCTATCTCTCTCAGATTATTTCCCGATCGTTTTCCTCTTTATTTTCCCTTTATTCCTTTCTCTTTTATATCTATATCTGAGTCTCTGTTATCTTCCTCCTCTATAAATTTCTCCTTCCAGTCTCTCTTTCCATTTTCATCCTCTCAGCCTTCCTTTCTGCCTCCGTTGCCTTTCCAAACGCTGCTCCTTTCTTCCATCCCACACTCATCGTTCTGAGTGCATTACGCGTCTCTTCTAAGAGTAGCACACGCGCCATCCTACCATCCCTTATCCACTGGTCCTTTTATCTCTCCCGAATCTCACACGCACACACAAACACTCTCCCTCCCCATCGCACAAATCCCTACCAGCGCAGCGCCCTTTATAAAACTCTATCTCTCTCTTTACCCTTTCCCCTTCTCTTTACCGCCTTCTATTCTTCAATTTGTCTCCCACGCTTCCCTCTGTCTTCCTCCGATTTTGCGTCTTGCCGTCCTCTCGCAATCTCTTTCCCCCAATCCTGTTTCTCTGCCTCATTAACCATTCTACTACTCCCACCTCCATTTTTCCCCTGCAGTCTCTTTCTTCCTCTCTCTCTCGATCTTTTCTCGCCCCATCCACCGCCCGCTCATCACTTTTCGCGCGCATTCTCGTCTGCACTTTTTATATTTTGTCCTTTTTGTGGTTCCTTGGATGGCGTCTGCAGGTGTATCCCGTCAGATGGTCCTCCCGAGTCGTGTTTCACATCCAATCATCTCCTACTGACATCATCGCGGATGAGTTCTTACAAGGGTATTTTAATTTTAGGACCCGTCGACGTTATTGGTGACCGCTTTTACGGCAGAAGTCATAAACTGGTCTGTTTCTGATGTGACTTTTTCTTCTTTGTTTTGTTAGGTTGTTGTGGAGTCAGTACGTAGTTGCCGGGTTACTTTTTTAAAAATCGCTGATAATGGGTTTTGTAGAAATAACATATTGTTCATCTAAAATATCGATTAATTTAACAGAATTTAAGGTTTTATTATCGAATAGCTCATATATTTCCATATATGTATTCTCTTATACAAATATTTGTTTTTTCTGACAACGAGTAAAGCTTTTAAAATGGATTTAAAAAAATACTTAGTGTAAGGAAAAAACTTGAGGGATATATGATTATAACGACTTTAGAACGAGAGAAATTGATCTACTATGCATTGAAATATATTTATAGAATACCATTCAGTTTAGAATATTTTAGAATATAAGGAGGTAGGAGTTAAATAATTAAATAGGAATTTTAACTTGTATTTTTTTTAAATTAGCGTTCGAAAGATTTAATGGGAGAGTGAATCTTTGTCTTCAAGTATTTTTGATATTTTTTCGTATTGCTCAATTGAGAATTTTAATAACTGTACATTTAGTTTAATTAAATTTTTATTATTGTAGCTCGATAGATCCTACTTCATTTTTGCATTTTGTAACATCTGGAGTTCTCTTTTTCTGCTGTCTTATAATCCGTTCAATTTTTGTAGCATTATTAATTTTTGAAATGCATAAAATGACATTGGAGTAGACGAAATTCGGGTAGAATGACAGGCACATGTTTTGGAGAAAATGGAGGAAAAAATAGACAACGGTCGGGATTAAAAGAATTCGCAGTTAATTATGGAGAGATTAGCAGCGCACCGCGAAAAAGTGCATGTACTAGCTTTGAATAAGTCAAAAAATTTCAATTTTATTTTTTTATCGGACATAGAGAAGGCTGATATGCGAAATGAACAGCGAACAGGGAACCGGTGAACATTTCAGAGCGTAACGTGACTCTTCATTGTGGCGGAAACGTCGATTAATTTCAAGAGATATGAAGGTATTGGTTTTATCCGAGATTGTAAGTTAATTCCGCTCTAAATGACGCATGGGAAAAGTCATTTGAATGGAGAAGGAAGAAAATGAAGAGATTTTTAAAAGAGCATAGCAGGAAACGGGACGATGTTGAATATGACTCATGCGGTTTTTTATAACGGGAAAAGCATTCTCATTAGTTCATTTGCGTTTTCCAATGCACTTATCATAAAGATGATATTGAAGTAGGTTTGGTTGGGACCGATTTAAAATTTTAAGAGGAACCTATAATCTAAACCAGGGTTGCCCAAAGTACGGCCCGCGAAGGGTTTTTGTGCGGCCCGCTAGTGTATGATGAAAAACCTATCTGAAAAATTTAACGCATAAATTCATAAATTTTATGAAAATTTTGATAATAAAACTTTTAATACTGAAATGTTAACCATAAAAACCTTATTTAGACTTGATTTTCACTTATATGACTTCTTAGAACACATAGATAACTTCACATTTAATTTTTAACCCGGCCCGCCGAAGAATTGGCAACTGCCAGTGCGACCCGCCGAAGGAATTGCAGCCACCGATGCGGCCTGCCAGTAAAAATAGTTTGGGCACCACTGATCTAATTGCAAGCTATTAAAAAACAGTCAAACATTTGAACGTCGATTATAAAATTTTCACGAACTATTTCAATCATGTCGCATAAATTTTACTAGCTAATTTTTTTGTTAATTAGTATTATCATCATCATCATGCTTCTGTCCGAAGACAGGTTTTAACTGAATCGCTGCCTCCATTTCTCTCTCTCCCTAGAAGCCTCTTTTATATTTTTAGTATTAACGAGGGAATTAATACATTTCACCAAATTATTCCTTCGTTTGCGAATTCATTACAGGTTATTTAGAGAGCTCGAGGACTTCAAAGAATCGCTTTCTCCTTCTCTCATCCATTCATGCTAAGGGAACCTCTGTCAATGCATGATCGATAGCTACAGATTTTCGATGGAAGAGGATTAAATTGTTCCATCATTTGATTTGAACCTTTAGAATCATGACTCCAAAAATCGAGTCATTATTTCATTGAGCTACAAATCTTTTACTAAATCCTTTATTGGCAAAAGGGAAACGCTCCTCCTTTTCAATTTGCAGTTATATTGAAAGGTTCGTTTAAAGGAATAAAAATTAACTTCAAGCAACTCCCTCTTATATTTATTCGTTTGCACGTGGAATGAACTTTTTTATTTGCCGAAACGTTGATAAAAATAGACATGTGGACCAGCAGCAGAAAAAAGCTTCGTGTAAAATATGTTTCTTTAAAAATTATCTCTAGCATGCGATAAGTGGAAAAAATAGAAAAAACAGCAAGGTACGAGGTCTAAGATGGTCTAATTAAGTGCACGGCATTCGATGGTCTGTTGCGCGGTTTAAGCATGGATAGTAGGTCCCGTCGACGGGTTAACCGGTCATTAAGTTTTACTTTTAGACTGAAATAATCACTTGTCTTTTGTGAAGTAATGGTATCGTACCTGCCAGGAAGAATTCCATCGCTTCATTTACTGTACTATACTGTATTCATTCAGATTTAAGGAATATTTTTTTACATTTTGTTATACCTTCGATATATCGATATGAAAATAATATTCCATCTCTTTGTAAATCCTAATCACAAAGCTTCTTCAATATTGAAAAGATAAATACATGGACTACGTCTCCAGATGGGTACTGAAGAAAACTTTCGTTAACCACGGTTTCCAGGAACCACTCTTGCACAAGGAGATCTCTTTTTGCAGTAGGAGAAAGTGGTAGGACATTTCTTGCTTTATATTTAAAAGGTTTTCCGCATTAGTTGTTTTCTATTTTTTTTCCGTTCAGACTAATAATGAATGACGATGATAAAATGATAACGATGGAGATAAGGATATATAAAGGCTAGAAAGAAAAAAAAGACGAGATTATAAAAGATGAAAGGGGTTTCTAAAGGGGAGATTAGAGGAGAGAAAGGTACAGCGGTGTTTGACAATGAGAATGCAGTGGAATGGAATGCCATGATAAGAAGTACCAAGGAAGGCGACCAACAAATGAATTCAATTATTCGTCTCGGGAGAACATTATATTTTTCACTTATATCGAATTTTTTCTACTAAAGGATCAAGAACGTGGACAAAGACAGCAAAAAATATTATCAAAATCTTGGAGTCTTAGATAATCATGAGAAAAACCAGGTAAAAGAACAAAAAGTTTTGGGAAAAAACTACCGCGTTAGAAAGAGTGAAGAAGTAATGAGTTCTGCTCATTTCAAGTAGGATTGACAAAAGAATTTTTGGATAGAGACTTACTCAAGAAGAAAAGCCTTAGGTAGAGAAGAAATATACAGATTGGCGGTGCGACGCGGACGAGAAACAGGCAAAGGAGAAGCAAGTCCATCCAGTATATGGAAGGAATAAAGTTGACGATGATGACATAAAAATATAAAAGTATCGAATTTCGTAGTTTCTGCAGCACTGTGTTTCATTTTCCAGAGACGAACGCCATTCTAAGAGGACAGGAAGTTATCGAAAAATGATTTGAGTTTTACATTATACTTCTTTTTTATGATTGGGCATATATAGTATAATGCTATCCACTGAAGTATATTTACCGTACAGATATCGATTAATCGCTCAAGTTTTAAGTTAAAAGACGAATGCGATTATTTCAAGCGACTCCTCGATTTCTATAGTGCGCAGCAATTTCGCTTCCAAACGCGAGCCTCAATAATCGTAGCGATACGCTTAAGACGAATGGAAACGACTTCATTTCGGAAAATTTGAATCGTAAGGATCCCGTTTACAAGGCACGTAAGTCGTTTTGTAAACCAAAATATCCACGCTGCGTCAAACGAGTAGGGTTAGAATTTTCTTATTTGTTTTTGGAATCGTCGGTTTTGTCCGTAAAACATAACAACTTCCTTAGCGACGACTTTTACGATCAAATTCAGCTTTGTTCCTTTGATACGTGCTAAGAACTCGAAATAAACTTTCATTGCCATTTCCTATAGAGCGTTGCTACGTAAGGAACCGTGAGATAGTGTTTAAGGGGAAGCGTAAAATTGCCCAGTAAATAAAAGCATACCTGTACGGGTTTTGTCTTGGGATGGTGAGTGAAACGCGTCTTACTTCCAGTATTAGTTGCGTACATGGAGTTAAAGGAAGGGATAGAGTTTAAAAAAATAACAAAGGTGTTATTGAGTGAATCGTCTGAAAGATTAAACTAAAAACAGAAGACGTATAAGTTCCTGGGTTGGCAGCTTTGGACGACTTTAAAACAAAACAGCGCTATAAAAAGTTTCGTAGTTCATTTTTTTGGAGACCCTCTTGGAAATTGTCGCTGGATATCATCTGGTTATTGGTTTCATTCCTCTGACACTATCGATCGTTCCAGTAGGAATTCTAATTATATATTATGGTATTTCTTGCTGCAAGTCCACGGCAATGTTCGAGTCTCCCAATGATTAATAACTTAATATACTGAAAGCTTTAAAAAATGTTCATTACAATCTTTGTTTCTGCACTCAGATTATTACATATTTCTATTATAATTCGTGTAAACTGCGCAGTTTTAACCAAAATAACTAGAAGGAGCACGTTTTTTTAGCTGTATGCGGCATGTGTTGCAGAATTGAGCTAACGATATTCTGAAAGATTGTAAGTGACGTGAGGTGGTCAGTGAGACAGATATAAGACAACGGATATAATCTACCAATTAATCGATTAAAATTAAAATTTTTTAAAGAAATACTCAGGAAAACTGACTTTTTCTCTCTTTGTATCTCAGATAGAGGACGAGAAATGAGTCCAGAAAATTTACATTATTTGAGGAATTCAAGTAATTTTGTATTACTTCAATACTATTTAAATTTATACTCATGTATAGGTTTATTCTGTTTTTCTTGTGATGCCGGGGTGATGCGTGAGAGAGATAGACTTATCCCCGATCTCCGTTGAGCTTAATTCATCAAAACTATCTTAATTATTGTTTTCATGTATACTATCAACTGCACTAGTTATAATGTTTTATCACTTAAGGATCTCATTTTAATTGTTTTTCATTTGAAATAAGTATACGAAATTTATGAAAGAGCATTTTTAATATTTTACGATCAAAATATTTGACCTTAACACAATGTTGCCACATTAAGCCATACCCTCCATTACTCGAGGAAGTGTAGTAAACAGGAAACCTCGCTGCGAATGCCGCGTACTCTTGATTTACTCACCATCCAGTTTTGGTCTGTTGACGTTTTCTTTGGCGACTCTCAAAGCATGCAGCTTTAATCCTGCTAGAATTCCTTACTAATACATTTTCAAAGAATGGAGATTGAACTCGTTTTAATGCTTTGATATAACGCAAAATTTCCGGAAACGACTTCACGGGCGAAGAATGGAGTTTAAAAAAATGGAATTTAAGAAAGGTGGGGAATTTTACGCTCATAGAGAAAAATGTAAAGCCTAAATCTAAATAATTGATCATCATCAAGATCAAGATTGTTTGCATCTTATTCAATGTCTCACTCGGAAAAAAATTCCGGTTCCTCAAATGGATTTTTTCTATTTTCGTTCCGTAATAAATATCCTGTGAGTGACGTTACTACGCCATGCATCCGCGCAAAGAGCCTGCTTTTGTTATTCAGGGCGTTGATTGTGGGACAAAGAGAGCACTCTTGTGCATGGGACATCGCGGCGGCGTACGTAACCTAGACAACCCCTCTTATCGGTTGCATATTGCTCCGGCAGCAAGGCTTTTACGCAGCCATAATCAAAAGGCAAAGTTTAAACGCATTTTGGCGCACTCGTGAGTAGAAGTAAAACGGTTGCTGCTTTTCCAATAAGAAATCCACTCTTCGAAGCAGGTTAAGGTCTAATAAAAGACATGGCAGGAGTGATTGAAAATTTAACGAATTACTTTCAACTCCGAGAGATTATAGCGCACATTTAACGAAATTATTTAGGCTAGTGATGGGGTAGTTAACATTTCGGAATGGAAAATAAATTTGAAATTCTATGGATATGTTTCAGTATGGACAGATCATGAAAAAGGTTTTGGAAAGTCATATTTCATCAAAGGATAAAAATGAGATATTATTAATATTACTGAAATTATCATGGATAGGTTCAATGTTTGGTTTTCTAGTAGCTTTAAACGGCTGCACAAACATAATAAAAATTGCTGTTAACTGATTCCTCATCGGCTGGCGTTAAATTGGAGCATTAAACTGAAATTGATCTGTGAATGATTTTGGTGATTAAAATTAGTGGATCATTAGAATAAGTTCATTTCTGTTTATTCAGTGGACCTGCAAGAGTCAATAAGTGTTACCAATTATTCGTAAACTTAAATAATGATTTAACGCATAAGTCAGTACATATAAGGAAATGATATCTTTTATGCATGTAGTATGCATTGATGGACTTGTTAGTTAAGGATTCTATTAGAGGAAAATACATAGGACCGCCTACGAGCTACCATTGAGTCCCGCGTGATACTGTTAATTTTGAAATTTACTGATGGCTTACTGATTTACTTGTTGAGGGATGTGTTCGAGTCTTGTTCTTCTTAGCAGTTACAAGAGCCATGTTAGCGACCCCTCTGACCACCGGTATGAGACATTGTTTTACTACGCGCATCAACACCATCAATGGCTTGGCATGAAATCTGTCACAGGACATCGCGCACGTTTTAACTCGACGATCTCTGAACGTAATTCACACTTCATTAAATGAATTTTATGAGTCAGCCCTAGTACACATCTTGTGATATGGCCCATAAGTTATCCATTTAGATGAGATCAAGGATTTTTCACTATTTTGTTTTTTATTAATTTCCTGTTCCATCTCCTCAAATGCAATATGTAGTTCGAAAAAATTGCAGGAAAAAACTACACTCTAAATAAAAAATCGGAGCTTCATTTGCTGACGCAATATGAAAAAGCGCGTTTTATTTATTGAGGATCTTTTAGAATTGTATACTTAAAACTCTTTATAAATTTATCAATATAATTGCATGACATAGATCATTTTTTAAAATACTTAATTAAAAAATTTGAACCTTTTATCTATATTACATATAAAGTACTCCTATAGCCAAACAATGTTTTTGGCTATAGGAGTACTCTATTTCTAATAATCTGAGCCAAAGTTATTGTGAGCTATCAATGATACTTCTATCCATAGGTATAACAATTTGCTCAGAATCTTAATTTGAAAGTTTTGAAGGCACGCCATACCTTTCACCGAATTTTAAAACACATTTCTTCGGCAGATAGCATTAAAGATCACAAAAATCGTGAGAAATTTAATTTTATATCTATAATAATTTGCTCATAATCTTACTTACTTACTTTACTTATTGAAGAGATCCCCTGCTGCTCACCAATTTCTCTAAATACTAAAACATTTCTTTGGCAGCGTAATAAATGGCATCGTAGACGACATAAACCCTAAAAGTTTCCATCTTCTATCTCTTACCGTTTGCTTTCAATTTTAATTTAACTGATATCACAGAAAGTCAGACGGACAGAGAGAGAGAGAGGGTGAGAGGGAGAGAGGGCGAGAGGGAGAGAGGGTGAGAGGGAGAGAGAGAGGGTGAGAGGAAGAGAGGGAGAAAGGGTGAGAAGAAGAGAGGGAGAGAGGGAGAGGTGAGGGGGAGAGAGGGTGAGGGGGAGAGAGGGCAAAACGGAGAGAAGGAGAGAGAGTGAGAGGGAGAGAGGGAGAGAGGGTGAGAGGGTGAGAGGGAGAGAGGGTGAGAGAGAGAGAGAGGGTGAGAGGGAGAGAGGGTGAGAGGGAGAGAGGGAGAGAGGGAGAGAGGGTGAGAGGGAGAGAGGGTGAGAGGGAGAGAGGGTGAGATGGTGAGGGGGAGAGGGGGTGAAAGAGAGAGGGTGAGAGGGAGAAGGAGTGAGAGAGAAGGGGTGAGAGAGGAAGAGAGGGTGAGAGGGAGAGAGGGTGAGAGTAAGAGAGGGAGAGAGGGTGAGAGAGGAAGAGAGGGTGAGAGGGAGAGAGGGTGAGAGTAAGAGAGGGTGAGAGGGAGAGAGTGTGAGAGAGGAAGAGAGGGTGAGAGGGAGAGAAGGTGAGAGGGTGAGAGGGAGACAGGGAGAGTGTGAGAGGGATAGAGGGTGAGAGAGAGAGAGGGTGAAAGGATGAGAGGGAGAGAGCGTGAGGGGGAGAGAGGGGGAGAGGGAGACAGAGAGAAAGAGAAAAGATAAGCGCATTTATAAAATTAAAATCCCACCTTAATGACTTTTATGTTTATCGAATCACGTGCATCAATTAAATCTTCGCGGAACAAATTAAGTTACTTAAAATTAGTTAAGCGGTTTAGGAGGTGATTGTTACGACAGACAGACGGACAGACGAGACGTGCTCATAAGGCGTTCCGCTACCACCTCTTCGCTGGTAAAGAACGCCTAAAAAGGTCATGCCCAGCAAACACTCCTTCCCTCTATGGTATTGTTTTCTAACTTCTAATTTCTAATCTGTACGAATGGTCAGTAACTACTTACATGTGCAGAAATTTTTCTTACATTTTAAAAGAAAAAGCTATATCTTAAGAATTTCAATCCTTTTTTTAAATAATTATATTAATTTATTTATCTTTACTAATGGTCACTAGAAGAAAGAGCCGATTTAGGAATGAATGTATAAAAGTCTTTGTTTATTTTCACGATCACTGAAATTATTTAATTTCAGTGAGTATATTCTTTTGATTGTTTCTCTGAAACTCTTCCTAGTCATTATCCAAGTAATCAACGATTTTTTATATTTCATTTCACTGCATTCTCAGCCTAATTTTATTTTCGAATCGTCTGTATGCACAAAAAACAAAATGAAATAAAAAATGAAAAATCGTTTTTATGTTCATTTTTAAGTCGTTGAAGCTAAATATTTCTTCAAAAGCAAATAAAAAATATCAAAAGAAAGCGTGTATTGCGGGAATATAACCGTAATCATTTTTTAATGCTGAATAATATGATAAGAAACAAGTAGTTCTGGAAAGAACTAATTTGCCTAATTTTCTCTCAATAAAATTTTAATATATATATCACCTTCGTAATTAAAAAATTTCTCTGTTAGCAGTAGCAGTAATTATTAGTTTTAGGTGCATCGACGGCTAAGGTCATTTCGCACCGTTGAATATTATATTCAGAAAAAAAAACCTAAAACAAAATTCTCTCACCAAAGATGCTGTAAGAATTGCACAAGGAGAAACGTGTTTTTTTTTTAAAATAAGGACAAACCAAACATGAAAGGGCAAGCGCCAAAAATGCGAAAACAAAAAGGGCGAATAGAAAAAATGACGAGCGTCAAAAAGGCGAAAACAAAATGAACAAAAGTAGAATACGAAATTAGTAAAGGAAGAAAATTTGGTGGTTTCATATGCTTGTTGTATTTTCGACTAATGATGAGGATGGGTTAAGTGGTTGGGGATTGGATTCGTTCTATTTATTCTCCACGGGTTGGGTTAAATGGTTGGAGGTTGTATTTATTCTATTTCTCCCCCACGGGTTGGGTTAAGTGGTTGGGAGTTGGATTATTACAATTTTCAAAATAAATGTGGTCACATAAGATTTTGGATTTTATAATAATTATTAATTATTTTAATCATATCTGATTATACGTAGAAAGGCAATGAAAAATATATTTAAAAATTCATTGACTGGTATCCATATTTGCTACAAGAAACCACGATTGATCTTAAAGAATCAATTCCTTGATAGAAGATATGTATGTATTGTATGTTGTGGATATAATTTGACGGAAAGTAATTCCAGCCACATTAGTTTATACTACCTTTTATTCCTTCGCTAATTTCGTTTTCTTCTTTCGCCCATTTTGTTTTGGCCTTTTAACGCTCGCCCTTTTTCCATGCGTCCTTTTTGTTTTCGTCTTTTTTACGCTCGCCCTATTATACTACCCTGTGGAACGTCAGAGACAACCTCCACTAAGTTCGAGGATTTCCCATCAACAACAACCTTCTGCTTCCTATGATTTAAAAATTCACAGATCCAACTAACAATTTTGGAATTAACGCCTAAGGTTTCTAATTTCGTTATTAACTTACTGGTCGGTACCTTATCAAAGGCTTTTCTAAAATCTAAGAAGATGTTGTCGATCTGCGTATTATTTTCTTCGCTTCTCAGTATACAATTCACAAAAAGACCGAGCTGAGTATCAAAAGACCTACCTTTCCTGAAGATATGTTGAAAATCATCTAACAGAGAATTATTACCAAGAAATCGCATTATGTTGCTAACAAGTATGTGCTCGAGAATCTTGCACGATATCGAAGTTAAGAAAATTGTCCTCTAATTTTCTGGGTTCTCCTTGTCGCCGCCCTTATGAATTGGGGGTAACGTGCGCTAACTTCCAGTCGTTAGAGACCTCTCCGCGGGAAATGGATTTCTCGAATATTATCAGAAGAAAAGGTGATAATTCCTCAGCTAATTCTTTTTAAACGTGAGCAGGAGTTTTTTCGTGGCCAGTGGCTTTGTTAGGTCTGATGGAACTTAATTGCCTTGCTATCCCCACCTTAGAAAATGCTATATCGTCCATCAGGTCGCTCCTTATAGCGGGTGCATAATGTACGCATTGATCGTTGACTGCTCTAAATGATTTTACACAATGACCGTTTAACAGGTTGGCTTTCTCTACGCTATAATGAATAACGGCACCAGAGTCATTTAGCAGGGAAGGTATGGTAAGGCCTCTACCTTGGACCTCTCTCACATAGAACCAAAACGCTTTAGGGTCCTCCTTCAAATAATTATTTAATACCTTATTCCGTAAGTTAGTAAATGCCTCGCGCATAGTATTTCTCGCTTTAGAGCGGGATTCCTTATACGTCTGAACTTAAGCTGCTCTATACTCGTCTGATGATGTAACGGCATATTTATTATTTTCGCGTGACTTATTCTCTGGCGCCTTAGCGCACTCCTAACTTGCTTATTGTACCAACGTGGCACTTTATTGTCGACCTTCAATTTAATTGGAATGTGCTTATAGATGCCCTATAGTATTATATCCTAGAATATTTCCATGCTCAAAACCTGATCGTTCGGTCATATCACGGAAGCCAGGTAGTATTTCTCGTAGGCGCGAACTGAAGCTTGCAAAGTCTACCTTAGCAAATACATAAACTTTTCTTTGAGTCTTATGGTGCCTCTCGATTTTCAACTTACATTCTGCATATACGGCCAGATGATCACTAATTCCATCTTCAATGGTGACTTTGTTTATTCTTTCTAGGACGCTAGTTGCTAATAAATCTAGTATTTTCCCGATCGCGTTGGATTTATGACTAATTGAAGGAGAGAGTGCTTGCAGAATGTTTAGATTAATGCCTCACAAGACTCGCGGTCTTTACCTATAGATTTGAAGCAGGTTTTCCCAATCAATTAAGGGTAAATTAAAGTCACCACCGACTATAATGATTCCATCTTGATTAATCAGTCTAAGCTTTGATATTTGCTTCTCGAGATTTAAAATACCATCGACACCAGCGTTAGATGGCCTGTAAAACGAACATAAGAACACCTTTTTGGAGCCTTCTTTACCTATGCGGCACCAAACACTCTCGATATCCTCGTCACTTATCGGAATCTTACTGCTTTCCTACTTATCGCTAACCGCTATGAAAACTCCGGCGCCAGATCTATTAGCGCGATCTTTTCTATAGACACATTAGTCTCTAGGAAATATCTCCTGACTCTGAATCTCCTCCGTTAACCAACCTTCTGTGTCTATCCCGTCGGCGTGAAGACTGCGAACAATATGCTGGAACTCACGAATCGATATTCGGTCATAGGACGACGAAGTCCACTCCCAAGTACCAACATAAATTCCACAGCCTTCGGTTAAGACCATCAACCCAACTCCAAACCTCAGAACCTCGGTCAATCTTAGGACCTATACTCGTACTGCAAATGGTAAGCCTCACATCAGAACCCGCCTCCTCTTAGACACGGGAAATCTCAGAGACCAAGTACAGAAAAGAACTTAAAATCTCCTCGGACCAGCGCTTTGAGGCGTTGTTAGTCCCAACATGGGCCACCACCCGCAGCTGAGGACAACCTGTCACCACTACCGCATCTCTCACCGTGTTGGTAACCTGCGGCACAGTGCCTCCTGATATACATCTGGAGAAGACCCGCTCTTCAACTCCCTCCCGGCGAGCACTGGATAGCAGCGGTGCCATCACATGCCGAACGTTAGAGCTACCTAACACTAACAACCCCCCCCCCCCTTCCCTACCCGACTCCCCTTGGGTCCGTCCTCCATCGAAGAGACGGGAGCGGGTACTGACGCAATGCCCGTGGAGTCGTTCTCCGACAACACCTTGAACCTATTATTGACAGGAAGAGGGTCCGCCGAAGCTTTCCCACCTCCCTGTCTCTGCAGCACCACGCCATGATCCCCCCGAGTGGTCACCACCATAGGATTTCTCAGCTCGAGGACCCTCAGTCCGCGGTAAGGAGTCAGGGGCAACCCCGATCGCTCTACCAGCTACCGCACCCAATCAAACTAGAGCCGCCAATTTGGTGCGGCGAGTTTTCAGATATGACCCCGCACCCCCCACACGAACCAAGGCTGCCTAGGATCTTTTGAAGGAGGGCCGCAACCACCCTCTCCAGCTCCGTGATTCGAGCCCTCATGGCCTTGTAACCAGCGGCGCACAAGAAGGAGGAAACGGGAGTCCTCGGTGAAGCCATCCTAAACTCTTAACTAATTTGTATACTAACGCAAAAGAGTCTTACGATATAAAAACAAATGCTGAAATGGGAGAACGCTAAAGAGCCTGGTCTAAGTTTTAACGCGGGGAAGCTCTTCGTGAAGCGTACGAGAAAGGATCAAACGCAGGTATAAAGCGAAAGGCGTAAAAACACAAGCAAGGTTAGTTCACGCGCAAGAGATGATAGTACACAACAACGAAAATATATAAATACTATGGAGCGTAAAAATAAAACAACCTTACAAATTTAACAAGGATATACTAATACACAGTAACTACTATGATATAAACATTATTTTTTAAACGGAAGAATGAAATTTCTAACAAAAAACTACGACACTTAAGAGGGACCTATTATGGTAGAAAAAAACCATAACAAAAAATAGGTACCTTAAACAAATGTTAAATAAAATTTACAGAAGGATAATAAATGAAATAAAGTAAATGTTAGTTCTACTTAACACTACAGCTACTCTAATGCTACTGCTACTCTAGTCGATCGATGATTCGTAGGAGCTCGCAGGAGCAAGTGAAAGGCACGTCCGTTCACTTCAACATCAATGAGTACTACCAATGACAGGTGTCTGGTTACCGAAATGCGAGTACCTATAGTTTTTTCATAATATTTTTATGGTAATTTGCAGAGAATTGAGATAAGCATTTATTTTTTCAATTATGGATTTTAAGCGCTTCTTTATTGAGCGTATTTTTATCCGTGATACGAGATCAACATTTCTTTGTCGAAGAGATTATATTCCTTTTTGATACAGTTGACCTCCCTATAACGCGGTAATCTAGAGCGTGGTTTCGCGTATACGCGATTTATAAAGTGTTACCATAGTATCCTAGAACGAAGTCCAGATTCACTTATCTGTTAGTTTGTATTTATATTAATCGAACTCTTGGATTGTTATAGCCATAACTCCTTCCTCACCGAATACAGAGGGGAGGAGGGAAAACTGGTGCCGGCAGTGGCCTATTCTTTATGAAGAGCACCAAGGGAGCCAACAGCTCAATGTTCTTTCCGAAGGACGGAGTGATGACTTTTACTTCTCCTCAAACCACACAAGCAGAGGGCCGGGAGACCTCGGAAAAATCCCACTTTCGCAGGATTCGAACCTGGGACCGCTGTGTGGAAGGACAACGCTCTAACCACTTCGCTACCGCTATCCCTCCAGATTCACGTTTACGTGAGTTTTTTAGACTGAATTCTTTTATATTAATCCAATTTTATCAAAGAAAATTTCATATTAGTATATCGATTTATTATTATAATACTCGTATGTCGTGGTTTTTCGATATTATTTGGAGTTATAATATCATAAATTATCCCGATTGGTTCCTATTCTCCTATTTTCCATGAACATAAGGTACCCTATAACGCGATTTCCTGTTACACGGTGTTTTCCAGGAACCTATCCCTCGAGTTATTGGAGGGACGGCTGTATATGGTTAGTCAAAATACCAGTGGTGTTTTTGTTGTGATTCATCCTACGATTAAGTAGGCGGAAGCAAAATTTATACTACACAGCTCTTAAAAACATTTAATTATAAAGTTTTTATGGGACGAAGATTAAAACATCTTGACATATTTCGCAGTTTTTATGTAACTTGATAAAAATTCAAACATGCTCCTTGGCGGTTTTTAGGGAAAATAATATCGAATAGCTAGTGACTCTGCCAAGAGTTCTGCTTTATTTTGTCTTTCATTTTCTTAATATCGCCCCGTTCGCCTTTTGGGTGGCATAAATAGTCTCAAGTCTTACAATTTAATTTTCAATCCTGACGTTTACCACCGGATGATGCAACACAGCAATTCACCGTCCTCCTTCGCCTAAGACTCGTCTTTCTCGTTCTTCCCTTGCGGGTGGTGGCGACACATAAATAACACATCGAAAAAAAAATTGTCATTTCGGTATTTTTTTCTCTCGTCTTCGCGAACTTTCCGGTCTAACAGTTGAATAAGGCTTCTCTCCCTCATCCATCTCGTCTTTTACTGCACTTTATTCGTTATTACGACCCTCGGAGGAGAAGTATCGTCGTCTGCCGGTGCGCGGAATGGAGGGGAAGAAGGAAGGTTGGTTTAAGCGAGCGCGGGACAATGGGGATGAGGGTGTGTTAGGCGGAGTTGGCTGTGTCGGGAGGAATAGGCTTTCTGCCTGGAACGGAGGAAGTGGGTTAACGACCCAATTAAACGCCGAGAGTTCAGCACCACTGCATCCGCCCCCGGGGACTGAATCCTTTCACCCCTCACCTCCTCCTTTCCTCCACTCTCCATCGACTCCCCCGCCCCTTTCAGCCCCTTCTCCATGGCTCCTCTCCACGCTCCATGGTCGCTCAGAAGCAACGACTCCACGGCCACCAATTGGAAGTCCGAATGGGGAGGGGAGGGGTTTGGTAAGGGAAGGGGAGGCATCGCTAAAGTGACCAACAGCGCTGTACTGATTTTGATGATTTTAAGCTGATTGACCTTCTGTGCCGATCTTTGTGCTGATTTACGAATATTATAATCGCTTATTTGATAAATTGCCTTAATACGGTAACTACGTTCACTTATCGGTATTTCGAAGCGCTGTTTTCATACCTGTTTAAGAGTTTAAAATACTTAATGATAGACAGTCGGACTCGGTAGAGGGGTGGTTAGCGAGTCTGGCTTCCAATGATAGGGTCGCGAGTTTGAATCCTGTCCATGGCCCCTATAGAAATACAGGTCAGAATGTATAGCCGAGTATGTTTGTACAAACGATCATGACGATAAGATACGTGAGATTGATTGTAAGACGGATCGTTATAGTTGCTCATTCTTTCCGAGAAAATACGAGACTATAACAGGAAAGTAAAATCTGCGAGTAAAAACTGTTAGGCAGGCCTCGTTGTATAGTATCCCCTGCCACCCAACAAATTGTTGAATTACAAGGTTCCATGTAGATGTAGATATGTTCGTTTGACTTTGATAGCGTTTGTAAGCTCATTGTATAAGGCCGTCAATAGTTGTTTATGAGCTAGTTATAATAAATCTAAGACTGTCCTTAAAAAATTATTCAGATATTTCTATAGATTGCAAAGTTAATGCTCGCACTTATAGAAAAAGATTTTGACACTGTTTCGACTTTTACCTCTACAGTATTCCCGAATTTGCTACTTATTTTTGGAAACAAATGCAGCATGGTCTGATTTTTGCTCGAAAAAAATTGGTCGCTTTAGTCACGACGCGTAGCGCTTGAAGCCTTGCGTAAAACCCCTTTCGGTTTTCGACCGCACGCACCGAGAACTTTAAAGCTCTCGACCCTTTCGAAAAACACCATCTGCAAGTTATGGGAAGGAATGCGTGGGAATGCTGCGTTGCATTTTTTAAAGGCTCTTCTCTTTTTGTTTGGCTCGAAGCGATGGGTTATTTCGGAGTGTTTGCGCAGGAAATGATGTTTTATAATCCGCGTGCGAAAGAACACTGTGTGTGTTCTCCGCTCTAACGGTCTGGTCGTCACGTTCTAACGGCACGGTTGCAGCAAAATGCGTACGTGTTGAGGATGGGAACATCCCATTAAAAACGAATTGTTCGGGAAGGAGATCATTCTCTCCTCTTTTCCTCTCCCGCAGTTATTGAGTTTTCTGCCTTGGACAGCTAGTGACAGGTTTATGATGGTATGCTTGCGGAGGCAGCTCACGGAAAATGCGCCTTTGTTGTCTCAGACGAAGTATGAGCCGGAACGACTGCAAGAATCTATTACTCTCAAGATTAAAATTTAAGGGCTGTAGATCCTATAATAGTTTCTACGTGAAATCGTTACTTTTATAAAGTTATTGGTTCACAAAAATGCGGAGTTTTTTTTAATAAAACGAAATTCTATTCTTGAAGAAGGGAAGCTTTAAATACGCAACACTGAAAATGAAAAACAATTAGATGCTTCAAGAGAGTCGCACAAAATTTATTAAATCTCGTCAAAACTAAATAAAATTTACCTAGAAGTTTCAATAGATATTCATCCTTTTACGATATTTTCCAAATTAGAATAAAATCCAAAATCGTCACGCGCCGTATCCAACTTTTATTTTAATTCAATTTTATTTGCCCTATAACAATACCTCGAGGCCTTTAGTTTCGAATTGTGTTTTCCATAAAAGAGAAAAACTTCGACTGGAATCGAAAGGTTTGAGACGTTTTTTTTTCCGTTCCGTTCGATACAAAGAGACGTGTTTTTCCCTCATCCAGTGCGGAAGGTGTAATGCGGAAACTACGATTTTATCCAAGCAGAGTTCGACGCAACAGTACCTTTCTGCGACTTTCTTTCGGGAATAAACGACCCGGAAATCGTATTCATTCCAGAATCCATTCAACTACGACCGTGAAACTCGAAAGTGGGAAGGAAGGGAAAGGGGGAGAAAGAAGGCAATTTTTCACGTCATTATTTCGACCTATATTTAACGTAGGACGTTTTTTTGTGGAGAGATATGTGCATCTTTCTCTCGTTGGAATGGAAAAATAAAGAATTGCGATTGTTCGTTCTTAAGGAGTAAAGAGGTCAATCGAAAAATCAAATTACGGATTGAAACTCGAGGGCAGTTTTAATGACGCACCTCGAAGTAATTACTTCCAAGGAATGCAGTCATTGGAGGATGAGATGGCGTATTTTTTATATGCTACGGTCGAAGAGCTGTCATTTTGTATATGATGAAGCTTCATTCATTCATACATTTTTATTTCTGTGTTTATGGTTTAGTGTATCTTTTACGATGCATAACGTGTGCAGTGCAATACCATTTCCATTCGCTGCACTTTTAACTTATGCTTCATAAGTTGCCATTTATGGCCTCTTTTCAACAAATAAATGCCTTTTAATATTGCGTCTACGCTTTCACGTGTGAAGAGACAAAATATTTATTATATCACCAACGGCATCACTTTGTTTGACCTATATATCGAAAAAAGGATCGAATATAAAACGATTCTATAGCCAAGAAAAAGGATTTCAAAATAGTTTGTTTTAATTATTTCAGGTCTAACAAAATTGGCCATACCAATATTGAGCGCAATGTTTGAAGATTTCTCAAATAGATTTCAAATATCTACTCATGTCAACTATGCATCAGAGATTCAACTGTTCATATACCTTTATTACGAAACTGATACAAATGGGATGGCAAAATTTAGGGTGAAATGATACTAAAATTATCGAGAAATCTACATTTTTTCGTCATTTTGTGTACTATTTGATTAATAAAATTTTGAATTCGAAGCAATTAGTAACTGATTGAAATGTCGCAAAGGGAATGTCGAAATAGGGAGCTCGTCCAGTAGTGCTATTGCATTTGTTGTACTTTTATAATAGAGACAATGAAGATTTTACTCCACCATTAATTTTACCAGGTGATTTTGAATTCATTCGGGAAAAACTAAAATCAATGACGTCGAGGGAATATTTTGTCCTAGTTAGAATAATTAAAAGTTACCGAATTGTGAAGACCCTGAGGAACATTTTAACGACCTATATATTGCATTCAAATATTGAGAGGATTATTCAAAGTTTTATTGTAGAGGTGAAGGGTGGAATACCCGGAGGGAATTTAGTGGAACGAGTTGATGCAAAGAGGGAGCAAAGGAGGACAAGAGGAAGGAGGTGGAGGAGAGGGAGAAGGAGGAGGAGGGGGAGGCAGTTCGATCGGGAAGGAAGGAATTACGAGTGTTTGGGAGTTGGGAAAAGTGGGTTCGGAAGAGGCAACTGCAGGGAGATATATGGACGCACGGATTTGAGAGGCAGATCGAAGGGAGAAAGGGAGAGGGGGAGTGAGGGAGTCGGAGGCAGAGAAACAGGAGAAATGGAGAAGGAGGTTGGGAAGCTGTGAGCGGTGCGGGGGGGGGGGGGGTGGCGAACGAGTGCTGCGATTGGTTCTATCAGGGAGGAAACGGTGTAATGAAAGATGGGACGAGGGGAAATGGAACTTAATGAATGGGGGTAAGAGGCATTTACATGAAGAATTGCACGATAGATCATGGTTTAAATAAGCGGAGGAATATTATAAAAGCAATCAGTTAAAAGGGAAAGAATTATCCGTGTTGGTGATCACATTTGAATTAATACCATACAATTTAAATTATTTCGCCACTTGAATCTCCGGAATTAATATGACATAAAGGAAACGTCCGAGTCTATATTTATTTCGGGGCATCTAATTTGTTTTCTAATACGCAGCCACTTGAGAATTTTAAATAATTTGAGGTTACTTTTGCTCATTTAAGTTACAGATAGAGCTTTGACTTAGGTCGTGGGTGTTGTATTATTGCTTTTTGTTGGTAATCAGAATGTGCAAAGTTTTAATTTATAGAGACGAGGTTTATTTTAAGGTAAACACTTCTCTATAATATCTTTGCATATAAATGCTTGTGTGTTTATTTACAATCTCAGTAGTCATTGGTAAGGATGCATAAGATTGAATATTACCTCAAAATAAGATTCTATCGACTATTGCACGATTTCGCCCCTTTCTGCATTCTGTGAGATGTATTAACTATATTTGATCATGTTCTATCTTGTACCTGAGAAAAGGTTTCTAGTTCAGCCTTGCGGTAATAGACATGTATATGTACATATGTGTGGAGCCTAATATCATATCACGCTCTCCTATCAGTTTAACTTTAAAAAATAGATCGTTCTTTTACTTCGTCAAGAATGTCTTCAATGAAGAGTTTCTTCGGAAAGTGATAGGAAGCGAGATGAAAAATTCAGTTTTGTGATATACACTTGCGTATAAATCAGAATATTCATATTTTGCATCGTTACGTTCAAAGAAAATATGGATCGTTCTTTTACTTTCGGCGAGAATGTTTTCAATTAAGAGTTTCTTCGGAAAGTGATAGGAAGCGAGATAAAAAATTCTGTTTTGTGATATACACCTGCGTAGAAATCAGAATATTAATATTTTGCATCGTTACGTTCAAAGGTATAATTTAAATTTGTTTTAATCGAACTTTTAAAGGAAAAAACATTTAAGAACGAGTTAAGGGGATCAAAAACTGCTTTCAGTTTTATCGAGGTGAACAAAAAATTCAAATCAGATTATATTTATTGAGAACGATGAATATTCAGAAAAATAATTAACTTGATAGAATTAAGGCGCATGCAGATGGTATATTTGAATTTTAGTAGCGCATGTAATCCATAGAGTTTTTAAATATTCATATCGTAGTATAATTAATTGTTAACATGAAGTAATTTTAATACACAATTTAATTTAAATTAATGAACTTCTCATTGTACGTACATTCCATCAATTTTACCTTTGCAATTCCAATTTTTTAATGCTGTTTTGGCATATTTAATTTAGTACTCCAGTTAACTTCAATCTCTCACTCGAGGGGATTTCAAACAGCCCTCGTTATGTTTCTCCAAATATATTGCTGACATGCATTTAAATGACTTTACCGCAATTGCGTTTTCCAATTATGTTCCGCTTTAACAGACGGTCTATGAAAATATGCACTCCCAAGTCATATTAAATATTAATAATTAATTATACGAATGAAGCATTTTCTCTTGCTTTTTATCGAGAGAAGCGTATCGTTTTAATCCCAATAAATGTATGTTTTCGTTAGCAAAAAATGACTTAGTGTTCTTTTTATGTTGTATTCGTAATTTTTTAAAAGATGAATTTGGAAATTAACCTAATTAGTATTGAAAAATAAGAGAGAGCCTTTGATATTTTGACTTTGACTCTGAGGGAAGAGGGTCAATGTTGTGAAGTTTAGTAGTAAGTCAGCGAAATATAAAAATTGTAGATATATTTTTGGTTATATGCTTGGATGAGGTTGATGATGATTAAGAGGAATCAGAGGAAATGTCTAATCATATTTTGATAGGATATAGAATAGTGGAGGAGGAAGTATGATGGGAAGAATAGAAGAAGCAGTGCGACCTGAATTTTCTGATAGTTTGAAAGAGAGGGCAAGTTACAAAAAATTGAAGGATTTGCGCGAGGCGGCCCAGATAACTCGACGGCAACTGGAAAACCGACGACAATGGAGGTTTTTTAAAACTCGCGGCGGATTCGAAAACGCTCTCGCGTGAATTTCATCGCTGCATTTGCGCCGGGATATTCGCGTCACCCGCCTTTCCGCAGTATCGCACCGGTTTACGAGGCCAGCAATGATATCAACAGTCGTGAATATATAGAGCGATGCGCAATAGGTCATCCGTAAATGAAATTACTTTCGAGTCCCCCTCTCTCTCCATCACTTTTTAACGGGATCAATGCCTCCCTCTTTCAGCTGGGAAGGGAAGTTGGACGCTCGGTGGCCTCGTCCGTTCATTCAGTCGCGATTCTCTGAAATAAAAGAAATCGTTTTTCCCTTTCGTCTCTATATCCCCCACACTCTCTCTCTTCCCTCGACTTTGGCGCTTCCGATCCGTGAGCCCATCGGAAACAATAATCGTTTAATCTCCTCATTCGTTCACCAGTTCGTTCGTTCGCACGCCCCTCAAAAATCCATCGTCGCTCCGCATCGAAAACGTCCCTTTTTTGGTCGACAATCCCTTTTCAATAATTGCTGTTTATTAGCACGCTTCCTTTGTTCTTCACGCTGCGTCTCCCTAGATTGTCGCCTCTGTCGGAATTCTCGCCCCATGAGGCACGCGATCTGGACGATATTGTGCGCGGTCGTCCGTTTCGCCGGCTTGTTTCGCGGGATCGAAATTCGTGCCGCGGCGATCCGGAGGGACTTCTGCCTGGTTGAAAATTTTGGGTGTAGAGCGTTGTCATGGGAACGGATGCGGTGCTCTGGACGGTCGTTTTAGAAATCGCGGTCTACGGCGTGTGGTGTAGTTATGCTCTGCGCCTCGAAAACGCGCTCGCTAACATATATGTGAAAAAAATTAATTGTACTGCGCTGTAACTGGGTGTCCTGGAGGAGTTGGATATGTTGGGTATCCGTTGCGAGCTGCGTTATGGGTCGAGTAAGCAATATGTTTGCTAAAAAGTGAAGTATTATATGTTTGACTCACATTCTGCGATGGTAAAGTGGACTGAAAATGAGATATCTTTTACATATAATACAATAATTTATTTCACTGAAGGCGTTTTTATTTTATTTCAAAGATCTAATTTTACGAAATATCTTTCATTAGTAATTTGACATAAAAAGGGAATAGTTTTTAAACTAAAGATTTGCTGTAAACCAGATTTGATCTGGTTTAGTATTAGAATTTTTATTATCATAACAAAACAAATTATACTGCTTTCGTCTTAAACATAATATTTACTCAATAAACAACGCAATTGCATTGACGTGTGTTGTTGCAGAAACGTTTTGGCCGAAGCATACTAAATTTTATGTCAAACATTGTTAGCGTATAGAATAGAATCCTATTGTCATTTCATTCCTTATGTGAACACGTGCTTTGAATGATTTTAATATGAGAGATAATGAAGGCGAGGGAAATGATTTTCATAGCAACCAATGTAAACAACATTCGTTGCGTTATATGCGAGAAGGAATGCATTGGAATGTAGAACATTAATATATTAAAATCACTTAGAATCATCGTAGGAGTTCGAGGCTTAAAAAAACGAACTCCTAAAAGAACAAACGTTTGTTTTCCTGCCATCGATTTTTGAATACGCGTCGAATCGATCACCAGATCAGTTTTTAATGCAAGAATTCGACTCATTCTTATTAATTTGCATCGTTGCCGATTTCGTGTAATTGGGTACCATCGATTTAGGTAATAGCTTTGCGTCGCATCTATTCACGAAATTTCATAAATAACAGTCCCGTTTAATTTCAACGGGTGTCTTCCTAGTTTATATATAATTCACTTGGTTAGAGTAATTAATTTTGTCGATTAAGGGAGGAGGGAGGGGGAGGAAGAAGAATAGGAGGGAAAGGTAGATTCAGCGCCTAATTTGAAATTCATGCAACCATTACTTTTGGACTTTATTTTTACTAATGACATTCACGGGCGCAAGAAGAAGCTATTTTGACATTGTATTAGCGCTCCATTAAAATCGAATTAATGGCGGGAAACGCAACCTGATCCTTAATCTCAAACTCTTAATAACTCAGTTACTAAATAGCATTCACTGAAAAAATATTTAGTAATCATCAGAAATTCTGTTGGAACAACATAATACATAAAATCAAAAAGTCAAAACTAATTTGATAGCTTTACATTTGGAGCTGAAATTCGGAGGAATATAAAAAATACAGCTATGAAGGCAATTCTGGAAAATCTTGACTCAGTACAAAATACAAACGAGCAATTCCCGGGAGTCATTAAAAATTTTCCCGGGAATCGAGAGTAAGAAATATTGAGTAAAATCTCGGGAACCGGAAACGGGAATTCCCGGTTCCAAAACTCTAGTAGCGAAGTGTATGGGATTTAATTGCGGGAAGGGATCAAAGTTCCCGAAGGAAAACAAACTTAAGGCAGCGAAAGTATTGGTATTTAATTGATTTTATATTTTGAATTTATTTATGAGCGCAATCAAAGCTTTTCTTTCGTGAAATATGAAAGTGGGATAAAAAATACTTATTATATGAATTTACGGTGAAGTTATATTTAAAATATGACCTAAAAGTGTACTTTATTTTGCAATAAAAATCTGACATTCTTTGGAATTGCTACGGAATTTTCATTTTTAACGAATTATGTTAAAAAAGTCACAGAAAAAGTTATTTGTATTAAACCGCTATAATCATAAGATGTTTTATAATCAATTATATAAACAAAATATATTTAAACTAAGTAGGAGAGAATAGTGTATCTTAATGTATAGGTTTTTTATTGTAATTATTAGCGCATTGCCATGAAATGCATTGAAGATTTTAGCGCTCAAAATGTATTTTTCTACCATTGTTACCTGTGAATACATATTGTTCCCCCATATGGATGATGTCTACTATCTCTAATCTCTCTTCCCTTGATAGTGTCCTAAACTTTTTCCTGAGAATTGTGAAATTTCATGCACCTTCTCTTCGGTGTGCTTCCAATGATGCTATTTTATTAGCTCTTTCGTTGGATAATCTATTTGTTACTCGAGCTAAATCTGATCTTTCTTTTATGTATAATATCTTAAATTCTATTAAAGACTGTCCTGACTTACTATCCTATTTAAATTTCCGAGTCCCATGTAGAACTACCCGGTCTTCTTCCCTCTTTCATATGTCTACCCCTAGGATTTCCCTTGCTAAACGTTCTCTCTTTTTTCGTCTATCCTCTCTTTTGAATACCTTACCCCCTATGATGATCCGTTTTTCCTATCAATTAAATCATTTATTAAGCTTGGAAGCAAACATATTACAGTTAAATGACCATAAGAATTGTCCAAATATTTGCTATTGTCTAGTTTTATTTTTTTATTTTTTTCCATTTTATTGTTATTTTAGTACTTATGACTTTTATTGTTGGGTTTTCACTTTAAATTGGCCATTACGCTGTATGTGAAATTATTGATAAATAAATAAGTAAATCTGCCTTCGAAATTAATTCATATGTCCAATTATTCAGTTCGTTTTTGGAAGTTAAAGGTGTAAATAGCCTAAGGACCATAAACTTTATAGTATAACCATTTCTTTTGGCCAGTTACAAACCTGAGTCAGCGTCGATAAGAGGGACATAAACAGCCCATGATACTTCAGGAAACATCGCTTGTAAAATCAATCCTTGGAAGAATGATCGGATATTCTGGGTGGTAAGTTTATTATTGTTTATGTATATATTATTATATATAATGCAGTTACTAAATGTTTTGTTTTCATAATATAAAGGATTATTAAGTAATTATTCTTCTTGATAAAAGTCATAGATATATTAAAACATCCTACATATTTTGGTTGTATGTCTAAAATTTTAAAAATATTTCATGTTAATTGTAACACCTTCGGAACAGGTTTTCATTGCTATGATTTTTCTGCACGTAGCGTTAGGATAAATCGTTTAGTATATAATATGAGATGCGTTGATAAAGTCTCATATATATATATATATATATATATATATATATATATATATATATATATATATATATATATAATTCTTAGGTAGACTACATTATACTGTGACTTAGAATGAATTTTCCCCAATAATTTCTGTAAGTCCATTACATTTTAAGCGAGAGTGTCTTATAAACTTAAACAAGTAATTAAAGATTCCAAGCGTATCGCAAAACAGAGTTTTATTTACCTTCGTTTTAACAAAGAGAGGACGTGGTCGTGATAAAGTAGGTATTTATGAGGTTCCGAATGGGATGAGTTTATTTCCTTAGTTGCTAGAAGTGAGTATGCCCGGCTTAAATTGCCGAAACGTGGAGCTCTTACCCTCGACTTAGCCTGACTCCAGCATCCGCCCGCCTCATTCCCTCCCACCCCCCTCCGTCTCCTTCTTTCTTCCAGCCTCCGCCCATCCTCGTATCAGCCTCATTTCAGTCTGGTCCATCCCACTCCACTCTCCGAATCGGTCTCACCTCGCCCTTAATTTCCGTACCTTTCGGAAAGGCTTAACTCGGAGAATTCCCTTCCGAATTGGTGGTTTGGCGGGAATTTTAGTGCGAAGACAAAACCTCTCTCGGGATCTTAAAGGCACTTCGTCAGTGTTTTTCCTGTCTCACCTTTTATCGACGGTCATTGTTTGTTCTGCTTCTTAGGTTTACGTTTCCATGGTTATGCCGCCACGCGGGACTCCGCCTCTACGTTATCTTTCTCGAAATGCTTCTTTTGTTTTACGTCTTTTTGTCCTCTCTTTCTTCTTTTTCCTGTCATCGAATGTCCTATGTTCTTGGGATTCCCATCATAGTTGCTGTAAAAAAACTAGGATCTTGAATTTTAATGTAATAAGGACAATTCTTTTACTATTTGATTGCTCATTGCTTTTCAGTCTTTTTTATCCTCGGGATAGGTATATATTTATAAGTTTGTCATAAGACTTTTCTTATTTAGAAAACCGTTTGTTATAAGAGTTAAGGAAGGAAAATTTTTTTTAAGCTTCCCAGACATGCATTGATAATGATATACGAAGAATATTTTCATTGTCCCAATTATGTGTCACAGTAAAGAGCATTAATAACTTATCTTTTGCTACCAGCTGATAATGTAGTTTTTGAAGGAACTGTCTATATAAACATCATATAAATGGAAGCCAACGCGTACGGTGACAATTCGGGGGTGGTGTAATGGAAATTAAATCCATCTCGTTGTTGAAGGCTTGAAAAGCTGCCGTTTTAGGATTCAGAACTACTTTTTAGGCTGATTAAGGACGAATTTAAATTAGGTTAGCAGTAATAGCACCCTTTACTATTTTTCCCGTATGGTAGTTTACACCTCAAGTTCGTATTTCGATTCTGTTTTTAAAATGCAAATTAAGAAAAGCCTAAACTCGTTTCCGTGTTAATTAAATGGAAAATAAAGACGTTACTGGAACCCAGTCTGTATAAATAATCCGATTTTGTAATTTCCCAATACCTAATGCCGTAAATTTTAATGGAGAAGTAGAACAATTCTGAACTTTACCGGGGATCGAACGCAAGTATGGTTCTTCACGTCAACTATATTTATCCTTCTCATGTCTGAAATTTATGTTCATGCATATATAAACTTTATATATATATTATACCTTCAAAGATCACAAAATTACAATCCCTCCTTTCATATAAAAGGGATCTTAAACGAAAAGTTGAAAATTATAAAATAACAATATATCTAGGATTTTGTTTCAAAATAAATTGGTCATTACGTGAATAAATAGTTTTCAAATTCGTTATGTTAAACTGAGTTTTCGAATATTTAAATTGAAAAGAGAAAGTATTTTTTTGCATTTTTAGGTTTTCTTTACGAGCGAAGCGGTAATAGCGGAACGCCTTATGGGCACGTCTCGTCCGTCCGTCGTAACTTTCATCTCCTAAACCGCTCTACGGATTTTAATTCAATTAGGTACGAGTGATCTTTATTAAAATTTACCGCCCAATTGTGATTTTCAACTGAGTCCGTCAATTAAAACTTCCACTTTACATAATTGCTTTAATAAACTATGCTCGTATCTCGTTAAATAGCATCCGTCAAGCAACAACGAAATATCAAACTTTTCTCTCCCTAGCTCTTATATGATCTGTAAGGTATATATTAAAAAAACTATTCGGATAGAGAACAACATTTACTACAAGAAAGTCCGTGAGGCCATGTAATTACGACTTATATTTTTGGAGATGAAAATTCGAGAAAATCCCGAGTAAAACATCGCATATTTTGTTTACATCGATCGCTAAGGCGGTTCTCTCAGCAAACAACAATTAAAAATCCATATATTTATCTCCCATTCTCTTATATGATCTGTGAGCTATAGATTAGTAATTTATTTGGATAAAGAACAACATTTACTTCAAGATAGTCCCCAAGACTATAGTTTCGGGGATAAAAAAATCGAGAATCACCTTATTTTTCGATACCGTTCCATACGTATTTCCCATTAAGAACACCTTTGAAATCTCTCTGTATTCCATTTATGGAGTATACTTTTCCATCTTGTTATTGCATTAACCAGAGTAGAAGACGTGTTAAACAATGCCTTTAGTTTTAATTTTTATTGGATTATATTGTATTCATGAAAAAATCGACTTCGAGATTTCAACGGAAATACACGTTTTGAGGTCCCCTGAACACGTTTTAACCATTTTATCGATGATATCTGTGTGTGTGTGTGTTTATGATAGCTTTTTGTGGGTGCTCTAACTCATACACTATTATTCAGGTCAATGCGAAATTTTTTATTTAACATTTTTATAAAAATTAAATTAATTAAATTAAATGTTTTTATAAAGTCAGAAGAACTGATTAGTTTTTGGTAAAAATCGGTCAACCGAAAGTGGGTGTTTACTCTTGTCACATCCGTTATTTTGAATTATTTGCTTTAATATTTGATAAATGTAAAAATGTACTGGAATAGAGGTTATAGGATATTTAATTTTCTACAACCTTTGTTTGAAATATTTTTCCGTATAATGCATTGTTTAAGAGATATCTTATATTTTTAGCTGCCACCACCACGCCACCTACCGACGACTATTGTTAACAATTGACGCTTAGTTACGTCTTAGTAACGCTCCTTTTCTTTTCTTTTCTTTATTGTTTGAGCTTTGTGACTATATCCAATATTGGAAGGCTATGGTTTGAGTTTATTTCTGTTCTTTGTAAAGTCTAAAATTTTCTCGCAGTTTCTTAAAATATTTATTATTATGTAACCTATTTGGAATTTTTAGAAATATTACAGATATAGAGAAAGACATGTGGTGGCCACATCAGATTTTTTACTCTATTTCTCAAACGTTATGAATGGGCAGCATATAGGTGCAATAACGTAAACAAATAGGCGCGTAAATTACAATAATATATACAGAAAGAATATATTAATTAATAATTTTGTATGAAATTAGTTTGAATAAATTGAAACCATTTAATTATACAGATTTCATTAATAACGTGATTTTTTTGCATAATTATTGAAATCTTACGAGTAATTTCTTAAAAGTAATTAAATCGTACCATTAAATAAAAGATACCGTCTCAAATGCAGCATTTAGTTCTTTATGAACAATTGCTTTTCACCTAAGATATCACTCCAAGATATCGATATATCATTATACTCTAGGGTTACCAGATACTGAGGAAGTAAAATCGGGATACAACGTGTTCTGGGGGAGAAAAACCGGGACATAACCGGGGCTATATATGATCTTTAGTTGTTTTGTCGCTTACATGCCAAATAGATAAATTCTGCGTAACTTCGCTATGATATCTTAACAAAGTAGCCCATAATATTTTAAAATATAACATTATGTGCACAAAATTATTACAGAATTGGTCAGAAAATTTATGGGAGCAAATATTTTAGAGATTTTTCGGGCTATAAAACGAACCCCAAGTTTTTAGAAAAATTTCCAGAAAAAAGGTATTTTGGTTCACCAAAGCATTTAGGAAAAGCCACGTCGCGTATCATTTCTAGCGGTGGTTAAAAACGTATCTGGCAACATTTAAGAAAAATATTATGGCGTGATAACAGTTAAATATAACGTTTTAGATAAACTTAATTCGTGAAAGTAAATAGGGATGATCTAAATTATAAATGATTGCTTCGAAACTCGTATAGCTAAATGTGCCGTGCGTGCACTCGGCTGTCGGAGCGCGCTGCACACCTCGCACCTATAGGCACCCCTTATGGATCGTAATTATTTAAACATAATAGAAAGATGAAATTTTAATTCCTAATAAATGGATAGCTTGTGCAATAAAATATTACTGGTAGAATGTGATTTATTTATTCAATATTTATGAAATAAAAAATGAAAATTTTTTAACCGGGACAAATACTAAACCGGACGGGACTCCAGGACAGCATCTAAAATCCGGGACTGTCCCGGCTAAACCGGGACGTATGGTCACCCTATTATACTCTGCTCATTCTGATTTGATCTCTTTTTTCCAATTCTGCGGTTCGAAAAACTTCATCCACCACTTTTGTGGCATTTTCATTACGTTTATCATTTTTATTAGTTCCTTGCACATTCTGTTCCACTCCCGCCATCTTTGTTTGAAGAAGTTCCGAGGCAGTTGGATGATCTACTGCCTCTTATCTGTTGTGTTCATATTTCACTCATTCATTTCCTTTGCTGTCTGGGTCTTTTTACGCTGCTTTGCATTTTCGCATCTATCATCAGTCATGTTTCTGATAAACTCTCTCTTGGTACTAAAACTTTTATGTATGCTTGAAGGCTCTTTTATCTTCATACAAGGAAAAAAAAACTTCTCGGCGATTCCTGGAACTTTGCTCTTATATAAATTCGTGTATCGCATATCTGTAGTTATTTTTATCAAGTACCTGAGAGATGCTTTTATTCAACACTAATGCGTGCATCATTTCGACTTTGTCATAGGTGTATTACAACCATTGATGATTGCTTTTTTTTAAGAATTCACATTTTTACCTGTATTTTTTCGTAATGTGCGCTTTTTTGCAGTAAATGTTTGTATAATAATATCTGACAAAAAACTTCACTAAATGAATATTATAGCTGGTAGGATAGCAAAAGGAAAAGTCACTTTCAGAAGATAGAAACTCTTACTGAGGGAAAAATAATGAAATGTATAAGTGAGAAATTAATAAAATGTTATGCATGGAGTATCACTCTGTATGGAGCAAGAACATGACTCTCTGGATAGTAATATGAAATACTTGAAAAGCTTCGAAATGTGGCTATGGAGAAGAATGTTGTAGATAACATCGATGAAAAATGAGGAAATACTACTTGGAAAAGGAGAGAAGAGAATGATTATACAGACTATAAGAAAATAAAAGGCGAACTGGATCGGGCATTACCCGAGAAGAGATAGCATGATTAAAAACATGTTTTACCTGTTTTACGTGCTTTACCTCATGATTAAAAACGTTTTACCTGAAGAGAGATAGCATGATTAAAAACGTGTTAGAAGGAAAACTGGAAGGAAAAAGAGAAAGGGGTAGGAAAAGGTTTCGGCTGGTAGACGGCTTAAAAGGAAAAGAGAACTACCAAGATATGAAGAGGATTGCGGAAAGCTAGAGAATATGGAGAACCAGGTGTATTGAAGAAAAATCACGTACCTGTCTTAGGGCAGAGACCATTTATACCTGTGATGATGATCTGATACAAGTGATGTAAGAAAAATTCAAAAGCTTCATTTTTATTTCTGATTGTGCAATTTTTGTCTGTTTTTTAAATGATATGAAACCAGGCAAACATTGTTGTGAGATTTGACATTTTGTTATGTGAAATCATATTGTTCTGCTTACTTACGTTTCTACTTGGAATTATCGCTTAGCTACGATTTATTTACTGATAAAAAACGAAAACCAAATTGGATTAACACATACGACAGAAGTATGCGTTTATCATATTCGCGGGTCGCAATACAACGATTAGAGCCAAATTCTAAACAGAATCATCATAATTTAAAGTAAATTTTAATTTTGAAATCTAATTAAAACTATTAACACTGGAAATTTTATTAAATTACAACAGAAAATATTATAATGAACATTTAGAATGGTCAAATTTCATAAATATGAGATTTAAATCCCCGGTGAATTGAAAGTTCGTAATTCTCCCGTTAATTTTCAACGGAAAAACTGCTAGAAAATAAATTTATCTAAAAATTTCTGATGCCCTGCCAATTTTAAAACACTTTAAAATACAATTGGTTTTTTAGTATAAATGACCAAATAAAATTTTTTATATAAAATCAATTTAATGTGACTGCGATTAAGGCTGGCTTAACGTCGGTGCTAACGGTGCGACTGCACCGGGACCCGCGCTTACAGAGCCCCTGTACTCTCTAAAAAATATTTGTTGCACTTGTAAAGTAGGTATGTACATAGATATAAAAAGTCGGAAAAACTTTCGAACATTGTCATAGGGAGAGAGGTTGCTTTATGTATTTGAACTTACTATTGAAATTTTTTGACGCATAAGAGGTCCAGCGTGCACACTCCGATTTTCCGAGCCGTCTGTGGCTGTGAAGCATATCAGAGGCTCTCCAGTCGTATAATAATATAGTTGAATTTCTAGCCACTAGAGGCAGGGCTGCTGCTTCTCGGCAAACAATCAAAACGCCCCGCGCGGCCATACAGCAGCAGCAAGCGTTAGGGTAATATAATGTAGATTTGTCTGTCAGTCAGTCCATCCATCCGTCCGTCACACTTCCGTGTCCGGCGAAATACTTCTACACCGTTCAAGTTAGAGCAACCAAATTATGAGGGATTGTTTACGGTTTATAAGTTCTTCCCGCCATTGAAATTTGGAGGCTCTAGGGCAGGGTTGGGAAAACCACGGCCCGCGGGCCATATGTGGTCCGCGAGGGCATTTATGTATGTGGCCCGCGATGCCATTATGAAAGCAAACCGTAATATAAAATACAGATAATTTCATATTTGTAGCTTAAAATTATGGCCGGAGAACCTTTCCAGCGATTTTTTGGGGATAACATATTATTTACTATTAATTTTCACTAACAGGATCCCTCACATTATCTCAAATCACTTCCGATGTGAATCCTAACATGGCCCACTGAAGCATTTTTATCTATTTATGCGGCCCGCCTAAGAAGCTGCAACTGTTAATGTGGCCCGCCACGTAAAAAGTTCGCCCATCTCTGCTCTATGGGCAGCCTAAGGGGTAGCCTAAGGGGTGTAGTTTTTATTTAAAAAACGCCCTTAATATCTGATTTATCAGTTCTTTCCTTACTTGCTAATTTGTATACTCATCAAGTATATAATTAAGAATCATAGGGCATAACATTTATTTATCAATTTCATTTATTTATCTATTATGTCCCAAAAACAACACGAAGGCCAAATTACATTGGAACGTATGACAGAAAAATATAAAAAGGTAGAAAATTATGTACCGTTTTAAGTTATGAGGGTTTTAAAAACTATAAAATAGAATTTTAATTAGATATTTTTTATAGTGAACGCTTATGAGCTTGATTCTACCATAATACGATCACATCTCAAAGGAGGCAGAGAGTAGTAATAGCTCTTTATTTTGGTGTTTTAAAACAGAAATAAGTCTTACTGTGCAGGTTGATTGAGTCCTGCTACAAAGTAGTCCTTAGGAATTTAAAGTTTTTTTTTATTACTAGCAATTTTGGAGCCATTCTCGAAACAAAGTCAGGCTGTTCAATTTAGCTGCAGATTGTCACTACCTTAAGGAACACACTTTACTTTACTTTAGAAGAGAAAGCTAGATAGGAAGGAAGAATTATTATAGAAAATAATAGCTTGATTCCGGAAGAATTTCAATTTCCGGCTTTTCTGGCAACGTACAATACTCATTGTGTTGGCTTTGCTTCTCTACGAAAATAAAATCGAGGTATCTTTTAGAATTCGTTCACCGAAAACTGGATTCGCAGAAACGTTTTAAATAAACCCTTTTCTGTGTATTTCCTCTTTTCGATTTTCTCTGTAGCGTGGTCGCTCATTGATGTCGCCAAGTGAGAAAGCGGTTAGCTTTATTCAGCAACAAAGGAATCCTAGCAGGATCTTTTTCTCGTCTAAAAAACATTAAAATGTGAATAAAAATACGGGATTTTCTGCCTCTCTCTCCTCTAGCAACAATCCCTCTCTCACTATTGTCGGACTACTCTTTCTCGAGACTGTTGCCTTAGCCTCCCGTGATCTCCTCGATTCCTTCGTGTATTCATACGAAAAAAGGAATCCGAGGATTTCATAACTTTGATTAATGTTGATTTACACAGCAAAAATCTGAAATTGTGAATTGTGATCGATGAAAAAATATCTATGGAAAGGCAGTACATCATAGTTGTAGAAGTGACTTGAATTCAAAAGATAAATGAAAAGTAGCTTATTATTATCCAAAATGCGTGTTACTTAGATCACTTCGATCAATAAAACATTTGGCTACTAGAACGAGAAACTCAAAAATTCCGAAAAAGTAACCCCAACAGCAACAGAATGGGAAGAATGAATTGAAGATCATGACGAATTCTTCATTCATTAGCTCTAGGTGGTGTAACCAGATTCCAAGAGTATAAAAACGGGACACTTACTAGTATAATCCAGATGACCAAAACTGGACAAGTTAACCACTGAAGTTTTGTAAGATAGGCTTAAATGACCAATTTTTCCGACCTCAAACAAGCTGCATTTTTCCATAAAAAACAGTAAATCCGGGAATATAGTCGGGATAAAATGAAACAAATCAGAGACAAAATATTTTGATATAAGTACGAGTATCAACTTTGCGATCTATAGAAATGCATATATTTGATTTGTTTAACGAATACTCTAAGATAAAAGTTCAACCTAACACTGAAGATTTTAAACTATGTACGAAAAAATGGTTTTAAATGATAGAACTGGTAATGGGGGATGTCAAAATATGTTAACGTATTAAGGCAATTTATCAAATAAGGAATTGTAATACTATCGTAAATCAGTGCAAAATCAGTACAGAAAATCAACACCGTCAAATCACTACAGGACTAACTACTCAATGTGGTTAGTCACTTTAATCATACCTCAATTCATTTTTCTAACGTGATTGACACCTGAAAATTTAAATTAAATTATTCAAAACAACCAGAAATTTTCATCAAATTTAATAGATGATTACATAACCATAATGAGTAAAACTTTAAATCTACATCTACGTAATACCCTGCAAGTTACCTTTTTGGTGGATGGCAGGGGGTGCAGTGCACCAAAGGTCCCTAGTTCTCCTGCGTTATCTTTTCCTATTATGTTCTTTTATTGTCCTAGGGAAAACCTATCCTCTATATCGCTCCGTTCTACAATCGATCTCGCAAATTTTATCCTCGATTTCCTGCCTTCCGAGATACGTCGGGTTTCCGATAAGACCCACTACCTCATTCGCTAGCCCCTCCGACGTATATTTTTTTAGCGGTTTGAATCTAACGTGCAGCCTACGTTCCTCTAACGATGTCCATTTCAGATTTTTAATTAATGACGTTACGCTTTGTTTACTATCGTAATTTCTCTTTACAAATCTAGCTGCCCTGCGCTGCACCTTTTCTATCTCGTTAATGAGTCCCTTTTCGTGGGGAACGCACACAGCTGAAGCATATTCGATTTGTGGTCGAACCAAGGATAAATATCATAATTATTTCACTTTTACGGAGGTATTTCAAACGATTCTCCCTATAAAGTTCAGCTTTTTGTTGTCAATCGGCGAATGTGGGTGTCCCACGAGAGATCATGATGGATCATGACTCTTAGATATTTAACCGAGTCTGATACTGGAATCTCTATTTCGTCCAACGGACAATTAACATCCAACGACGTATTCTTAGTTCTCCAGAAATTGATGACGCAGCTTTTTTTTTGATTGATCTCTAACTACCATTCCTTACACCAGCGTTTCCCAACCGGTGGTTTGCGCATCCCTAGGGGTTCGCGAAATAAATCAGCGGTTCGGAAGAAAAATTTGATAATGGCGTCTTTTTCACTTTTTTGGTTCTAAAATGCTTACCGATATTTTAATTTAATTTAAATTAGTTTTATGGTTTTGTTTTAATTTTTTTTCATATACTCGAAGAATTATATTTTAATTTTACAAGGTATTAACTCGAAATTGATGACAATGTCAGAGATTCTGATTTTATTTTAAACGTTTACATACAATGTGCTATATGAACTTTTTATTGTAATGAATTAAACGCATTCAAAAAGATTTGTTTTTACAAAATGTATTCGTCATTATAAGGGGTTCACCGACAAAACTGTTACAACTTAAGAGGTCCGCGAGGATAAAAGGTTAACCAAAGGGGTTGGCGACGAGAAATGGGTTAGCTGAAGGGGTTCGCGAAGTAAAAAAGGTTGGGAACCCCTGCCTTACACCATGCAGATATAGCTTGTAGATCATTTTGAAGATACTAATGGTCTTCCGGATTGCTTATTTCTCTATAAGTGACGGTGTAAAAGATGGCCGAAGGAATCTCGAATGGAAGCGAATTTGTCCAATGATTTCTACATCTGTTTTGATGTTATCGAATATTAGGCTGGGCGAGAGAAAACAAAAGCGCCGAAGAAACGCATTTTTCCGAAAAAGTTCTACTCCCGTTCCTTCTGTTTATCATAAATCATCCAGATTCATTCGGCTCAATTTAAAAAAACATCTGAGAGTTACGATTCCCCTATAAAAGCTTTCATTTCGACTTATAGGTATTTCTGCTTCTAGATTTCCCCTTATATTTACTTTTATGATCCTCGTTAAAAAATATTTGTGCATTCTATTAAAATGTTGATATGATCTGGAATGAAAAATTAAGTCTAGCATTTTAATGGCGTAGCAAACTTATGCTCTGGTGAATAACGATATTAGGTGCTAGTATTCGCATACGTTTACTTGGGATTTATTCCAACCATTTGGTTTTTTCATATTTTCCCATCCACGAGCCTCTATTTCCCTCCTTCTTGCCTTTCTTCATCAACTTCCTGGTCCGAACTTTTTAATTATTTTACGTGTGAGCTTTCATAGACATCATCATCTTTGTTTGTCTCTCTAAGCTATCCAAAACTGTCATTATCGCTTTCTTTATTCCGTTTCTCAACAATTGTTGTGGAGTTTTGTGAAAATATTTGGAAGAAATTATTTCTTCCAAATATTTTCTCTAAACATCCTATTCTCTCTCAGAAGAAATCGTTAACACGGCAAAAATTGTAATTTACTCAATATAAAAACAAATTAAAACACAAAATATATGAACCGGAAAAATAGTTACCTTTCCCAAAAATCCAAATAAAAAAATACATGAATAAAAAACCTTTAGGGTTAGGGCGGCGGGGTGCGTGACACACCCTCTAGCAATACTTCTATATTGCTTCTCCAGCAATTGCTGCGTAACTGAAATGGATGTGTCAGTGCTTTAAGGAATACCAACACGTGAATAACACGTTACTTCCATCCTCTATGTAGGCAAATAACGAATCAGTGAAATGTAGTACACCCCACCGCACTAACGCAGCGCTATATACTGTACATAGAGAACAAAAAAACTAAAAAAGAAGCCTGGTCCCTGTGTTTCTTCCTCAGATCTAGTCATTTTCCGGTTTTGCCTCTCCTCGGAATATGTAAACCGTATGCTAGCTCCATGTAACCCGTTTGGGAAGATAAGACTGACAACGGGCATTGAATTAAAAATGAATTGAGACTATAAGACAATGACGAATATGCATTTTAAAAAGCGTTAACAAAGTCGAAGAGTTTTAATTGTAATCAATATCAGAAATGAGAGAAATAGCGGAAAAAACAAGGAATAAGACAATCTACTAGAATTCACAGCGTAAATTACAACACAGAAAATAAGAAAGTAAGGATCGTAAACTAAAGAGAACGTGTCAAATATAAAAAGTATAGGGTTTGTGGTAAACTATAATCCATTTCATTCAAAATTTAATAGGACATGATTTTAACAGGAATTTTAAAATTCATAGATATTGAACGGAGGAAAGCGCTTATTTACACTCCATCAAAGAAGTAATTTTTCTCTTATATAGCATCACTTGTCCACTTAGTTAACTTTTTTAAACATCTACAAGTATGCGTTTGTCATCCGATAGCAATGTGAGGTACCAATGGACTCGTAACATCGTTCTGTCGTAAAATAATTCCTATTTTCGGTAGAATCTGTAATGCTTTCTGTTCACAGCAGTGTGACATGCGCTCTGGCATACCATTGTAGGTTATGATTCCTCCATAACACAAAAAAGAATCGATGGGATTTTTTTCAGAAATCCTTGACACCATTAACTTGTCTCAATATCGAAGAGAGGAACTAAAAATATATCTGCCTGAATGTTTCGAAGAGCTGGCGCAAAAGTCTCCCCTCATTGTTATTGAGTTGTAGCGTTCTGTGATAAATTTTTTTTTCTCTGGCACCCAACCTTCGGGAGGAAGAGGAGTATAGGTGGCGGTGCGATTCTCTTCTCTTTTTCCTACCCAATCCTCTCTCGTCCATCTTTCCACCCACTCTCTCCTATTATCTCTTTCTCCTACCCACTTTGCACACCCTCCTTTTATCCTAGCCTTATCTCTTTCTTTCCGCCTGTTTCTTTTTTCCATTTCTCATTTTTTTCTATTTATTGCTTCTCTTTTTCCATTCCTAATGGTTCCCTCTGTTCCACGACCATGACCCTCAGCCATCATAGCATCTCCTATTTCCTATTTCATTCATATCCTTGTGCCTGATGTTTTCAAGCTATTTCTCTTTTCTTTATTTTCTGATAACCTCATCTGATTTATCTTTACCCATCATATCCTCAAACTTAAATCATCTTTTTATTCTGCTCTTTACTCTCTCATTATTTCACACATATACATTTACATTTGCATATACTATATTTTACATTACATTTCTTCGCTATTATTTTTACTTCGATATCTTCCTTAGCCATCCATCCTCCTACTTTTCATTCTACCAATACAATTATCTCTCTACCTTCTATTTCTACCTTTTCGCCCACTTCCTCATCGTTCTACTTATTCCACTCCCCTAATATTTCTTTTTCATCAAACCTGACAACCTCATGCTTTCCATCTCCCTCATATGCCTCTTAACCTTTATGCCCTTCTCTCTCCATTTTCACTCCATATTCCTTTTGCGCCCATCTTCCATTTTTCCCCAACTCTTATTCGTTCTTGGAAAAATATACCATAACTCAAATTCTTTCAATCTGATGGCTTATTAATATGAATTCATTTTTCCGAGTGAAAAGATGGTTAGGTAAAAATAGATGTTCGTGGGAGAGGAGGAGGGGAGAGAAAGGGGGTGGAAAGAGAGAGAGAGAGAGAGAGAGAGAGAGGGAGGGGAGATCGTGAATGATGCCCTCTCGCGATGTATCGAATTCTATAATCGGATTCTGTTTGATTTCGAAGAGAAAAAGTCTCAGAGACGAAGAGGGCGCCACTCGATTTCCCATTCACGCGAATATGCGTTCGGCGTCTAATCCTGGCGCGAGACGTTTTATTACGAGAGAAACTCGGTTTAATGAGGTTTCTCCGCGGCGATAAAAAAATCACTTTTACCCTCTCTTGATTTGCCTCCGATTCGATCGGCTTCTAAAATATTACGCGACGAATTTAAAATTTCTGGTGGAATAATTTTACGTTGGGAAAGAAAAAATTGCAAACATCGAGGAAGCTCGTGCGGTACGTGAAAGATGAAATTCCTTACACGCCAGATTTTTTTATTCCTCGAAACGAGAGCGGCGTGGAAGCCATCCTGCGGCGGCGGAGGGGAGGGGGGAAGGAGAAGGGGGAGAGGAAGGGGATGGAGGAGACGGAAGGGGAGAGATGGAGGGGAGGGAGGAGGCGTAGGGGAGGAGAGAGGCGGAGGGGGGTGCTGGTTAAGGACCCCGAACGTGAAAAGCAATATAGTTTGAAAAATAGGTTCCCATTTAATATTCTCAGAATTCGCCTGACGTAGGATGAATGGGAGCTTGTAGCATCGATTCTAAAGGGAAAAATATTTCTATCTCGCGCAGGAAAAAGAAACTTAAATTCCGTTGATCTTATATCGGCTGGAGGGTTTTGTTTTTATTTCTATCTTCACGGCGGGATCGGATCGTCTTCGGATTCCGGTTTTAAGATATCTTCCGTACGCTCGGTAGTCCCGAAAGAACGGCGAAAGTTAATTGGGTGTGCGAACTATTTTTTTCTTCTCAATGAAAAGATCGGCCTCGTCCTCTCACTTACCAGCTAATTGAATCGGTTCTATTCCATCTGATTTTCATATCGACGTCGATGATCTGCGATGATATGGAATTCCGTGCATAATAAAATATTATTACGAGGAATATCGAGTCTTTTAAGGAGAAAGGACTTCGGAATTCAATTTATTTCAGTAGACTGAAGCTCACCAGGAGCATAAAAATAAAAACGCCCGCTCGTGAGCACGCCCACAGAAAGAAAAATTTGGCAAGAGAAAGGTCGAAAGAAACCATCGAAACTCACATGGCACATTCTCTGCTTGTTTACCTATATTACCAAAAACTCGAAAAAAATTAACTGGGTGAAAAATAATGAAAATCAACGGCGGGATTGGGATCAGGGTTAGATATATTTTTGAAGGTACCGAAAGGAAATTGGACAAGTGAAGATCGCCGGAGGAAAATTAATAAATATTCCAATTCTATGAGTAATCCGAGAGAAAAGAATTGGGAAAATGGGGGAACGAAACAGGATCAAGGTCGTCGAAAAAATAAACGGATTATATCGTATTAAAGTAATTGCAGAATTGGAACATGACCCCCGGCGCTGTGGATATATGGCAATGAGGCCATGATTTGCCCCTCTTGGTTTGACAAGCGGGTGGTAAATTGCGGGAATTTTTCCTCGTCTCTCTTTCTCTCTATCCGTCTGTCACTAGCTCATCCACTCCGCTCACTGTCCTTCTCTCTCACTTTCTCATACCTTCCAAAATCCTCCTTACGGTTCCCTTCGCTCTTAACCTCGCCCCAATTTCTCTTTATCTCCTTCACTTTTTCTCTATCCAGTTCTCATCTTTCATCTACCTCCAAACTCTCGTTCTTTTTTTCGTCTCAGTTCTCATTCTCTCGGGTTCTAATTCTATTTCCCTTCTCTTTCTTTCCCTACACGTCCCCCCGTTCCGCTTTCTCTCGCATTCTGTCTCCCTGTTTTTACCTTTTTCTTTCTTTTCTTCTTTATTTTATGGCCTCTTTTACTAGTCTCGCCAGCGTCTTTTTGGATTTATGGTTCAAACTGCGTGGTACAGAAACGCCTCACCTATGGGTTGCTCGTTTTCCCGAAATACAATAAAAGTACCCGTTACTATAAATAACTATACAAAACAAACAATTTTTTTATAGATATAATAGTATAAGTATAGTATAAGTTATTTATAAAAATTCCTTTTTATATTGACACTTGTTCTCTATTTAACTTCGTCTTTATTTATTTTTTCTCTTTCTTTTTCCTCTTTCTTCTTCCCTCCCTCCCTTCATCACTTGCTCCCTAATGGACTCGCCTTCAGCGACTTTTCACCTTGCGTGACGGAGTGCAATCAGAGACTCGTCGCGTCGACTGGAACATGGGTAGCCCTCCTCGGCCGTCACCTCTTTCCCTCCCTCTTCTCTTTGTGCCTCCGCTCGCATGCATTCGAGATTGCCTGTGCGGTTACACCGTTCGTTCCAATTGAACGAGCGTTCCCCCCGGGAATCACGTTTCCCGCCCATTTTGCGCCTCCCCGTTCCATCTGGTGGCAATTAGCGTGAGTCCAAGAGGTTTGATTTCTACATCAGAAACGGATGGCGTCATTTGCATAAAATATATTCACATTTATTTGGTAGATTATATAATGTATAGTTTGTTCGATCGACATTTATATCGCCCAAAGACTGCAGAGTTTCTTCTCTGTGATGAGTTCATTTGGGGAAAAACGGCGTTTTCGAAAATTTTCATGTAGGATTTCAAAATATTCATAACCATAAAAGGATGGGTTACTGATGAGTACTTATTCATCCTGTCAAAGATGCTCAATTTGAGATAAATTTCTTTATCAAAGGAAGATTATTCGTTAGAATGACGATACTAAGAATTTCCGATGATTAGCAGATATATATTATAGACGTCTGAATATTAAATTATACATTTTTGAACACCAAATATTCTTATAAATGTCACAATCGTAAGTAATCAGTAATATCAGACTCGATAGCATTACGTTTTATATTTAAATTTTTTTAATCATCTCAATTCAATGAGCATATTTTAATACGAGATGACTCTATTTGGTGACGATATAAATTTGCGGGCGATTTTGTATGCACTTTCCACAGAAGTCGCTTCCTACTTTCATAATGAAGAACAGCATAATGATCTATTACGAGATAAAAAATCTTTTTTTCGTGCTTTTTTATCCTCAATAAACCTAAATCCTGATTAAATCATAACTAATTGCTCACTGCTTTTGGATTTAGTTATTCCATCACGAAATAAAAAGGTACATTGCCATTAATTCACATTTTATATGATTTGAATCTTTTTACTGAAGCACTACTGGCAAATTTATCCTGATACATTAGTATTGCTTAGCAGTTAGACGCAGAAAGGGAAAGTAGTCCAAATGTTCTCCTCATGTGCAGCCATAATGAAAGGATAAAATTGAAAACCTTATAACAAAGGTTAAAATTTTAATATATGTTTATAATTTCTTGCAGAAACATCCGAATTTCGATATATACGTCAAATTTTGAATGAAAACTTAATTCTGGAACGATTCAGTGGATTTCGCTACTATTACAACGCACAACAATCCCTTCCACAATGCGAATCGCTTTGGTATGCTCCAAAAGCACTCGTCTTGCTTCGATCTTCATGAAGAATGGTGTATGCATGGACGAATTTATTGTCGGTATTATTGATTTTTTGCCAAACCACGCGGAAAATCGGCTCTGGGACAACAATAATCCTTTTGCTTTACGTTATTGGCTCTGGGCTTATAGGCCCGAGGGTGTTATCCCCTTGGTCTAACGGATAAATTCTGTCATCGCTCTGTCGCGGAAAGGGAAGAAATAAAAAGGAATGACTGGCGGCGCTGATAGATATCGGAAAAAATGAAACCGACGGCTCGAAAAAAATGCGTGGAAGCATTCCATGTAACTTAAATTAAAAATTGAGCTGTCCTTGTTGTACGGGGTTTATCATGAAGATATACGATCGTATTCTCGTACCAGCATTTTTAAGATTGTTATATTTGATATGAAGGTGGCTATATAGTATATTTCTGAATCTTCGAGAAGGAATAGGTAAAGGTATAAGTTAACGGCAACTTTCGTAAACATATGCTACAAAATCGCTTTTTCAAATAGACCCGTTCCTTTCCTAGGGCTCGTCCGAAAACTATCTTCGCAGATCCCAAAAGGAGAGAATAAAGTAGAGGTGATGCGCGAAAGAAGCGCAGCATAAATTAATCTCGTTTCTCTTAGGGGATTTTGGAAGTGAAATTTATATATTTTTCGGGTAAAGTTTGTTGCTCCGATAGAGCGATATGATGCTATTTTGGTGCTAGCTCGCCGTCTTTTAATATATTTTCTCAATTTCGAATATATTGCCATTCTATCATAGACGTAAGAAGTTGAAGTTTCCATTTTAATTTCCGGTTGAATTCTATCAATCTAGATTGGACGATTTGGCTCGAGTATGTCATTTTTGTCTTCCACTTTTATATAAATCCTGAATACTCAATTTGATCGAAATCATGTCAAAAGTGAACCTTTTGATCTCTGCGTACAGACGGACGAAACAAGCACAATTGGGGCTTTTTTCTTTAAAAAAGTAAAGAAGCTAAAGGAGCCCGCCGTGTTTAGCCCCCCGCGGAAACTAACGGCGGTTTCATATGAAACAGGGATGATTCTTTAAATTCGAGATTTTTTAAAAATCCGCTAATGTAATCATTTTGTCCATCAGTCCGTCCGCCCGTCTGTCACACTTCCGTGTCCGGTAAACTATTTCTACACCGTTTAAGTTAGAGCAACCAAATTTTGAGAGATTGTCCATGGCCATAAGTTTTTCCCAGCGGTTGAAATTTAGAGGTTCCAGGGACAGACCAAAGAGTGTTGTGCTTATTAAAAAAACCTCCCTTAATATCTGATCCATCATTTCTTTTCTTACTTGTTTAAAAAAATGCAATTGCTGGAATAATTTAAAAGGAAGCATCAAGAGCGATCACACCCATAAGGTGGGCTAATATACGATGGCACTGGGCCAAACGGAGAATAATAGGATGTCATGTTCGAACAGAAGTGAGGTAATCTCACTGTGTGCCAGAATCTGCGATGAACAAGGGCGATAGGTATGGCGCGTTATAGGGAGAGATGACGTAGATATTATTAATTATCGATGCATTGATAATGATTGCGGGACACACACTATAGTGGGTCATCAGCGACCTCAGTCGCAACACAACATTAACGGTGAGCTCACTCCGATTCAATCGTTGATGCGTTCCTCATTTGTTTTCGATCAGTTTCTATGACTCAGAAGCTTTAGTCTCGCTCCTCTCCATGGAGCGTGCCGATCGTATTTTATTCCTAATTATAGTCGATTATTTTCTTATAATATGTATTTCCTTACACCGAGTTACGAAGTACGAAAGATTTTCTAGGACTTCATTGCATGCATATTTATTTACAGCATCTAATGGAGCTGCTACCTATAGCGATAATTTTGGTGTTACCTTGATGAGTTTGCCAATCTACTTGGATTTTGATAAATCCATCCCACATCTCTTATCTTAGATAGAATTTATAACATGTGAACATTTCAGTTTTGCTCTATAATTTTGTTAAATTATTTTTAATGATCAAAGTAAGACGTTTAATTTGAATGTTTTGGATAAAGTTACAGGGGCCATTTCTTGCTTGTCAGCACACGCAGTAAAGATTTATAAATTTTTCTTAAATATTTTACAATTGATTTTATAATAGCAGCTTTATAGTTCGCCGAAGACATTAACATCTTTGTTAGACAGTTCATACTCATCGGGATGATTTAGAAAACGGAGGACGAGTGTACGAAACAAATCTTGAGAAGAAAAATTAATGGAATTTATTCATTGCTATAGAGAAATAAACGGCGCACTATACATTGCACAAACTTTCCCATGTACGTTTGGTCGACTGTGTACGTTTATAAAAGAAAAACGCTTATAAATCAAAGTTAACCGTAGTTTAGTGTATATTTTAATGTCACTGGCCAATATAAATAATTTTTTGGGACACATGGCTTACTAAGTATTATTTGTGACATCAGGCTGTAAGATTGGATGGATTTTAATCAAAATCCTTATAGCCATTTTTGAGTAAATCGAATTTTGTTTCAAAATATCCAAGAATAAAGTACCCTTAATTGTTGCGCAATATCGTTCATCTCTTCAGAGTGTCTATTATGAATGATATTATCCACAAATATGAGATATCATTCGATTCAATTTAACCGTTTAGGCTGTAATAAGATTTATAGCGGATCGCGGCGGAGGCGTAAAGTCATAGGGCTTGGGTAAGGTAGCTTAGCGTACATTTTAATGCCACTGGACACTATATAGTGATTTCAAGAGATATATGGCTTACGTAGTATTATTTGTGACATAACGCTCTAAAATTAGATTGATTTTAATCAAATTCTCTGTAGATATTTTTGAGTAAATAAAAGTTTTCTAAAAATAGCCAAGAATAAACTACCCTTAATTTTTGCGCAATAGCATTTTTATGAAGAAATGGTCTGCAAAAGATGATATATTGCACAAATACGAAATATCATTCGATTTCATTCACGCGTTTTGGCCCTAGATCGGCGAACAGACGACAGACAGACAGACAGACGGACGAATAGACAGACGGACAGCATGGCGAAAACCACTTTAATGGACACAGGGACACCTAAAACGTGTATTTCGATCAAAATATCGAGGTCGAATTTTTTCAAGATGTTGTGGAGGAATAATTTTCTTAGAAGCGAGGCAAGTAGAGGAGAGGTGACCTGCGGTGAGATTAGATTAGATTAGAAGGAAGTAAGGAAGTATTGTTTGGTCGGAAGTGAAGTGTGGGGGAGGCTGCAGGAACAAGAAAAGCGATAGTTTAGATACTTCTGTATCTAATGATTGCGTCCCACTCCCCACATTCCGAATATTGTTTTATTCTATTTTTTGATCAAGGCAATGCGTTTCACGTAGAATCGATGGAGCGCATTGCCCATAACTCCTCACACAATCTGTTTGCCGTACAGTTGCCCCAGTGTAGTTGGATTGAGTACTGTTCAAAGTATGCTTTTCCTTTAGAAACTGCCGCAATGATGCAGTTTTTTCGTATAACACTATAATTCTGTTATAACTATTTCAACTTTTAAGAGATAAATAATTTGCTAAAATCTGTAAACTATTTACACTGCGAGATTTATATAGTAGAAAAAAAGAAAATGAAAAAATGCATTGTTAAAATGATAACATATTTAATGATTTTATTACGAAATGTTATTAATATAATATATCAGAAAGTGAAAAATGTGGTTAAATATTTAAAACATTGGCTGTCCGAGTTTTAGCTACCCGAAACAGTAAATATTTTTTATTTACGCGGGCTCGGTATTAAAACAGATTTTCAAATATGAAACAAAAATAATAATTTCCTTTTACAAAGGCCGTTTTATTTAGTATTTATTTTATTAAATGCACCCTTGGTTTTTAGAGACAGTTGGACTTTAGGCGATAAAGGGTTTTCGTGATTGTAAGAATCAAGTCCTATGCAAACACTGGTTCTCAACTAAAAGTTGGTCCCATGAAACCAAAAAGGAAATCTTCAACTTTTCTTCAGGAAAGGAAATTTTATCTGCTTGAGAAATGAGCTCTCAAATTTCCTTTAATTTGCATTGTTTAAAACCGCAAGCATTTGACCCAAGTGGTTTCCTCCAGAGGAATATATTCAAGAAGTTCTATGTATTTTCTAATGTTTTACATTATATTTGTTGAAATGCGAGTGTGCATGCATTAACCATTATAATAATTAGATAAATGTGCGTTATTTTAGTTATGTTCAATAAATCCTTCTGAAATTTGCACCTGAAGTTGCATTCCCCGTTAAAGTTTAACGTAAGTTTTATAACTACTTCTTACTTCCTGAACTTTTTCCACATAATTAGATCTTTGCAATTATAAATTGCTTGTTTTGTGTAACAGAAGTATTTAAGTAAATTTAAGCTAAAATCTTACAAAACAGTTAAAATAGCGAAGAAAATATTTGCATTGTAAACTTTCCTCTTAAAAAACTCTGCTATTTTGATTTTGATTCGCTATATGTACGTATTTCTGGTAGATATCTTTTATATGCTAAACATCAAGACGGTTTATATATTTCTAATTTTTGACAAAGACACATGGCGGTAGGCGACCAAGGAATCCGTAGCTTTATGAAATCGTATTTTTAATAAAATTAAACTTAAATAAGCGTAAAGTATCTTACAATTAGTAAAAAATCCAATATAGAACATAATTATAGGACCATGGTTTCGACTTGTAGAGTCAGGTGTGGACTTGCATGTTGTAGTCTATCCTTCTTGGAAGACGGCCTCGTCCCGCATTGGATCTTATGCAGAGGTGAGGTCATCATCCGCTGGTGGACCCTCCTAGGGTTTTGCCGGCCTAAGGCAAGTTATGTTCGCCTCCTTTTGGCGGGAGGCAGGTCTGCATTTATGCCCGTAACTGCACGGGGTCGCTTATACCTGTCCCATGGACGAGTTTCGGTCCTACCGAGTTCCCTGACGGCGCTTAGCTGTAATCTTCATCATTTCCTCTATGGTGTTCCGCCAATTCGTAGCGCTGCAATTCGTTGCGGGCAATTCATCACATGTCAAATTCGTCGTATGTCAAATTCGTCGCATGTCAAATTCGTCGCATGGCAAATTCATCGAAAGGCAAATTCGCCGCAAGGTAAATTCGTAGCATGGTAAATTCGTCGATTGGAAAATTCGTCGCATGGCAAATTCGTCGCAAATTCAGGAATCGTTGAGGAAATAGGAAATCCTTTTCTTCATTAAACCTGCGATACACCATATTTAGTGTATGGGAAGAGTTGAAGATGCCTCATAATATCTGAATAAATTATAGAACTCCTTTGCAAATTATTCACAACAATTATCATAATAAAAATTTCTGAAAATATAATTGATGAAATATTCGTACCTTATCTGATCAGGACATTAATAAAAGACATTCCTCTTGCCACTTTATCAATGACGCTTTTTATACATGTTTTAACAAACTTCCCCTCTATGTAAATGATTGAGATTTCGCAGGAATCCAGCGCGTGCTCGCTGCAACTACCCCTCTAAACCAATTAGGGAAAAAGTTGAATCAGATATAGCATAAAATTTATTATAAGATTACGTTAGAATTTGAATCTGTCGTACTTAAAGATTTCTTTTACTATGGAGGAGGGGATGACGGAAAGTGACTTCTAATTAAAATGTGGAAAGCAGACTTAACGTGCGTTTCCATGCACACGTCACGGGCGTTGAGAACTGACGCTACCCAATCAGAGGCTTGAGACGTTACGCGCGTTGGCCGCGACGACGCGTTGGAGAGATGGGGGAGAACGGACATGAATAAAGGGGAATGGGAAGGGAACAGGTGTTCGTTAACTAAAAGAAAGTCGGATTTTGGTTTTGGTTTAAGATTTCAATTTTTTCCAAATTTTCTTATAAATATGTGTTATCTTATTTTGTTTCATCATAAATGCCGACGGAGAGTTAAAGTTACGTGATCCTTTTTCTTTTCCTAGATTCATCGATATATGGATTCCGGATTGACAGAGGGTCCCGCGCAACACTTTCATTTGTATTTTATTTCGTGTTTATACCTGGTTATCCCTGCTGCAATACTGGAAGAATAGTCATAGAAAGCTATGTTATAAGGGAAAGAATGGAAACGGAACAAAACTTACATATGATTAAGTGAGAATGTATTGCCAGATATTTTTATAGCACATGAAAAACAAAGTCGGACGAAAATTTATCTGCATCTTGGACTGCCATTGCACGACACGGGATTTCACTATGCAAATCATGACATTGAAAATAACAAAATTGTTTCCTATTTCCTCAACGGTTCCTGAATTTGTGACGAATTTGTATTGCTATGAATTTGCCATACGACGAATTTCTCTTGCGACGAATTTTCCATGCGACGAAATTGTCAGGCGACGAATTTGCTATGCTGCGAATTTGCCATGCAAAGAAATTGCCATGCGACGAATTTGTCACGCAACGAATTTGCATTGCAACGAATTTGACACGCGACGAATTGCCGCGTAACGAATTTCCCACGACAAATTGCCGCGCGACGAATAGACGTAGAACTTTCCTCTATAGGGGTGATTTCTGTCAGCATTACGTCACGTCATTAGTCGTGTTTCATCCGAGGTATAAGGCAGAACGAAGACAACTTTTCAGCAATTTGTAGTTTCCAGAGGGCAAGAGGACGAAGGTACCCGCTCCAAGCAGCGGAGGCGTAGTTTTGAGCAGGGTAGATAATAGCCCGATACAGGTCTATCTTCTTTTTGAGAGAGATGTACGGTGATCGCAGTAGTGGTGAAAGCCCAATTATGGCAGGAATCGCCCTATGCGCCATGTTAATGGGCTGCCGTTGGAAGGTGAGCCTGCGGTGCAGTGTGACACCGAGATAGGACACCTCATCCTTCCACTCGACCTCAGTGACGTCAACAAGAATCCCGTCTGGTTTCCTGGGGTTTCCCGGTGGAGAAGAGGATGGCCTGGGTTTTCCTGAGATTTATTTCAATTCTCCTTGCTGCGTACAATTCCAGTAGTTTGTCAGTCGCCTCCTGCAGATACTTGACCGCCATCCTGGGCTTAGTAGACCGAATGAGAAGCGCAGCATCGTCCGCATACAGTGCCAGCATGGCGTTCCAACCGTAGTACTGTGGGATGTCTGCGGTGAAGATAATAAAAAGTAGGGGCCTTGTACGGATTCCTGGGGAACGCCAGCCAGCACTGGATGCCAAGGCGAAACTTCCTGCTACCAGACAACGCAGAATTTCCGTCCCTGAAGATTGGACCGCATCAGACGTACAATCCAGGACGGGAAGCGTAGTCGGGAGATATTGTGGAGAAGCCTCTCATCTCACACCTTGTCGAACGCCTTCTTAATGTCAAAGAATGCGCCAGCTGCGCAGCACTTCCGGTAAAAGGCTTCCGATGCGAAATCACAAACTCGGACGTGCTGGTGTGTGGTGGCGTACTCGTCACGGAAACCGAACTGCTGGGGTGGCAAGATGTCGTTGTCCTCAGTATACCGTAAAAGGTGCGGCATGACGAGCCTCTCCAGAAGCTTCTCCAGACCGTCTAGCAGGGAGATCGGCAGAAAATTCTCTGGAGTTCGCGGCTTTCCTGGCTTGGGAATGCATGTGATCCGTGCTGCCTTCCATGGGGACTGGAAATGTCCAACTCGGATGGAGGAATTGTTGACCGGAATCAGGTGAGAAATGAAAGTTTGGAAGGTGGCGGAGAATTTTATTCCGCACTCCATCCTCTCCAAGAGACTTCCGGAGTCGTAGATTCTTAATCGTAGCAGCTACTTGATCCCTCGTAAACGTAGGGGTTTCCTCTTCTCCATTCTGCGATCCTTCAGTTGGGGTGGCTGTAACAGCTGCAGGAATATCCGGGCCGTCATTTGACTGAAAGATGGTCGCCAGATAGTTAGCGACAAGCGCAGCTTTCTCCGCAGAAGTGCATGCTAGTCCCTGTGGCGCCTTCAGCGGATGCTCGGACGTAGCGGGATTGCGGAGACTTTTCGCTAAACGCCATTCCGATCCATCTTCAAAGGACAGAGAGGCCATCCTCCTATCCCATCTTTCCCTGCGGAAGTCCTCAATCCGGTCACGGATGAGGTGCTGCATCTGCTTAAGCGCCGCTTAATGGTAGGGCAACCCGTCCTCTGCAGTTATCGCCTAGTGCGATTTTTGACCCGAATAAGTTCCAGAATTTCTCTGGGCAGCTTCTGATGATTATGATGACAGCGAAACTTCTGCGGAATGGCAGCAGCGGCGGCTTCCGTAATTTTGTTAGTGAGCAACTGGACCCTCTCGTCCATGTCTGCTGACGTAGTGGGTTCAGGAAATTCCGCAGGCAAGGAGTCAACAAGTGTGTGGCGAAAAGTTCCAGTCGGCGTGCTTAAAGTCAGCGGAGCTGGTAGATGGTAGTTGGAGATGGCGAGATCCGACGTAAGCTAAAACCGGGTAGTGGTCGCTAGTGAGGCACGGGACCGCGAAGACATTGATGGATTTGTGGAATCCAAAGACGAGGAAGAAGTCGTGGATATCGGCAGTCTCGTAGGGTTGACGGGGGCGACAATCTTGACACCGCTGTTAGCTGCCCAGTTATAAAGGGAGATACTACGATGATTTTGCGCACGCGAATTTCATGACTCGAGCTTTGCATTGAAATCGCCGCCTGCGATGACCGGGAGTGATGAAGTGTTGAAAATCCTCGGGGTAGAGCCACCTAGAGGGCGGGAGATAGCAGTAAACCAAATACATATCCCCGTCTGTGGTGGAAAGAACAGCCGCAGTGGCCTCAAGGGTCCGAATTTGTGGTAACTGGATTTCGTACGAAGCGATGTCCTCCCGGATAAGGATGGCTGTTCCGCCTGCTGGAGTCGGAGCGTCCTTCCTGTCATTGACAGAGGTCAATCCGTCCGCAGGAGTGCGGTAAGTAGAACTTCAAGCGTATTCACTCTCAAATCAGAATCAACGTCCAAGAATATAAGAATATCTTCTGAATCAAGAATGAACTCAGGCGTGGAGTCGTAACTCAACGGACGATATATATGGAGGAAGGAAGGGGGAGAAAATGATAGACGAATCGGAAGTGGGGTTCAGAAAGTTTTCCAGCAGTAACAGGTTTGAAAATTTTATTTGCCGAAATAGAAATTTAATAGATTTACTGCAAGAAACTAGTTCTATCCACTTTTTGTTGAAAATTTAAACAAAAAAAGAATTTGCCTTAAAACTAAATTATTTACAACCTTCCCGTGAATTTTTTCAAGGGCAACGCAAAGAAAAAACAGTTTGATAAATGTTTCTGAAATTATTCATTTTTGTCATCCTCTGACAAACATATTTATAGAATCTCTTGTTTTGTCGTGTCGAAGTATTTTCGAGGGCTTTCAACAATTGAAGATTCTTTTCTATTGCAGGTGTTGCACGACTGTGATATGGCAGGCTAATACCACCATTTGCCAGAGTCAAACCTTGACTATGTATTTCATGCGTCTACTCCCGAGTGCCTCTAAGTTCTTTTCTTCTGCAAGTTTTATTCTGACTTGCGATGTGAAGCGATATGGCCATCTTGTGTTGAAATAGTGTTTGCTAGAGCGTGAGTCTCAAGAGGAAATTCTGATTTCGTGTGGCAACCGAGATCTTTCACCGCTGGAGATGTTGCTTTAGTGAAAGGTAGGGGGACATCATTCCTTCAAATTCCCATTTCAGCTTCAGTTGAGTACCGCGCATTTTATATTAGGTATAGCATCTGATCGAAACGGATGCTTGTGTGGTCAAAATGCGCAGTAAATAAGTACAGATAGTTGGTAGTAGATTATTCATTGCATAGATTGACGGGAATTAAAATTTAAAACTCCTGAACCGTAAATTAACCCAGAGAGCACTCACACGTCAATAAGAAATAAGGAAAATTAAATTATGCTTACAAGTTTGCAGGACGATGATGGCCTACAGGGACCTGTTGTCTAAAACTAGCCTAAAAAGAAGAAAAAGAAAAACACACACGCACAAGCACTCTGGAAATCTCTAGATACGTATTTCGGGAGCTATGCTCCCATCTTCAGTAGCTGAAGTCGTATGAGTCGTATTACGACTTCAGCTACTGAAGATGGGAGCATAGCTCCCGAAATACGTATCTAGAGATTTCCAGAGTGCTTGTGCGTGTGTGCTTTTCTTTTTCTTCTTTTTAGGCTAGTTTTAGACAACAGGTCCCTGTAGGCCATCATCGTCCTGCAAACTTGTAAGCATAATTTAATTTTCCTTATTTCTTATTGACGTGTGAGTGCTCTCTGGGTTAATTTACGGCTCAGGAGTTTTAAATTTTAATTCCAATCTGTACACCGTAGTCTCTAATTCCCTTTTTTAAGGATAGATTGACGGATTAAAAATATTGTACCCACTAGTCGCTTGATCATAAAACCCTATATTATCTGACCTCTTCAACGAAATTATTTTTAATGCTGCGTAAACCATAACAGCTATAGGTAGGTCCCATTTACTGCATTAAGTGTGAGATAGAATCGTTTAATTAACTGCTCAATTGCCGACACAATTTAGACACCTTTCAATAAGGAGCTACTCGATGTTCAGCATCTTGACGCGTGTCATGAAAAGTTGTGAGCTACATAGTATCTTATATTTCAAATGATGTTTACAACACGAGACACGTGAATATAGTTTTATTCACTATATATGATGCATATGATGAAATCAATTCCACTGCTTTTAGTTTTGAAGTTGGTTTTAATTCGTAAAATAACGAGAAATTCCGTCAGTAAATATGATGATGATGGGCGCACGTCTCAACGCCTTTCCCAATTTCTGCCGATTTACCAAGTCCTAGGTCCCGGCTACCCTACCCCTTATATACCAGGTTCAAACGGCACCGCAAATGGCGAGCCGGCCTGGCATATAGGAGGCAGGATAGTCCGGGAAGGACGGTCGGCGAGATTGAGATGGGTTGGAACGTACGCCCATGTCACGTCCTGTGACAGTTTCTTTATTAATTGAATATACAATTCTTTTAATACATTATTCATAAACAACATGCCCTTAGACAGAGCATAAACCACTGCCATATTATAGCAATAAATTCTTGGACTTCTGTTTGCTGGAAGGTGGTCGGCAGCTACTAAGGCCCCAAGCAGCGCCGCTCGTGCTTCTGCCATGGAGATGGGTGTTTCTTGATCCAAAGGCATAATCTCGGTCAGCTGGCGTTCCGGTAGCACCCAAGCAAGCTGCCATGGTGTAGCATCCGTAAACACGTTAAAATATTCTCTAACTTGGGCAAATGATATCCGTTTCTGAAAGACCTCTGTCCTCCAGAACTCCATCAAGTTATCGTTGTTGCGAACATACACATCAGATGATTTTCCCATGCATTTTCCCCTATACATCTCTCTCTCTCTCTAAAGATATCCTCGACGCAACCTCCCTAAATTCGTCGATCCGAGTATTAAGATTAAAAATCACATTAAAACACTAAATATTGCTCTGTTTTCGTTCTTTTTGACATTATTTTTCGTATTTTCTAGAGAAAATGTATTATTTTATCGTTCTACATAATAATCGCAATTTTAAACTGCAAGAAAATCAACCAAACCTTTGTTTTTTTCGCGCGCCCAAGTTTCTTAAATACAAAAACTGCTGTATCCCTGTCCCTTTATTCCCAATTTCAACCAAATTTTTCATATTACTTCTCATAGGGTTTTAATGGCGGAATATTGTTTTGTAAGTGATATATGTTTTAATTTTACACTTAAAAAAAAACGTCGCCTTCACTCGAAAATTTCGAAATATGACACGATATTTTCAGCCTCTGGCTAATTTGCGTTCTATGAGATTTAGGTGGTGCAATAAGCAAGCAAAATGCTCAGCGATGTTGAAATATTTATTCGGTTTTATTTTGAGACGATATGTTGTGTGCTTTGCCTGAAAATGGCTTAGATATCCAAGAAAAGCTCGCGAGAAACCGGCGTGCGGCGCAACGCACAAAGACCTCTCATTTGATGTCGATGCGCGAAAATATGAAAGCATTTTCCTAGTCGTCTCAATAACCGTTGAATTATTTGAGATATTGGGAGCTAGACTGTGAAATTGCTAATATTATAAATTCGAATGTAGCAAGATAAATAACTTATTCGCGGGTATAGATATTTCAAGTTCGTACGAGCAACATTCAGAAGAAACGTTAAAAAGAAAAATTAAACAGCTCTTCTTTGAAATGTTCATAAAGTTTTAAAATATTAAGTGGCTTTTGGTTTACAGAAACATCATTATCAATGTTTGTTAAAGATAGCGTGACGCACGATTTGCTGCATTAAGATCTTGAGGTTGTAGAAGCAGACCGACAAGATGCAACTTTTCCGCGTGAGCGTTTTACTACTAAAATAATGTTATATAATTGACTGATCAAATATGATAATAAAGACAGAATTTTCCTTCATGCATAAAATAATCACGTATTGCTTTAGGAATTTGTCTTATATTGCACCTATTACCTTCCTTGACTACCAATTCTTATGCATTGTCTTTACTTAGCAAATGAGCTATTATTACTTGAAAAAGCAAAGGGGGACCTTTTTCCACTACATACTTTTAATCAGAACTATCATCGCTAAGTGGAGCCACTCCTTCCATAACTCCGCTACATGGAGTCCTGCTTACACTTGCATTGGTTTCTCTGTCTGGCGATGATATGACTAGGACGACGAGGAGAGGCGAATAATTAATTCATCCACGTCCTTTTGCAATACATCTGCTTTCCATAAGTCTTCCTCAACTTGCATTATATGCTTCACGTACCGTCCCCAGTTCTCTATTTTCACATTTTTGCAGGCCTTTTTCATTAATTGTCTCATATCCGAATTCTTAAACGGTGCATTTTTCTTCACGTAATGCTTTGCTTGCGTCCACACCATTTCGATGGGGTTTAATTCGTAATGGTACGGTGTTAATCTCAATATTTCCCGACCCATTGCTTTCGCCATCTTGTTTATTATATCTTATATTTTTCAAACATTTCCTTCACTTTCGATACCATAAAAAGTAGCTGCCTCTTGAGAAACGATTCATCCACTCTAACACCTTTATTCATCAACCAGGTTGCAATGTCATTTTTACTCTACGTAGTGTTCGGTATCGCTTCGCATTTTCTCTAGTTATGCGAAGCGTTTTCCATAACAATAACGGGCCCTTCCGCGGTATTTGGTAGCAATTTCTCCTCAAATTACTTTTCGTAGGTTTCACCATCCATCTCATCGTGACAGTCTGCAGTATTTTTTTGCATAAAAATGTGAGTTCCGCTTCTTTCACGAAGCCGTTATCTTTTTCGGCATGCACCAATGCAAATCGAGGCCGGCGATTCGCCGGCCCTTGAAGTCCTAAGGTAACGCCTTTCAAATACGCCTCCCGAGGGGTTCGTATTGTGAGAGAGAGAGAGAGAGAGAGAGAGAGAGGGAGGGGGAGGGGGAGATGGGGGAGGGGGAGGGGGGGAGGGAGGGAGAGAGAGTGTGAGAGAGTGTGTGAGAGTGTGTGTGTGTGTGTGTGTATGAGAGAGAGAGAGAGAGAGAGAGAGAGGGAGAGAGAGAGAATGTATAGGGGAAAATACATGGGAAAGAGAGAGAGAGATCTTCCATAACAGCCTGTACTGCGCGGTTTTGGTGAGGCGTTATAGTATCTTAAACTCCCGTTTGTATTTTGTTTTACAATCGCTGCTAAAAGTTTAGGAGTCATTATATATGAGTTAGTTGAATGTGGGAAGATTTTTGCCGATTCTGAATTTCCCTCCAAACTCCACAAATAATGTTTACAAATTATTTTGCGTTAACGCCATTTTATATTTTTGGTGCAGTCGTGCTCTTAGGCCTAAACGTAATGCGTTCGACTGATACTCGTATTTCACCATTTTCATTGCTTTTTCCAGCGTCTAAAGGGGAAAACAAATTTACTACTCTTTTTAAGAAGTTCATAAAATAAGAAGCTTATAGTTTATGCATGTTTTGTTGACGCCAGCAAAAAATCTCATAAAGTATGTCCTTGCATACTAAGAAGCTGTCTTCTACTAGGTAGTAGAGTAGAGTTTTCCAAACTTTTTCATCCCATTACCCATTTTTCCATCATCTAAAGCCATCATTACCCTTAATTGTAAATGTCCAAATTAAAGAAAAAACTAACTTAATGGTATTAGTTAAATCGCTGTAGTAAAGCCTATCCTTATTAGCTCCATTCTTGCTTACAAGTTGTAGGGCAATGAATACTTTCAAGATTGAAATGTTTACACAATATTTTTATTATAATAACATTAAACTCTTTCAACAGTAGACTTGATCAGAAACATGAAGCAAAAAATTTATTCAACTCACTGTTTCATCTTCCAATACTGTTGAGACATAATTAGAAAGCATTTATATTCCGAATAACCTTTAAAAACACTGAAATAGTACTTTTTAACCACAATCCCCAATGATTTTAACCTCCATAGGATGAGTAATATTTAAAGAAAATCAGAAAACATTATATATTAACGCGAAACTGCTGAAACTTAATATCTCCAAACAATGAATAAAATTTCTGGTAAACACCAACACGGCTGTTTGTTCAATAAGTATGGGCGTATGAGGGAAGATAATAAATATGTGCAGTTGTTATATATACCACATATATTGGTTTTATTAAAAATAGTTATATTATAGCAGGAAATAGAAAAGTCACGAATCATTTTAATAGAAATGCCAATGCTACGAAAAGTCTTACAGCGACTGATTTATGAGTGTCCTTTTCTTAAACATCCGCGAACACACGCATAAAGGTGGAGGGAACCCCGGTGCCGGAATTAGTTTACTCTTTGCGAAGAGCACCGAGCGGGCCAACTGCTTAACGCCCCTTCCGATGGACGGAGCGCTGACTTGCGCGGTCTCCTCAAATCACACAAGTAGAGGATGGCACGATTCCAGGTTGAAAAATCCGACCTCCGCCGGATCCGAATCTGTGACCGCTGCGTGGAAGGCCAACGCTCTAACCACTTCGCTACCGCCGCCCCTTATTATCTAATGTTGGATAAAGTAATTTCAACATTAGAATTGGAGAAATTAAAGTTAACACGGACATTAGTATATCTGTAGTTTTTATGTAAGGATTTAATACACTGTAAAATGAGGTATTTTGGTCATTTTTCGCTGTTCTTCGGTTAGTATACTTCCCTTATGTAGAACTATGTTTCAGACTGGTTGCTGCTTGACAGTTAATCAAAGATTTCTTACTACACTTCTACGGTTGTCATGATCTCAAGCTGTTATTGCGGCTTTTAATCATCTTCATTGGCAAAACTGCAACAACTTAAGATTACTACTGACGAATGGAAAATGAAAATATATACAAGCTGAAACCTCAAGTCGGCTTCAGACGGAACGTTTAATTTGTAACTTGTATTCTACCTCATGAAATTGCTATGAGAGCCGCAGGTTGGGCACTCCTGGTCTAGGGTATTCATTTACTTCCTGCGCCTATGTGTCAAAGTTTTAATAGAGCTACACGAAGGCTGGAAATACTATTCTCCTTTATTCGATGTTCTTTTACACTTTTTTAGGGGTTTTCAAATGCCCTGGAAGTTGTGTTTAAATGCACAGAAAATTTCTATTGTCTCTGAAAAAAACATTGATTACAAATATAGTGTGTAACAAAGGATACTTGTTTCGGTTATGGTTTTAATACACCAAATATTTCCTACATACAGTCTAACTATCAACTTTTTCACTTTAATCAGTGTAAGAATAGAATAGAATACTATGTCGTTTTTCTTCTTTAACCTAAATAATAATGCGGGGAGTGAAAGAGGAATAAATTTGGTTACGATAAGGTGAGGTATAGAGGGAAGAGAAATGAGTGAGGGGAAGATGTAAAGAGAGGGAGTGAAACAGGATAGAAATGTTTTGGAGTGGGAGATGAAGAAATATATTAGGGTAAAAGAGACAGACGAGAAAGGGCTGTTTGTTTGGAATTTTTGAGTCCATACGAATGCAATAACAAACGAAGGTTGTTGACCTTCGTAGGAAAAAAGTTTTTTTTTTAGGTTTAATGTCCCCTTTTTGCTTTGTGATATTCTGACAGAGGCGAAGGGTCGCGCCTTCTGTTCCGAATTTCGTTCCACATAATTCTGCTCCTTTTCACGTTCGCTTCTACGTCATTCTTTCCCTCGCTCACAACCTCATATTATCCCAACCTGTTCCTTCATTCTTTTTGGTTTTCGCGCGTTTTACTTCTCATAACCCGATACTATCGCGATTACAACTCTTTCATTATTTTTCCCGCATCAAGCTTTCCATTTGTTTTTCACATTACGTCCTCATGGGATTTCTTCCACTTTCTCCCTGTCACTGTCTCTTCCTCTCCACTTCTTTATTTCTGCTCACCTTCCATCAATTCCTCTTCCTCCCTTTCTATTTCTGTCTTCCAATTTTCCGTACCATTGTAATGGGACTCACGAGACATGGTTTCAATTTCTCAGACACAGGAGAGCACACATCCTCATTCCTCCTAATATCATTCACGTGCTGCTGCTAATCGCGCCACATAGCGCTCTTTCGTTTTATATCTCTCTCTCATCCTTCCTCTTCTCTTCTCCCTTTCTCTCTGTCATACCCAGTAAATGCCTCACTTTTCCTACTATAAACGTTATTTTCTCTCTTTTATCTCCTTTATCTCAATTCTTCTCTCTTGTTTGTGTGTATTTGTCCTTGCTTCTCCTCATCTCTCTTTAGTTTCATCTTCATTGCTTCTTCCCCTCTTTCTGTCTCTCTTTATCCTGTTCTTTTTTCGGTCCCCTTTTATACTCACGTTTTCAACCTTCTTATTTCCTGCTCTGACTTCTGGGAAACCGTCAATCAAGATTCCGGTAGCGAAGCACCTATTAAAGCTCGCGCTAGATTCACTTTTGTCTACAAAAAGAGGGAAACTTCGCATTGACTTACTCTTTTGATCTATTTTGAATGACAATGAGGCGTCTACGCTTTATTATTCTCTTCTTAAAATTCATTTGCTCCTGCCTCTCAGGTTTCACCGGCGGAGTGCTTATACAAAGATAAATAACGAGCTTATTTTGTTTTTAAATATCTTGGCATGCTAGTACAGTGAAAGGAACTTGTATATCTTTAGTTTTTGACACTCCTGCAGAAATTCATTCATTTCAGTTCATAAATATGGTAATATATGAAGTTAATTTTGTACCAGTTTCAGAATAGTTAATTGTTCGTGTAACATCAAATAAAATGTTGTTTCAAAGAGAAAGATTATTAGAAACAATATTTTCGCAGTATATTCATAAGACGCAAAATATTTTCCTATTTTTCACTTGTTATAGTTTTTTGTCTTAAACCTAGGAACACCGAGGTTTATTTCACTGTAATAAAATCGTGAAAATTTTTGAAAAATTACATTGTCCATAGCCTTGTAATAAGTAAGTACTCGAAGTCTTCAGTCGATTTTACACATATCTTATGTTTGTACAACTGCCGCCTGCTATGAAAAACAGCTGGCTGAAATTAAATTGTATAAAATGTGTTGTATCAGATGACTCGGAGTAAAACGTTCTTTTTGTTAATTTGTTATTATTGCTGTAAATTTTAAAGTAGTTATCACTCTTATTGTAATATGAGTCTTAGCATGCAATCATAATGAGGAATGTGAAACAAGTCCTTTCGTGAATATTTCTGACTTTATAGCATGTTAAGACAATATAACATCAGATTTACCATGGACATTGCATATTTATATTTCTATATTTCTGTTTTTAAATTTACAACAATACCTACAAACATTACTATGGCTTTTTGTAAAATCTCAGATAGTGATTTTCTGGTAGTGCGAGGGATTGCAAATAGTTTGGCATTCCTAGGGTTAAATATGACGGCTTCCCTTTCGCAGTGAGTTATATATATATATGTAAGTCAGTCAGTGAGGCAAAAAGAGCTCTATATAAGTTAAATGCAAACACAGTATAACATCACAATATCGTCAAAATTCGTATGTTTTATTCCCATAAAATATAATATAATGCCTCAATTCATTCAAATACAGGTTGAAAATCGGCTGATGTATTCTTCCTCATATCTTTTGAGATGTGCCATGATAATATTTCGTTTCCTTTCTTGGCGAAATAAATTTTTCATAAACTCGAAAACGAGACGCAACCAGTTCATTTGTATGAGTAGATATATAAAATACTATTTTTATCGCAAAAAGATCTTTGGGAAGGATTATATGAAAACAACCTCGTCTTTCACACGATCTCGAAGTTTGCGCAAAACAGCATCGTACAGTTATCGCCGATAGTGCCACCCTCTCCGCGGAAGGCTCATATCTCTTTACATGCTTTCTCAAGCGAGTATGACTGTGAGTATGCATTTTATAGGAGTTGTCGTAGTGATTCTTTTTTCCCGCTTCCATTTCTCTCCGAATCGGCGCATCGCGTTTCTTTTTTCTTCTTCTTCTTCATTCCCTTCACCTTTTGGTCCTCCCTTCGCTTCTCCTCCTCATTGCGTCTCCTTATTGCCTTCTTCTCTATTCCTCTCGCATTTCCGCTCTCCAAGCCTCTCTCCTACTTTCATTGAGTTAAAGCTCCTTTTCCGCCCACGCACACTTCTCTTCCCTATTTTTCTCCATGTATGTATCTCCTCTCCTCCCTTCTATCTCTGTATGGCCGCTCGCATTGCTTCCCCTTCTTCTATTCTCGATTCGCATTCCTTAAAAGTTTCGAAGACGACGTGACATATTTGGAGAGTTTGGATAAGAAATGCGTCTCTAGTGCCGTCGATGAAAACCAGGCGGGTGTCGGAAAGAAACGGGTTACGTTTATTTATTCAAGCTTACAGGTGAAGAAACCCAATTTAAAATATAACAGTTATGGCAAAAAAGTATGTCACTAGTAACAAATATGCATATATTAAGCCTGAACATAAATTGTAAGAATAAATTTGAATACTTAAGGTTAATACTTTTGGCCGTTGATACCACACCTCGAGTGATTTGCCCTTATGAATAAAATTTTTATTAATTATGATACATAAATTTGATGTTGCTTATGGTTTGATTCTAGGAGCGCTTCTTTTCCTTGTTGATTAACAAATGTAGGATACTTCTAATTTGCTGGTCAAAAATAGATAAAACTGAAATTAGGACTCGTAATTTCAACGTCTGTCTGAGAAAAGGAAGTTTTGTATCCATATTTAGAAACTGTATTAATGGGTGAAGCTTTCTCGGGTGGCGAGCCGGGTTGTATCGACGGTCTCTGCCGACGTTTCGACGACTAACTCTATCGTCATCATCAGGGAACCTGAGTGAGGTTCCTTAAATTAACCGCTGCAAAACCTTCCGTTTACCGTATAGTAGATGCCGTGGCATGGTTAGCAGTTTTGAAGTGTCGTCGTGGCCTCGAACATTTTATAGGTTTCGAAGATAGCAAAGTTGCGGAGGTGGTCGCTGGAGACGTGGTAACCTTGGCCTCTCTTTCTCGCCATCGCCTACTAATTAGGTACAAGCGACGAGAGTGGGGGAGAAATCAATGTTAGAATCAACGAAGATGCTTATCCGACAGAGTAAAATGTGTTCAAGATAGGATCAAGGAGTCGACGGAGTATGACGCATTTTCTTTTAAATGGAATTTTAAATTTCAATGGTTTACTTTTGAGCGCTAAAAGTTAATTATTCAGTGAGGAGAATGAATGCAAACATTGGGTCTTGTCCGCGCTGACGCAAGGGTCTCTATGCCTCCTTTTTTAAGTCCGAGATTTCAAAAGACGGGCGAGTTAAGGAGGCAGGGGACGGGAAGAAAAACAATTTGAGGTGCGTTCTGAGGAGATACCGTGTCAGCATTTGTTTGCAATTTTGGATTGTGGGGTCAGAGGGAGCTAATTGTTTGTAGAGGCGAGTTGAGAGAAAATAATGAATTTGTATAGTTGCGCGTAATTTATCATTTTTAACTCCTCTGAAATTAAAATACAGCTTTAACATTATAACAGGAGCTGCTTGAGTTTTACTTTGAAAGATTATTAGGCTCCTCGTGAAAAATTTACTATTCATCTGGCGAATTAGCCTGTGAATACAAATAATCAGATTCGAGCTCTTAGTACTTTAAGATTATTCTATTGAGATTCTGTTGAAATTAGTAATAAAAGTTTGCATTCATTGGTTAGTAAAACTTTCTTATCTAAGTAATCGCTTACGAATATATGATTCCATAATATGCAAACATTCGAAAATAAAAACCTTATTATGTTAGAAATCATAATGATACAACTCAGAAATGCCTTAGTTATACAGAAAATGTGGTACACGTAGGAGATATTCCATATCAAACCGAATAAATTCTAGGGTACGAATTATTAAGGCAGAGTGGGTATTTAAGGGGTAGTTTTAACTAAAAGGAACCGTATACGACATGCACGAGAGGCTTAAGAAACGGGTGTTATTCTCTAAGGTGAGAAAAGAGGTCCGCAAGAAAATGGATGTTTCCGAAGGTAATCTACGTCAGAAAAATGCTTCAGTGTTTCCAATCTACGGATTTCACTGTCAATAGATTTTCCGCAAATCAGTGGCTGATTTACGCCTCCAGGGGTCACTGACGCTAAACAGTCGGGGGCCCTGCAATCTAAATATATAATGAAACCACTCCTAACGGCTAACCTCCTTTGTGACACCCCCTGAAGATCGTTTTTCTATGGAATCATAGAGCGGTTTCACGGATTTTTAAATTGAGACATTTAATATTTCTGAGATTATATACACAACCATTTTTTTGAGGCTCCATACACCAGACGCGCATACATTCAGAAAGACTTCATCTCGATGAATCTTCCTTGCATCGCCACTAGAGCGGAACTCATACCTCTCTACTTGCTTCCCTTACGACCCGCCCAATATACCCCGTCGTATTGCCTTCGGGCACTCGTGAGATTTTACCCGCGAGAGCAATTACGGTTCCGCTCGACTGATCAATTTATCATACCGCACAGAGATGAAAATCATGCGCCTTCCTTAATTTTTAGAAAGGTGGTTATACGAATTCGGTATTTGGACAGTTATTTTTTTTCCGCCCTTCCAACCCAGTTTGCTCGCAAAATAATCTGGAAAAAGAACGACTTGCTGAAATTCGCCAGAAAGAGATTTATTTCCGCGCAGTGTTCGTTAATTCGAACACGGAGCCGTGTGTTTTCAGAGTTGTGTGCGCGTACCTCCCCCTACGAGAGCTGAAAATAAAATCGCGCACATACTCCGGGTTCATTCGGTCGTGTATTGCAGGCGCATATCAAATTCCCGTTTTCAATCAGTTCATAAAAAGGAAATCCGCAGATATCGCGTTAATTTCGCAGAGATAAACAAAGCTTCTGCTTCTCCTTTTAAAGGGAAATGACTTTTGCTTCGTTCCGAACGTGACGTTAATGACATATCAACCGCACCTCGCTAGTTTTTAAATCAAAAGTCTTTCATTTCGAGTCTTATTTGAACCGTTGCCTTTCTTTCGTTCTTAATGCACACTAAAGGAAATTTTTGGTTCATGTCTTTGTGTTTCATTTTCTACAAAAAACGATCTGAATAGCTAAAACGGGTTGCACATTTTCACATTCATGTTGATAAAAATGATCGCTTCATGCTCGGTTTATTTTTGAAATCGATTGAAATCTTTAATATAAACGTGGTCGGAGGATCAGAGAAGTTTAGCGCGTTTAATAAAATAGTTTCACTTCAGCGTCAGTCTGTCTGACTGCATGTACACTTGTTTACATTAAAATTGAGACGAAACCGTAAACGATAAAGACCTGAAACTTGGAGGGTAGATTGCTGCGCTATTGCCATTTGTTTTTATTTAGATTTGAGTTTTGAAAATTGAACAAGTTCAGATTGAGGCCCATTAAAATTTTTGAAAATATCTTCGAGGGTGTAAAAGATGGAAAGCTGAAATTTAGAGAGAGCATTTTCACATTAACCGTCTTATTCTTGAAAAGTTTGAAAAATACAACACCCAAATCGTACTTTATTTTGAACTTAGAAAATTTCTTAACACTGTTTTATTAATTGCCGATAGAAAAGTCTTCGTTGCAACTGATGTAAACAACATTTACTACATTTACTGCGTAAATATATTTCATTTCCTTCTGTGTGCACACAGAACATAGTAAATGAAAGGAAATGGGTTTTCTAGGATGGAGAAATGAACGTAAATATGTACGTTAGTTTTCCTTTCGAGATCACAAAACGTTTAGTAAGTGAAGTACAATGAATAATTTAAGACGAGATTACGTTACAATTACTCAAGTGAGTTATGTTTTTAATAACTTTCGATTGTTTTACTCATATTTCTGAAAGTATAAAAGATGGAGAAACTTTGAGAGTACATTTCCACATTGATACATCTTATTCTCGGAAAGTTTGAGTTGTGAAAACTTTAACGAGGCGGATAGAGAAACGTTCAAAATTTTAATACGAAATCGATTGCGTTATAAACTTAAATGCCAATTTGGAAGTAACAGCTATTCAAAAAAGTATAATTTTTCGTAAAATATATGTTTATGTAGATTGATGATGCGCAATAAATGTTAACCTAGCTATTAATCGTTTTTCATAACCTCACCTTCACGTGGTACCCCCCGTTATAAAACAAGCGAGGCTCTATTGACCATGAAAAGTAAACACGCTCTAATTCTATCCATCTTCATGGATAACATACTAATTGTTAGGAAATAAAATGCTCTAATTATTAAACATAACTACCCGTGTATAAAGCGCCATCAAGTCTTCTCCTTTAAATTCTCATTTTCTCTCAATAATTTTTCCTCTCCGTGGTATATTGGCCAAGTGAGGGAATTTACTAATATCGGCAGTACCTGTTTTTCGGAAAATGCGGAGGAATAACCGCACATTCCTCATATATATTAGCAGAACAATCTGGCGTTTTAACCTAGGATTTTGATTCACTTTCACTCGGGTTATTTCCTGCCGTCGCCTGTTCTAAATTTTTCGTTTAAAAATGGTCTCGGATTACCCTTTCTCTTCTCCAAGAACATTCTTGAAAGATACCCTCCCCTTTATTCTTTCCATTGCTCCAGAACACGCACACAGGCACATTCTCAAACAACTTAGCATTCGTCTCCTTCCTCCTTCTCCTCCACCTTTCCACAATCCTTATTCACCGGCAACGTGTGACTGCTTAATTTCCCCTGATACTTGTAAACGTTGCGGCTGTAATTTCCAGAATACTGCTTTAAATTTTGGGTTATTTTATATTCCAAACAGATCCAAATATTTATTTTATGTCGCGCGGGACCTCCACTTTCACCATTTGCAGACGAACGGGAATTAATTGTGAAAAAATTACGTCTTTAACATTTTAGTTCGGTCGCATGAAACTTCACTCTTTGAATGCGTTAAAATCTCACGTTTTAAACGGAAACCTAAGAAACAGTATAAGTTGAAAGTGGAACTCATGGAAGGAGTATCAACTACTCGGGATGCCATTTACCAAGTTAAAATTGTAATTAATGAATTTTACAGCTTATAAAATTTACTTTTACGTCTTTTAAAATTTGCAGTATAGTGTGAAAATTCTATTAAGATACCAACCAACGTATCGAGGAAAAATGATGGTTTCTGGTCATACCATATTTACTCGCGTCATTGCTTCACCTTTTTGTACGATTTTTTTAATAGTAAAGCAAGGGTGCGGCATATATACAGTTTTCTCCTATCATATGAAAGTGGTCATATAAGAAAAAATAATCTTTTATTTCCTCCTCATAGTTCAGGTGAGGCTATTACACGATGGGGCAATTACGCGAGTAAATACGGTAAATTGAATATATAAAGAGATATTAATTTGTCTACGAATATTTACACTAAAAATCCAAAAGGACACGAATAAAACTTGTAATAGCGCTCATTTAGGTGCATTGTAGTTAGCAAGGGTTCCAGAAAATCGCCGCGAGAAGAAAAATTGCGAACAATAAGATTCAGGTTTTGCTCCCCTAACGGCGAGGTTCGATTTGTAACTTTTTAAAAATTTGTTCTATTTTACTGGAAGCTGTTCTTGCATGGCAAATGAAACACGTTAGTATCATAATAAGAACGGAAATATTTAAATAAAAATATTTTACTTGATTATTACAAAGACAATGTCATAGCATTGATTTACACCTATCTTTAAAAGACGAATTGTATTGGATATTTCTGAATTATTCATCATCCTTAATAGACTATTTCAGAGGTTGAAAACTTTTTTTGTATGGTGATACGCATTTTAAGCTGTGAATTGTGGCTGCGTTGTAAGTTCGAGTTCGTGGGAGGACAGGATTGGTGTTTATACCTAAGTTGCGTAGAGATTAACTGGTATCATATTAGTGAAGATCATGTCTAAAGAATAAAAGCGTTAAAACTCTTTTTATGAGGGTGGTCGTTGGTCGGTGGAGGGGAGGCCGTTGATGGGAAGGAAAATTATATTGCACTTATGGAGTTCTCGAATCCGTTCTGAGAAAAATCGGTCATTAACAAGGGTGTTTGTTGAATGAGAGTTGTCTATTTTTTATCAGAAAATGAATTCAAGAGATAATCAAAATTAACTGAATAAACTCCATGACTTGGATTAACAAATTATATCAATTTTTAGTGTTCACTAAATTTCATAGAAATTCCTGGCAAATATTTATGTACTTGATAACATTTTTTCATGCTACATATGTGTAATTCCAATACGAAATTTATTTTGTATTTCAAGCAAGTCATAACCTTAGATTTAGAACACGCAAAAAAATGTTAAATTTTCAACTTTGTTTATTCCTAATTTTGGACAATCAATTATCTCTTTGAAGTTTCGTCTATTATAAATTTTTCAATCTCCGACTTTGGCTATTCCATGTTTTGTATTTGAGTAATGTTCACTTATTGAAAGTTTTTTCCAGTAAATTTGTTACATTCTCGTGATTAAATCATCAAATCTGATTCTTGCGCGATTACCCTTAAATTATACTTTAATGATGTATTATGTTAAAAACTATCGTGAGCATGTTTTCATGGCAGTTAAAGACAATTAATTGAATCTCTACCTGTTTACAGTTGAATGTGGAAACGATAAATGTTTTGAAAAGTAAAATATTTAATCATAAAAGTCAAATACTCGCTTGCACAATATTTTCAATGTTACAATAAATACGTACATAGCTCGACTTTGATTTTTACCTTATTATACATATATTATAAATATTAAAATCTGTAGCTATATATACTTATACTTGAAATCAATTCATATTCTTATACAAGAAACGAAATTATTTGGCTATTCACGGATGTTCATCTACTCATTAATCGTCCCTACGAGTAGAAGCAACTTCAGTAACCTAAGAAAATTCCTCCTTTCGGCGATGCGGGAATATCGTTATCTGCGGATTACGTTAAAGTAGCTATTTCGCCATTGGAACTTCTTAATCCAGGCGCTAATTACCCGATAAAACCTTCTATTTACACATGCATCGCTTTCAGAATTGCGTTGCACGAAGCTCCTGTTTCGCTACTCCATATATCCCTCATCTCTATCGCTCCTCTTCTCCACCCTCTTCTATTCCCGATTCCACCCCATCCCCTCTTCTCCTCCCTACTCTCTCTCTTTTCCTTTCCCCCTCTCTTCTCATATCCTCACTATCTTCCTTTCTCCTCTTTTTTCTCCCTTTTCTTCCTCTCTTCTTTCTTCACCCTCTCCTTCCTTTCTCTTTGCTTAACAGCTTTTCTATCTTTTCTCATACAATCCTCTCCCATTCCCATTTTTCCTCACAAAAGCCATAAAATATGGAAAAAGATAAAAGATAGAGAGCGATAGAAATAAAGGAAGGAGATGAGATTGATGCAGAGAGAAAGAGAGAGGAGGTTCACTACGAAAACTATTGCTTGCCTTACGACCTCCAATTCTTTTCCATCCCACTCCGCCATTTTTCCCCTCTCACTCCGTTCCTTCACATCGTTCGCTGCAGCGTGTTGGCCGAGAATTACATCGCTCGTAATGTATGGATTTTCCCAAGGAGTGTTTTTAATGGCCGCTTCGTTTGCCTTTATGAATTTTCCCAAAATCCCATTTTCCATACCTCGTAATAAACGCCACGGTTTTGCACCCCATCTGATTTCGGCAGTTTTTTTCCTACTCAAACCGCGTGTTTACGATTTAGTATTACGAAAAAGGGATGGATTTCGTGGGATGCAAAAAAATAATCAGCGGATTTTATGGTCGCTTGTGAAAGATACTGCTCCTCAAATTCTTACTTATAGATGTTGTGATTTTTTTGAGTTTCTTTTTTTCCGGACCAATTTTGGAAAGGACCAAACCTGGCCTAATATTTATCTACAGTAATGAGTTACAGTGTTTTCATCGCATTATACTCAGGGTTTGAAATTTGTATAATTTTACTATTTGAAGTAATTTTAACCTTGTGTCGGAAATAATTTTAATATTTAAGATGTTAGTTTCATGTAACCTCTTCGTATGTATGATTACGTGAACGAATTTTTCGCGTTTTCGTCCATAAAAATGAAGTATGACACTAGTTCCTATGACGGGCCAATTTATGCTTCCTGAGAGACTCGCTTGGTGAATGAGGATCGGTGGATTTGACAAATTTAGCAATAGTCTTGGTCTTTCAAAAATCGTTCAGAAGATTGGCATTCGTGTTAATGCTCTTTCCTGTTTGCGGGAAGTTTGCCAAAATCAGGCTCGACTCCCAGCCAGCTCGGTGGCAAATAATGTCAATCCAGGCAATTTCCTTTGCCCTGCAACGATAATGCTTTTTAGGCGTTCTTTACCAGCGAAGCGGTAATAGCGGAACGCCTTATGGGCAAGTCTGATCCCTCCCTCCGTCCGTCCGTCGTAACTTTCATCTCCTGGACGGATTTTAATTTAACTAAGTATGAGTGATCGTCATTAAAATTTATCGCCCAATCGTGATTTTCAAAACTGAATCCGTCAATTAGAACTTCCACTTTACATAATTGCTTTAATAAACAAATACTCGTATCTCGTTATATGGCATCCGTCAAGCAACAATGAAATACCAAACGTTTATCTCCCTTAGTGTTATATGATTTGTAAGGTATAGATCGCATATTTTGTTTACATCGATCTCTAAGACAGTTTTCTCGACAAACAACATTAAAATCCATATATTTCTCTCCTATTCTCTTATATGAGCTGTGAGGTATTGATTAAAATATTTATTTGGGTAGAGAACAACATTTACAACAAGATAGCCCCCGAGACCATATAATTACCACTTATAGTTACGGGGATAAAAATGGGAGAATCGTCCAATCTTTCGATACAATTTCATACGTATTTCCCATTAAGAACGCCTTTGAAATCTCTGTGTATTTCATTTATGGAGTATACTTTTCCATCTTGTTTATATCGTCGCATTCGATAATTCGCATTTCAACTCTTGAATTCGTGAACTACTTTGGGAGTGCTAAAAGTATGTAAGCACATATTTGTTGAAGCTTGATAGTTTATTGATACATCGCTAACTTTTACCGTCTACTCTCCTGCATTTTAACGAGTTGATATTTGCGCTAATAACGTCTCCTTTTTAACCGTTTCGCATTTGCTCTCTCGGTCAAAAGAACTTTTAAGGATCGTCGGATGTAAACTCTACGTTCGGATGAAGGAAACGAATCCACTGCTAGAGCTTTAGGCGTCGCAAAATAGTTACGGTCCATTAAATCATCTCTAAATCCTAAAGGCAAACCAACGGTAGTAAATTGATGTACAAGACATCTTAATTAGCTCGCCCTTCCTTCCATTAAACGTCGCGTTTTAATCACGAAATGCTTTGAGTATTCGTTCAAGGTTTATTTTAAAATGAAAACAAATTTTTGATCAAGTTCAGAAAGGTATCGAAATATTCACATATCTCTCCAAGCCATTCAACTAAATGACAATTTTCAGTAAATTACTGGATTACATTGAATTTAAATGATGTAATTGTTGTTAGTTTTGATAATTGCTTTCCTGAACAAATAGTGTTGGCCTAGTTTAAATTTTCCATTAATTTTCATTATTGTCGGAGTTTCTTTTAGTTATCGCCGTTAGTAAGATTAGCCAAATAATGTGTTGCATTAAAGTAAGCGTATAAAATTTGGGCTTCTAGTTCCGTCGACGAGTGAACGAATTTGCAAAAATTTCTGAATGAATACTTTCTTCTTGATATTCGGATCATGTGCGCTTTCGTTATTTATAGGCGAAAAAGCACCAAAATATCAGAAACATTCAAAGCTACGGAAGACTAACTTTTTCCTAACATGGGCGATAGAAAAAGACAGTATCACAACTGTACTATTGGAAATGGCACGTAGACTCACCGACGCTTTTTCCCTTCCGTTTCTTTTCTTATGATAACGAAACATCGTATTTGTCTTGTTGTGTAAAGGGTACCAAACGCATCCTTTCAGTTAGAAATTTCCGCGCCATCGGGGAAAAATCGGTGGGCGTTTGATAGCTTTAACGAAAACGGTCGGATCTTAACAATAAAATCCTATTCGGATTCGGAATAGCTTTGGGCGAAAAGGAGACATTTCCTTGTCTGTGAAGCCCCTTATGTAGAAATCTTTGTTTATAACGCCAGCTCCTTTTAAAACCGATGACAAAGACAGTCGTCGAGGAAGGGAATCTGTGAGAAAATGGAAGCGTTTGCGTTTATTAGTCTCCAGATAGAGACTCTGAAAATAATAGAAAGAGAGAGAAAAAGAGGAGAGGAATGACGTGATTGCGAGAGTCAAAGAGACGGAGAAAAACACTGTATGAAAGTGAAAAGCGATTTAGAATGGAGGATGATTTTTTTTTCATTCCAAAATTTTTGGTTCGGCCACTTAATTGGACAGACGTCATAATTAGACCGGGTTTGACTTTTTGGATTCAAAGAAAAGAGGGAGGAGTTCGGGAAAAGTGGAAGAATTTCCAATGCAGCAGCTATCCTTTTCTCATATTTCCCAAATCGAAGTTACGTTATCGCTCCATTCTTTTATTTTCTCTCTCTCTCACTTTCTCTCTCCAACTCACTTTCTCTTCTATTCACTGCCAGAGGTCTTAAATATAGACTTACAGAAGAGTTGGATAATTTATCGTGAAAAAACACGTCGCCGTCATTAGTTGCGAACAAACCTTTTAAGGGATACGCCACGTGAAGCAAAAGAGACTCCAAAAGGTCTTCGCCGTGAGCAAAATTTTATGCCCGGGTGGGTATCGAATTACGGAATGAAAATTTATCATGAATGTCGTTCGGCGGTTATTAAAGAAGAAATAAATAGATTTTCAAGTATTGTTTAGGGATTCTAAAGCTATGCGTAAAAGATAATATTATAAAGCTGTACTCAAATTTTTAACCACTCGATAAATTCCCCCAACCTGCCCTTAAATTATTAACGTGAAGAAGAGCTATAAGATGCAGCGGGTTTACATCCTGCATCCAATTAGGATCCCTTATGCTAATAGAAAGATGGAGAAGGAAGGTGGGGAGAAGGGGGAAAGAATGAATTCAATCTTTGTGCGCTTGAACTTTGCGGAAGCCCTTAGGGCTCCAACTTCGGTCTTAAAACGAGCATTGTGTTTCTCGTAATCTTAGAAATCCCGCGCTGAAGTGGCTTTAAGGGCGTTTTATAGTATCCGTCACAAACCTCTCTCGAATGGCTCCTTATCGCACGCGGTCGTGGGCGCGATAAAATAGCGAACTTTAGCGTAAAATAGTTGACATTTTATCGATGGAATTGTCAAGTTGAAAAGTTTTTCTTTAGCTTCTTACACGACGAAATTAATAAATAACGAAGGAAAAGGTCGGTAATACCCTTCTCTCAAAGAGTTATATCACTGTTTTGCTGGATTCATTACTCAACCTTTCAATTTTTCACGGATCGGGTGGTCTTATCGCGCCAAGAGGCGAGTTTCATCAAGGTATTTAAGTTCTTCGGAGCGTTGCACAAACATCCTATCTTTTATTAACCAACCTTGGCTTTTGCTGTCCCGGTTTAATCCACGCGCGCGTATTTTTTTAAATAAATATTTTCGTTGAACATCAATATTCTTGGATGCGTGAACATGCGTGTTTCAAACAACGTGACGGGGGTTTATGTCGAGGCAATGTACGAAATGCGAGTCGAAGGGGATCCAATTCTCACTAACATAAAATTATCGGATAAATGAATTGCTCGAAGTCATCTTCCTATTCGTTTCAATCTCTATCACAGAAACAGCAGATAATACAGCGGTACTTGTTTTTCTGTGTAATGAATTAAGGCAAAAAATAGGAACATTTTCATATAAATTTCTTTCATATTACAATTCAGCACAAAAAAGTATTTATTTACTTCAGTAGCGTCTGTGTACAACACCATGAGTATTCACTGGCGATCATTTTATGAATGTCTCCAGTTTGTGGCACTTTTATATCTGAAATCATTTGCCATTTCGCTGCCGGATCTTTAACCTTCAGAAGCATCCATTCTCCATTTGTAAACATCCGTGACAAGAATTATTTTTCATTCCGAGTGAAAAGCTTAAACATTTGATTCAAACATGATAAATTGCTGAAGCGTGGAAAAATAGAGGAAAATGATTTTTTGTCATTTGTAACACGGCTGGCGAAAGTGAAGACTTGCGTGATTCTATGTAAACCTATATTTGCTGGTTATGAAATCTGAAATGTTCAGTGAAGGCACCAAGGAAATCTTTTAGAGCAATATCTAACTATGTGTTTGACACACTATAAGAAAATTTAGATATTACAAAGATCTTTATGTCATATTAATGCTTTCTAAAATCCGTATAAATTTTTAGATTTCTAAGTATGTATAAGAAAACATGTTCAGAGCCTTACAATTATGAATAAAATTGATACTATCTAGTAAATTATGGCGAAATATTGGTTTTTATCCTGGGATTCACGGAGAAATGTAATTGAAATGTACAATTAACACATTTTTATTTATTTCAAATTAAGTAGATTATTCGGCGATCGATTATCCGACTTCCAACAATATCCGGCGGTCCTGACCGATCCGGTGGAGAATCGCATCAAAGGCAGTATCAGTCCGGCGATAGCGCACCGCGTGGGGCCAAAACGTTTCGGGACGATCGCGAGTAGTAATAGGATCTGGGTTATACGTAGGCTTGATAGAATTTGTTTTAAATTGGTAAATGTCGATAAAAATTGAATTTTAAAAACTTTTATATTCGACGAAAATGAATTGTCATCGATAAATGTCGATTTTTCACCACTACATTTTCTACGAAATTATGTGTCATGATTTTCATTCGGAATTCCTTACACTTTCCTTTCCGATGTCACTTATGCCACTGCCGCGGAATCCAAAGGCAAAGTTAAGTGACAATACAATATAAGCGCTGTCTTTACCTTCGACCGGATCCGATAATCCTTACGCGCTTTGGATTTCATTTACTGAAAATTCGGGAGACGTCGATTGTGTTCTGTAGGACAAGATCTACCGACCTCCTCCAAAAGCCAAAAAGAAAAGTTTTCCCGAAATTTAAAATGACTACCGACCGTTTTAAAAAGCCCCCTGTCATAAAGTTTATATAATCCTATCTCCGAGAGTGCCCCCGTGCAGTGTGGTCAGAAATAAAAATGAGGAGTCACTACAGAGACGAAAAAATATCGCTACAATATCGCTAAACATAAGATCGATATATATCGTTTCATCTGCTTCAATCGAACGAGGAAGTACCCTTTATTAGGAACAAATGCATCACAAAAAGCGTATTTAAATTCCACAATAAATGGAATATATAACAAAAATCATATTCTAATGTCACAATAAAAGAAATATACCTTCATAATAAACTAAAATCACATTAAAATTAAAATTTTATTTATAAAGACCCAATGAGCAAAGCTAGAGGGCAACAGAGGGCAATACAAAAACAAAAATAGAGTAGATAACATAACGTTAATAAAAGAAAAAATTTCACTTCTTAAAATAAAAAGTAATTAAATATAAATAATACCCTTTACATAAAAGTAATTGTCCTTAAATAAAAATAACATTCTTTTAATTACAAACAGTAAGAATTAAAGTTCTTCACTTTCTTCTTCTGTTTCTTTCACTAATCTATACATATTATTTTTAAATAATGTAAAATGTTCTTTTGTAATTTTATAACTTGTGGACGCACTTTTGAAGTATATCATGTCTGTTTTTATTTTTATAATTTTGCTAGCTGTCAAAGTGTAGAGACGGTTTCTTTTTTGTTGTTTTGACATCATTGCACTGACTAAAAATACGTTCGATCTGTGCATTAGAATGCGGCAAAATTAGGACTAATCCTGCTAATTTTACCAGGTTTGGAAATATCAATTCATCATTAAAAATTTTTAAATTAGCCATTCTCTGCCAAAACATCTCAAGGTATAAGCTGAGAAGGGAAGTTGCCTCTTCTGGCTCAAAGTAACTGTACATTTTATCGGTCGCATAATTCGTTTATCTGCAACCTCTCTTTCGTAGCCAAAGCTTGGTCTGGGTAAATAATTGCACATTGCTTTATAAATTAATTATTTATAGGCAACCTATCAACCGTTTTTTCATAGGCTTTCTTGAAAAATGCTAATATTTTTAACCGAAATTGGTTATTCCATGCAGTATTACTTACACTGCCAATGGTTTTGCTTGCTTCACTTCTAATATTCTATTCGTCTATTCTATTTGCCTGTAGTCCTCTGGGAGCAATCGATTCTTTGCAGTGGTGTTTTTAAGAAAATATGAGCCCAAAATACGGATGAATCTGTGAGACTCTTTGTGCAATCTTCCAATCAAAATCTTCTCGCTTTGAAACAACATATTAAAATCTTGAAATAAAGGTAAAATGAACTGAAGGAACTGCAAATATGCTTTTGTAAACGGGGTTTTAAGCTTCAGTAAAATAAATGATGCAGCACTAGTTTTCTCTGCTGACCCCACTTCCTCAAATAACTTTATTAAAACATCCCATTGTGACAGTACCCGTTTGATACAGTTCAAAAGACCCAACCAGCGAGTTCTACTCGGATTTATTATTTTGTGCAATTCTAAACCCATGAATGTTTGTAATTCCGTCAAAATTGCTTGTCTTTTTGAACTTCTTGAAAAATAGGAGTAAATTTGGTGCATTAGCTCCTCGACATTTTTAGGAGGCTCATCTGCTGCTGCACAAGCTGCTAAATGTATGGAGTGACACACACAACCCAAAACAAAAACATGTGGGTTTTCCGTTTTCAAATGCGCTGCAAATGATTACTTTACACCCATCATTACATTAGCGTTATCACTACAATATCCTACAATTTGATTAGTGTCCAAACCAATATCCCTTCAAACAGTTTTTTAAATCTCTCATACAGAACTTTTGCTGTCGCACCATCAGATTTTAGTTGCAACACGTCCAATAACTGAACATGCACGTGGTTGTCTTTTAAATACTGCATTAAAATGCACAAATTTTTATTATTTGACACGTCCGTGCTTTCGTCAATGAACACTGAAAACATTTTTTGCTTTAATTCTTTTCTCATGCAGTTTTCAATATGCTCTGCTAGAACATCTACGACTTAACTCCTTAATTTAGTACTTTTGAACCTTATATCTACATCATTAAAAATGACTTTGGATACATCTATAAATTTTACGGAAGCTCTAAAACTAACATTACTGGCCAATGTTACTAGGGCATATCGAAATTCAGCCTCAATGGTTTTATCATTAGTTTTACTAAAAAACTTAGAAATTTTTTGCGCCTTCTTTGCAACAAGAACGTTTTGTACATGCTTGTGTCATCACAATGGGGTGCTAAAACAAAATATGTCTAAACATAAAATATTTACCTTTACAAATAAAGACTAAATTAATACAACTAATATTCAAGAAAGTGAAATTACAGCGACCCCCACTCCTCTCGTTAGGCCTGCGTGTTTTTGCGTTGTACGGATGTCTAATTGTAAAGCCAAGATCGCCATAGGGAAAAATTGACGGATAGGGTAGAGCATCATGTGCTATAGCTAGGAAGATATTGGTTCTGGCCGCTATATGCATTTGTCGCCAAAAGTGTGTTTGTCGGCGGTTCTCCATTATCCCCAGCAAAGACGACGCCCACTTCATTTGCAATTGACTCATTATAGCGACTCTGATAAAGACGACTTTTGCCATGGCAGTATTGTGTGATAAAATGTAGTATGGCCAGTGCTTGACTCTCAATGATTCTCCTCCGTTCAGTTCGGTACATTTGCTGATAGAGGGCAGTAAAAGTTGTTTTCAATTGGTTTTCATCCGCTCTTTAACCCGGTGAAGCGCAATCTTACTGTATCTTCAGATGCGTGTACTACATACTTGGTTTCAAAGATTTTAGTTAAGACCATCCTTTTCGGTAGTGGCCCATCTTTGATTCTCACGAATACGAGCTATGTATGCCATTTTCCTTCCTCCCAGATGAATTTTACAGCAATCGGTGGATTACGTCGGCCGCTTCTGTCCTTTGAGCGTGCAAGAGGAATTTCCAAGGAACGAATTTCGCTTCGATACTTCCTCCTCTTTTGCTCTTCTTCATTTCCAGGAAGTTGACGTCTGGAGGACGTGTTTTTTTCTCGTCTCCTATCTTCTCAATCGTTGTTCTCCATTTCCTTGTTCGTCTATTATTTGCAGATTCTGTCGCATGCGATTATTTTGCCACCCTTTTAATCCAACGCATGCGTCGCCGAAGCATTTTTGAATATAATGGCATATAAATAATACCAAACCTGTGGCAAAAATGCAACATCAAAGTCGCGTAAAAAAATTTCATCCCGAGAAATCCGAGAATAAAATTGTTGAAGGAAGAAGAAGAAGAGGACGACGTAGTTTATGGATTTTTGATGAGACAAAGCGTTTTTTGTGCTTACAAGGAAAACACGAAAGCCGTTGGCGAAGATCGATCGGGGAGGAGAAGGAAGAAGAAGGAATTCATCAATCATCTTCACAAAGACATCCGCTGTTGCCACGAAACCATTTAACTGCCAAAGTGGTCGTATCCAGGTCAGAGAGGGGGAGAGAGACGCCTTTTTTAGGGAATGTGTGGTGCGCGGAGGAAGGGGGAGGGAAGATGGAGGGACGTTGAAGAAGTGAGTGTGGGAGAGGGGAGGTTTAGAGGAGAAGGAGGTGTGTGTGTGTTGCAGATGAGGGCTTCGGCGCCTGCCAATCAGCCGACCTTTTTTATACTCCGGTCTATAGTCGTATCGCAGAAAGGAGAGAGAGAGAGAACATTCGGAGAGCTCACTGAGACGGTCTTCTCTTTGGCCGGCAGTAGTTCGCCTCTCCGAAGAACGAGGAATCGGAGAGGGAGAGGAGAGGGAGGAGATAAGGAAGGGACGGAAGGGCAGTTTATTTGTGGCTTTGTCGCGAACGAGGAAACGTCCTAGAAAAAAAATGGATGGAGGGGATTATCGCCATTTTGCGCGTCTCGGATTTTATTCTCGAGCGGACTCCTCTTGATCCATATCGAGTTGAGTTGGAAAGGCATCGCTGACCGTTAAGACTCGCTCTCTTTTTATTTTATGTTGCATAAATAGAGCGATCGAAGGATTGACACTAATGATGATGATGAACACCACGTTAATGACAACTGCAAAAGAGTTGTACAAGTACGGCATTTGTGTGCACAAGTGAGTTCGGAGTTTATTAAATACATATAGAACTGCATCCGTAATTAGTCTACATGAAAATAATGAAGAAAGGAATTTTTATTGGCAGTTTCACAAAAGGAAGGAATAATGTTAAATTTTAATTAATGGCTGGAAAATATTTTGAATGTACTTAATTTTAATCTAGTAATCAACGAAAAGGATTATATCGATATATGTAAAGTCCTATCTAGCGATTTAAAAAAATTGCGCATATAGTTTCACTTTAGCGTCTGTCTGTGCACTTGCTTAAATTGAAATTGTGACAAAACCGTAAGCGATAGAGAGCTGAAATTCGAAGAGTAGATTACTGTACTACTGCCGCTTATTTTTCTTTAGATGGGAATTTTGAAAAATTAACAAGTTCGGAATGATGTCCATTAAAATTTTTTTAATATCTCCGATGGTTTAAAAGATGGAAAACTGAAACTTCGAGCGTACGTTTATAACGTTAATGCCTCTTATTTTTGAAATGCTTGAAAAAAATCGTACAAAAAAGTTGTAATTTATTTTGAACTATAAAATTTCTTACACGATTTTATTAATTGTCAAAAAAAACAATCTTCGTATCTACTGAAGTAAACAAGTTTTTTCTAGAGACACGTAAATACGTTAGTTTTCCTTTCGTGCTCACGAAAGGCATATTAAGTGAAAAAGAATGGACAATTTAAGATGAAAGAAGGAAGAACAAATAGAATGAAGTTTTTTTTTGTTTTCCACAGCTTTTAATAATTCACTACGACCCGGATTTCGATGTGATACATCGTCTGGTGATGTATCACATCGAAATTCGGGTCGTAGTGAATTATTATAAGTTTTGGAAAATACAATATTTTTCATTTTATCTGTTCATCATGGAAGGTTACGCCCTCCACCGTGAATCAAAGGAAGGAACTTTAATGTAAAGATTACGTTACAAAGGAGGTATGTTTAAATAGCTTTTGATTGTTTTACTCATTTCCGAAGGTATAAAAGATAGAAAGCTGAAAATTTAGGTGTACATTTCCACATTGATACCACTTATTCTAGAAAAGTTTTGAAAACTTTACGGAGGAGGATAGGGAAACGTTCAAAATTTTAATACGAAATTGATTGCGTTCTAAACTTAAATGTAATTTTGAAAGCTATTAAGCGTATTTAATTTAGTCGCCAACCTCACCTTCGCGTGGTATCCCCCCTTATGAAACAAACGAGGCTCTAGCGACTGAATATGTGGTGGTATAACCACATGCAAAATGAAAAATGCGCTAATTATATCCATGTTCATGCATAACACTGATTTTTCAGTATTTTTTACGCAATGTTTATTATCTTTTTCCGAATTTCCTCCTTACTTTACCTTTCTTTCTTGACTGGACTGTGGGAACCATGCCAGTGATTAATAATAATAAATAGAAATTTCTACTCCTGAAAGAGATTCGACTTTAAAGCTGTATAAAATGAAGTGATTTCGCTTTTTTATACGTGGCGTTACAAGTGAGACTTGATTAGATTAAGTTAATGATACTTCTTTTATCAGCTGAAATAATAAAGAAAAATATACGTTTAAAAAGGAAATGTGGGATTTTCAGTTTTAATTGCCAGCTGAATTCTTTTGATTCCAACAAACTTATTGTACCCGTTTCCGAATGCTAACTTGGTTTTTACGTATTCCCTCTACAGTGCTACTTGACGAATTCTGGTTCGAAGGAGACTTAAGTAGTGGTAAGGGTCTATCGGTTGAATTATTCGGATAACCTCACTGTGATCCAGTGCGTCATGACGGTTTGGTCGAGCAAAAAGCTGGGTGTTATCACCTACTTCGGAGAGAATATTCACTGTAAAACCCTACATCTCACAGTGGAAGGCCCTAGTCAAAATTCCTCAGCTTTTGTCTTGGGCTCATAAATGAAATCGAGCAAGAAACAAGTGAAAAGGCAAACTTTCACGCACCACTATTTATTCAAACAAAAGCACTACCCGGATTTTGACGCCTGTCAAACCGTCGTGCTCTTTATAGAAAAAGTGGGAGCTAAACAGGAGAGGGGGAGGAGTATTGGATAGTAAGAAAAGGTGAGGGGAGCCAATGGTGGGTGGGAGGGAGAATTGTTTTTAAACTTTTCTCTCTACCCACTGTCGTGGGTAGAGAGAAAAGTTAAAAGAAGGGAAGGGGGAGTGAAATTCAGTGGGGAGAGAGTTGTTGTTGTTAGTGGAACATAACATTAAATGGGGTCCTAAGTTTTTGATAAATCATTATTCTATTCGCGCTCTAAGGAATTTCCGTTCTTTATCGCATTTTACGCTGATGTCACGAAAATGTGTTAGGAGGAATATCAATTTCCTTCCTATTTCCATAAATCCGCTAGCAGAGCAATTCCGAGTTTGGTCCAAAAGTTAAATGATTCATTTTTGAGTTCAAATTCTCATTTCAGCGGGGGTATAAAACGTGTGGGTGTTAGTTTACCATTTCGGCGACTCGCGATTCCGTTGACTTTGATGAAACGAGTCTCCTTGGAAACAGTCATTGTGCGTCACATTCATATAGCAATGAAGGATGGCGTAAACTCCAAGCGGAATCGAACAACGTTTTTTAGTATTAATGTCCATCGCTCTCTCTTTATAATTAATGTAATTTTTTGGACGGTATCGAAACACATATGTTCGGAAATAATTTTTTATTTAATTATTGAAAATCGGTCTACGTCTAATCAGTCTACGGCTAATATAAATAGAGCAATAATAGTAAAAATTTGGATTGTCATAGAACATATTTATAAAAAAAATCGATCTCAAAAACATGACATACTGGAAATGCATTTTCTTCGCAGGGAATGCGTCCATGAGAACAAAAAGGAGCTGGAGTTCAATGCTCTTGCGGGGATCCATTGCGCGAATGAGAGTAAATACGAAGGGAGAGATTGAGAAAGAGAGAGAGAGAGAGGTAGCGCGCAAGTGGTATACACAAAGGGTTTGAGCGCAGGTCCCGCCAACCAGGCTCTTTATTCTAGAGGTCTTAACGAAGGGCGTGGAGCACCAAAGAGGAGGCAGCAATCCAGAGAGCGAGGGCGTTGAGAAAAAGGTCTTGCCGGTGCAATTCGGTACGAATTGGAGTGGGGGGAGAGGAGGGGGGAGTGGACGGAGAACTGAAGAAGTTGATAGGAGAGGTAAAAGAGGGGATATTTTCGTTGCGGGTGGGTGTGAGTGGCTGTCAGAGCGAGTGTGGGACACGGAGGAGGAGGAGGGTGTCGACGCAGAAGGATTGCAGGAGGGGTGGGGGAGGAGGGAGAGGCGGGGAAAGGCGCCCAGTGGAGCGTTTGCAATCGCGTAGACGCGGATCGCGAAGGACCGGACATGCCGTGGGAATATAAAGGAGTGTTTGTGACACAACACTTTACGTCCATCACACCTCTCTCTCTCTTTCTCTCCCTTCCCATTTTCCCTTTTTACGTAGGAGTAGGTGCATCCAGGAGACATTCGAATTCCGGATTCATCAAAGCTCCACCCCTCCCCTTCTCTTTCTTTCTAGTATAATGGATCGCCCATCTCTCCTTACACACACATCTTCGGTATTATTATTAGGGACTTATTTTTCAGAATATAAAAACATTGCCCTTTCGTTAAAAAGAAAATGATTCTTTCTAAAAATTGTCTTCCATCGACGTAACAGTGTAGCCCTGAATTTTTCAAATATTCGAGATGAAAATAATCCAAAAAATTCCATTCCTCGCTCCTTGATTAGGGCTCGCTGTATTTGATCGATTCATTCATTCAAAATGAAATAGAGGTGGTGAACATTTTGAATACGCTTTCCGAGGCAGTAGAGAGCTCCACCATCAGCTTCTGCGAGTTCGTATATCCCCTCTTTTTAAAATATTTCTCAACCGTATAAATATATTTCATCCCTTTTAAGCTTCAATCCTCTCCCGACCTCTCTCCTCCGACTATTCCGTTTCCTCTTCTCGCTCGCTCCCCGTAAATTTCTTACTCTCCGCGAAATCGATCTTTTCCTTTATCTGCGTTCGATTGCTTTCAAATTGCCCTCAATAATTCAATATTCCTTTTCATCTCTCAACCTCCGTCACAATTCCAGTTTCTCTCGCAGCTATATATATATATATATATATATATATATATATATATATATATATATATATATATATATATATATATCGAACGCACTTCCTCCATATATATCTCTCCGTCTCTGTGCTCGCAATCCACCGTCAATATCGTCCAAGTCGCCCCTGCCCCGAAACTTTGTCGTTCGCCGATACTTGATCTTCTGCTTCACTTTCGCTTAAAAAGAAAACGCCTCTCTCGATCCTTTTTTGTTTTTTTTTGAGGCAGTATCTTTCATCCACCATCCATCTTCCAATCCCTCTTCATTTGTCAAGCCGGCCACACGCTTCTCTAGCGCTTGTCAATGACAAGGGGTCGTAGTCGAAGTGACCAGACCCAAGGAGTTAAAAAAAACAAATCGCATACGAGGCTGGGAACATCGACTGCAGAGTTAACTTGATAAACGCGCCTCATTTTCCAAAGGCCTCTTGTCCGATCCCAAGTGCACCAATGTTTGTGCGTCCAAGGCATACATTGACTCATTTCGTCCAATAAATGATTTCGGATCCGTCATTTGCTTTCTCTTCGAGATATTTGCGCCCGATCAATAAACCCTCTCCCTCGCCCTTTCAGTCTTCCAAATTTTTCAATCGCTTGAAAAGTTCTCACGGAGCAACGGCAGCGAGATAGATATTCCTCGATTCGCAAGGGAAAATCCGATCTTGTAGGGAGACTCCTTGCGCAGCGAGTCGGAAGAAACGCGGTGATGACTTCTATAGCCGAGACGTCTTCAGCAAAACGCTGACATGTTTATGTAGCTTATTTTTTCATCTCTTTTTCCTGCCGCCGTGATCTCATATGTTTTCCTTATCCGTAGCATCCACCACTCGGAGCGTCTGTTTTCTCTTTTTCTCCTATCTCTCTCTCACACCTCTTCTCTTCGTAGGTGTTTTCCGCAGTGGGACATTTTTTCTGTGTTAACACATAGCTGATACACAGTTTTTTGACCCACGACCCACAAAGCTAACAATATTCTTTGTGAATGCTCAATGATCTATTAACCAATATACAATTAACTTGTAATTAACATGTATTTTATTGTATTTGATATGTAATTAATTTATTTTTAATATGTCAATATTGTAACTATGTGACAAAAGGGTTAAATGTAAGACGGGACTATATAGTCTCAATTTTGCCCTTAATAAAGCCGTTTGTCTGTCTATCTGTCCCTTTCTCTCTCTCTCCAAAATTTCCCTCCTATTTCTTCCTACTCTCTAACATATCGTTTTTTGCGCCCATCTCTCCCCTCGCTGTAACTATCTCTCTCCTTTTTCTCCCCGTTATAACATCCCTATATCCAATGCCGGATTAACCGGGGTGCAGTGGCGCCGTTGCGCCAGAGCCCCGTGATAAAAGTGGCCCCATGGAGGCCCCAGACATTGTGCGTGTGGTGGAGGGAGGGACATGCTAAAAGTATGCGCCAGGGCCCCCGAGCCCCTTAATCCGGCCTTGCCTATCTCCCGTCCCAAACAAACCTCTTCTCTCCTACGACGTTATTCCCTCTCTCTCTGCTTCCTCCTTTATTTTCATCTTTGGCCCCTATGTCATATCTCCCATGCCATATACCTATCTATCTTTCCCATAAACCTCTCTCTCCCTTCCACTCTCTCCTCCTCCTCCTTATTCCCCTCTCTCTCCTTTTGACCGCGTCAGACGCATTCCCAGGAGATGTCCGTCACCCCATTCGCTCCCTTTAACCCGGACTCGCCCTTTCTCATGCCCCCACCTCGCCCTTTCTCTCTGCCTTTTACGGCATTCCAACACCGTGCTTCCACTCCCACATCCCAACACATTCCATCTTCTCCTTTCATCACATCCTAACCGCGCCGCATACCCTTTCCTTTTACCGCATCAACCTTAACCGCACTTTTTAACCACGTCTATGTCTACCGCCCACTCCATTTCCTTCGCCCACCCATTGGTTCCGCTCCGATCCACTTCTTTTTCCCCAAGGCGAACTAAACCACATCAATTCCCGCCTCTTTGGTTCATTACACTTTTGCTGTTATAATTCCGTCTACGTCTTACATTTTAGGTAAGGTTTATTAATGTATTTGATGAAAAAATACTTTTAACGCGAGAACATGTTTTCGGTATAATTCGTGTAAATTTTTTTTGTTAACCCTCGCAAAAGTACTTAAGAAATTTAATCGCTACGACTCGGTATTACATAAGATGAATTGAAATAAACAGTATTTTTAAGGAAGAGCGTTTTTCAAATAAATAAGTGCTACTATCAATTGAAAGGTTGAATCATTTGCCAATTTTCTGTTTATTTGACATATACTAACGTGTCAATTTCAATTAAGAAAATCTAACTTTAAAGTTTTATGTTGTGATGCCGCTGGAACAAGTCGAATGGTTCTAAGATTGCAAGTTGTCGATTCTCACCGGGTCTCCGAATACGTCACCCAACTGTTTGCCATCTGAAGTTAACTCTTCGTTTCCTCTAATGACTCCTCACCGACTCCGTCCATTTTTACCACGAAAGTAATTTCTCAAGTGCAGTTTCAGTCTAGTTTACCCTAGTATTTCGTAGTCTCAATAGATAACTGAATTTTCTGCAAATTTTATATTGTTCCCAAAATTATCCTCAAAACAAAACAAACCAGCGCGTTCGTATTTGGTCTTAAAGCAATGTATGATGCACAAATTCAAGATTATATTTACCAAAATAGTAAAAAAAGTATCCGATGCATGTGCTTATGCCTGAGATTGAATTCGATACTTTTCACGCATGATGAAATGTATCCACTAAAAAATTCCCACATAATTTCACTACGAATATACTTCAATATTTTTTCTTGGATTGGATCTGCTTGATTCCATTTAACCCATAACACTCAGTTTTCCTAGTAAATATCTCGTGCACTTAACCATAATCATTTATAAGTATTTTATAAACTCGCTCTTCTCCTTAAATTTGGAAGAAAATTATTTAAATCAAAATACGCCGGTCCAATCGACGTTAATATAATACTGTAACCCAAGGAATGCGGGTGATTGTCTCAATTTGCACAATAAATTTGGGAGGTCGCTTACAATTTTATTACCCTCTTTTATATTAACTTCGCTTTATATATATATATATATATATATATATATATATATATATATATATATATATAAATGACTTCGTCGTCGGTGGGTGGGAAAGCGGAACTGTAATGCTATTTTAAAAAACTTTCCGAGTAGCTAGAAGGTAGAAATGTTCGATTCTTAAAGTAAAAGCCATTTACGAAAAAGAATTTTCCAAAATCGACTCGGGTTCGATAACCACCATTCCCTATAAGATAGCATGGATAAATCGATATTACGACCTGCAAGTTTATTTTCTTATGCCGAAACTTTCTCATAACTTGATTCTTTAGCGTCATTTAATTTAAACTTCTATGATTTATTTTCTCTACATATCCTAATATTTTTATTGCTTCACGGCGTGCGCTTCTATAAGGTTTAATGTTGAAAGGATATTTCATTTATTTTAGTTTTAACCTGATTAAACCCAGCTATTTGTTTCTCGATCTCTACAAAGGAGTATTTTAAACCTGGCTTGAGAATATCGTCCATCGCTTTATTACCAAACGAAGGTATTTTTTAGTCCTGGCTACTCGCGCTCCTACCGTTGCAAAAAAACGATGTTTTTCATCGAACGATAACGTCATTACGAATGTTGGTTGACAAGCAAAAGTTGATAGAGCACCCCTATATCTTATTGTGATTGAGTTGCTCTATGGTCACGAATAGTCGCAACGGAAGATCATATTTTCATAACGATGATGAAATGATGAAATATAGCGCTCACCGGTGGTGGGGATTTCGCGCTACTCTCAAAATACGCATTTAACTCTTCGAAGTGACGAATCGCTGCGTGCTCGCATTCGCGTGCTGGTCCGTGTTTCCCGGAGGGCGGCCTGCACAATCCCTTTGCTCCACCGTGAGTTCGCGCGCATGCGCTCGCCATCGGTGCAAAGATATCCCGTAAATCATTCGCTCGCGGGTCCCTAGAGAGGAACGGGATCCTCTAAACCGGTTACAGATTTTTTCATACGTTCTGTTTTGCTCGTTAGTTACCCTTCTCGCGTTGTGCGCGACAGCCGTCGCGTAACGTCCGAGCCAAATTCTGGTACTGGTTTTTCTGCGGCCAGATGTCCGACCCAGCTCTAACCGCAGATGTGGTCATTCGCATCCACGCGCTTTTATACACAACAGAGGGAAGGTATACGGCTTCGATATTTAGGCCCAGAATCTGATTTAAAATAAACGAGAAACTGGAACGTAAATTCAGTTCCAAAGAGCCAAGGGAAATTTTCACGAAAACCACCGTAGGAAATTATCTCCAATCTACTGTGAGTTTGTCACAAATGTGACAGTGAGCAGATTCTATATTTTCATACACATGTAGACGCTCAGCAGAGGCAATTTCAATATAATTTCCGACCCCCTAAATATGCTAATTGTAAGATCATCTAACTTAAAACAGGTCATTTAGCGAGGCTATTAGGTTTCGAATTTAGAAAAAATATTAATACCTTCCTTGATTTAATAACTCTAATTTTTTTAATATACGAAAGTTTTTGAAACTTTGTCACGGCGGTGAGTCTCCGCTGAAGTCGATTATAATCTCCCACTGACATGTGGTGAGGGGAAAATTATAACTTTAGCAAACGTAGTGCTAGAAAATGTCACGTGATTACAGTTGATCTAAACCAGTGATCTTCAACCTTTTTTGATCCACCGCCCACTTTTACTATATTTTGCCACTTGAAATAAGTTCACCGCCCACTTTCCGTATCAACTTAACAATAAAATTTTTGATAAAACAACTTTTTAAAAAGACATCAAATTTAGCCATGTTTATTAATCCCAAATCAAATATTAAAATAAACATTTGATAGACATTTCAATGCGTACTTAGTGCGTGGTGCACCGAGGGGGGTCCGACTTGTGTGATGATGTGGAGTAGGGGGGAGGGGGGGGGTTTGAAAAACGTGACATCACAAAAACAACACCAGAGAAAACTACGTACGTATACTCATTTCCACCCGTAGAGGATAGTGTTACGCTTATTGCACGCGCAGTTGCCCAATTTCCACCGGACTATACGCTTATGCCTCCGTCTCGCATTAAGTGCCAAAAAAATAAAACTAATAATTTAATGTACACCACTGGATGCCAATAAATGAGCATGTTTTATCATAATTATTGGTTAATCTTATCGCGTAATTATATTTGCTAATTAAAATTAAGCATAATATTTTCGTGGGCTATTTGCAACATTATTATTTTAAAACAACAAAAAAATTGTCGGAGTAATTTACATTAAAAAAGAATAATAGTACCTTCATGAATGAATTATTTATTCGCGAGATCGATTGTAGAACGGAGCGATATAGTGTATCGTTTTTCCCTGGGAAGATAAGAGAACATAATAGGAAAAGATAACATAGGAAAACTAGGGACCTTTGGTGCACTGCACCCCCTGCCATCCACCAAAAAGGTGACTTGCAGGGTATCATGTAGATGTAGATGAATCACTACGTCACTCATTGAAGACACTCCTTTCGTAGTGGAGTGTGTCGAAGGCCAAAAAACGTCAAACAATCACCTGCTTTAAACTCGCATACGAGACCGTGTCATTGTGTCAAACACTGATGCAGTGTTTCCCTTGGGAAAAATCTTCGGCAATTGTCTTGTCAGATAACTCCGTATCTTCCTTCATAATTCGCATATTTTACAGAGAAACAAAAAAGCTGGCACCTATTCACCATCTCCCTTAGAAAAATCTTAGTGCAAACCTCCCGTTCATTCATTTACGCGTCACAAACTATCCTTGTTGAGGATTTACAAACGAATTCTTGTCTGTGTTTACTTCCAAGGAAGCCTCTTTCTTCACAGGTTGGGAGGTCGAGGGTAGGGTTTTTTATTATTTTCTGCGTCTCACATATTCGGGGTATTTTTTTTTGAGGTTTCAAAACTGCTTATTAGAGCAAGGCGGAGGAACCCAAAAGCCATCTTTGTTGAGCGTTATATTTTTAGTTGTCCGTATATACGAAGTTTTCATAATTTTCCCTTGGCTATAGTCTTAGTGGCATTCTTCATATGCGGAAATCCTGCGTACTGAGTACGCCGCGGCGGTCGATAGATTTTTTTATTTCTTTGACGCAAAGCATTTTATTAATTCTGAAAAAACTTGATAGATATCAAAACTTGGGGCCTTCATATTGTGCTTAATTCTGCAATCCTTACTGTATTTCTTTTTACCTTTACTATATGTTAAATTTGGCGGTTGAATTTTCGCGTAGTTACGAATAGTGCATTGCACCCCCTGCCACCCACCAATTAGGCGAATAAAAACTTCTATTCAATGCTGAGACGAACCAAATCTCTGTACTAAAGCTACTGTGTAGTGGAAGGAAATGTTGGTGTTACGGTAAAGGCACGTAACCGGTAAATGTGCACATTTACCACCAAGCTCGGTAAATGTAAGTTTAAGTTTCCAGAAATACGCATTATCCGTACATTCCCCGGTAAATGTGCACTTTTAACGACGTGCCTTGGTAAATGTGGAAATAAGTAAGAATGAGAAATGCTACTTTAATAATTACGTTAATTTATAGCAAAAATCATCAAGGGTTCGGCTCCACTGGTATATATTATGAAGAGCGATTCCCAGCCAGAGGGGGGAGGCACAGTGAACGTGAGGAGGAACCAAAAACACTTCGACTAACTTACCCAACCCGATGGGGCCGAGTAAAATTTTCCTTCATGATCAAATATAGTTTAGTGTCTCTAGGTTAATGTGTACATTTCCCCAATCCAATCGGTAAAAGTATGTTATACTTACATTTACCGAAGTTGGTGGTAAATGTGCATATTAACCGGGAAATTTACACATTTACCGGACTACGCACATTTGCCGTGACGTATGCACTGTCGATCTGCTCTGTCTCTTACTCTTGAGATGATTATTTTTTTATGCGTCAACATTTGAGAGCTATATGGAAAAGGAGGAGGAAGGGTCTTGGGGTCTGGGCTAGTGCATTTCTTGAGAACAATTTAATGAGAGTGAGAAACACATATCTGACATCAATGCACAAACAAGCCCATTCAAAAATATTTACGATGCTACCTCTTGGCCGAAAGTATTATGTAATGCAGAACCCAATGTTATATTGTTGTTTTTATAAATAAAAAGTGATTTCAAGCCAATTATATCTTTTGAAAATTTTTGTTTTCGGAGAGGGAGGGGATCAAAGCTTTATGACGTCATATATGGGGGGGGGGCCTGAGTTTTTGTGACGAAATATGACGAGGGGAGGAGGGAGGGTCAAAAATCCGCTAAAATTGCGTGACGTCTTTTAGAGACGGCTCCTAAGCACTGCAAAACGATGTATCAGAAGCGATACAAAGGAAATATTGATCAGTTATGATTAATAAAACAATCGCTAACTTGCAATGAGCAATAGTATGTTTACGTCCACGTTCATTCCTTTGTCACAAATTCTATATTTATTGTCGCCAACAAAAGTTGTGTGCATTTTAGTCTACTCCTTTGTCGTGGATAACCCATTTCCTTCCATATACTATGTGCTGTAGGCGCACGCATGCAAATTAAACTCATTTATAGTAGACCTTGTTTACTTCAGTTGCTACAAAGATTGGTTTTGTTGACAATAACAACACGGGAAAATTTTTCAAAGTTCAAGTTCAAAGTAATTTCTCGTTTGATTTTCTTGAAAACGGATACTTCATCGATAAAAATGTATTCTACATAACATATTTTATTTGACTACTTCTACATTCTGATATATGCAATATTTTACGAGATGAAAGTCCATATTGTGTCATCAGTAAAGTGCCACACTCGTTTAGGCTATGTGAGCCATTTATATAATTTTATTATATTCTCTCCCCTACGGAGGTGACGTGCATACAACTACTATGATTTCGCTGGTGAAGAACGCCTAAAAACGTACATACTTATCATACGATATGAATAATTCTATACGTCCCTTGTCTTTTCTTAATTTAACCATGTCTATTTTAGCACGCATTTTAATTCTTCATAGATCAGCCCTTGCCTGGTCGTCGGTTTATGTTAGGTTTATCATTTCTATCATATTAATAAGGTCTGTCGCGTGGGGGTCCCACACATTTGTTTCTTGCTCTGTTGTGGGTCTAACTATCGATTTTTCTGCATGCCCTTACGCAGTCTTATACTGCCTACTTTAAGTTCTCTCATGTAACCTCTAAGTGTAGATTTCTGTCCTGCACACCCCAGCCTAGCCATTTTGGCACGTGAACTTCTAAAGATCTCCATCATCCACATTTCTTTGAAGAGCATCGATTAATCGATCAGTGACATTACTTTTCCGCACAACATATATTTGCTCGAACTTATTTTTACTTTCTACAACATCCAAAGATGTGAATTTTATATTTACTGTATAATTCGTTAATCTCGGATAAGTTAATTTTGTGGCAGATAACAGTGTGACTATCTGAGATACATTGTTTTAAATCTGATATATTAACAGATATTGCGAAGGCATAGATATAGCAAACGAATGAAGAGGATATTGGACTTGGACTTAGTTGACGTTGTTCACGCTCTGAAAAATAGCTTATGCTTAGATATTTTGGCAAGAATGTTTGATTCAAGTAGTACAAGTGGTTGACGAAAAAATATTCGGAAAAACGAACCAGGTTCGATTCCAGGGAATTTCTATTTCTCGTTAAGTAACACGTAAAAATAGATGTTCATATCCTCGCTTCTCAGACAGACGTCCATGACGGTGTAGAATTCCAGTAACAAAGTTCAACTCGCATTGCCACCGCGTCACGGTAAAATCTCTCTCGCCCAACAACAAACTAGCCACCGTCAAATCACACAAATGTCCAAAAGACAACTCAGTAAATCTTGGGATATTTTATTAATAATAATATATTAATAATATAATACTAATTATAAATAAAAAAAATCAAATGAAAATATTTACAGAATTTCATCTTGGTAAAGGAGCACAATATCCTGCATGAAGAAGAATCTCCGAGCACATCAAGTTTGCCGGACTGCTCCCTATAATAATATTTATGGAGGAATGAGCCGATACGCCTAATGGATTCTGCCTAATACGCAAATATAGTCAAACTCCTGTAAAGTCACGCTGTCACATCATAAAACTGGAGAGGTAAATCCTGTATGAGCAGAACATTGTAAATGCATTTCCAGAAGGTGGTATACACCGATTCGAGGATATTTTCCAGTGCCAAACTTTTATATAGACAGCCAGAGAAAAACACCCTCAAAGAAGCACAATCTAGCCTTCCATTAAGTAAGGCCAGCTCATAGTACCCATTTGTTTAACAAATTTTCAACAGAATTTACAGAAATTCTCTCAATTTTATAATGAAAGAAAAACAGCCGTGCGTGTGCAAGGGTGTCTAACCTTTGATTAATTTTTATGTTCAAATCACAGAAAAATAATCCTCGGAATTGCTGCCCCATGAAGAAAAAAATCACCCACTCGCGGGACGTTACTCTCCAGTGTCATATCAAATCAAATGAAACAGAAGAAGAACATCCTGCGAGAAGTGAATGCAATCCGAGGAGCACGAAGGGTCTACTAAATCTGTTGTTCTATAGATTATGGGAAAGGCGCATCACGGAACTTAGATGCGGCGATTCCTGCAGTGACGATTCATAAAATCAGCGACCAGAGGGCGAGAATCCACCTCACCCGGATCTGAAACCGTATTCAAACAAGTTCCATTTGCGGCGAGAGGCAATTAATAAATAATTGAATTAAAACTTCACGTTTTAGAAATGATATTTAAAATATAAACCAATAGATTATGTTCTGGATGTTTATGAAAAATAAGTGTTCATCAAAGTTGCAGCAAGCAGATAAATTAAGACGCCACCTGAAAAAAGTAATCTAGTCACTGTGAATGAGTGGCACTAGAAAACTTTATCCAAAAGGAATCCTGAATCTCCATTCCGATTTCGACAGCAACAATAATAATGTGTGCCTGGCTAAGAGTTTTTTACCAGAAGAATAAGAGCTGATTGAATGATATTATTTGTTCGGATTGAAATAGACCATACTAAAATACATTTGAAAACCGACGAAATTAAAATATACTTACCAAAGCAATTACAATTACAATGGAATTCTAAAAATGAAACGATATTTTTTGGCATTACCATTGGAAGCTTAACCAAATTCATTTGTGAAGCTGTTGTAGGTGCGCATCTTCCTTCTCAGGCGTAGTTTTTTTGAGGACAAAGACGCTAAGAAGAATCAACGACAATCAGATCACGGAGAGCGCAACCCAGTGGCATTAACTCAAGCCCATGGATTATATTCTCCGTATTCCAATGTCGTTCAATTTTGTCCACCTGTGATGCTTGCTTTTCAGAGAGACATTCATGACGGGGAAGAATTCCAGTGACAAAAATCGACTCTCACTGCCACCGAAGATCCTACCCGTCACGGTAAAATCTTTATCTATAGCATTCCTAATGATACGCAAACCTGCCACCGTCATATAACACAGACGCTCAAGGGAAGAGATATAGAGCGATAACCGAGTAAATTATGGACTGATTAGATTTAACACAATTTTCCACAAGGTAACAAAACAAATGATGCGAGTAAAGCGGAGGCAAGCAAAGCAAGTAAAAGTTTTCATCGAATAACCAATCGCTCTATGAGGACATCACTCAAGTGCCACATGGAAAATTGGCAACGAAAGGAATATCCACAAAGAGAAATAGGAAGAGATAATAAAGTAGTGAAAGACCATCGATCAGGAACTGATGGACATATTATTATATTCCGCCCATAGGCCATTGTTCTCCAGTGCCAACTTTGAACACCCTGGTAAAGGAGAAGAATGCCCTGCAAGAAGAACAATCTCCGATTAAAATCGCCGTGACAGACGCTGAAATAGTACTAAATAAAAACACGAGAATAGTTCAAGGGCGAACATTTACACCGCTTTGAGGGTATTTGGCTCCAGTTCCACCTTTCTATATGTGGAAACTAAAGGAAAAGACCCTCAAAGAGGCACAAAACTAAGCCTTCTAAGGATTTATCAATCAGTCCAACCACAATGGTCGCACATTTTAAAGAAAGGCGTGCATAAAATCTATGTTGACCAAAAATTTTAGCAACTTTTCTATGACGAGAACTGAATGTTTGAGATGTGACTGACTTATACAAAATCTAAGGAGAAATATGAAATGGGGGAAATTTTATCTTTGCAGAGACGACTGAGGAAAACATCCGAACGAAGCAAAATATCTAGTCTCAATTAAATCGTGAGGACCAAGATATATTGCCTCACGCGATTGCCTCCAAAAGAAATATAATGTCAACATGATGAAATATTACACCGCTTGCGGGGCGTTATTCTCCAGTGTCATATCAAAACAAATGAAACAGAAGAAGAACACTCTGCGAGAAGGGAATGATATCCAAGGAGCACGAAGGGCATACTAAATCTGTTGTTCTATAGATCATCGGCAATGCGCTTTACGGAACTTAGATGCGGCGATTTTTGCCCTGTGACGATTCAAAAGTCAGCGACCAGAGGGCGAGAATCCACCTCATCCGGTTCCTTAAATGGTATTCACAGTTGAACATGAGAGGCAACGAACTAGATCTCACGTAAATTCAGAAATGAAGTAACGAATCCCATTTAAAACATCAACTTGATGTTTATGACAAATAAACTTTCGTCGGAGTCGCAGGTAAGTTTAGACGGCACATGAAGACAGCAATCTAGTCATTCTGAAATGGTGACAGTAGAAGCTTTTTTCAAAGGGAATCCTAAATCCCAACTATAATTATTTATGCACTCGGCTAAGATTCGTTGGTTTTAATAATACAACAAACTGATTGAATACAATGATTTGTTGGAATTGAAATGGAGAATGCTTGTTCTAGCATGCTTTGAGGGAGAATTATATAAGCGATTACGACAAATTAAAATTTACTTACCAAGAACGATGTCGCTACCGATGAAGAGGATCCAGGTGATGGCTGAAGGTTAACTGGTGTCAGTTGTTGTATTTTTCTCCCTTTTTATACTTAAAAGAGTACTCGACTCGCCGAATTTCACCCAATCACCTTAGTTACAAACAAGTCATTAACGGAAATTCCCTTCTGACAAAACGATTGGCGCGGTTGCTCCCGATCCCTTTCACCCGCAGTGCTTTCGGCCAATGGCGTGCCTCTTGTTACGTTTACGCTTAGACCAGCGCCTCCACTCTAGATTCGGGATTGAAGGTGAACTAATTAGTCTTAACCCACGACCAATTTAGGATGCAAGAGGACTGTATTTTAGGGGTTCGCTTAACTCACCGAAAACTGGCGATGTTGTAATTCGTTTGGATTCAATTCACGTTGCTTACAGGGGATAATAAAATCTGTGGACTTGAATGCATCGGTGTACTCGAAATAAATTTTCTAAGTAAGAATTATGTGAAGTATATTAGGCTCTTTTTACGGGTGAATCGTTACCTTAGAGTAGATTCGAACGATTTCTATTTTTGTGAGTTCATCCAATCTGCAGGAATGGCTACGTCTCAACAGAGCCCGATAGAACTTTAACTCAATATTCAGAAATAGTACTTCAAAATCATGCGTTTTACTGGGTATTTAAAAAAAATTGAGAGCTAGAGATTAAAGCTTTATTACTTATAATATATATATATATAGAAAATCGTTTAAATAGAAAAAGATAACGTAGGAAAACTAGTGATTTTTGATGCCCAGAACACTCTGCCATCCACCAAATGGGTGACTTGCAGGGTATCATTTAGATGTAGGTAGCTAATTCTAAGCACGACTTATGGTGTAGATTGGTTATGAAAACGGGAGAGTGCGCGTTTTCTACATCTATATGCTATCCTACATTTCACCAAAGTGATGGGTGGCAGGGAATGCAATGACCAAATCCTACTTAATAACTTTTCTTGTAGGTTAAGCTTTCCTGTTATAATCCCGTGTTGTCCTCGGAAAAATAAAGGAAGAAAATTGCAGGAAAACGTTTTTTCATGAAAGCTTAAGAATATGTGAAAGTGTTTTGAGCCGTAGTATCAACACAATTTTCAATAGCGGTCAGCATTATAGATAAGCATAAAATACAGTTTTAATTGAATGGAGGAAATTATACGGACATTCGCTGAGGCATCTTGTTATTAGATATTTAGATAGTCATTCATTGCTTAGCGGATGCCAACACGGATTCCGGAGAGGTAGATCATGCGAAACGCAGCTCGGCCTGTTCGTGGACGATTTGTTGCGATGCGGAGAGAAAAATACTCAGGTCAATGCCATATTCATTGATTTCAGGAAGGCGTTCGATAAAGTATCTCATAGGAAATTAATTGCGAAGTTAGGACAATGTGGTATCAATTCGAAAGTTGTCGGTTGGGTGAGAGACTTCCTCTCGAATAGGGAACAGATAGTTGTCATCGATGGGAAATACTCGTCCCCCGTTAAAGTTGCTTCGGGTGTTCCTCAGGGAAGTGTATTGGGCCCTCTGCTCTTCTTAATCTATGTAAATGATATGTGCTCGGTTGTTCGTAGTAAAATTAGGCTTTTCGCCGATGACACCGTTCTATATAAAGAAATAAAAAATCAGGAGGACCATCAGTCTCTGTGTGAAGACTTAAGAGCCATTTCAGCGTGGTGCAAAGAATGGCAAATCGAAATTAATTATACTAAATGTGCCGCAGTCACGTTCTGGAAAAGTAAGAACAAAGATTTAGGTTTCGAATATAAAATAGATGAAATGAGTATTCGACAAGCTGAGTATGTAAAATATTTAGGAGTAACCATTTGTCGAGATCTTTCGTGGGACATGCACATTCGTCGAGTTATAGGCGCGGCCAACAAGAAACTGGCATTCATAGGTAGAATAGTACGGAACACTACAGAGAAAGTACGCGAAACATGCTACTTATCACTGGTAAGACCACAAGTGGAATACGCAGCGAGCATATGGGATCCGTACGAGAAGGGACACATAATTCAACTAGAAAGAGTACAGCGCAGAGCAGCCAGATTTGTAAAACAAAAGTACGGACATAAGGAAAGCGTCACCTCTTTATTGAGCGATTTGAACTGGGTATCACTGGAGGACCGTAGATTGGACTCAAGGTTGAAACTTCTAGAGAAATATAGGTCAGAATGTCTAAAAGAGGAGGTAGTGGGAATAATTGTGGCACCGACGTATATAGGTAGAAATGATCGAGACGATAAAATACGTGAGATCGATTGTAGGACGGAGCGTTATCTAGGCTCGTTCTTTCCGAGGACAATAAGAGATCACAATAGGAAATTTCGAATTGCGTTAGACAATCTTTAGGTAGGATTTGGTGCATTGCACCCCCTGCCACCCACCAACTTGGTGAATTGCAGGGTAACTTGTAGATGTAGATGTAGATGTCAAATTAAAGCATGGTAAAAAGGAGCGAGTATTTGGACGTATATTCAGGAAAATATTAATTTTGTACATGTTCTAATTGCTACATTTCGGTGAAAATCCACATATGTAGAAAAGAGAATGTTTCTCTTCGAAATTTAAACTCTCCTGAAATTGATAATCTTTTCTTTTTTAGTCATTGGGAGCCAATATACTAGTATAGTGACTGAAATCTCAAATGCTCGAGCCGGCCGGTATTGTACTCTTTCGGCACTTATTCCAACGTCTTCTCGCAGAATGATAATAGAATGACAGTGGTCGTACACAACAGATGATAGAACAGATATAAATCCGGTAAAATATCTTTTTCATAATTCACGCTGTATTATTTCACTATTTTCAACCACCCTATCAGGGATAATGAAATCCCAAAAGAAACCTAATGCAGCAAAATTCCGTAAGATGTTAGCAAAACCTCACAAATCATTGAAGTCTTAACTCTTGAGTAAATTATTTACAGCTTTTGGTAATGGACATGGGCCAAAGTTTCCTCGAGTACCTGCTCCCTCAGTTGACCCTCATTAGTAAGCCTTTCATCGTGGGTCTAGACCTCGTACATAACTCCGCAGTGACCTCGCATTATTGCACTGAATGCATGCGTCTTTTAAATGATCTTCTACAGTTAATTTTAACAGAAGAATATCCAAATTAAATAGCTCCTCGTAATATTTCATCAGAATTGTAGGCAATGTTGAAGTAATTTAGACTGTACGGTTTGGGTTATTAATGTATTGAAATATTTCATCTACACCAACGTTTTATCCATAATTTTGTTTGTATTAACCAGAGTAGATCGTTCGAACGATGTTCATTGCGACAACGCGAAGGTATTTCCGTTCTGTATTTAAGTGAACTATTTATAAAAACAAATATCTTGTAACGTTTCCCCTATACATGGTGAATCCCGCTGTGAAGGCGACCTATACCTTTCCTCCAGGTGTAGCTCTACGGTCGAGTTTTGCGGTGAAGGGTTTACCGTGTTTACTGATATAATCCTCATATTTTCTTTTCATAATTTTACCATAAAATAAACATTGAATGCGAGGATTATGCCACGACCGACCAGATGCGCGATTTTATCAATGCTTTTATCGCACCTATTCACAGTACAGTTTTATTGGAAAACTATAAAGGTTAGGGATCCTTTGCATCTGCAACATGAAATCCATTCTTTAATATTTTTTTGGCCTAAAAGGTTATAATTTTTAGTTACTTTAAGCGCAACATGTACAGTAAAAAATTATACATCTACTTCTAGATGTTACCCTGCAATTCGCCGAATTGGTGGGTGGCAGGGGGTGCAATGCACCAAAACCTACCTAAAGATTGTCAATCGCAGGTTGAAATTTTCTATTGTGATCTCGTATTGTCCTCGGAAAGAACGAGCCTATATAAAGCTCCGTCCTGCAATCGATCTCATGTATCTTATCGTCGAGGTCGTTTCTACCTATACATCTACATCTACATCTACATTATACCCTGCAAGTCACCTTTTCGGTGGATGGCAGGGGGTGCAGTGCACCAAGGGTCCATAGTTTTCCTACGTCATCTTTTTCTATTATGGTCTCTTATCGTCCTAGGGAAAAACGATCCTCTATATCGCTCCGTTCTACAATCAATCTCGCGAATCTTATCATCACTGTCCTGCCTTCCGAAATACGTCGGGCTTCTGATAAGTCCTACTACCTCATTCGCTAGTCCCTCCGACGTATATTTTTTTAGCGGTTTGAATCTAACCTGCAGCCTACGTTCCTCTAACGATGTCCATTTCAGATTTTCTATTAATGATGTTACGCTTTGTTTACTATCGTAATTCCTCTTTACAAATCTAGCTGCCCTGCGCTGAACCCTTTCTATCTCGTTAGTGAGTCCCTTTTCGTAAGGATCCCACACAGCTGAAGCATATTCGACCTGCGGTCGAACCAAGGATAAATAGCATAATTCTTTCACTTTTTCGGAGCTATTTCGAACTATTCTCCCTATAAAGGCCAGCTTTTTGTTAGCGGCACCTATCAATCGGCGAATGTGGGTGTCCCACGAGAGATCATGATGGATCATGACTCTTAGATATTTAACCGAGTCTGATACTGGAATCTCTATTTCGTCCAACGGACAATTAACATCCAACGACGTATTCTTAGTTCTCCAGAAATTGATGACGCAGCTTTTTTTTGATTGATCTCTAACTACCATTCCTTACACCAGCGTTTCCCAACCGGTGGTTTGCGCATCCCTAGGGGTTCGCGAAATAAATCAGCGGTTCGGAAGAAAAATTTGATAATGGCGTCTTTTTCACTTTTTTGGTTCTACAATGCTTACCGATATTTATTTACGATTCTTTAATCAAATCGCCATCACTAAATGCCTTTTTTTTCTTAGCTAATAAATGACACACTCTCAAGGACGCAATGGTTACTGCAACTGGGTTATTCATGGCTTTCACAAATATTTTTCTGCAAAGAAATACCATTTTTCAAATCTTTGATTTTTGCCTTGCGTACTTCAGCATTTCTTGGATATTGCGTCATATTTGGCATGCATTGTTTGGAAATGTCTCTCCACATTTCCTTTCTTCTGAATGGCCACCGATGCGTTGCATATTAAACAGCAACATTTATTCTTGATTATAGTAAAAAAATAATCATGTTCCCATTCATCGTGATAATGATACGTTTTACTTTTTTTTTCAACGCTCATGATTAGGCCTGGAAATTAAATAATTTTTAAGATTAAATATTTTTTTTAAATAATTAAAATGATTAAATAATTTTTAAGATTATCAGTTTCTTACATATGAAACATGCAACATATAAATCAGTTTTCATTGGTTGGGTTCGATTGTAACTGTCAAAATCTCTCAATATCTCGACTCGACAATAACACGTTGTTTTGTTACATACATTGTAAATATCCTTAGATTTCTCCGTCAGCTTCGCTTGCTTACACATTAAACACAGTCCTAATTTATCATTACAGATCGGTTTTTTGTTAACTGCGGTTATGTCAGGACCAGTCAGCTGTCAAGTCAATTAAAAAACGATACAGACCCTGTTGTCAGGAAGGAAAACTAAAATCTAATAAAAATGATGTTTAATTTTAACCAATCCAGTTACAAATGGTATTAAATTATTTCGTCTTTGTATAACTGAGTGTATGCAATTAATGTAAAATTTCAAACTGCAAGACTTGCATTTAACAGTATTTGCAAGTAATTTTAAAGACTCTACAAATAAAAAGTTTTTTATTTAGCGTTTGGTGTCTGATCTATCTGAAACTTTTTGAAATATATATTGAGGATGACGTTGATGATAACTTCTCTATCTGATCGCGAAGCCAAATAATAGATCGCTGACATGTATTTACTCAATTAAGAACCACTACCCTCGAATTGAAAAAAATATACTGGAATTTCCCAGACTCCAGCTTGATTTAATAAATAGGTTTCCCTTAGAAGCGTAATTCATTTCCCTCAGTTCCTATTTCGATTAGCTTCGCAACGACTGGTCGCCCTCGTTTAATCTTCGACTCCTAATGGAAGGCGAATGAGTTGATTGATGGAGCAACGGCACGCTCGGAGATTCCCAGATCCTTTTATCCCACGAAAATAGTGTATTAACTATTTTTTTGGCGTTTATGCGTTATTATAGCATGAAAAATATATAATATATTTATATATATAATATATAAATTGCAACCATCAATATCTTTGCTAAAATAATTCGAACGGCAGTGTAGAGCAGTAGTGCCCAAACGTTTTTTTACTGGTGGGCCGTATTGTTGGTTGAAAATCATTCGGAGGGCCGCATTGGCAGTTGCCAATTCTTTGGCGAGCCGGATTAGAGGTTAAATCGGAAGTTTTCTGTATGTTCCAAGGAGTCATAAAAGTAAAAATCAAGTCTTTATAAGGTTTTTATGGTTAAAATTTCAGTATTAAAAGTTTTATTATCAAAATTATCATAAAATGTATGAATTTGTGTGTTAAATTTTTCAGATAGGCTTTTCATCATACCCTCGCTAGCCACACAAAACCCTTCGCTGGCCGTACTTTGGACACCCTTTGTGTAGAGTATTGGACCTTTTACTTAATTTGCGAAGAATGCTGACTTAAAGTAAAACGGAGCCAATTGATTGTTTTCCTTTAACTGTTTATATTAGATGCGCTATAATGGCAATGAATAGTTTATAGTGACTCGAAATAATATTGGGGAAAGTTTTAACGCCATCACCATTTTCATTCCACTTATCTTTTATTTTTTAAACTATGATACTTCCCATACTTTCCATAATTTTGTTAAAGGTTAGTATCCACAGAGAGAGGAGGAGGGAGGGGACGTACTTGTCTCTAGTTTTCCTGTCGACATTTGCTTGAGTAGACAAGATCTGTATCAGAGCTTCCGCCTTTCATCGCAGGAGAAAACCCAAATTTCAGAAATTTATTTTCGTCATTTGTTGTAGATTAATTTAATAAAGTATGGGCGCATATATATATATATATATATATATATATATATATATATATATATATATATATATATATATATATATATATATGGATGTCAACAAGGTGTTGGAATGAGGAAACCCAGTGAACACTCACCAATCAGACGACTTCAGGTTGGCGAGGCCCCGGGGATGTCGAAGCGACACACGTAAAAGAACACTAAAACACAGAAACATCACAAACGTAGAAGCTTTCGGAATTATTCCTTCATCAGCTACAGAGAGAGAGTTCTCTAGTAGATGTCTGGAACTTTCGCGCCGTTTATCCATAAGCTCCCTTCTAAGCTCATCTATTAGATTCGTGACACTTACTTGCCTACCATAACGATGTTACATGAAACGCGCACCCTTTCGTTGTATTTTCTCTAACTCATGGATAAGACTTATCTCCTACTGGTCCTTTACGATATACGCATACTCAATTAGCAGCCTAACCAGAGAAAAATAACATACCTCACGTGTCTTTTCATTGCATACTCTTAATATTCTACGGACAAATCCTAGCCTTTTACGAGCTGCTCCTACTATCCATCGAGTATGCTCCTTCCAAGATAAATTGTTCGGTAACAGTATACGAAGATATTTCTGAGTTTTCACCGTTTTATGAAGTCCTAATGTATCACCAAAACGAAATGGGCTATTAGTCGAATTTTCATGCAGTTACAATGAAGCAACTCTTGTTTCTTGAAGTTATTTTTGCTAAGCAAAAAAATAAAGGAGCGTTCGCTAATAGCTAATTTTTGCTATTATATGAGGGGGTGGTAATATATTCTTCCCACGGGGTTCAATAGTATGCCTATTTAATGCAAAAGTGATCGAGAGAGGGAAATAATAATAGGCAATGTGAGTTAGCAGTGGAAAATTCAAGAATAACCACACCATCAAAAATTGAAAAATTAAGCATTTATCTAAGGTATCTCCAATGGCCACATAGAGGAGATATCTATGATAAGTACTTCAATTTTTTTTATGGAAGTGAATATTCTTGATTTGTTTCCAGTCATAAGACGAGCTCGATAATTCACTTGTGAAGCAGTAGGGGAGTTTAAGAGGCTGGGAGATGTATAATAAGTGTCAAAATAGATCAATTCAGCAACTTTATAAATTCGAAAGAGAAATTGATGATGGCTGTGAGTTCTTGGTTTTTACATATTGAAACAAATCCGAGCCGAGTAAGAAATTTACCAGCTTGGAAAGTCTTACATCTACGAGCCTCGTCCCCTTTTCCTTCGCTCGTAGGCTTTCTAAGGACCGATTTGATCCCCCTTTATCTCAAGTAGGACTCTGAAGGGGTCCGTGTAATGGTCGGGATTTCCAGGATGGTTTTGGATAGTTATAGGGTGAGAGTAAGTACACAGTCTGACATTCTTTCGATACCAGTTTAATATAAGAAAATCTCCCTTGATACAATATTTCACTGGATCTATCCACAATCCCAAGACTGGCATATAACAAATCCCCACTTCAAGAGAACAAAATAAATGCTTGAGTGATTTAAATTACGCGTTGCCTCTTGGGTCCGCCCACCTTTCTTCTCTCTTCTTCCTCCCGTAGTCCACAGCTTGTCGCCGGTCCGTCCTGGGTTCGTAGATTCTGTTGACCTCCCTTGTCCCTGTGCCCCCTTGTCCGGTCTCCTGTGCCACTCCAAAGCCGTATTGGTTCTGATACCGCCTTGTCTCATGTTAACAGCCAGACTGCCTTTTCGTTATCACGCTTCCTCCCAAGAAAACTTATGTTAGAGGAGTAATTTCTCCCCTTTCCTCCCCGAGTCCCCCTCTCTCGCTTAAGCAAGGTCGTGCGTAAAATAAGGTTATTACCAAATTCGCACCGTCCGCCCTCCGCGGCAATTCAAATTTCACAAACATCAAATCACAGATAAATCATAAGTAATCACATTAAAAAACACCACAATATATAGGTATTATAAGAGAAAATTGCAACTTTTTAGTCTCCATAATTCATCATTTATCATTTATGTGTCCATCAAAGAAGGAATCAACTTGAATGTTAAGCTGAAAGTCTCCGAAGAACGATAAAATCTGCTTTTAAGGCTCATCTTATAAGTTCGGTTAAATAAAATTTAGCGTAATGTCCGCATTTCATGTGTACGTAGCCTATTATACGCATGAATTTATTATCCATTGGGTATTAGACTGCTTTATCGCATGCTTAAAATCGATCATTCCATACTTTGTGTGACAATCAAGTTTATTAAAATCTCATTTGCCCATATATTTTGAGGGTCATTGACTGCACACATAATCACTCGCAGATAAAGGTTTTATAGAAATCTGAAGAACCAATCCAAAATATAAGCTTTTATATTTTATCTTTAATTTTGGTCCGTGAAAATATTATTCTCTTGTAATACTTTTTAATGTCCCAGTTTGTGTTGCACAATAATCTCAGAAGTATTCTTATGTCGGTATTTGAACAATCCTCTGGAAAAGTGAAAATCCGTTTGACGCCGTAATTCTCTGTGTGGAAATAGTCACTCATTCGCGTTTGCTTGTATTCAATCTCAAATTAGGACTGCCTGCGAACTTTCTTTAGAATATCTGAGATTCAGTATATATCTTATTTGTACCCAGTCCATTAATAAAATTAGCTTCATAAGATTTTGTCAATGTTTATGTTTATGAAAATTTTTTATCTTTGCCTCGTATCGCTTGAGAATTTCAGCAGATATGGTTTCCAGTTATCATTTTCCTATATTGCTTTCAATCTTACAGCGTCATTTATTTTTATTACTCCACTGTGAGATAAAGGGAATTCCAACCGCCTCTTTGAGGTGGGATTAAATGTTCTCCATGAACAGCTTGGCGTAGAAGGAAAAAATTAATTTTAACATAAATAGAAAAATATAATGTTGCATTTGAAAGAGAAAGATAAACTTGTCTGTATGTTTGCATGCGGAAAAATAAATTTGCTTCGGACAAAATGTGAGAGTGAAGGAAATGTTCTAAAGAAGGTAGCGATATTAAGAAAGCAACAAAAAACTTTGTTGTATTTCTGAAGTAGTCGGAAGGAGTACAGTCATGAGAAAAGGAAGGAAAGGACTTGGCAAAAACCGAGTGGTAGAAAACTTGAGCGGAAAGTCTTTATACTCAGTTTCCTGTGTTCACTACCACTGAATTTCTTCCTCGTCCTATTTCTTGCGCCTGCAGCATGTAAGAAAAGCCTGACCTCAATAGATTCTCGTCCACTGAGAAAAATTTCATATGTAAGCAAGTAGTGCATAAACGAACCAAAGAGATACTGCATTTATTCCGTAAGACAACTTACCAAAACTACAACTTACAAACTTTTTCCTATAAGAAGAATCGATTTAAACTTTACATCTTCTGTATTAAGCAGGTCATCGAACCGAAAGCCGAAACCGAAATAAACCGTTATTTTAGCTTGAGTGAAACCTAGCCCGAACCGAAAAACAATATTTTTCTGAACCAGAACCGACACCGAAAACAGTTATTTATTGCATTCCATTTTTTCGGTTCGCATAAAAAGTGGGAGCGAAAGAAGGGCTTTTCCTCTTGCTTTAATATGTCTTTTTTGAAAGCCTCACTTTTAAACACCGAATAAGGCAAAATCTAAGGGTTTTCTTGATAATACATGCTCCTAAACCTTTGGCAGTACGAATATTTGTGATAATATCTGTCGGTTCATTGGTGGGATCTTCCATGGACATCTCAATGCATAGAGGGTCAAGGATACGTTTTCCAGAACCCTGTTAAACGAGGCTAGTAGAATGGAACTTAGCGTTAGTGGTACTTTGAAGACAGCCGCTAATCGTCTTGATACCCCCTCTCGTTTCAAAAATATTCCCAAGCAGGACTGTAACAATAAATCTAGGAAAATAAACATCTAGCGTGAAATTTCCCTGGGAGCCAAAGTGCTAAAACCACAAGTAGGGAAATTGTTGAGTGTTTATGCTGTTGTAATAATCTACAAGGTGTCCCAAAAGTGCATTTAAATTCTGCTACTCATTGTCAGTCATAAATGCTAAGAGTTTGAGGTTTTTGTCTGAAAAATTGCCAGAATGGAACATTGCACTATAGGAGTGTCTTCAAGAGAAAGCGTTTGTTCCTCACATAATTTATTTTACTTAGAAAGAGAGGACTGCCGAAAGAAAGTATTTCTCTTTTTTAACACGTAGGTTAAAACCCTCAACAGACTGCCGATGGAATTTATTTGTCTCGGAATTAAAGAGTCCTTAAGGCACAAGTGGAATGCGTTGGTGGAATTTTTTTGTTTCCTTGCGCGCGCACTTTCACCAGCCCCCTCTTAAATGAAAGGGGGTTTTTCGCTCGCTCCTCGTCGGAACAAGCGAGGCGCCAACTGCCTCGGCAGGCCGTAGTGGGGAGGAGGAGGAGAAGGAGAGGGGGTGGAGCCGCCACGCCAAGTCCAGCGGTTGCTAGACATTCTGTTCCATGTAAAAGCCACTACTCTCTCTCCTTCCGAAGGACTTTAGTCGTCGGAGGAACTCCTTTCATATCGCAGCCCTAATGTTCCCCGTTTTTCTTCACTCTCTTCGTACCCTCTCTCTCTCCATCTCTCTCGTTTTCCTATGTACGGATAGGGGAGGATAGGCATTAAGGCAGCTATGAATAGAGAAGGAAACCATTCGTTCCTCACTGCAAGTTCGGGAGAAAAGTCTTCGTTAGTTGCGAGTAAGGCTGTGGGCGTGTATGCGCGAGTGAGACCGGGGGACTTTTCTCTCAAACTTTTCAACGAACCGGAGTATCAACTAACAAATTGTAGATAGGGAAGGAGAGAGTGAGGTAGAAAAGGTGGGAGATGGAGAGAGGGAGAGCAGGGATAGTTTTCCTTAGGAGTTGGAAGTCGACAAATTGAACCCATGTTTGGCGCGATACTGCAGTCGATTTTAATTAAGCAGCCGAACCGTTTGTGAGGAAGGTTTCGCAGGATGTTTTTTGCCAGTGGGTGCGCAGCAACCGGAATCTTAATACGTCGAGGAACTTAGTTCATTAGCGTGCATGGGGCAAGTATAATGCCGATGATATGAAATGATGCGTATCTTTAAAAATTTCGGACTGCAGTAACAATGCGCAATAGTGTCAGCTGGCGATATATTTATTGGCTAGAGAATCGGTCAAGGGGCTTACAGACCTCTCACCATTAGTTGAACAACTTAAAGAACCAACTGCTTTTATCATTAATATTTGCAAGAAAAGTCAATAATAGTTTACTCGAAAACTATTTTTAACCTGATAGTATTTAATTTAAGGGAAATAACTGACGATTTTAAAAGAGATTTCTGACCTGAGGCTCACGAGCACCGCTGTGCTCTTGGGCAGTCATGAATTGCTCTTCTGAGGCAGTCAAAATCGTACTCTCGAGCTTCATTAATTTTATTTGATGATCTATTTACCTTATACTTTTAAATGTATTAAAAATAAGCAATATATTTGGCATTTGTTTATTCTTATTAATGGTTTTTGTTAATTTTTATGGTAGTACAATGGTGCTCGCGTGTTGTTTTATAAAACAAATTTTTGACCATTGCATTGAAAAGTTTGGGACCAATTAATTAATCAATTCTTCAATTAATTCCATTTAACCCTGAATAAAACGCACAGAACACGTTTCGAAGAATGAGCCTACCATCTACCTTTGATGGGGTACTATCCTATGAAAATGTTACCAAAATATAGAACCAGTTTACTTTTGAATATTCTATCATGTCAAAGACACTTTTCGTTTTATTTTTAGATTTTATAAATTTTGAGGTAACGGTATCGATTGTTTTTCCGCCAACATATTCCATTCGTTTTCCCTGTTTGAGTGTCTTAACTTTCACTCATTTTTAACCTATCTATTTTATTGTTGGTCGCAATAAAATTAGAATGGTGCCTATAGTTTTAAATGCACTATCCTCTGAGAAGTTAGTTCAAATAAAATCACAATTGCTAAAATGACGAAGACGGAAACTACTGTGATATCCTCGTTATTTATCGCTTATTTTATCATAATTTCAATAACAGACAATGCTGCTAATTTCGTTAATAGCGGAAATGAAGGCACTCCTGTTTATGCCAATACACTTACATGATTACCGAAAGAACTTTTCATATTTTTGAACCCGTTAAAGTTATCCAGTGACTTAAAGTTGGCTGCATTGCAGGAAAAACATCCCGGCGTTATAAATCTTTCAAGTGGAATCTATACAGGTGTTGCCTATTACTTTTTGTCTCCGCAAGGGATATGAGTTAGTGGGCTGGCGGATATATGAGAGCAGGTGATGTTTGGATGCAGAGATAACAAATGAAGAGAGAGAGGTAGTGGGTTGGGTGGAATTAGGGGAAGCGGCGGAAAAAAGAAAGAGGAAAACTTGGATTATAATAAATGTAAAGACGAAACAAGTGAAAGAGCAGAAATAGTCTTGTTATCGACTAAAAAACGTTCTGAAATTCTGAGCTTGATGCAACTTTCGCGTTTCTTCGAATAGTTGAAATTGGACAAGTATAAAGAAATTTAAAGAAACATCCATTTATGAAATGAAGCAATTGTTATCCGCCTATGTACTTATAACATAGATTGATGACGTTACTTTATCAATCTAATTTTGGCATCCGTTTTAAAAATATTATTTATAAGCCTATGCATGATGAGAAATATTTTTATATTTTCAACATACATTTCGAATTTAGTCTTTGAATTATGCTTCGATGCTGAATTTTGCGAATGCCATATATACAGAATTCAATAGGTACTCTAATAGTCCAATAGTTCAAAGTTATTGCCCACAGAAAAATCTCTACTATTGTATTTTGTTGTTATTCTCTCGCATCCTTCACGATCAATATTCCATACCCTCTTTCAAAATTTTTCTTCCGGACACCTCCTCCAGTATTACCTCTTCTTTCATACTTTTTTCTGACCGTTACATCTGCCGTTTTCAAACACCCTCTTTTCTCAGGTTTTATCAGAAACTGCCCATCTCATCCTTTTAAAAGATTTTTTATTTTACACTTTAACCTGCCTTTCTGAAAAACTTCTAAATTCTCTCCATTCTCTTTTTTGTCTTGTTTTAGTATCGGGCTTATACTACTCAGCAACTTTGCCAAAGTATACATTTCATTTACACGTGTATGTTTCTGGTTTTGAAAAGAAATTGGGATTTAACGGGAAAATATACAAAATTTGTCTTAGGGTTTTATGGTTATCATCCATTTCTTATATGGGAATTCATAGTTTCAACGTAAAACTATAATTTTGCCTCAGAAAGTCACAAAAATTGGATTCTCTCAGTTAATGGCGTCTCCCATTTTAGGTGTAAATCGACAAACTTTGGCGCACGCAGACAGTAAAGCAATCAAGCCTTCAACAAGCCCTCGATCGATTTTCCCAAAAAGACGCCGATCGGAAAAAAATATAGGCCACTTCAGCAGATGAAAACAAAGACAACAAGTTGTAGAAATATTGGATGGCTATTAAGTAGATGGAAGGAGCGAGAACGTTGCTATGGAGACGGCACAACTACGGACATTTGGAATTTAATCTTGAAAGTTGGTTTTGTCGAAGTGGAAATTTTCTTTAGATACTTGGATAGGTGTCGTTATGGTGTCATTCTGAGCATATGTTAGCCTATTGCAGAATTTCGAATTATAATGTGCGATAAAATTTAACACAAATTAATTGAAACTTGGAAATACCTTATTGCTTGGAGAAATTTGGAATATGATTTTTATTTAGCATTTTTGCAGATAAAAATGACAAATTCCTTAAGCATTATTTAATATAATGATTTATTTATGAAGATGAATACGATCCAGAATTCTATTGTACTTGCACAATCTGATTATTAATGAATCGTGAAGTATAATAGTTGGATTAGTATGTTTATAAATAAATATTTTTTCTCTTTACATTAAAAGAAAGTCTAGGAGAGGTAGGTCGCTGTCTCATTTAAAAGTGTATTTCATATTTTAATATTTAAAAATTTTACGCATAGGCACTTATTTATATCGTGGAAAAATTCTTTCATTAAATTTGCGGTTTTGACAGGCATCATTCGGGATGTATACGATTACAATAAATAAAGTTGGTGTAATCTTGAACGTGATATGCACCTAAACAAGCAACACGGAATGTGGGATGCGGTGTCATCACATGTTACGACAAGGAAATTCATGACCTTGCCGCATTCCGTACGATCGCGCAGTCATATTCGCGATGGCTCCTCATCATTCAACCCCACGAAAGAATTGTTCGCTGCTGCACCGGCATAGTGTTTCCACGGAGCACGCAATCAATCAATCCATATCCGTCGCTCAACGCGCAAAGGAAGAAAAAAAAGCGCTCTCCTCACTTACAGATGTTTTTCATGTCACGTCGCGAATAACGCTTCAAAGATTCGGTCCAGGAGTAAGAGCTAGGGATAGTGGAATGGGACATCTTCTGCTGAAGACGAGGGAAATATATTTTGCTTTCCTGGATTTGATCGCTCTCATGTCTGAAGAGCGGTCAATTATTATTATATTTCTTCTAAAATGGCGTCAGAAAACATTAATTAGTGCGCGCGTTTAATAATGTTTATCGGGTATTTTCTTATAGTATAACGGAACGGAAAAACGATTTAGATTCGCTGAATGGTAATTTTCGGAGATTGAATTCCAAAATGAAGTATATAATTTTAATGGATGACCTACTTATGTCGTACCTTTTCACGTTAATAAATAAATTAATGAATTAACTGCCCCATTTCGCCCTTCACTATTTATGAACGCTTCGAATGCAGGTTAATAATATCATTGGTAATGGGCGGGTTGCAGGCTTTGGTTATTCGATTATGTTAACGGTGAAATCATTCCAAAAACGTGAATTTATTAAAGAAGAATAATATACGTTCAGGTTACTTAGGTCGAAAGAAGAGAAAAATCTGTTAACTCCCTCACACACAAACGCACGCACATACAACACGTGTGTGTGTGTGTTGTTATAGAAAGATCATGATACAAATTTTAATTAGCAGCACTATATTAGCAAGGCAGCGGGAAGGATTTTGCTATTTAATCTTAAAATTATAATTAAAATTTGTACGGAATTCTGAAAATTGAGAGTAGCTTTTTAAAGATAATTTCTTCATTTGCTTTATCATAGATTTTCTGTAAATTATGCCTTGTTTTCATTTTATCTCTCTCTCTTTCCATGCAGTCATAAGTCGTTTTAGCAACGATACTCGTAACTTGTTTTAAAATAAACATTCAGAGTTTTTAGTATTGTACCCGGCCAACCATGATAAAGAAGTACTTATATTATTTTCTGTTTATTCATAATGTTATCTTCCTTCATTTATATCCGTCTTTTTCTTCGTGAGCTACAGTCGGCCTTCGTCTATCCCTTTTATGAAAATAATGAGTGTAACATCACTTCAGGTGAATCTCTTGATCTGCTATAGCGGCAGTTTATGCACGAATGTCTCCAATTGCGTACTTTCCATTTGATGACAACCGCCCATATGTTTCGAAAAGATTAGTAATTATGTTGCATGTTTCGCGGTAAAATCCGAAAAAATGGGAGATGAGAGATTCCTCTTCCTTTTCTGTAAGAATTAGGATTATACTTATACTAAGTAGTTTATTTTAGAAATACATCTTCAAGAAGCGCAAGGGACTATATAAAACCTTTTAACGTACACATAGAAAAATAGAAATTGACGTCAAAGTTGGATGAATACATATTATGCATTTTTGTACTCCAGAAAGGAAAAAGCTTTACATATAAAAGACCTCATTTTACCAATGAAAATTATTATGACGCAAGTGTATCTTAAGTAAACTCTGTTTAATTTCGTGATGTAGGTGAATTTAATATCTAGAAAAAATGTAGTGGGATAGGGTAAAGTTATTGAATCTAGTGCTTAGTTCCAAGAGATAAGGCAATCATGGAAATAATCACTAACATAAGACCAAGAAGTCAGGAAAGCGCACAGTGTATCACAAATAGGCGCGTTTCGTACGATGGAATATTTGAAACTTAACGATATAATTCGAACGAAGGCACACCATAAAACAACGAAACACCACGAACCGTTTATGTTTTTCTGTCTATTAAATATTTCGTTCCTCCCCTAAGTTGGTGCATTAATAAACGTATTTAAGTAATTTTAGTATAATGATTAAATACTGCAAAAGTATTAAATTTTATTTACCTATTAATTACCTAATCAGTTGTAATTAATAAAACAATCGAAAATTATTTAAAATCTCACTTAAGTAGTTGTAATATTTACGTTTACGTTCTTTTCTCCGTCGTAGATAATCCATTTTCTTCCGCTCACAAAACGCTGCATACACACGTAAGCAAATTAAACTTATTTTCATAATTATAGCACATCATATTTACTTCAATTATTACTAATAGGATTTTTCGTTGACAACAATTAAGTAGCCATTCATGAATATTTAAGTTCAAAGCTAATTACGACTTTCTTTTTAAACCTTCTTGAAAACGGCTACTTCTACGATAAAAAATGTATTTCGAAAGTAATATTTTACTTAGATAGTTTTACAAATTTTATTTGAAGACTATTTTGCTATGACTAATATTTGACAAGATGTGAGGAAAAGTTCGTTTTATCCAGTAAAGCGGCATCTCTGATTGGGTTATGTGAACCATTTATGCCAGTTTCTTATTGCTTTTGCCCATGAGTCCTAAATACCAAATTTCATGAAAATCCGTTTTGTAGAAACTGTGAACGAACATGCGTTCGGACGGACAGGCAGAACGAAGCTAATAGGCGCTCACGTTGAGAACGAGACGCGCCTAATAATGTATTCGTTTGATCTCGTTTAATTAATTGATACATACATCAAAATTCTGTTGTTATACCAGTTTCTGTGCATTATTCAGAATTGAATTAATTAAAATTTCTTTAAAATTTTTGGAATTACCTTTTAGAATATATACAGTTAATTTAGTTTTTAGGTCGGAGAAAAAAGGTTAATTGATACATATATCAAAATTTTGTTGTTATACCAGTTTCTGTGTATTATTGAGAATTGAATTAATTAAAATTTCTTTAAAATTTTTGGAATTACCTTTTAGAATATATGCAGTTAATTTAGTTTTTAGGTCGGAGAAAAAAGGTTACGCAAAAACTAGAGGCGTTAATTTATATTTACAATTTAAATTTGGCGAAAAATTCGAATTATTTTAGCAAATTATGTAAACAAAACTTCCCGTAGAAGCTTCAAAATATTTATAACCTAAAAAGTTTCGATTTTAAAGAGAGTTCCTCAATCGATTTTCGTTTAAAATGTGCCTATATTTTCGTGTGTATTACGGCCATACATAAATTAATATCGCGCCCAACGAGCATTAGAAACTTATTTAATAACCATTCATCCAACAAAGTTTGGCGAACTCCATTCGTAAATAATAGCAAAACGATATGATTGGAAGGAGAAAGGAAAACAAAAAAATAAGGATACGGAAGGAGAGATGGACAATTTCATTCCCACGGTTAAGTTGAGTGTCGTGGGCCGAAAGAGGAATTGTAATTCGAACGGCTAACAGATTTTCCTCCACTTAGAAAGGAACGACGAGCAAATCAATGATTTTGGACACTCCTCCTCTCCTGCATCTTCTCAATCGAACGCAATGCTCTCAATCAAACACTTTTCGGGAAAGGAGCGCTCGCGCTTCGTCGCCCTTCATGTGCGACTGAACTCTGTCCAGACTTGGCGAAAGAGGGAAAGAGCTGATTTCGCATCGGGACCCATCGTAGCGCACCGACCACCCCACGAATGCGCTCTTTCTCGCGCGGATAACCATTCTAGGCGATCGGATGACGTCACCTGCCTCGATTCACGCTTTAAGGATGTACGTGACCATTGCGGCGGTTTCGAATTTCAGCTGCAACACACAACATCGGAAACGGGAATATTTCGGTTGACCTCTTTTTCTAGTTTGTTCGGATACTCAGCCTTTGCAATATCCTGAAAAATAATAAGTCGTACTTTGAGCGTTTTAACGTGTTTTTTCTGTGGCCTGCTATAACTTGAAGGTAATATTCACTGCATTAGTCTTAGTGGCTGATGCAACTTTGAAGAAGCGACATTGCAACTAAGAACTAATTTAAATTTAAGGATATGATTTTCGCAACACTTAGCAACTTTTTAGATCAACTATTATTTTCCCCAGAAAAAATAATTTTGGTTGTAAAGAGTTAATTTCATATCAGGGATTTTCAAGAGTTATGTATTGTTTCTATTTATTTTTTTTGCACTAGCTCATAATTAATTGTGAGCCTTTAATAAATATTTTTCCCTATTCGATAAGGCTTGAAATATTTATTATGTATACTAAATAGTAATATTTTCTGGCGAGAAAGAAATATTTACTTGCCTGAAAAAACCTGTTATTTAATTTCCATTAAGATTGTAGCATTATGATGTTAATAGAAAGTAAAATATCCACCAGAGCCCATTTTGGGAGTTCCATGGCCAATTCGTAAAAAGAACCCGCGTTATTATGTCCTCCGCTAGTTAGGTTCTTTGTTTATTCTGAAAGCTATAATACAAATGCTATACAGATGAATTCATAATTGATTAAGGAATTTTAAAAATCTGTTTTAGACTTCCGCACACATTTAACGTTGGCCTAAAAAACTTTTGTTTGGAACACACTGCCACAGCTTAAAATCATTTGATCACACTTTTCAACTTTTACTTCTTTTACTAGGCAAATAAAACCCCAAATTGGCGTTTAGCTCCTGTGGTTATTTCAATCGTCTAGAATAATAGCGCCGGGTGGACACTGAAGACACTGTTGGGAGAGCGTGGTGGACACTTGAGGGTTACGGGCTCTCTAAATGCACGGCGGAACGATCGCAATTGCAATCACGGCGAGGCCAGAACGGGGCTGTGATTGCGGTCTCCGGGGGAGACGCTAAGCAACGGGGAATGTCCCTTGGAAAATCACTTGGGAGCGATGACGAGCACGGAATCTGCAATAGGAGGGGCTGGAGGAGAGGGGGAGGCTACGTGGGGGAGAGAAAGGCTAGAAGGAACGAAAGAGGGGAAGAAGGGGCATCAAGGGTAGGAATAGAGTGCATTCAGGAACCTTACATCTAAATGATACCCTACATGTCATATTTTTGGTGCATGGCAGGGGAACTTAGGGTCTTTCATCTTATGTTTCTGCAATTCAAGAAGTGTAAAATGTAACTGCAAGGTTGATGTAAAATAACCGTACATTCCTGTGTATAGGACGCACTTTATTTTCAAAATGTGGGTGCTAAAATTGTGGTACGTCCTATGCAAGGGCGCATAACGTGTAAATGTTTACAGAACGCAAATTAAAATCTCGGAAATTCTTTGTTAGGGGCTCATGGCGTATGCCTTTTGCTCCTTGTGAGTGATGGTTCCGCCCACGTTTTCGGCTGACCTAGATTGCTAGAATACGTGTTCATCCTATATTAAATTTTTCTAGAATTTTATACCAAAAACCTTTCTGCGTCCTATACACGGGTATTTACGATACATATTCTTCCAAATGCATTATTAAAATTATCGTGATTGCCTGAAAAGCGATAGGAAAAACTATCTCAGTTCGAATCTGATATCCATGCATCTATATCTAGATATTACTCTGCGAATCACCAGACTGGTGGATATCAGGAGATTTAATGCCGATAACAAAGCTAGCTTACAGGTTTGAATGCCCTTTTATGAATTACGATCGTCCTAGGAATATACAAACCAGGACGTCGCTCACTCCTACAATAGATCTTATGCATTTTAACATTGTTATTTTTTCTTCCGACGTGTTTTTGTGTTACAGTTATCCCTCCAACCTCATTTAAATTTTTCGTCTTATTTTTCTATAAAATCTTCAACTGAACGTCCATTTCAGCTTTTTTGTGGCGTTCCAACCCATTGATACTCACCAGTCTGCTGAATCGAAGGCAAGGATGTAGCTACAGAGATATCTGATTTATAATCTCTTTTCCGTGAAAATGAGATATCGCGAAAAAAAGCTGTATCTCCAATCGCCTCTCAACAAATGAATGGTTCCAAATTATTTTACTGGAGTGAAAAAAATGTTTAGCTTAAATTATGCATCCGATCAGTTTTTTCTTTTATTACTAACGCAACTACGCTAGTAGTCAGAAAAGTTTAAAGCATTTGGGCCAATTTTATTTTAGATAAAAATACGTAATAAATCTCTGTAATTCTCAATTTCAATCATCTGTTTACCTCTCCTAGTCGTGGTTAAGTTTGAAAATATTTTGCGAACAGCAAGATAAAATTTATTTAAGTGTATACATATCAACGTTAATGCCATAGAGGCATATAGAGCCAGAGCTAAGAAAGGGGAGAAAGGAGGGATGAGCGAGGTATCGTGGGTAAAGAGAAATAAAAGAGACAAGATATAGGGATAAGGAGGTCAAAGAGGAGAGGTGATAAATCGAATACTCCTCCCTCAACGCCAACCATTCGATTGCCATCGGCCAAGAGGGTCGTCCTTTCCCTCCCCAATCCTCTTTATCTTATCAACCCAGATCGACTGCTTTGTTTTGCTCTTTTTCCGCTGCCAAGGGGCTAACCAACACGTAGCGTACACATTGTCCTACCTCAACCTCTCTTGATCGCCCCCTTTACCTCTTTCCGTGCCCTCTTTTCCTCCAATTCCCCCCTTTTGTACATTTTCCTATTTCTCTCATCTTTTCTTCGTTTTATTCTCGTACCTTCTCTTCTTCCCATTCGCTTTAAATGTAATCTTCCTGGTCTTGTTTGATATTTTCTGACGAACGTTTCTTATTTTCAATTTTAATCTTTCTCTCGCTAGAAATATTTATTTTTCTCCTTCATTTCCATCACGCGTATCAATTACTTTTCCATTTCCCTCCTTTTTCATAAATAATTATTGCTAATTTTTGTCTCAGTATCTGAGATTATTATTTACCTTGTATTACCTGTAACTCTTTCCATTGATCCTTATAGCCGGCCTTGGTAGACGAGTGGTTTGAGTATCTGACAACGGAGACCAAGGTCGCGGGTTCGAATCCCGCCAAGGGCATGGTCGTCTGTGTTCGTAGTATGTATATGTAAGAATGGACCAGATGGTCTAAATATCGCCCTTAAATAAAGTCGATTTATTATTATTATTATTATAGCCACCTTTACTTATTTATTTGTTCCGTTCTCTATTTTCTAATATTCTTCTGATAATTTTCTTTTAAATCCCACTTTTCCTCTTTTAATTTTATCTTTTCTTCCTCCATTTACATTTTATTCTTTTTTCTCCCCTGGATTTATATATCTTATCTGTCTTTATTTACTTCCGTTTCGCAATTTCTCATTTGATCCTTCCAATCCTCTCATTTTCGGAACAAGTAAGAAAACTTCACTTCCGAATTGTCAAATTTCACAAAGTGAATTTTATTCTAATTTTCCTCTATTTCTTTTTCTTCTTCTTTTCTCCTGCTTTCTCCCTCTTCACATAAATCTAACCACTTAGCTCTTAGTAGTTCTTTCTAGCACTTCCTCTTCTATATCTTTCTCTCCCTTCTTATCTCGCTTTCGCTCTTCTCTCATTCCTATCTTCCCCACTTCTTTCAATCTTCCTCTTTTTTCCTTATTCTCCTGCATATCTGCCGTCTTCTCTGCCGCATTCCTCTCTCTTTCTCTACATTCTCCCCTCCTACTTCCTTCACCTCACACTCTATCTCCATCTCGTTGATCTCGTTTTCCCTGCCTTTTTCACCCTCTCCCTCACTCTGCGCTCGCAACATCGGGCCGCGCTACAAACAACTGCTCATTCCACGCAATGACACGCGAACGATCGCTAGTTGCGTCCATTTTGACATAGAATCAGAGCAGGTCAAGGAAGGTTAAGCATCCCTTCGGAAAAAATGAATGAAACTGGTGATAAACAGGGGAGAGATGAAATGCTTTTTCGGATGCGCTCGAAGCGCATTTCGCCATACGTTTGCATAGGTCGGGACATAAAAGCGAACGGTGCAGTTCTTCAATTTTATTGGCTCTCATGGAGTTAGAATTTAGGTTTATTGCACCAATTCATCCGCCGCAGATAACGAGTTTAACACGAACAGGTACTTCCCCTTATTGGAGTGTTGAGAGGATATTTGAAACGTTTCAATAATATAATACTTATCCAAATAATGTGTTTTTGTTTTCAAGGAGAGTTGTTAATTAAACAACAACTTTTACATTTATTAGGGTATGCATATGTATATATGTATTAATTTATTTATTTGCCCGACTATTAAAAGACGTCGAATGTAAGACGATGAACCCCCTCTACAAATGCTAATTCGGTCGAAAAATGTCTTTTAAGGAATTATGGAGCAATTAAATTAAACAAATTTATTAATTATTTTTTATCAAAGTCTCTAAAACATTTCTCAACGTATAATGCTTAGTGCATATATGTGATTTAAACCTTGTTTGACAAGTGATAATTACTGTCATTATTATTTATATCTTTGGTTGCGAATATGACACGATCCCTAACCTATGATTGGAAAAATAACAGAAGAAACCTCGTTTTATAGTTGGGTAAATACGGAATATATAATTCGTTATATATATATAAATATATATATATATATATATATATATATATATATATATATATATATATATATATATATATAGTTTCCAAGAAACTAATTATATATGCTACTATTTTTTAGGCGCTGCTGAATAAATTGTTGTATAAATCGAAAGATAATATCATTTTATCGTTCTCTAGAGCAGTAGTTCTCAAACTTTTTTTGTCTGCGTCACCCCGTTTATAGCTGCATTTCCTTCGAGTCATATTTAAAGATAAATTGGCCTCTACCTACTACATAGAGATAAAAATGTACGTATTTAAAGGAGCAGGGGCACGTATTCTTCTGATTATAATTTTCATAAGCCAGAATATGACACTGTTAATTTATCACATATTCGCGTCACCCCTCAATAACTCTCAAGTCACCCGGGGATGTGATGTCACCCCAGTTGTGAATCACTGCTCTAGAGTCATTATGCCTCTAGGTACAACATTTAATTTATAATGACAAAGGGAATTAATTTTAAAGACGTCTCGACTGGAATATTTTTGACAAAGTCAAGCAATCCTTGTCGGAACCTTTCCCGCTCCACCCCGAGGCAAAAAGTCCCAGTCTCCGTTTCACACAATATTTTTAAGTGCAGCGGTAGCATATGACGCTGCTGTTTCAATGTCAAGCCTTTCTAGGCGGCAGGAACGAACTGGGAAGAGGGACGGATCAGTTTCACCTAGGCAGTCAGTCGGCCAGTGGAGGAGGGTATAACGACAAGGGGATGGTTAAAGGACCGGGAAAACCTAAAGGGTTGAATCAGAGGGAAAGAGTCGAGAATAAAAGGGCTCGAGGCGTCGTAGTGCAGGGTTTCCGTTTTGAGTGCGGGGGCAGGAGTTTAGGAGGGTAGAGTTGTTATAAAGATCGGTTGGGGTTGGCGGGGAGGAGAAAGAGAGAGAGAGAGAGAGTTTGCGGGAAACGAGGGTAAGCATCGAGGGAAGTGTGTCGGGAGGGGTGGTTTACGAGCGGGCGAGACTGGGACAACACGGGGATGGAGAGTGGTGAAGGGAGAGGGGGCGTAATAGCGTCGAGTGGCGGCGAATGAGGGTGAGCGGAGTGGAGATAAGGGGAGGAGGAGAGGCTGTGTCGGGTGGAAGTTATCCCCGGATGGGAAAAGAGTAGGTTTACCTTTGCATCGTAAAAATCACAGCGCGCGGGTTAAAAGATGGGAAAAAATAAAAACTCTCCTCCCTCCTCTCACCTCGCAGTGGGATAACTTCTGATCTCAATAAAGGATACCCCTGGAAATGTCACGTTTAGTAGTGGTTTCTCCGTTCTGCGCGTAATCCGAAGGATGATCTCTGCATCGAAGTTGTTGTCCCAAGTTATTGTCATATGGGCCGACGTCGTGTCGATTTTTTTTAAGCCTTCCGAGTCACGTATGTATCTCCAAATCGCTCGTGCATTCAATTAAAACCCCCGTCCCTTGCCATTAATCACTCCGAAATGAGGAGAAAACCATCGCATCCGTTGGTTGGAATCACCGCTTCGTTCATCCCTTTTTTATTCGTATCAAAATTAAATCCTTGGTTTGAATTAAATTAGTATCGTTGCAACTCGGAAATTTATAGGAAGTATCTACTTGGTCGGTGTTAAATTTGTAACTCAACGTTAGGCGGTCACTAACCATAGAAAACAGTTGTACAAAAGTCATTAGTTCTACAGAAATCTAACGGCATCTTTATTATTTTGCAGTAGTATAAAACGTACTTTCCGCACTTATCGATGGAGGTGCCGTATAAAGACGTGTTTACGGGAACTTAGGGAATCCACGCTACCCATTGGCCACACGTTTTAATGCAGGTGGCTTCAAACCTTTTCTCTGCAGCCCAGTAAAATGTGAAGATATATGTTGCGACCCACAAAAATTTTTATTCCTAAATTACTAAATATAAATTAATAAATAGTGAGTCTGCGAGACGAAATACTGTAAATTAATTAAGAGGGGTGGCTAGCGGATCTTGCTGCCAATGCTAGGGTCGCGGGTTCGAGTGACGGTTGTTTGTGATTGTCTTTGTTGTTATTGTTATTTCTATATTGTTAAATTGATCAGCTGTAATTGGCCTCGTGTTGTAAGCCGATTGTATATAGTTAAATAAATAAAATAAATAAATATTTTGTACATAGTGTTCAAAAAGTAATATTTCATATAAAGTATATATGCGCGCTGCTTGTAAACCAGAAATGCAGAACTGAATTTACACCTTAAAAATGAATCTGCATGTCATTGAATACAGTAAGTAGGTATATTTTAACCGAAAAATGGAATCATCGAAGAAGCGCGCGCAATTTAATACCAGTTAAATGAAATAATTAGTTCCTCTTCGAATGAGAATTTGCATTGATTTTATTTGTAACTCATTAGATATTAATAAAAAACTACAGTATCTTGCTGCCTAATTACCGCACTATTTACGCCAATAAATTATCTTTAAAGCTGAGGGTCAAGAAGTGCAAGAAACCTTCCTCAAATCTTTGATATTACTAGGAAGATTAAAATAATCGATCACTACCCAGAATAATAAAATAACCCTTATTGTACTAATTGAATATTTATTTACAAATTATTAATCAAAACAATTGGTATTTATAAAATGCTATTCCAAAAATGACTTATAAATTACGCAAGGAAAATAAAAATTCTGTTTATCATATCGCACAATAGGGTTGGAAATTACACGATGGTGAAAATTATATGGCAAATATGGTAGAATATGAAGAATTTCCACTTGGATTTCAGTTGCTGTACCAATATGCACGCAGATGGTTTTCCGTTATTGTCACCAGGGAAAAAATTTTACTGACAAATCACTTTCCCTCCTCTTTTCACACGAGGAAGCAGACTATGGTATTAGTTTTACGATCTCCCAAATCAAAGTGATTTTAAAACTATCGTCTTACAATCGTAAGCGCAAAGAAACTATGAAAGGCAATTCAGGAGGGAGGTGGGGGTAAAAGAGAAGCACTAAGGATTGGTAATAATGAAAAATGGAGAAACTTCCTAATAACCATAAAACTAATGAAAAGGAAGTGCTCACACGCCGATTTAGGGAAAATTATTACACTCCAGGGACCTAACACTCATGCATTCTCACACACTCTCCGGGTACTTATTGTAAACTAATTGCGCGTTTTTTTTAAAGAACTTTTGAATAAGTGGGTAAAAAAAGATGAAAGTGGGTTCCCAATGGCTCTCCAATCATGATATTTGTAAAAAAACTTTTATTGAATAGGTAAATATTTTGTTCCATGTAGAGTTTAGCAAGTTTAATTTATTCAACGGAAATGCCAGGGGAAACGTTTGTATTAGTGTGTCACTCTTTGAGAAAACTAAGCGTAGTATTTATTGGGATGCTAGGATAGAGAGACGTGGCATCAAAATAAATGAACGCTTGGGAATCACTAAGGTCAATTCAATTTTTGGCATTTTCAATGAAATCTTCAGCATTTTTAGATGAGATTTTAAATTAGTCAACGATCCATTTAGAAAGGAGATGTGTGGGAATCAATACATGACACAATAGGTCTCATAAAAATTCCAGATTTGTGAACTTAAGGTAAACAATGTTGTATTGAGGTTGTAGGATTTGAAACCGTAATCATGTAGCGTAAGACCTCTTGAGTTTTGGGCAGTTTTTTCATTGTGTCCGTGGCAGAAAAATTATTTTATTAATAGGATTTCTTGTGAGAAGTGTGTAAGGTCCGTTTTCAAGTAATTGTTTAATTTTATCAAAATAGTCATGCTGATTCATGGAGTGATGACAGCGGAATTTCCTTTATCGGCTTTTAAATGAAAAGCATTTTTATTTTCAATTTTTGATGAGTCTGTAATCGGGACTGGGAAGGTGATTTATAGTTTTGTCTTTTGTATTATGTTCCAGTTGCATCTTTAAAGCAGCTTTTACATAATTTTTGGTAGTATCATTCAAGTTTTTAATGGATGATTCAATGCCTCAAATATCATCCAAAGGAGGTTCTTTGTGTGGTAGACAAAAGTTAATTCCTTTGCTCAAGAGATTGAGTCCTTGTTTAATAAATGTTTCTTCAGAGAAGTTATGGACAATATCGATGTCATCAAAGTGTTTCATGTGGTCACTAAAGCATTTAATGTTTTGTGCGTGTGTGAGAAAAAGTCCCCGGCGTGGAATAGTTTCCCCGGAGTGTGCGTGAGATTTCGTGTGTTAGGTTCCTGGCGTGCAGTAATTTCTCCTAAACCGGCATATGAATACTTTATTTTAATTATTTTTATGTTTATTATAAGGTTTCTCCATTTTGCTTTAGTTGTAATTAACCATAGGGCTATGATATTATTTTCTCTTTGAACTAAAGATTGGATTCTGGAAATATACCTTCAATGAAATTTATCATCAGATATAAGATTTTCTAGAATGAAACATCGAGGAAATGAAGAATTTGAGAATAAATACAACTAGAGGGTATGAAGCTTCACTTAGTTTATTCCGTACGGCATGTAATTTGAAGAAAGGATATAAAAATTACCCGTTTTAATATGTAGCCTAAACGTGAACTATAAAAAGCGTAGAATGAAATTGGAAGCTGAAGTTATCAGTAGAGGACATTTGGAATAATTTTTTTCATTATGAAGAAAAGAATATGAAGTTTTGCAATAGGTTATTATTTATAAGGTTCTGAAATGAGGAATGTCAGCCATAGGAGTGGAGAATGAATGATGGAAATGCCGAGTGATCTGTCCGAGAAACAGAAGTGGACAAGAAACGGAATGTAGGAGGATGACAAATTGAAGGTATTCAGTGGTTTGGAACTTCTGGATGTCATAAAATATATGATAAAAAAACTTAAATGACACCAAACAGGTAACCTTAATTGAAATCACCGTCTGTTACTGTTTATTGTTATTTTTTATTTTTCTAAAGCTTCCAATACAACTTTCTACTAAAAACCACTCGTATCATCGGGGTTCTTAGGGCCTTTCATTTTCCACTGACCCATGAAGGCCCACAAAGAATGCCCGAGAAAAGGGACAATAACTAACCAAAAGCTTTTGTGGAACAAATATTCGTTTAACTAAAGTACGATATGTTTTAATTAGGGCATTTGTTTTTCGTGTTAAAAACAAAATTGCATTCGGGGAGTAATTATCTTTTTTTTAATTTTTAGAAAGTGCGGGTGAAATCGGGTTTTAATGAAAGCAAAGCATTAAATTTTTTGAAAAATTCGGGTTGAAACAGGTTTAACAAAAGAAATTAATCAGTAAACTTTATTTTAACCGTATCCACCAAACAATAAAAAAATATTTATTTATAGACCAACGAGCACAAGCTTAAATACGCAGATTATATATTTTTATATTTGGCATTAAATACAATGTTTGTTAATGAAATAGATGCACATACAAAAATAATTTTAAAATTTAACACAAAACATAATGAAAACCTTGAGAAGAGTCGGCACATCAACATATTGAAGATATATAGAAAACATTTTTGGATTGAACAGCCCAATGAGCAGTACTTCAATATAATATGTGAATTAATTGACAGAGTAATATGTAAAATGTTATATGAAATACTCATTGATTGTAGATGATACAAATATATCACAATAAAGTATTTGCCTTGCAGAAAATTTTCGTGCATATTCTTCTCCGTGAGATGTAGCATGCAAATGAATTAATTACGTTTAATTTTCTGTCCATAACTCTACGTGCTTGTAAAATTTACAATTGCGATCCAAACTCAAGATTTTAAATATGTTACATCGAAAGAAGTGAAGATTATTTATAAGAAATGCAGCAAACAAATCCATGCGAATGATTTTTTAGTGTCATGTATTTTATCCAGTAATTTCAACTCACGTTTTGAAAAATTTTAACCTTTGACTATTAAAATCATGACTGGAAGTGCCGAGCCCCTAGTTTAATTTTAATTTTTTTATTACTAGGGAAGCGTTTTCGGGTTTTACCCGAATTTTAAATAAGTGATCCTGGCGGTAAAAATCGGAAACAAATTTCCTAGTTTTAATGTTTAACGGAAAATTCTATTTTCGTATGGGAGAAAATCATATATTGCGTCGAAGCAAGCATCAGCACAATAAGGGCAAAAAAGAATGGGAGGAGAAATATTTATATTATAAGAAAGACATTATTTAATTGCTGTTTGCGGTATTGTCGATCCTTGCATGTTAGGTTTTATTCGGGATGAACTTAGATAATTTAGAGAGTTTAATTATATTAGTTGCCTTTTCTCTCAATTACTCCTGACACCATGTTAAATTCAATTTTTGAACCTTTTAAACCTTTATGTAAAGAGAAACAAAAATCCCGCGACTATCCACATTGTCGATTTAAAAAAATAGCTTATAAATATGCCTGAGAAACATTTTTAAGTTAATTCTTTACACCCTAATCTTAATGCCAAAAAACAGCAATTATTCTCCAGTCAAATATCACGCAAATAATTTCAATAATGCTTTAAATTTAAATTTGGTACAAAAAGGAATCAGTTTTCATTAACGCTACTTCAACGAAATTAAAATTAAAATTGGAATACCTAAGTATGAATCATAAATCTATATGATAGAGAAGTTACATTTAATTATTTTGCTAGAGAAATATATAAGATATTTTGGAAAGCTTTCGCAATTTTTCGCAATAATGAGTATTTGAGTATTTTCAAACGGCGGACCTAATAAGTGATTTACAGGTAAACTGTATTTATAAAGAATTATCGCGGAGCTTTTACGAAAAATAGTTTTATTAAAGTTATTCCACGAAAGCTTGAATGACAATGACAACGAAAAAGGACACTACAAATATTGATCTTTGCAAGAGATGCAGGTGCAGGTCACGTGACGTGATAGCAAATCATAGATAGATAGATATCCATCTTTATTTGGGCAAGATTGAGACTAAGCAGTCTCTTCTTCCATCTAACCCATGAGTGAATCATCTAATCTAATATAATCATCTAATCTTGAGTGAATGGAAAAAAAATGTTCTTATCAGCGACGAAGCGAAAGCAGTTCACTTTAACTCACTCACTCACATCCTGAAATGTTCCATCTTTCTCGTCATATACGAGTTTCAATAGATTTCCTGGTGAAGATACCAATATGTATATATATCATCAGCCCTTTTCAATCCATTGATGGATAAAGACCTCCTCCAGACTCCTCCAGTTTTCTCTATAAACTGCCTCCCTCCTCCAAGTTGGCCCTAAGGACTTCACAACCTCTCTGTTCCATTTGTCTTTTGGTCTCTTGATGTTTCTTGGGATCCATCCAGTGACACTTGACTTCCAGCACTGATCATTTCTTTTAACAATATGATCTGCCAACTGCCACATTAGCGCTTTTACTCCTATTACGTCACATACTCCCGTCTTTCTTATCCAGTCTTTCCTTTTGCGGTCTCTTCGGGTGATCCACAGCATACATCTCTCATGCTCTTCTGTGTTTCTGCAGGCGCTGGACTACTCTTGCGTTCATTGTCAATGTTTCGCATTCATAGGTAAGAACAGGCAGAACGTATTGGTCGTACAATCTTCTTTTTAGAAAAACTGGGATATTTGATTTGATGATGCTTTAATTCCTGCTAAAAACACTTCATGCCATCTTTGCTATTCGGTTGATATCATCAACTAGTGAACCGTCGGTAGTGATGAGTTGACCCAAGTAAATGCAGCTTGCTACATCTTCGAGTTCTGCTCCGTTGGTAGATATCTTCTCAGAGTTTGTGAAGGTGTACATGACATTTGCTTTACTAAGATTCATTTTCAGTTAAGCCTCCAGAGCTGCCTGCTCCAGCTTCTCAGTTCTTTTATGGAGCTCTTTTGGGAATCCTGCGAACATTATTATGTCATTAGCAAATCGCAAGTGACTCAAATAATCTCCATTTACCTTTTTATCTCTTTCATCCCCGTTTTGAATACTTCCTCTAGAGCTGCTGTGAATAATTTTGGAGACGGTATCTCCTTGCCTCACACTCTTTTTGGTCTTAAAGGCATTTGTTTTGTCATACAGCTGGACAGTCGTTATCGCATTTTTGTAGATATTCATGATCAAAGTTGTGTATGTTTCTTCTACCCCTTGTTTCTTTAGGACATTTAACACAGATGAAGTTTTGATTGAGTCGAATTCTTTCTCGTAATCGATGAAGCCCATACAGAGGGTCAACTTGTATTTATTAGTCCGACTAATTACCACTCTGACGACTTAAATGTGGTCCATAGTATTATCATCATCATAATCATAGGTAGTCTATCCGTAGACAGGTCCGTGATTATTCATGGTTAAACCTGGTTCTCCATATACTCATTTTTTCCGCTGTCCTCTTCATATCTTGATAACTCTCTTTCCCTTTCAAATCGTTTATCAGCGGAAGCATTTTCCTACCTCTTTCCCTTTTCCCATCTAGTTTTCCTTCTAACATGTCTTTAATCATACTCTCTCTCCTCGGGTAATGTCCAACCAAGTTTGCCTTCCTCTTTCTAATAGTCTGTATAATCATTCACCTCTCTCCTACTCTCCGTAGCACTTCATCGTTTTTCATTCTATCGATCCATTTTATCTTCAGCATTCTCCTCCAAGTCCACATTTCAAAGCTTTCCAAGTGTTTGATGTCATTTTTCCTTAGCGTCCATGTTTCTGCCCCGTACAAAGCTATACTCCATACGTAGCATTTTATGAACTTCTTGTGGATATCTTACCTTATATTTCCCGTAAGTAGTTGTTTCTTTCTTCTGAAAGCCACTATTGCTTTTCTTATTCTAGTTCTGATCTCATCCGTACAATTTGCCTCTCTTGGTATGATGCTTCCAAGGTTTTATAGTCTGAAACTTGTTCTAAAGGCTTTCCTTCAATACTTATGTTCAGATTCTCTTCTTTTCCCGATATTCGAATGACCTTGGATTTTTCTGCATTTATTTCCTTACTGTATTTTCTACCTGTTATTGCTAGTCAATTTATCATTTTCTGGAGTTCCTCTTCCTATCTTGCTAGAAGTATTTCTTATAATTCTGACTTCAGTTTCGAAATCTCCTGTGCCTTCTTACGCTTCTTGCATTAAACTTTCTCTATATATATTGAATAGAGTCGGCGATAGACAGCAGCCCTGTCTTACTCTATCAATATTTATTTCGCAGATGTCCTCATTCTCCAACCTGACCTTTACAACTTGATTCACATATAGATTCCTGATCAGTCTCCTGCATTTCCAGTCTACACCTATATCCTTTAATATCTTCATCAACATTACCTAATTTACTCTATCAAAGGCCAGTCTACAAAACATACGCAGATATCTTGGCTGTACTCGATTGCCCTTTCTGATATGATTCTAACTACCCCTATAGCATCTCTAGTTCCTCGTCCTTTTCTGAAACCGAATTGATCTTCCCCTAGCATTTCTTCTGCCTTTTTCTCCAGCCTTTTATTAAAAATCCTCGTGATGATCTTCGAAGTTTGTGACAGAAGGCTTATTGCTCTGTAGTCTTTACACTGGATTGGCTTTGGCTTCTTGTTTAGAGGGATCATTGTTACTTCTAGGAAATCCCGAGACCACTCCCGTGTCGTAAATCTTATTAATTAATTTTGTGATCTGTTTGAGTCCTTCTGATCCTATGACTTTAAGTACCGCAGCCGGTATTCCATCGCTGCCTGTGGCTTTCCCTTTATTTAGTTCTACTATCGCTTTTTCTACTTTGTTCTCCATAATACTTGGTCCTCAGTTGTTTTCTTCAATGTTTTTTCATTTTTCAGTTCTGTTTTTGCCGATCCTGCCTGCTTGCTGTATAGTTGCTTAATGTATTCTTCCCATACCTGTGTTACATCCTTTGTTTCTGAGACTATCTTCCCATCAGCATTTATAATTCCTTTACCACGAATTCCATTAGACTTCTTAAATTCCAGTGCCCTAGCGTACATCATATCGTACCGTCCTAACTTCTCCATTCGTTGTATTTCATCACATTTTTCTTTTGTCCAATTTTCTCTAGCTTTATCTGTTACCCTTCTCAACTCATTGTTTACGTATATAGTTGGCTCTACCTTCTTCAGTGTTAACGTTTTTCTATTTTCGTCTCTCATCCATTTTCTCCAGCATTTCCTTAGTGATTCATGGTTTTCTAATTTTCTTCTCTTGTTTTCCAATCTATTTATTCAAGTTATCCTTAATAATGGTTTTAATTTCATCCCATTCTGTATCAACGGTCATCGGTTTGTTTTCCAACTTTCTTAGGTTATCTTCCAACTTCATGCTGACTACATCCTGCCTTTCTTTCAGTTTTCCAGGTCCCAAGTCTGTCTTTCTCTTCTCGGTTTTCTTATTTGTTTGAGCTCTGTAATTACGTCAACTATTAGAAAGCTGTGATATGAATCAATGTCTCCTTCTGGTCATGTCTTGGCTGTCTTTATGCTGTTTTATTATAGTATATATATTATTATATCCAATGATAAACCCCGAGTAACCGTGTTAATAGGAGTTTAGGTAGCCAAGGACAATTAAAGAACAGATAATCCGCTTTTTTATGGAAAATTTGTTATGTCTCTAAAATACGGTAAAATTTATTTACGTAAATACAGACTGCATTCCATATTAAAAAGCTATTAGTTTATCTTTAAAACTGTAATTAGGGTTTGGATAAATTAACGGAAAATTAAAATTTATTTTTGCAGTGGTCATTCTTTCTGAATAACAAATAATCATAATGCTTGCACATGGAAAATATGGGGCAGTAAGTTATACATGTTAATAAAGCATTAACTCACCCATAAAATAAATTAATAACGCTGCAAACTTAAGATAGTCTTTGGTTTTTAGGAATCTCTCTAAAACGAAACGGAGTATTACATTTCGGGTAAAAATGCTTAGTAAATCAATTTACGTTATAGATATTTTTTGAAACTATTTCTTCCAAATTTGTCTATTTTGCTGAAACACCTTTCCGTTGATTGATCTGTTAAATCGGCGCGTATAATAAATCATGAAAGATCTTGTCTTCTTCATTTATCAAATAAGCGGAAATAATTCAAACTCGCTCCAGAACACAAAATTAATTCGCACACGTATATAATAGGTGTGTGTGTTTAAATTGCTTATATTCTCTTATATACTCAACGTACAGGAATTATTTCCATGTTAATTTACACAGTAGACATGGAAGAAATGTTGCTGCCTAGAAGAATAAACAAGATTGCATACACTGTACAGCAACGTGTTTATAGTGAAAACTTTTTATTCTACCGGTAGTGTAGCGCAAGTGCAACGCGATTTTCGCAATGAATTCAAGTGCAGGGAAGGTCCAAGCAGATCACTGATAAATAGGTTGGTGACTAAGTTTGAAAATACGGGTGCTGTGATCAACAATAAGAAATGTTTCCGTATAAGATTCAAATGCTCCAGACCCACAGCGAAAGCACCAAATATGTTAAGAGTTGATTTTTGTTATCCTTTTCTGCAATTTTTGGAGGCAAATCCTGGAGTTCTTCGAAACATCTGGTTTTCCGATGAGGCACATTTTCACCTTCACGGTTATGTCAATAAGCAGAATATGCGAATATGGGCCTCAGAAAACCCCTACACAATAATGGAAGCGCCATCACATCCGCAGAAATTCACAGTATGGTGTTTCTGTTTCAGCTATTGGAATTGTTGGGACAATTTTTCTCACTGATACAGTGACATCGAAGAGTTATCACTGTCTTCTTGAAGAAGACTTTATCCCGTTTCTTCAAGGCATGGGCGTTAACTTCGAGGAAACGTTCTTTCATCAGGGTGGAGCTCGACTGCATACTGAAAATGCAATTTTTGATTTCTTCCAATGGCATTTTGACAATCGTGCTATCTTGAATCGCTTCCCTGGACGTTTTGGCTGTGGATGGTCTTGGCCACCGTATTCTCCAGATCTCAATCTCTGCGACTACTTTCTGTGAGGGTATCTGAACGACAATAAGTACAGAAACAATTCCCAAACAATTGATGAACTCAAAGAAGAAATTGCATCACTCCTGACGTTCTAGGCAGAGTAGTTGCCAATTTTCAACGTCGATTACAAATGGTCTTGGATGCTGATGATTCACATAATGAAAATGTTTTCCAATAATTTCCCAAGTCTACTGTGTAAATTAATAAGAAACTCATTTCTGTACGTTGAGTAAATAAAAAAATATAAGCAATTTAAACTGAAGCGTCTTTTTTTGGTGACCCTGTACATATATATATATATATATATATATATATATATATATATATATATATATATGAATTCGCGACAATTTTACACTGATAAAAGAGTAAAAGAGCGTGAAAAATGGATTTCATGGCCACCCGTCACGAAGGTTTAATTTTAGTCGCCCTGTATTGCCTATTTTTTTCCGGATCCAACGGAAATTCCCGAAATATCTTTATCAAAGCATATTCTCTTACTCTATGGAAACTAATTTTGGACATTCGCATTAGAGGTAACTCAAAAGTGCTTTGATGTTTATGGGAGCGTAAAAAGACGGACGATATGATGCGGCCACTGCGATAGTGAGAGGGAGAGACAAACTAAAGTATGTAACCATGGTGAATGGAGAGGGAGGGGAAGAGAGAGCGGGGGAGAACGAGGGAGGGCATTGGTAAGGGTTGGATTTGATGACAGATGGAAAAGAGATAGTGTGGGGAAATGAAACTGGGGCAAGAGGCGGAAGAGATTAATGCGAGATGTACAGTAAATGGAGAGAGAGAGAGAGAGAAGGAAGATGCGGAGAGGCTTGGTATGGGGAGAAATTGAGGAGAATGCAGGCGGAGAAAAGGGAAGGGAGAGAGTGAAGAGAGTGAAAGAATGAGACGAGAAGAAAGTGAGAAGAGAGTGAACGGACTGATAAGGGATGTTAAAGATAAAGAACATCTACATATACATGATACCTTTCGAGTCGCATTTTTGGTGAATGGCAGTGGGTTTAGTGCATCAAGAGTCCCTAGTTTTCCTATGTTAGATTGGGGTGAAACAGTAGTACTCGTACAGTTATCCTAATCGCGAATCCATTGTACTTCAATGATAAAAATGTAAAATAGTTTTGTCTGCGTTCTGGCATAATCTGATCCAAATCGGAATCGAGAGAAGTGACGCTTCCCAAGGTTAATTACTTTAGCGGCAGGGTGTGATGAAACGGAGGTATCGAGAGGTTCCAAAAATGCTGGCTCGTTGAGTCAAGTGTGTGATTAACTCTGGGTGAGAGAGAGAGAGAGGGATAGATAGATAGATAGATAGATAGATAGATATGCGTCTTTATTTGGGCGAGATTGAGACAAAACAGTCTCTTCTTCCATCTAACTCATTGTCAATTACATACAGGAAGACAGTAAAAAAGAAAAATAGAAAATAGAACAAAAGATTACATAAAATAAATTACTACATAAAGACATTGCCATGTTAGCATTTTTGGAAATAAAAAGAGATGGAGGTTTGTTGCTTGTGGGGAAAGAATAAGGAGAAATTAAGATACTATTTCCTAGTAAAAACTCCACTGCAGGAAAACACCCACACAAGAAGGGGGTGTGAAAAACCTGCGAAACCTACCGATAGCAAAATTTAAAGATTTACAGGATCCCATTAGAAAATTACATAAATTGAAATACACATAAACACAGTTTTGCATAAAAACTAAGAAAAACACAAGTACACATTAAAGATTTACAGGATCATATTAGAAAAGTACATAAAATGAAATACACATAAACACAGTTTTACGTAAAATCTAAGAAAGTACACATTAAGATGTACATAAACATATGCAGATATTTAAATGCTTTCGAAGACCTGTAAGGAAAAATAATTGCTTGACAGTTTAGGATAATGAAAGGGAATGGGACAGGAGATGTCTGTGGTAAGAGTATTTGAAGGTATATATGGTTAAAGAGTACTTTATTTCGGGTGGGAGGCTATTCCATAATCTGAATGCTGTGACAGTGAAGGATCTGTTATAGATGTCCGTTCTGTGGTGCGGAGTCAGAAGTTTATGGCATCCTCTAGTGTTACATTTATGAATTGTGTTAATGGTGATAAACTCTGTGGATAGATATCGTGGGACGTTTTTAAAAAAGAATTTGGTATAATAATGAAAGAAGATGCAATTTTCTACGTGATTCGAGATTTAGCCAAGAAAGTTTTAGAAAATATTCCGATATATGGTCTGACTTCTTAAGATCAAATATGAATCGTAGGCAGGAGAGAGAAGGGGAGAGAGAAGGAGAGAGAGAGAGGAGAGAGAGAGAAAGGGAGGAAGGAGTCATAAGAGAAAAATGATTGGGAAGAAGGAGGATGTGTTGAGAAAGGACGAAATTGAGAGCGGAGGGAATTAAAGAGGTCGAGAATGAAAATTAGACGCCCGTTTTCGGAAAAAATTGGATTCTGTTTATTTGGGGCTTTGGCTTCGAATGACAAGATCAGGGAATCTCTTTCTCTCTTCCAGAGATTGGCTGACCCTTAAAAACGAAACAGTCACGTGGCCGAGTGGAATCCAGGAATTTAATTCGACGATTCCTTTTTTTCGTTACGGTAGAAAAAGATTGCCTCTGTAATCGGAGCAATGTGATTATTGCGATGATCGTGAAGTGATGCCAGATGTAGTTCTCTCTGGCGTCTGAGTTACTTTTTTCCAATGTCGGCGCAAAACAATCTTCGTCTGTTAATCCTAATCGATGTATCTGTCTTTCCTCTGAATGAGAAAGAATATCTCCAATCGCAATATACATATTTTGCTACCCTCTCCATTTATTTAAGAATTTGCAATCAGAATTACCGTAAAAGTTTGCTTATGTTTACTTAACCTTTTTATTTTCTATAAGCATTTTGATACAAAGGCATTGTCAGCACAATTTATTCTGACTGTTTTATTAATACAAAGTAGCTCATAAAAGCATAAATAAATACGGACGATAGAACCCGAGAGCGTAATTGTAACCGTTGTTACCTACTTCCGTTTTCTCCCGCAGCGTTGCTGCGTGTAACGTTCCAAGAATTTCGTGCACATTAATTTGCATTAGCACGCGTCTCTTTCCAGTCCCTCGTAATTAAGGGCCCACCTCTCGTAGTGTTAACAAGGAAGAAACAAGTAGGGATGTGCACGGGTTTCCCGTGGTACAGAAGCGCTTTTCGTCAAATTCGCCGTAGTATAATCGTATACTAATGTATTTGATTTGAAATCAGAAAATTATTTTTCTTTATATTGTGGTAGCCCTGCTTTTTAGATCCGTAATGTACATGGTCATTTCATTTTCCCATTCTATAGTCGTCCTACAAGCGAAATTTCTTTTTGAAATCGGTTTTGCCTATACCTTTCAAATTCATAGTTTCAGAAAAATTGTAACCTTGATATTGTGGTAACCCTGTTTAGTCGACCCGGTCAAAATATGCTATTTTGGTTATCTATTTATATGAAGATTAAATATATTACATTTGGTTAAAGTACATAAGATCAGATCTCTAGAAATACGATTAAAAATATTAATTCACTTTTTAGTGTGGTAGCCCTGCTCTTTAGCTCCACTTTAAACTTCTTGGTTTCATAATGATATGGTGTACTAACCTTATATGCGAAACTTAGTTGAAATCCGTACAGCCATTTCTCTCCAAACCCATTGTTACTGAAAGAGTTAAATTTGTAATTGTGGGACCATTGTTTGGCTGATGCGGTCCAAATATGCAAGTATGGTTTAGTATATATGTGTATATTATTAGTATTAAATTTGGTTAAAATGGATGTGGAAAATTCAACACAGGCACGTGTAAGAATGTTTTTTACTTTTATTGTGGAAGCCCTGATTTTCATATCTACACAAAACATATTGATTTTGTTTTTCTATGTTTCACACCTCCTCCATACAAAATTTTGTTGAAATTCATAATTACCGAAAAGTTAAACTTTGCAACTGTGGCACCCCTGCTAAGTCGATCCGGTCCAAATATGCCATTTTGGTCATTAATTTATGTAAGTATTGTATTTACCAAATTTGGTTGAAATCGGTTAAGCCAATTCTTCCCTGATATATGCGTACGGACGGACATCACGAAGATAATAGTGGCTTTCAGCAATTGCGAAAAGCACTAAACAAGTAGGGATGTACACGGGTTTCCCGTGGTACACAAGTGCTTTTCGTCAAATTCGCCGTAGTAATATCGTAAACTAATGTATTTGCTTTGAAATCAGAAAATTATTTTTCCTTATATGGTGGTAGCCCTGCTTTTTAGATCCGTTCTTAACATGTTTATTTCATTTTACCATTACATACAAGTCGGTTCAGACAATGCCTGCGAAATTCATAGTTCTAGAAAAATTATAACTTTGATATTGTGGTAGCCTTATTTAGCCGACCCAGTAGAAATATGCTATTTTCGTTATTTATTTATATGAAGGTCATATATACTACATTGGGTTAAAATTCATGCGGTCAGTTCTCTAGAAATATGTGTGAAAGTAGTATTATTTTACTTTTTATTGTGGTAGCTCTGCTTTTTTTCCTCTGCTTTAAACATCTTGATTTCATTATGGTATGTTGTACAAATTTTATGTATAAAATTTTGTTGAAATCCGTTAAGGCAATTCCTTTCAAATCCGTAATTACTGAAAGAATTTAATTTGTAATTGTGGCACCCCTGGTTTGTTGATCCGATCCAAATATGCTATTATGGTTTTGTATATGTGTGTACATTACAAATTTTAAATTTGGTTAACATTGATGTGAACAGTTCAACACAAATACTTGTAAAAAGAAAATTTTCATTACTTGTATTGTGGTAGCCCTGATTTCTATATCTACATCAAAAATATTTATTTTATTTTTTAATGTTGCACAACTTCCTACTAAATTTCGTTGAAGTCGGTTCAGCCAATTCCTTCCAAATTCATTATTACCGAAACGTTTAACTTTGAAATGGTGGCACCCCTGCTTAATAGATCTGGTCGAAATATGCCATTTTGGTCCTATATTTATGTGGAAATTCTATGTACCAAATTTGGTTGAAATAAGTTCTGCCAATTCTTCCCTGATATATGGGTACGGACAGACGGACATCACGAAGATACGAGTGCTTTTCAGCATTGACGAAAAGCCCTAAAAAGCACAACAGAGGAATAAACATTACAAGATTAATACTCGTTACGCTCTTTAATTGGCGACATTTTCCTCAGAGGGCGTTGAAAATTTGGAGCGCAATTCTAATTCTTTGATAGCGAAAAACACGAGGTTAATTTCGAGACATATTTTTCGCATGTGTTCCGTCAAAATAAAAGATTTTTTTGTCTCACTTTCACGGAGAACATCAGGTTGGTAAAGATGCCTGTCTGGATATGGAGATTGTACAGTTAAGAGGGAATTAAAAAATACTGGGATACGGAATCGCATAGTAAATCCGCTTTTATGGAATTTTGAGATTTTCCACCCTTTTCTTCTACGCCGCGCGATTAAATGAATCAGTGTATAAGACTGACTGACTATTAAATAATCGTAAAATTTCTTGTACGGGTTGAAAATCTCTCATTATATAGTATGCTAGATGTAACTAACGGGATTCTATTTCTCATTTTTTGGTTGGCACAACGCGCTGATAGCCACCAAAGCAGGATAAACGGTCCCCCTTTTATCCCTTGAATCCAGCCTCGAAGGAAATTTTTATTTCCCATTCAAATCCCGAAATAGCAAATCCCCTTTGGCTTCATATCGCGCGGTAAACTCTAAGGCAACGTATTTTGCTTCTCGCGAAATACAATCTGTATAAAAAATAGCGTGAGACAAAGTGAGGGAAATAAAAGGGAATTGAGAGAGAGAGAGAGAGACGGATGGAGAGGCTTTGAAAGAAAAAAACGAAATGCAAAGAATTTTTGAGGAGATTGACATGGAAAAAGAAAGAGAGAGTTTGTGCTAGGGAGATAGAGGGAGGCGGATTGAAAGGAAGGAAGAGGTTTGGCTGAGCAGAGAGAGAGAGGTGAAAATGGAGAAAGGATAAAGAGACGGAGAAAATAGGAAGTGGAGAAAGTTGAGGGAGGGAGAGAGAGAGAGAGAGGAGTGAGAGGGGGGGGGGCAAGGAAAGGGGAGAAAAAAGTTCAAACGCTTGGTCCCTTCGGAGGCGTGAAAATATGGGACAACCCTTGAATACCCTTGAAACCAAAAAAAACGCCAGATCGCTGGGAGCAGTCGATCGATGCAAAGCCTTTCAAAGTTTTTCTTTCCCCTTTAAGCCCTTCCCTCCAAAATCTCCTTCCACGCCACTCCTTTCGCAGTCTAGCCACCATCACCATCCTAAACACCCCATCACCCTTGGGAATGTTAGAGCGAAAGTGTGCACAGACTGTGGAACCTCTCCGCACTCTACATCCCGCCGGTCGTGGTTGGGTTGTATGGTAAAGTTGGCGGTCGGGATTTTGAAGGTGTGAGGAGGGTCGGACGATGGAGAGAGAGAGAGGGAGGAGGAATCGGAGGGAGGGAAGTCTGGAGGGGACGTTAGGTAGGAAGGGAAGAGAGGGTGGGGCGGAAGAGGAGGGAGCGTAAGGGCGCGGAGGAAGTTGAGTTGGAAGGGACTTACGAGTACGGGAGACCCAGTGATATCCGGGTCGTTTATGAGGATCGTGGCTCGACCAACATGCGGCCACTTCCTCCCTTCATCTCCTTTCTCTCTCCCTCTTCATATCACCTTGTTCCCTCTATCTCCCGCCTCTCTCTCTGTCCTGCCAACCTTATAGAAATTCTCTACTTATTCTTCCTTTTACTGTCTCTCACCGTGGTTATTATAGCTCATATGACGTCCTTGACTCTTCTCCTCCATACCCTCTCATAATGCTTCTTCAAATCCTTCGTCACACGTCTTCCTTTTTAAGTTTTTTTTGGATGAAACCGTTGGAGAGATGGGGATTGGGTGAAGGAAAGTGAGAAAGAGAAGGCGGTTTAAGAATAATGGCGAAGAATGAAGTCTTGTGTATTTCCCGCCGAGAAGTCCGTTCGGAGAACCGTCAGCGTTTTTGAATCGGACGAGAGCTTATCGCTCATCGACGCATGGGAGCGAGTCGATAAATTGATATCTGGTTTTCCAATCATTACGGAGGCAGTTCCGGAAGTTTCGAATTTCCCGTATAACGTATATGTTACGGATTCGATTGAAAAATATCAAAATATCTGGCTAGTTACATTTCGTCCAAACGTTTGCGATTTCCAATGTGGGAATTATGAATTGATTAATTTTGGATAAACTTTTCATGTAGACTAAAATTATTGTAAACGCTTTGGTTTAATAAAGGTGAAATACTCCTTTAGCCAAACAATTAGAGGGTTACAACACCCAATGCATTTCGCCCACAAGGTGGGCATCGTCAGGGGTAAAACCTGTTTCAACAGTGACTGGGAGCCAGCTGCCAGGTTTGAAACGGATTTGGTTTAAACAAAAATATCTGTTAAATTTATAATGGTTAACGTAAGCGATTACATCTCTAAATTTCATATGGTGTGAAATTGCGACTAATGGAATTATTATTTAAATTTAATAAACAATTCGTTGGTCAAAACATTTTGTTAAATATAATGTTTATGTAAGAAGATGTTTTAAAGCTACACATTATATCGTGATTTAACACCTGAATCATTCAGGTGTAGATTTATATCCAACTCTACAACATTCTTTATAGAGGTTCCTTGAGAGAAGTAATTAGCTATTTCGCTTCGAATAGGATATTTTATCGAATTCACTTGGAATAGTTTCCATTAAAAGGGCGTTTAGAAAACGTAAAGGGCTTCAAACAGAATCTCGCTGACTAAAAGAAGTGTCCTCTGGCAATTTTCGAGTGCGTAGGTATTATGCCGCTTAAAAGTTTACACAGATACACAACATGGGAGAGTTTCATTTCTCTTTGATCTCCATACACCTTGTAGAAATTGTCACGTTCTCAAATGATCATTTTGTAACCACGAGTGGAAAAAAATCTTCGCATGCGACAGAAATTAATGAATCGCCGGAACTCGCAGGAAGATTAATGCGAGATTTTTTTGTCCTCGCCGTACTCTACAGAATAAGAAAAATGAGCTATTTAAAATTGCCCACAACAATACAGATACGTATTTTTTATTAATCTAAGTGATTTATCGTGGCAAAAATTCCTCCCTTATTGTGACCTTACGGGCAAATTACGAGCGACCACCTCACACAATGTTCTCCCCTGAGAACGCTAGAGGCACTGCCTTAGAAGCGTGTTTCAGAACGTGATGGGTTTAGAATGTTGTCCATTGTGAATGAGGAGACAGGAAGTGAGAGAGTCTGGGAGGGAGGAGGTGTGGAATGACGAGGTTGTGGAGAGATGAGTGCGGTGGAGGGGGAGAAGAGAGGGAGCGGAGGAGATTGATCTGTTTTCGGCAAGTAGATGACGTGAAGTGAGGAGAGGAAGATTAACGAACCTAGACGTCCGTCTCCATCGGGAGAAGGGGATTCCCCGCCCCTCTCCCCTCCACAACTTTGCCCCTGTTGTCCTTTCTTTTTCGAACTTCTCTGCATTAAGCCCCCAAGAACTTTCCCCCACCCTTCTCCTCAGACCTCCTTCCTTCCGCTTCCAAACTCCCCGTTTATCCCGGTCAGCCCTTTCAGTAAGAACTGAGCGAAGGAGTTGGGTTAAGTGCCTGGCTCATCCACCTCGGATACCACGGAAATCCATGTAAACTCCTCTGCCTAACCACAGTGCCTTTCCCCTCCGTCCGTTCAACCCTTCCTTTGCCATTCCTGTACTGCTTCCATCCTTCGAATCTCCTTTGCTTTTATCTTTTCATTCCTCTGTTTTCATCTTCTTCTGTTTCCCATCTACTTTTCGCCTTCATTTTCGTCTTTTCCCTCTCTTCTTTCCCTCATCCCGTCACAGTACATTCTAAACAGTACTTTCCATTACATTTTAACTATTACCCTGCAAACCGCCATTGGCTTTTGGCGGGGAATTTCGTTACACCGTACTTAAACTCGAATTGAAGTCTCTATTGTCCTGTCTTATCGCATATGGGAAAATATCTGTAGTATTTCTCTGTTCTATTAATTATTTCTACGTATTTTCTGGTACACTATGATCTACCCTTACACTTAAGAGCAACAGCGAATATAATGGCTTCATATCCTCCCATATTCCCCTCTCTCTTTCTCTCATCCTTCTTCGTCGCATCCCTTTCTTCCTTCGGCTCTTCATCACTTCCCCTGCTATCTTCTTTCCCTTTTCTTCCGCCTTTTGCCTTTCCGTCTCTCTTTTCACTGTAGTCCCGCCACGTACTCTTCCTCTCCTCACTCCTCCCCTCCCTTCCTCTTCCCGATTTCATCCCTCGTATCAACCCTCCTCTTATAACAAGGGTGTGTTGTGGCAAAAAGTGATACTAAAAGCCTCTAAGATTAACGGCATTCTCCTATCCATTTCCAAGACACCTTCGAGGTCCAGAAAGCGTGCGTTGATCTAAACTTCACGGCGCTGTTCCAAGCAAAACATTGGCAAAGAAGGAGGGACAAGGGAATCGATGCAACGAGAGAGAGAAAGGGATAGGGAATCGCTAGAAAAAACACACGCCGATTTACTGCAGGGGGCTTTGGTCGCTCTCCTTAATCCATATAGAGTCGGTCATAATTTTTTATAACATTTTAAACGCTGCGCTTGTTCTAACTCCATCAGAGTAAGAATTACTACATTTGTACAAGAAAAATTAAGTAGAAATAATTTAAACGAATATAAAATCTATAGAGATAATTTGAAGGAAATTTCGTTGGCATGACGATGCGCTCATTCACCGGAAGTGAAGTTAACAACCCCGATTCGTTTACTCAAGAACATTGGACGCTAAAACCTTTCAGCTCTTATTTAACGTTTTTCGTACTTAATATTAGATTTCACTGCGGTCTCCAATCACGACGATTATAATTTTCAAAGGTTTTCGATCATCCTTTTTTGCGTGACGCACGTCACATTTAACCACCAACGGGATTTTCATTGAGTAAGATGGAATTGGTATAGGAAGTGAAGAAACCTAATAGACCCTATATCTTTTCCTTTTTCTATCACAAACGCTCCTCAAATGAAGTTCTGGTGGGAAATGAACATTTAATATAGCACGAAATGATTCAAAAGGCCAAAAGGATCGTATTTTATTATAAAATATAATGCTATCACCATTGAAAAATGGACGATATAAATAGCCGGCTCGGACAAGAGTCAACGGATTAATGGTATAAACATTCAGGACCAAAAATATCAGGAAATGTTTGTTGAACGGCAAATCATAAGCCATTTGCAAAAATTTTTAATGGAACGGTTTGGCGTGTTGTGGAAACGACTTTCAAATCACTTCCAAGTTTTATTTTTTCCCTTTTTGCCAACTCCAGTTGAAATCGGTTTGAAAGTTTTTTAATAGGCAGCTGACGGACGCACACTCATTCCTTTAGCCCGAATGATTTTTTTTTCGAATAAAGAGGCGAGCCCAAGCGAGCTTATCCAAAGCGATGGTTTTCAAAGAACGGGAAGAGCCTCCAAATGCAATCTTCTAATCAAGGGCGATATAAGAATATTTGCGGCACCAGTTGCACTTAGCTGTTGCCTTAAACGGATATTAACATGAAAAATGGCATTGTTATTTTAAAATTTTCATTTTTAGTGAAGCATATAGTAAACTCACGCGGAATGTTTTATTAGGTGAAATTGTGGCGGGATGCAATAAATGGTTTTCACCTTCACCAAGAAGCAGAGAATAAATATTGAAAATCTATGAACGAATGAGACGTAAAAAATCAATTTGTTTTTGGCTCTTTACAGATGTAAATATAGGAACAAACAAACATTGATATCTCTAATGAGAAATGTGCGTTAATTAATGTCTAACTAAGACTAAATTGTGGCGCGCATGTGTTGTAGAGTGAGTGGGAGTCTATTTAATGAAATAAATTATCTAATTATACTCGCCATATTATTAATAAAATTAATTGTAATTAAGCATTCATACGGCCAGAAACGTTGTTGAATTGATGCCAAAGCAACAAAAGTAGTATGAGTAAATTTATTATTTAGACATTTATTTGTAAGTCCTGTGTACTTGAGCAATAAGGAACCATGTCATCATTGGATGTATAAATATTCGATAGAAAACCAGTTGTAGTTTTTTTTTGTTATAAGGGAGGTGTTTCACGTCCGTTATTTAAATTAAAGATTTTTTGTCTTATGCTCATTTTTTCCATCGTTGTTGGTAATGTAATTAAGATATTTGGTGATTATTAATTATCAATACAAAAATGAGATCTTTTTCCTTTTTGCTAAGGCACGGAATGCCTTTTGAGATTTTCCTCAGCATACCATAAATTTGATTTTTAGGTAAATGGAAATTCTCTACAAATACCTATATTGTTTTTCTCCATATTTAATTCGCCTTTCATTACAAATGATTTAATAGCTATTAACTAACGTTTGTACTCAAAACTCATTTAATTTCAAATTCAAGAGAATAGATTTTTTTTACGAATTGCGTTTAGTTTTTTTTATTGAAAATGGACTCGACTTAATATTATTATATATGGATTTATCAATCTATAGTTAATTAATCATTCAGTGACAAAATATTAACGATTTATGAAATAATTATATATATATATATATATATATATATATATATACTTCTGTTGCATTTCTCTTGAAGCGGCGAATTGAATTGTTTACTCGCCATTAGCATGATAACCTAATTTTTGGAAATAAATAGTTACCTTGGAACCTTTTTAATTATCATGGCAGAGAGCGGAGCCCTTTGCAAAGCAAATATTTTTATTTAGTCTACCCGAGTCCATTACGAGTAACGTTACAAAAATAACAAGAAATGCGCAACAAGAGTAACCGGAAAAGATGTTTCTTAATAGGAGAAGAAAGAGAAAACAGCGAAAATTTGTTTTTTTAATTATTTATTAATGAAAAAGGTAGGTAACTTAAGGAACACTAAAATACTATGGCATAGAAAGTATTTGGAATGGAGGAAAAGATGGCCTTCACCTGGGATGATGACTCAGCTGAAAGTATAAATTCTACACATTTATAATGACGTAATTTAACTATTCATTTTGAACTTATAATATCGAATTTCTTCTTCCAGTTACACCAGAGAGTACGTAAGTGACAATGGAATGGTTCTGACATTAAAATGCCTTCCCATATCTTGCCTACTGAAAATCTGTGAAGCGAATCATTGATAGTCATTTTTCAAAGCCTTCCCAAAATTGAAATCCTAATACGAACCATTTCACGACAGAGTAATGATAGCGGTAGCGAAGAGAGAAAAAAATAAGAATGCGAGAAATGGATTACGTTATATGAGAATGACGGGCTGCGAGGGAAGAGGGGAAGGGGAAGGCGGAAGGAGTGGGAGAAGGAGAGAGGAAGTAAGAGGAAGAGGGGAGAGGAGGGTGGAAGGAGTTGGGGAAGGGGAGGAGAGGAAGGATGTAGTGGGAGGAGAGGAGAGAGGAAGTAGTGTGGGGGGGAGGAAGGAAGTAGTGGAGAAGGGGAGAGGAGGGAAGAAGGAGTGGGAGAAGAGGAGGGATGGAGGAAGTAGTGGGAGGAAAGGGAGGAGGAAGTAGTGGGAGTAGGGGACGGGAGGTAGGAAGTAGTGAAGGGGAGAGGAGGGAGGAAGAAGTGAGAGAAGGGGAGGGGAGGGAGGAAGGAGAGGAGAGGGAGGAAGTAGTGGGGGGAGGTGAGGAAGGAAGTAGTGGAGAAGGGGAGGGGAGGGAGGAAGGGGTGGGAGAAGAGGAGGGATGGAGGAAGTAGTGGGAGGAGAGGGAGGAGGAAGTAGTGGGAGTAGGGGACGGGAGGTAGGAAGTAGTGAAGGGGAGAGGAGGGAGGAAGGAGTGAGAGAAGGGGAGGGGAGGGAGGAAGGAGAGGAGAGGGAGGAAGTAGTGGGGGGAGGTGAGGAAGGAAGTAGTGGAGAAGGGGAGGGGAGGGAGGAAGGGGTGGGATAAGGGGAGGGGATGGAGGAAGTAGTTAGAGGAGGAAGTAGTGGGAGTAGGGGAGAGGAGGGAGGAAGGAGTGGGAGAAGGGGAGGGGAGAGAGGAAGGAGAGGGGAGGGAGGAAGGAATGAATGTGAGGGAGGGAGGAGGAGGCGGTGTTGAGCGGATGATGGAATTGGGGACGGAAGAGATGTAGGAGAAAAATTGGAGGGCTGAAATGAATAAGAGGTATGGAATGAAAAACAGAAAAAAGGTGCACAATGATAGCGAAAATGAAACTGTCCAGTCCCGTTTTTGTACCTGACTGGAATTCAGAAAGATTAGAGAGTTAACAACGGAGCTGTAAAAAGCCAAGTATAACATCAATAAAGAGATAAATTTTCGGAAATAAAGTATTTGAGTAAAGATAAAAAATGTTTTATGTAGAAAATTTATTGCTGGAACAATTATTGGAAATTTCCGCTTAATAAAAGGATAGAATGGAATAGCAATAAAACCTTTAGTTAGCCATCGAACACTGGTTATTAAAGTTTTACGATCATTTCAAATTTCTAAATTTTTTATCTAATACTGTTCTAACTCTCGTGAGGACGGTATCTCAAAAGCTCGTATCTCCCAGTCTAACATACCCTTAATCTCTAATCCATTTCAACTATACAAGGTTTCCATAAAAATCTTTCTTAATTATCTTTTTCTATAAATTCATCTATCAACAACCTTCAGAATATTTTTCATCCAAAACTCCTAATCCCTAAATCCTAATCCCTAACTCATAAGATACGTTTAACAAAATCACATCGTTAACCTTTACACGCCTCCAACTGGTTTCATTAATTTTGAATTAATTTTCTCCCCATTTGAACTTCTCGTGTAATTTCCATGCAAAACACCTATCCGCTTACACGGTGAAAGACTTAAAATATACATCTACAAATTTTTAGTAAGAAACGAATTGGTAAAATGATGACGCATAATTGTATCAAAAGAATAATAGTTGTCATTCTGACCGCACTGAATGGTGATGAGCGGAATAAGATACATTTGGATATATATGCTGTGTTACTTTGTATAAAAGAACATGGGAGAGGTCGATCGTGATACGAATTTCAAGTTCGGGCCGTTTGTTCTACATGCCGTAGCGTGAAATGACCTGTTATAAATATTTGCTCTGTGACTCGGAATTAAGTGCCGATTGTACCTTCTTGTGTTCGCGTTGTGTACGTCGTTAATGCTCCAAAATAGAGAGGCAATTCCTGTACGGTTCCCGGTAGAACAGGATGTCATAATGCGATGAATTAATGTTCGTACGTGACGAAGGGTTCTGCGTGATCAAGAGGGAGGGAGAAAAGTTGAGCGAGAGGAAAAGAGTCTGAAGGACTGATAGGGATTACATAAAAGTGAGCTCTCTACCAAATAAATGTTTATAAAATTGTTATCTACGTTTAAAATACAGGGTCACTCAAAAAAGACGCTTCAGTTTAAATTGCTTATATTTTTTTATTTACTCAACGTACAGGAATGGTTTTTGTGCTAATCTACATGGTAGACTTGGGAGATTAATGAAAAACATTTTCAAAATGTGAACCGCTAGCATCCAGGACCATTTGTAATCGATGTTGAAAATTGGCATTTACTACTCTGCCAAGAACATCAGGAGTGATTGTGCCACAAAAATCAACTCTAACATCTTTGGCGATTTCGCTGAAGGTCTAGAGCGCTTGAATCTTATACGGAAACATTTCCAGAATTTCTGTTAATATCCTATAGATCAATGATCGCGATATAGCTAATCATTGCGACAGACGTGTAACAGATTTGTAAGGACTTCGCGTAATTGCTTCATCAAACGCGCAATGTTGCTGTTTTGTTCCTACCGACAACACCTTTCTTATTGTCGGTCACAGCACCCATATTTTCAAACTTTGTCACCATCCTGTTTATTTATTGATGATCTGCTTGGACCTTCCCTGCACTTGAATTAATTGCAAAAATCGCGCTGCAATTGCGCTACACTACTGATAGAATAACAAGTTTTCACTATAAACACGCATTTCTGTGCAATGTACCCTTATCAAACAATGTTTCAGGAATATGCCGCTAGGTGGCAACACTTCTCCCAAGTTTACTGTGTAAATTAAGAGAGAAATCGTTACTGCACGTTGAGTATATAAAACAATATAAGCAAGTTAAACTGAAGCGTCTTTCTTGGGTGACCCTGTATAATTTTAAAGAAATTTCGTGAAATTTTGCGGCTCAATGATTTACTTTACGAAATTAAATAAAATCTATCCTTGTCAGAAATGCGCTTGGAAATATAATTTTTTTGAAATGGGAGCCTCATTTGCTGACTCGGGGGTGCCGGTGGTGTAGTGGTTAGGACGCTGGCTGCTACTCGCCCGATGCTTAAAAAAGTCATCGGGTACGAATCCTGCGCGAGTAGGATTTTTCTCAAGGTCACACGGCCCCCTGTTTGCGTAGTTTGAGGAGACCGCGCAAATTCAGCTGTTCCGTCCTTCGGAAGGGACGTTAAGCTGTTGGCCCCCCTGGTGTTCTTCGTAAGAGCAGGCAAATGCCGGCACCTGGTTTCCCTCCTCCCTCCCCGGTTATTCATTGCACTACCTCTGAGATACCCATTTGTGCTGTAAGAGAGGCGAATTGACTGGGCATACATACATACATTTGCTGACTCAATATGAAAATGCGCGTTTTATTTATCGAGGATTAATTAGAATTGTAAACTTATGTTCTTTATAAATTTAGTAATATAATTATATGACAAAGTAATTTATTCAATTATTAGTTATTTTTTAACTTCCTATATATAACCATTTTCTCGGAATCTTAATTTGAAAATTTTGAAGGCACCCTCTGCCGTCCACCGAATATTCGAAATATTTCCTCTTTTGTGTTATAGATGGCATTAAAGGTCACATAAATAGTAAAGAATTTTACCTTTCTTTATTTCACTATTTGCTCAGAATCTTAATTTTAGAATTTTGAAGGCACCGTCTGCCACTCACCGATTTCTCCAAAACATTTCTTTGACAGCGTAATAAATTTCATCACAGATCACAAATTTCAGCCTTATGTCCCTTAACGTTTACTTGCTGTTTTAATTTAATTGATATCACAAACGGACAGACAGAGCGAAAATATTAGGGCTTTTATAGAACAAAGCGTTGACATTGAAACGATACCTCAATATTTGAAGAAGTTAATTACATAAACTTATGTATTTATAACGTAAAACAGATTTTTACTCGTGCTTAACAATGTGAGAATATCTTCAAATATTATCTTCGCACTCCTACCAGTTTTGTTCTAAATAAAATATAGAAATAAACCTTATCTTAAAATAATGAAGTTAATTCTGAATAGTTCCAACACTTAAGTGCAAAAATTTCGAATATTCTTATGAAAAATTATGGTCCGAAAAAATTCTTGCTATTTCATAATGCATTATTTATTTACACAGGGTTACAAACGTCTTTATTAAATGTTTATATTCAGACTGAAAATTAGCTTTAAAAGTTAATTACTTTCTAATGGATTTACTTTTGAATTGAATGTGGTCTAGATTCGGAAATGACTTTGCAGAGAGAAATTTTACACAGCGGGCGGCGACCCTCTTTTCCTCTTCCTTTTAGTATATTGGGGTTAAAAGCTCCTTGCGATCAGAGCGCGTCGGGGTTTTACCAAGTTTATCGTGAAAAATTCTATTAATTTTTAAGGTAATTTACTGTTTTTGGAAAATTAAATGTTCTGCACAAGAGAAGCAAAGAATTCGTCATGAAAGCAACGTCTGCTTTAGCAGTCGAAAATATTATTTTAGAGGCTATTTACACCACTCTTGCTTGTCATTTAACACAAAAGTATCCCTGATGAGCATTTATGGTGGACTTGGTAGTAAACAGCGTGTCCACAAACGTTCAAACCCTCGAAATCGGAACTCGAACTTAACCTATTCCCACATACTGGGTATGTTCTATGTAGCCTCAACAAGTTATCCGAGTCTAATGTATTCATGCATTTGAATACTTTCTTTTATCTAATTAACGTGTGCTATATGCTAAAGTTCCAGCTAGCATTTCCGTTTGAAGGAAAACGTTGCAAGCATTCACTTCACAAATAAAAAAAATCTCTAGTAAAAAGTTGAAGAAATACATATCAAATAATTCGGAAAACCAGCGATGAGAAGAAACTATAGCAAAGAAAATGTGTGAGACTAATTGTTACAGAAAAAAACTACTAGGAGGAGGAAGACAAAAATCGCGAGACGCTTCATTGAAAGACATAGATATCTATTAGATAATTCCTGAAGGAGCGGGAGAGTGATAAAACACAACACCAACTAGATAATTTAATAGAAAGTTAATTTAGAGGACTGTAGGTGTCAGGGAGGACCTAAATTAATTAAGCTTTGGCCTTAATTTAGATTGAAAAAAGACGGAATAAGATTTTGAATAGTGATTCGTAAGGCGATCAGTCCAAGCATAATATCGGGCATAATTTATTATAATTTTGATGGAAATAGGGAGAGAGAGAGAAAAAGGCGAGAAGAAACGGAAGCAGATTCAAGGAAGAGGTGAGAGAGAAAGAGCGATAGAGAGGGGAAAATGTTGGAGGAAAGTGAAAGTCGTAGGATTTTGTGGAGAGGCAGGGAAGAGCTTATAGGAGTAGACGAAGGAGAGTGGCGAAAGGAAACCGAGTGAAATGGAAAGAGGGAGAGATGAGTGCCTGGTCCACGTGATATGAGATGAGGGTGGCGTGAGAGTAAATAGCGACCGAGACTGGATGTTATGAAATGTATACAGGCAAAAAAGGTGAAGCCGAGAGTTTTGTGTAGTGTATCGAGTAGGACGAGAGAGATAGCTGAGGGATTTACAAAAAAGTGAGTAGATTCACTCTGCCTCACCATGTGTATGGACTCTGCGTTTCATACATGACTGTTGGATAGTTGTGTATATCGTGTTAGTTTTTACGTAAAGCGTGACGTATAGAACTTCCAGTAATCTATACGAATGTTTATCAAGCATTTTCCCTCGTTCGGCGCTTAGAACGATTTGACTCTTTTCATAATAGAAGACGTATATATTCTGTTTTGCTTGATGTCATGTATTTCAAGATAAATCTTGCTCGCCACAAATACCTTCCAGTTTACCACTTTAGGTCAAAATATGCCTTGCGCTCCATAGACCAAGAAAGTAAATTGTTCATAATAAATAAATAAAAAACAATTCTATTGACAGTTGCAGAAAATTTCGTTTTTTCTTTAAGCTATCTTACATATAATTTTCCAGTTCTGTCTGGTCGGTCTGTGTGAAACGCTTTGATTTTTCAAGGTGAAAGGTTTATTTCCTTCATTCATTAAAATACGTAAATATGGACCGAATTTATCCGTTTTTGCTTTATTCGACGGCTAAAACTACAAAATATCTTATTCTTGCGATGCTTAGATGTTACACGGAAGAATTTTACTAAAGTACTCATATCTTTTCGAAATTTTATGACCTTTTCGTACTCTTTCCGGATGTTGCCAAGGCGACCCGCATTGTTGTCTCCGATTGAATTAGCATCTATTAAGCCTTCAAATAGACGAAAGAATTATGGCATTCGCTTCGCGGTGTTTATGAAGCATCGAATTTATAGTTGTAGTAACGTCAAACTTAATAGATTGCAACGTTAATAATTGCAGATAATAATTATGTAATTATTCAGTAAACTGCCTGTGGACTGTGGGCAATTTAAATGATCGACCAAAAGAAAAAAAATCTTCTTTTATTTCATTGCTGGAATATGACCTTTTTCGTAAGGGAGAAGCAATTAAAATTGCACATATAAATTATAAAAACAAACATGAAATTGAAAATGATGGAATAAATTGTACATGCAATGTAGTTTATAAGGAAGTTTAAAAAAAATAAACAATAAGAATATTTACGAGGTTATTTTTTGTTATTTTTGTTTAAAATTTGTTTACGTAATATATGTACGTGATTATATTAGAAGTGGGTAGGTACCTTTAAAATTACCTATTTCATTGAAGGAAAGATAAGCGAAATTACTTTGCCATAACTTGATTTAATAGAAAAATACAGTAATTATAATCGATTTTGAGCCAATATATTGTGTTATTATATACTTACTCCCGTCATATTTGACGGAAAAATCGGCTAGTATTTGATAATGTAATGTGTGGTACCAGAGCTAAATTGCTGTTCATCTTTAACGATAACTGTTTTCTTTAAAAGAGATATATTTATGGTTGCTATTAAAATGCCACAATTTTTGCATTTGGCAGACATAAAAATATACTTTGTGGTAAAAATATGAATATTAAAAATTAAGCATTAAAATTTATTACGTAAGCTTCTTCATAGCATCTTGGATGAGTTTAGGAAAATAAAGTCAGCCGAAATTTAGAGGCGGAAACACGGACGCGTACAACGTTTCACTTTAAAGGAGATACGAATCCTTATTGATAATATATAGAAAATACAATCAGTGACGTCAACTTTGCGTTACAAAGAGCTTTCCAGTTGGAATTGGATGAGCGCTTGGACTCATGATCTCCTTATGGAATCCGAACTATTTTTTCCCGACTGATATTCAGCGACAGATATCAGACGTTTATGGGTTAAACGTCACGTTACTGAGGGGTACCTTCGAATTTTCCAATAAGCCAATGATGGAACAGATGTGCACGACAGTAGTTCGAGGAGAGGCCCACTCAGCATATTTGCAGAGGAATTGAATATTGCACGTGTGGATGAATTGACACACAGGAATGGGAGTGCGACCGCGCGTGAGGTTCCGCAGAAATTGGCGTAATATTGCTGAGGTTGAAAAATATTTGTGGGCTCGGTTCCATAGGATCCATATTTTTTACCAAAATTTTACACACATCCACCAGTGACAAAAATGTCTCAATCTTCCGGAAAATTACGAGGAAAACCAGAGCGAAAAATTATCGGATCTTGTATGCGGGGAGAATATTTATCGATGAAACCGCAATGATATTTTACATCAGATTTTCTTTAGTGTTTATTCCGTGGAACTTTATTACAATGACCTCTGACGAAACTTTTTTTATATGATCTAATAGAGACTTATGCGAAGTGAGTCTTATTCTACCTAACTTTCCGGAATTCTCTTTGACGGAAGATACTCTTAGATCAATTTTTCTTTACTCCATCAATCCTTTTTTATCCTGACGATTGCTTATCTATGCGTAGTGCGCTAAATACGTCTCCGTTCCCGAGAAGATCTATCGTGCCAATCTCGATCGCTTGTACCGCACGCGATATTGTAGTTCACGGATTCTTTGGCAACCGCACAATAACATAGGGCCAATCTCATAATCCTTGAAACTCCTCCGCTAAGGTTTCACTTCATTAATTTCCGCTACCCAGCAACGCTCTCCCACGCACTCTCTCTTTATATAGATATATATTGATCTTGCCGGGAAACGCTCTCTCTCACTCTCTCTCTCTCAACCACTTTCCTCTTCATAGTTTCCTCTTCTGATCTATTGATAGACGCTGTTCTCATTCGCCGGAAGTCTTGCTGGATATAACTTCGCTCCCACGACATCCTGTACGTTCCGCGGGTTTTCATAGAACTCCAACGCGCACTTTCAATCATTTTGATGCCGTTCAGACCTTCCGCGAGGCTCTGCATTATTTCTCTTAGCGGAGTATCAGTTTTGAAAAAATGATACGAGTAAAATAGCTCCTTTTAATGTTTCTAATTTTACTTCCAATATCTAGCGAACAATAATAGTACTGACGAGTTTTAGGAGAATTTGTGGCAAGGTTGAAAACAATAAAGAGGCGTTTAAATTAGGGGTTTTTGAAGCTTTCTGATAAGAGGATGTTTTGAGTGGGCTTTCTTTAAGGAAATAACAATAACTCATAATGATATATATTTTTATTAAAATAAAGCAATAATACCAATGAAAAATGCCTTTATATAATAATACTTCAAAATAAATAGCATTTTATGTCACGTTGGGTTCGCTATGTGCTCAAGCAATAAAAAATTTATTTTTCTTGAAGAAAAATTGCTCACCAAGTTTCTTTGCGGTTCGTTGTTGAAATAGAATTGCTTTACTCATTCGCAATTGGTCTGTTACCTTTCCCAAAGGAAAGTGTTGGCGAAATTTGTAGGCAGATAGGCACATGCTGAACATGAAGATTTCTGAAAATGCCTGAGAAAAATTCTGCCTTGACCGGGAATCGAGCCCGGGTCTTCCACTTGCCGGGATATATTATAACGGCAGTTTAATAATTAGAATATCCTCCCAGCAAGTGGAAGATCCGGGTTCTGCTTCCCGATCAAGAGAGAATTTTTCTCCAGCTTCTTCAGAAATCTTTATGCTACTTTCTGATAAGCTTTTCATAGTTGAATGAGCACGCGGTATAGCCGATTTTATTCCAGCACTATGCAAATACTCACAAGTTATTACGTTTTTGCTGTTATACTCAGGCCTAATTGAGTATTTTTTATTTTTTAATCAAATTATCTCCCGCTGAATATCTCGCAAATATTCCATCGTTTCAGCTAGCCAATGATGTCCACTAAGTCCTTTTCTGGGCAATACACCACCTTCGTCGTATTAATAAGTGTACGCTGGTTTTTTTTATCTCCATAATATAAGACCTGCGTCTTCCTCCAAAAAGTTTCAATTTTTCCTCTTCGCTTAATATCCTCCCACGCCTTCTATTCTTACTTAATGACAGCTCCTAAGCTTCTTCCACCTTCTAAGACCTTTCGCTTCGAGATCTTGAATAAGGGAATCGCCCCTCGTTCCACTCGACGTGCCTCTCAGTCTTCAAATCTCCCTCTTCCGTTTTAACAATCTCTCGCTCCCTCAAAGTCAAGATAAAGCACAGCTGCTTCATTTTCACTGAAAATTGGGGAACTTTGCTATCGTTTTTGTAATTATGAGTAATAAAATGTATTCAGAGACTTCGGCTTCGATAAGAGTGTGTTTTCATAACAAGTACATCTACATGTTATTCTGCAATTTACCAATCTGGTGGGTGGCAGGGGATGCACTGCACCGAGGCCAACCTAACAGTTATTACTCACAGATTTGTCTTCCCTCTTATGGTCTCGTATTGTTCTCGGAAAGAATGAGCCTTTATAACGTTCCGTCATACAATCGATCTCACGTATCTTATCGCCATGATCGTTTCTACCTATGTATGTTTGAGCCTCAATTATTCCCACTACATCCTCTGCTAAACATTCTGATTTGTATTTCTCTAGGAGCTTTAACCTTGAGCACTTCCTACGGTCTTTTAGAGATCTCCATTTTAAGTTCTTCAATAATGATGGGACACTTTCCATATGTTCGTACTTTTGTTTAACGAATCTGGCTGCTCTCCGCTGTACTCTTTCTAACTTAATTATATGGTCCTTCTCAAACGGGTCCCATATATTGGAAGCATATTCCACCTGCGGTCTAACTAGTGAAAAATAACACGCTTCGCGTACTTTCTCTGTATTATTCCGCACTATTCTGCCAATGAACGCCAGTTTCTTGTTAATACACTTTATTCCTATCGATTTGAATGCGTGATGATACCTTAGCTCAGTGGTTTCAAAATTGTGTGGCGCGGGGGATAGATCGGGTGGAGGAGGGGAAGGGGGCGCAAAATATTACGCTTATATTTGCCATCCGTTGAGCCATCCTAAATGTAAGACCTACAATATTCATCCGTCAAATCGTAGTACTCGATTGACAAGGACGTACCGTTTGCCTTCTTGTTTTTCTTAAGGTGGTTATAATAATTGCAATTGTTGGCCCAGTAGGTGTTGTTTATTAATTTCGACCGAACACGACATAGAAGGGGGCGCAAAGACAGTATCCTTACCGCTCCTTACCGCTGCCTTAGCTGTTTCATTACTAAACAAAATGGCGATTTCTTGGGTTATATATATCGTTCTATGATATATGGCACGAATTAGCCAGCTTAGTACGATAGCGGTAGGATGGTTATGACACCGATACCTTGTTGTAATCATCATATACTATGAGAATAGTTACGAGATTTAAGAGTATGGAAAAACCGACAGCAGTTTGAGCTAAAACATTATTGTATATAAATATGATTTTTATTAGAGGGGAGAACACATTTAATTTCCCCAAATTGACTTTTTTCATTATTTTCACCTGTGTTTTTGATGAAACCATGAAGAGTAACCAGTTAACACTTACTATAGCCTTAAAATGAGTTATCACAGTGAAAACTATCCTAAATGTGCCAAATTATTAAAGGAAGACGTTTATTATAAAGTGTAAAATAAAGAGAATGACATTTTTAACACTTTTAAAGGTCATAATACAAAATCTGAATGCTTTAAACCGCTTATGTGGCATAGACAAAATGTATTTCTCATTATCTTTGAAGACAGCATTAAAATTCTTTCGGCCACCGCCCACTGCTCTAATGAACCAGTTCTATAAATCACTCTGATTCTTTCGTTTCCTTTTACACTTGAGTTTATTTACCATTTTGAGCCTATAAAATCGTATACTATTAAATCAGAGCCCAATAACGCATATAAATAGAGATCTATCTTGATTATTATTTACTTTCCATTTAATTAATAATAGTATTAAAATTAAGATAGTGATAAAATAGATTGATTTATTACTTTATATACACATGCTTAAATTATTATGAGTCTATCCATAAAGCGAGCCCTATAACTCTTTTTTTTAGTTGGTAAATAATAAGCAATTCAGGTAATTACAAAATAGTTTCTGTCATTGTTATCTGAATCATAATTAGCGAATTTATCAATCATCATCATCCACCCTATATAATTTGTTTGGTTGTCTCAGGTGTAAAGCACGGCTGTGGCGCCGCTCTTAAAGAGTCGTTATAAAAGAGAGGGAGAATCGAGAACTATTTATGACTGACTGTAATGGTATTATTAACACACTTTTCGATTAGATAGAAGATTGAAATTTGGTAGAAATGTTTGACTCTTATAGTAAAAGCCATTTGCGAATAAATCCCCATATAGTTCCGGGCACTACTCCAGGAGATAATTTAAATTTCCCATAAGATAACACGTAAAAATCAATTTAGTGACGTGCATGCTTTCATTCATTTGCTCATAAAAATTATAAATATTGACCCACGATCTACAAACTGGAACTGTTTTAAAGAAAAATAAACAAAGTTTGTTAAACTTATCGTCGATTGTCTCTTGCCGTTCGAAAACACTCAAATTTTACTTTTAAATGACTTATTTTTTGCAAAATTTAGCGATTTCATGAGGATTTGCCTTTAAAATCATGCCGTTGTCGAAATGGAGACCTCATTATTGTCTCAATTCTCATATGAGTAATATATACGTACGCATTGAGTGCCTTAATATGAGCCATCAAGCATTTAACGTGTCGTCCAGAGAGTCTTCCATAATGTACAACGGTTTTCTATGACAAAGCATTCAATTTTATGTTATACATCCATTATTTTAGAATTTTCAATAAAATTTTGATATTTGAAAGATAAGAATAAATTATGTCTAAGGATAACTAGTAGAGAGCCCGCGGAGAAATTTTTTATTTTTTATTTATTTATTTATTTACGAGGCCCATTACAGCTGATCGATTAAAAGGGATTTTTAGAAACTCAAAAAAAAATAATAATAAACGAAGAACGAACAGAAGAGAAGAATCAAAGATCGGGGGAGAGTCACAAAATGAGGAACAATCAAATAAAAACAAAGAAAAAATCGTGAAGACGAACAAAAATGATAAAAACAGTAACAAATAAAGAGAAAAGAAAAAAGAATAGTCAAACGTTGATAGAGTGTGATAAACTTTTTAGTTACAATATCTTACAAGAAATAAATACATTTTCTATCTCTCCTTGTTTTCTCCCTTTCTTCCTTCTATTCTCTCTCCATAACTCTCTTCCTTCCTCCCATTTTCCGTCACTCTCTCCCTCCCATTCTCTCTCCCTCTCTCTCCCTTCCACCCATTCTCTCTCCCTCTCTCTCCCTATGTTCCTCCCATTCTCTCTTCTTCTCTCCATTCCATTCTCTCCCTTCCTCCCATTCTCCCTCCCTCTCTCCCTTCCTTCCTCCCATTCTCCATCCCCCTCTATCTTCCTTCTCCTTGCTAGTTTTTTAATACTCGAAACCGAAGAAATAACTTGTTATGCCATCTCTTACATACATGGATAATTAACTGACCTTGAATTCATTTCAATGACATATTGAGTTTGGCAACAATATCGGTCGCCATGGAAAGGAAAACTTTTTCACTCAAAAAACTCGAAATTTTGTAGTTTCAAGCTCAATTTTGTAAAAAATCTATCCGTATTTAAATTTTCACCGTAGGAAAATGAAACTTCATTAAATTATTCATCCTCGAGTTTAAGTTCTGACTTTGTAAGATGATTTTTATTAATTTTAATGTACAAATGAATAATAGTGTTCACTCATCTCCATATTTTTAAATGGGGAAAATAAAAAAAATAGGTCAAATTAATCGGTTTAAAAACCAACCTACCATTCTAGACACCTTATTCCGGTGAAAATGACACATTCCACTTGTCTCTACATTGTGTAGTTTTGGGGTTATAGATATATACTTATACTTGAACGGAAACCACCTCAGACACTAAATTATTTTTATATATAGTATGATAACTACTAGATTTTAAGTTAAATAATAAATAATATATTCCTTCCCGTCTGATTGACGGGCTTTATATTAGTATTCTGATAACATATCCAATGAGTACAACAATACAGTGGTCGCCGCATTTATATAGGACTCGGTATGAAAGGTAATTAGTAAAAGTAATCGTCCTGGAATGATTTGTTGGAGCAAGTTTCCGACAGCGCGTATTTCATACGCATTAAAACGAACAATTCAACCGTGTGGCGGATTTGCTCTTTTGCTCAAAACTGAGCGCGCCGAAAAAACCTATATTGCCCTCGTATTCGTTCCGATCCCATCTCCGCCACGTTCTGCCTCGTCTCTCTCCCTCGATTCCTCCTTCCAATCCCATCCTTTTCTTCCGATGATAAATTCGAGAGGGTTAATTTTTAGCCGATTTTATTTGGCTTCTTAATCGAAAGTATCTTGTAAAAAAAGACAAAACCTTTAAAGGTTGGAGGAAAAGCTATAGTTCTATTTTGCTTGATGAAGCGCTTTGCTTTTATAACGCCTCTTCGTGTAGGAAGTGAACCCCCTCAAGCCGTTTCTCCATGATCAAACTGCCTTATAAAAAGTGTACCTTATACGACCCATTGACCCAAAAAGCGAGACACGCTGCATCAAAGAACGTGTTTTAAAGCAGAAAATGCATAAAAAAGCGATGAACGAGCACTCCGGACGGAATTGTAAAAAAAGAAGGATCGATTTAAAAAAATATTTTCTTCACTCGAAGTCATCTTTTCCGAGTTCGTGTTATAATTGAGCGGAGAATTTTCTTTTCTTCTGAGTTATTTGCTGCAGTGTAATAAAGTATGGGTTTGAAGATATTTTTCTGAATCCATTAAAATACCTCACGCAGTCGTATGTGTTACCCATTTAATTTTACTGAAAAGTCCGAACGGTAAAAATTTTGAAATACATCGAAAAAGGACTAGCTCGTATCCGTAATTCGATGAATTTAACTACTTCAGCATAGCCATGTTATAAAAATTGCCTAGTTTGGGATCACAGCAATAGATAATATTACGTTTTGTTTACGATTTTGCTGTAAATTTTTAATCACATCTATGAGGCTGGTGTGTTATGACTGAGCTTGTACAGACATGTTCATGTAGTTGCGGTTAGCGGGTGGGAAACAATGTTTAAAATCTTTCCAGGTGAAGACAAAGCTCCCATAAAGTTATGTAACCTAGAAGGGAATATATTTCCGACATGATAAAATAAAAGTTTTCGTTCTTCTTGCATTTGCTGTCACAGTATCTTGCTCTGCCCCTAAAATGTTACACTCAATGAGCATCTTTCGACAAATGACATAACAAAAAGTTCAGTTGCAGGATTATTCTAAAAAACTCTTTCTAGATGTCTAAGTAAGTTTTTAATTTCCGTGTTGTCTCCTTTGGTACAACTCGCGCTGAGAAATATAGCTCATCTAAGGCAAAAGAATTACTTATTAGACTTGAACTACGTATTTTTCTGATTTACTTCCCACCGTAGTGGATACATGTAACTTTAAATCAATAACCTAGTTGTCGGAATTACGGCAATAATTCTTCATTTTATTTTTTGAACCTTGGTGTCGCATAATCTATGCATCTAGGCGGAATTTACGTTCGTACTCGGAATTTTAGGTGGTTGTAATAAAAAGGTTTTTGATGCTTTACTTCGTTGGACGTTTGCAAGATATAAAACATTGCTTCGTAGCATGGAATGGAGGCTTTTGAATTTCAATTTTCTATTTTGTGATTAAAAATATTTGGTTTCACAAAATTTGCCCCAACTATCTTTTAGGCTTTCATTATTTTGTGACGTTTTAAGTATTTGCTAAAAATGAACAAACGAGTTGTTGATTTTCAGTATTTTTATTGGAGTTTTACATAAAAATAAACTTAAATAGTTGTTAACACTCCCTGTAAATTTCCCACACTTTGATATCTAGAAAAGATGTTTAGGTGCACTCTCAATTTGTTTCCTCAGTTCTCTCCCCTTTATCTTCGTTTTTCACCTTGCTCTGCCTCACATCACTTCCACCCATCTCTCACACCCACAAAGCTACTATGCAGACTTTCCCCATCTTGACATAATCAACCTCTCAATCGGTTTACAGGAAAAATTCCGAATTGACTATATTACGTTGGAAAACAAATGAATATACAAAAACAAACAATTGGTGAACGAAGAAGATTTGTCGCGCAAAGAGTTTACAAACCGTACATTAGGATGATTTCAAAGAGAGAGGTTCCATAACGGTAATTAACGAGAACTGACTTAAGTATATTTTATTGTTGGGATGAAATCGGTCGGATTGGTATGTTAAATGCATAAAGGTCTTTATTGTGAATCGATCATAAATTTTGTAGAAATTATATTGTCTTTTCTAAGTTAGCACTTTTTTCACTTAATATGCTATTTAAAAAAAACGAATGTAACAGTTCATAGAATTTGGTTTTAATATCTCCCTTTACCACTTTCACGTTTCATTGCCGTTTTCATCGCATTAGTATCTCTTTAGTCATATAGTTACGTTCAATCGCAACCTTCATATGAATACATTTGAAAAAATTATTGCAACTAGCTATGCCCCAGAAAAACAATTATTCATTTATATTGTCTTGCCAGTGGGTATATGTATCAAACAAGCGTAAAGGTTTTAGCAAGATAATTATCAGATATTATGTTAATTTTTGAAAGTATTCTTATGAAATTGTAATGAATTCTTCGTATAATCTTCGGTAATGGATTTGAGAAGAGCTATTAGTTCGTTTTTGTAGTTATTTTCAATATTTTTAGGGATCCATATTTACTTACTAAAAACTGATAAATTGTGTTATTACTTTTTCTTGAATTCGATTTCTGGAGCTTTTTACTTAAAACGTAATCAAAACTGACTACGTTCTTGTGCGGCTCGGATTAAATGTATTTTTGGATATGGCAATATCCGTAGAAATATCATTTTCTTAATATAATGGTGTGGGGGAGTGAGATGGCTAACTACGATCCCGTAAAATAGAACTTAATATTTGTTTATTCCCTTTTCCATGTTTTTTTCTCTATATTATTACTTCTTATCCGGAAAACTTCGTTCATGACGCCTTTTTAATTTTGCATCTCGTTTGTAAAAACTCGATTTTTTCCTCCCGCATGTTTCAGATAGGTTTCATTTGATCGAAAGGAGTTATGCCCCGAAAATCTCATTCGTTTTCAATTACTTGGATGGGAGCGAGCGAAGTTCATAATCTCACTTGCCGTATGGAATGAAATAGAGAGGATGAGTCGCGTGATTTTTCCGCTCTTGAAATCCGAGAAAAGGCTTTGTTTGCGCTGAGATAATCTCGAATCTCATCGAAGACTTTTTTCCCCTCTTGGCTGTCATCCTCTTTCCACCTACTCATCATCTCTTACTTTCGCAAGGGTTTGCTATTTTTGCAACATTCCGTCCCCGAATCCACGCTTCCGCTCAGATTCCTTCACCCCTCTTCTATTAACGCTTTATTTCGAAAAAATCTACCATGTATTCGGTTTTTTTGTCCGTCCTTCTGTTTATCTCTATGGGCAATATCTCTAGAATCCTGCAAATTTGAGTAAACACATTCTCAGAATAAACTTGTATATATAAGAGTTAGACATGGTAGAAATTTAGTGGATCTAGCGTTAGCTGCTGGGAAGTAATCGGGAAAAATATCTATAAAGTACATACTGTTACAAATTTAGGAGGTAACCAACAGTATATCGCATCTGCGATTCTTTACTCCGGCGGAAAGATAGCAGTTGGCGAAAAAGAATCGCCTTATATCATTTTCTCGGCGATTCTTCCCTCACTAGTCCTATCTATATTTCCTCCTTTCTCCAACTTTTCAGGAAATTCCTTGCCTGAATTTCCCTCTACTGCTTAAATTCACCTTCCTCTCCGTAACATTCCCTCTTTCCCTTTCATACTACGCATGGATTTGCCCCTTCACTTAACTAAATCCCACTCCATTAAATCCTCTCCCTCTTCAGCTCTCTTTCACAATTTCCCACTCGCCGATTCGTTCCAATTTATAAAAAAGTTGATTCTTCCAACTACCGCAGACGTCATCCAACCCAGCTTCTGCAAGAGACCTCTTTAAACTATTTCTTCCTTCTTCGGGTGCATTTCAAACCCCCCTTTACCTCATTTTCCACTCTTCCATTTTCCTCTCTCTCCTAAACCTTCTCTATGATAAAATGCTCATTCCTTTCCGTCACCTAATCCTTAGCATTTTCACCCGCGCAGATCTTTTTAACACCGTACCATCTTAGCTTTTCATTATCGCAGATATTTCCTCTCTTTCGTTCCTTGCCGACTTCTTTCAATTCTCCGCATCGGCATCCAATCAAACATTCATTCCATTCTTCTCACGCTCTCAATTTACAAATTTCTTCCGACAATCCCACCTTGTTACTTTTCCTCCTCCGTTGAAATTCTTCCCATTATGTAATTCTTTTCCTTTTATGCTCCAATTAATTCCTTTTTCTTCAGCATATACCTCACTCTTTGCATTACTAGCTCTAAAAGGTGGCCCACAAGTTAAGCAAAAATGAAAAAATTCAAAGAAGATGTTAAATAAATAATTAAAATATATTTATTGCGGTGGTTGTATCTTATGCTTTGAATAATCAGTTTATATTTCTAAATTAAATTTTCAAACGTTTTTCTAAAAAAATCCGCCTATGCGTTTCATTTGTCCGTCTGTCTGTCTATCTGACTAGCTCGCAAACTCCTACTAAACAAATGCAGAAAGACTTCGTTTTTTCGCCATTCGATTTGGTACACTGTCTCGTTGTGGACGTTTTTTGTGGATGTTCTAGTAATTAGCAAAACGGGAGCAAAAATTTAACTTAAATTTCCTTTTTCTTTGAGTAAACGTTTTGCTTTAAAAATTCTTTTAATTATTTTGAATCATTTTTTATAATATTATTTCAGACTAATCATACTAGTGTACATAAATTTTAACATTCTATTATTCTATATTATCGGGTTTCAAAAAAGTCTGCTTGTGCATTCGCTTTATCCATCTATATGACGTGGTAACTCCTAAACGAAAGCAGATAATGACTGTTTTTTTGGCAATCGATTTATTATTCTGTCTCGTTGTGTGTTTTCTTTTGGAGGTTCTATTGACTGATAAAATAGGGTAAAAAGTTCAATTTAAATTTTCTTTTTATTAAAAAAACACCATTTATTCTGATTGGCAGCTCTTTCCATACTTTTTACTTTAAATGGAGATCTTTTTACATTTTGTTTCATAAAAGGAAAAATATTAATCACCGATTTTTTGTATATATTTTTTAAATATTCAAAGTCAAGATATGAACTCGAGTCTTGAACAGATATACTTTTACAGGGAAAAGTTTACTATTTCAGTTAGGAAAAATTAAACCAATTCCGAATTTGTGTACAAATTTATTTTACATTTTTAAATGTGATCAGATTTATTTAGATTGTTTATGTATCTAACACAGGCATTCTGCGCTCTCTAGAGCTTAATAGATAGCTCTTAGGTTAAATCTTTGTAAACTATATCGCCGAAATCGAAGTGAGGAATGATGAGCAAATTGACTAGTTGCTCTTTGAGTGAGATAGAGTGTTATTTAATCGTTTAAGGAGATGAAGATGGGAATTAACTTTCTTACAGGTTTTAATAACGTGGTCGTCCCAAGAAAGAGTTTCATTTATTGTTATTGCGAGATACGGAGAGGCCCAAAATTGATCCTTGCGGAACCCCTCGGGTTAATTCAATCCAAGATGAGGACAGTTTATTTTATATCAACTTCTGGCATCTATCGGTTATGTAGGGCGAGATCCAATTTATTACCATTAGTGAGAATCTTAAGCACCGTAGCTTTGATGTCTTTATCTAAGGAAGTAGTGCCAACCTTTTTTACTCGCATTGGTGGTTACGATTAAAGCGAACGTTATCTATAGGTTCTAAGGAGCCATATAATTGAAAATAAATTCTAAATAACATTTTCATGGTTAGATTTTCAACATTAAAAGTTTTATCATCAAAATTTTCATAAAAATGTATGAATTTGTGTGTTAAAATTTTTGGCTAGATTTTTCATCATGCCCTCGCGAGCCGCACAAAAATCCCTTCATGGGCCGTAGGTTGGGCACCACTGACCTAATGAGGCGAATGCTTTGATAAAGTCAAGAAGAACTAGGATGGTCAATTTCCCATTATTCATGGCGTGTTGAATGCTATCCGTAATACTAAGTAATGCTGTGGTGGTGCTATACTCTTTACGAAATCCTGACTGTATGGAATCTAGTAAGAGATTTGACTCAAGGAATGATATTATTTGTTCATATACAAATTTCTATAAGGTCTCGGATAGTATTGTAAATATCTTTGACATTGAGAGAATCCGTTATTTTAGGAATGGGAAGTCAAGTTTCCATTGTGACAGGATCTTTCCTTGTTATATAGAGAGCTATTGTATATGTTTGTAAGATTTAATTTTACTTCTAGTGTTAATAACTTGAAATTTTGGGACTAAAATGAAACTTCCTCTCATTTAAATCGTTCTATTTTTCAGTCTCGAAAGAAAGATCTTGAATCGCATTACGTTTGAATAAATAGTCAATAAGGGTACGTGGTAGCTCATGTTTAGAGAATCAAAATATATGTAGGATAGTAGCTGAAGATCTTTAAATATACCAATACAAAGTAGTCGTAAATTATTTCAAACAGTAGAGGAGATTACTTTGAATTTGATATTGAGGGTTCAAATTTATTGTTGGTATTCCTTAGAAGTTGTTTTATTTTATTTCTTACAGATTTATACTTTTAAAAGTGTCATTGCCCTAAGTTTTTTTAACTTCGTAAAATGGTGACACAGCGAGCTATCATTTGCTTAATTTCTGGGGTGAGCCATTAATTTACCTGCTCTCGAAGAGGACGGACGTGCCTTTCACTCCCTCCTGCGAGCGCTAACCAGCCTGCGAGCGACACCTGTAGTAGTAGCAGTAGTTTAGCAGTAGCCATATTGTTGTGTTAAGTAGAAGTAGTATTTCTTTCCTTATTTATTTTTATTACCTATCTTTATTATTTTTATCATCTTATTACGTTATTTGTGTTGTAGTTTAGTTAATTGATCTCTGAACGAAATGCTTTACTCATCCTTCTCTTACCACATCGTAGTAGATAATAGCTTCTCTCAAGCACTCCATCCTTCAGAGGGTGGAAAGGTCGGAGGCAGCCTTAGGGCGTGGGAGGGGTGCGTGTTCTTCCCTGAGAGCAAGCCACGCCAAAATGGCGGCTCGGGTTCGCCTTAGTGCGGAAGCCGGTAGAGCGATCGGGGAGGCTCCTGGCTCCTCTTCGCAGGTCGGAGGGTCCTCCGGTCCGGAAGCCTGATGAGTGGTGTGTGGTGTCCACTAGGGGGGATCGTGGGGTGGTTTTTCGGAGGCAGGAAGTTGGGAACGCTTTGGCAGACCCTCTTCCTGTTGGTAATCAGTTTGCGGTGTTGTCGGAGGATGACTCCACTACCGTTACGACCGCACCCTTTCCCGTCTCTTCGGTGGGGACCGGACCCAAGGGGAGCTCGGGGGGAAAGAGGGGGCTGTTAGTGGTAGGGAGCTCCAACGTCCGGCGTGTGGTAGCGCCTTTACTGTCAAGGGTCCGCCTGGAGGGAATTCATGAGCAGGTGTTCTCCAGGTGTATACCAGGAGGTTCGGTGCCACAGGTGACGAAGGAGTTCAGGGCGTCGGTATCGGGCACGGGTTGCTCCTCGCTGTGGATGGTGGTCCATGTTGGGACTAACGACGCATCGAAGCACGGATCCTAAGAGGTTTTAAGTTCTTTTAAGGACTTAGCCACTCGTGTCCGAGAGGAGTCGGGTGCTGATGTGCGGCTTACTATCTGTAGCATTGTTCCTTGGACGGATTGCGGTGCTATGGTTTAGAGCCGAGTGGTCGGGCTGAACCGTAGACTGTGGGACTTCTGTAGGGGCTATGGAGTAGACTTCGTTGACCTGAGGCCACTCCTGGGCTCATGTAGGGCATCCCTAAACGGTTCTGGTGTTCACTATTCTGCCGAGGCTGCGGAGGTGGTAGAGCGTAGGGTTTTCGAGCATGCTTGGGCTTTTTTAGGTTAGATTTAAGGAATTGTAATTAATCAGCAAGCGTTGAGATGCACGTTAATAGTAGTAATACGTCCGATCGTCATACCACTATAAACGCGGTGTTAATTAACACTAGAATACATTTTAAGCGTCAATTAGTCGACATAATAGTAAGAACAAGGAGACATTAAATAAAAATAATAATAATTCAGTCCCGCGTGAGTAATAGCGATAAACTGTCATGACGGTTAACTGTCGCAGCATTCGCAGGAAGGAGGCCGAACTCGAACATCTTATTCGTAGTCTGCGTGCTGATGTAGTGATATGTACAGAAAGTTTTCTAACGGCGGGCATAGCCAGCCAGGAGATCTTTCCTCGTGACTATAGCGTTTTTAGTAGAGATCGATGTATCCGGTCGGGAGGTGGAGTCTTTATAGCGGTTAGCAATAAATACGAAAGTTACTCAATACAATAATGACGACGAAGT